>VMYD01000012.1:0-1316063 GCA_007663325.1 Eucalyptus pauciflora
TCGCCGACCGGCGCGTGGGCCGCACGCATTGGACGAACCAGAGTGTCTGGGCGCGTCGCGCCCACGCGCAGTGCTTTCTGGCCGCGCGTGTGGGCGCGTGCGGATTTTGATTTCGACTTACGAAAACTCAGAAAAAATGGCAAACAACGCTCGGGTGTCGGGATTTCTCGCCCCGATCCGTACGGCCGAAAAGCTTTTGCGAAAAATCAATCATAAACATCAAATTTGGTCGGGAAAAACGTGAACTAAGGCTCTGATACCAATATTGGGTTCGACGGATCCCCGAAAACGGATTCGACACTTAAAGCGAACCCCTAAATCAATGCGGAAGACAAGCCCGGGAAGAAATCACGTATCACCGATCATAAAGCACACCACGGATTCGAGCGTACCTTGTTAGCCACAGATTAGACACCGATGCCGTAAAGAGGAAGCGAATTCAGCCATGTTCGATCCGATGACGACAATTCGTCGTTAAGGGAAGACGGCGTCGCTTCTTGACTTACTATCCTTTCCTTGGAGAGAGAGAGCCTTTTGGAAGAGAAGGAGAACGTACGTTCTAAATGCCAAAATGTGTGTTCTTCCTCTCTCTCATCCCTTTTATATGTTCCTCCTTCCACGTGCCTTATTCCCGTGGGCCGGGCCTTTAGGCCCATGGTGGCCGGGCCAACTTAGGCCCATATAATTAAATCCATCAGCATGCCCTAGCTAGCCCATCATCCTCCATTTTGACTCATTTTATTTCTGTTTTGTTCTCATGCATTGTCCTATCCTATTAATCAAATTATTTTTCAGATTAACGCGCGTCTAAACTGAACACGCGACCTCCTCGGATTATTTATTTAAGTTTTTGTTACCCTGATGGCTTGTTCCAATTACCACGACATGAGAATCTTGTTTAATTAAGTTGAACATGTAGTTTTCAACGTCATTGATGAGTTGAGAAAGCATGTGTGTTTGGAAATTTGCGGAGGTCCGTAAATCACGTCTTGCAATATGCCTCTGACAGTACTTCTAGCTTGTTGTTATGGCCTACATATATTAAACTGTGTCTTTACCAAACTTTTAGATAGTCTATAGTAACCTCGTACGATGATACGTTTCATTAGACAAGTAAATTCCATCGATGTTCATTAGACTAAAGTTAATATCTTGCAATCGAACTACTGGATTTTGATTTAATCACATGATACACTAAACTTTCACAACCATAATCTAAACATTGTTTAGCGAAATGCGCACAAGGCACACTCACGACTACCTATTTTTTGTATTCCACATTGTTGCCACGTGACCATTGCATTACATCGGAAAGGTCCACATTGTCTTCCATTCCTAATTGGAGATCTCCGATCAGTGGGTCACAAGTTATGAATACCACGTACATGTAAACCATCGACTGTAGGCATCGTAGATAAGACAATTCGTTTCCTTGCATGGGAGGGATGTGGATCAATTGGGCAAAGATCAGACGTGAGCAGCAAACCCTCCTATCTGGTCTCTAGTTTGGCATTGCCTGCCTTTCGATTGGTATTTCTTGGTAGGTTAAAGAAAGAGGGAGAGTGCACCATTTTGGGATTCCTGCTCATGTTTGCTCTGTTTTTGGAATGAACTATCAAGAATAAGCAAAGGTCCTTTCTGCGGTGACTTTACGCCATGGTAGGAAATCGGGAAAGATGGAAGACAATATGTAGGCCAGACTTTATTACACGGTGTCTTTGTTTTTGTCCTTAATTGATGATCGTCTAAGTGCTAACTAGGACGGAAGCTTGCGCAAATAAGGGAAGAGATGCTTTGTTCAGTAATAGCTGTCCAATTGGAAAGTCTCGAACGTGGGAGGGACTTTACGACGAAGATGTTTTCCAAATGGCGAAAGCATCACAGCCATAGCTAATTGCTATACCATCAAATCAGCGACTTAGAGCAATCTTTAAAGTCTCTTCTCTTTCCTCTCTTTCTTTTCTCTCCGACCTTCAGCCATGGAGGGAGAGGATCCCTCTCTCTTTTGTTAATTTTGTTTACGTTTCATTATTCTTTTTCATGCTTTTTATTCTCTCCCAATTTTGATTTGGGAGCTCTTTTCTCCCGATCTAGTTCTCGATTTGAGGGTTTGAACTGCCTGGATCTAATTCTAGATTTAGGTGCTATTTTCTCCCGATCTAAATTTGGAAGCTTTAATATATATTCTTTTGAGGATTCGATACCGCTCTACTTTATTTGTGTACAAGTATTTTTGCCTCTGGTTTTAATACTGATCGTAGGAGTTTTTTTCCTTTCGTTAAATTACGAAAATTTACTCCATGACATGTTAAATATGTGTTTATTTAATCTATTTTGGTTATCTTTGTATGACGATGGTATGAAGGAAGTCAAACCTAGAAGCACACCACCAATTGGCAACATTGTAGTGATTGGAGAAGAAATTTCTGGCACATGCTCATCACTAACTAGAACATGAGATTTAGTGATTGGCTGCCAATTTTGCTTGACAAATCCATTATTGTGGAACGAGTGTCTACTTCACTTTGCCGATGCTCCTCATTTTTTTTTCTAGATTTGGCTTTGACTATGTTTCGATTTGTTTTGTCATGAAAACTATGTACTTCTATATCCTCTTGAGTAATGGATACAATTTTCTTTCGATTGAAAAAAATTAGCGACTCAAACTTAGAAGGATAATGTTAGGTAATGATTAATAAAATCACTTCATCAAGAGAAGAGGGCCGTAAATTTTTTGAAATATCTAAATGGGATCATACTAGATAAACCATGGGATGTTGGCCATTCTACTTTCATTCACTAGTGTTTCGATGCATCGGTCACGTAAATGTTTTGTAATTTGTGATACATTATTTTCTTCATACTATGGCAAATTAATATATTGAACATTGCAATATTTTCCGCTGGGTATACTTAGTAAGTCATATATTATATGATCGACAGGAACCCGTGAAGTGGGCCTCTTGTAATATGCAGAGGAGAGAGCATTGGAGCAAACCGCATCTCTGCCGATTCGTTCACGCAAACTTCCATTCTTTCTTCCATCTCAGTCATTGACCAAGTAACGATGGGACCTGGAACTTGGAACCCGGCATGAATTGTTGTCTTTGAAGTTTTCAATGCCTTCACACTGACCGTGAAATGCGTGCATAGTGTCTTGTTGTTAGAAAAATCTTCTTAAGGTATTTTGAAGTTGACAAAACATTTATATCAGTCTAATCTGAAGACTTGCAGACTCTACAGGCAAAGTCTGAAGGCCAAAAGTCTGAAGACCTCTAGACTCAAGTTTCAAAGTCTACTCTCATGGATAGTTTCCAGACCAACAAAGTTAAAACTTATATTCTGATTCTTTCTAATATGGTTTTGACTTCAACGGTTAAGGAATATCCCACGACTGGATTTATCACTTCAAGATCTACTATTCCTATTCAAATTATCTAGATTCTCTAGATCCGCAATTTATACTTGGAATGTTCTACTTATGGAAACCAATATCCTGATTGTATGGGCGAGCATGATTGATGGGCTATCGTCATTTTTCTTGAGGAGCTCGAGATCTTTCTAAATTGATTCTGTCCGATGGGTTGATTGGAAGAACTTCTTTGGAAGGTGCCAACGGTAATAAAGGCATGAAGAAGTATTTAAGGGAGACGCTCAAGTTGTTCAAGAGTGAATGATAGAAGAATTCCAAAGTTTGAATCTCTTTGTTATTTTGTGATCTTATTCTTCGAGATATACTTGTCATTAAAAGAGAGACTGAACTGTGGTGAGACCTTGAGGAAGTGTAATAGAGTCTCTACACTGTGGAATCAAGGGCGTGAGACTGTAAATTCTATTTTTGATTCTTAGTTAAATCCAGCCTGTGGGCTGTTCGTGCGGGAGAGTGGACGTAGGTTTGGTCTAAGCCGAACCACTATAAATCTGGAGTCTTGATTCTCTATCCCTAATCCTTTTACTTTACATTGCTTTCACTTACATCGATTATTGTATTCAATTCCTTAGTCCATCATCTAATAAATCGTCTATACATTCTGTTACGATTCATAAAATCATCTTAATCACCTATTCACCTCCGTCTAGGTGCTCGTACTAGTTCTAACAATTAGTATCAGAGCTTGTGTACTCATTTATTAGAAGTGTTTTTACTTCTGAGTTAAAGATCTATGGCTAGTATGTTGCCTATAGGGTTGGTTGAAGGTCAAAGTAACACCAGACCTCCATACTTTAATGGAAAAGACTACAGCATATGGAAAAACAAGATGAAAACATTCTTAAGATCGAAAGATCCCTTGGAATGGGAAGTGGTAGACAAAAGGAATAATTCATATTGCTGCATCAGAATCAAAGAGAGGAAAAGAAATTGCTGCTCTTATCGAGATGACTCAAGAAGAAATAACCAAGAGACTGACTCTTGATACTAAAGCCGTTTATTCCTTATATTGTGATTTATCTCCTATTGAGTATAATATAATATCTTCTTGTGATACATCAAAAGAAGTCTGGGATAGGCTTCACATCACCTATGAAGGAACTGATCGAGTGAAAGAGACATGGATCAATATTCTTTAGGGACAATATGAAGTTTTCAAGATGAGATCAGGAGAATCAATAACTGACATGTTTAGTCGTTTTACTGAAATTGTGAATGGTCTTGAATATCAGGGACATCCAATCTCAGGACATATGAAGGTCAACAAACTTTTGTGTGGACTTATTAAAAACTGGAATTACATAAAGACTTCAATAAGGGAGACACAGAGGATTGCACCACTCTTTGTAGACGAATTGATTGGAACTCTTCAGTCTTACGAAGTAGAGCACACTAACGAAGAAGAATATTCAAAAGGTAAGAAATCTATTGCCTTAAAGTCTAATAATTATTCTGATGCTACAGACTCCGAAGAAGATCTAGATGATGAAGAATTGGCACTCATGATAAAGAGATTCAGAAAGCTTAACAGAAAGGGAAGAAAATTCAATTGGAAGAAACAAAGCTCACAAAGGTTTCAGAACAAATCAACAGATGAAGATGATTCCAACAAAGAAGTGACTTGCTTTGAATGTAAGAAAAAAGAGACATATTAGACCCAACTGTCCTCTGTTAAGGAAAAGGAAAGGAAATGCTGAGAAATACAGAAATGCACTCAAAGCAGAGACTTGGAGTGATACTGAATGTGAAGAAAGTGATGATGATTATGCCAATATCTGTTTGATGGCAAAATCTGATTCAGAATCAGACATTGAGTCAGATACAAACTCAGACAGTGAGCTTGAGGTTAGTAATCTAAAAATACCTGTTAAAGTTTCGAGATATATTGATGAACTATGTCTTGGTCTAAAAACCTCTCTTAAGAGGATTTTCGAATTAAAAAAAAGGAGAATTCTACATTGAAGCAAGATGAGACATTTTGGAAAGAAAAGTTTGAAGAGTTAGATAAGAATTTTACAATCTTGAAAGAAAACTCAGACTTGGTTTCCAAAGAAAATACTCATTTGAAAAATGATATTTCAAATATATCAAAAAGATTTTCAAATGGTTCTGAAAAATTGGATAAGATTCTTTCGATACAAAGACCTTACTTTGATAAGTTAGGTCTCGGTATGACTTCTAAAACTATTCCACTAATTGATTTTCCAAAGGTGAAGGAAAGAATCAAACAAAGACCAATAAAAGTTGTTTATAAAAATCATTTCCAGAAAGTCTTTGTAAAACCTATTGGCCGAAATGCTTTAAAATGTTCAAAGTGTCAAAGCTCAGAACATTTTGAGAAAGAATATCCTTTGGTTTGGAGACCTGTTAAAAGGAATTGGGCAAAAACTGTTTATTGCTCTAACTCTTCTGGACCTAAGATGATGTGGGTACCAAAGAAAGCTTGAATTCTTCTTAATTGCAGGTCACTATCAAAAGGAAGATAAAATGGTATCTAGATAGTGGCTGCTCAAGACATATGACAGGAAATTTAAGTTGTTTCATAAAACTTGTCCAGATAGATGGTGGAAAAGTTTCTTTTGGTGGCAACAACAAATGAAGAATTATTGGTCGTGTAACAGTAAATATTGGAAGTCTATCAATCAAGAATATCTCCTTAGTGGAAGGATTAAATTACAATTTGCTTAGCATAAGCCAATTGTGCGATACAAGATTCAAGATCAATTCCAGGAAGGAACGTGCTTAGGAATCAGTAAAGACTTCACTTAATCTTTTATTGGACGTAGACATGGAAATATCTATCTTCTAGATGTGAATCAAGAAAGATCACAATGCTTAATATCAGTACAAGATGAAGCTAATCTATGGCACATAAAACTTGGCCATACCAACATGAAGCAAATTGCCAAAATTTCTTCAAAGAAGCTTGTTCGAGGATTACTTATTCTCAATTACCTAAAGTCTGATCTATGCACACCATGCGTACTGGGAAAACATGTTAGAAATTCTTTTAAACCAATAAATAAAGTTTCCACTAATCGTGTACTGTAGCTTCTGCATATGGATCTATTTGGACCCACAAGAACGTAAAGCATTGGTGGAAAAAGGTTCTGCCTAGCAATAATGGATGATTATTCACGATTTACTTGGGTCTACTTTCTTGTAAGTAAGTCTTAGACTTTTTCTCTCTTTTCAAAATTTGCTAAGAAAGTGCAGAATGAAAAATGTCACACTATTTCAAGTATCCGTACAGATCATGGATGTGAGTTTGAAAATCAAGACTTTGCTAAATTTTGTGATGAATCTGGTTTTCAGCATAAATTCTCCTCTCCATATACACCAGAACAGAATGAGGTTGTGGAAAGGAAGAATATGTCTTTACAAGAAATGTCAATGATTCTTTTAATTGAAAGTAATATTTCTTCACAGTTTTGGGCTGAAGCTGTTTCAATTGCTTGCTATATTATTAATAGAGTGTTTTTAAGGCCAATTCTTGAGAAAACTCCTTATGAAATTTTTAAAGGTAAGAAACCAATTGTTTCATATTTTCAAGTATTTGGTTGTAAATGCTTTATCCTGAAGAATGCAAATGATCGAGTTGGTAAGTTTGAAGAAAAATCGGATGAAGGATTATTTCTTGGTTACTCAACCGCAAGCAAAGCCTACAGAGTATTCAACAAGAAGACTCAGACTGTGGAAGAATCAATGAATGTCAAATTTCAAGACTCTCCACAAATTTAGCCAATTCAGACTGAAGAATCAGAATTTACTCCAAACTCTACTAGGTTTACCTCCCTTGAAGCAGTTCAAGATTTAGAAGTAGTATAAAATGTTGTTGATGAAGAATCAAATCAAGAAAAAGATCAACAACCTATCAGACTGTTTAGTAACTGGAAGCACAAGTCTAGTCATCCCGAAGAACTCATTATTGGAAACGTTAATGAGGGAATTCAAATAAAATCTAAAAGACGAGAATAGTATAGTGCTGTGGCGCTTATTTCTGAAATAGAACCCAAAAATATTGAAGAAGTCTTAGCTGATGAAAGCTAGATTGAAGCAATGCAAGAAAAGCTCAGACAATTCAACATTAACGATGTTTGGGAATTAACTCCTAAACCAAAAGGTAAATCTGTTATTGGAGCTAAATGGGTTTTCAGGAACAAAGTCGATGGAAAATGCAAAGTGACAAGAAACAAAGGAAGACTCGTGGCTAAAAAAATACACGCAAGAAGAAGGGATAGACTATGATGAGATTTACGCTCTTGTAGTAAGGTTAGAAACAATCAGATTATTACTTGCTTTTGTATGCTATAAGAATTTAAGGTTATTCCAAATGGACGTCAAAAGCGCATTCCTAAATGGATTTATCCAAGAAGAAGTCTATGTGGAACAACCTCCTAGATTTGAAGACTCAAAGAAACCAGACTCAGTGTTTAGACTGAAGAAGGCTTTATATGGATTAAAACAAGCTCATCGAGCTTGGTATGAAAGGATAAGTAAGTTTTTAATTCAAAGTGGTTTTACTAAAGGAAAGGTAGATACTACCTTATTCATTAAAAAGGAAGGTAAAAGCTTTTTACTTGTTCAAATTTATGTCGATGATATTATATTTGGATAATCTAATGAGATTTTGTGCAAGAAATTATCTAAGTCTATGCATGATGAATTCGAGATGAGCATGCTGGGTGAACTATCCTTCTTCCTGGGTCTACAAGTAAAACAATTAAAAGAAAGAATCTTTATTCATCAAGAAAAATATGCAAAAAAACTTGTTAAAAAATTCGGTTTAGAGAATTGTAAAAAGACTGACATTCCTATGTCAAATTCTTCGAAGTTAGACAAAGATGAAGGAGGGAAGAAAGTAGACCAAAAACTATACATGAGTATCATTGGTTCACTTTTTTATCTTACTACATCTAGACCTGACATATTATTTAGTGTTTGCATATGTGCTGGGTTTCAATCGGATCCTAAGGAATCTCATCTAAGTGATGCTAAATGTATTATTAAATATGTTGCAATTACTGCCAAGATTGGTCTATGGTATCTCAAAGAATGAGACTTTACTCTTCTTGGTTATTCAGACGCAGATCTTGCAGGTTGTAGAGTTGATAGAAAAAGCACTTCTAGCACTTGTCAATTACTCGGTAACATGGCAGTATCTTGGTTTTCAAGGAAGCAAAGTATAGTAGCTCTTTCAACAGTTGAAGCAGAATATGTAGCTCTTGAAAGTTGCTGTTCTCAAATACTTTGGATAAAACAACAATTACGAGATTTTGGAATCGAAAACTCTTGTACTTAGATCAAATGTGACAATACCAGTGCAATCAATCTTACAAAGAATCCTATTCTACATTCAAGAGTAAAACATATTGAGATTCGACATCATTTTATAAGAAATCATGTTCAGAATAGAGAAGTCTTGATACAGTTTATCGACTCAAAGAATCAACTGGCAGACATCTTCACAAAGCCGCTTGAGAAAAGTTTATTTGAGTCTATTCGTTCAAGACTCAACATTTTATCTCTTGAAGAATGTTAAAGCTCAGACTCAGAAACTAAAACATCAGACTCAAAAGTTCAGACTCAGAAGACCAAACATTATGACTGTAAGTTATTTCAATTACAGTTCTTTTATTCGTTTAAACTAATATCTCAAAAATGTAAGATTGTTTGTTTATCTCTAATTGATATTATTAAGGTAGTTAATTTTTGGTTACAATTTGTTTTAGAAAATGCAGTTATTTTGAAAAGGCATTTCCAACTTTTTCCTTTTTGTGACACTTCATATACCCCGTATCGATTACCTTTTATACAGTTACTCTTCCTCTTCTCATTTTACATAAAAAACCCTAGAGCACAAATTTTCACTCTTTGAGTTTTTCTCTCGAAAGTTCATCTCCTCAAGTTTTCACATTTCTTGTGATACAAGTGTGAAAATTCTCTCAAGGACATTAACAATGTCATATCAGAGAAAATCTTCCAGAATAGCAAGTAGGGGACCACAAGGCTTGCGTGAGGGGCCTATGCACTTCGATCTTACTGAAGAAGAAAAATCTCCAAGTGGACAGGCGCATCAACATTCTCAGCAACGCACTTCTTCTGCTATATCACATGATTATAACCCTCAACATGCAGAGGAAAACATCATTGAGGATGTAGAACCTGTAAGATCTCTGAAGCCTGCATTTATTTATAGGCTTTACTCTGTTCTGAAAGAAGGGGGTTTTGCAATGACGTTTATTGATGAATTTCTGAAAGAAAATGGCTATAAGAATGAGACTCATTTTCTGACTGTGATGGAACGGTCAGGTGTTGTTCCTGTTGGAACAGCTGCAAAGACTTTTGCTAATTTTCCAAGTGATCCATGATTTGGTGGTGTCAATCAGTCTGAGGGGAAAGATGACGATGATAAAATGTTTGTGCATTTTAAGCCAAGAATGGGTGTGGCTGCAAATCTTCGGGGAACGAGAGAAGAATTGTTTCGATCGGAAGAACATAAGTAGGTGTATGCTAAATTACTGAAACGTGGGGTGATGAACTCACGGACTGTGGATTTTGATTTTCTAAATCTGTTAAGCATCAATTTAAGGGAGAAGTTTGAGAAACTTCAATTTCATCAATTCTGTACTGAGAGCGAGATTGCTCATTCTGAACTGACGGCTTATTTCTACTCCAAACTTAGTTTTCTTGATGCAAACATCTTTTCATTCAGTGTTGTTAGGACTAGAATTAGCACCTAGAGGGGGTGAATAGGTGATTAAAACAATTTCAACAATTTACTCCGAATGAGATATTAATGAATTAAAACCAACAATAGCAGCAAATGAAAGTAATGAAAGATAAAAGGATTAGGGATAGAGAATCGAGACTCCAGATTTATAGTGGTTCGGCTTAGACCAAGCCTACGTCCACTCTCCCGCACGGACAGCCCTTCTGGCTGAATTTCACTAAGAATAAAATAGAGTGATTACAGTCTCACGTTCTTGAGTCCACAGTGTAGAAGCTCTACTACACTTCCTCAAGGTCTCATTACAATATGATCTCTCTTTTGATTACATATAACGCTCGAAGAATAAGATCGCAAAATAGAAAAGGAGATTCAGACTTTGGAATTCTTCTATCCGGCACCCTTCAACAACTGGAGCATCTCTCTTATATACTTTTTCATGTCTTCAATACCGTTGGCACCTTCCAAAGAAGTTCTTCCAATCAACTCGTTGGACAGAATCAATTATAGAGATCTCGAACTCTTTAAGGTAAGTGTTGATAGCCCATCAATCATGCTCGCCCATACAATCAGGATCTTGGTTTCCATAAGTAGATCCTTTCCAAATATAAGTTGCGAAATCTTTAGAGAATCTATACATATTCGATTACGAAAGTAAGATCTTCTAGTGCTGAATCCAGTAGAAAGATACTCTCTAGCCGTTAGAATAAAGACCATATAAGATCAGAATAAACGTCGGTCTGGAGACTGTCCATGAGAGTAGACTTTGAAACATGAGTCTTGCTAGCTTCAGACTTTGATCTTCAGACTTTGTCAATAGAGTCTGTAAGTCTTCAGACTAGACTGAGGAAATGTTTTGTCAACTTCAAAATACTTTAAGAGAATTTATCCAACAAGTGTGAGGGATAAGGAGTATGTGGTTGACACAGATACTCTGGCTGACATTATTGATGTGGAAATATGAGTTTTCCAATCTATCTCTATGTCTTTTAGCCATGCAACTCTGGAGCTTGCAAACGATAGTAACGTAGAAGGACGCCTTTCCTATCTGAGAATGAGTGCATCAAATATTCTGCTTCATAAAATTGTGATTAATTGTTTCAGACCCAAGTTAACATCAAAGACAGATGTCTCCATTTCTGAAGCAAAATTGATGTACGCCATCAAGATTGGCCATAAGTTTTCCTTGCTCCATACCATCATGTTCCATATGTATTGGTCTATGGCAAAAGACAAGGGTAAACTCCCTTATTCTGCTCTCATCACTCGTTTATTCAGACATTTGGATATTCAGCCTCCCAACATTCTGTGTGTGAAGACCATTGATCAAATGGTCATTAGGCTGAAAATGATTACAAAAATGCGTCTGAAAGAATTCAGCAAAAAGCTAGAGCAGTTCAAGGAGAAAACCCCTGTCAAGACCAGACAAGACTCATCTGCTACAAAGAGAAAATGAAAAGATACTATGATTGGTCCTACCAAGAGAAGGTGAGCGATTATATTGCAGGATGAAGATGATGAGAATGACATTCCTATCTCTACTTTTGTTTCCCAGCATCTTGTTCCCGAGTCAGCAGAATAATAACATCACATTGGAGAAGAAACTGAGAAAGTGAATCAGGAGAAGGAATCCATGCAGATAGAAGAAGAAGAAGAAACAGCCAGAACAGACTCACAGAAACAGCCATAAGAACAACATGCCGAAGAAGGTCGTGCAGATTCTCCAGCAGACAAGGAGGATAAAAGACATCTTGACACTGAAGAAGCTTCTCAGCACGAAGAATACTTCTCTCTTCTAGAAGGCACTGAAACATGGGGAGATGTTCCAAGAGAAAGTATTCCTCTTTTAACCTTTACTAGTGCAAGTGTCAGTCGTTCTCCTGCTGGTGCAGAAGATGTCTATGCCTCTTAATTTCCCGAGGAAAAGGCAACATCCCCAAATGTTGATCTCCCTACTGATATTCGCTCCACTGGCTTTATTCCACAATCGGACCATGCTGAAGCAAGCATGCAGACTGAACATTCAGGAGATTTTGGAAGACTGCTTGAAATTCTTTTGGAGCTCAAAGGCCAAGTTTATGCTTTAGAATGCGAATTCTAGACATTGCAGAATAAGAATTGTGCCATGTCTATCTCCTTGCAAGACCAAATTCAAAATATTCAACTTCAGATCCAGGCCACTGCTAAAGGCACAACTCTCGCTCAACTGCAAGAGGATTTGAGGAAGCTGGAGGAAACTGTCAAGTCAATGGGAGATTTTCAGCTTGTTCGTATTCCTTGCGCACCCTAACTTTTTCACCTTTTTATGCTGACAAAAAGGGGGAGAAGTTCAGATTTTAATTCCAAACTTTCAACTTTTGAAATATTATGTTTGGTTGTGATTGACTTTATCTTTAGTTTGGTTTTAAGCTTTGGATTACTTGTTTATAATTGCGGTACTTTAAGCTATTAAGTTAAATAAAGATAGTTTATAAATATCTGTACAGGACTAACTTGTTTTCTGTGGATACAGATCTGTGTACATGATAACTTTCACTATCTTTATCCTAATCTTTTATGAGATATCATTGCTAACTTAAATGTTGTATTGCAGGGCAATAGTATCCAAATTTGCAGGAAAATTTTGTCACCATTAAAAATGGGGAGATTGTTAGAAAAATCTTCTTAAGGTATTTTGAAGTCGACAAAACATTTCCATTAGTCTAGTTTGAAGACTTGCAGACTCTACTGGCAAAGTCTGAAGACCTGCAGACTCAAGTTTCAAAGTCTACTCTCATGGATAGTTTCCAGACCGACAAAGTTAAAACTTCTATTATGATTCTTTCTAATATGGTTTTGACTCTAACGGTTAAAAAATATCTCACGACTGGATTTAGCACTTTAAGATCTTCTATTCGTATTCAAATTATCTAGATTCTCTAGATCCGCAATTTATACTTGGAAGGTTCTACTTATGGAAACCAAGATCCTGATTATATGGGCAAGTCGTCATTTTCCTTGAGGAGCTCGAGATTTTTCTAAATTGATTCTGTCCAACGGATTGATTGGAAAAACTTCTTTGGAAGGTGCCAACGGTAATGAAGGCATGGATAAGTATTTAAGGGAGACACTCAAGTTGTTCAAGAGTGAACGATGGAAGAATTCCAAAGTCTGAATCTTTTTGTTATTTTGTGATCTTATTCTTCGAGCTATACTTGTAATCAAAAGAGAGACTGAACTGTGGTGAGACCTTGAGGAAGTGTAGTAGAGTCTCTACACTGTGGAATCAAGGGCGTGAGACTGTAAATTCTCTTTTTGATTCTTAGTGAAATCCAGCCCGTGGGCTGTCCGTGCGGGAGAGTGGACGTAGGCTTGGTCTAAGCTGAACCACTATAAATCTGGAGTCTTGATTCTCTATCCATAATCATTTTACTTTACATTGCTTTCACTTATATCGATTATTGTTTTCACTTCCTTAGTCCATCATCTAATAAATCGTCTATACATTTTGTTACGATTCATAAAATCACCTATTCACCCCCCTCTAGGTGCTCGTACTACCATGCCTATCTACCCAACGGTACCACTCTCTGAAGAAGAGAGGGGTGTCCACATCTAAAGAAGATACAGTCCGCCTTATCATACCCTTTGAACAAGAGACGGGGAGTCCACCTCTGAGGAAGATATAATGTGCCTTATCATCACATGGGATCCGTCTATAAGGACTTTCCTATCCCAAAGACTCCAACATTAAGAAAAATTATTATGACAAAACACATGGATCCATTGCCGTCGTTCCACACATTTTGAAAGCGGAAGAAGGAGAAGGAAAGATAATCACGAAAGAAAAATGATTATGTGACGTTCTTTAATTTACTGTGAGAATAATAACCTATTCATGCCCACAAAAAATCAAATAAAAAATAATCATAAGAGAAATGCTTGTATGACTATCTTTAATCAACTGTAAGAATAATATCTTTTTTAAGTTAAAAAATAAATAACAAATAATTAGAAATCGTTGTGAGATTCGTTCCTTCAAAAATTTATTACTCACAACATATTGTTATTTTAACAATAGCTCAGAAACTATTATTATGGGATCCATTTTTTCAAGTATTTGTGGTTCATAGTAAGCTGTAGCTGTTATTCCCATAGTAATTCAAAAGCCATCACGCAAGCAAAGGCTATCATGCAAAGCCCATCACAAAAACTATAAGATAAACAAGAAAAGAAGTTGAATCTATGTAACTAATCACCAAGAGCCTGGCTGTGCAGCTTAATTTCACATTCCTTGGCCACTTGGGTCAGTGAATTGTGAGAAGAACCACCGTTGCGTATGGCTTCTGCTGCAGCACACTGTAGTTCCTTGGCCTTGGTCCTCATTCCATTCCCTTCCAAGCTCATGATGCTTCTAA
This sequence comes from Eucalyptus pauciflora, assembly GCA_007663325.1. Taxonomy (NCBI): domain Eukaryota; kingdom Viridiplantae; phylum Streptophyta; class Magnoliopsida; order Myrtales; family Myrtaceae; genus Eucalyptus; species Eucalyptus pauciflora. Next base: position 14,558 of record VMYD01000012.1, read on the forward strand.
CCATGTCCGCTATCTCTTCCCTTCCGATCGTCCCGTGGGCCGGCCTCATCCTCGACCAGACCACTGTGCCGAGCTGCTCCACCAGCATGGCGGCATTCATTCTCTGCTCCGCATAGAGCGGCCACGCCACCATGGGCACTCCGTTCACTATACTTTCTAGTGTTGAGTTCCAGCCGCAGTGCGACACGAACCCTCCCACGGACTTGTGGGCCAAGATCTCGGCCTGTGGGGCCCACATGGGCGCCACCATCCCCCTATCGTGGGTCCGGGTGTGGAACCCGTCGGGGAGATAATTCAGCATCCCGTCCTGGCTATTGGACACGTTGAAGAAATTCCCGGACGCGTCGTCGTCCACGGGCGGCCGCGCCACCCAAAGGAATCTCTGCTGGCTCAGCTCGAGCCCCCACGCTAGCTCGGCGGTTTGCTCCGTTGATAGCGTCCCACCGCTCCCAAAAGAAACGTAAATGACCGATTCGACCGGTTGCATGTTCAACCAGTTCATCACCTTACTCTTCGAATCCGGTTCAACCGGCCTAACCAATGGACCGACCGGGTAAACCGGCGCCCTAGCAACCCGGCCCAAGAACTTCTCATCTCCCAGCGCATGCAATGCTGAAGGCTCCAGATCTTGCCACGTGTTGACCAGGATTCCATCGGCCGTCGGTATTTCCCTCCCAATGCGGGAAATCTCTGCGTGGAGACAGTCATCGGTGTGGTCCAGGAACAGGTCCAAGGTGTCCTCGAACCTCACCGGTTCAAGACCTGGAATTTGCAGAGGCCTTTTCAGAATACGATGCTCCTGTTCTGTCTTCCTGTCTATGTTGGGCAAGTGAATGACGAACGCGAGAAACCGCGCCGTCGTAGTAATGAACACGTACTTGAGCATGTCGTACTCCTCAGCCACAGCGAGAGCTTCGGTGCCGAAGATATCGACTATGAGAGCCGACGGACGTGCCCTCATGGCGGAGATTGCGGCCCTCAAAGAAGGCAAGGCCGCACGCATTATCCTCGCTAGCTGGGTCGCGACCGAGTTGGTTGAGTTGATGAGCCCAGAGACGTCCACTGGGGGGAGCAAGACGAGCTCCAGGCGGTTCAGAGCCGATGCCAAATTGAAAATGGGCGATTCCTCGATCGACGAGTCAGATGCCACCATGAAGACGGTGACGTCGAGCCCATGGTGGGCAGCGAGGCGCTTCCCGAGCTCCACGACGGGGATGAGGAGGCCCATGCCAGGGCTGGTGAGGAGAGCTACATGAGGCTTTAGGGTTTGCATGGCTAGCTTTTCTAGGACAAGCAAGATAGAGAACTCAGAGGATTTTGGGTTTGGATTTGCGTTTGTGTTGCATGAATGGGTTGGTGCAAGTGGAATATATAGGGATGGGCGAGAATTATATTAAAGGGCTTTGTTAGCATAATAGTTTTTACACTATTATGAGAATAACATCTTATTATGAGATATAAATTGTTGAAAAAGTAGATTTCATAATTAATTTTTTGTGGTTGCTAATACACAAATTTTGATTTTTTCTTAGTCATTTATCACATGAAAAATTAGGAATCGAGTTCAATTCCTAAACAAAATTTTTAATATTTTAGAGTAAGAAAGGGGAGAGATATTCTCAGCCAAGAAGAAATGAGCAAATTCTGAATAAGCGATCGCAATCAGTGAGATTCAGGGCTGAAAGGAAAAGTAAGTGTAGCAATTGAGAGACAAATCGGTGAAGATGGACAAAATAAAGGAAATAAATCAAAGCGTTCGTGGAAGGTCTGGGCTGCTGGAATGAAATCGTGAAGATAGTGAGAGAGGAATCAATCAGACTTGTCAAGCAATATGGAAAGAATTGAAACTCACTCGGCTGAATATTGGACGTTCATGCGCAAGGCAATACAACAAAGAAAAGCCGATTGGAAAGATTGAGCGGAGAGGAAATTGAGGGAAGGAAAAAGGAGATAATGCTGTCCATCAAATCGTAAATGATAATGAGTGAATCTGGAAACGTTCACGGCAATATAAGTGAAGCAGAAAAGGAAAAGATTGTGCAAGAAGGAAAGAAACGAATCAATTCAGCATTTTCGGCCATGCCGAGAGGAGCAATTTGAGCAAGCAAATAAAGAGAAGGCCGAGAATTGATCGCAATATTCCACTGAATGAAATCCGAAAGGAAACAAGTATACACAAGGAAGTTATTTCAAATCTCGGGAATCGAGGAGGATAGTTTCTGACCATATATGGAGACGTATACAATTAGTAAAAAAAGGCGGTGAGTGTCTCACGAAGAAGGTAAGGAAGGTCGAAGAAGAGAAATGGGAAATAGAGAGAAGCGGGTTCTTCTTTGCAATTACTATGCCTCATTGTTGCGCCTTGCATAGTGTCGCTGCAGCCACCCGTACCAGCGAAGGGTCCTCCTGACGTTTTGCCCGATGAATCTATGAAATAATTACCGACCAAAAAGAGAAATCTATGAAATAATTAAAAAAAGGTAGTCCGTATCGCCATGCCCATGTGTCAGCTTGAGCACAATTGGAAACTTCAAAACCGCAATAGGAAGTACATGATAAAAATTGTCCAAAAAATCTTAAAACTTTTATAAACCATTTCATATTTGGTCAATTGAGTTCATCCGATTCAACTAATTGTAACCGAAAATTGCTGACATAGACATTAACCATCTTATGTGACTTGACTGACGTTGACGTGAATAATTTTTTAAAAATACTTTAATGTTTTTAATCCAATATTATTATTATCATTATTTCCTTCTCTTTTTTTTTTGCCCCTAACCCTAGGCTGGCAACCCTCGTATGGTATGGGCAAGGTTGCCGGCCGACCCTCATTGGCCATAGGGAAGGGCTTCTGCACCCTCGATGCCCTCGCCTATAAGGGCTTTGACTCTTGTTTAGGTCTAGGTCAAGGTTGAAGCCTGTTGTGACTTACCTTTCGAGGAGATGGAACAGGTTTAGGAGTATTGCCTAAAGGACGGACCTAAAGCTCATGATCAGGCACGGGCTCTCCCAAGCCTATACCCTGCACGACATTAAGGTATTCTTAAGAATTTCGCAATAGATAGTCGCCACTAGCCTATTGGGGTTAGATAGAAACCACATAAGGCACATGAGTATGCCACACTTTCTATGCAATTAACCAATTAATGCCCCTTTCGGTACCTAATTATGTTCAGTTTAAAAAAAAATTGATTTTTTTGTGAGGCAATTTAGATTGATTTTATACTTATTCACTAACATATGAGGTGAACATGTGGGCATGCAATCATCAAAATAATGATTAGTAACCAAACTTCTAATTGCAGTAAAATTAGCACATGCAGCTAAACAATCGCAAATGTAATTAAATATGTAAATTAAACCTGCTACATAATCAATAGCAAATAAATACCTAATTACACTAAGGATGCAAGACATGACAATTCCCCATCAAACCCTATATTTTTTCAATTTTCGAAATTTTTAATTAATTAATTTTTTAATACGAATTTTCCACTCACTTTTTACTATGTCATCACTTGAATGGATTTGGAGAATAGCATTTAAGCATAAACATCCGGTTGTGATACTCAAATTTCACAACCACATGACTCTTAGAGCGCAATTCTTGCAAAAGCTAGGTTTAGCCCAAACCATCTAAATTAATCCAAGCCCAAATTCACTAAGCAGGGCCCTCGCTATTTTATTTTTCTCTTCCACACGCCCGGATGGCGTTCTCTCCCGAGTAACAGCAGCCACTCAGAAACTTCAACATCCCTTATCAATTTCAGAATAAAACGAATTTCACAATAGCACCCTTATTATCTCATCTTAAACCAAGGATAACATAATTCATCATGAAGCATTATTTAAACACCGAACCTCCACCAATGGACAAGGCCCATCACCATTGCCGCTCGCTGGGCCGGACGGTAGAAGTGGCTAGCCGGGTGAGATGAAGGTAAGGAAGTTTGTGAGCGTCCGAGAGCGTGGTTCTCAACGGAAAAAGAGTGATCTTTGAGAGAAAATATTGCATGCCCTCAAAGGATCATGTCATTTATGCTCTAATCCATTCACGAGTCGACACCTGTCGATGCCAAGTCCACGTCTGCTCCTGTTCACTTTTCTCCTAGACGAGACCAGACCAGAGCGCGGGGCGAGTGTTCTTTCTCCTCTTTATCTTCTCTTTCCTCTGTCTCTCTTTGAAAGGCCTGGCCCACCACTGTAGCTGCTCTGACTTGGCGCCCTCTCTCCTCTGCAAACCCTCTCTCTGTTAAACTCTGTACCGTTACGGAGTGAAAAAAAATTTCACTTCATTCAAAATGGTTCCGCGCTCTCTCTCCCCCCACTTTGCGCTTAATCAATCTGCTCCCCCACTCTCTGAAACTGCTAGCGAACGACCATGCCTCCCCCTCCACCGTCCCTAGCTGCCGCGCCGACGGCTCTACACTAAAGCAATCTACTCTTTCCCTCCTCCGTGAAGTGTTGAATCTGCTGGTGAACCATGACGTCGACGCGCCTCCGTTGGTTGCCTCCGCTGTTGCCTCCCGAGCCACCGTGTTGAGGCAATCAGCCAGCGAACCACGACGCCAATGTGCCTCCGCCTCTACAATCGCCTCCCGAGCCGCCGTGCCTCAGCGCTGAATCAATCTGCTCTCTCTCCCCTCCGCAAAGCGTTGAATCTGCTAGAGAACGCTGACGCGCCTCCGCCTCCGCCGTCGCCTCCTCGACCCGCCGTCGCGTTTTTCCCTCATCCTCGCGACCTCCGCACTATTCTCTCTTTCTTTTCTCCGCGAAGCGCCCCTGCTTGTGAACGCCAACGCCACCGACGTCGCCTCCCGAGCCCCGCCATCACCTGTCAAAGCCCTATTGGCAGCTCCCATACGTCCTCTGCGTCTCGAAGGTTAGGGTTTTCTACGGATTCTACTCAGTAGAGTTTTAACTTCTGTTATAATGTGCTTATTTGTTTATTAAAGTGAAACGTATATGAACTTCATTTCATAGATGAAGAATCCCTTGCCGCCAGGTTTTTATGGCTTATACGTGAGTCAATGGAGCAGGTCTTCCAAGCTCTATAATCTCATTGTCTTTGGAAAAAAAGTTCATAAAATTGCTAGGTTTGCCTTAACTGTGTTGATCTGGAGTATTGGCTGAGAAAGATGCACGATTCTTTGAAAGTATCAAATGAACTATGATAAAGATCGCATATCAAGTCTATTTACAGAGCATATTTTGATCCAATTAGGTAGCTTGATTCAGCTCTATGCCGTCTAGTCTGAGAGATTCTTTGTATCAGAGTTTGCCACCTAGTACAAAGTCATCTTTGCGCTCTAGAATTCATTCTTTTCATGTCATAGAAAAGGTATTATCTCATAATCATTCTTTTCTTGTTCAAGAAATTGAATGCATTCTACTTTCTATTGATCCAAAATACTAAATTCGAAGTCTATTTCTCAAGCTTCTTCCGTTGAGCAGGTAATGCTTTGAGAAGGGTCCATATAGCTTGTCTCTATGCAGCTCTCTGTTGCAGACATCAAAGTTGAGATGGAGCAGGTAATACCAATATAAAACAAAATAACTTAAGAGTTATGCAGGCATCTTCTGGGAATTCTCCTAGCGGAACCTTCTAAATGGTTTTCACAATGCTTTGTTGCTATTTAAATGGACATAACTTGCTATTAGGGAATGTTAGCCAACTCACTGGAACTCTATTACAATCATTTTCTTTTGTGATATGCATTTTTTTGGTGCGTAGGTGATGGACATCTTTTAGGTTTTTTTATTGGTATTTTTATTTGAGATAATTGCAATTACTTTGGTGTTGCTAAGTGTTGTAAGATATATGGTTGCATCTCTTGCATTTCCATCAAATTGAGGAAATCGGAAAGCTGCATATAGGTGATAAGCTCTAAGGGTAGACCTTCATATTAGATCTTTAAGAACACCTAAAAGTGGTTTAGCAAACTATATTTTAAAGTCGGCGAGACTTGAGCTCACCGGCGTCGGGTGAGGCTCGATCTCACCCATTTGGTGAGGCCGAGGCCCCGCCTGACGAGCTTGAGCCTCGCCAGATCCGGCGAGGCTCGAGCCTTGCCAGTCATCGACGACCTGCTGACGAGCTCGAGCCTCGCCTAGCCTGTCGCCGGCCGGTGGCTAGCCGTTGCCTTACCAGCCGTTGGCTAAGGAAAGAAGAAAAAGAAAGAAAAAAGAAAAAGAAAAAAAAATTTGAAATATGAAAAATAATTATAATTTCGATTTTTTTAAAAAAAAAAATATTTTTATAAAATTAAGAAAGGCCATGGATTTAAAGTTTAAACTTTAAAGTGGGGTTCCTTTCCCAATAACCCATTTTGACTCATTTCTTTTTGTGTTTTATTTTTCAGACCTATTTCTAACCCATATTAACTTTCATTTGACCTATTGCTGACCCATATTTAACTTTCATTTGACTCATTTCTGACTCATACTTAACTTTTACTTGACCCATATATGACCCATTTAACTAAAAATGGGTCATAATATAGGTTTATAACCCATTTTGCTGGCTCTAGGACGGACCACCCAGATGAATTTATGTTGGCTCAGCTCCAGCCCCAAGGCGAGCTCGGACGTTTGCTTCGCCGACAAGGTTCCACCGCTCCCGAACGAGACGTAGATCACCGACTCCATTGGTTGCATGTCTAGCCAATCCATCACCTCAATTTTGGCACTTTGCCCGATCGGTCTGATGAGCGGACCCACTGGGTAAACCGGTGCCTTGACGACCCGACCCAGGGACTTCTCATCTTCGAGTGCATGCAAAGTTGACGGCTTGAGATCCTGCCACGTGTTCACTAAGATCCCGTCGGCGTTGGATATCTCCATCCTAATGCGAGTGAAGTTCGCATAGAGATTCTTATCGCTTTGGTCAAGGAAAAGGTCCAAGGTATCCTCGAAGCGAACGGACTGACACCCCGGGATGTCAAGCGGTCTTTTAATGACGCGGCGCTCCTCACGCATCATGATCACGAGTTGGGTTGACAGAGGCGGCCGAATCAACGGGGGCCGAAATGTCCACTGGAGAAAGCAATACGAGATTAATCGGACTCGACCGGGATGGCTTGAACGGTGAAGATTTTGTTATGGAGGCATCGGCGGCAACCACGAAGATGGTCACGTTGAAGCCGTGGTGGGTGGCGAGGCACTTGCCGAGCTTCACTACGGGGGATGAAGTGGCCCATGCCGGGGATGGCGAGGAGGACTGTGTTGACACCTAATATTTAAAAAATAATAAGTTAAATTTGGTTTTTAAAATTTTCATTTCAAAATTCGAAAATAAAAAAATTCAGTTTTATTTTTCATTTCCACCTAATTTAAATTTAGGAATTAGAAATAGAGGTTAATCTTTGATTAGAGGGAAATTTTGAAACTTTGAAATTCAAAAATTAAATGGCCGTGCGATTTTGGAGCCACTTGTTTGTTGAGAGGTTGAACGAATGTGTGCAACTATATCGGAAAATCTTCAGCGGAAAAACAAATTTTATCTGCTTTTTACTCTATAAATGGGGAGTCCGAGATACGTTACGGGGGCCTCTCTTCGTTCAAAAAAATCAAAAAGCGTGAAAGAATTTTTGCTGTCAGGGAGTCTTCGAGTGGGACTTCTCTTCATTCGAAAAATGTCAAAAAGAAATGAGAGATGGTGCGGGGGAAGGCAACGAGCTTTGAAGGAAAAGCCAAATCAATGCTTTCTTTTTCTTTCTTCTGACCAGCAGCATAAGGAAAAGAAAGAACACTGCAGCAAAAGGAAAAGTCAGCTAAGAGAAAGCAGAAGCAGCAGAGGAGAGAGAACACAGTAAAAGCAAGGAGTACTGTGCTTCTTCTTCGGCGGACCACAGACCCCTGCCGTTGCCACACAACGCATCTCCGACGCCCCCACCTCGCCGGCTTCTCTCTACCCGCGCTGCGCTCGCACCGCCGGTCTCCACGGTCACCGATTCCGCGCCGGCCACCGCACCGGCGTCTCCTTTGCCGCCCCGAAGCCGCTGCGCACACCGTCGGTCTCTGCCACCACTGAATTTCCATCCGTTGTCGCCGTGCCTCATCGCGCCGCCGCGCCATTGTCGGAGCCCTCTAGACGCGTCTCCAATCGTCGGACGCCGTGTCACCAAGCCGCCGCACAACTCCGCCTCGGGTCCGACGCCTCAGCCCGATTCAGCCTCACCGCGATTCCGCCTCTGCAACAACCGACGCCGGAGCCGTTCCTGCCCTGCTGCTGAGCCTTCCGTCCAAACGCAGCAGCACCGCCCCGTCGTGCCTGCCCATTCGCGCCCGAAGTCAGCAGCTCCGCCTCTGCCCTCCGCGACACCAGCAGCCCCGGCGCCACCCAGCCCTGCTGGAACCCCGACGCCACTTCGCCAGATCCACACCGCCTGCACCACCATCGGCTACGGTCCGAGCACCTGCAGCCTCGTCCGACGCCCTGCACGCCCGAGCGACGCCCCCGCTGCCTCTGTGATCCGCCGGTTGCCGCCCAGCAGCTAGCAGTTCGCGCCCAGCAACCCGGCGACCCGTCCATCGCCGGTCCACGCCGCCCCGAGCTCCACCATTTGCTGCCTCCTTGGTTTCTGTTGCAGGGTCCATTTGTTGCCCGAACCAGTGTGCTGGTGCCACCCCTTCAAGAAAGGCGTGAGTTTTTAAAAGGTAAGCTTGGAATGGCTCTATCTTGGAGATAATTTTCCAAGCTAGGTAGACTTTTTAGGATAAAATAAGCTGTTAATTATATTTTTAGCTGCTGAATTGACTTGATTTGTTATATTATTATTAGTATCTGATTAGGAAATTGGTCATATTAAGTCATGATAATCAAAATTTTGAGCCGCGAGACGTCGGGTTAGATTTTTGATCATTTTTGACCTTTTATGGCAAATTTCGTGAATTACTTTGCATTAGTGATGCCCACATGTTATCAAGTTATATTGATGTTTTTTTTTAAGTATGATACGTACTTTGGTGCATTATGGTTATTTTTTTTATCACATATCATGCATTATACTTAGAACTTAGATATTTAGGCCCATATGCATTTTACATTTTAAGCAACACATTTTATCTTTTTTAGATTCATGTAGGATTAGGTTAATTTTCCTTTAATAAACTAAAAAAAAAAAGAATAAAAAAATGTTATATAGATTTTATAAGGTGCACGTTACATGTTGCATTAGTGGGTCATAGTTTAATGTTTTGTTTTCCATCATGTAGTCTTTTTAAATATAAAATAAAGATATAAAACAAAAAAACAAAAAAAAACAAAAAGTTAGCATTGCATCATTACGTTTTTTTATTAATAAAAATTATTCGGTCATGTTAAAAAAAATGAAAATATATAAAAAAAGGAAATAGTGAAAAGCTAAAAATTTGCATGAGCATATAGGTCATATAGGTTTATTAATTCAGACACGTAGGTTTAATAAATTAACCTTTAGGATTATTTTTAGGATTTCATCCTTAGTTATTTGCATGCTTTCATAATATAAAAAGATAATAAAAAAGGTAAAAAAAATGGTTTTCTAAGACAAATGAGGTTTAAATCAAATTAATCCTGAAATTGAATTAGGAAATTATTCCATTTTGAATAGCTTAATTAGTTTGTTTAGTTTTAATAAAGAATACTAGGTGCATTTAGCTAGTTTGCATAGTAGGTACATTTAATTAGAGTTTGCATATTAATAAATTAGGATTGCATCATATTATCATGTTTTAGTAATCCCATCGTGTGATTTTTAAGGTACCGAAAGGGCGTTAGATTAATCTAGCGTAACCATGTCCCCGAATCCATTAAATCTCTGGTTCATAAAAGGTAAAGTATTCTCCCATACTTTACCTGGGTTTCTAATCAGCCCTAATTGGTTAGTGGCGGCTCTAATTTGAAATATAATTGCATGTGTTAATGAGTCTTTTTCTTAGTATCAAGTCGCGATTGGTAGGGCTTGGGAGAGTCCGCGCCAAGTCTTCAGACTTAGTAATCCATTAACCTAATTTTAGGTGATTCACCCCTTCATCGAAAAATTCGGGTCGCGACAGCTTGGCGACTCCGCTAGGGACTTAGAGTTAAAACTCATAGTGGACATAGGCCTGTTTCTTTAAAAAAATATATATATATTTTTGTTTGGCAGCAAGGACACCAGGTATGTCACTAATATTCCTAAGGTGTTAAATGTTCTTTCATATGGGAGGTATAAGGGGAGTAGTCTTTGCTAATCCTTGTCTTGCAGGAGGGTGTAAAGATGAATGATTTATTTTTCCTTATCATTGAAGTGTTGTTTGTATTATAAATTGTTGTGCATGATTTTCAAATTAGTTTAGCACTACACATTGCACACACAACCTGCCGTCGGACCTGGACCGCATTTAAGGATTCTAGGATGGTGTTGAGAAATGAACCAACCTCGAACGCGAGACCGCGATGTAGAGGTTGCCTTTCTCAACCCCGAAAATTTTTCTTGTTGTCAAAACGTTTATCCTTGCTCACGAAACTACGTGACCATGGGATTTTCTTTTGACTGAACCAGAGCTAAGAGGACCCGACATTTGTACGCGAGACTGCGACAAGTTGGTCCATCCTTTTAGTTCTAACTTGCTAAGCCTTGTAGTTTAGGTGTTAAGCCTCACATCTCATGCGTCTGTCTATGTGGTTGCTATTTTTCTTTGTGAAGTAAGTATTCTTATCTTATACTATGCAATCTATTTACTTTATTGCACTTTCTTTTGGTCCATGACACTAGGTTGATCGTAAACCTTAATCTATATACAATGGGGAGATCCGATGTTCAATTCGTTCCAACTCCTAAGATCGAGCTCAAAGGGTGGTGGAATAAATTAAGTAAGGAAGGCCAAGACTATGTGGAGTCAGTATTGGGACGGCTTATCCCCCTTTTGGATATTGGAGTCCATAGTGGTGTTTTGCAAGCTATCTCACAGTTTTGGTGTCCCGAGACGGCTACCTTTATTTTTGGTAAGAATGAGCTAACTCCGACACTGGAAGAGTATAGCATTATCATAGGAATGCCTCTTGAGACTGAACTAGTTAGGCCACCTCTTGGTTTGGAGCCCACATCGATTTTATCTCAATTTCTAAGAATTAAAGCCGATGAGGTTAAGAAAGTTTTGAAAGCTAACTGTAATGCATGCCCATTCTCCTTTTTGGCCGATCATTTTTTAAATCAATCTTCAATGCGGCAAAAAGGTAGGATATTCATCTTAGCATTTTTTGGATTTATAATCTTTCCTCATCGACAAAATGCCATTAATCCTTCAATTGCATGGGTGGTTAGACAAGCATGCGCCGGTATGAACTTTATAAACATGATTTTGGCCGAGACATTTTTGTCCCTCAACTGTTTTAAACAAAATGGAGAAAAAATCATGAATGCCTCTCCTGAACTTTTACAAATTTGGTTTCTTTCTCACATGAAGGAGTTTGGTCGTTTCACGCGTCGAGGTGAAATTGATGATTCTAATCACCCGATAAAGAGATTTTCAATCTTAGAGAAAAAGTATACCGGAAGGTCATTTTCCAATTGGGTAATTTTTCTAAAAAATCCAGATCTCAAGGGCTTCCTATGGTATGCTAAATGGTTCCATGTTAGTGTGGCTCGTTTTTCTCACAAGACAGATAATTCAATTCCACTTATGGGAATTACTGGTGCAACATCTTACTATCCTCATAGAGTGGCCCGCCAGTATCGAGTGCTCCAAGATATCCCGCCTCCTCTCCAAATGGACCTGTTTCAAGCTCGCTTTGAGCGCAAGGATCACAAGTACCTCGATGAGATCGAACGCCTTGAAAATGCATGGAAGGAATGCCATCCGGAAAAGATAATGGTGCCTAGAAGATTGAAAGGAAATGAGAAGATTTTTCATGCCTCGGATTATTATATCCACCATCACGAGATCCCTCAAGCTTTACTTCCCGTGATACCTGAAGTGACCATGAAGCCCACTCGTAAAGCACAAATTGAAAATCTTGAAGAAACGTTGGAAAAGAAGGAAGCTCGTATTTCCGAGTTGGTTCGACAGAACAAGAAGCTTCGAAAGACTGTGATCTCCCAATTGTATATAGAAAAGAGTCGCTAGATTTAGGAGTTTAATTCTGGCTTTAGAATGTTATTTCAATTTCTTAGATTGATGTTTTAGGAATTTAATTTCTAGAAAGTTATTTTAATGTTTTAAGTTGATGTCTTTGGAATTTGATTTCACTTAATAAAATAAACGATCGACCGTTGTCATGGACCAATCTCATTTGTTATGATGCTTACTGTATTATTTTACATTGACAGGTAACAACACGGCTCACCCAAGATCACCAATCCGCACTCGTTCCAGAGTAACAATGGCTTATGACGCCGAACAAATGCGTGGTGCTGAACAAGCTCGTGTCGTTGCCCTTGAAACATAAATGAAGTAAGTCCTGAATGTCCTTGAGCAGCTCTCTAAACAAATAGATTCTCTCCAAGCAAATACTGTCCCATCAGCTCCGCAAGTCGAAGTGGTGTTACCACAACATGCTCCTATGGCTGATCCGAAAGATAAAGGCAAGAATGTATCCACAAGTGGCCCATCAAGCTCTAATGATGTCTTTAGGGAGAAAAGTACTGACACGCCTCAAATCATTGTTGACGAGGAGATACAAGTGATACAGCCGGCTTTACCGAAGACTGAACAAGAAAAACGCCTGGTGAAAATCGAGGAGAAACTTAAGCAGCTGCAGGGTGCATTTAGCCAAGACCCAACTGATCTGTCCCATTATGCAAAGATCAAGATACCAAAGAAGTTCAAAATGCCAGACTTTGAAAAGTATAATGGCACTTCTTGCCTAAAGATCCATTTGCAGACTTATGTGGTTAGGATGACGCCATATGTTGATAACATACCCTTGATGATTCAGCAATTTCAAGCAAGCCTGACAGGACCGGCACTCCAGTGGTATATCATGAAGAAGATTAATCTCCTTGAGACTTGGGAGGATTTGACTGATGCCTTCTTCAAGCAGTACAAGTATAATATTGATGTCACTCCATCTCGAGAGGATTTACTTTGCACTGAGAAGAGGAAGACAGAATCTTTCAAGGCGTATGTCACGAGATGGAGGACTGTAGCTGCTCAAATTACTCCCGAGCCGACTGAAAAGGAGCTGATGGATTTGTTCATGAAGACACTCCCGCTCGAATATCGAAATCGGATGTTAGGATCGACTGCCGAGTCGTTCAATCAGCTAGTCCCTGTTGGCGAGCGAATTGAAATAGCCCTGCGTGATGGATGGGCGTCTGATCAAACCAGCTCATATAAGAAATTTTCGGCCAAGAAGAACAAAGAGCCCGTAGCAGAAGTCAATACAGCCTATGTTCAACCCCCTCGCCCTGTCTCGAACACTCAACAGGGGGGAGCACGTCCTTTCTTTGGCCAGCAGAGGAACTCTTCCAGGCGTCAATTTACGCCTCTTCCTAAGACATTGTCCAAGATCTTGCCGACCCTTCAGAAGAAAGGATTACTCGCTAAGGAGCCTAAGCGACCTAATCCCGAGCGCTTCCCCAACTATGATCCTTCTAAGACATGTGCTTACCATATGGGGGAGGTAGGGCATTCTGTTGATGATTGCTATACGCTGCGACACAAAATCCAAAATCTGTTGGATGCTAAAGTGGTCTCATTCCGCGAAGCGCAGCCAAACATCCAGAATAATCCACTTCCTGATCATCCGGAAACTGTGAATGCCATTTTCAGTTTTGATGCTGGTCGAAAGAAGAGCTTGATGGTACATCTGGACGATGTTTATAATGGTTTAGTTCGAGCTGGATACTACTCACATGTAGAAGGACCTACCATGTCTCAGAAAGTGCGGAGAGTTAAGGTAATGTCCAAGATGGGGATGATTGTTTGCGTAGATCCTGCTGACACAATTTCAACTATCACTCCAATCATTATTGATCTGGAGGAGGAGCTTTCTGATTTTGAAAATGAATTTACTGGCTTGAACATTGGAGCTAGCGATCCCTTAGTTTTTGACATGCCACCGTTGGAGGATGCTTCGGATGAAGAAGGATTAATCATCAATGATGTGCCGCCATCAAATGATGAAGAATTGATTCTTGATGTTACGCAACCCTATGCATACACGAATGATAAGGCGGTCCCATGGTGTTATGATCCAGAGATAGATGTGGTCACTCGATCAGGACGCACTTACGCTCAGGCCAACTCACAACCTGTCAAACCAGCGACTGATGAAGAGGCTAAAGAATTTTTAGCTGTGATTAAGACAAGTGAGTATAGTGTAGTGGACTAACTTCGAAAACTGCTGGCACAAGTCTCCATATTAGAATTGCTTTTGACATCGGAGAAACATCAAAAGGCTTTGATGAAAGTCCTTAATGAAGTACATGTCCCAGAGTCCATTGAGCCTGAGAAGTTGGGGGAATTCGTGGGGGTCACTTTGATAAACGACCAGATCACTTTCTCAGATGATGAAATCCCGGATGAAGGAAGGGGACATGGCAAAGCCCTTTATATCTCGGCCTAGTGTCGAAATACCTTGGTATCCCGTGTCCTCATTGATAATGGATCGGCTTTAAACATATGCCCCCTCGCGACTCTAAAGCGTCTTGTGTATGATTTAGGGAAAATTCATGCAGCTAAAAGTTCTGTTCGAGCATTTGACGGAACCAAGAAAGAAGCAGTTGGGGAAGTTGATTTAGACTTGCAAATAGGGCCAATGTTATTTAATGTAGTTTTTCGGGTCTTGGAGATACCTACAGCCTTCAACTTTTTGTTAGGTCGTCCATGGCTTCATGCGAGCGGAGCAGTTTCTTCAAGTCTTCACCAGAAGGTGAAGTTTGTGATGAAGGGGAAGCTTATTACAGTTCAAGGAGAGGATGAGTTCAAGATTTATCACGAGACGGCTATTCCTTACATTGAACCGGATTGTAAAGAAGAATCCAGTTTTCAAGCATTTGAATTGGTCCGACCATTCATATCTCTCAAGGTACTACCCTACCCACTCCAAAGTTATCCAAGTCGGCGATCATGGTAGGCAAGATCATGGTCGGGAGTGGTTTTGTTCCGGGTAATGGTTTAGGCCGACATAGTCAGGGCACTCGCCAACCAATTGAGGCCGGGCGGAATTCATACACTACTGGGTTGGGCTATCGTGGTAGAGGTGGACGATCCGGTAGAGGAAGAGGACAAGGACGAACTGGTGTCATTAGACCCCATATTAGGTCCACATTCCCTTGGCCTGCAAGGATGATGCATGAGGAAGAAGGTGCAATCAATACCTGTGTCCAGTACTCCAAGCCTCCAGTTGCTGACATCGATGTAAGTCTTGCCGAATGGGTAGTGGTAGACCAGCCGGTTGCAGACACCACTCGAGCCGCTGGAAAGGACGACGCACTCGAAGGAACGGCCGAATTGTTTGAAGAGAATTTCGTGATGGTCATCGATGAAGTTCGAGAGTAGGAGAATTTTACTTATTTGCACACTCCTCTGCGCAGGAGTTTTTATTGCTTTCCGCATTTGCATTTCCATTCCTAGGATTTCTATCATTCCAATAATGTAATTTGTTTTTCATCCAATAAAATACATGAAAGTTTTCATGTTTTGAGGGCATGATGAAGTACACCAAACTAGCCCGGTGATGATATCCAGCCGATAAAAGAAAAGAAAAATCCAAGGAGAATTCTGAGGCCTGGGCTTCATCATGCTTCCTCATGTTAAAATGTTTTAAAAAGGGATTTTTGCCAAAAAAAAATTTTCAAAAAATCTAGGCTACCCTGTTTGTCTTTCTGATCCATCTACTTCTTGTTTCAGGAACGATATTGAGACTTGCAAGGACGAGAGAATGGTCCAATTTAATACGGCAGGTGCTAATAATGATGATCCCGAAGAGGACTCCAGTAAATGCAACGTAGCTGGGAACAACATGAAAAGGCTAAGGCTCCCACGCCCGAGCAGACCGTCACTATTAATTTAAGTGACACTGAAGAAGCCAAAGAAGTGAAAATTGGGGCGAATCTTCCCAAAGATGAGGCCGAGCGCCTAACTCAGTTGCTGAAGAAATATCAGGATATCTTTGCATGGACATATGCTGATATGCCCGGTTTAGACCCGTCAATTGTGGAGCATTGTCTACCTACTAATTTGGATGTGCCACCTAAGAAGCAGAGGCTACGAAGAACCAAGCCCGAACTCTCAAAGAAGATAGAGGAGGAAGTGATGAAACTCTTGAAGGTGGGATTCATTGAAGTCTCACAGTACCCCGAATGGGTGGCCAACATTGTACCAGTAATGAAGAAAGACGGTCGGGTTCGAGTATGTGTTGATTATCGGGATCTGAACAAGGCCAGTCCAAAAGATGATTTTCCATTGCCGCACATAGATGTCCTTGTGGATAGTACCGCTGGTTTTGAACTATTCTCATTTATGGATGGTTTTTCCGGGTACAATCAGATAAGGATGAAGGAGGAAGACAAGGAGAAGACTGCATTTATCACCCCGTGGGGAACCTTTCATTATAAGGTTATGCCATTCGGACTCAAAAATGCAGGGGCAACTTACCAGCGAGCCATGATAGCATTGTTTCATGACATGATGCATCAAGAGATTGAGGTCTATGTTGATGATATGATTGCAAAGACTCGACCTGGAAAAAGCCACACTGAAACCTTGAAGAAGCTATTTGATCGACTCCGTGAGTTCAAGCTTCGACTAAATCCCGCTAAGTGCGTGTTTGGAGCAACATCCGGTAAATTGCTCGGATTCATTGTGAGCAGTAAAGGAATTGAAATTGACCCAGCCAAAGCTAAAGCCATTTGTGAGCTGCGACCTCCGTCAACGGTGAAAGAAGTCCGGAGCCTTTTAGGGAGGTTGAATTACATTGCTCGATTCATTTCCCAACTTTCTGAAACCGCCAAGCCATTTTTCAAGCTCCTAAAAAAGAATGCACGAGTTAATTGGGATGATGAATGTCGAGAAGCGTTCGACAAGTTGAAGACTTACTTGATGAATCCACCGATGCTTGTCCCACCATCGCCGGGTCATCCTTTAATTCTCTACCTCACTATTCATAGTGAGTCACTAGGTGCAATGTTGGCTCAAGAAAATCCCGTCGACAGAAAAGAACGAGCCATTTATTACTTAAGCAAGAAATTCACTGTATCAGAGCTGAAGTATCCTGATGTAGAAAAGACCCGTGTGGCTTTGGTATGGGTATTGCATAGATTGCGACAATACACACTGCATTATTAGACATTCCTCGTGACTGAGAGCGACCCCATCAAGTACTTACTTGAGCGACCAGCTTTGGTGGGTAAGTTGGCCAAGTGGCAAATTTTAATTTCAGAATTTGATGTACAATTCATGCCACAAAAGTCGGTTAAGGGTCGAGTGATCGCTGACCTATTGGCCGAGAATTCAGGAGTCTCTAATGACAATGACAGTTTCCTTGATGATCGCGTCTTGAGTATAAATGAGGACTCGTGGAAGATGTTCTTTGATGGAGCTGTAAACTTGTCTGGTTCTGGTACTGGGGCAGTTCTGATATCTCCAGATGGACATCACCATCCAGTGGCTGCAAAATTGGTGTTCCCATGCACTAATAACGTGGCTGAGTATGAAGCTTGCATCCTCGGGCTTCAGGCTGCAATTGAGATAGGTGTGGCCAAGTTAAAAGTATTCGGGGATTCCACATTAATCATAATGCAGACCATAGGTGAATGGAAGACCAAGGAGGCCAAATTGCTCCCATACCACAAGTATTTAGAAGATCTGATAAAAAAGTTCGAGGAAGTTTCGTTTGAATACTTGTCAAGGTCTCACAATCAATTTGCAGACGTACTTGCGACGTTGTCTTCTATGCTGCAGGTCACTGATGGGTTAGAGGTCGAGCCTCTGAAAATAGAGGTTTTGCCGAGGCCAGCTTATTGCATGGTGGTGATAGAGGAACCGGATGGAAAACCATGGTACCATGACATCATGACCTATATTCAAAAGTGAGAGTTCCCAGAAGGTAGCAATCCAGCTGACCGAAAGCATCTCATGAAACTTGCCTCCAAATTCTTTATTAGTGGTGATACATTATACAAACGGTCTTTCGACACCGTCCTACTTAGATGTGTCAATGCTAAGGAAGCCACTCAGTTGATGCAAGAAATACATGAAGGGGTGTGTGGTCCTCACATGAGCGGCCACATGTTAGCAAGGAAGATTATGAGACTAGGATACTTTTGGCCGACCTTAGAGACTGATTGCATTCAACATGTCAGAAGTTGTCACCGTTGTCAGATTTATGGAGACAAAATAAATGTTCCTCCAAATGAGCTGCATCAACTGTCAGAGTCATGGCCTTTTTCAATGTGGGGCATCGATGTAATTGGCCCAATTAATCCAAAAGCCTCGAATGGCCATCGTTTCATCTTGGTCGCTATTGATTATTTCACAAAATGGATAGAGGCAGCATCCTATGCAGTTGTTACCGCAAAGAATGTCGTGAAGTTTGTGCGACGGGATATTATTGCTCGTTATGGCGTGCCTGAAGCCATCATCACAGATAACGGGACAAACCTAAACAACAAGCTTGTTAATGATTTGTTCAAGGAGTTCAAAATTCGTCATTTGAATTCATCGCCCTATCGCCCTCAGATGAACGGTGCGGTTGAAGCAGCGAATAAGAACATCAAGAAGATTCTGGCAAAAACAGCTGATAATTATCGTGACTGGCATGAGAGGCTTCCTTACGCTCTGATGGCGTACAGGACTTCAGTTCGCACTTCTACTAGGGCAACTCCTTTTTCTCTGGTGTACGGCATGGAAGCAGTCCTGCCAGTTGAAGTAGAAATCCCTTCTCTAAGAGTATTGTCTCAGTCTAAGCTGACAGAAGCTGAATGGGCACAACAGAGGTATGACCAACTCAATTTGATTGAAGAAAAACGATTGAAGGCCGTATGTCATGGTCAATGTTATCAACAGCGGGTGGCCAAGTCCTTTAATCGGAAGGTTCGCCCAAGGCATTTTAAGGTCCATGATTTGGTGCTACGCAAGATGCTACCAATTAACTTTGATCCTCGTGGCAAATTCACTCCGAATTACAGTGGGCCATACATTGTGAAGAAAGTACTTCCTGCAGGTGCTTTAATTTTGGCAGAAATGGATGGGCGAGAATTCACAAATCCTATAAATTCTGATGCTGTAAAGAAATACTATCCATGAATAAAAGGGCTTGTAAAAACCTTTTCCTCGCTCAAAGTTGGTCAAATCTTTAGTGTATAATGTTGCATATTTTATTTTTGCAGGGGCAAAGAATGGATGTGAACGACGGTGTTTTATTTTTGTAAGGAATCTCTAAGAGCTTCTTTACAAAGGAAGGGCAAGACATGGACACATAATAGTTTTGACTTTATGAGCATGCCTTCTTTGTCTTTATTAGAATGTTTTCACATGATATTGTGTAATTCGTCAATTCCACTTGAAATTTATCAAAATGGATAATTCAGTGAAAGATGTCGAGTTACTTGAGCATGCTAAATGAGGTGTGAAAGGCAAGCCTAATCCCATACACCGTCCCCTGTCTATATATGGTGAGGTGAGTGTGGGAACATTTTGTATTTCAAGGTGAAGAATTTTCTTGCGAAAAGTACGACAGCTGAAATGACGAGAGGCAGTTCATTTCTCTATCCCAAACACTACAGGTGTTCCATTGCTTAACCATTTTGAGCCAATACACTTATGGATGTTCTTTTCAAATTACCCCTGTCAAGAATCACCCCACATCGGGGCAACTGGGAGATAAAATGACATCATGAATTGAAATTTTCTTGCTTTCACTTGCATCAATCTTCAAGTTATGCTATTACATTGAATTCATATGGTAATTTAAGTGCCTTAGGATGACGAAGAGCATTTCTTTCACTATCCTACACACTTATATCCTTTGAATAGCCCACTTGAGCCTGCTATTTCATTTCTTTTAAACCCAGTTGGTGATCATCCCCCACACTGGGGCAAGGCAAGAGACAGATGAAGACCTTTGAAGGTTCGAGTGTCATTTAAAGTATACTTGACACACGCATTGTGTGCAAGAACTGAAATCAAAATAGAACTAAGGGGCATGAAAAAGCAGTGTGCCTGGTAAAAGCAAGGCCAATGCCCGTGGAAAAGAGAGAAATGACTGATGAATTGGAGGCATAAAAAAGGTAGTGTGCTTGACCAATGTCCATCGTCAAAGAAAATGACTTTGAAAAAAATGTTGAGAAAATATCTCCAGTTGAATAATCATTGGCATCATGTGATAAACCTTTGAGCCAATAAAGAAATCTGTCAAAAAGACAATCTGTGGCGAAGAAAACTGGTGACAATGTCATGATGATCACCAACTTTGACCCATATACACATCTTTGAGCCTAACGATCCTTTCGTTTCTCAACCCATGAACCCAGCCTATGTTACGTCCCTTACAAAGTCTCTTCAGATTAGGGCATTTGAATTAACATAGGAATTCATATGTTTTAAGCATTGCTCGAAGAAGTGCGAGCAAGATTATTTCTTTATCATTTTGCAGGGTTCTTGACTTGTAAACCCGGAGATGATTACAAAATCATTCGTTCAATTGCTTTGACTCAAAGAGTCCCTTTTGTTAAGCCATTGACCAAGCCTGCATTACAGTCCTTGACAAAGACCTCTCAGATTGGTAAGGTCGTACTAATTGCAAGAAAATTCGAACTCTTGTCGACAAAATGATGATAAGATTGAGTGATATATTCCCGCATCAATGGTCGGGACAAATAACCCTTCTTAAATGAGAGCGAGTGAAAAAACCTTTTCACACCAAAAGTGTCTCATTTAGCATGTTCAAGAGATTCACGCAATAACTGAAAATTGTCCTGGTGATAATTTTTCCGGTAGAAGCTTGATAAAGCCAATCATGCATGGACTTTCATTGAATTTTTCCTCAAAGACCAAAAATATTGTCTTTGAAACTCTGAGTTTATCCAGTCATCTTTGTACTTGATGAGAATTCCAAGTATCTATAAAATATTTTCAAATATCTGGTGTGAATTCCAAATATTTGAACCTTTAAATGCTTGATGTGATTTCCAAGTGTTTGTCTTTTCAAACATCTGATGTGATTTCCAGATGTTTAGCAAATGTTTCCAAATGTCTGATATAAGAATCAGATTTTTGAAGTTTCAAGTACTTGATGCAATTTCCAGGTGCTTAGAATCTGATGAGAATTCCAGATCTCTAAAGACTTTGAGCCTTTCAATTATCTGAGGGGGGTTCCAGATGATTGACAGGTCTCATCGGAATCATTTCACACCTAAATGCCCAAACAGGTATGACAGGTATGTGCTCTTCTTTGCATTTGCATTTCATTGGTCATAGACACGTAGAGATCTATGTTCCTGACCAAATCATTGCATTTATATGGCATGCATTAGGGGTTAAATTTATTTGAGTCCATTTCTTTCAAAAAAAAGAAAAAAGAAAAAAAAGTCAAGTCGTTAACATTTGCATATGCATATTTCATCTTGCATGGTTTAAATTTAGGTGTCATATATCTTTGAAGGAAACCTCTACGAGCCTCCCTTCAAAGAGGGGCAGCTGTTGACACCTAATATTTAAAAAATAATAAGTTAAATTTGGTTTTTAAAATTTTCATTTCAAAATTCGAAAATAAAAAAAAAATTCAGTTTTATTTTTCATTTCCACCTAATTTAAATTTAGGAATTAGAAATAGAGGTTAATCTTTGATTAGAGGGAAATTTTGAAACTTTGAAATTCAAAAATTAAATGGCCGTGCGATTTTGGAGCCACTTGTTTGTTGAGAGGTTGAACGAATGTGTGCAATTATATCGGAAAATCTTCAGCGGAAAAACAAATTTTATCTGCTTTTTACTCTATAAATGGGGAGTCTGAGATACGTTACGGGGGCCTCTCTTCGTTCAAAAAAATCAAAAAGCGTGAAAGAATTTTTGCTGTCAGGGAGTCTTCGAGTGGGACTTCTCTTCATTCGAAAAAGGTCAAAAAGAAATGAGAGATGGTGCGGGGGAAGGCAACGAGCTTTGAAGGAAAAGCCAAATCAATGCTTTCTTTTTCTTTCTTCTGACTAGCAGCAGAAGGAAAAGAAAGAACACTGCAGCAAAAGGAAAAGTCAGCTCAGAGAAAGCAGAAGCAGCAGAGGAGAGAGAACACAGTAAAAGCAAGGAGTACTGTGCTTCTTCTTCGGCGGACCACAGACCCCTGCCGTTGCCACACAACGCATCTCCGACGCCCCCACCTCGCCGGCTTCTCTCTACCCGCGCTGCGCTCGCACCGCCGGTCTCCACGGTCACCGATTCCGCGCCGGCCACCGCACCGGCGTCTCCTTCGCCGCCCCGAAGCCGCTGCGCACACCGTCGGTCTCTGCCACCACTGCATTTCCATCCGTTGTCGCCGTGCCTCATCGCGCCGCCGCGCCATTGTCGGAGCCCTCTAGACGCGTCTCCGATCGTCGGACGCCGTGTCACCAAGCCGCCGCACAACTCTGCCTCGGGTCTGACGCCTCAGCCCGATTCAGCCTCACCGCGATTCCGCCTCTGCAACAACCGACGCCGGAGCCGTTCCTGCCCTGCTGCTGAGCCTTCCGTCCAAACGCAGCAGCACCGCCCCGTCGCGCCTGCCCATTCGCGCCCTAAGTCAGCAGCTCCGCCTCTGCCCTCCGCGACACCAGCAGCCCCGGCGCCACCCAGCCCTGCTGGAACCCCGACGCCACTTCGCCAGATCCACACCGCCTGCACCACCATCGGCTACGGTCCGAGCACCTGCAGCACGCCTCGTCCGACGCCCTGCACGCCCGAGCGACGCCCCCGCTGCCTCTGTGATCCGCCGGTTGCTGCCCAGCAGCTAGCAGTTCGCGCCCGGCAACCCGGCGACCCGTCCATCGCCGGTCCACGCCGCCCCGAGCTCCACCATTTGCTGCCTCCTTGGTTTCTGTTGCAGGTCCATTTGTTGCCCGAACCAGTGTGCTGGTGCCACCCCTTCAAGAAAGGCGTGAGTTTTTAAAAGGTAAGCTTGGAATGGCTCTATCTTGGAGATAATTTTCCAAGCTAGGTAGACTTTTTAGGATAAAATAAGCTGTTAATTATATTTTTAGCTGCTGAATTGACTTGATTTGTTATATTATTATTAGTATCTGATTAGGAAATTGGTCATATTAAGTCATGATAATCAAAATTTTGAGCCGCGAGACGTCGGGTTAGATTTTTGATCATTTTTTACCTTTTATGGCAAATTTCGTGAATTACTTTGCATTAGTGATGCCCACATGTTATCAAGTTATATTGATGTTTTTTTTTTAAGTATGATACGTACTTTGGTGCATTATGGTTATTTTTTTTTATCACATATCATGCATTATACTTAGAACTTAGATATTTAGGCCCATATGCATTTTATATTTTAAGCAACACATTTTATCTTTTTTAGATTCATGTAGGATTAGGTTAATTTTCCTTTAATAAACTAAAAAAAAAAGAATAAAAAAATGTTATATAGATTTTATAAGGTGCACGTTACATGTTGCATTAGTGGGTCATAGTTTAATGTTTTGTTTTCCATCATGTAGTCTTTTTAAATATAAAATAAAGATATAAAAAAAAACAAAAAGTTAGCATTGCATCATTACGTTTTTTTATTAATAAAAATTATTCGGTCATGTTAAAAAAAATGAAAAAAAAAGGAAATAGTGAAAGGCTAAAAATTTGCATGAGCATATAGGTCATATAGGTTTATTAATTCAGACACGTAGGTTTAATAAATTAACCTTTAGGATTATTTTTAGGATTTCATCCTTAGTTATTTGCATGCTTTCATAATATAAAAAGATAATAAAAAAGGTAAAAAAAATGGTTTTCTAAGACAAATGAGGTTTAAATCAAATTAATCCTGAAATTGAATTAGGAAATTATTCCATTTTGAATAGCTTAATTAGTTTGTTTAGTTTTAATAAAGAATACTAGGTGCATTTAGCTAGTTTGCATAGTAGGTACATTTAATTAGAGTTTGCATATTAATAAATTAGGATTGCATCATATTATCATGTTTTAGTAATCCCATCGTGTGATTTTTAATTGCATATAATTAATATTTTTAATAAAAAATAAAGAAAACACAAAAGTCATTTACTTGGTTAATTAATAGATTAGTTCATAATTAATCCCATTTCATATCATCATTATCTAATATAGGTTGCATCATTAAAAAAAAATCACAAAAAGAACATGCATATAAAATTGTTATATCATGCATCTCATGTCATGTAGTATATGCACATTTAGGATTGCATGAATCAGATTGCATACATATAGTTCAAATTAGGCCATATAAATTGCATTTCACATATCATTAAAGTAAAATTCACGCATATTAATTTTAGATTAAGATTGCATAATAATAAAAGTTAGGTGTCATGTCATTTAGAAATTATGTTATGCATTTTAATTAGCATTTTTAAAATGTTTTCTTAGAGAGTGGACTTTAATAAAATTGTGGTTTATAATTTCTTAGTATTTTGATTTATTGAATGTTATTTAATTGATTGTGCACCCGCATGACCACCATTTGCATGTTAGCATCTTAGGTTAAAATTAATCAAGACTGCCTGCAAAAAAAAAAAAATGTTTTTCTTAAGGTACTGAAATGGCGTTAGATTAATCTAGCGTAACCATGTCCCCGAATCCATTAAATCTCTGGTTCGTAAAAGGTAAAGTATTCTCCCATACTTTACCTGGGTTTCTAATCAGCCCTAATTGGTTAGTGGCGGCTCCAATTTGAAATATAATTGCATGTGTTAATGAGTCTTTTTCTTAGTATCAAGTCGCGATTGGTAGGGCTTGGGAGAGTCCGCGCCAAGTCTTCAGACTTAGTAATCCATTAACCTAATTTTAGGTGATTCACCCCTTCATCGAAAAATTCGGGTCGCGACAGACTGCATGAGGGTTTGGGGTTTTGCATGGCTGAACACTTGAGAGAGGACTATAAGCAGTACTTGATACGGGACTCGTTGTGATGAATTTGCACGGGTTCGATCGAATGACATTTATAGGCAGAATGAAGCATCTATTTCAGATTTTCAGATTCATTACTTTTTTGCTTATTAATCGTGCCACACGCGTTTATGTAGACATGTAAAATAGTGTCAAACTAGGTGGACAAATTCCATCACATGGTTGACTCGATACTTCTTGTCTAATAAACTCTGCTAATCCTCTTTTGAAGTGGGGTTGATAGTAGTTCGAGGCCTCCTTAACAGCGAAACTTCTCTGTAACCTACACACCCATGTATTGTCGTGTTCGTTTGGTGATGAAGATTTCTTTTGTTGAGCACATTACGGTCCAAATAACAGCGAAGTTTCTCTTTGACCTCCATTTCCATTGTCTCTGTTCCTATTTGCGCTTCCTTTCAGGTCGGTATTCGTGTATACGTTTAAAATATATATATATATATATATATATATATATATATATAAACACACACAATAGCTTACCAAGGCGATGATCAATAGCTGGTCCGAGAGTATGATCGGCTACACTAGGACTGAGATACGGCCCAGACTCCTATGGGAGGCAGCAGTGGGGAATTTTCCGCAATGGTGAAAGCCTGACAGAGCAATGCCGCATGAAGGTAGAAGGCCCACGGGTCGTGAACTTCTTTTCTCGGGGAAGAAGCAATGACAGTATCTGGGGAATAAACATCGGCTAACTTTGTGCCAGCAGCCGCGTGTACATTATATATATAGCATCTGTGCGTGAACGAGAGTTCGAACAGGTGAAATTGCCTCTTTGTATTGAAGGAGTGAAAAAACAGAAACAAAGCATTATGATGATGATGATGATGATAGACTTGGAAGCTTGGAACCCAAAAGACAACTTCATGTGCGCTCAGAGCATTGAAAGTTGCCGAACAAAATCTTGTTTCAGCCTTCAATTGCGTTCAATTTCAGTCTCTCTTTCCATTGGATTCCAATCTACTCTTTCTTCCACGGGCTTCTTTGCCCAAGTAACAACATTCATGGTACTTATCGACGGAGCAACTAGAATTGTAGTTCTACTCCACCTTCATTGGATTTGATTCTTCTCGATGAGTCAATCGCCAGACACATGAATTCTAGTTTTTGTCAATCTTTCTTTAACCTTTTCTTTCAAATTCTGGGAAACTCCACTGTAACCCGACCATGAGGCGGTGTGAAGTTTATGAGAACTCATGTAACATACTTTTATGCGATACATAATTCTTAAAAAAAAATAAAAATTAAGATCAACACGACAATCACAAAATTATAGGTGATAAAAGGCTTGGGCCACATCTCATCGGGCTTAATGTTGACCTAACCTCTTTTCCAAATTTGGCCATCACAAAATTTTTATATAACAATCTCGGGACTTGGCTGGACTTTTGCGCTTAATTCCTGAACAAACCCACTACAAATTGTTTTGGGCCGTTATTGCTCGGGTTAGGCCTTGAATAGACCCTATGAGTTTCCGGGCCTATGATTAGGTCTAACTAGCCAGGACAACCATAAGTCTTGAGCAAACTCATGCTCGCGCTTAGATTATCATACCTATTGATTAGGGGTGTGCATCAGGAGCCGCCCGAATCGGGAACCGCTCGGACCGGACCGAATCAGCCGATTTTGGGCGGTTCCCAAAGAGGGCAGTTCGGTTCCCAATTCCCGCTTTTGGAACCGGTAACCGGTCGGTCCAGTTCCTAGTTCCAAGGTGGGAACCGGACCGATCGGATCAGACTGATTAATTATATATAAAATATATTTTTAAAATTTCTTAAGAAAAAACTCTAATTCCTCCAATTTTTTTTTTCATTTTTTTTTTATTTTTGGCCAAAAACAATAAATTTACTAGTTCCATCGGACCAATTGGTAGGTTCGGTTCCCGGTTCTAGGACCGGTCAGTCCAGTTCCCGGTCTCAGAATTTGAGAATCGGGAACCTATAAGTCCTACCATTGATAAGTCTTGTGTGATCTCACATTAGCATCACACATTTCAAAGTCTTGGGAGCACACGTGAGCCCTAGCTAGAGCAAACAGTATTAAGGTTGTAGTTAATGATGTCAAAGCTAAGGATTCCAATCCAACACGACCCGCATCTATTTTGTTATATTGGTTGATAAGTCTTGAATAATCTCAAATTTGCACAAAGCATTTTAAAAAGTAAAAAAACTCCACATAGATAGGAAAGTCCGAATTATCATACCCTAACTAACCTAACATCTGCGATTGGGTTCCGTTGAAATTAAAGGTTTTGGCATACAAATTAAGAGATTTCCCCGTAATCCTCCATGTTAGAACATCGACTCTCCATTTCAACTTCTCTTATTTCTGTTTTATTCTAGTGCGTTATCGTTTCCTATTAATTAAATTATTTGTTAGATTATCGTCTGTCAGTCATGAGTAAGAGAGTTTGAACAGGTGGTAAATTGCTCTTGATGCCCAAGAGAATACCAATGTGTCTGAATTGAACACGGCGACCTCCTCGGATTATATGTTTGAAGTCTTCGTTGCCCAGACAGCTACTCCATTGATCACGGCGTGGGAATCTTGAAATCCTAGGTTTGATTAAGCTGAACATGTACTTTTCAACGTCATTACTCATTAGTGACTTGGGAAATTATGTACGCGTTCGGAAATTTCGGTAGCTCCATAAATCACGTCGTGCAATGTGCCTCTAACAGTACTTCTAGTTAGTTGTTACGGTCAATAAATATTAAACTGTGTCTTTTTTAAATGTTTAGATTAGTTGATAGTATTCTCTATACAATAATACGTTTCATCAAACAAGTAACGCCTGTTGATATTCATTAGACTATAGTTACAACTTTGCAATCAAGTACCCTATTTTAATTCAATCACCTGACAAACTAAACTTTCACAATCGTAATCTAACCATTTTCTAGCAAAATGCGAACATGGAGGAGATGCTTTATTCAATAATAGCTGTCCAGTTGTGAAGTCTCAAACGTGGAAGCGACTTTATGAAGACGATGTTCTACAAAACAATCATAACAAAAGCATCACAGCCATAGCTAATAGTTATACTACCAAATCAGCGACTCAAAACTTAGAAGGATAATGGGTAATGATTGATTAATTTGCAAAGATAGTCCATGTCAACATCATTTGTGCCACATAGGTGTCAATTGATACAAGCTATTGTTTGGTACAGTCTTTTAATTTTGCTCAACAACTTTCTATGGTCTGTGCGCACATGAATTTGTCCTTTGGGTTCTAAGGGTCCAAGTCTATCATCATCGTTGTTATCTTAGGCTTTATTTATTTCACAAAAAATTAATAATTTAGAAAAATATTTCTCAAAAAATAATTATTTGTATTACATACAAAAATAAATGAATAGAAAATATTTTCATCGTCCATGAAATTATTGAGACATAAATTGTAGTCAATAATGAAAACATTTCTCATTGATTAATTATTTCAATTGATACAATCTATTTTTTTAAGAAAATATATTTCAATCATTAATTTTCTGCGAAACAAACGATACCTTACTATTTTGTTTTTGTACTGTTACACCTCTCATCTGTTCATATTCTCACAGATGCTTCACCAAAAAAAATTAAAAAAAAATTGAAACGTATGCACGAAAACCGACCAGAAAACAAGCGCAAATAGGAAAAGGAACAATGGAAATGGAGGTTACAGAGAAATTTCGCTGTCATTTGGACCGTCATGCGCCGACAGAAGAAATCTCCATTACCAAGCGAATGCGACAGCACATCGCCGTCCGCTGT
This sequence comes from Eucalyptus pauciflora, assembly GCA_007663325.1. NCBI lineage: Eukaryota > Viridiplantae > Streptophyta > Magnoliopsida > Myrtales > Myrtaceae > Eucalyptus > Eucalyptus pauciflora. The sequence continues at coordinate 43,368 of VMYD01000012.1, forward strand.
TTATGGAAGCCTCGAACCGCTATCGACCCCACTTCAACGAGGATTAGACGAAGAGTTTATCATACAAAAAGTATCGAGTAGACCATGTGATGGAATTTGGCCTCAGAAATTGCCAAGCAGGTGTTCGTTAATTTTTTTTTTTTTGTCAGTCCTACTCTATTCTTATTCTACATTCACTTTCAGACTTTTGCCCTGCCTCTTGCAGGACGTGAGAGTCGAAACCCACTCTTGAAACTTACGCGTCCCCACCCCATCCCCTGAGAATAAACATAAACGCGTGTGTGGCACGATCAATATACAAAAGAATAAACAAACGAAATTCTGAAATAGATGCTTCATTCTGCCTATAAGTATCATTCAATCGAACTCATGCAAATTTATCACAGCGAGGCCCCTATCAAGTACTGCTTATAGTCCTCTCTCAAGTATTCAACCATGCAAAACCCAAACCCTCATGCAGTCCTCCTCGCTAGCCCTGGCATGGGCCACCTCATTCCTGTGGTGGAGCTCGGCAAGCGCCTCGCCACCCACCATCGCTTTGACGTGACCATCTTCGTGGTCGCCGCCGATGCCTCCATAACAAATTCTTCACTGTTCAAGCCATCACGGTCGAGTCCATTGAATCTCGAATTGCTTCCTCCGGTGGACATTTCAGCCTTAGTTGATTCGACTGCCTCTGTCGTGACCCAACTCATGATCATGATGCGTGAGGCTCTGCCGTCACTTCGGGCCGCTATCTCTGCCATGAAGTCTCGCCCCGCCGCTCTCATTGTCGACATGTTTGGAACTGAAGCTTTCGCGGTAGCAGAGGAGTTCGACATGCTTAAGTACGTATTCATCACATCGACAGCATGGTTTCTCGCGGTCACCGTTCATTTTCCGTATATAGATGAAGAAGCAGAACACAAGCACCGCATTATGAAAAGGCCGCTTGACATCCCGGGCTGCCGGTCCATTCGACATGAGGATACCTTGGACCTATTCCTTGACCAAACCGATAAGAGTCTCTTTTCGGGCTTCGCTCGCGTTGGGATGGAGATATTGAACGCCGACGGGATCTTAGTGAACACGTGGCAGGATCTCGAGCCGTTGACCTTGTGTGCTCTCAAAGATGAGAAGTCCCTGGGTCGGGTCGTCAAGGCACCGGTTTACCCAGTGGGTCCGCTCACCAGACCGATCAGGCAAAGTTCCAAAAGTGAGGTGATGGATTGGCTAGACATGCAACCAACGGAGTCGGTGATCTACGTCTCGTTCGGAAGCGGCGGAACCTTGTCGGCGAAGCAAACGTCTGAGCTCGCCTGGGGGCTGGAGCTGAGCCAACATAAATTCATCTGGGTGGTCCGCCCTCCTGTGGATGGCGATGCGTCCGCCAACTTCTTCAACGTGACGAACAGCCACGACGGAACCCCGAGCTATCTCCCTAACGGCTTCTACACTAGAATCGGGAATAGGGGCATGGTGGTCCCCATGTGGGCGCCGCAGACCGAGATCTTGGCGCATAAATCGATTGGTGGGTTCTTCTCGCTATGCGGTTGGAATTCAACCCTGGAGAGTATGGTCAATGGGGTGCCAATGGTGGCGTGGCCGCTCTACGCTGAGCAACAGATGAACGCGGCGATGTTAGCGGAAGAGCTCGGGGTGGCGGTCCGGCCAAAGACACAGCTGAACGCCGCCGTGATTGAGAGGGAGGAGATAGCGGGGATGGTGAGAAGGGTCATGGAGTTGAAGGGCAATGAGATGAGAGGTAAAGTTAAGGAGCTACAAGGAAGTGCCGAGCAAGTGCTAATGCAAGGTGGTTCCTCTTACAATTCACTGGCAAGAGTGTCAAAGGACTGTGAACTCAAGCTGCATCGCTTGAGTGCTATGGCTTTTGGTGGTTGAAGAAGATGGATTCTGCATTTTGTGTGTGTGATTCTTTCCGTTTATTATTACGATAATGTCTTCATTTCAGGATCAAGTTACCTCTTTCTGACCCTCAATTCCAATTTAATATCCACGGATTGAAAATGACTATGAACTCAATTAATTCTATGGTATTTAATTGAAAATGTGGTGAACCTCCTGGTTAGAAAGGTGCTGGTGGTAAGTGTCAAATCGGGCCTATTTAAGGAAACTTGGCCCTGCATACGTACTGCTAATTGCATGTAAGCATGGTCTATAACGAATCAGTTTTTGTCCGTTTTCAGCTTTTTCTTTATTTTCTGTGAAAAGGACCAAAACACACGATGTTGGAGAGACTCATGAATTTGGCTTAGTATGGAACAGTTATTGTAATTAATTTTGTGAGGGACGGCAGGAAAATTCTCGGAATTGTGTGATAAATATCCATTATTTGTTAATATTATTGAAATGTACGTGTGAGTTTTGTTAATAAATTCTTATATTTGAGAGATATTTTTTAATAGGGTCAATAACTTATTGATTTAAAATTTTGAGTGAATATAAATTCAGATGCATATGTTGACAGGTTTGACATTGGATTCTTTTTTGGCGATCTCTCCAAACAAATGTATTGGGTTTCCACTTGCGCTCCTAACAATTGATATAATAGCCAATGGTTCATTGCTGGCCCACTCACAATATGTATCGATGTTTGGTGTGGTTTCCTAAACTTTTTTATTTTACCAATTTAATCTTAAACATTTTAATTATGCTAATTTAGTTGTAAATTCTTTAACAAATTGCTAGACCTAGCAAGGGTCGTGACCCTTGCCAAAGGGCCGGCAGGGTTGTAGGCCCTTCCATTAGCTGTCAGCTAGTGTCTGACTGCCCTACTGGCCCTATGTAAGGGGAAAAACGAAAAGAAAAGAAAAGAAAAAGAAATAAAAAATAATAGAAATTTTCAGAATTTTTTTTAAAATCTAAAAAATTATTCATGTCAATATCAACCAAACCAAGAAGGATGGTTGGTGTTGACTAGGCTACCCACGTTAGTAATGTCCGGCCAAAATTGATCAAAATGATTGAATTGGTAATTCGCTAAAAGATTTAAGACTTGTTTGGTAAATGATTAAAAAGTTTAAGACTGAATTAGCATAATTAAAATGTTTAGGATTTAATTAATAAGTTGTAAAAAGGTTTATGACTGGATTGGAAAATTAAAAATTTAGGACTGAACTAGTCGCCATATAATAAGTTTATGATTTTTTGGATAATTTTTCTGAAAATTGGCAAGCAAAATCTTGGTTTAACCTTCAATAGCGTTCAATTTCATTCTCTCAAATGGTATCAAAGGTTTAAAGTGGGGATGATAGCTGTTCGAGGCCTCAATAGACAGCGAAATTCTTCTGTAACCTACGCATGTGCTGTCGTTTTCGTTTGTTAATGGAGATTTCGCTTTTAAGCACGTAGCCGTCCGTAATAACAGCGAAATTTCTCTGTAGCCTCCATTTCCATTCATATTATTCCCCTTCCTTTTTGCGCATGTTTTCTGGTTTCTTCTGTAACCTCCATTTCCATTCACATACTAGAGTTTGAACAGGTGAAGATTGCCGTTTTGTGTTGAAGACAGAATAGAAAGAAAGTACAAAAAAAAAAAAGATACTACAAGTATCATAATTTTCGTACGCTACTCACTTGAATACTATAATTTTTTTTAGATCACTTGAGTTCCAAACTTATATATGAAGTCGCTTGAGTGCTATAAATTTTTTTTCCCGATCACTTGAGTGCCATATAATTTTTCAATCGATCACTTATATGTCATAACTTTCTAAAAATGTTTATCACTAATGTTATGCGACTCGGATTTCCAGCACTTGAGCGAACATTTTTAGAAATTTTTAATATTCAAGTAATTGATTGAAAGTTATGACACTCAAGTAATTGTCTTTTTAGATATTATTAGAGGTGTTAAAATGGGTCATTGACCCATTTATGTTTAAATGGGTAGTTAATGGGTCAAGTCTTATTTTCTAAAGTACCCATGATGGGTTTTAAAATTAAAGAGAGTGAGATATATGGATCTTAAATGGGTCAACTCTGCACCCATTTAAGACCAATTTATCAACCCATTTATTTTTACCCAAAGCCAAAACCTCACAATCTCTCTCTTCTCTCTTTAACTTTACAATTTTTTAAAAATCGAAATAATAGTTATTTTTTTATTTTTCTTTTTTCTTGCTTCGGTCGCCGACACAGCGATGACCGGCAACTAGTCAGGCGAGCCTCAAGCTCGCCGGCGTCGGGCGAGCTCGAGCTCGCCGGATTTGGTGAGGCCGCCAATGCCTGGCGAGCTCGAGGATCGCCAGATCCAGTGAACTCGAGCTCACCTGACGCTGGCAAGCTCGAGGCTTGCCAGATTGGTGAGGCTTGAGCCTCACCCGACGCCGGCGAGCCTTGAGCTCGCCAGATCTAGCAAGGCGGAGGCCAAAGAAGAAGAAGAAGAAAAAATAAAAAGAAAAAGAAAATTTAAATTTAAAAATAAAAATAATTAAAAATGTATTTTAAAAAAACAAAAAAAATAATTAAAATTCGATTTTTTAAAATAATTATTTTAAAAATTATAAAAATTGTCCATTAAATTTGTGTTGTATAAAATTATTTTAGCAATACCATTTTTTTAAATATATATATTAAGTTTAGTTAAATGGGTCGGGTATGGGTTGGGTATGGGTCAAAATTTTTGCACTATAATAAACGGGTCACAAACGGGTTAAATGGGTCGATTTGGGTCAAACCATTTATGACTCGACCCAAACCTGACTTAACCCACCCGTTTAACGAGTCTAGATATTATGACAACTAGTTGGTCAAAAGAAAAATTATGACATTTAAGTGAGCGTATTCGTTTTGATATGTTTTTGGAGGATTCTTATTTCCAACTAACCGTGATGTTTGCCTTGATGGATTGGAGTGATCTCGTGGGAAGGCCTCATTATCCAAAATTTGCAACTAAACTAACTTAATTTGATAATTTCTTTTTTATCGGTTTTCACTCACCACTTCGCACTTAATTCGTAAAAGGTGTAACTCGGGATATTCAATCCTGAATGTTTCAATTTGGCCAATTTAGATATAAACCTTTTAACAATTTACTAATGTAGTTCTTCTAGCCAATTTTGAAAAAAATCACCGACGTGGATGATAACCATCATATATGACACAGCTAAAGCTAACTTGGACAGTTTTTTTAGCAAATTGTTAATAATTTTTTTGAATTGTTTCTTTTTTCTCCTTTTATTTCATTTCATTTGTCTTTATTCCCTTTTTTTTTTTTTTTTATTTCCTTTTGCTAGTTCATGGCCTCAATAGGAGTTGGCGGAGTTTGCTAGCCACAAGCGGGGGCCAAGACGCCCTTACTGGATTTGGCCGACATGATGCCCTTGCCTAGCCCAAATCTAGCTAGGGCATTATGGCCCTTGCCTAGGCCCTCATCGACCATAGCGAGCCTTGCTCAATGTTGGCAAGGTAGCCAACCACCAAAAAAAAAAAGAGGAAGAAAATGGAATAATAGAAAAATTAATTAAAGAATTATAAAATTTGTTTATATTTGCATCAATTATACTACATAAGACGGCCGTCATCCATGTCAATGATTTCTGACAAATAAGTTTATAACTCTTTTTGGTAATTTTCTTAGCGTCACTCTCTGTTCGTTCCACATTTTGCTTCCAGTGTCACTACTGCGTGCAAGACTGACTATTCTCGCTTAGCAAAGAATCAAATGTGAGCTATGAGACGAGCTCTTCTACAACAATATATTGATAAAAATTTAAAAAGAAAATACAATGTGGGTTCATTTTCTTTGTAATTTATATTTTGTAATTAACACTACGTAACATGGTATTATAACTATTATATCAAGTTTAGTGTAATCCTAATTAGACTTTACTAGTACCTCATTTTCGATCCTATGGGGTAATCATCATGGAATCAATGATCATGTGGCCTTGGAACCAGCATTTCTAGATGAAATAGAATTGGAGCCTTGGAACCAAAAGACAACTTCATGTGTGCACAGACCATAGAAAGTTGCCGACCAAATTTTTTTTTTGGTCCAAAATCTTGGTTCAACCTTTAATTTCGTTCAATTTCATTCTCTCTCTCTCGCCTTGGAACCAAAAGACAACTTCATGTGTGCACAGACCATAGAAAGTTGCCAACCAATTTTTTTTTTTTTCCAAAATCTTGGTTCAACCTTTAATTTCGTTCAATTTCATTCTCTCTCTCTCTCTATGACCATCCCTCATTGGTTGTCCGCGAATCTCTCTCTCTCTCTCTCTATGACCATCCCCCCTCTCTCTCTCTTTCTCTCACTCTCTCTCCCGACCAATTTTTTTTTTTTGGTCCAAAATCTTGGTTCAACCTTTAATTTCGTTCAATTTCATTCTCTCTCTCTCTCGCCTTGGAACCAAAAGACAACTTCATGTGTGCACAGACCATAGAAAGTTGCCGACCAATTTTTTTTTTTCCAAAATCTTGGTTCAACCTTTAATTTCGTTCAATTTCATTCTCTCTCTCTATGACCATCCCTCATTGGTTGTCCGCGAATCTCTCTCTCTCTCTCTCTATGACCATCCCCTCTCTCTCTCTCTCTCTCTCTCTCTCTCTCTCTCTCTCTCTAGATAGTCCAATCCAGTCTTTCTTCCACCTCGTTCTCTCTCTCTCTCTCTAGATAGTCCAATCCAGTCTTTCTTCCACCTCGTTCTTTGCCCTAGCAACAAGGTAGAAGTTATGAAAGGCCGGGCCCGCATTGATCAGGCTTGAATGTCAGCCTAATTTTTTCTACAAGTCCACAATCCCAAAATTTATGTATACAAATCTTTGGGCTTGGCCAGACCTTTTCATTAAATACTCGAACATCCGTTGTTGGGTTCCGTTGACGAGAGTGGCGTCGGCCACATGCGCGTGTCCAGTAACATATACAAATTACGAAATTTCCCCGTAATCCTCCAATTCGATTCATTTTATTTTTGTTTCATTCTCGTGCATTGTCGTTTCCGATTAATTTATATATTTACTAGATAACCATCTATCCGTCCAGAGGGAGAGAGTTTTGAACAGGTGAAAAGATTTTTTTTTTCTTTTTCTTTTTGTAGAGGAAAGAGCTTGGAAGATGGATGGTGAAAATCCAAGAGGAAAGAGTGTGTGCACGCGACCTCCTCGGATTATCTATTGAAATTTTTGTTGTCCAAACGGCTTACTCCAATGACCACGGCATGAGAATCTTGAAACTCTAGGTTTGATTAAGCTAAAGATGTACTTTGATATCACGGAAAAGTATGTCCGTTGACATAATGCCGATTGACCCTAATAGTACTTCTAGCTTGTTGTTGCCGTCTTCGGATGTGAAATCATGTCTTTATTAAACTTTTAGATTACTTGAAGTAATCTCGAGCGGTGGTGCATTTTATGATACAAATGAATTCAATCGATGTTCTCTAGGCTATAGGTGGATTTTGCAATCAAGCCCCGAATTTTGATTTAATTTATTTTTTTGTCAAAAAAGTTTTGATTTAATCACCTAAGAACAAAATTTTCATAATCGTTATATAACCAATTTTGGGCAAAATGCTGATGTGGCATATAACATACTAATATAAATAAAGACAGGAATAATCTTTCACATTGGGATAATTATCTGAAAAATCATAAACCTATTATACAACAGCCAATTTAGTCCCAAACTATGTAAGACAGCAAGCATCCATGTTAGCTATTTTCGGTCAAATTTGACTAGAATGACTACATTGGCAAATAATTGAAATGTTTATGACTAAATTAACAAAATTAAAAAAATTAGAATTAAATTAACCATCTTATAATAAGTTTAGATTTTTTTTTTTTGACAAATTATCCCTTTCACATCTATTACAAAAATCGATCAACTCGATTACATATTCTTTACATAGGTACGACAATCAATTTTCAATTATGGATCTTTATCATGGATCGATGTTTGAGACAAAAGGTCTAGGCCTAGAACCCGTGAGGGCGGCTCATCTAATATGGGCACAGGGCATAAGGGACAAAGAAGATCCATGCTCATTCATTTGCGTTGACATTCATTCCCTCTTTCATCTCAGTCATCGCCCAAGGAACAAGGGGCCTGGAACTAGGGACGGAGCGCGATGGTCCAATACCCTTTTTCTGGCCGGGTCACAACGTGAATGTCGCCGACCCACTGATCTAGACATCGAAACCCTATATGAACTCTCTAGCAAACGTAATCACAAACTCAATACGACGTGCGTGTGGAGTTTTCTGAGATACGGTGTGCCTTGTCCTCTTGCGGCGTCGGTCTATATGTACATTTTCCTGTCACCATGGCTTATATATTAAGAAAAACCGGTACGACAAAACTAGAGATGAGTCTATGCATATAGATAGATCCACTGCCGCCGTTCCGCACGTTTCGAAACCGAAAGAAGGATAACGAAGAGATGATCACGAAAAGCATCGGACAAACAGAAAAAAGGACGCTGAATCCATGCAATTTCTAAGCGCCAAGAGCCGTGGCACTTAGGCTGTGCAGCTTGACTTCACATTCCTTGGCCACTCGGGTCAGTGAATTGTGAGAGGAGCCGCCCTCGAGTACGGCTCCCGTGGCACCACGCTGCAGTTCCTTGGCCCTAGTCCTCATCCCATTCCCTTTCGAATTCATGACGCTTCTCACCATGTCTGCTATCTCCTCCCTCCCGATCGCCCCGCTGGCTGGCCTCGTCCTTGACTGGACCGCTGCGCCGAGCTTCTCCACCAGCATGTTGGCATTCATCCCTTGCTCCGCATAGAGTGGCCACGCCACCATGGGAACTCCGTTCACTATGCTTTCCAAGGTTGAGTTCCAGCCGCAGTGCGACACGAACCCTCCCACGGACTCGTGGGCTAGGATCTCGGTTTGCGGCGCCCACATGGGCACCACCATTCCCCTATCGTGGGTCCGGGTGTAGAAACCCTCGGGGAGGTAATTCGGAGTCCCATCCTGGCCGTTGGATCCGTTGAAGAAATTCCCAGACGCGTCGTCGTCCATGGGCGGGCGCACCACCCAAACGAACCTCTGCTGGCTCAGCTCCAGCCCCCATGCCAGCTCGGTGGTTTGCTCAGCCGATAGGGTCCCGCCGCTCCCGAAAGAAACAAAAATGACCGATTCGACTGGTTGCATGTCCAACCAGTTCATCACCTTACTCTTTGAATTCGGTCCAACCGGTCTAAACAATGGACCGACCGGGTAAACCGGTGCCTTAGTGACGCGGCCCAAGAATTTGTCATCTTCCAGTGCATGCAACGTTGAAGGCTCTAAATCTTGCCACGTGTTCACTAGAATTCCATCGGCCGTCGGTATCTCCCTCCCAATTCGAGTATACTCGGCATAAAGACTCTTATCGGTCTGGTCCAAAAACAGGTCTAAGGTGTCCTCGAATCGGACTGGTTCAAGACCTGGAATTTGCAAAGGCTTTTTCATGATACGATGCTCCTGTTCTACTTTCCCATCTATGGTGGGCAAGTGAATGGTGGCCGCAAGAAACCGCGCCGTCGAAGTGATGAAAACGTACTTGAGCATGTCAAACTCCTCAGCCACAGCCAGAGCTTCAGTTCCGAACAAATCGACCAGGAGAGCCGTTGGACGTGCCCTCATGGAGGAGATTGCAGCCCTCAAGGAAGGCAAGGCCTCGCGCATCATCATCACGAGCTGGGTCACGACCGAGGAGATCGAGTCGATAAGCCCAGAGATGTCCACTGGGGGGAGCAAGACGAGCTTCGGGTGGTTCAGAGCCGACGCCGAGCTGAAAACGGGGGACTCCCTGATCAACGAGTCAGGTGCCACCACGAAGATGGTGACATCGAAGCCATGGTGGGTGGCGAGGCACTTCCCAAGCTCCACGACGGGGATGAGGTGGCCCATGCCCGGGCTGGCGAGGAGAGCTGCATGAGGCTTTAGGGTTTGCATTGCTAACTTTTCTAGGACAAGCGAGAGAGAGGACTTAGCAAGAGGGTTTGTGTTGGGTTGTGTTGCATGAATGGGTTTGTGCAAGCGGTATTTATAGCGAAGACCAGTACGATAATCAAGAAGTATCTAACACGATAGAGCTGTATAAGGGTACAATTACATATGCATCTTCCCGGACTAGTGACTGTTATAATGGAGAATTCAACCAAGGGGCATGAGAAATTTCTACAGAAACACTAGGACCCGCTTTTTGCAAGTTGCCAATGTGCCCATTCATTGTCCTCTCTTATCAACCTCATCAAGTGAGCGTCATGGCCGGGAGTCTCGGAGACGCGACGTGGACTTGTTCAGACAAAGAGAAGTGACCCGACGTGCAATTTACAGCGGGTCTGTCCGTATTGCCATTGCCCATTTGTCAGCTTCAGCACTTTTTTGAAACTTTTAAACTGCCGTGTTTATTTTGGGAGAATTTTTAAAAAAAAGTCCTAAACCTACTGGAATTATGTCAATTCAGTTTTAAATTTTTTTTTTACCCAATTTAGTTCTAAACCTTTTACAATTGTGTCAGTTTAGTCCATTCGGTCAAAATTGGCTTGTCGGCGTTGGCATGGACACCGACCGTCCGACGAAAGCTGACATGGCAATTTTTTTAATTTTTTTTTCAAAATTTTAAATATTTTTTCGAATTTTTTAATTTTTTAATTTTTTTTTTCACTTTCTCTTTCCTCTAGCCAACTGGCGCCGGCCAGAGGTGAGGGCCAGCCTCACCATCCCTGGGCAAGGCCTCGCTAGATCTGGTGAGGCTGGCCTCGTCGTCGCCTACCTAGCCTCGGCGAGGCCGTCGTCTCCAGATCTGGCAAGGAGCCTCATCGGACACCGGCGAGGTTGACCCTCGCCTTGGCTGGGTGAGGCCCCGCCAAACCTAGTGAGGCTCGGCCCCGCCTAGCCATGGCGAGGGCCGAGCTCGTCGGTGGCTAGTAAGGTCGTTGTCGCCAGGTCTGGCTCGGCTTGGCCTCGCCTAGCCATGGCGAGGTCGAGTGAAGGACGACGAGGAGCCTCGCTGGCATTGGCGAGCTCAGCCCTCGCCATGGCTGCGCAGGGCCAAGCCTCGCCAAATCTCGCCTTTGGCTGGCCAGCCAGAGGAAAGAGAAAGTGAAAAATATATATATATATATATATATATATATATATATATATATATATATATATAGAAAAATTTCCATGTCAGCTTTCCCCGGACGGCTGGTGTTCACATTAGTGCCGGCCAGCCAATTTTGGCCGGATGAACTAAACTGACACAATTATAAAAGGTTTAGGACTAAATTGGCAAAAAAAAAAAGTTTAGGTCTGAGTTGGTACAATTACAATAAGTTTAGGACTTTTTAAATAATTTTCCCATTTATTTTTCCGGAGTTTGTCTATGAACTTTAGGACCGCCGTGCTCTTTGCGTTTTAAAACGTCATGAAAACTTTCTCATGATTCCGTCCTTGCACACCGACATCTAATAAAGATATTTTGAGCTTTCAACAGTTGGTTTAAAATCAAATGGTAAACAAAGTAAAGGAAAAGGAGTAAAAAAAGAAGCAGCTAAAAGCAAAACCAAATAGACTCTGGATTTTCGGAAGAGAGAATTATTCTTTCTTTTGTAGTATTTGCTTCCTTCGATATAATAATTCCGCATGCATAACAGGTCGCTTTGCATAAAGAAATTTTTATGCAAGCAATTCAATCCATCCTTGATCTGAAGGTTTTCACCACCCACTTTCTCATTAATCATCAAATCAATCACGGGCAAGGCCAGCTGTGGGAAATTGCGAACTATATTAACGCATTTGCCGTGCGTCAAGTCTACATTATCATGTGCCCGCGTGCTCCAAAGACGTGAAAATTATAGCTTCTACACTTCCACCATGCGTGGAGGGTCACCACCGAAAAGCTCCAAAAGCTACTGATCTTATCTTCCAATTTGGCTGGGATTGCGGTCCCAACGGCTCGCCCAAGTCTATAAGTTGACTGACCGGTAGAAATCGGTCCAATACGGCGAAACATATCACGGTCCCGATCGCCGTAAAGCTCGCACGAGGTATTGAAAAGTCCGTTGCTTGCGATCGATCCCGTTAGCTGAAGTTTTTGCTATCGCCGAAGTCTTCGTCCACGTGACTGTTGCTTACGCCGCAAGAATCTGCGTTCGTCAACGTTCGCATTTAAGTTTCATGATGGGCGATGATGATAAAGAAAGGGAAGTTTTGTCTTTCTTTCAATCCAACAAAGAAACCACTCAAAAATGAAAGTTAGATAAAGAAGTTTAAGTAAGAACTAGCACTAGACTTTTTCCCCACTTTCGACTTTTCTTCACTCCTTTTTAGACAATGAAGCGGCTTCGAAATTTGACTTGTCCAAGAGCGCATGTACTCTTGCTCCTATAACCCATGTACAACCATTCTAACAGCTAGCCGATGCCGTAATTAAAGTATCTCTTGTGGCGAGATTGACAGGGTCGTCGATAGCGAGGGAAATTGTCCAAAAGTTTTTGAACCTACTGGCCGGTCACGGATTTTATTCTAAACCTTTTATACTGACCGACGTAGTCCTAAACATTTTATAGTGATTCTTTTAATGTAGTCCATTCAGCTTATTTAAATCGCAAATTGCCAATATGGTAGTTTGGTTAGCATTGGGTATAATTAGCAACTGACGTGGATGATTTTAAATTAAACAACACCATTTTATAGTTTCTTATAACTTTTATAATTTTATAATTTTTTTTTTCGTTTTTTTTCCTTTTGTACGGTTCATCTTCTTCCCAACTGATCCCGAGCCACATCCAAGGGCTGCACAACTCTCATTAGTCAAAAGTGAGGGTTGCAGCCCTAGCCTAGATCTAGCAAGGGTTGTGCGACCCTCGCTTGTGGCAAGCAAGGGTTGGCGGCCATCGCCAAGGCCTCGACCACTGGAATCCAGGAAGATAGAGGAAAACAATAAAAAGAAATGAAAAAATTGAAAAAATTGAATTTTTTTCTTAAAACGACTCCATTTTGAGCTTTGTTGGACATATTAGATTGTTGACTGTGTCATACAGGACAAATGGCATTGATTAGTCCACGTGGATAAGCTCAAAAAAATAAATTGGAAAATCACCAAAAGTCTTAAGATTGCAATGATCAAATTAGAAAATATAGAACTAAATTGATGGCCGTACAATAAGTTTAGAATTTTTGAACAATTCTCCTGTCGATAACATGATGACATTAAAAGGATAACACAGTGTTAAAGACGTGTCTTCGTGGAATAGCGGGAAAACAAGAAGAAGAAGAAGAAGAATTAAAACCATTAACAGAGAGAAACCTCCATTGGTACCGACTCCTTTGTGGCAATCCACAAGACATAATCTATGACTAAATGAGTCGATTGGTTTCTCCCAAAACTATTTCTGCCTTTTAGAATTCACTAATATTGGAAGAGATCTCCACATACGGAAACCCTTTTGCGATGCATGTGGGCTTGTCGAGAAGGGAAAGTCTCGCACAAGTGAGAAAGCTCAGTGCAAGCTTGAGCCTCGTTTGAGAGTTTTCAGTACGTACAGAGATCTGCTTAACGGTTCAAATGGGGCCTTGGATCCATTGACCTCGTCACCGCCATCAGAAATTTCAATTGTCTTGCTGTACGGATTTGAAAATTAGTGTCGTGTACGCATCTGATGATGTCAACCGAAGCACAAACGAGACAAGTTGGGGTTCGAGTGGCTGTCCAAGTCCTTGCCAAGTTGCATGTTTCAAGCCACGGTTCGGAGCTTCAGATGTGCTGCCCAATAATATATTTAGAATTAAATCGATATTCGTACAACAAATTATTGTTTTTATTTTTGACAATTTTCCTCCCGTCCTGTCAGGGAGACGGATGGAGCAATCAATGGCCTTGAACATGCAACTTGCCACAAGATTCCGATTCCCCAAAGAGACCGTTTCCCTCAGTCCAGAAGGTCAACTCCATTGATTGAGGGCAACATCAGCCATTTGGCCAAGTAAAACACTGTCTCGAACTTAAAGCTCTTTTGAAAATTCTTCCATTGCCATCCATTCATGGAAGCCTTCGTTCAGATAATTGCCGACCGAAAAAAAAATGGCTCAGCACACAGATACATATCCACATCCTCATGCGCGCACCTTCGACATGGGATTGAAGTCGAAGGCGAATCTTAAAGGCCCCAGGGTTGCTGCTTTTGGTGGGGAATTGAGGGGATTTCAAGGAAACTTAATCACTATCGGCCGAACCAATTTGGAGAAAATATCGCGTCAATTCACTATCACATGATTCGTTAAACCAATGAACGAGCAACTGGCATGTGAAAACCCGTGGGTTTCAGACCATCTTGAGTGGGATATTTCAAATGTCTAATCATACTTGTCAATCCTGAAAATGTGTCCCATATGATCGATTTCCAACTTGCAACATCCCTATTAAAATGCTGGAGAGCATAGTCAATGCATGCAGGCGCAAGTGGGGCCGCTTGCATGATCGAGATTGTTGTCTTCAACGATGCTGCACACTTTCCTCTCACTGATTGCCAAGTCTTATCGGCATTTGGATTTATTAGCCATTTAGCTACCAAGAGCCAATGCTCTTAATCGCATCCCTGAATAAAATCTAAGGTTAATACGACGAAAAATTTTGAACTATATATTTGTGACAAATTTACCATCCGTTAATTTCTATTAAATTTTATTATTAAATTGTTAAGTTAGATAACATATGGTAATTAATGATTGTACCAATTTGAGGTTTTATCTTCCATTTCTTACATATATGTTGGTTTATAGTTTTTCATTTTATTAATCCAATTTACTGGAAATTAATATAATTTATCAGTTTAAGGTTTTTGATAACAAAAAAAATTAGTTTAAAGTAAATTTATCACATATGTATTGGTTTGTGATTTTTGATAATCAAAAAGTTGATTTGGGTAAAATTTGTCACACATGTACCAGTTTAAGGTTTTTCATGATATTATCCCTAAAATCTATACGCCTTTGCTTTTTAATAAATACCATAAATTATCATCAACTTTTTCTCCAAAATCACATTAAACCATGTATTTCTAGAACCTTGCTTGACAATTTGTTCTATCCCTAATGCTCTTTGAATTTTTTTTTTATAAGATATTTGCTCTGCATTTCAGATTTCGTTTGCAAAAACTGTTTCAAGGTCGAGGCATCGTTTTGCATGAAAAAGTTTTAAAATTCACAGAACAACCGATTCAACCCATCTTAGTTGTTAAGTTTAGTCCATTTCAAGTCATACCCTCTTTAAAGTGACCTATGGATAATTTTCCTCTTGACACATGGAAATGTTGAAGTAGTTTGATTTGGCACAAGTCTAGACCTATCAAACGGAGGGTTGATTGGTCGAGTCGAAAATGATTTGATCAAAATTGACTCATTTAACCTATTTTGACTCGTTTCCATTCTATACAAATATAAAAATCCATACCCAACCCAACTCAATCCATATCTGACGCAATCCATATTACAAAAACATTTCCATATATGACCCAATCTAGAAAAAAAATTCTTATTTCTTGAAAAAATTTATATTACTTAAAAACTTCTATGCAATATAAATCCAGTGGACAATTTTTATATTTTTATAAAAAATTAAATTTTAAATTTTAAATTTTCTTTTTTTATTCCCTTTCTTTCTATCTTTTCCTTTTTGTTGTATTCAAAGTCCAGCAAGGGTCCATCAACCCACGTTGACCACAGGGTGAGAGTTGGCCACGTGCAAGGGTCGGACCCTTGCTTGGTGTTGCGAGGATCAGTTGGTGACCCTTGTGTGTGGATTGTGGATTTCATAGAAAAAAGAAAGAAAGAAAAGAAAAAAAGAAAAAAAGAAAAGAAAAAGAAATTAAAAAATTCAGAAAATTAATGAAAGCTATATTTAAAAAAATAATTAAAAATGATCTGATTCACTTAACTTAAGCTTATCAAGTGACCCATTTATGATCTATATAAGCCCATTAAGTTATTAGGTAACTCATTTATTACCCACACAATTGAATATGAGAAAAAATATGGGTTCTAAACTCATCTTGTCATCTCAAGACATCTTCCCCATGGAAATCAGGGAAACTTAATCGGAAAAGGCTGGGACTACCCTAAGACACATAGGCTCGTGCTTAGCTAAAGCGGCCAGAGACACCCCGTCCCAGACCAGGTTTGGCCCGAGCACCTCGTCAATCACGACCCACCAGGCTCGCCCAATGAGAAAGGATGAGCAGGCCAAGCCCAATTACATAGGCAAGGTGGGTTTAGATCTCTTAAACACGTTTTAGTTTAAAAGACATAAAATGGATAATAGATATAAAATTAAAAGGCATATAGCTAAAAAAAGAAACAAAATAAAGTAATCTCATACGAAAAAGAATAGAAAATACCATGAACAAATGACAAGATTTTCACATTGGGAAAGGATTAGAAAATTCATTTCTTTTAAAAAGCAGGAGTATTTTTGTCTTAAATATGTTGGGAAGGTTTGAGTGAAAGTCCAGGTTTTGAGGTCGGGCCTAAGAAAATAGGCCCAATACCTTAACAAAACCTTTAACTAATCTCTTATCTCAATTATACCTTTTGTCTTATAAAAAATTTACAACTTTATATCTAGTCTCAATTCTATCATAAATTTTGTTTTTGTAGTGTAAAAAACCCTCAACTTTAGGTCTAGTACTAATTCTACCATAATTTTTTTTTGTCTCTTAAAAAATTCATAGCTTTAATTCTAATTTCAATTTTACTCTAATATTGTATTATAAAGATTGTTAACTTTTATTTGAGTTTCAAATCTGTATTCATTAACACAATCCCCCTAATTTTGCACTCGGTCTTCATTCACTTGTATGTTCCATCTCTTTCGGTTGGAGAGCTTGCACTTGGGATGCTCGAACAGCTCATGATTAGGACTTTTCTATCTCTCAATTGTCAATGAGAAATTTTGAATGGAGGGTTAATGATGGAATATTTGTGACCCAAGTAAAAGTCTGTGATTTTTTATGAGACTGAAGATTTTTGTAATATAAAATTGGGACTAGATGTTAAAATTGAGATAAGACCTAAAGTTGGGGGTTTTTTATAGGACAAAAGAAGAAGTTTATGGTGAAATTGGGATAGGATCGAAAGTTGAAGGTATTTTGTAGACTACTTGGGCTGCATCAAAGAGACAAGTTGTAGTTCCATCACATAGCCATAGAGGCTTTGTCCCTTGAGAAACAAGATAAACTATACTTTTCATAGCAGATAATTGGATGTTGTGAGACATAAAGAAAGAAAGCGGCGAGCAGATTCAAATGGAGGAAGTGCAGAAGAGGGGCTTGTCATGAGAGTTACAGTGGTGGTGGCGGGGGCAACACCGACCACCTTTGTAGGGGAAAAAAAAGAGAGGAAGAAAATTGGGGTGGAAAAGGGCGTTAGCCTTAGATGACTCTTGATACCATGTTGAGACAGAAATCGTTGTGTACTTTTGTTAAACTTAGATGAATATTTATATACCTAAGAGTACATTATAGAAGATTTACTTGCAAGAAAAGAAATATATAAAATATAAAATTTTCAAACTTCTAAAGATAAGATTCTAAAACTTCCAAATCCGATAGCCCATATTTGGTTAAAAGGGACAAAAAAAAATTAAGGTAGAATCGAGGCTAGACCTAAATTTAGGGTTTTCCATATTGAATATATACGAATACCCTCGATCGCTCGTTTCTATGACGACTGTTTGTGGTAGAGTAATGAAAGCAATGTCAACTCCGCACCATACTTAAATGCACAAAAGTGTAGGAGTCCTAAATTATCAATGCACTTCTGCCAAATCTAAAGCAAATGGCGCCCACCATTGTCAAATCACAAAGATACCATTAGCTTAAAGCATAACAACTTCATCTGCCCGCTTCGAAGTCCATGAAATGAACTTGAAACTTAAAGAGTTACGGCCTTTATTCCCGATGCATCTAGGTACAACTATTTTTCATGTGCCAAGATAAAGACTTTTGCATGCAATGCCTTAATGAGCTTTCTTAAGTTGGTGGGTCCTCATTTGGCAATCTTCCTTCATTTTACGAAGGGACTCGTAAGAGCTATCATCTTTTGTCACGGCCTATATTGCCTATTCTTAAGTTCTTTTACTCTTAACTCTTATCTCGTGCCCTTCTTTCTCCACCATTATTGTCATCACCAACTTCGCTATCTCCTCCCTCCCCACGATCTTCTTCGACGGTGGCTCCTTCGACCAGACTGCCGCCCCAATCTCCTCTGTTAGGAGTGTCACGTTTAGTCTTTGCTCAGAATATAGTGGCCAAGCAATCATGGGCACTTCGCTCACAATGCTCGAGCTCCATCCACATTGAGATAGTAAGCCGCCCACTAATGGATGCCTAAAGATGTCCACTTGTGGGGCCCACGATGGGAGTATTAATCCGACCTCACGGGTACGTGACATGAATCCATCTAGCAAAAAGCTCAATACCTCGTCAGCAATCCTAGCCTTCCCCACATCAGATTGCGATCCATCAAAGGACTTGATGGTTGGTTTTCGGAACACCCATATGAACCTATGAAATTATACATTTGTAAGATGAAGAAAGTTATGGAGTATATAATCAAATAACACTAATACAAAGCTTAAACTATAATTGCTATGCTTTTTAGTATATTATTTTGGATTATTATTAGGTCATTTGCAAGTGTGAAAAAAACTTATAATTCATCATTGGATTGAATGAAATGTTTGCAATGAGTTATTTCTACGAACGAAATCTTCCTTATAGCAATTCGTAGTAAATAACGTGCAATGCATTCTTTACACTGACAATAGTCCAAATAAAAAATATTTTTGATTATAACATGGAGTATTTATTTGGCAAGTAATTCTTACGGGAAAACGCAAACTACTTCAGTGCTTTAGCTAATATTGGCTAATGAATTTTGTTTTGATTCAGAAAACTGACTTCATTTTTTTTCTTTCTTAATCAGAAATGGTTAGAGGAATGAGATAAATTTCCTACAACCAAGCCTCTTAATAATAAATTACATATAGGAACATCATTCAAATGATTTTTGAACTGTCGACCATGAACATAGTAACTTGGTTAAATCATCATTTTTATAGTTCCATTTATTTCGTGAAAAATGAATAATTTAGAATTTATTTTCTTAAAAATGATTGCTCCTATCTCTTATAGAGATGAAAAAATAAAAATTATTTTCACCGTCTATAAAAATGTGTAGATATAAATTTTTGATGATATTGAAAATATTTTCCACAATCAATTATTCAAGTGATAGAAGTAATCATGTTTAAGAAAATTTATTTAAATCATTATTTTTTCTTGGAATAGACGGAATAAAGGCAAAAGGTTCTTTTCTTGACCCCGGTTCATCAAGGTGCGCGAATTTCAGACCGTACCTTTGTTGGCTCAGCTCCAACCCCCCAGCCAGCTCGGCCAGCTGCTCAGTCGACAAAATCCGTCCACTTCCAAACGAGACGAACATCCCCGACTCGCTCGGCTGCTTATCCAGCCATTCCAGCAACTCCTTCCCCAGACCGGCTGGTCTGACGGGTCTAATGAGCGGCCCAACTGTATAGACAGGACCGTCAGCGACCCAGCCCAAAAAATCCTCATTCCTCAGCGCGGCGAGCGTCTCGGCCTGCAAATGCTCCCACGCATTCAACAAGATTCCATCTCCCTTCGGGATCTCTTCAGCAAGCCGCACGTGCTCGCGGTACAGCTGGTCAGATCGGTCCGGCATCAGGTCCACCACGTCCTCTGGTTGGACGGGCTTGCAACCAGGGATCTTGAGCGGTTCGGTCCGGTTGACATACTCTCCCTTAACTTGCTCGTCCGGCATTGGCGAGTACATGAACAAAGCAAGAAACCATGCGTGGGAAGGGACATAGACGTAATTGGGAATCCCCAACTCGTCGCCAACGCATAGATGCTCCGTCCCAGATAAGTCCACGATGAGGACATCAGGCTGGGCCTCCATCGCCACTTGCGTGGACCTGAATGCAGGCCAGGCCTTGCGCATCATGACCGCCAGCCTCCTGACCACGGCGGCATCCTGGCCTAGGCCCGCGGCTGAGAGGTCAAGGGGTGGGACCTCCACGACGTCAAGGAGCTTGGGGGGTGGGGTTTGGTTTGGTGGGTGTCTTTAAGCAGTTTTAAATCCAACTTGACAGGCTCGGGAGCCTAATTAACTTTTACGATTTTTTTTAAAGCATAAGATATTATATGAGTAAATAAAGAAATTCTTAAGATTACGGTACACCAATAAACATTTGAGTGTAGGAAAATATATTTAAGCTTATTAAACTTGAGCTTTAACTTGAATTCAATATTCATTTATAAGTCGTGAAAGTTTGTGACACCACGTGATCAAGTTGTGAAATAAATATGTAATTTAATATCTAAAAATTTCGACACTTCTTTTAAGGTGTAGGCTGGACTTTACCCTAAAACTAAACAGAAAAATTTATAATAAGGGGTTTAAAAAGATTTGAACTCAGGACCTCCTTATACAAAAATTTGTGGGACTACTTCTTACTCTTTCAAAAAATTTTAAGCTATTAGATTAAGATATTTTAACAAT
This sequence comes from Eucalyptus pauciflora, assembly GCA_007663325.1. Classification (NCBI taxonomy): domain Eukaryota; kingdom Viridiplantae; phylum Streptophyta; class Magnoliopsida; order Myrtales; family Myrtaceae; genus Eucalyptus; species Eucalyptus pauciflora. The sequence goes on from VMYD01000012.1 coordinate 63,892, forward strand.
TATTATCCAGTCGAGTTGAATTAAGGTTGTATATCTTAATCTTTTATTTGTATCGAGATTAAGCAAGATATTCAATACTCGATCGAGCTCAAGATGATTGAGTTTCAAACCCTAAAACGTGAGTCAACTCAAGCTTCAACTTGACACCTTATATTGTTAGGATGCATATGAGTGAATTGTATTTGGGAAAATCTCATATCGGAGAATTGATGGGGTGTAAAGCATATATCATAGTTGATCCATTATTCATTAACTTAAGCTTTTGAGTGAAAATGAATCCAACTAATTTATTGATGGGCTTGGATTTGGGCTCTCTCTTGGCGATCTCTCCAAGTGAAGTTATTAGACTTCTGCTGCGCGCTTCCAACAAATAGTATCAGAGCCTATGGTTGCGATTTTCGGAAAAGAAGATCACTATTTATATGTCAAGCGGTCCGAAGATAAATTTGTGTTTTTATCATTTTATATGAACGATATTTTGTTGGCTGGAAATGACAAGATTTTGGTTATCACCATAAAAGAATGGTTGTCCTCCATTTTTAAAATGAAGGACATGGGAGAAGCTGTTTATATCTCAGGAGTTAAGATCAAAAGAAATTGATAGTTTTGCTTTATCACAAGAGTCTTATATAATGAAAATTCTTGAATGTTTCAATATACAACATTGTAATCCCATTGATACCCCTATCATGCAAGGTAAAGGCCTAAGTACTAAGATGTGTCCTAGGACTCTAGAAGAAATTAAAGTGATGGAAATTGTTCCTTATGGTAGTGCGGTCGGAAGTTTGATGTATGCTATGATGTGTACTCGACTCGACATATGTTATGATGTAGGATTGGTGAGCCGAATCAATCAAATCCCGGTCAAGCACATTGGAAAGTTATGAAGAGGATCCTAAGATATTTGAAAGACACCATGGACTATTGACTTAGTTACCAAGGGAGTGATTTATGCCGATTAGGCTATTCAGATGTTGATTGGGGTGGTGATCTAGATGAGTGTAAATCGACTTCTGGATATGCGTTCTTGCTCAATGGAGGTAGAATTTATTGCATGCTCTACCGCAGTATAAGAAGCAGTATGGCTACAACGGTTCTTGGAAAATTTAGCCACTATCACTGAGGTTTCAAGACTAGTGATAGTTTATTGCGATAGTCAAGTAGCCATTGCTTATGTGAAGGATCTCAAGTATCATGGAAAGACGAAACACATTGACATAAAAAAACAACTTCATTAGAAATATAATAACGCAGAAAGAAGTGATCCTACAATACATTTCAACCAATAGAATGGTTGCTGATCCATTCACGAAGACTGTTCCTAGAAATATATTCTTGACCCACAGGATGTCACTAGGATTGCGTAGGATGTAATATGTGTTATTGTAGAGGATAATTTATTTACGTATATGTGGACATATGTATTGTACTTGTTTGTCTATTAAGACTTTGATATTTTATCAATAAGTACATATCTATTATGAGACTTGCACATACACACATATATTATTGAAAAGTATGTCAGGAAGCAATGATTGGCTCACTCACACAATCAATCACCTCAAGTGCTATAGCTAGCATGTTGATATGATACTTTATGTACAAATAAATGCTGAAGAGCAAGTTTAGTATATAAAATAATATGTCGCCTTGATTGGAGTCAAAATGAAGTTTGTGATATGTTTATAATAAGACCGAACATGATCGTCCCATAATCGTATATGCCTAAAAGATGCCGGATGCAAGTACTTAATTGGGCGCTATAGAAAGCGTGCTGATATAGCACTCGAGCTAAACATGAGTACGTGAGAAGCACATGACTATGAGACTTGGCGTGAGCCTGTGGTTCTCAATGGATATAGCACATTCATCACGTGCATAGTAGGTACAAAAGGATTGTCCTAGACATGTGTGTCTGTGAATAATTCTTTTGTGCGTGTACAACTAAGTGAAAATGGGCAACTCCTAAGACTATTCAGCGAAGAAATTCAACTTTTATTACAGCCAAAAACTTATGCGCAAAGTCCATATGTGTCGTTGTGTTCTCTACTTTCGACGAGGAATCACTTGCCTTCATCATTGAGTGGATTACTCGTTGGAATTCTCTCAATGCACTTCCGATGGAAAGTGAATGTTCGACTTACCGATGCATGAATACTCGCTCTCAATAGGTTTCATTTATCATGTCATTTGTTCGTATAACCTTAAAACTATTGGACTGTGATTTATACTTCCCATCAATAGGAAAGCAAAAGGGTTGCAAGGGACAGCCCTGTCAAAGGGTTTTTATAGCTAGGACTTGTATTTTATTAATAGTTTGGACTTAAGCCCATGAATAGCTACTGATTTGTGCCACCTATAGATAATCTTTTTTGCTCTTATAATTGAGAGGGCTGTAACAGAAAAGTGGAGGTGCAGAGAATGTAGCCCTCATTTAAGAGTCAATCATAATAAATTTTGTGTCTCGATTCTCTTTCCTGCTTTACTCTTTTTTTTGTAGTGTTTGTGGGACTAACCATAATAAAAAAAAAAAAAATTGGCAAGAAAAATCACAAAAGAGGAAATGAAACAAGCATTAGATGTGGAAAGGCTTGGTCAATTCCATAACGTTGCTCAAGAAAAAGATAGGACTGAGTGCCAAAAACCGCAAGTATCAAAACTTGACAATGGTGGATATTGAAGTACAAAAAGTTTCAAAATGTACACTTAAGTGTCAAAATCAAATAAGAATAGAATACTTAAGCGCCAATAGTGAGAAATTTTGACCAAACTACTAACATAGCATTTTCTGGCGACCATTTTTTTACTAATATAGCATTTTTTTAATATATATATATATCACGTGGCAATTCTTTTTTTTTTTAAAAAAAAATCCACATGGCAATTTTCTTTTTAAAAAAATGTCCACGTGATACTATAAGCCCCCAAAATTAATTTTTAATATAAATATTAATTAAAATAAATTAAAAAACTTAATTAGAAAAGAAAGAAAAATATATATAGAGGAAGAAGCCACAGCTATGGCAAGGGCTATGGGCGAGGGCCTCCACAGCCCTTGCCGCCACCGCCCCACCATCACTGGAAAGGGCCTACTACAGTGAGGTGAGGATCAGATGGGGTTGTTGGCCACTACCTAGGGCCTAGCGACCTCGATTGACCCTCACTGGCCCTTTTCGGCAATGGTGGAGTGCAAAGGTGAGGGCTGTGGAGGCCCTTGCCGAACGTTGCTACCTCCCCACCTTTTTAAATGATTTATTTTTATAAAATATTAAATTAATAAATTTGGTGGCAAAATAACGTCATCTTGCACGATCATTGCTAAGTAAGCATTCCAGCGAGTCACATAAACCATTTATATTACTACAAATATGCCACATTAGATTTCCAATTACCCTTACCGGTGTTGGCACTTAAGTATACATTTTAAAAGTTTTGATACTTAAGTGTCTGCTTATACCAAGTTTTAACACTTATGGTGTACTTTAGCTGATAAGACCACTAATGTTATAATCATGGTTTGCTTCATTTGATGGCGCACTGAATCGCCGGCACTGTTCATGGTTAATACATTAAAGTTAATTGTTTCCTTCACAGAACTATCTAAACAGATGTTTGACTATTCGCTTTTTTGTTTAAACTAATCAAGATATCGTCTCTTTTTAAAATAAATATTCTTAATCAAATAAACATGAAGAATGTTGAAACTTACAATGAACTACTTCTATATAATTTGCTTATAAAATATGGAAAATTTAATGTGTGATTCAATGGTCCCGTGAAATATCAAGCCTTTAAATATTTTGTTGTCGGATTAAAATACAACATATTCCAGCCTAAATTAGTATAATTTCCTTTTTGCTTCTAGATCCAATAGTGAGTTCAAGAGGAACATGCCTCCTTGGACCATAGATTCGCCCGAAGAGTTAGAGGCGATTCTATAGTCTTCAAAGGACATCTTCTCCATATAATTTTCACTGTGAGATTGTAATTTAATAAATCTTGATCGTTCAACAGATCTCATTCACTTGATTAAAAAAAAAAAAACTCTTAGTCTGATCGGTTGTAATATTTTTCTTTTTCAATTTGATGGTGAAAAGTTTAGGAGACATGGTGTCTCTTAGGGACCATAAACTCACCCAAAAAGTAAGGGGTGATTCTATGGTCCTAAGGAAGTACTGTGTTCTTATAATTCTTTTACCGTTAAATTGAAATGTAACATATCTCAATTGCTCAACAGAATTCGATTGATGGTTGTGCTAAAAAAGAACTGGCGTGAGTCTTATGGACATTTTTTTTTCTCTTGACACATGAAAATGCTAGAGAAACTTGATATGGCATCGCCTTGATAGGAATCAAACGAAAATTCATTTGGAAAGACTCAAAAACTACCCTAAGGTACATCAACTTGTGCTCAACTAAAATGACCATAGACAACGCATCCTAGACAAGGTTGGCTTGAGCACCTCAAGCACGTCAAAACGTTACAAGAATAGGCGAGACGAGGCTTGAATCAAGCGAGGTCAAATGCCCAAGGCTCGCCCAATTGCATAGGCAACGTGGGCTTTTGAATATTTCTAAACTAGTTTAAGTTGAAAAGACATAACTTGTTATGAGTTACAAATTATAAAAGGAGTGAAAGAAGTGGATTTCATAATAATATATAATTATTTATTATTTAATTTTTTATGATCCAAAACATATTATTATACATTAGATTAAGATTATCACCCAATCATTTCTCAATTAAAAAATAAGATGGCATACTTCACGAGATTTTATATTATAAAGGAAAGGATTATAAATTGTATTCTTGAAAGGGGAGAATTATTTTCGTCATAATTATAGTGGCAGGACTTGAGCAACTGTTCCGGCTTTGGGGTCAGGCCTAAGAAAATGATCCTTTTCGTAAACATCAAGTCCTCGCCCGCCGCTAAGCCCTTCCTTCGATCGCCTTCTTTTCCACGACGCCTCTTTCCAATCTCTCTCTCTCTCTCTCTCTCTCTCTCTGAGCAATTGGTGGAGGGTACAGAGAATGTTTAGAGAATGGTTAGTGGGAAGGGTTTTTTTTTGTGTTGAATATCTGCGAATACACTTAATTGCTCATCTATGCGACAACTGTTTTTGAAAGGGTAATTTTTTTCCTTTAATTTCTTCCCTTACTCTCCCCATCTTGATGTAAACATGAGAGTTTTGCTCTTCCGATCTTTGAATTGGGTGCTATTTTCTTTGATCTAACTCTAGCCTTAGAGTTTTTATGAATAAGTACTCCGCATTTAATTTTGATAGTATTTATAACAGTTTTGGTGTCAAATTGGCGCTCGTTCAACATGTTTTTATTAAAATCTCACACTTGCTAAAGGATTTACTTACAAAAGGGTTAGAACTAAGCTTGTTTGACATGGTTATGTCCTCTCCATATAGTGATGGTATTGGGGACGCCGAATCTAGGCACGCAACATTAAAAAACAAAGATGTAACTATTTATGGAGATTCTGATATATGCTCATCATTGATGATGATGTTGGATTGAATGATCGGCCGTAATTACTTATGGAGATCCCAATATGTTTGATTAAATGATCGGCCGCTTATCCTTTGGCTTACATATACTTATGGATCTTATTTTTTAGGACGAGCTTATGAGTATCTCTACTAACCATACTTTGATGATATACCTTGATTTCTGGTTTTTGGTTTGTTTTGGAGTTTTACAGACTTGTTTTGTTACGGTGACATATGAAATTTTCTAGGAATCCTTTTAGTTATCATTTGACAAAAAAAAAAAAAAACATGAAAGCAATGTCTCCTCAATACTGAATACACGAATAGGTAGGAGTCATTCATTATCAATATACTTCAACCAAATATCTGTACCGTCGGTCTGCAGTATTATTTCCATTCAACTAATGTTTATGCATATATGCAACGGCTCAATGAGCTTTCCCAATCTGGTGGATCCTCATTTTCCAATCTTCCTTCATTTTACTTAGGGACTCGTAGGAAGTACCTTCTTTAATCACAGCCTTTTCCGCACTGCTCTTGAGCTCTTTGACTCTAGCTCTCATCATGTGCCCTTCTTCCTCCACCATTATCGTCCTCACCAACTTCTCTATCTCCTCCCTCCCCACAATCTTCTTTGACGGCAGCTCCTTTGGCCGGATTGCCACCCCCAAGCTCCTCCGTGAGGAGTGTCGCATTAAGCCTTTGCTCGGCATATAGTGGCCAGGCGATCATGGGCACTCCATTCACTATGCTTTCTAGGGTCGAGTTCCATCCGCAATGAGATAGGAAGCCGCCCACGGATGGATGGCTCAGAATATCCACCTGTGGGGCCCATGATGGGAGTATTAATCCGACTTCCCGAGTACGTACTGTGAATTCATCCGGCAGAAAGGTCAAAAGCTCTTCACCAACGACCACCTTCCCCGCATCAAAGAACGATTGATCAAGAGATCTGGCGGTTGGTTTACGGAGCACCCATACAAACCTATGGAATTATATATTTGTAAGATGAAGGAAATTATCAAGTATATAACCAATGACCACTAAAATGAATCTTAATTTATACATGCCACACTTTTCTATTTATCCTTTTTGGATTGTTATCAGGTTTTTCGCAAGTGTGAAAAAAAATTGCACGTTCATCATTGGATTGAATTATATCTGTACCACGAATTAGTTCTGTATAACGAATTCTTTCGCATATCAACGCTAATAAGGAACATGCACAACATTTGATAAAAACAAACTAAAACAAATGAATGATATTTTCGTTTTACCCGCCCCGCGCCGCCCCGCTCCGTACCGCACCAAAAATTGTAAACAGTACCTTTGTCGGCTTAGCTCCAATCCCCAAGCCAGCTCGACCAGCTGCTCAGCCGACATAGTCCCTCCACTTCCGAACGAGACGAACAACACCGACTCGCTCGGCTGCTTATCCAGCCATTCCAGCAGCTCCTTTCCCAGACCGGCCGGTCTAACCGGTCTAATGAGCGGCCCAACAGTATATACTGGACCGTCCGCGACCCGGCCCAAGAACTCCTCATTTCTCAGCGCGGCGAGCGTCTCGGCCTGCAAATCCTCCCACACATTCAACAAGATTCCATCTCCCATGGGGACCTTGACAGCCTGCTGCACGTACTCGCAGTACTGCTGGTCGGACCGGTCTAGCATCGGGTCCACCACGTCCTCTGGTCGGACCGGCTTGCAACTCGGGATCTCGAGCGGTTCGGTCTGGTCCACGTACTCTCCCTTCGCTTTTTTGTCCAGCGTCGGTGAGTATATGAACAGCGCAAGAAACCATGCATTTCGCCAATGCATAGATGCTCCGTCCCGAACAAGTCCACGATGAGGACATCGGGCTGGGCCTCCATTGCCGCGAGCGCTGACCTGAATGCCGGCCGGGCCTCACGCATCATGACCATGAGCCTCGTGACCCCGGCAGCGTCTGGGCTGAGGCCTGCGGCCAAGAGGTCGGGGGGCGGGAGCTCCACGACCTCTAGGAGTTTGGGGGTCACGGCGGACTCGATGATCTCAGCCTCAGCACGGGAGGCCTGCGAGGGGAGGACGAAGACAGTCACCTCAAAGCCGTGGTCGGCGACAAGGCGCTTACTGAGCTCGATGACGGGGATGAGGTGGCCTAGGCCGGGGCTTGAGAGGAGCGCCGCACGGAGCCTTTTCGGCTTCTCCATCGATGAATTGGAGGAAAAGAGATGAAAGTCCATGGAAAGAAGCGAAGCGGAGAGTTTGTACGAAGAGGATGTTTTGCCGGAAACACAGGTTTGGTGGGTACATGTCGACAGGCTAACGGGATTTTAAATAGTTGCAAGTATCCGCTCAAGAATCGCTTGAGATTCAACGTGCCTGATTTACAGATAAGCTCAGACTCGCAGAGTCAACTTGACAGGGTAGCGAGATTAATTAAGCTTCTAAGATAATATTTTTTAACGCATATAGTATATAATATCACAAGAGTGAACGGAGAATTAACTTGTTTAACAATATAATGTATAGAGAAAAAAAAAAAAAGACAAACAGGCGTTTGGTGGCGCCCTTAGTCGCCTGGCCCGTTCCATGTGAGATTAATTAAGCTTCTAAGATAATATTTTTTAACACATATTATATAATATCACAAGAGTGAACGAAGAATTAACATGTTTAACAATATAATGTATAGCTGACCAAAAAATAAAATAAAAAACAATATAATGTATACAAAAAAAAAAAAAAAAACAAACAGGCGTTTGGTGGCGCCCTTAGACAATTCTACGACGCTGCTCAAGAAAGATAGGATAGTTCATATAATCATGACTTAGTCATGCTTCCATATAGTGGCGCCCTTAGTCACCCGGCGCCTTCCATGCGCTAATATACATACATGTAAGTTCCGTTCGTTTTGCAAAAAATAATTTCCGGGAAAACGTTTTTCGGATTTTCTGGCGTTCGTTTCATGGAAAATGAATTCTTTAGGAAAAATGTTTTCCATGAAAGGAAAAAAAATCTTCTAAATTAGAGGAAAACATTTTCATCACTTGATCTCTTTTATCTCACACATTTACAAATCATCACTTCCTTTTTTCTTTCTTTTTTCTTTATTTTTATTTTTCTTTTCTTTGTTTCCTATCTTCTTCTTTCTTGACTAGTCGTCAGTCGTTGTAAGACAAACCTTGAGCTCGTCGATCTCAAGCTCGCGCTCTGCACTCTTGCTTATCATTTTCATTTTTTACTCTAGTCTGCAGTTGTACATTGCTTAAGCAAATGGCTCTAAATGTTTTGCTTCTTTTTTCTTTTGTTTATTAGAACACAAAAGACGCACGGGGAGAACAGACCATTCAACTGAAAGATTCTCATGAGGGCCGTACATGCTTTGCTTCTTTTCTCTTTTGCTTCTTTTTAAAATCCATACAAACATTTTTTTTAGAGTAGATGAGCTCGCGCCTACAAACATTAAGTGTTAACACCTAATTTTTACCTTTCAAAAAGTATATATCAAAATCAAATCAAAATCGAAATCGAAATCAAAAATTTTAATTATTAATTTTCTTTAAAAAAAAAAGAAAAGAAAAAATTTTGAAAGAAGCCGCGCGCCGCCACCCCTCTTCCTCTTTCCTTTTTCTTTTTTTTTTCTTCCCCCACGTGGGCCTGCCTTCCTTCTTCCCTTTTTCTTTCTTTTTTCTTCTTCACGCGGCCCAGCCCCCTTCTCCCTCTCGGCCTAGCCCGCACTCGTTTGTCTTTTCCTCTAGTTGTTTTCTTGCACGGGGAAGCAGAAGCACCTGCCAAAGCAAAAGGGAAGGCGTGCAAGGGACAGCAGATCTGAGCGGGGGAGGGGGGGGGGGGAAACGCGACAAACATAGAGAGAAGGGAGGAGGAGGAGACCCTAGAGGTTAGCCAAGGAACCGAGGAGCTTCTCGGAGTGCCTTGTCGCCGTCGGTGGACCGTAGATCGCCCCCAAACTCGCCGGAATCCAGGTTGGCCTTTTACCAAACACCTGGTGTGCATTTTCGAATTCGAGCTCGCCGAAGCTCGTCCTGTCCATTTCGGATGAGCTCCAACCTTCGTAGGTTTCCTCTTAAGTCTATGTTCACTGTTAGTTGTTTGCTGGTCACCACCGTTGCCATCTCGGGTTTCGTTTGGATCTAAAGCTTCGTGGCTCTTGGGCGCGCATCATCTGCTCGACAAAATGCCGAGCTGATTTTTTTCCATGTTCCCGTTGTTTTGAGCCGTAGGCTGCGCCTCGCTTTCTCTGTTGCTCTCCCCTTCCCACCTCTCCGGTCGCATCTGGAGCGGCGTTGTCACGCTTTGGCCGGCGAATCGTCGGGACGGTGTTGTCGCAACTCCTCTGGCTGCAACAATTGTTGGGCTAGATCTTTCTAGCCCGCTTGGTCTCTCCCTTTCCGCAGCCCATAGCCCAAATTTGGTCTGGGCCGTGGGCCTACGAAATTCTTTTTTTTTTTTAATAGGGGATTGGGCTTGCCAATTAAGGCCCAATCCCCGCCCGTTTAGTCCGATTGAGCCGGACCCGGTCGAATTGGACCTAACAAGGTCGAATCAGATTAGACTCGACTCGACTCGACCCGACCTGGTTCGAATTTTTCTTTTTATACTTTTTTTAATAAGTTAATAAAAATTAATTAAAAAAATTAAAAAAACTCAAACAATTTCGAAAATCCAAAAAAAAATTAAAATTACAAAAAAATTAAAAAAAATAAATATTTCGAAAATCCAAAAATGATGGGGTTTGGTTAAGAATTGTTACGTTTTGCATTCTTAGTGGTTAGCCAAGGAACCGAGGAGCTTCTCGGAGTGTCTTGTCGCCGTCGGTGGACCGTAGATCGCCCCCAAACTCGCCGGAATCCAGGTTGGCCTTTTACCAAACACCTGGTGTGCATTTTCGAATTCGAGCTCGCCGAAGCTCGTCCTGTCCATTTCGGATGAGCTCCGACCTTCGTAGGTTTCCTCTTAAGTCTATGTTCACTGTTAGTTGTTTGCTGGTCACCACCGTTGCCATCTCGGGTTTCGTTTGGATCTAAAGCTTCGTGGCTCTTGGGCACGCATCATCTGCTCGACGAAATGCCGAGCTGATTTTTTTCCATGTTCCCGTTGTTTTGAGCCGTAGGCTGCGCCTCGCTTTCTCTGTTGCTCTCCCCTTCCCACCTCTCCGGTCGCATCTGGAGCGGCGTTGTCACGCTTTGGCCGGCGAATCGTTGGGACGGTGCTGTCGCAACTCCTCTGGCCGCAACAATTGTTGGGCTAGATCTTTCTAGCCCACTTGGTCTCTCCCTTTCCGCAGCCCATAGCCCAAATTTGGTCTGGGCCGTGGGCCTACGAAATTCTTTTTTTTTTTAATAGGGGATTGGGCTTGCCAATTAAGGCCCAATCCCAGCCCGTTTAGTCCGATTGAGCCGGACCCGGTCGAATTGGACCTAACAAGGTCGAATCAGATTAGACTCGACTCGACTCGACCCGACCTGGTTCAAATTTTTTTTTTTATACTTTTTTTAATAAGTTAATAAAAATTAATTAAAAAAATCTAAAAAAACTCAAACAATTTCGAAAATCCAAAAAAAAATTAAAATTACAAAAAAATTAAAAAAAATAAATATTTCGAAAATCCAAAAATGATGGGGTTTGGTTAAGAATTGTTACGTTTTGCATTCTTAGTGGTTAGCCAAGGAACCGAGGAGCTTCTCGGAGTGCCTTGTCGCCGTCGGTGGACCGTAGATCGCCCCCAAACTCGCCGGAATCCAGGTTGGCCTTTTACCAAACACCTGGTGTGCATTTTCGAATTCGAGCTCGCCGAAGCTCGTCCTGTCCATTTCGGATGAGCTCCGACCTTCGTAGGTTTCCTCTTAAGTCTATGTTCACTGTTAGTTGTTTGCTGGTCACCACCGTTGCCATCTCGGGTTTCATTTGGATCTAAAGCTTCGTGGCTCTTGGGCGCGCATCATCTGCTCGACGAAATGCCGAGCTGATTTTTTTCCATGTTCCCGTTGTTTTGAGCCGTAGGCTGCGCCTCGCTTTCTCTATTGCTCTCCCCTTCCCACCTCTCCGGTCGCATCTGGAGCGGCGTTGTCACGCTTTGGCCGGCGAATCGTCGGGACGGTGCTGTCGCAACTCCTCTGGCCGCAACAATTGTTGGGCTAGATCTTTCTAGCCCGCTTGGTCTCTCCCTTTCCGCAGCCCATAGCCCAAATTTGGTCTGGGCCGTGGGCCTACGAAATTCTTTTTTTTTTTTAATAGGGGATTGGGCTTGCCAATTAAGGCCCAATCCCAGCCCGTTTAGTCCGATTGAGCCGGACCCGGTCGAATTGGACCTAACCAGGTCGAATCAGATTAGACTCGACTCGACTCGACCCGACCTGGTTCGAATTTTTTTTTTTTATACTTTTTTTAATAAGTTAATAAAAATTAATTAAAAAAATTAAAAAAACTCAAACAATTTCGAAAATCCAAAAAAAAAAATTAAAATTACAAAAAAATTAAAAATAAATAAATATTTCGAAAATCCAAAAATGATGGGGTTTGGTTAAGAATTGTTACGTTTTGCATTCTTAGTGTAATTAGATATTTACTTGCATATCTAATTATGTTTAATTGCACGTGTTTAATTTTATTGCAATTAGGATCTTGGTAGTTATGATTGTTACTTTAATGATTGCGCACCCGCATGATCACCTCACATATTAGTGGATAAGTATAAAATCAATTCAAACTGCCTGCCAAAAGTCATTTTGTTAAAATGAACAAGATTAGGTACCGAAATGGCACTAATTGGTCAATTAGTGTAATCAAGTCCCCGAACTTAGATTCTCTGGTTGCGTAAGAAGTGAGGCACGCTCCCATGCCTCACTTGGTTTCTAGCCGACCTCAATAGGCTAGTGGCAATTCCTTTTATACAAAATTCCAAGAAAATATCCAAATGTCACGCGGGGTATGGGCTTGGGAGAGCTCGCGCCTAATCATGGGCTTTAGGCCCGTCCTTTAGGCAATACTCCTAAACCTATTCCCTCCCCCCAATGGTAGGTCGCGACAGCTTGGCAATCCATTGGAGACTTGGTTTTAGACCTTAGAGGACTTAGGCCAAAATTAATCTTGTTCAAAAATATTTTTGTTTGGCAGCGAGGATACTAGGTATGTCCCTAATGTGTTAGGTGTTAAATATTTTTGCAATTGGGAGTTACAAGGGGAGGAGTGATTGTTAACCCTTTGTCTTGCAGGTGTGAAGTTGGAAATGAATGTTTATGTTTCGAACTTATGAAGTGTTGTTTGCCTATAAATTGATATGCATGTATCATTTGCATTACATTACACCCTAGCACACACAACCCGCCGCCGGACCTGGGCAGCATAGCATCACTTAGGATGGTGTTGAGGTGGATACCACTCCGACTACAACCATGTAGTACAAGTCGCCCATCTCAACCCCGAAATTTCCCCACCCTGGTCTGCAACCATGCGACACGGTTCGGTTCTTTGACGAAGTCAGAGTAATGGGATAACCCGACCTAACCGCAATCTTGTTGGTTCAGTTCGGTAATCCTATTTATTCATTTTCTTTTTGGTTGGTCCATGACAAATTAGGTTTGTCGTCATTTGGGTTGGCATACGATGGGGGTACTTGAGCTTCGCATCATTTCTGTCCCGAGGGTTGGGCTGCGCACGTGGTGGGATAAGCTGGATCTGACTAGCCCTGACTGGGTGCGATCTTATGCCGGGCGATTACTTCCCCTATTGGAGATAGAGACTCATTGTGGTGTCGTGCGAGCGTTAGCGCATGTCTGGTGCCCCGCAACTTGCACATTCGTATTTGGTGATCACGAACTTACTCCAACCTTGGAGGAATACAATATTGCCTTTGGGAAGCCCTTAGTGTCTGAGTTGGTTAACCCTCCTGTAAGAACTGAGCATGCATCGACCTTATCTGAATTCATTCAAGTTAAAGGAGAGCAAGTGAGAAAATTTTTGAGAGCCAATTGCAAAACCTGCCTGTTTTCATTTCTAAATGAGCTTTTTCAAAATGCCTAATCTTTCCAAAAGAACATGATCTTCCTACTAGCTTTCTTCGGGGTTGTGATATTCCCACATTGTAAGAACGCTATTAATCATTCTGTAGCACGAGTAGTTCGTGAAGTATGTATGGGAAAAGGCTTTGTTAATGCTATATTGATTGAAACTTTTCTCTCCTTTACTCGGTTTAAAAAGAATAAAAACAAAGCTTTCCATGCTCCTCCTGCACTCTTGCAAATTTGGTTCTTTTCTCACATTAAGGGGTTCGGTAGCTTGATGAACATAAGCGACATTTTCGATTCTAGCCACCCTATCCTAAAGTTTAAAGATAGGAAAACGTTTGCTCCTGATTATCATTATTTCGAGTGGTTAGTTTTCATGACCAACCCTAAACCTGAGGACTTCCAATGGTATGCCAAATGGCTCCGAGTTCAAGAAGCATGGTTCGAGTGTGGGCTTACTGGACATGTTCCTCTATTGGGAATCATTGGAGTCACCAAATATTACCCAACACGAGTCACTCGCCAGTTTCAAGAGGTTCAACAACTTCCGCTGGCAATTCAGGAGGACCCGCTCAAGATAGACTTCCCTGACAGATGCCAAGGTCACGAGGACTCTGTCACGTTGGTCAAGTCGATGTGGGATATGTGCCACCCTTGGAAGCTGATCAGGCCCGAAGAAGAATTGGAGGGGCAAGAGAAGACCTACTATGCCTCGAAGGAATACATCCATAGGCACAAGATCCTAGAGAGCCTCCACCCGAAGATTCCCAAAGTGCCATTAAAGATCACCCACTGAGCCGAGATTAAGCGCCTCAAAAGGGAGCTTGAGGAAGTCGAGGAGGGTGCTTTGAAGTTAAGCCAAGTTAATGGAGTTGCCACGAGCGGAGGGCGTCCTCATTAGTTAGATTGAGTCAAGCGCAATATGTAGCGAGACCATATTTGCATGCATTGCAATATTAAGGAGTTTGTCTTGAATCTCTATGTGGAAAACTGGGAGTTATGAAAATATCTTTTTGTCTTTAAAGTAGCTTCGTTGTTTAAGGGTTTTCTCTTTCTTTCTTGTATTATGTGGCAACCTGTCTTTCAATGAAATGAACAAATTGGGGCGATTAGATCGTTGTCGTGGGCCGACTGTCTGATTATTACTTATACTTATGTATGCTTATCTACCGTTACACCAAGTACTAGTTGATTGACTATCTTCTGCCGATCGTCGACACGGCCAAGAAGAGATCTCCAATTCGCACGCGCGCAAAAGTCGGAATAGAGAACGAGGATACCAACGTGCGCATGGCCAAGATGGAGGACTAGCTAGCCCAACTCACCGCAATGATGCTTGAAATAAGCCAAAAGCTTAAAGAGCCCCCCACTATAGCTATCACTGGAACATCCACTCCTACATCATCGGGACAAGCTCCTTCGTCGATGGGGGGCATGCACACTGCTAATCTCCTTGGGAAAGAAATTGCCGGAGAGGCTCCTTCTATCACGCCAGTCATCGTCAACTTGGACCCTCCTCCGAAAGAAGACCCAACACCTCGCCTAAGTGAAGAAAGTGAAAAACGTCTGGCAAAGATGAAGGAGCGGCTGTGTGCCTTGCAGTGTTATGAGTTGAAAGGAGCTGATAGGCTATCTCCATACACCAAGACAAACTTCCTAGAGAATTTCAAAGAGCCAGAATTCACAAGAAAGTATGACGGAACGGGATGCCCCAAGACACCTTAGATATTACTTGAGGAAAATGGCTCGTTATGCTGACAAGGTGATGTTCCTCATACACACGTTCCAAGATAGCTTGAAAGGCATTGCCCTGACATGGTTCATCATACTGGACAGTGAAGAATTCACCAGTTGGGATGATTTAACCAATGAGTTCTTGCAGCAATACCGGTTTAATACCGAGCTCGCCCCCATGAGGGAGGAGTTGACTCGCATTGAGAAGAAGAGGAATGAGTCGTTCAAGGCCTTCGTGCAAAGGTGGAAGACTAGGCCTCATGGGTGAAACCGGCCTTGAATGAGAAGGAGATGAAGCAACTATTCCTCAAGCATTACCTCCTGAATACTTCCAAGGGTTAGTGTTCTCAGGTTGCCAGATGTTTCCACAACTGGTTGAGGTAGGTGAAGGGGTCGAATGGGTGATTATGGAGGGAGAAATATCTGCTGGAGGCACGAAGAAATTCATAGCGAAAAAAGATAAGGAGGCCGCGGTTGAAGTAGCACTTGTGTAAGAGCCGCCTCTCCCTCGGCTAGCCACCACACCTGTGCACAAGCTTATAGTGGCTCAAGGTATCTCGTCACAAGCATATGATAATGTTAAGAGTCCATTTTGAAAGGAATTT
Source organism: Eucalyptus pauciflora (assembly GCA_007663325.1). Classification (NCBI taxonomy): domain Eukaryota; kingdom Viridiplantae; phylum Streptophyta; class Magnoliopsida; order Myrtales; family Myrtaceae; genus Eucalyptus; species Eucalyptus pauciflora. The sequence goes on from VMYD01000012.1 coordinate 79,739, forward strand.
TCCCCATTACCACGCCTGTTGTCAAAACTGTTGCCCATGCTTCTCAAAAAGAGAATGATCGCGAAGGAGGTACCTAGGGATAATCCCCCGAGGTTCGTTGGGTTCGATATGACCAAGACCTGTGAATACCACATGGGAGAAATGGGGCATGATGTAGATAATTGCCATGTGCTAAGATACAAGGTTCAACAGCTTCTAGACAAAAACATCTTAACTTTCAGGGAGGCTTAGCCTAACGTGCAACAGAACCCTCTACCAAATCATGTAGGGGAAGTGAACTCAATTTCCGAGGACACACGGGCAAGTCAACAGCCTCTAGTGATAGATGCTTTTGAATTGTATGAGTCCCTAGTGCTAGTAGGATACTACGGAGGTCAGGAAGATGTGACCTTAGAAGAGAAACTGCATCGTGTCTGCAGGATGGTAGCTATGGGAGTAATCCGACGCGAAGAAGAGGAAGAGAATGTCATATCCATGATAATGCCGTCATCATTCTGCTCATCTTCCTGCAACTTCACTTGTATCTCTCGGGCGACAAAGGTTATGCTTGGAATCTCAAAGACCCTAGCTTTGTATAAGGAATGGGTGATAGCTATGATAACCCCGATGGTGATTGAATTATCTGATGAGGAGCCCGTCGGGAATAGTGAGATGGAAATTGCTGAACCCACAGTGATTGACCTTATGGTCGAGGAGATGTCGGCAATTGAAGTCACGGGAGGGAACGCAATGTCGGTCACGATTGAATTGCCAACCTAGGAGAAAGATGAAGTGATAATGCTGGAGTATCCTCCCAAGTTCGATCCAAAGCTGTACCTTAGGATTATGGAACAAATGATGTAGACGCTGTCACACGATCAGGTCGCTGTTATGCACCTGATAAAAGAGTAGAAAAGAAGGCCGTGACCGAGGAGGGGGCGAAACAATTCTTGGCCGTAGTAAAGTCCAGTGAGTTCAACATGGTGGATCAACTACGGAAGTTGATGGCTCAAATCTCCTTCCTAGAACTATTCAAATCTTTCAAGAAGCATAGGGACATATTGCTAAAAGTCCTTAATGAGGTGCACGTGCTGGAGTCGATCGATGAAGTCCAGTTAGAAGAGTTCGTTGGGGCTATTCTACTAAAAGACCAAATTTCCTTTACTGATGAGGATCTCCCCCCTGATGGTCCTAATCATATCAAAGCGCTACACATCTCGGTGAAGCATGAGAGTACTCTTGTTTGTAGAGTGTTAATCGATAACAGTTTGGCGCTCAATATATGCTTGTTGGCTACTCTCCACCGTCTTGGCATTGATCTTAGGAGAATCCATACTGGCAAGTTGACTGTGCAAGCTTTTGACGGGATGAAGAATGAGGTGATAGGGGAAATTGAACTTGAGCTGCTAATTGGCCTTGTACTTTTCCAAGTCCTCTTACAAGTGTTAGATATACCAAGTGCCTTTAATGTTTTGCTAAGGATGCCATGGATCCACACGGCGGGTGCTATTGCCTCTAGCCTCCATCAGAATGTACGATTCGTGGTGGACAACAAGCTTATCACGGTCCATGGAGAATCTGACTTCAAGATCTATCACGAGACAACCATCCCCTATGTGGAGCCTAAGTGTACAGAGGAATCCACCTTTCAAACCCTCGAGCTAGTGTCCATGGTCCATGTGCCTGCAGGGTCTTTCATGAAGGCTCTTGAATTGTCTAAGCCGATCATAGCTGCGGGAAAGATTATGCTGGCAAGCGAGTATAATCCTGGAGAGGGCCTTGGATCACACGGTCAGGGTGTGCGAAAACCCATTGAAGCTCACAAACACTCGAAAAGGAGAGGCCTAAGATATGTTGAGGGGCGAGGAGGTCGTAGTGAGCAAGATGGTTGTGGCAATCGAGGAGGCCGTGGAAGGCAGAGAGGCCAAAGTGCCCAAGGAGGCTGAGGTGGCTATAGAGATTGGAGTGAACGTATTGCCCAAACAGAGGAGGACGAGGGCGATCAAGGCCCATTTCCCCCGTTGCTAGAAGAGACGTTTCTAGGACCTCCAAGGATGTTATTCGAGGAATATGAGGAGATCTATGGTGTGACTGAGCTATTCAAGGACGACATCATATGCACCATCCCAGCGTGCGTGGAAGCTGAGTCCTCTAAAGTCATGGCTGTCCCTCCAGAGTAGGGCGGTTCTCATTTAGCCTAGTCTTTCATTTTATGTATTCTCCCCTGTGCGGGACCTCGTAACTTTTCTTTCTTTTTTTTCCTGTTTATGTCATTTGTAACGTGAACTACAGTTAACCCCGATCTTGAGCCGTTGGTCGGGAGTGGTGTTTGTTAAAATACGGCCTTATCTTTCCTCATTCAATAAAATAGACACATGATTTATTAAGGACATGTGAAAGCACATCAAACTAGCCCTATGATGGTCGCTGAAGCCTAGGCTTCCACATGCTCCCTTATTTGACCATTTTGCAAGGACGAGGAAATCCGAGGATATGAGGATGAGTTCTTGAAACTTTTACAAAAAATACTTCAAAAACTTTTTCAAAACGACATGCACCATATTTCTTGTTGACATTACTCTAACTCATCTCATCGCATCTCAGGCATCACATTATGCATAATCATAATAAGGACCCATGTGACCCGGATGTGCATGAAGAAAGTCCCTTAGGTTCTGATGACACCGATGATGATGATCAGAAGGGGATCGAGCATGAGTGGAATCGACATGAAGAATCGAGGCCGTTGACAGAAGAGCAGACGGTCACCATAAATCTAGGTGATGTAGAAAATGTTAGGGAAGTAAAGATCGAGACATGTCTCTCAGAGTTAGGGGCGGAAAAGATGACTAATCTTCTGAAAGAATATTAAGATGTGCTCGCCTGGACATACGCCGACGTACCGAGATTGGACCCTGAAATTGTGGAACATGCTTTGCCGACAGATCCTAATATGCCACCTAAGAAGCAAAGATTCAAGAGAACTAAACCAAAGTTGTCCAAGAAGATTGAAGAAGAAGTGATGAAACTATTGAAAGTAGACTTTATCTAAGTGACTCGTTATCCTGATTAGGTAGCAAACATCATGCCTGTAATGAAGAAGGATGGACGAATCAAGATGTGTGTTGACTATCGCGACTTGAATCGAGCAAGTCCCAAGGACGACTTTCCGCTCTCACATATCAATGTCTTGGTTGACAATACGACATGATTTGAATTATTCTCCTTCATGGATGGCTTTTCTGGATATAACCAAATCCGTATGAAAAAGGAGGATAGGAGCAAAACATCATTAATAACTCATTGGGGGACTTTCTGCTACAAAGTGATGCCTTTTGGTCTAAAGAATGCTGGGGCAACGTATTTAAAGGCCATGGTCACGTGGTTTCATGACATGATGCATAAGGAGATCGAAGTATATGTGGATGATATAATCGCGAAATCAAGACGAGGTGAGGACCATGTTGAAGTCTTGCAGAAACTGTTCGAGCGCCTTCGAAAATTCAAGCTACGCCTCAACCCAGCAAAATGCGTTTTCGGAGCAAGATTTGGGAAGCTATTAAGGTTCATGGTCAGTAGTAAGGGCATAGAGATTGATCCGTCAAAGGTTAAGGCTATCTGTGATTTACAACCCCCGACTACCACTAGGGAAGTCCACAGCCTAATGGGACAACTTAATTATGTGGCGAGGTTCATCTGTCAGTTGTCTGAAATAGCAAAGCCATTCTTCACACTCTTGAAAAAGAATGCAAAGATTGAGTGGGATGTTGAGTGCTAAGGCGCCTTCGAGAAGATAAAACACTATCTCACTCATGCACCAGTCATAGTGCCCCCCCCCTCCCTAAAATTCCCCTGATTTTGTACTTGACCATACACGACGAATCATTGGGAGCCATGTTAGCTCAGAAGAGACCAAAAATAACGAGAGAGAATACACGATATACTACTTGAGCAAAAAGTTTATAGTTTCCGAGATGAATTATACATAAGTTGAGAGAACTTGTGTGGCCTTGATTTGGGTCTTGCACAAGCTACGGCGATACACACTCCATCATCGAATCCTGTTGGTGATCGAAAATGATCCCATCAGATACCTCTTGGAGAAGCCAGCGCTGGTTGGCAAGTTTGCCAAGTGGCAAATCTTAATTTCAGAGTTCGACGTTCAAAGCCCAAGACAAAAGTTCATTAAGGGTCGTGCTATAGCACACATGTTAGCAGAAAGTTCTAAGGGGTTTGGGGCATCTAATGAGGATAGTGATGCAGAAGAGCGAATTTTACTTGTATCAAGCGACAAATGGACGATGTACTTCGATGGTGCAATTAACTTAACCGAGTCTGGTACTAGGGCTGTCCTTATCTCCCCCGATGGACAACACTACCCTATCATTGCTAAATTGACTTTCCCTTGTATGAATAACATCGCTGAATACGAAGCATGCGTTCTTGGCCTCCAAGCTGCCATCGATATGAAGATCTAGAAGCTGCAGGTTTACGATGATTCGGCCCTTATCATCTTACAGACCGAAGGTGAATGGCCAACACAAGATTCTAAATTGGTTCCGTATCATATAATGAGTTCCTAGGGGAGTTGATGAAGGAATTCCAATAAATATCATTCGAATACTTACCAAGGTCCTAAAATCAGTTCGCTGATGCCCTGGCTACCCTATCCTCAATGTTACAAGTAGCTGGAGGCATGGACATTGAACCATTAAGGATTGAGGTCTTTAGACGCCCAACTTATTGCATGACGGTTGAAGAGGAGCCTGGCGGACAGCCATGGTACCACGACATCTTAAAGTACCTGCAGAAAGGCGAATTCCTCGAAAGAAGTGAAGTACCAGATAGGAAGCATATCTCAAAGTTGGCATCAAGATTCTTCGCCAGTGGAGACGTCCTTTATAAAAGATAATTCGACTCGACATTGCTAAGGTGTGTCAACGCTAAAGATGCCGATCGTTTGATGAAAGAGATACATGAAGGGGAGTGCGGCCCCCATATGAACGGACACTTCTTGGCGAGAAAGATCATGCGACTCGGTTACTATTGGCTGACTATGGAGTCTGACTGCATTCAGCACGTGCGACGGTGTCACCAGTGCCAGATTTATGGAGACAGGATAAATGCCCCTCCAAATGAACTTCACCAAATGTCTCAATCCTGGCCCTTTTCGATGTGGGGAATTGACATGATCGGGCCCATTAACCCCAAAGCTTCAAATGGGCATCGATTTATCTTGGTGGCGATAGACTATTTTACCAGGTGGATCGAAACCAACTCATATGTTAATGTTACTGCCAAGAATGTGGCAACGTTCATTAGTCGCGACATTGTCGCTTGTTACGGGGTGCCGGAGGCGATCATTACCGACAATGGCACTAATTTGAACAACAAAGTCGTGGATGGCTTGCTCAGTGAGTTTCGAATTAAGCATTTGAACTCATCACCATACCGTCCTCAGATGAATGGAGTAGTGGAGGCGGCTAACAAGAACATAAAGAAAATCCTATCAAAGACTGCTGAAAATTATCGGGATTGGCACGATAGGCTCATTTATGCGCTGATGGCATATCGAACTTCTATCCGCACCTCCACAGGGGCAACTCCTTTTTTCACTCGTGTACGGGATGGAGGCAGTTTTACCTGTTGAAGTTGAAGTCCCTTCTCTAAGGGTCCTTTCCTAATCTACGCTTGATGAGACTGAGTGGATACAACAGAGGCATGAGCAGTTAAACATGATCGATGAAAAGAGATTGCAAGCTATGTGTCATGGCCAATGCTATCAGAAACGAGTCGCAAAGGCCTTCAATCGAAAAGTGCGTCCAAGACATTTTGAAGTCAACAACCTAGTGCTGAGGAAAGTGCTTCCGATTATACTAGACCCTCGTGGCAAATTCGCCCCAAACTACGATGGGCCGTACGTCATTAAGAAGATTCTTCTTGGTGGTGCTATGGTTTTAGTATTTTCCATAAATGAAATCAAGGCTGAGGGGCCACGTCATGCACAATTCGAGTCGCATAACATCATGCATAATATCGTAGATATCATACATATGTTACATACACGCATGTTTCTTTGTGTTTCAGGCATCTTACCGTTCGATGAGGAAATGGCGGAGGGAAAAGTCGATTCAAGGACCCATCAAGTCTCTACGCAAACGGTTAAATACCTCTTTTTCTTGGATGAGAAGAAAACCGAGATTTTTTATAATAAAAAAAGTAATTAATTAATTAATTTTTTTAAAAAAAAAAAAAGAGAGAAGGGCGTGGCATCATTTATATGACCTATTTCCGATGTCACTATGCGTGATTCATATTAGTGACCCTCGAAAAGGGGGTGCTCATAAAAATGATTTTATTATGGTAAAAGGTGAAATGTTAATCATGCCAAACAAGAGGTGCTTAGGATGAAGAAACTAGCAATTTCCAAACATATCCTTCAAACACTTTTGAGAGTTGAGTGAAGAGCGACCTTCTCTTAGGACGAATGATTCATCTGCATTGAGCACAAAGGTTGAAATGATAGAGGTGTTCCCTTTGTCAATCCCAAACACCATGCTAATCTCTTGCTAGCCCTTTGGGCCCAAAAAAAATAATAAAAATAAAGGGAGAGAGATGATTCTTCAAAGTACCCTTGTCGAGAACAACCCTACATTGGGGCAACACAGGAGGTTATGGTCGTGTTGTAGAGCGAAATATTGAGAGAGATTCTATTACTTTCACTTGCATCAATCTTCTGGTGATAGATTCAGAGGAATTCTCATCAGAGCTTGACTCATCCCAATGTGAAGAAGAGTATTTCCTTCTCTACCCAAACATTGATATCCATTGCTTTAACCAATTTGGGCTTGATTATTCATTTTTGAACCCCGAGTGGTGATCATCTCCCTTTACTGGGGCAAGGCATAAGAATTGACCAAATATAATTGACAGTCATGAGAAAATGTGAAAAACATCTCGAAAGTCATAAGAGCTACAAAAGTTCAAAGTGCAAAAAGTTCGACAAACTAGGAGGCATGAAAAAACAGTGTGCTTAGTAAAAGCAATGCCAATGCCTGTCAAAAAAGAGCCAAAATGCTGCATCTTATGAAAAAAAAAAAATATCAAAGTTCAAGTGGTTGCGTAAAAAAATCATCGCAAGTGCAAAGGAAATTAGAAAAAAGGAGTAAAGCTCCCATGCGAAATAATTAGTCAGGGGACTTTTGAGATGTGCAGCGTTTCAAAAGCCAAATGCTTTCGAAAGGTCGAGTGACCTGGTCATGATGCCATGATAATCACCGACTCTTAAAAAACCCTCTTGAAAATTTTAAGCCTTTTGAGCCTCTCTTAAACCAACATTACAACCCTCTTCCGAAGTCTCTTATGATTGGGATGGTTTGAGCGAAAATGAGAATACCATAAAGAAGCTACTGCTTGAAGGAGTGGAAGTAATTCTATCTTGTCTTATCTTCCAAGCTCTCGGCTTATAAACCCGATGAAGATAGTGACAAATGTTCCTTTATTTGACTCAAAACAATAATTCCTTTGTGTGAGCCTTAACCGAGCATATATTGCGATCCTTTCAAAAGACCTTTTTGATCGATCAGATTGTGCTCATTGCGAATGTTTCCGGAAGCCTTCGACATAGGTTGTGTGAGATATCTTCAGCAACCAATTATCTCCCACGTGAATGGATGGGATCAAGTAGCCATTTTGTTGAGTGTGTGAGAAACCCTTTCTAACTAAGAGGCTCTAGTTTGGCATGCTTAATGTGCCTTTTTCTCGAGTCGTAGCTGTTTTGATGAGAACTTGTCTCCTAGAAAATTTGATGATTAATGATATATCCACGAGCAAGATGACAGTTTTGCGCCACATGATACTAATGGACATCGAATGTTTTTCTAAAGCAATTGGACTTAGCTTGATTATATTGTTCAATTAATGCTGCAATATTGCCAATACATCTCTTGATGACGTCTCTAATGACATTTGCTCAAGTTGAGTTTGACAGGATTCCTCGGTGAAGCCATGCAGTTTTCAAGGGGTTAGCGAATGCTTTCCTAAAAACCAAAGGTTCATGGTTGGCCTTAAACCATGCCATTTACAAAGGTTCATTGTTTTCCTCAAATCATGCGTTTTCAACCCGGTCGAAACTTATTGTTACACGGTGAGACCTCACTCCTCTCTTTTTATGACCCAGAGAGCTCGTATCCCGGAGTCTTCCTTTCTTCCTATGACCCGAAGAGTTTTGTATCCTAGAATCTCCCTATCTTCTTATGACGCAGAGAGCTTTGTATCTCAGAGTCTTCCTCTCTTCTTATGACTGGGAGAGCTTTATATCCCGAAGTCTTCCTTTCTTCCTATGACCCGAAAAGTTTTGTATCCCGGAGTTTTCCTCTCTTCTTATGACCCGGAGAGCTTTGTATCCTGGAGTCTTCCTCTCTTCCTATGACCCAGAAAGCTTTGTATCCTGGAGTCTTCCTCTCTTCTTATGACCCGGAGAAATTTGTATCCCGGAGTCTTCCTCTCTTCTTATGACTCGGAGAGCTTTGTATTCTAGAGTCTTCCTCTATTCTTATGACTCGGAGAGCTTTGTATCCCGGAGTCTTTCTTCATCTTATTGACAAGATGCGTTTCCACGGTTATGAGTCCTTTTCGTTGACCTAATACGTGCATATGCACCTAGGGTCTCTCTATCGCCAAAATAATTTAGGTGTCTTCTGTCTTTGATCGCAACCTCTTCGAGGTTACATTCAAAGAGAGGGCAGCTATTGACACCTAATTTTTACCTTTCAAAAAGTATATATCAAAATCAAATCAAAACTCAAAAATCAAAATCAAAATAAAAAATTTTAATTATTAATTTTCTTTTTAAAAAAAAGAGAAAAAATTGAAAGAAGCCACGCACTGCCGCCCCTCTTCCTCTTTCCTTTTTCTTTTTTTTTCTTCCCCTATGTGGGCCTAGGCCCCGCCTTCCTTCTTCCCTTTTTCTTTCTTTTTTCTTCTTAGCACGGCCTAGCCCCCTTCACCCTCTCGCCCCAGCCTACGCTCGTTTGTCTTTTCCTCTAGCTGTTTTCTTGTGCGAGGAAGCAGCGAAGGAGAAAACAGCCGCCAAAGCAAAAGGGAAGGCGTGCAGGGGACAGCAGATCCGCATGAGGGGGCAACGCGATTCGTAGGAGGCCAAGCCAGCAAAGAGCGGGGTTGGTCGAGCAATGCCATGTTGGCGAATTGGGTGGAAAGGAGAGAAGAAAAAGGGAGAGTTCGGGGGAGCAGGGGGGAGGAACGAAAAAACAAAAAGAAAGAAAAAAAAAAACAAACACAGAGAGAAGGGAGGAGGAGGAGACCCCGGAGGTCAACCAAGGAACCAAGGAGCTTCCCGGAGTGCCCTGCCACCGCCAGTGGACCGCAGATCGCCCCTAAACTCGCCAGAATCCAGGTTTGTCTTTTACTAAACACCTTGTGTGCATTTTCAAATTCGAGCTCGCCGAAGCTCGTCCCGTCCGTTTCGGATGAGCTCCGCCTCCGTAGGTTTCCCCTTAAGTCTCTGTTCACTGTTAGTTGTTTGCTGGTCACCGCCGTTGCCATCTCAGGTTTCGTTTGGATCTAAAGCTTTGTGGCTCTTAGGCACGCGCCATCTGCTCGACGAAATGCCGAGCTGATTTTTTCCCTGTTCCCGCTGTTTTGAGCCGTAGGCCGCACCTCGCTTTCTCCGTTGCTCTCCCCCTCTCCCTCCCCGCGCGCATCTGGAGCGGCGCTGTCACGCTTTGGCCGGTGAATTGCCGGGACGGTGCTATCGCGACTCCTCTGGTCGCGACAATGCCGTCGCTGGCCAGAGGAGGCAGACCGAGCTGGGTCAGATCTTTCTGGCTTGCTCGGTCTCTCCCTTTCCGCAGCCCACAGCCCTGATTTGGTATGGGCCGTGGGCCTGCGAAATTCTTTTCTTTTTTTTTCGTAGGGGATTGGGCTTGCTGATTAAGGCCCAATCCCAGCCTGTTTAGTCCGATTGAGTCGGACCTGATCGAATCGGACTTGACTAGGTCGAATCGGGTTAGACTCGACTTGACCCGACTCAGTTCGAAAAAAAAAATCAAAAATTTCACTTTTTTTTTAAAAAGGTTAATAAAAATTAATTAATAAATTTTTTTTAAAAATAACTAAAAAAATTTCGAAAATCCAAAAAATATTAAAAATTAAAAAAAAATATTTCGAAAATCCAAAAATGATGGGGTTTGGTTAAGAATTGTTACGTTTTGCATTCTTAGTGTAATTAGATATTTACTTGCTCATATTTTGATTATGTCGTATGTTTAATTTGCATATCTAATTATGTTTAATTGCACGTGTTTAATTTTATTGCAATTAGGATCTTGATAGTTATGATCGTTATTTTAATGATTACGCACCCGCATGATCACCTCACATGTTAGTGGATAAGTATAAAATCAATTCAAACTGCCTACCAAAAATCATTTTGTTAAAATGAACAAGATTAGGTACCAAAATGGCACTAATTGGTCAATTAGTGTAATCAAGTCCCCAAACTTAGATTCTCTGGTTTCGTAGGAAGTGAGGCACGCTCCCATACCTCACTTGGTTTCTAGCCGACCTCAATAAGCTAGTGGCGACTCCTTTTATACAAAATTCCCAGAAAATATCCAAATGTCAAGCGGGGTATGGGCTTGGGAGAGCCCGCGCCTAATCATGGGCTTTAGGCCCGTCCTTTAGGCAATACTCCTAAACGTGTTCCCTCCCCCCGAGGGTAGGTCGCGACAGTAAGTAATGCATACTTAAGTGGTGAAATCTTAGAAAATATTTTCCTTACCGCACACTGGAAAATATTTTCCAAAACATTTTCAGGTTTTAGCCGAACACAGGAAAATATTGTCATTTTCCTGGGAAATGACTTCTAGGAAAATATTTTCCAGAAATGACCCATTTTCTGCGAAATGAATGAACCCTAAGGCTAACTATTTCGTCTATGCAACCAACTAAATCGATGTTTCAATAAACTTTTTTCCGGAATTTATCACCACATTGGTCGCTTTTCAAGTCCTGAGACTCTCAATCATTGAAATGTGGGAGAACAACAGTCGGCCTGCATTTGTTGACTTTGGTTATGACAGATGAAGAGTTATGCATGATTCACAAAAAAATGTGTAGACATCTAAATTTTTATTTATTTTTAATCATTGATTGCATGAAAAATTTAGGGATTGAATTCAACCCTTAAACAAAAATATCACTTGCATGGATCATCGCACATAACCTAGTCGCATGACTTCTTTATGACCCACCATGGATTGATGCACACAAGATCACTCTTTGTCGCACAACGCCTCCATGGACAAGCGTGCGTAGGATCGTCTCTTACGAATATCAATCAATAATTCAGAAGGAAAGAAAGGCGATCACAATTGGCAAATCGAGAATATCCACGGGTTGAAAGGAAACAAATATGATGGAGGGAAATCACGACTATGTAATTGACTCTCTTGATATATACTTTCCACCGATTCCTCCATGATGACATCTCCAAGATCTCAAAGCAAACAATTCTGGGAAGAAAGAATAAAAAGAGAGGGAAAGAATATGAATCTGATTGGGAGGAATCGGTAGAGTATTGACAAGAGATTAATACTCGTGGAATGAGCTCGCCAGTGGTGAATGGATTTGGACGCATTCGCGGGAATATAAGTAGAAACTAATAAGGAAACTAAAAGATTCGATGCACTAATTTGGAAGTGAATTAGTGAGATTCACAGTTAATTAGAGTGCATTGATAATTTAAAGTTTTTTTCTTTTAATAGTTAGGCCAACGCATGTTAATTAGAGTACGTATAAATATAGGGTAAATCCATATTTTTTTCATTAAAAAATCAATCAAATAAAATGTCATTAGAATCGTGTTAATTAAAGTTGTTTAGTCTCATAGCATGCGTATCATTCTTGCTTGTCCTGTGGTAATTAGTGCATATAAGTCAATTTCCTTTTAATATAAGCTTCTAGGATTATCCTCGTTTTGTCAAATTAGGTGTGGTAATAAAAAAAAAATGAAAAGAAACAGTATAGACATCATTTTTTTTTTGTCGGTCCTACTCTATTCCTACTCTAACGTTCACTCTCAGACTTTTGTCTTGCCTCATTGCAAGGCGTGGGAGTCGAAACCCACTCCTGAAACTATATTGTCCCCACCCCAACCCTCCTGAGAATGTGGGGATTCGAACTCCCCACCTCCTCCTTCCATATTGGAAGAGTGGCCACTGGGGCAAACCCCAATGATTGTATAGATCGCATGTTAATTAGTTAGAATTTCGTGCAAAATCATGCATGCATTTTGTTTGCATATTTTTCTAAATCATGAATGTAGTAACTTTTTTATGATGAATACATATTTCTTTGCCATGTACATTCAGGTCCTTCAATTATTTTCTATAATCCATTCATGATTTTGATTATCGGATGTTATTTCATTATTTGCATGCTCGTGTGGTCATATCTTACATAGTAGTGGCATTGTATAAAGACTGGCAAAGATTGCATTTAAAATATTTTTAAAATAAAGAGAAAATGTATCGAAAGGGCGTTAAATTAATCTAGCATAATCAAATTCCCGTACCCATAAATCTCTAGTTCATAAAAGTAAAATATATTTCCGCATTTTACTTGGGTGTCTAATCGACCCAAACTAATTAGTGGTGGCTCTATAGGTAAGTTTAAACTCATGTTGAATTGGTTACCAAATTGCGATTGGTAGGACTTGGGAGAGTCTATGCTAAATGCAAATGATGGCCTCGTAAGAAGAATCTTCATCTTAGTAATCCACTAGCTTTCCTTCCTGGTGATCCACCTTTAGGAAGGTCGTGACAAAACCTATAATTAAAGATGAGAGAGAAAAACAACACCCATCATTTCATTTCTACATGTGATTGGGTTGCTTTTATATAGTTTGGTTAAAAAACTAGTTCGGTGTTGATATTGCTGGAATCATGCATATATTGTAAGGACACCCATAATTAAAGACAAAGTAGAAAAGAAATGTTCATAATTTTTACACAGAAAACCCAATACAATTAAAACTACAAGGCCGTTCAAAATTTCCACTAATCACTTAAGAATAGTAGGATACACAATAGTTCATTTCTAGTCACACTGTTAGAGGCTCAACACATTGACAATATAATAATATGTCATCATCACAAATGTGGATACACAAAGGAGTAAGAAAACTCTAACTATAGTTGAAGAAGTTAAAGAGGAAATTTGAAGAAGGATTTCAACAAACAAGACCAATCAACATGTAGATCCAGATCTCATGAACAACGTAATAAATTTCATTATATTCTGACAAGATTTCACCGTCGAATCTGAAGTGTCGCTTCCTCTGAGCCGCTATATCTCTCTCTCTTTTCTTTTCTCTTTGTGCAAATGCTCCTCTCTCTTTTTCCTTTTTCTTTTATCTCTTCACTATCAAGACCATCCAGCCTCTTCACCATCGCCCTTAGCGGCGCAGCTGTCTTGGGCTCTCTCCCCCTCATGAAGGGAAGAAGTTCGAATCCCAGAGGGTGTTAGGGATTTTTACCTGGAGTACTGTGGTGGTGGGTTCTGCAATTGCTCTCCTAGGGTTTGCTTGCCGGCTATCGGCTTACGGGATTCCCTAGATTACCTAAAAAAAAAGAACGCTCAGGTGCTGCATGGTAACCTTCCCCAGCCCAAAAATTTCTATTCTTTTGTTCCCCGGAACAAAAAAAGAATAGAAACTCGTTTGATAACGGCAAGTTGATTTCTATTCCCCGGAATAGAAAAGTTAGCCCGGGAATAGAAACGAGAAACAAAAAAAAATTGCTTCTTGTCTCGGGAACAATTTCCAGAAATAAGCAAATTTTCTTTTTTTTGTTTTATTTCTCTCTTGCCGTGGCAACCTCCAACCGTCTGGAGCCACCGCCGACCGCCGCTGCCGCCGGTCACTGTCGCCGCCGCCGGCCACCGCCAACCGTGAGCAAGAATAAAAAAAACAAATAAATAAAAAAGCACAAAAAATACAAAAAATACAAAATAAATTAAAAAACAAATAAATACACATAAAAAAACACAAGAAAATTAAACAAAAAAAACAAAAACAAAAACAAAGCAAATAAAGCAAATAAATACAAAAAAACAAATAAAAAACAAAAATAAAAAACAAATAAATACAAAAAAAATACAAAAACAAAAAAATACAAAAAAATACAAATAAAAAACAAACGCAAGAAAATTTAAAAAAAACAAATACAAAAAATACAAATAAAAAACAAATAAAAAATAAAAAATAAAAAAACAAATAAATACAAAAAAAATAATAATAAACAAACAAATAAATAAACAAATAAAAATACAAAAAATACAAAAATACAAAAATAAATACAAAAATAAAAAACAAACGCAAGAAAATTAAAAAAAAACAAAAATAAATAAAAATAAAGCAAATAAATACAAATAAATAAAAAAACAAATAAAATAAATAAATACAAATAAAAAAATACAAATAAAAAAAATAATACAAATAATACAAAAAAACAAATAAATACAAATAAATACAAATAAAAACAAATACAAAAATAAAATACAAAAAAATACAAAAAATACAAAAACAAATAAATACAAATAAATACAAATAAAAACAAATACAAAAATAAAATACAAAAAAATACAAAAAATACAAAAACAAATAAACAAATAAATACAAAAAAGAATAAAATACAAATAAATACAAATAAATACAAAAAATAATAAAAAAACAAATAAAAGAATAAAAAAAACAAATACAAAAAACAAATAAATACAAAAAGAATAAAAAAAAAAAAAGAACAAATAAAAAAAAAAATACAAAAAAGAATCGTTGCGATACCAAACGCATTTCTATTCTTTTTCTATTCCAAGAGTAGAAATTTTGTGCAGTTATCAAACAGGTTCTTTTGCTTAGAAACTGTTTCTCGGAATAGAAATAGAAAAGAACTATTTCTGAAAAAAAAAACTCTTCCACAGCCAAGAAGTTTTACCATGCGCACCCTCAGCCTCTTCCATCTATTTTTTCTTTTTATAAGATATGTTGGCCCCATGAGGTGGACCCAGCCGATCATGCTTGTTAAAAGAATGAAAATGCTCATTGAATCTAAAACATATTTTGTAAGTTTTCTCCCAATGAGACAAACATAGAAGTTCTAGAGATCACGATTTGGCATACTTGTTGGGAGCACATAGAAAAATGTGACCTCAACGATTACTAAGAGAGAGGCCGTTGAATTTTATGTTCACTTAAAAGTTTAAGCCAAGAAATCATAGATGAACACAGAAAAGTTCTTGTCATTAACAAACTCTAACATGCACTTTAACATCCATGATGGGACATCCTCTTGATTGCTTATCGAGATTATTATTATTTCACTGCGCAAAAGAGAAGTATGTTGTTTTCATAGAAAGTCATTGGTTAACCATCCTGAAAAAATGAAGAGCTAATCTAGTTCACTTGCATAGATATAACTAGGGATCTCATGCTTTTTAGAACTGTGTATCCTAACCAGCATGTATTCATGGATATTTATTTTCATGGCATTTGTTTCCAATCTATTACTTCCATGTTCTTTGTGACGGTCTACATGAGATACCGCATAATCGAATACTGGGGTTTTCTCAAAGTTTGTTAGAGGCCTCGGCTGTTCGATTGAGACTTAGATTGACAAAACAAAAAAAAATGAAGAACTACTCTTTTTACCGACTGATCTGCTAGCTTGACCGGTACATTGAACCAATTGTTGGGGACATCAAAGATTCAAGTGATTTTTTCGAAGGAAATTGCTTTCGGAAGATTGTTGTGATCGTGGATGAATTAACGAAAGAGGGGAAGGAATGCAAAAAAAATCTTAAATCTATTATACGTATGCCAATTTAATCATAAATCTTTAAATTTGATCAATTTATTCTTAAATTTTAAATCTTTTGATGATTTGTCAATGTAGTCTTTCTGGCTAATTTTGATAGAATATCTTTGATGTAGACAACAGTCATCCTTTGTGACATGCTAATTGCCAACGAAGAATTTTTTTGTGACTTTATATTATTTTCTTTCTTTTCTTTTTCTTTCTTCCTGAGATTGCTGAGGTCCAGCATCGAGCCCACCATGTCCTTTGGTCGAAACGGCTTGCAAACCGAGATCTTGAGTAGTTCGGCCCGGTGCATGTACTCTCTCTTCACTTCCTTGTCTAGCGTCAGCGAGGGTAGGAGCAACGCAAGAAACCATGCGTTGGAACTTGGAAGGGACGTAGACGTACTTGTAGATCCCCAACTCGTTGCCAATGCACAGATGCTCCGTCCCAAACTAGTCCGCAATGAGGACATTAGGCCGGGCCTCCATCGCCGCTAGTGCGGACCTGAATGCCGGCTGGGCCTCGTGCATAATGATTGCGAGCCTCAAGCAACATCCTGGGTGAGGCACGGGGCCAAGAGGTCAGCGGGGAGGAGCTCCATGACGTCGAGGAGCTTGGGGGTCATGGCAGACTCGATGATCTCAGCCTTGGCGCAAGAGGACTACATGGGGAGGATGAAGCCATAGTCGGCGATGAGGCGCTTGTCGAGCTCAATGATATGGACGAGGTGGCCCATGCCAGGGGTCGAGAGGAGTGCCGCATGGAGCTTTATCGGCTTCTCCATCGATGAGTTGGAGGGAAAGAGGTCGAAATCTATGGAATGAAATGAAGCTGAGAGTGCGTATGGAGAAGATATCTCAGCTATAACACGGGGAGGGGGGTCTTAAAGAAGCTGAGAGTCAAACTTGACAGGTTCGTGAGCCTAGTCAAACAATTACGATCTTTTTTTCTTTTCTTTTTTCCAAAAGCACATTATATTATGAGTATATAAAGAAATTTTTAAAATTACTTGGTATACCAATAAACACTTAAGTGTAGGCAAAAATATTCAAGCGTACTAAAATTGAGCTATAGCTTAAATTTGATATTCATTTTCAAATTATGAAAATTTATGATACTATCGTCAATTGTTTTAAAGTTTAAGTTTTTTTATGAATGCATGAATTATTCTCTATAAATTTTGACCCTTGCTCTAAGGCGTAAGCTGGACTTTGACCTAAAACTAAGCAGGAAAATATATATTAAGGAAGGTAGATAAGGGGTTTGAAAAGATTTAAATTTGAGACCTTCTTATATGAAAATTTGTTAGACTACTCCTAATAATTTCAAAACCTTAAACTGTTTAATCAAGATTTAAATATTTTGACAAGTATAATCGAGTTGAGTTGAATCAAGGTTGTGTATCTTAATTTTTCATTTGCACCAAGATTAAGCAAGAAATTCAATACTCAATTGAGCTCGAGATGACTTGTGTTTCGAACCCCTAAAACATGAGTCAAGTCAAGCTGAAACTTGAGGAAAATTCTTTAGAAAGTCCTAAACTTATTGGACTTTAGCCAATATAGTCCTAGACTTTTCAATTGAGTCATAAACTTTTTCATTTTTTACCAATTGAGTCTTAAATCTTTTCAAGTTTTGCTAATTGAGCCCATCAGACTCACCTTAGTAAAAAATTGACAACTTCGTTACCAACAGTCCTACGTGACACGGCTAGCAGTCATGTAGAGATTTTTAATATGTTTTTATTTTTCTTTTATTTTTTTCCTTTTTTACTTTAGCTTGAGGGCTAGTGCGAGTTGACAGCCATAGACAAGGGGCCAAGATGCTCTAGCCATCACTAGTCGAGGGTTTCATGGGTATTGCAACCTTTAGGCATGGTGAACTAATCTAGATCAAGTGAGAGTGTTGTGGTCCTTGAGTCACGGCCCTCGCCCAGACCCCACAAGGACTGCAACACCCTCACTTGGGGTTTGCAAGGGCCGCAATACCTTGTTTGGCCTAGATTTCATGAGGGTGTCAAGGCCCTCACCGGATCTAGGCGAGGCCGTACACCTTTGCTTTGGCTTGGGCAAGGGTCACAACGCTCTCACCCAATGCTGGAGAGGCATTCGACCCTCACCTATGGCCGATGGAGGTTGGCCACTGACCCTTGCTGATGCTTAGGCCAAATAAAAAAATAAAAAATAAAATAAAAAACCAAAAATATTATTAAAATTTCCAAAAAAAAATATATGAAAGATTTCCATATTAGCACATATAGTCGATCACCGTGCTACATAGGACTGTCAACGACTATGTCATCAATTTCGGACCAAAATTGGCCGAATATACTCAATTAGTAAAATATGAAAAGATTTAGGATTCAATTGGCAAAATTGAACGATTTATGACTAAGATTGTTAAAGTGCAATAAATTTAGGATTTTTTTTGGATAATTTTCTCCTCAAATTTGACATTGTACGTGTAAATTCTACTCAACAATATCCCTTAATGAGAGACTCGGGGCAAGTCTATGGTCCTCTGTGGATATAGCGCCGTCGTTGCATCTATAATAGGTCCGAAAGGATTATACTAGACGCAAGTGTGTAAATAATTCATTTATGTGTGTCTACCTGAGTGGAAAGGGGCATTTCTGAGGACTATTCAGCAAAGAAGTTCCAAATTTTATTACCACCAAAGCTTATGCACAACCACATGTGTCATTGGGTTCTCTGCTTCCGAAGAAGATTGTTGTGATCGTGGATTGCTCGTTGGAACGCACTCCGTGCACTCCCGACGATAAATGAATGTCCGACAAACCGATGCACGGACACTCTTAGTAAATTTCACTTCCCACGGCATTTGTTCATGGACTCTAAAAATTATGGGGGTGTGGTTCATCCTCCCTCTTTGACAAGAAGGCATGAGGGTCCTAGAGGCAATATCCCCAAGTCGCCAAAAGGCTTTTATTATTTAGACTCAATACTTTATTGATAGTTAGGTTTAGACCTATGAATATCTACTGAATTGTGTCACTTATATATAATATTTTTCTCTTATAATTGAAATCAAACAGAGATGCGGGATTGCTAATTATAGTGAAATCCTCTATTATATATAGTCTTAATTTACAGGAAAGTAAATCTTGTATCTCAACTTTTCTTTCTCACGTTACCCTCTATTTTGTTGTATTTGTGCATCTAATCTGGACAAAAGCTTCAACATGAAAAGTTACAGAAAAGGGAACAAAACAAGCATTAGATGTGGAAAGGCTGTCGATTCCATGACATTGCTCAAGAAAAAGAGAGGACCACTAATGTCATAATCATGTTTTGCTCCATTTGATAGCACCCTTACTCGCCAGGCCCCTTTCATGATTAACATACTAAAGTTAAATGTTTCCCTCACGGAACTATCTAAATCAAATGTTTGACAGTTCTTTTTTTTTTTTTAAACTTATCAAGATATTCGTCCCTTTCTAAGATAAAGATTCTTAATCAATTAAACGTGAACAACGTTGAAACTTATGATGGGACTACTTTTGTGTGATTTGCTCATAACATATATGGAAAAATTAACACGTGGTTCTATGTTTCCAGAAAATATCATGTTTCCATAATTTTTTGTTGTCGGATTGCAATACGACATATCTCAACCTAAACTAGTGTTATTTCTTTTTTGCTTCCAAATCCAACAATAAAAAGTTTAAGAGGCACGTTTCTCCCAAGACCATGGGCTTGCCTGAAGAGTTAAAGGCAACTCTTTAGCCTTTAAGAGTCATCTTCTCTTATAATTTTCACCATGGATTGAAACGCAATAAATCTAGGTCGTTTATAGATCACAATTCAAATGGTTGTGATATTTTTCTTTTTCATTCTAATGGTGAAAAGCTTACAAGACACGGTCTCTCTTAAGGACCATAACTCACTCGAAGAATACAGGGCGATTCTATAATCCTAAGGAAGCATTGTGCTCTTATAATCTTTCAACGTCCAATTGAATTGCAACATATCTTAATCATTCAAAAGATTTGAACTTGATAGTTGTGCCATAAAAAATCATTGTGAGTGTTATGGATATTTTTTTTTCTCGACACAAGAAAATGGCGGTGCAACTTGATATGGCATCGCCTTGATAAGAATCAAAAGGAAATTCGTTTGAAAAGACTGAACTACCCTAAGGTACATTGACTTGTGCTCGACCAAAAAAACAATAGACATCGCGTCCAGAACAAGGTTAGCCTGCTGTTGACACCTAAATTTTTGGGGTTGATTTTGCTAAATAAAAAAACAAAACAAAACAAAACAAAAATCACATGGCATGTAGTTTAGGAAAGTTTTTTTTTTTATATATAGATTTAGGTAATATACATTGAGGGATGCATATTTTGCGCAAAAAGGGAATTTGTTTTTGATCGAATAAAAAATATTGCACATGATGAAATGATATATTCAATGGAATTTTACACGAGCAAAATTGGCAATGAAATATATCACAATGATGCATTTTTTTTTTTTTTTTGGCTTATAAAAGGGGTCGTACGATCGATTTTACGGTGGGGGGCTTCTTTTGAATCAAGAGAGAAAAGCAAAATACAAAAAAAGAAAGAAAGGAGGTGGGGAATCCGTCCGTGCATGAAGGGGGAGAGGGGGAAATAAAGAAAGAGCACAAAAAGTGAAAAAGCAGAGAGAGAGAGAATTCAGAGGCAGGGATGAGGCGTAAAAGTAAAATAAGGGGGAAGTGATTTGACTTCTACTGTTCATCATCTTCCCCAAAATCCGTTGCTCCACTTCAAATTTGCTGCGCTCGCTTCGCCGTTCGACCTCAGCAACGGAGCTGCTCCTTACCGCGTCTCCGCCGCCCCGAATCTCAGCGCCTGGATCTGCTCATCTTCTCCGAAGCTTCTTACCCACGCCGGAGTCCCCGATCGAAGCCCTTGCACCTCCGCCGCTCCGACCCGCGCCGCCCCGAGCGACGCCCAGGAGCCCACCGCGCTGCACACCGCCGATCGCTCGCCTGCTGCGCCGATCTTCCTCGCTTGGGCGACGCCGCGCCGATCGCCTGCTGCCTCCGAGAGATCGGCCACTCCAGCCCGAGCCGCACTGACCATCGTCGCACGGAGCCGCCGCGCCTCGCCACCGCCCCAGAGAGCTCCGCGATCCGCCCCCCTGACGTGCGACGCCCAGCTCAGCCCCGCGCCCGATCCGCCTTGCCTCCGCCCGAGCTGCTGTTCCCGAACCGCCCCGCAGCTGCTCGCGCCAGTGCCCCTTCAGCCCGCGCCGACCGCCGCACCACCCTCTTCCTCGCCGGGGCTCTGCCGCCGGTGACCCTACGGCCGGATCGACCCACGAACGGGCTCCTCCTTATTTTCCTTAGGTTGTTTTTCTTTTATTTTTATTTTTTATTTTATGTTATTTTACTTTACTTTTAGGTAATTTTATTATTAGTGTTTAAGTTGAATTTTGTGAATGTGAGTTTTAGGTTATATTTCTTTTAGGCATTACTTATAGGATTTGTCCCTAGGGTTTAATTTTATTTTTAATTTGACCCGTACGATTTCGGGTCATTTTTTTTAATTGTATTAACTCTTGGAGTTTGTTTATGATATATTAACTGTTGAATTAATTTAATTATTAATTTGATCCGTAAGATTTCAGATTAGATTTTTTATTATTTTGATTTCTTGTCGTGATGTTCAGGGTTAAAAATATTCGTTAATTTGACCCGTGAGATAACGGGTTATTTTTTCGTTTATTTTGATTCTTTATTTGTTTGAATATCTTGCTTGTTAGATTTAATGTTTGTTTTAGATTATCACTAAGAAAAATCAAAAAGATATTTGAATTAGGATTTCAATTGGTTCTAGAATATTTATTGTTATTTTGTATATCTAGAATAGGGATTTTATTTCGAATTTAAAAATATAAAAACAAAAAAATGCATTCATTTAGGTTGTTAGTTTTTTTTATTTGAATTGCACGTTTAATTATGTGTTAGTTTTAATTTCGAATTTCATAAAGAAAAGCAAAAAAAAATCATTGTGCATATTAGGTTAGAATTGCATGTTTCATCTTTAATTTAAATCATTTTTTTCAGATAAGTTGCATTTTAGATTAAGATAATGTCTTAATTTAAATTAGGATTTAATATGATATAATCCTTAGTTTAAATTAGATAGAATTTTAATCTAGCTAAATCATTTTTGCATTCGAATTTCATGAAAGAAAATACAAAATTTGTCTTTGCATAAGTTAATTTCAATTTTTAGGATAAATTGCATTTTTAAAAGTAAAAACATCAAATGCACGTCATTTAGTTTATTTAAGTTCATTTAATTAGAACTTTATTGTCATTAGACTAAGTCATTTAATAAATGTCACGTGACATATAGCTCGCATATTAAGTTGCATGAGGCATGTCATTTTAAGTTTAAATAATTTTGTATGTCATTGCATCGCATTGCATATCATTATAATTAGATCATTTAGATTGTATTTAATTATTGCATTTCTTCATGTCATATAGTTTAGGTCATGTTGTCATTTCATGTCAGAATAGTAACATGCATTGCATAAGTCATGATTTTCATTAAATAAAGTGAAAACAAAAAAAATTGATTTCTTGTTAATTAAGAATCATATCTAGGATTATTGATGTGAATTCTATTTTAACATTGCAGATGCTTTCGTTGCTTTAAGGTATGTTTTTGCATTATTTAATTGCTTTCTTGATGTGTTAAATTGGTGGTATGCGCACGTGTATGATCACCTCACATGTTAGGAAGCTCAATTAAAATCAAATCAAGCTACCTGCAAAACATTTTTAAATTAAAAGAAATGGTACCGAAAAGGCACTAGGATAGTCTAGTGTAATCAAGTCCCCGTACCCAAAATCTCTGGTTCGTAGGAGTAAAATAATCCTCCGTTATTTTACTTAAGTGTCTAATCGACCTACCCTAAACCGATTAGTGGCGACTCCTAGATAATAAGCTTTTGCATGTTAAAACCCTAAGTCACGATTTGGTATGGGCTTGGGATAGCCCAAGCTAAGCTTAAAGACTTAGTAGTCCATCAACATAGTTTTAGGTGGCAAACCCGAAAAATTGGGTCGCGACACCTGACCACCTCAAGCACGTTAAATACGTTACCCCACCAAGCGCGGTGAGGTTTGAAATATACAGGCGAGGTTAAATGGCCAAGGCTCACCCAACTGCTTAGGCAATGTCGGCTTTTTATATTTCTTAACAATTTTTAGAGGAAAAGACATAAAATGGGTAAATGAATCAAAATTATCTCTAAAAAGGGGACAAAAAAAGATAATCTTATACGAAATGGAATAAAAAAAATAAGATGGGCATATCACAAGATTGTACATTATAAAGGATAGAGTTATGCATTTAATTTTGAAAGGGAAGAATTATTTTCATCATAATCATAGCTGGAAAACTTGAGCAACTGTTCCGGCTTCGGGGTTAGGCCTAAGAAAATGATCCTTTTTGCAAACATCAAGCCCTTGCTCACCCATTAATGGAGGTGCTCGTGGTTGCTCAACATAGGATCAGGTCTAGCCAATCGCTCTAAGCCCATCCCGTTGAGAGAATAGTGACAAATGAACAATAACAGATTAGTGCAGTAGAACAAAACAATTTTCCTCTTGTGCAAATCTAACGTGAAGTGATCAGATGGAGCATTATTAATATCAAACACCCACAAACACAAGGCGATTGTTTTTTACATGGAAAACCTCCTTGATGTAAGGGATAAAAAACCATTAGATCCGAGTCCATCCAAAATCTTCACTTTTAACAAAATTGGGTGAGCAAAATTCTTCTCTAGTTAAACTAGATGTACATAGCAGCAATAACATCAAGGCCACTATTTTTGGCAATATACATGAATTTCACAAGAGATCAAGGTTAAATCTAACCTAAAACGCAAGTTTGGTTCATCCCACAAAAAATCTAATGTAGGGGGCTTCAAGGGAAAATCAAATCGATCAAATTCAAGAAGAATATGTCATGAGCATGCTGCAAAAATTTTAGCTCATTCAAACCACAAATTGACCTCCAACATCAGCTTGTTGATACTCAGATACTGCCCCTTTCCTAGATTTTCAGATTTTTTTTCTCTCTTACTACTATGTCTCAACAAACATTTTTTTCTACTACATAAAGATAGTGAGAAATCATATTTCTCCCTATGGACTATCATATGGGCTTAAACCTTTGAACTTATAATTTATTGGGTTTCCTCCACATAGGAGTCAACCCAGCCTAATACCTCCTTCGATCGCCATCTTTTCCATCGATGCCCCTCTCTATGTGAGCAATTTGTCCATGATCGAGGTGGGTTTTTTTTTGTGTTGAATATCCGTGAATACACTTAATTGCTTGTCAATATGACAACTGTTTTTGGGAGAGTAATAAATGTAATGTCTCCTCAATATTGAATACATGAACGCGTAGGAGTCCTACATCATCAATACGCTTCAAGCAAATCGCTGCTAGTTCAAGAATTGTCCTGTCAATCTGCATTTTTATTCCATCTGATGTTACACACATGTGCAATGACTTAATGAGCTTTATTAATCTGAAGAATCCTCATTTTGCAATCTTCCTTCATTCTACGTAGGGACTCATAGGAAGTACCCCCTTTGGTCACAGCCTTTTCGGCAGTGCTCTTGAGCTCTTTGACTCTAGTTCTCATCTTGTGCCCTTCTTTCTCTATCATTATCATCCTCACCAACTTCTCTATCTCCTCCCTCCCCACAATCTTCTTCGACGGCAGCTCCTTTGGCCGGATCGCCACCCCGATCTCCTCCGCGAGGAGTGTCGCGTTTTGCCTTTGCTCGGCGTACAATGGCCAGGCAATCATGGGCACTCCGTTCAGTATACTCTCTAGGGTCGAGTTCCATCCGCAATGAGATAGGAACCCGCCTACGGATGGATGGCTCAGGATGTTCACCTGTGGGCCCCACGATGGGAGTATTAATCCCACTTCCCGAGTACGTGCCGCGAATCCATCCGGCAGAAAGCTCAAAAGCTCATCATCACCACCTCCCTTTCCCACGTCAAAGAACGATCCATCAAGAGATTTGGCTATTGGTTTCCGGAGTATCCATATAAACCTACAAAATTATACATTTGTAAGTTGAAAGAAATTTATAAAATATAGAGCCAAAGAACACTAAAACGAAGCTTAATTTATACATGCCACACTTTTTTTTATAAATTTTTTGGATTATTATTAGGTTTTCCGCAAGTGTGAAAAAAAATTAAACATTCGTCGTTGAGTTATATATCTACCCCGAGTTAGTGCTGTATAACGTGCTAAATATGTTTTTCTTTTTCTTAAAGCATGCAACGTGCACCACTCCACCAAATGCCTCGTGGAGCATGATTGCATGAAAAATTTCTGACCGTACCTTTGTCGGCTCAGCTCTAATCCCCAAGCCAGCTCGACCAGCTGCTCGGCCGACAAAGTCCCTCCACTCCCAAACGAGACGAACAACACCGACTCGCGCGGCTGCTTATCCAGCCATTCCAGCAGCTCCTTCTCCAAACCGGCCGGTCTGACCGGTCTAATGAGCGGCCCAACGGTATAGACCGGACTGTTCACGACCCGGCCCAAGAACTCCTCATTCCTCAGTGCGGCGAGCGTCTCGGCCTGCAAATCCTCCCACACATTCAACAAGACTCCATCTCCCATCGGGATCTCTTCAGCAATCCGCACGAAGTCGCGGTACTGCAGTTGGGACCGGTCCAGCATCGGGTCCGTCACGTCCTCTGGTCGGACCGGCTTGCAACCCGGGATCTCGAGCGGTTCGGTTCGGTCCGCGTACTCTCCCTTGACTTCCTTGTCCAGCGTTGGCGAGTGTAGGAGTAACGCAAGAAACCATGCACTGGTAGCGACGTAGACGTACTTGGGGATCCCCAGCTCGTCGCCAATGCACAGATGCTCCGTCCCGAACAAGTCCACGATAAGGACATCAGGCCGCGCCTCCATTGCCAGGAGTGCAGACCTGAACACGTGCTGGGCCTCGCGCATCATGGCCGCGAGCCACGCAAACACGGATTCGTCAGGGCTGAGGCCCGTGGCCGCGAGGTCAGGGGTCGGGAGCTCCACAATGTCGAGAAGCTTGGGGGTCATGGCGGACTCAATGATCTCGGCCTCGGCGTGGGAGGCCTGTGAGCGAAGGACAAAGACGGTCGCCTCAAAGCCGTGGTCGGCGACAAGGCGCTTGCCGAGCTCAATGATGGGGACGAGGTGGCCCATGCCGAGGCTCGAGAGGAGCGCCGCATGGAGCCTTCTCGGCGTCTCCATGGACGAGTTGGAGGAAAAAGAGATCGACATCTATGTGAAGAAGCGAGGCCGAGAGTGTTGTACGAAGAGGGTGTTTTGCCGACGACACAGGTTTGGCGGAAGGGGTATTAAATAGTTACACAACTTCGTGTGATTGTATCCATTCGATCGGGAACGTCACTAAGCCGGGGTCCGCTCAACAATTATTTGAAATTCGACGTGCAAAATTTACAGATAAGCTCTGACACGTCATAGTCAACTTTAATATGCTCGCGAGAAGCTTCTAAGATATCTTTTTTTTTAAATATGACCGGAGTAGGCGAAGAATTCATAAGATTTAACATATAGTATAAGTAGAAAATACGAAAAGAGGCGATCTGGCAGCGCCCTCAGTCACCAGGCACCTTTCATGCTTTAATATTCATAGATTAAAGCTAATAATTTCGCTTACGCAACTAACTAAACCGATGTTTTAATTAACTTTTTTTCTGGAACTTGTCACCATATCCTATCGGTTTTTAAGATCTAAGATTATCAATTATTGAAATGTGGAAGAATGGCAGTCGGGCTGCATCTGTAGACTTTTGGTTATGACAAAGGGAGGATATGATTGACGTGTTATTTTTACGTGAAAAATCCATAATTAAAGATAAAGTGAAAAAACAACATTAATAATTTTTTAAGTGAAAAATCCAATGCGATAAAAATCACAAGATTATTCAAAACTTTCACTAATCACCAAGAATAATAAGATATACGATAATTCATCTATAGTCACACTATTAAAGGCTCAACGCATTGATAATACAATAATATATCATCACCACAAAGGTGAATAAACTAATGAACGGAAAAACTCTAACCATAATCGGAGAAGTTGAGAGACAATTTGAAGAAAGATTTCAACAAATAAGATCAATCAACTTAGATTTTAATCTCACGAACCACGTGCTAAAATTTTAACGGATTCCGACAAGATATCACCATCAAATCTACAGTGTTTCTCGTCCTCTGGGCTATGTAGCACCGACACGCGACACGCGACACGACACGACACGACACGACACGCGACACGTCACTTCTCAAAAAGTAGAGAATTTCGACACGTTAAATATTAAATAAATATTTTTATTTTTAATTAATTTGATTTAAATTCATAAATAATTAATCAATTAAAAAAAGAGCATACAATGAATTTCACTAATAATATTAATAAATTAATTCATTGGAAATTTGAAAGACATATTCATAATTAATACGCATCTATATTTGGAAATTAGAATCAACTTATTTAAATAAATCTATGATTTTTTACAATGATCAAAATTTATTATCATTTAAAATTCAGTATTTTTATTTTTTAATTTCATTTATTTATTTTTTCCGATTACAAAAAAGTTCCCCCCACTCCCAAATTTATTTCAATTTTTTCCCTCCCTCCCCCACGAGAGACTATTCCCCCCTCCTAAATTTATTTCAATTTTTTTCCTACCTTCCCACGTCAGACTATTTCCCCCCACCCCAAATTTATTTCACCTTTTTCCCCTCCCCCACCCACGTGATCCCCCACCCACGTGACAGGCTGCTGTCATTCAAGTCTTCACCCCCATTAAGTTTCCAAAACCCTAGCTACCGAAACGCTTTTTACCCCTCGCCGCACTACCTTGCAACCCCTTCCTCTCCTCACCCTCCGCACGGTCTTCCTCTCGATCCATCTCCATCTCCTCGCCGGACGACCTCCATACGACCTCCTTCCTCTCCTCTTCCTCTCGATCCTTCTCCTCCTCCTCCGCCTCGCCTTTGGCCCTTCCTCACTTGCAGTTGCAGCCTCGTCGCCGATCCCGCAGCATCACTGTGGCTGCCCTCGCCTCAGTCTCCACGGCCACCCTCGCCTCGGTCTCTACTCTCTCTGGCGCCTCAGTCTCTACTCTTTCTCTGGCGGTTTCTCGCCGTCGCGGGCTCGCCGTCGCTCGCGGCCTCTCTCTCCTCCCTTGCCCTCGCTTCCATCCGACACGCGTGTCGAGACGAGTCGAAAAAAGTTGACTACGTGTCGGAAAACTCGACACGCGTTGACCGCGTGTCCGAGCGTGTCGACGTGTCCGACACGCTCCAACACGTGTCGGACACGACACGGAAGCACGGACAAGCCTCTGGGCCGCTGCCTCTCTCAGTCTTTTCACTATCAAGAACGTTCAGCCTCTTATTTTTCTTTTCTTTAAAGACGCGTTGCCCCATGAGGTGGACCCAGCCAATCATGCTTGTCAAAAGAAGAAAAATGCTCATTGAAACCAATCCACATTTCCTAGGCGTTCCTCCCATGAGATAAACAGAGAAGCTCTAGAGATCAGAATCTGATATACTTATTTTGGGAGCACACAACAAAATTTGACATCTAAATGATTATTAAGAGAGAGATTATTGAATTTTGCGTGCACTTAAAAGTTTTAAGTCAATAAATTATAAATAAACACATGAAATTTCTTGTCATTAACAAGCTCAAGCATGCCTCATGACCATGCCAGCATCCTAGCCGAGGCACACAGCTGAGAGGCCAGGGGGCGGGGAGATCCACAACGTCGAGGAGCTTGGGGGTCATGGTGGACTTGATCTTGGCCTCGGCGCAGGAGGATGAAGACGGTCACCTTGAAGCCGAGGTTGGCGACAAGGCGCTGGCCGAGCTCGATGACAGGGATGACGTGGCCCATGTCTGGGCTCGAGAGGAGCGCCACATGGAGCTTTTTCGGCTTCTCCGTTGATGAGCCGGAGGAAAAGAGGTCGAAATCTATGGAATAATTTATTTTTAATAAATATTAAATTAATAAATTTTGTGGCAATATAACGACGTCTTGCACGTTCGTCGCTAAGTAAGCATTCCGGTGAGTCACGTAGACCATTTATATTACTACAAATAAGCCACATCGGATTTCCAATTACCATTACCAGTGTTAGCACTTAAGTGTACTTTTAAATAATTTTGATACTTAAGTGTCTACTTATACTAAGTTTTAACACTTATGGTGTACTTTAGCCGATAGGACCACTAATGTCATAATCATGTTTTGCTTCATTTGATGGTGCAGGCACTGTTCATGGTTAATACATTAAAGTTAATTGTTTCCTTCACAGAACTATCTAAACAGATGTTTAACTATTCGCTTTTTTGTTTAAACTAATCAAGATATCCGTCCCTTTTTAAAATAAAGATTCTTAATCAAATAAACGTGAAGAATGTCAAAACTTACCATGAAACTACTTCTATATAATTTGCTTATAAAATATGGAAAAGTTAATGCGTGATTCAATGGTCCCGTGAAATATCAAGCCTTTAAAATATTTCGTTGTCGGATTAAAATATAACAGATTCCAACCTAAATTAGTATAATTTCCTTTTTGCTTCTAGATCCAACAGTAAGTTCATGAGGAACATGCCTCCCGGGACCATAGATTCGCCCGAAGAGTTAGAGGCGATTCTATAGTCTTCAAAGGACATCTTCTCCATATAATTTGCACTATGAGATTGAAATTTAATAAATCTTGATCGTTCAACAGATCCCATTCACTTGATTTTAAAAAAAAAAGATCTTAGTCTAATCGGTTATAATATTTTTCTTTTTTAATCTAATGGTGAAAAGTTCAAGAGACATGGTGTCTCTTAGGGACCATAAACTCACCCGAAAAGTAAGGAGTGATTCTATGGTCCTAACGTGTTCTTATAATATTTTTACCATTAAATTGAAATGTAACATATCTCAATTGCTCAACAAAATTCGACTTGATGGTTGTGCTAAAAAAGAACTGACGTGAGTCTTATGGACATTTTTTTTTCTTGACACATGAAAATGCTAGAGCAACTTGATATGGCATCGCCTTGATAGGAATCAAACGGAAATTCATTTGGAAAGACTCAAAAACTACCCTAAGGTACATCAACTTGTGCTCAACTAAAGAGACCATAGACAACGCATCCTAGACAAGATTGGCCTGAGCACCTCAAGCGCGTCAAAACATTACAGCACGGGGAGAGACGAGGCTTGAATTTGCAAGGGAGGTCAAATGCCCAAGGCTCGCCCAATTGCATAGGCAACGTGGGTTTTTGAATATCTCTAAACTAGTTTAAGTTGAAAAGACATAACTTGTTATGAGCCATAAATTCTGAAAGAAGTGAAAGAAGTGAATTTTATAATAATTGATAATTATTTGTTATTTAATTTTTTATGATTCAAAACATATTATTATTTTCACAGTAGATTAAGATCATCACCCAATCATTTCTCAATTAAAAAATAAGATGGCATACTTCACGAGATTTTATATTATAAAGGAAAGGATTAGAAATTGTATTCTTGAAAGGGGAGAATTATTTTCGTCATAATTATAGTGGCAGGACTTGAGCAACTGTTCCAGCTTTGGGGTCAGGCCTAAGAAAATTATCCTTTTCGTAAACATCAAGTCCTTGCCCGCCGCTAAGCCGTTCCTTCGATCGCCTTCTTTTCCACGACACCTCTTTCCAATCTCTCTCTCTCTCTCTCTCTCTCTCTGAGCAATTGGTGGTGGGTACAGAGAATGTTTAGAGAATGGTTAGTTGGAAGGGTTTTTTTGTGTTGAATATTTGCGAATACACTTAATTGCTCGTCTATGCGACAACTGTTTTTGGGAGGTTAATTTTTTTCCTTTAATTTCTTCCCTTACTCTCCCCATCTAGATGTAAACATGAGAGTTTTGCTCTTCCGATCTTAGAATTGGGTGCTATTTTCTCTTATCTAACTCTAGACTTAGAGTTTTCATGAATAAGTATTCCGCCTTTAATTTCAATAGTAGTTATAATAGTTTTGGTGTCAAATTGGTGCTTGTTCAACGTGTTCTTATTAAAATCTCACACTTGCTAAAGGATTCACTTACAGAAGTGTTAGAACTAAGCTTGTTTGACATGGTTTTGTCCTCTCCATAGAGTGACGGTATTGGGGACGCTGAATCTAGGCATGCACCATTAAAAAACAAAGCTGTAACTATTGATGGAGATTCTGATATATGCTCATCATTGATGATGATGTTGGATTAAATGATCGGCCGCTTATCCTTTGACTTACATATAGTTATAGATCTTATTTTTTAGGACGAGCTTATGAGTATCTCTACTAACCATACTTTGATGATATACCTTGATTTCTGGTTTTTGGTTTGTTTTGGAGTTTTACGGACTTGTTTTGTTATGGTGACATATGAAATTTTCTAGGAATCCTTTTAGTTATCATTTGACAATGAATGGAAATTTCATTTGACAAAAAAATAAAAAACATGAAAGCAATGTCTCCTCGATACTGAATACACGAATAGGTAGGAGTCATTCACCATCAATATACTTCAGCCAAATATTTGCCAGTTTAAGCATTGTATTGTCGGTCTGCATTATTATTTCCATTCAACTAATGTTTATGCATATATGCAACGGCTCAATGAGCTTTCCCAATCTCGTGGATCCTCATTTTGCAATCTTCCTTCATTTTGCGTAAGGACTCATAGGAAGTACCTTCTTTAATCACGGCCTTTTCCGCGTTGCTCTTGAGCTCTTTGACTCTAGCTCTCATCATGTGCCCTTCTTTCTCAACCATTATCGTCCTCACCAACTTCTCTATCTCCTCCCTCCCCACAATCTTCTTGGATGGCAGTTCCTTTGGCCGGATTGCTACCCCAATCTCCTCCGTGAGGAGTGTCGCGTTAAGCTTTTGCTCGGCATATAGTGGCCAGGCGATCATGGGCACTCCATTCACTATGCTTTCTAGGGTCGAGTTCCATCCGCAATGAGATAGGATGCCGCCCACGGATGTGTGGCTCAGAATATCCACCTGTGGGGCCCACGATGGGAGTATTAATCCGACTTCCCGAGTACGTACTGCAAATTCAAGGTCAAAATCTCTTTGCCGTTGCCCACCTTCCCTGCATCAAAGAACGATCCATCCAGAGATTTGGTGGTTGGTTTCCGGAGTACCCATACAAACCTATGGAATTATATATTTGTAAGATAGAAGGAAATTATCAAGTATATAACCAACGAACACTAAAATAAATCTTAATTTATACATGCCACACTTTTCTATTTATCCTTTTCGGATTGTTATCAGGTTTTTCTCATGTGGGAAAAAAAAATTACACGTTCATCATCGGATTGAATTATATCTGTACCACGAATTAGTTCTGTATAACGAATTCTTTCGCATATCAACGCTAACGAGGAACATGCACAGCATTTGATAAAAATAAATTAGAACAAATAAAATATGCTTTCCTTTTACCCGCCCCGCCCCGTACTGCACGAAAAATTGTAAACAGTACCTTTGTCGGCTTAGCTCTAATCCCCAAGCCAGCTCGACCAGCTGCTCAGCCGACATAGTCCCTCCACTTCAGAACGAGACGAACAACACCGACTCGCTCGGCTGCTTATCCAGCCATTCCAGCAGCTCCTTTCCAAGACCGGCCGGTCTAACCGGTCTAATGAGCGGCCCAACAGTATATACTGGACCGTCCACGACCCGGCCCAAGAATCCTCATTTCTCAGCGCGGCGAGCGTCTCGGCCTGCAAATCCTCCCACACATTCAACAAGATTCCATCTCCCATGGGGATCCTAACAGCCTGCTGCACGTACTCGCAATACTGCTGGTCGGACCGGTCTAGCATTGGGTCCACCACGTCCTCTGGTCGGACCGGCTTGCAACCCGGGATCTCGAGCGGTTCGGTCTGGTCCACGTACTCTCCCTTCACTTTTTTGTCCTGCGTCGGTGAGTATATTGAACAGCGCAAAAAACCATGCATTGGAAGGGACGTAGACGTATTTGGGGAATGGGATCCCAACTCTTCGCCGATGCATAGATGCTCCGTCCCGAACAAGTCCACGATGAGGACATCGGGCTGGGCCTCCATCGCCGCGAGCGCTGACCTGAATGCTGGCCGGGTGTTGCGACCTGATTTTTTTTCGATGAAGGTGAATCACCTAAAAACTAGGTTAATGGATTACTAAGTCCGAAGACTTGGCGTGGACTCTCCCAAGCCCTACCAATCGCGACTTGATACTAAGAAAAAGACCCATTAAAACATGCAATTATATTTCAAATTGGAGCCGCCACTAACAAATTAGGGCTGATTAGAAACCCAGGTAAAGTATGAGATAATATTTTACCTTTTACGAACCAGAGATTTAATGGATTCGGGGACATGGTTACGCTAGATTAATCTAACACCCTTTCGGTACCTTAAAAAAAAATTTTTGTAGGCAGTCTTGATTAATTTTAACCTAAGATACTAACATGCAAATAGTGGTCATGCTGGTGCACAGTCAATTAAATAACATTCAATAAATCAAAATGCTAAATTCATAAGAAATTATAAACTATAACTTTATTAAGGTTCAATCTCTAAAAAAGAACATTTACAAAAACTATTAATAAAAATGCATGCCCTAAACATGATTTTCTAAATGACATGATATCTAATTAAATGCATGATATCTAATTAGATGCAATCTTAATCTAAAATTAATATGCATGAATTTTACTTTTAATGATATGTGAAATGCAATTTATATGGTCTAATTTGAACTATATGTATGCGATCTAATTTATACAATCCTAAATGTGCATATACTACATGACATGAGATGCATGACATAACAATTTTATATGCATGTTCTTTTTGTGATTCTTTTTAATGATTTTTTTTTATGTATGCAACCTACACTAAAATAATGATGATATGAAATGGGATTAATTATGAACTAACATATTAATTAACCAAGTAAATGACTTTTGTGTTTTTTTTTGTTTTTTTATTAAAAATGTTAATTATATGCAATTAAAAATTACACGATGGGATTACTAAAACATGATAAATATGATGCAATCCTAATTTATTAATATGCAAACTCTAATTAAATGTGCCTACTACGCAAACTAGCTAAAATGCACCTAGTATTCTTTATTGAAATTAAACAAACTAATTAAGCTATTCAAAATGGAATAATTTCCTAATCCAATTTCGGGATTAATTTGATTTAAACCTCATTTGTCTTAGAAAACCATTATTCTTTTTAACATTTTTTATTATCTTTTCATATTATGAGAACATGCAAACAACTAAGGATGAAATCCTAAAAATAATCCTAAAGGTTCATTTAAACCTACGTGTCTTAATTTAATAAACCTATATGCCTATATGCTCATGCAAATTTTTAACTTTTCACTATTTCTTTTTTTTTAATTTTCACTTTTTTAAACAAGTAATTATTTAAGCATAAAAACTAAGATAAGAATTAAAATAATTGAAAAGATAATCCGTTGTCTCACGGATTAAGTTAACAATTATTTTAACTCTATAAATCACAATGAGGGAATCAAAATAATTAAAAATTTGGTCCGAAGTCTTACGGACCAAATTAAATAATTATTGTGATTTAACAATTGAAATTCTACCAAAACAAACCCAAAATTAATATAATTAAAAAAGTGACCCGATGTCTCTCGGATCAAATTAATAACTATAGTAATTTGAGGTAAAATCTACGGATAATGCATATAGAAATTGCAAATATTAACACCCAATACTTAAATAACTACACTAAATATGCTATCAAATGAAATAAACATAAAAATAACATAAAAGATTAAACAAATAACCTAAACTACTAAGTAATAAAAAGTAAAAAAAAACTACCTAAGGTAAACCAACAGAACAAGAGGGCAACCGAGCGGAAGATGGCCGGCGACTGGAGCTCCGGTAAGGGCTAGACGGCGGCACGGCGGGGACGTCGGAGGCGGTGAACTAGCGGCTCGGCGTCGCTCGGGAGGTGGAGCGGGGCTGGAGGCGCCGCGTGGTGAGGCGGTGGCTTCGCGGATCGCGACTACAACGTCGTGGTGGTCTCGCGGACAGGCGGCTCGGGCTCCGGTGCTGCGGGCGAGGCAACGGTATGGATGGGTCGTCGGAGCGGCGTCTTCACGGGGTTCGGACAACGACCGAATGTGCAGGTGACGCGGTGGCAAGGAACCGGGCGCGACAGCGCAGGCGAGAGGAGCTCCGGCGTTGCTGGTGCACGAGTTGAGGTCGCTCGGGGCTGTGGGCGCAGGGCTCTTCTCGGACTGCTGTAGGCTGGGTCGTGGAGGTGACTGGCGGTGACGGACGCGATGGGTCGCGGGCGGAGGCAAGGGCTGCACGTCGGGGCTCCTAGTCGGAGCTTGGGTCGTCGTGGGGTGCTTGTCGAGTCGTGGAGCGGGGCGTCTTTGCAGGGGCGGCGATCAGCGATGGTGCAGCTCGGGGTCGAGCAGCGCGGAGGCGGAGGCGGAGCGGCAGTGGCTCCGAGCGGCGGTGTGCAGCACGGTGGGCTCCTGGTCGGAGCTTGGGTCGTCGTGGGGTGCTTGTCGGCGGAGGTGGAGCTGGCGCGGTGGAGCGGCAGGGGCGTCGAAGCTTCGGTGTTGTGGCGACTTCCGGCGAGCGGAGGCAAGGCTGAGGCGTTGCTGGTGCAGTGGGTGGCTTCGCGGAGGAGGAATCCACAAGGAAGAAGATGAACATTGTGTTCACCTTTTCCTTTTTTTTTTAACTTTTCCCTTCTGACACTCTCTCTCACTCTCTGCAGAAGCTTTCGCTGACTTTTCTTTTCTTTCTATGGCTGGTCAGAAGAAGACTTGCTGCTCCTTCCTTTCTCACATACCTCTCTCCCTCCTTTCCATTTTCCTTTTAGTTTTTGACTCCCAATGAAGGAAAGACAAAAATTGGCTTTCACTTTTTGCTCATTCGACGAAAAGAAAGCCCCCCTTTTTCAGGACTCCCCATTTATAGAGTAAAAAGCAGATCAAATTTGTTTTGCAGCTGAAGATTTTCTGATATAGTTGCACACATTCGTTCAACCTCTCAACAAACAAGTGGCTCCAAAATCGCACGGCCATTTAATTTTTGAATTTCAAAATTTTGTTTCAAAATTTCCGTCTAATCAAAGATTATCCTCTATTTCTAATTCCTAAATTTAAATTAGGTGTTAATAAGTGGAAATAAAAAATAAAAACTGAATTTTTTTATTTTCGAATTTTGAAATGAAAATTTTAAAAACCAAATTTAATTTATTATTTTTTTAAATATTAGGTGTCAACACTGGGCCTTGCGCATCATGACCACGAGCATCGTGCCCAAGGCGGCATCTGAGCTGAGGCCTGCAGCCAAGAGGTCGGGGGTGGGAGCTCCACGATGTCTAGGAGTTCGGGGGTCATGGCGGACTCGATGATCTCGGCCTCGGCGCGGGAGGCCTGTGAGGGGAAGACGAAGACGGTCACCTCAAAGCTGTGGTCGGCGACAAGGCGCTTACTGAGCTCGATGACGGGGATGAGGTGGCCCAGGCCGGGGCTTGAGAGGAGCACCGCACGGAGCCTTTTCGGCTTCTCCATCGATGAATTGGAGGAAAAAAGGTGAAAATCCATGGAAAGAAGCGAAGCGGAGAGTTTGTACGAAGAGGATGTTTTGCCGGAAACACAGGTTTGGTGGGTACCTGTCGACAGGCTAACGGGATTTTAAATAGTTGCAAGTATCCGCTCAAGAATCACTTGAGATTCAACGTGCCTGATTTACGGATAAGCTCAGACTCGCAGAGTCAACTTGACAGGCTAACGAGATTAATTAAGCTTCTAAGATAATATTTTTTAATGCATATATTATATAATATCACAAGAGTGAACGAAGAATTAACATGTTTAACAATATAATGTACAGAAAAAAAAAAAAAAGACAAACAGGCGTTTGTCGGCGCCCTTAGACAATTCTACGACGCTTCTCAAGAAGAGACAGCATAGTTCATATAATCATGACCTAATCTTGCTTCCATACGGTGGCGCCCTTAGTCGCCCGGCGCCTTCCATGCGCTAATATACATACATTCAGGATAGCTATTCGTCTATGCAACCAAATCGATGTTTTAATAAACTTTTTTCCGGAACTTATCACCACATTGGTCGCTTTTCAAGTCCTGAGACTCTTAATCATTGAAATGTGGGAGAACTACGGTCGGCCTGCATTTGTTGACTTTGGTTGTGACTGATGAAAGAGTTACGCGTGATTCATGAAAAATTTGTTGAGACCTAAATTTTAAGTTTTTTTCTAATGATTTATCGCATGAAAAATTTAGGGATTGAATTCAACCCCTAAACAAAAATATCACTTGCATGGATCATCGCACATATTCTTTATGACCCATCATGGATTGATGCACACAAGATCACTCTTTGTCGCACAACGCCTCCATGGACAAGCATGCGTAGGATCGTCTCTTACAGATATCGATCAATAATTCAGAAGGAAAGAAAGGCGATTACAATTGGCAAATCGAGAATATCCACGGTTGAAAGGAAACGAATATGATGGAGGGAAATCAAGACTATGTAATTGACTCTCTTGATATATACTTTCCACCGATTCCTCCATGGTGACATCTCCAAGATCTCAAAGCAAACAATTCTCGGAGGAAAGAATAAAAAGAGAGGGAAAGAATATGAATCTGATTGGGAGGAATCGGTGGAGTATTGACAAGAGATTAATACTCATGGATGTCAGTGGTTCGAATTTCAATTCAAACATGAGTTTGATTCACACTTCATGTTCTGAGAAATATTTACCATCCGAAAAGAGGAAAAAACGGAGTCTTTGTCTAAAGAAAAAGGAAAGTCTTCTTGCCTCTATAGAGGGCGCTTTTCACCTCTTGTCGGCGCCCTTGGATTGCTGTTGCATATTCAGCTCCTGTTGCAGCTACTACTGCTGTTTTCTTGATCATGATACTTATGAGATCGATGAGATTGATATTCCAATATTTCTTCTTAGAACGTATTGATTTGAACCCATAAGCGGGACCACCACTCAGTGACCTTTCGGTCCATATTCAGAAGATTAAATTCTTCTATCATTCCGCCAGCCCTAATGCCTACAAGATAGCTAGAGGCAGAGCCAAACCCATACTCGAAACGAAATCGGCAACGAATTTTTCCATTATACTGACTCTTAGATTCACCTTCTCTACGCATTTGCGGGAATATAAGTAGAAACTAATAAGGAAACTAAAAGATTTGATGCACTAATTTGGAAGTGAATTAGCGAGATTCACAGTTAATTAGAGTGCATTGATAATCTAATTTTTTTTTCTTTTAATAGTTAGGCCAACGCATGTTAATTAAAGTATGTATAAATATAGGGTAAATCCATATTTTTTCATTAAAAAAATCAATCAAATAAAATGTCATTAAGATCGTGTTAATTAAAGTTGTTTAGTCTCATAGCATGCGTGTCATTCTTGCCTGTCTTGTGGTAATTAGTGCATATAAGTCAATTTCCTTTTAATATAAGCTTCTAGGATTATCCTCGTTTTGTCAAATTAGGCGTGGTAATAAAAAAATGAAAAGAAACAGTATAGACCGCATGTTAATTAGTTAGAATTTCGTGCAAAATCATGAATAGCATGCATGCATTTCGTTTGCATATTTTTCTAAATCATGAATGTATTAACTTTCTGACGATGAATACATATTTCTTTGCCATGTGCGTTCAGGTCCTTCAATTCTTTTCTATAATCCATTAATGATTTTGATTATCAGATGTTATTTCATTATTTGCATGCTCGTGTGGCCATATCTTACATATTAGTGGCATTGTATAAAGTCGGGCAAAGATTGCATTTAAAATATTTTTAAAATAAAGAAAAAAGGCATCAAAAAGGGCGTTAGATTAATCTAGCATAATCAAGTTCTCATACCCATAAATCTCTAATTCATAAAAGTAAAATATATTTTCACATTTTACTTGGGTGTCTAATCGACCCAAACTAATTAGTGGTGGCTCTATAGGTAAGTTTAAACGCATGTCGAATTGGTTACCAAGTTGCGATTGGTAGGACTTAGGAGAGTCTATGCTAAATGCAAATGATGGCCTCGTAAGAAGAATGTTCGTTCTTGTTTAGTAATCCACTAGCTTTCCTCCTGGTGATCCACCTTTGGGAAGATCGTGACAAAACCTATAATTAAAGACGAAACAGAAAACAACACGCATCATTTCTACATGTGAATGGGTTGCTTTTATATACTTTGGTTAAAAAACTAGTTTGGTGTTGATATTGCTAGAATCATGCATATATTGTAAGGACACCCATAATTAAAGACCAAGCAGAAAAGCAATGTTCATAATTTTTACGCAGAAAACCCAATACAATTAAAATTACAAGCCATTCAAAATTTCCACTAATCACTTAAGAATAGTAAGATACACAATAGTTCATCTCTAGTCACACTGTTAGAGGCTCAACACATCGACAACATAATAATACATCATCATCACAAAGGTGAATAAACAAGAGAGTAAGAAAATTCTAACCACAATTGAAGAAGTTGAGAGGAAATTAGAAGGATTTGAACAAACAAGACCAACCAACACGTAGATCCAGATCTTATGAACAACGTAATAAAATTTCAATAGATTCTGACAAGATTTCACCATCAACTCTAAAGTGTCGCTTCCTCTAAACCTCTATCTCTTTCTTTTCTTTTTCTCTTTGTGCAAACGCTCCCCTTTTTTTATTTTTTATCTCTTCACCATCAAGAACGTTCAGCCTCTTCCTTTTCTTTTCTTTTCTTTTTTTTAATATTATTATTATAATAAGATATGTTGGCCCCATGAGGTGGAGCACATAGCAAAATTTGACACCTCAACGATTAACAAGAGAGAGGTCGTTAAATTTTACGTTCACTTAAAAGTTTAAGTCAAGAAGTTATAGATCAACACATAAAATTTCTTGTTATTAACAAACTCTAACATGCACTTTAACATTTATGATGGGAAATCCTCTTAATTGCTTGACTTTTAGCGATCATCGAGATTATTATTATTTCACTGCGCAAAAGAGAAGTATGTTGTTTTCATAGAAAGTCATTGGTTAACCATCCTAGAAAAATGAAGAGCTAATCTAGTTCACTTGCATAGATATAACTAAGGATCTCATGCTTTTTAGAACTGTGTGTCCTAACCAGCACGTATTCATGGATATTTATTTTCATGGCATTTGTCTCCAATCTATTACTTCCATGTTCTTTGTGACGGTCTACATGATATACTGCATGATCGAATACTGGGGTTTTCTCAAAGTTTGTTAGAGGCCTCGGCTGTTCGGTTGAGACTTAGATTGACAAAACAGAAAAAATGGAGAACTATTCTTTTTACCGATCGATTTGCTAGCTTGACCGGTACATTGAACCAATTGTTGGGGACATCAAAGATTCAAGTGATTGTTTTGAAGGAATTTGCTTTAGGAAAATTGTTGTGATAGTGGATGAATTGGTAAAAGAGGGAAGGATCACCAAAAAAGCCTTGAACCTATTATACATATGCCAATTTAATCATAAACCTTTTAATTTGAACAATTTAATCCTAAATCTTAATTCTTTTAATGATTTGTCAATATAGTCATTCTGGCCAATTTTGATAAAATATATTTGAAGGGACACCGGCCATCCTTTGTGACATGTTAACGCTGATGTGGACAATTTTTATGTAACTTTTTTATATTCTTTTCTTTCTTTCTTTCTTTCTTTCTTATATTCCCTTCTTCCCGAGATTGCTCAGGCCCAGGATGGAGCACACCATGTCCTTTGGTCGAACCGGCTTGCAAACCGAAATCTTGAGTAGTTCGGCCCGGTGCATGAACTCTCTCTTCACTTCCTTGTCTTGCGTCAGCGAGGGTAGGAGCAACGCAAGAAACCATGCGTTGGAACTTGGGATTGACGTAGACGTACTTGTAGATCCCCAACAAGTCGCCAATGCACAGAGGTTCCGTCCCAAACTAGTCCGCGATGAGGACATTAGGCCGGGCCTCCATCGCCGCTAGTGCGGACCTGAATGCCGGCTGGGCCTCGTGCATAATGATTGCGAGCCTCAAGCAACATCCTGGGTGAGGCACGGGGCCAAGAGGTCAGCGGGGAG
This sequence comes from Eucalyptus pauciflora, assembly GCA_007663325.1. Taxonomy (NCBI): domain Eukaryota; kingdom Viridiplantae; phylum Streptophyta; class Magnoliopsida; order Myrtales; family Myrtaceae; genus Eucalyptus; species Eucalyptus pauciflora. Next base: position 120,859 of record VMYD01000012.1, read on the forward strand.
GAGCTCCATGACGCCGAGGAGCTTGGGGGTCATGGCAGACTCGATGATCTCAGCCTTGGCGCAAGAGGACTACATGGGGAGGATGAAGCCATAGTCGGCGATGAGGCGCTTGCCGAGCTCAATGATATGGACGAGGTGGCCCATGCCAGGGGTCGAGAGGAGTGCCGCATGGAGCTTTATCGGCTTCTCCATCGATGAGTTGGAGGAAAAGAGGTCGAAATCTATGGAATGAAATGAAGCTGAGAGTACGTATGGAGAATATATCTCAGCTATAACACAGGGGGAGGGGGGTCTTAAAGAAGCTGAGAGTCAAACTTGACAAGTTCGTGAGCCTAGTCAAACAATTACGATCTTTTTTTCTTCTTTTTTTCCAAAAACACTTAAGTGTAGGCAAAAATATTCAAGCTTACTAAAATTGAGCTCTAGCTTGAATTTGATATTCATTTTCAAATTATGAAAATTTATGATACTATTGTCAACTGTTTTAAAGTTTAAGTTTTTTTATGAATGCAAGAATTATTCTCTAAATATTTTGACCCTTGCTCTAAGGCGTAAGCTGGACTTTGACCTAAAACTAAGTAGGAAAATATATATTAAGGAAGGTAGATAAGGGGTCTGAAAAGATTTAAATTCGAGACATTCTTATATGAAAATTTGTTAGACAACTCCTAATAATTTCAAAACCTTAAACTGTTTAATCAAGATTTAAATATTTTGACAAGTATAATCGAGTTGAGTTGAATCAAGGTTGTGTATCTTAATTTTTCATTTGCACCAAGATTAAGCAAGAAATTCAATACTCAATTGAGCTCGAGATGACTTGTGTTTCTAACCCCTAAAACATGAGTCAAGTCAAGCTGAAACTTGAGGAAAATTCTTTAGAAAGTCCTAAACTTATTGGACTTTAGCCAATATAGTCTTAGACTTTTCAATTGAGTAATAAACTTTTTCATTTTTTACCAATTGAGTCTTAAATCTTTTCAAGTTTTGCTAATTGAGCCCATCACACTCACCTTAGTAAAAAATTGACAACTTCGTTACCAACAGTCCTACGTGACACGGCCAGCAATGATGTAGAGATTTTTAATATTTTTTTATTTTTCTTTTATTTTTTTCCTTTTTTACTTTAGCTTGAGGGCTAGTGTGAGTTGACAGCCATAGGCAAGGGGCCAAGATGCTCTAGCCATCACTAGTCGAGGGTTTCATGGGTATTGCAGTCTTTAGGCATGGTGAACTAATCTAGATCAAGTGAGAGTGTTGTGGTCCTTGAGTCACGACCCTCGCCTAGACCCCACAAGGACTGCAACACCCTCACTTGGGGTTTGCAAGGGCCGCAATACCTTGTTTGGCCTAGATTTCATGAGGGTGTCACGGCCCTCACCGGATCTAGGCGAGGCCGTACACCTTTGCTTTGGCTTGGGCAAGGGTCACAACGCTCTCACCCAATGCTGGAGAGGCATTCGACCCTCACCTATGGCCGACGGAGGTTGGCCACTGACCCTCGCTGATGCTTAGGACAAATAAAAAAATAAAAAATAAAAAAATCTATATATTATTAAAATTTCCAAAAAAAATATATGAAAAGATTTCCATATTAGCACAGATAGTCGATGATTGTGCTACATAGGACTGTCAATTTCGGACCAAAATTGGCCGAATATACTCAATTAGTAAAATATGAAAAGATTTAGGATTCAATTAGCAAAATTGAACGATTTATGACTAAGATTGTTAAAGTGCAATAAATTTAGGATTTTTTTTTGGATAATTTTCTCCTCAAATTTGACATTGTACGTGTAAATTCTACTCAACAATATCCCTTAATGAGAGACTCGGGGCAAGTCTATGGTCCTCTGTGGATATAGCGCCGTCGTTGCATCTATAATAGGTCCGAAAGGATTATACTAGACGCAAGTGTGTAAATAATTCATTTATGTGTGTCTACCTGAGTGGAAAGGGGCATTTCTGAGGACTATTCAGCAAAGAAGTTCCAAATTTTATTACCACCAAAGCTTATGCACAACCACGTGTGTCATTGGGTTCTCTGCTTCCGAAGAAGATTGTTGTGATCGTGGATTCCTCGTTGGAACGCACTCCGTGCACTCCCGACGATAAATGAATGTCCGACAAACCGATGCACGGACACTCTTAGTAAATTTCACTTCCCACGGCATTTGTTCATGGACTCTAAAAATTATGGGGGTGTGGTTCATCCTCCCTCTTTGACAAGAAGGCATGAGGGTCCTAGAGGCAATATCCCCAAGTCGCCAAAAGGCTTTTATTATTTAGACTCATACTTTATTGATAGTTAGGTTTAGACCTATGAATATCTACTGAATTGTGCCACTTATATATAATATTTTTCTCTTATAATTGAAATCAAACAGAGACGCGGGATTGCTAATTATAGTGAAATCCTCTATTATATGTAGTCTTAATTTACAGGAAAGTAAATCTTGTATCTCAACTTTTCTTTCTCACGTTACCCTCTATTTTGTTGTATTTGTGCATCTAATCTGGAAAGTAAATCAATTGAACGTGAACAACGTTGAAACTTATGATGGGACTACTTTTGTGTGATTTGCTCATAACATATATGGAAAAATTAACACGTGGTTCTATGTTTCCAGAAAATATCATGTCTCCATAATTTTTTGTTGTCGGATTGCAATACGACATATCTCAACCTAAACTAGTGTTATTTCTTTTTTGCTTCCAAATCCAACAATAAAAAGTTTAAGAGGCACGTTTCTCCCAAGACCATGGGCTTGCCTGAAGAGTTAAAGGCAACTCTTTAGCCTTTAAGAGTCATCTTCTCTTATAATTTTCACCATGGATTGAAACGTAATAAATCTAGGTCGTTTATAGATCACAATTCAAATGGTTGTGATATTTTTCTTTTTCATTCTAATGGTGAAAAGCTTACAAGTCACGGTCTCTCTTAAGGACCATAACTCACTCGAAGAATACGGGGCGATTCTATAAGCCTAAGGAAGCATTGTGCTCTTATAATCTTTCAACGTTCAATTGAATTGCAACATATCTTAATCATTCAAAAGATTTGAACTTGATAGTTGTGCCATAAAAAATCATTGTGAGTGTTATGGATATTTTTTTTTTTCTCGACACAAGAAAATGGCAGAGCAACTTGATATGGCATCGCCTTGATAAGAATCAAAAGGAAATTCGTTTGAAAAGACTGAACTACCCTAAGGTACATCAACTTGTGCTCGACTAAAAAAATGATAGACATCGCGTCCAGAACAAGGTTGGCCTAACCACCTCAAGCACGTTAAATACGTTACCCCACCAAGCGCGGTGAGGTTTGAAATATACAGGCGAGGTTAAATGGCCAAGGCTCGCCCAACTGCTTAGGCAATGTTGGCTTTTTATATTGTCGCGACCTCTTTTTTCTGGCGCCCGATCGGGGCGGGCGCCTAGCGGAGGCTAATGGCTCGGTTGGATTAATTAAGCCCGGACTCTCCCAAGTCCACCAATTCACGACTTTAATAGTCTAATTTTTTAACCTGTAAGTTAATTTTTAAAACGGAGTCGCCACTAATCAATTTGGGGTGGGTTGATTAGAAACCCATGCGAAATATTGGGAGAAATATTCGCTCTTGCGCAACCAGAGAAATTAGGATCGGGGACTTGATTACACTAGTTAATCACTAATGCCCTTTCGGTACCTAACCTTGTTTAAACCCTGAGATTTTTTGGATGTTTAAGGGATTTTCCACGTACTTTGGGGAAATTTTTTTTTTTTTAACATTTTTCCAATTTTTTGGACATAAAATGGATTTTTTGGATTTTTGGTATTTTTGGAAAAATACAAGTCTTTTTGGCTTTTTCTGAATTTTTGGCCATTTTTGGGAAATATGAAATATTTTTGATTTTTTGATTTTTTTTTTATTTGGAAAATAAATATTTTTTAATATATTTTGGAAAATAAAGTATTTTTTTTATTTTTCTTGATTTTTCTCGAAAATAAAATATTTTTTATATTTTTAAATATTTTCTGCTTTTTTTGGAAATTAAAATATTTTCTATATATTTTTTTTCGAAAATAAAAAATACATTTTTTTAATATATTTTTTTTGGAAAATAAAAAAAGGCGATCGCACTCGGGCCCGCGTTGTGGGCCCGGCTCGGATTTTTTCATCTTTTTTCATTTTTCATTTTTTTTTATTATGAAACGGCGCCGTTTGGGGGAGGGGGGGGAACCGGTGAAACCCTACCCGGTTCCCCGACCCGGGTCCAACCCAACGACCCGAGTCGCGATTTTTTTTTTTTTAAACGGTGCTGCGTCGTTTTGAGGGGGGGGGGGAACCCTACCCGGTTCCCCCGGACCCGGGTTCGACCCAACGACCCGGGTCGCGACCCGGAAAAAATCGGGAACCCTAGGGTTCCCGATTCGCGGCGCTGAGGAGGAGGACGCGGATCAGCGCGACGACGACAACGGCGGTGGCGGCGACGGTGGTGACAGGGAGGGGGGGAGTGAGCGCGACGGCGGCGGCAGCTACCTGGCCGTGGACGGTGGCTTGAGCGGCGGACGGCGGTGCGGCGATACCCACGATCTCTCTCTCTCTCTCCCTCTCTCTCTGCTTCTTCCTCCGGCGAAGCCCGGATCTGTGGCCGCTCGACCTCGGACCTCCCCTGAAGTCTCTCAGTGGGTTGTCCGAGGTTGGCAAGCCCCAGATCTGGCTCTCCCTCGCTCTGTGTGTGTGTCTCCGACGACGGAAATGGAGGCCTATTTATAGGCCGAGGGGCGGCCGGTCGACGAAGCTCAACCGGTGGCTGCCGCGGCCCTCGCCGGCCGAACCGGCATCCCATCCGACGCCAGCTACCCCCTGCTCCGCGTCCCATCGCCGCCTGCTCCACGTGCGTCGCCGTTCGGCGATTTCTCTCCGGCATCGCACCCTCGTGCGTGCGTTGCAGAGGCACGAGGGAGAAGAAGACCCGGCTGGGCCGAGCTGAGGGGATGGGCCGTGGAGGCCCATGCGGAGGCCTCCTCCCTTCCTTTCTGTTTTTGTTGTTTTCTTTGGTTTTTGTTTCGTTTTTTTCTTTGTTTTGTTTTTACTATTTATTATACGAAAAGAGGAAAAAAAGAAGTTTAAAGCCTAACCTAATCAAAATTTAGGCGTCAACAGCTGCCCCTCTTTGAAGGTGAGTTCGCAGAGGTTGCATTCAAAGACAAACTGATGCCTAAATTTTAATCATGCGTGCGTAGCAGATTATATTTTATTTGGGACCTATTATTTTATGCAGAAGAAGAATAATATAACTTTACATATACTAAGATAGATAAGAAGATACCTGTAATTACTTACCGAGAGTGAGTGAGATAGGGTGTGAACCCCGAGTTTTGGCAAGTATCAAGGTGTCATCTTACCTGGTGATATGAGAGGGTTGCTTCTCTAGGACCCGAACCATTCTTCGGTCGCCTGTTAGAGCAATCAATAGTTTGTCTTGGACTTGAACCTTTCTTCGGTCGCAATGACGATAAATTGTTTCTCCAGGACTCGAACCATTCTTCGGTCGCCTGTTAAAACAATCAATGATTTGTCTAGGACTCGAACCTTTCTTCGGTCGCCTTGACGGGAAATTGCTCCTCCAGAACCCGAACCATTCTTCGATCGCCTGTTAGAGCAATTAGTGGTTTGTATCGGTCCCGAATCGTTCTTCGGTTGCCGTGACGATAAATTGTTTCTCCAGGACTCGAACCATTCTTCGGTCGCCTGTTAAAACAATCAATGATTTGTCTAGGACTCGAACCTTTCTTCGGTCGCCTTGACGGGAAATTGCTCCTCCAGGACCCGAACCATTCTTCGATCGCCTGTTAGAGCAATTAGTGGTTTGTCTCGGACCCGAATCGTTCTTCGGTTGCCGTGACGAGAAATTGCTTCTCCAGGACTCGAACCATTCTTCGGTCGCCTTTCTCAGGGCATCTCATTTGTGGGTGCCTGATTCGTATTGATGACATCAGTTGGTACCCGACCTCTTTCGGGAGATGCACTGACCTTTCTCAGGGCATCTATTTGTGAGGTGCCTGATCTTTGTCAAAGACACCTGTTGGAACCCGACCTTTCTCGGGGGATGCACCGATCTTTCTTAGGGCATCGATTTGTTAGGGATGTCTGACCTCTGTCAAAGACACCAGTTGGTACCCGACCTTTCTCGGGAGATGCGCCGACTTTTCTCAGGGCATTGGTTTGTGAGGTGCCTGATCTTCGTCAAAGACACCAGTTGGAACCCGACCTTTCTCGGGGGATGCACTGACCTTTCTCAGGGCATTGATTTGTGGGGTGCTTGATCTTTGTCAAAGACACCAGTTGGAACCCGACCTTTCTCGGGAGATGCACTGACCTTTCTCGGGGCATTGATTTGTGGGGTACTTGATCTTCGTCAAGGACACCTGTTGGACCCGACCTTTCTCGGGGGATGCACTGACCTTTCTCGGGGCATTGATTTGTGGGGTGCTTGATCTTCGTCAAGGACACCTGTTGGACCCGACCTTTCTCGGGGGATGCATTGACCTTTCTCAGGGCATCATATTTGTGAGGTGCCCGATCTTTGTCGAGGACACCTGTTGGTACCCGACCTTTCTCGGGGGATGCATCGACCTTTCTCAGGGCATCAATTTGTTGAGGATACCTGGACATTCACAGGCATTGAAAGAGTACCTGGATATTCACAAGTACAAACCTGGAGGATATTTGGGCCTTTACAGGCGTTGAAGGGGTAATTGTATGCTCACAAGTACTAGATACTGGAAAATACCTGATTGATTGCAAGTGTCAAAAGAGTACTTGGATGTTAACAAGTACGGACTTTAAAGGATGCCTGAACGTTCGCAGGTGTTGAAGAGGTATTTGGATGATCACGAGTACGAATTTCTAAAAATACCTGGCAAACGGGATATCGAGGATGGGTCTCGCATATTCGCGGAGGTCTCTCACCTATTGATAATTGGGGAATATCGAGGACGTGCCTTGCATATTCATGAAGGTCTCTTACCTCCTGGTTATGGGGAATATCGAGAACGTACCTCGCATATTTGCGAAGGTCTCGTACCTTCTGGAAATTGGGAATATCAAGGACGTACCTTGCATATTCGTGAAGGTCTCCTACCTCCTGGCAATTAGGGAATATCGAGGACGTACCTGAGATATTCATGAAGGTCTCTCACCTCCTGGTATGGGGAATATCGAGGGCATGCCCCGCATATTCGTGAAGGTCTCTCACCTTCTGGAAATTGGGAATATCGAGGGCGTACCTCGCATATTCATGAAGGTCTCCCACCTCCTGGCAATTAGGGAATATCGAGGACGTACCTGGGATATTCATGAAGGTCTCTCACCTCCTGGTAATTGGGAATATCGAGGGCGTACCTGAGATATTCGTGAAGGTATCTCACCTCCTTGTAATTGGGAATATTGAGGACATGCCCCGCATATTCGTGAAGGTCTCCCACCTCCTGGTAATTGAGAATATCGAGGGCATGCCCCGCATATTTGTGAAGGCCTCTCACCTCTTGGTAATTGAGAATATCGAGGGCATGCCCCGCATATTTGTGAAGGCCTCTCACCTCCTGGTAATTGAGAATATCGAGGACATACCTGAGATATTCATGAAGGTCTCTCACGTCCTGGTATGGGGAATATCGAGGATGTACCTGAGATATTCGTGAAGGTCTCTCACCTCCTGGTAATTGAGAATTTGAATGTAGCACAAGACTTACCTGGATGGCGGCAGACACACAGATGTACAAAGTAGAGAAATATTTGGATGAACACAAATATTTAATGATATAATCAGGGACCACTCAACTGGTCCGAGTGTAAGAAAGCATACCTGGGTGATTGCAGGCGCATAATGTGGTGGAATACTTGAGTAGCTGCTAGTATTCAAAGATACAATTTGGAGGACAACTCGGACAAGTCGAGTGTCATGGAAAGGGAGTATCCGAACGGTGGTCGGTACTCAAAGACAAGATGATACTTGGATAGTCATGAGCATCCAAACTTTAAGGACAACTTGAACAGGTCAAGTGTCAACAGAGGGAGTACCTGAGTAGTGGCAGGCACTAAAAAACAATGGGATAACTGGACAGTTGCAAATATCAGTATTCTGGGGACAACTCGAACAGGTCGAGTGTCAATAAGAGGGAGTACCAGGCAAATGGCAGGTACTCAAAGACAAGGGGATACTCAGACCGCTGCAAGCACCCAAACTCAGGGGACGACTTGAGTAGATCGAGTGACAAGAAGAGAGTACCAGGATAGTGGTAGGTACTTTAAGACAGATAGAGATATGCTTATTTGGCAATATCTCTGATTACTAAGAGTATGTTCATTATTTACACAATATGTAGACATGTACACAATGATTGTATATGCTGTAAACTCATAAGTTCAAATGCAATTTATGCATGACAACTTTGTCAGTTTTCTATCATCCGAATTCCACTGGGGAAGATTTTGAAAGACAACCCTCATTTAGAACGTAGATGTCTTGAGCATGCCAGATGAGGGACTTTCAGTCTGAAAGGACTTTCCACTCACTCTCATGGAAAGGCTGTTGTATCCTGACCATTGATGCAGGATTTATAAGGATCGCACTTTTCACTGTCATCATGTCAGCAGGGGTCCGAGTATTCTCGCAAGTAGTATGACTTTACCAATGTGAGAGGTCTTTGTTGAAATTGTGATGAAGACTTGGTTAGCAACTCATAAAAGGGGACCATCAAGGTTGAAGTCGATGGATGAAAATGTTGCACGATTCTCTCCAGGTTTACAAGTCAGGAACCCTGCGAAAAGAGATAGAGTAATCTTGCTCGTACTTCTTCGAGCGATATTTATGCACATATGAAATCTTACGTTAATTGAAGTGCCCCTAGTCTGAAGAGACTTTTTACAATGTAGACTCGACTCACGTGTAGAAGGGTGAGAGTTGGTGACTGTCTTAGCATTCGTCACTAGTCTTTCTTCTTATTATCAAATGGAGATTTTACAACCACAACTTTTTCTTGGCTGCATTTTTTGACTGGGGGGCATTGGCCTTGCTTTTACCAGGCACACTGCTTTTTTATGCCCCTGCTTTTATTCTAGTTCCTCATTTATGGGCATTGACCTTGCTTTTACCAGGTACACTATTTTTTTATGCCCCTGCTTATTCATTTTTGTTGCTTGAGGAACTGATCTAGGTGAGTTCAATCGAAGCACCATTATTTAGACTTTGAGTCTTCATCTTCGGCCAGCGCTCTAGGCTATGGTAATAACTTCTGCTTTGTCTCAATGTGAGGGTAAAATTACAGACTCACTTGGGTTATACAATGTATACAAATGCATAGAAAATGAATTGCTCTTCGTCATTCTAAGGCACTTAAATTAATGCGAGTGTTCATATGCAATAAAGACACTCGAAGATTGATGCAAGTGCAAGCAAGAGAATTTTTATCCCTCTTCTCACCTTGTGATGCTGACTTGCTTTATCTTTGACATGCTCCAATGTGGGGTGATTCTTGATGAGAGAAGCTTCACCAGTGTATGGGGCTCAATAGGGGGTGAGCAATGAAATGCCTCTCACTATTTTGGTTATCGTACCATTCGCGAGAGAACTCTTTACCCTACAATCATGGAATTTTCTGCACTTATCTCACAAGTGTATAGATGGGGGACTGTGTGTAGGATATGGCTTGCCTGTCATCATTCTGACATGCCTCATCCAGCATGCTCAACTAATCTTGCATTCTTCACTTAGCTGTCTATTCTAGTAATCCTCAATAGAATTAGTGATTTAGACAGACAAAATCATCATGCAAAAATCCATTTGGAGAAAGCATGCAACATTTTTAAGTATGAGAGAGTTTGTACTCTCAAAACAAATGAATGATTTTTACTTAAGAAACCCTATTGACAATTTTAGGGGTGTTTACTTGGTGAAATTGCATTTACAAATGTGTTGAATTTTGGCACATCAAAAGAGTTATTCACAAAGGGGTGTCAATGGATTGTCCTTATTAAGTATGGAAATGACACAAGAAGGATCAGCTGGGATTGGGGATCTGATCATTGATTTGACAGTCTTTATGCTTTTGCCCCTGCAGAAGAGAATATGTGGAAATAGATCAATTAGTATGGTCAATATCACACATGATTTGAGGCCTGAAAGGTTCCTGTCATTTGCTTTGGCGATACTTGAGACGCCATTTGGCTTGGGAGAGCTTATCACGGTCTGACATGACTCTCATTGATTTGTTTTCTACATCTTTGACGATCAGGTGATCCTACAACAGACGAGAGGGATCATGTTAGTTAGAAGCTCTTTCAAGAGTCGAATAACTTGGAAGTGATACAACATTATCCTTCACTGGTTTACAGATGTTTGAATAGACCCGAAGTACGAGGAGGATATGAATTCCTGTAATTTTCACTTCGTTAGGTCAATTGCTCTCTTGTAATTTGCAGGTGCAAGAGAAGCAATTTTTATTTATTTCTTCAAGCGGCTAATTGTTGCGTCGGGGATTCGAACCCCCGACTTCAGACCATTTTGCCTCTTCCCGGGTACCACTCGACCAGAGGTGCTGACGGTGTTCGTAGGGGGCGCTTCTTTTTTCATTTAACCGGACTGGCTCTTGGATGATATGTCCTTTCATACCAAGTTAGGTAGATCGATGTGGGTCACTTGATTTGCCCAAATTAACCATTAAGTTTGTTTCTTGAATCCTAGGCTTCCTGTCAATAGGATAAAATGTGTCAAAAATGAGTTCAGATACTGGGAGTATTGGAAACGATACCAAATTACTCTTCCCCAGAGTTTATATTTGCTGACTCTTAGGGATATTTGAGTGTCAATGACGGTCTTTTGTCTTTGACACAGTTCAATGTCTTTTGGTCAGCCCTCCTCATTTGTGGCCCTGTATGCATGATTGCTGGTCGTTGATTCATCTTCAACGCCTTCCTTCTGTGGAATTTTTCCTCTGTCCTTGACTATAACTGCATTGAGCAAAAAGTCACATACCTCAAGCTTCTATGGAATTCGAGATGGACAATCAAAAACCTCCAGTTTTCTGATGGCGATTATTTTTTTGAAGAATACGTGTCTAGAACACGGAGTGAAGCTTCCAGACTCTGGAGTCATTGTCTGGAATGGGGCTATAGATCGCCTTGACTGTTTGGATTTTCTCCCTATTGACAGTAATGAATTCAAAGGAAGAGAAGAAATTTGCTCCTTGTACTTCTTGGCTTGTCGAAGTTGGAAATCCCTTCGATGAAACTATGACGTCTAATTGTTCGAGCATGTCAGGGGGAGGAGATATTTGCTCCGTCTTGAAAAGGAATTGGACAGGAGTGAGGTGGAACGCACAGAGCTCCTGAAGACGGCCTGCAAACATGGGAATGTCGAAAGCAGCCTGGAGGAGGTTATCCTGCCTCGAGTTACCATGGTGTGCGTGCGTCGGGTTTAACCGCATGCCTATGCCTATTATGTCCGATCTTTTGTTTCCTGTACACAGAAGAGAGGAGACATCATTTTCAAAATTATGTTCAGGGAATAAGACTTACCTTCTTTGAAACAGGATGATCCTTTTTGTTTGCCCCTGCTTCCTTGAAAGGGTGTCTTTGAATTTGGCCTGTTCACATGATGTGCCAGTTTTAAATGCTTTATGTTACACTAAGTCAAAGGGAATGATATTCTGAGACATGAAGTGAGAGAGTCAGAAAGACAAACACGGTTAAATTTATCATCTTGTTTTGACAAAAGCTTTTGGTGATGAAATATTTTTTATTTTCAGAACATGTCTTTGGAGGAGAAAAAGCATGAGGAAGCCCAGCCCTCAGTATTCTCTTTGGATGATATTTTCTTTTCATGGTTGGATAGCATCACTGGGCTAGTTTGGAATACCGCCTCATGCTTTCAAAACAAAATATTATAACCATACATTAAAGTACTGGAATAAACAAGACAACAGTAGCACACTAGATAAAAACAAACAAAACTAATAAAAACTCCTATGAAAAGGAGCGCTTTGATAGTGCTGGTCCTGAAGTCAAACGTCTTTGAATTCCTCGCCTCCAGTAGACTCGAAGTATTCGCATGCGATGACTATTTCATTGAAGCTACGAAAGTGTAACCTATGCAGCCAACAGAGATGTTCATGGGGCAAAGTTTCTATGAACTGCTTTATCAATTCTTCTTCAGTCAGTTGAGGGTAGGTTTGCATCATAAAAGCCCTCCACCTTCCTGCATATGCTCGGCAATCCTCCATTGGTCTTCTTCCGAAGTGGGCCAAACTCTCGCAAGGCAGCTCAGTTCCAATCTGGTTTTGGTACTGATGCAAGAATGTGGAAGACAGCTCATTCCAATCCTTTATGAGGTAAATACTTGCTGTGACGAACCATTGCAATGCAGATCCCGTAAGAGTTTCTTGGAACGCATGAGTTGTGAATGACATCGGGCCATGGTACTGACTCATCTCAGTATGGCGATATTGCAAATGAGCCACGGGGCAAGTCGTGCCGTTATACTTGCGGAAATTAGGTATCCATACTTCATTGGGGGTCAAGATCATATGAGGGCAAGGCGGGCTTGACATGTCTTGGTTAGGCCACTGGTTTTCCCACTGCATATTCATTTAAGTGGTGAATTTTTCTGTTTCAGAGAAGTTGGACTCTACCGAGATCACTCCATTGCCTTCTTCTGGGTCAAAATTTCTGAATGAGGATGAAGTATTGAAGCTATCCTCATGGTCAGAGGACGAGTTTAGTAGCTCGTTGGGATCGTAGCGGATTAGGACATACGTTTCTTCTTCTGACGGGCCTTCATCCCCGGGTGACGGTAGGAAACAGTTATATGATGAGTGATCAGTTCCATCGAAATAACGCTGGAAATCCTTGAGATTGTATTCTAGGGACTGGAAGTCATCAGGGTCATATTCTAGAGGAAGGTAGCCTTCAGAGTTGTATTCCAGAGAATGCTTGAAGTTTTGATGCAGTGGTTCGCCAGTTATCAAATTTCGCCTATACTCAGTGGTAGATGTTGAATTGATTGGTTTAGGCTTTCTTTTCTTGGCTCCCGGTCTAGACCTTTTGAGTAAGGCCCTTCGTTTTGCCAGTTCGATTTTGTCAACGGGAACGAGAGATATTAAGACTTCACTCTCTGTTTCACTTTCTATGTCGATAGGGGTTGGTAGTCTTTGAACCCTAGCTCTTGCGGTAAGCTTGGGGAGTCGTCTTGTCGTGCCCCGGTCTTGAATAGGCTCTGTACCTGTGATCTTGTACATAGGTTCCTTACCTTTCCGAGTGGGAAACTTTTCAATAATATGATGTTGCTCAGTTGCCCATTTATCATGCAAGGCTTCATTGACATTTGACGGCTCCTCGTGCTCCGGGATCATTGGTTCTTTTTAGGGCAAGGCGATGTCAGGGCTGATGTCAATATCATATTCTTGGTGGAAAACATGAATTAGTTCCTTCCAGGTTTTAAGGGAACTAATCTTCCTGACAATGTACCATCGCAAGGTAGGGCCGGTCAGGTTTGATTGGTATGATTGAATCATCCTTTGGACCAGGTAGGCTTGTAAGTAGGTCTCTGGGCGTGAGGTATCAGCATACCTTTCGCATTCAGGCGTTCTGAGTTCTTTAGGGATCTTAAAACTGACATAATTGGACGAGTCAATGGGATTCGGCTCCTGCAGCTGTCTCAACTTTTTCATGATCTTTTCAAGCTGTTTATCTTGTTGGTTATTATTTGGTAGATTTGCAGGTGCCAGAAGTGTGCTTAAAGTAGTTATGGAGTTGGGTTTAGCTTGGGTGGATTCCATTTTCCTTGAGAGTTGTCGAAGCACAATGGACATCTGTCCTACGCCGTCTTCAATGTTGGTGAGACGATTTTGTACATCATTCTGATCGGGTCCTATCACATGAGGCCATTCGCGGGTGGCTGATAGTTGACGATTCATAATTACCTGTGGCGCAAAAAATCATAAATGAGCACGAAAGTAAACAAGGATTGACCCATGGCAATGGTCTAACTGCTTCTCTATTTATCAAAAGAGGACTTTAGAGACCACAGACTTCTGACATTTAAAACTTGAAATTAAAATGACAGAAGGAAATACTATGTATTAAACAAAAGTCCCTAAACAATGGGACGAAATTTTCACGATATCAACACTAGGAAACACATGACTGCTAATCTATATGCGACGGGGAGCCTTGTTCTTGCGCCGATGCTTGTTTTCTTGGGCCGGCTCTGATACATGCATCCAGCCTATCCCCAAATCCCCTTGCATAAGCTCTGCTTGTTCATGTTGACTGATCTCGTTGATTGGGTGAGGAATTGATGGCTTCCACTTTGTCGGGATATGATGGTTGTGGATGTAGGACTCAGAGGCGTGATGGGCCTTTTCTTGTCCCTCAAGCCCTTCAGGTATCACAATTCTTTTGCGATGGCACCTGCTCCACGTTTCCTTGATGATGTCAATCTCGAATGTGTATTCACGACTTTGATGGGTGAAAAGTAGTGGAGAGGCCTTCCTCTTGAAAGGAGGTGGGATCTCCTGAAGGGCTCCATACTGTCGCGCCACCCAATATGGGAAATAAGAGATGCCGCCGGTGAAACCAAGCAACGGAATTGGATGGCGGCGTCTGTAAGCAAAGTAAGCTCTTTTTTCATGGAACCAACCAGCACACCATTGGAACGCCTCAGGAGCTGGGTTTCTTAAAAAGTTTATCCAATTTAAACAGCTTTGGCTAGGAATGTATGGTCCTAAAACCATAAATTTCTGAAATGGATTTTCAAAAACATTTATTTCAGACGATCGCATGAAGCCTCGAAATTCACTTAGGTGAGAAAAGAACCAGACTTGTAAGATTTCGGGGAAGACCCGCATGACTTTCTCCATGTTTTCTTTAAAACGATTGAGGGACAAGAATGTTTCAGCTAAGATCATGTTGACATAATTTTGCCCCCTTAAGATCTGATCAACTATCCATGCCATCTTTGGACTTATGACATTTCTTTGATGGGGGAAAATGATGAACCCGAAAAAGGCCAAGAGAAAAATCTCGCTTTTCTGAGTCATGGGTTGATTTTCAAAACAGGCAGTCAAAAATGCTAGGGGGCAGGTATTATGGTTATTTTCAAGAATTTGCCTCATAACATGAACTTCAGCTCCTAAGAGTCGTGCTAACCCACGCAACGGGATAATGCATGTTGATGGCCTAACAAGCCTCTTCTCGAGAGGCATTCCAGTGATGATGCTGTATTCTTCCAGAGTTGGAGTTAGCTCGAACCCATCAAATATAAAAGTAGTCGTCTTTGGGCACCAAAAATGTGCCACGGCTTGTATGACTTCGGGGTGAATACGGATTCGGATCAACGATAGAATATGACCAACTTTGGCTTTCACACGCTCTTGGGCATACTGGTCCAATTGACCCCACCATCTGAAGAGCTCTGCCTTGGGAGTGGGAATAAGCTGGATGTCATCTTCTCCCATCGCATATAAACTGGGACTCGAAAAACTTACCCTAAATTGCCATGGGTCAATAAAAGGACTGAGTAAAAGTAAATAAATTACTTTGCTTTTAAAGAAAATGGCAAGCACAAAGACATGCACATGAGATGTGCGGCTCGATTTCTAACTGAGAAGGTTTGTTGAAATTAAAAGGATATCCGCCCATCGCAGTCTCGCGTTAGCAGCATACCCTCCTAATCTCGGCTAGAGAAATTCGGGGAAAAGAAAGGCAACCTCTACATCGCAGTCTCGCGTTCGAGGTCGTATCTTTCTTGACACCATCCTAAATATCCTATGGCGGCCCAGGTCCGGCGGCCGGGTTGTGTGTGCCATGTGTAGTGCTGAAACAGTAAAGCACGCACCACAATTCATAATCACAAGACAATCTATTTTAAGCAAAGTTAAAATAAATTTCTAAGCTATTGACCTGCATAAAAAAAAAACCTAAGTCAGTAAAGAATTTAAACAAGGCAAAAAAAAGCCTAAGTCTTCAAAGTCCCCAGCGGAGTCGCCAAGCTGTCGCGATCTCTTTTTTCTGGCGCCCAATCGGGGCGGGCGCCTAACGGAGGCTAATGGCTCGACTGGATTAATTAAGCCCGGACTCTCCCAAGTCCACCAATTCACGACTTTAATAGTCTAAGTTTTTAACCTGTAAGTTAATTTTTAAAACGGAGTCGCCACTAATTAATTTGGGGTGGGTTGATTAGAAACCCATGCGAAATATTGGGAGAAATATTCGCTCATGCGCAATCAGAGAAATTAGGATCGGGGACTTGATTACACTAGTTAATCACTAATGCCCTTTCGGTACCTAACCTTGTTTAAACCCTGAGGTTTTTTGGATGTTTAAGGGATTTTCCACGCACTTTGGGGGAAAAAAACAGTTTTTGAACATTTTTCCAATTTTTTGGACATAAAAGGGATTTTTTGGATTTTTGGTATTTTTGTAAAAATACAAGTCTTTTTGGCTTTTTTCTGAATTTTTGGCCTTTTTTGGGAAATATGAAATTTTTTTGTTTTATTTTATTTTTTTTTATTTGGAAAATAAAATATTTTTTAATATTTTTGGAAAATAAAGTATTTTTTGATTTTTCTTGATTTTTCTCGAAAATAAAATATTTTTTATATTTTTAAATATTTTCTGCTTTTTTTGGAAATTAAAATATTTTCTATATATTTTTTTTCGAAAATAAAAAATACATTTTTTTAATATATTTCTTTTGGAAAATAAAAAAAGCCGATCGCACTACGCGGGCCCGGCTCGGATTTTTTCATCTTTTTTCATTTTATTTTTTTTATTATGAAACGGCGCCGTTTGGGGGAGGGGGGGAACCGGTGAAACCCTACCCGGTTCCTCGACTCGGGTCCGACCCAACGACCCGGAAAAAATCAGGAACCCTAGGGTTCCCGATTCGCGGCGCTGAGGAGGAGGACGCGGATCAGCGCGGCGACGACAACGGCGGTGGCGACGACGGTGGTGACAGGGAGGGGGGGAGTGAGCGCGACGGCGGCGGCAGCTACCTGGTCGTGGACAGTGGCTTGAGCGGCGGACGGCGGTGCGGCGATACCCACGATCTCTCTCTCTCTCTCTCTCTCTCTCGCTCTCTCCCTCTCTCTCTCTGCTTCTTCCTCCGGCGAAGCCCGGATCTGTGGCCACTCGACCTCGGACCTCCCCTGAAGTCTCTCAGTGGGTTGTCCGAGGTTGGCAAGCCCCAGATCTGGCTCTCCCTCGCTCTGTGTGTGTGTCTCCGACGACGGAAATGGAGGCCTATTTATAGGCCGAGGGGCGGCCGGTTGACGGAGCTCGACCGGTGGCTGCCGCGGCCCTCGTCGGCCGAACCGGCATCCCATCCGACACCAGCTACCCCCTGCTCCGCGTCCCATCGCCGCCTGCTCCTCCCTGCTCCACGTGCGTCGCCGTTCGGCGATTTCTCTCTGGCGTCGCACCCTCGCGCGTGCGTTGCAGAGGTGCGAGGGAGAAGAAGACCCGGTTGGGCCGGGCTAAGGGGATGGGCCGTGGAGGCCCATGCGGAGGCCTCCTCCCTTCCTTTCTGTTTTTGTTGTTGTCGCGACCCAATTTTTCGATGGCGAAGGGTGAATCACCTAAAACTAGGTTAATGGATTACTAAGTCCGAAGACTTGGCGCGGACTCTCCCAAGCCCTACCAATCGCGACTTGATATTAAGAAAAAAAACATTAAGACATGCAATTATATTTCAAATTGGAGCCGCCACTAACCAATTAGGGCTGATTAGAAACCCAGGTAAAGTATGGGAGAATACTTTACCTTTTACGAACCAGAGATTTAATGGATTCGGGGACATGGTTACGCTAGATTAATCTAACGCCCTTTCGGTACCTTAAGAAAAACATTTTTGCAGGCAGTCTTGATTAATTTTAACCTAAGATGCTAACATGCAAATGGTGGTCATGCGGGTGCACAATCAATTAAATAACATTCAATAAATCAAAATGCTAAGAAATTATAAACCACAACTTTATTAAAGTCCACTCTCTAAGAAAACATTTAAAAAATGTTAATTAAAATGCATGCCCTAAACATGATTCCTAAATGACATGACACCTAACTTTTATTATTATGCAATCTTAATCTAAAATTAATATGTATGAATTTTACTTTAACGATATGTGAAATGCAATTTATATGGCCTAATTTGAACTATATGTATGCACTCTAAATTATAAAATCCTAATATGCATGCATTTCATGATATGGGATGAATGACATAATAATTCTATATGCATGCTCTTTTTGTGATTTTTTTTTATGTATGCAACCTATACTAAATAATGATGATATGAAATGAGATCAATTATGAACTAATTAATTAACCAAGGAAATAGCTTTTGTGTTTTCTCTTTTTATCTTTTTTTATTTTTATTTTTTTTAATGACCGAATAATTTTTATTTAAAAAATAACGTAATGATGCAATGCTAACTTTTTTTTATTATCTTTTATTTTATATTTAAAAAGACTACATGATGGGAATACTAAAAAAAAAATTAAACTATGACCCACTAATTAAAATGCAATATGTAACGTGCACATTATGAACTCTATATAACCTAAATAACATTTTTTTATTCTTTTTTAGTTTATTAAAGGAAAATTAACCTAATCCTATATGAATAAAATATGTTGCTTAAAATGTAAAATGCATATGGGCCTAAATATCTAAGTTCTAAATATGACATATAATGCATGATATGTGATAAACAAATAACCAAAATATGTATCCTACTTCGAAAATCATCAATGTAAATCAAACAACATATCATTTTAATGGGCATCAACAATGCAAAGCAATTCATGAATTTTGCCATAAAAAAGTCAAAATAATAAAAAATCTAACCCGACGTCTCGCGGGTCAATATTTTTAATTATTATGGCTTAATATGACAAATTTCCTAACTGGGTAATGATCAAAACAAATCAAGTTAGAATAAAAAGAAAGTTGTTATTCTAAATACTTAAAATAAACTTAATCTAAAAAAAACCTACCTAATCTACCTCACAGTTAGCTTGAGGAATTGTGAAGAAATGGGGGTGGCTGGGCTGCGATGGTTCGCCAATGAGTTGGTCCCGGTGGCCGGAGCTGGGGCGACATGGACCGGCGATGGGCGGATCGGCGGCGAACGGACCGGCAGAAGACTCCGGTGAGGGGGGCGGACCACTGGTTTGCTGTGCGCGAGCTGCTAAGTCACGAGCTGCTGGCTGCTATGGCGTCAGGCACGGACCTGGAGGCGTGGAGGGGAGCTCGGGCTTCGTGGACGGATGGGCAGTCGTTGCTTGGAGAGTTGCAGGCGGCGGGCACAGCAGCAAAGGTGCTCGGGTGAAAGCGAGCAGTGGGCGGCGCGAGGTAGCGCCGGGGCTGCGCAAGCGGCGAAGGCGGAGCGTCAGAGGGCTTCGGGGCGCGATTGGGGTGGCGCGAGCTTCAGGTGCGGGCGTCGCGGCGGCTTCTCGGCTTATGGCAGCAAGGGGTTTTGATTCGTCGCTCGGGCGGAAGGGCTCGCGGAGGACTCCTCGGGCGTCGGGTTGCTCGGGGCGGCGCGAGTCGGAGGCGCGGCTGCACGTCGGGGGCGAATCGGCGGAACGACGATGCTGCAGCAACAGCAGCAGAGACCAGCGAGGAGCTTGGCAAGGGGGCGGCGTTCAGAGCTTGGTCGGAGCTCGGCGGTGATGCAGACGTGGCGGCGCGGCAAACGTGGACGGCTTCGGGGCGGCTGAGTGCGTCGGAGGCGGAGCAACACGGCGAACGGACCGGCAATGGACTCCGGTGAGGGAGGCGGCAGCAGCAGGTGGCGGAGGTGTGCGCCGGTGAGGAGAACTTTGGGGAAGAAGCACAGTAAATTTCCCCTTTTTTACTGTCCTCCCCCTCTGCTCTTGTACTTCACCTTTTCTTCTTTTTCCTTTTTGCTCTTTGCCTTCTTCCACACGTCCCTTCTCCGACTTTCCCTTCTTTTTTGTTTTTTCTTTTGTGTTCCTCTCCTCAAACGAAGAAGAAACCCCCCTCCGAAAGTGAAAAATCAGGAGCCCCCCATTTGGCGTCTAACTTTGCTTTTTTTTTTTATAGGGTAAAGACTCAAAGCTGTTCGAGATGTTGCGATATTCACTCAACTCCTTCAACAACAAAGTGGCTCCAATCGCACGGCCGTTTAATTTTTGAATTTCAAAATTTTGCTTCAAAATTTCCCTCTAATCAAATATTATCCTTTACTTCTAAAAACTAATAAAAATAAAACTGATTTTTTTTTAATTTTTGAAATGAAAATATATTTTCAACAACAAAGATTTTAACAACCAAATTTAATTTATTAATTTTTTTTTTTAAATATTAGGTGTCAACAGCTGCCCCTCTTTGAAGTGAAGCTCGTAGAGGTTTTCTTCAAAGATGTATGACACCTAAATTTAAACCATGCAAAATGAAATATGAAATGCATATGCAAATGTTAATGACTTGACTCTTTTTTCTTCTTTTTTTTTTAAAGAATAAATGATGCAATGTAAATGCAATGATTCGGTCAGGAAGATAGATCTCTATGTGTCTATGACCAATGAAATGCAAATGCAAAGAAGAGCACGTACCTGTCATACCCGTTTGGGGATTTAGGTGTGAAATTATTCCGATGAGACTTGTCAATCATCTAGAACTCCCTTTGATAATTGATAGGCTCAAAGTCTTTAGGGATCTGGAATTCTCATCAGATTCTAAGCACCTGGAAATTGCATCAAGTACTTGAAACTTCAAAAATCTGATTCTTATATCAGACATTTGGAAACATTTACTAAACATCTGGAAATCACATCAGATGTTTGAAAATACAAACACTTGGAAATCACATCAAGCATTTAAAGGTTCAAATATTTGGAATTCACACCAGACATTTGAAAACATTTTATAGATACTTGGAATTCTCATCAAGTACAAAGATGACTGGATAAACTCAGGGTTTCAAAGACAATATTTTTGGTCTTTGAGGAAAAATTCAATGAAAGCTCATGCATGATGGCTTTATCAAGCTTCTATCGGAAAAATTATCACCAGGACAATTTTCAGTTATAGCGTGAATCTCTTGAACATGCTAAATGAGACACTTTTGGTGTGAAAAGGCTTTTTCACTCGCTCTCATTTAAGAAGGGTTATTTGTCCCGACCATTGATGCGGGAATATATCACTCAATCTTATCATCATCTTGTCGACAAGAATTCGAATTTTCTTGCAAGCAGTACGACCTTACCAATCTGAGAGGTCTTTGTCAATGATTGTAATGCAGGCTTGGTCAATGGCTTAACAAAGGACTCTTCGAGTCAAAGCAATTGAAAGAATGATTCTGTAATCATCTCCGGGTTTACAAGTCAAGAACCCTGCAAAATGATAAAGAAATAATCTTGCTCGCACTTCTTCGAGCAATGCTTAAAACATATGAATTCCTATGTTAATTCAAATCCCCTAATCTGAAGAGACTTTGTAAGGGACGTAACATAGGCTGGGTTCATGGGTTGAGAAACGAAAGGATCGTTAGGCTCAAAGATGTGTATAAGGGTCAAAGTTGGTGATCATCATGACATTGTCACCAGTTTTCTTTGCCATGGATTGTCTTCTTGACAGATCTCTTTATTGGCTCAAAAGTTTATCACTTGATGCCAATGATTATTCAACTGGAGATTTTTTTTCTCAACATTTTTTTAAATCATTTTCTTTGATGATAGACATTGGTCAAGCACATTGCTTTTTTTTATGTCTCCAATTCATCAGTCATTTCTCTCTTTTTCACGGGCATTGGCCTTGCTTTTACCAGGCACACTGCTTTTTCATGTCCCTTAGTTCTATTTCAGTTCTTGCACACAATGCGTGTGTCAAGTATACTTCAAGGGTCTTCATCTGTCTCTTGTCTTGCCCCAGTGTGGGGGATGATCACCAACTGGGTTTAAAAGAAATGAAATAGCAGGCTCAAGTGGGCTATTCAAAGGATATAAGTGTGTAGGATAGTGAAAGAAATGCTCTTCGTCATCCTAAGGCACTTAAATTAGCACATGAATTCAATGTAATAGCACGACTTGAAGATTGATGCAAGTGAGAGCAAGAAAATTTCAATTCACTTTCCTCACTTCATGATGTCATTTTTATCTCCTAGTTGCCCCGATGTGGGGTGATTCTTGACATGGGTAATTTGAAAAGAACATCCATAAGTGTATGGGCTCAAAATGGTTAAGCAATGGAACACCTGTAGTGTTTGGGATAGAGAAATGAACTGCCTCTCGTCATTTCAGCTGTCGTACTTTTCGCAAGAAAATTCTTCACCTTGAAATACAAAATGTTTCCACACTCACCTCACAATATATAGACAGGGGACGGTGTATGGGATTAGGCTTGCCTTTCACACCTCATTTAGCATGCTCAAGTAACTCGACATCTTTCACTGAATTATCCATTTTGATAAATTTCAAGTGGAATTGACGAATTGCACAATATCATGTGAAAGCATTCTATAATAATAAAGAGGGCATGCTCATAAAGTCAAAACTATTATGTGTCCATGTCTTGCCCTTCCTTTGTAAATGAGCTCATGTGTGCAGGGCTGCACCTGAAACATAAAGCAGATAATTAAAAGAAACAAACAGGGTAAATTAGATGCATGCTGAAAATTATTTTATTTTGAATTTTTTTTTAAAAGGGAACATGAATAAGCCCAGCCTTCAGAATTAGCTCCTTGCCATTTTCTTTTGGTAGGATTTCATCACAGGGCTAGTTTGGTGTACTTCAACATGCCCTTAAAATATGAACATCTCCATGTATTTTATTGGATGAAAAGCAAATTACATTATTGAAATCAGGGAAATCCTAGAATTGATAATGCAAATATGCAAATACGGAAAGCGATAAAGACTCCTGCGCAGAGGAGTGTGCAGATAATTAGAATTCTCCTACTCTCGAGCTTCGTCGATGACAAACACTGAACACTTCAGTCATCCTTTGAGTGTGTCATCAGAGCTCTCAATCTTTGGAGGTGCATGATCATCTATGCCACCCCATCCATCTGGGATGATATCCCGTGGGTTGATGTAAGAGCTGGGAGGAGCCGAATACTTTACATAGTAATCGAACTTGCCACTTGGTTGCCCCAGGGTATCCATCACTTCTGTTTCCTCATGCATCATTTGAAACACGGTGGGCTCAGCATCAAAATTGAAAATGACATTCACAGCTTCTGGGTGGTCAGGGAGTGGGTTATTCTGGATGTTTGGCTGTCCATCGCGGAATGAGACCACCTTGGCGTCCAAAAGATTTTGGATTTTGTGTTGCAGTGTATAGCAATCGTCAACAGAATGCCCTACCTCCCCCATATGATAAGCACATGTCTTGGACGGATCATAGTCGGGGAAACGCTCGGGATTAGGTCGCTTAGGCTCCTTAGCGAGTAATCCGTTTTTCTGAAGAGTTGGCAAGATCTTGGACAATGGCTTAGGAAGAGGTGTAAATTGACGCCTGGAAGAGTTCTTCTGCTGGCCAAAGAATGGTCGTGCTCCTCCCTGTTGAGTGTTCAAAGTTGGGCGAGGTGCCTGAACATAAGCTGCATTAACCTCTGCTATAGGTTCCTTATCCTTCTTGGCAAAGACTCCCCTATATGAGCTGGTTTGATCAGACGCCCATCCATCACGCAGGGCTATTTAAATTCGCTCGCCAACAGGGACTAGCTGATTGAACGACTCGGCAGTCGATCCTAACATCCGATTTCGATATTCAGGCGGGAGTGTCTTCATGAACAAATCCATCAACTCCTTTTCAGTCGGTTCCGGAGTAATTTGAGCAGCTACAGACCTCCATCTCGTGACATATGCCTTGAAAGATTCCATCTTCTTCTTCTCAGTGCGAAGTAAATCCTCTCGAGATGGAGTGACATCAATATTATACTTGTACTGCTTGAAGAAGGCATCAGTCAAATCCTCCCAAGTCTCTAGGAGATTAATCTTCTTCATAATATACCACTGGAGTGCCGGTCCTGTCAGGCTTGCTTGAAATTGCTTAATCATCAGGGGTATGTTATCAACATATGGGGTCATCCTAACCACATAAGTCTGCAAATGGATCTTTGGGCAAGAAGTGCCATTATACTTTTCAAAGTCTGGCATTTTGAACTTCTTTGGTATCTTGATCTTTGCATAATGGGACAGATCAGTTGGGTCTTGATTAAATGCACCCTGCAGCTGCTTAAGTTTCTCCTCGATTTTCGCCAAGCGTTTTTCTTGCTCAGTCTTCGGTACAGCCTTCTGTATCACTTGTATCTCCTCGTCAACAATGATTTGAGGCGTGTTAGTAGTTTTCTCCCTAGAGACATCATTAGAGCTTGATGGGCCACTTGTGGATACATTCTTGCATTTATCTTTCGGATCGGCCATAGGAGCATGTTGTGGTAACACCACTTCGACTTGCGGAGCTGATGTGACAGTATTTGCCTGAAGAGAATCGATTTGTTTAGAAAGCTGCTCAAAGACATTCAAGACTTGCTTCATTTCTGTTTCGAGGGCAACGATACGAGTTTGTTCAGCAACACGTATTTGTTCGGCGTCATCGGCCATTGTTACTCTAGAACGAGTACGGATTGGCGATCTTGGGTGAGCCGTGTTGTTACCTAAGGAGAAAGAAATAATATAAGAAACAACGACAAGATAGGAAAATGGCACATGACAATGGTCTAAACATCTCATTTTATTTATTTAAAATGTTTGAACCAAACTCCTTAACAATGAACTAAACTTCCTAACAATGAACTAAGAATTGAAATTCAAATCCCTAAACATTGAACTAAATTTGAAAAGACTGAATTGAAATCAAGATATCTAAACATTGAACATCTCATTTTATATGCTTTCGGGAACCCAACGCCTTGCGAAGCTTCTTATTTTTTTAGCTTCAACAATTTCCACTTTCCGCTTAAGATGCTCAATTTGTGCTCGTTGGGTGGGCTTCTCGGTCACATCAGGGACCACTGGACATAAGGCCTGGTCGCCTTGATCTAACTGGTCCAGCCATATTTTGAGCTCTTTTGGAGAGGAAATGAATTGTACGTCGATTTTCCCCATTGCATATAAGACAAGACTGACGGCGAAACCTATTGTCATGGACCGACAAAATTACAATAAAGTAAGTAAATTGCAAAGGAGGAGTTTAGACAACTTACTTTTACCAGAAAAGGATGACAATCACATAGACACACGCATGAAATGTGAGGCTTAACACCTAAACTACAAGGTTTAGCAAGTTAGAACTAAAAGGATGGACCGACTTGTCGCAGTCTCGCGTACAAATGTCGGGTCCTCTTAGCTCTGGTTCAGTCAAAAGAAAATCCCATGGTCACGCAGTTTCGTGAGCAAGGATAAACGTTTTGACAACAAGAAAAAATTTCGGGGTTGAGAAAGGCAACCTCTACATCGCGGTCTCGCGTTCGAGGTTGGTTCATTTCTCAACACCATCCTAGAATCCTTAAATGCGGTCCAGGTCCGACGGCAGGTTGTGTGTGCAATGTGTAGTGCTAAAGTAATTTGAAAATCATGCATAACAATTTATAATACAAACAACACTTCAATGATAAAGAAAAATAAATCATTCATCTTTACACCCTCCTGCAAGACAAGGATTAGCAAAGACTACTCCCCTTATACCTCCCATCTGCAAGAACATTTAACACCTTAGGAATATTAGTGACATACCTGGTATCCTTGCTGCCAAAACAAAAATATTTTTTTAAAAGAAACAGGCCTATGTCCACTATGAGTTTTAACTCTAAGTCCCCAGTGGAGTCGCCAAGCTGTCGCGACCCAATTTTTCGATGGCGAAGGGTGAATCACCTAAAACTAGGTTAATGGATTACTAAGTCCGAAGACTTGGCGCGGACTCTCCCAAGCCCTACCAATCGCGACTTGATATTAAGAAAAAAAACATTAAGACATGCAATTATATTTCAAATTGGAGCCGCCACTAACCAATTAGGGTTGATTAGAAACCCAGGTAAAGTATGGGAGAATACTTTACCTTTTACGAACCAGAGATTTAATGGATTCGGGGACATGGTTACGCTAGATTAATCTAACGCCCTTTCGGTACCTTAAGAAAAACATTTTTGCAGGCAGTCTTGATTAATTTTAACCTAAGATGCTAACATGCAAATGGTGGTCATGCGGGTGCACAATCAATTAAATAACATTCAATAAATCAAAATGCTAAGAAATTATAAACCACAACTTTATTAAAGTCCACTCTCTAAGAAAACATTTAAAAAATGTTAATTAAAATGCATGCCCTAAACATGATTCCTAAATGACATGACACCTAACTTTTATTATTATGCAATCTTAATCTAAAATTAATATGCATGAATTTTACTTTAACGATATGTGAAATGCAATTTATATGGCCTAATTTGAACTATATGTATGCACTCTAAATTATAAAATCCTAATATGCATGCATTTCATGATATGGGATGAATGACATAATAATTCTATATGCATGCTCTTTTTGTGATTTTTTTTTATGTATGCAACCTATACTAAATAATGATGATATGAAATGAGATCAATTATGAACTAATTAATTAACCAAGGAAATAGCTTTTGTGTTTTCTCTTTTTATCTTTTTTTATTTTTATTTTTTTTAATGACCGAATAATTTTTATTTAAAAAATAACGTAATGATGCAATGCTAACTTTTTTTATTTTTTATTTATCTTTTATTTTATATTTAAAAAGACTACATGATGGGGAATACTAAAAAAAAAAAAAATAAAATTAAACTATGACCCACTAATTAAAATGCAATATTTAACGTGCACATTATGAACTCTATATAACCTAAATAACATTTTTTTATTCTTTTTTAGTTTATTAAAGGAAAATTAACCTAATCCTATATGAATAAAATATGTTGCTTAAAATGTAAAATGCATATGGGCCTAAATATCTAAGTTCTAAATATGACATATAATGCATGATATGTGATAAACAAATAACCAAAATATGTATCCTACTTCGAAAATCATCAATGTAAATCAAACAACATATCATTTTAATGGGCATCAACAATGCAAAGCAATTCATGAATTTTGCCATAAAAAGTCAAAATAATAAAAAATCTAACCCGACGTCTCGCGGGTCAATATTTTTAATTATTATGGCTTAATATGACAAATTTCCTAACTGGGTAATGATCAAAACAAATCAAGTTAGAATAAAAAGAAAGCCGTTATTCTAAATACTTAAAATAAACTTAATCTAAAATAAACTTAATCTAAAAAAAACCTACCTAATCTACCTCACAGTTAGCTTGAGGAATTGTGAAGAAATGGGGGTGGCTGGGCTGCGATGGTTCGCCAATGAGTTGGTCCCGGTGGCCGGAGCTGGGGCGACATGGACCGGCGATGGGCGGATCGGCGGCGAACGGACCGGCAGAAGACTCCGGTGAGGGGGGCGGACCACTGGTTTGCTGTGCGCGAGTTGCTAAGTCACGAGCTGCTGGCTGCTATGGCGTCGGGCACGGACCTGGAGGCGTGGAGGGGAGCTCGGGCTTCGTGGACGGATGGGCAGTCGTTGCTTGGAGAGTTGCAGGCGGCGGGCACAGCAGCAAAGGTGCTCGGGTGAAAGCGAGCAGTGGGCGGCGCGAGGCAGCGCCGGGGCTGCGCAAGCGGCGAAGGCGGAGCGTCAGAGGGCTTCGGGGCGCGATTGGGGTGGCGCGAGCTTCAGGTGCGGGCGTCGCGGCGGCTTCTCGGCTTATGGCAGCAAGGGGTTTTGATTCGTCGCTCGGGCAGAAGGGCTCGCGGAGGACTCCTCGGGCGTCGGGTTGCTCGGGGCGGCGCGAGTCGGAGGCGCGGCTGCACGTCGGGGGCGAATCGGCGGAACGACGATGCTGCAGCAACAGCAGCAGAGACCAGCGAGGAGCTTGGCAAGGGGGCGGCGTTCAGAGCTTGGTCGGAGCTCGGCGGTGATGCAGACGCGGCGGCGCGGCAAACGTGGACGGCTTCGGGGCGGCTGAGTGCGTCGGAGGCGGAGCAACACGGCGAACGGACCGGCAATGGACTCCGGTGAGGGAGGCGGCAGCAGCAGGTGGCGGAGGTGTGCGCCGGTGAGGAGAACTTTGGGGAAGAAGCACAGTAAATTTCCCCTTTTTTACTGTCCTCCCCCTCTGCTCTTGTACTTCACCTTTTCTTCTTTTTCCTTTTTGCTCTTTGCCTTCTTCCACACGTCCCTTCTCTGACTTTCCCTTCTTTTTTGTTTTTTCTTTTGTGTTCCTCTCCTCAAACGAAGAAGAAACCCCCCTCCGAAAGTGAAAAATCAGGAGCCCCCCATTTGGCGTCTAACTTTGCTTTTTTTTATAGGGTAAAGACTCAAAGCTGTTCGAGATGTTGCGATATTCACTCAACTCCTTCAACAACAAAGTGGCTCCAATCGCACGGCCGTTTAATTTTTGAATTTCAAAATTTTGCTTCAAAATTTCCCTCTAATCAAATATTATCCTTTACTTCTAAAAACTAATAAAAATAAAACTGATTTTTTTTTTAATTTTTGAAATGAAAATATATTTTCAACAACAAAGATTTTAACAACCAAATTTAATTTATTAATTAATTTTTTTTAAAAATATTAGGTGTCAACAGTTGTTTTCTTTGGTTTTTGTTTCGTTTTTTTCTTTGTTTTGTTTTTACTATTTATTATACGAAAAAGAGGAAAAAAAGAAGTTTAAAGCCTAACCTAATCAAAATTTAGGCGTCAACATATATTTCTTAACAATTTTTAGAGGAAAAGACATAAAATGGGTAAATGAATCAAAATTATCTCTAAAAAGGGGACATAATAAGATAATCTTATACGAAATGGAATAAAAAAATAAGATGGGCATATCACAAGATTGTACATTATAAAGGATAGAGTTAGGAATTTAATTTTGAAAGGGAAGAATTATTTTCATCATAATCATAGCTGGAAAACTTGAGCAACTGTTCCGGCTTCGGGGTAAGGCCTAAGAAAATGATCCTTTTTGCAAACATCAAGCCCTTGCTCACCCATTAATGGAGGTGCTCGTGGTTGCTCAACATAGGATCAGGTCTAGCCAATCGCTCTAAGCCCATCCCGTTGGGAGAATAGTGACAAATGAACAATAACAGATTAGTGCAGTAGAACAAAACAATTTTCCTCTTGTGCAAATCTAACGTGAAGTGATAAGATGGAGCATTATTAATATCAAACACCCACAAACACAAGGTGATTGTTTTTTACATGGAAAACCTCCTTGATGTAAGGGATAAAAAACCATGGGATCCGAGTCCATCCAAAATCTTCACTTTTAACAAAATTGGGTGAGCAAGATTCTTCTCTAGTTAAACTAGATGTACATAGTAGCAATAACATCAAGGCCACTATTTTTGGCAATATACATGAACTTCACAAGAGATCAAGGTTAAATCTAACCTAAAACACAAGTTTGGTTCATCCCACAAAAAATCTAATGTAGGGGGGCTTCAAGGGAAAATCAAATCGATCAAATTCAAGAAGAATATGTCATGAGCATGCTGCGAAAATTTAGCTCATTCAAACCACAAATTGACCTCCAACATCAACTTGTTGATACTCAGATATTGCCCCTTTCCTAGATTTTCGGATTTTTTTTCTCTCTTATTACTATGTCTCAACAAACATTTTTTTTCTACTACATAAAGATAGTGAGAAATCATATTTCTCCATATGGACTATCATATGGGCTTTAACCTTTCAATTTATAATTTATTGGGTTTCCTCCACATAGGAGTCAACCCAACCTAATACCTCCTTCGATCCCCATCTTTTCCATCGATGCCCCTCTCTATGTGAGCAATTTGTCCATGATCGAGGTGGGTTTTTTTTTTTGTTGAATATCTGTGAATACATTTAATTGCTTGTCAATATGATAACTGTTTTTGGGAGAGTAATAAATGTAATGTCTCCTCAATATTGAATACATGAACGCGTAGGAGTTCTACATCATCAATACGCTTCAAGCAAATCGCTGCTAGTTCAAGAATTGTCCAGTCAATCTGCATTTTTATTCCATCTGATGTTACACACATGTGCGATGACTTAATGAGCTTTATTAATCTGAAGAATCCTTATTTTGCAATCTTCCTTCATTCTACATAGGGACTCATAGGAAGTACCCCCTTTGGTCACAGCCTTTTCGGCAGTGCTCTTGAGCTCTTTGACTCTAGTTCTCATCTTGTGCCCTTCTTTCTCTATCATTATCATCCTCACCAACTTCTCTATCTCCTCCCTCCCCACAATCTTCTTCGACGGCAGCTCCTTTGGCCGGATCGCCACCCCGATCTCCTCCGCGAGGAGTGTCGCGTTTTGCCTTTGCTCGGCGTACAATGGCCAGGCAATCATGGGCACTCCGTTCAGTATACTCTCTAGGGTCGAGTTCCAGCCGCAATGAGATAGGAACCCGCCTACGGATGGATGGCTCAGGATGTCCACCTGTGGGCCCCACGATGGGAGTATTAATCCCACTTCCCGAGTACGTGCCGCGAATCCATCCGGCAGAAAGCTCAAAAGCTCATCATCACCACCTCCCTTTCCCACGTCAAAGAACGATCCATCAAGAGATTTGGCTATTGGTTTCCGGAGTATCCATATAAACCTACAAAATTATACATTTGTAAGATGAAAAAAATATAGAGCCAAAGAACACTAAAACGAAGCTTAATTTATACATGCCACACTTTTTTTTATAAATTTTTTGGATTATTATTAGGTTTTCCGCAAGTGTGAAAAAAAATTAAACATTCGTCGTTGAGTTATATATCTACCCCGAGTTAGTGCTGTATAACGTGCTAAATATGTTTTTCTTTTTCTTAAAGCGTGCAACGTGCTCCACTCCACCAAATGCCTCGTGGAGCATGATTGCATGAAAATTTTCTGACCGTACCTTTGTCGGCTCAGCTCTAATCCCCAAGCCAGCTCGACCAGCTGCTCGGCCGACAAAGTCCCTCCACTCCCAAACGAGACGAACAACACCGACTCGCGCGGCTGCTTATCCAGCCATTCCAGCAGCTCCTTCTCCAAACCGGCCGGTCTGACCGGTCTAATGAGCGGCCCAACGGTATAGACCGGACTGTTCACGACCCGGCCCAAGAACTCCTCATTCCTCAGTGCGGCGAGCGTCTCGGCCTGCAAATCCTCCCACACATTCAACAAGACTCCATCTCCCATCGGGATCTCTTCAGCAATCCGCACGAAGTCGCGGTACTGCAGTTGGGACCGGTCCAGCATCGGGTCCGTCACGTCCTCTGGTCGGACCGGCTTGCAACCCGGGATCTCGAGCGGTTCGGTTCGGTCCGCGTACTCTCCCTTGACTTCCTTGTCCAGCGTTGGCGAGTGTAGGAGTAACGCAAGAAACCATGCACTGGTAGCGACGTAGACGTACTTGGGGATCCCCAGCTCGTCGCCAATGCACAGATGCTCCGTCCCGAACAAGTCCACGATAAGGACATCAGGCCGCGCCTCCATTGCCAGGAGTGCAGACCTGAACACATGCCGGGCCTCGCGCATCATGGCCGCGAGCCGCGCAAACACGGATTCGTCAGGGCTGAGGCCCGTGGCCGCGAGGTCAGGGGTCGGGAGCTCCACAATGTCGAGAAGCTTGGGGGTCATGGCGGACTCAATGATCTCGGCCTCGGCGTGGGAGGCCTGTGAGCGAAGGACAAAGACGGTCGCCTCAAAGCCGTGGTCGGCGACAAGGCGCTTGCCAAGCTCAATGATGGGGACGAGGTGGCCCATGCCGAGGCTCGAGAGGAGCGCCGCATGGAGCCTTCTCGGCGTCTCCATGGACGAGTTGGAGGAAAAAGAGATCGACATCTATGTGAAGAAGCGAGGCCGAGAGTGTTGTACGAAGAGGGTGTTTTGCCGACGACACAGGTTTGGCGGAAGGGGTATTAAATAGTTACACAACTTGACAGGCTAACGAGATTAATTAAGCTTCTAAGATAATATTTTTTAATGCATATATTATATAATATCACAAGAGTGAACGAAGAATTAACATGTTTAAGTTTTTAAGTTTTTTTCTAATGATTTATCGCATGAAAAATTTAGGGATTGAATTCAACCCCTAAATAAAAATATCACTTGCATGGATCATCGCACATATTCTTTATGACCCATCATGGATTGATGCACACAAGATCACTCTTTGTCGCACAACGCCTCCATGGACAAGCATGCGTAGGATCGTCTCTTACAGATATCGATCAATAATTCAGAAGGAAAGAAAGGCGATTACAATTGGCAAATCGAGAATATCCACGGTTGAAAGGAAACAAATATGATGGAGGGAAATCAAGACTATGTAATTGACTCTCTTGATATATACTTTCCACCGATTCCTCCATGATGACATCTCCAAGATCTCAAAGCAAACAATTCTCGGAGGAAAGAATAAAAAGAGAGGGAAAGAATATGAATCTGATTGGGAGGAATCGGTGGAGTATTGACAAGAGATTAATACTCATGGAATGAGCTCTCCAATGGTGAATGGATTTGGACGCATTCGCGGGAATATAAGTAGAAACTAATAAGGAAACTAAAAGATTTGATGCACTAATTTGGAAGTGAATTAGCGAGATTCACAGTTAATTAGAGTGCATTGACAATCTAAAGTTTTTTTTTTCTTTTAATAGTTAGGCCAACGCATGTTAATTAAAGTATGTATAAATATAGGGTAAATCCATATTTTTTCATTAAAAAAATCAATCAAATAAAATGTCATTAAGATCGTGTTAATTAAAGTTGTTTAGTCTCATAGCATGCGTATCATTCTTGCCTGTCCTGTGGTAATTAGTGCATATAAGTCAATTTCCTTTTAATATAAGCTTCTAGGATTATCCTCGTTTTGTCAAATTAGGCGTGGTAATAAAAAAAATGAAAAGAAACAGTATAGACCGCATGTTAATTAGTTAGAATTTCGTGCAAAATCATGAATAGCATGTGTTGACACCTAATTTTGGAAAAATAAAATTGCATTTTGAACAAATAAAAGGAAAAAATGAAAGAAAATGGGGGCAATTGATTTGATTGGTACGGGTCCTAGACAAAAAAATTATTTCCCTATTCAGGCGACCGTAGAATGGTGCGGGTCCTAGAAGGCGAAACCTCGTTTAGGCGACCGTAGAATGGTACGGGTCCTGGAAGGTAACCCCCGTTTAGGCGACCGTAGAATGGTACGGGTCATAGACAAAACTTATTTCCCTATTCAGGCGACCGTAGAATGGTACGGGTCCTAGACAAAACTTATTTCCCTTTTCGGGTGACCGTAGAATGGCACGGGTCCTGGAAGGTAAATCCCCGTTTAGGTGACCGTAGAATGATATGAGTCCTAGACACAACTAGCTTTGTCATACTAGGCGACCGTCGAAATGGTACGGGTCCTAGGAAATCAGTTTTCTTTACAAAGTCATGTTACTATTCTGGGCGACCGTAAAATGGTATGGGTCCTGGACGTGTAACACCAATTTATCTTGAGTTACTCTACCCTACTTGAAGGTAAGTTATTCCAGGTAAATTCATTTATCATTTGCATTAGCATTTCCATGCATCATACATATTGCATTCAAAAAAAAGAATTCATTTTCCAACAAAAAGTCATTTAGTGCATGTGCATAATTAAAATTAGGTTTCAATTTATCTTTGTCGGCAACCTCTACGAGCTTACCTTCAAAGAGGGGCAGCTGTTGACACCTAATTTTGGAAAAATAAAATTGCATTTTGAACAAATAAAAGGAAAAAATGAAAGAAAATGGGGGCAATTGATTTGATTGATGCATGGAAATTTGAAATTCTGATGGGTATTCGGATTTTGTTAAATGCGAAAGCAATTGAATAAGGGGCAAGAATTTTTGTAAAATGGAAGGAATCAAGTAAAATCGAGCTGATTGCGAAATCACGTTCCAATTTGCGGGCTTGATTTAATGCAACAAGAAATGGCAACTCGGGAAATGCCATGTAAAAAGACCGTTTCGAATCACTATAAAAGAGAGGCTCACTTTTCATGACAGGAGGAGGAGAGTGGAGCTCACAAGGGAAAAAATGGTGAGAAAACGTAGAGAGGTTCGATAGACAATCTCTTAGAGAGGAGGCGATTTTCAAAAAAATTCAGAGCAAAAGTGAGGAAGGTTTTCTCCTTGGTTTCTTTTGAGTTCAATTTTCTTTGGAGGAGAGGCACACACCCTCAGGGATCTCGGACGATGGTGTAGTCTTCTTGACGATGCCCCATGTTCATCATGCTTCATGGATATTGACGACAAGCATAAAGCTAAGTCGAGCTTCCTTTTTTTTAAGTTTGATTGTGTGCAATTCCAATTTGCTATTCGCACTAAGGTGATTTTATTTTTTCTTGCCTAGATTAAACTCCTACACCTCCGACAATAATTCCAGTAGCGAGACATCGAAGTGGCCAACGTACCTAAGCGCTGATTGCCATCCAATGATTTCACTGTAATAAAACCGGGTTGTTTCTCTCCCTATTAAAGTTGTTCATCCCATATTTTCGGTATTTACTTTGTTTTGTTCTGATGTTGTGGTCACAGGCAATTCAATGCCAAACAAAAGGCCACACAATTCCATATTCCACCATAATTGACAAGAGAGAGACGACAAGAGAAGGGGGCGTCCACTCAAAAAGTTCTCGGAGGAGACTAGTGAATGGTCAAATCAAGAACTAGCCATATGCCCACCAACGCTGCTGCGAGTCCCCTCCTTTAGGTAGTTTAGTTTTAGTTTTATTTTTATTTCTTTCTTTTGTTTATTTTATGTTATTTTATTGTGTTTTAAATTTTGTTATTATTGTTTAAGTTAGAATATGGTATGTCAATATTCATTTCATGAATCTCGTATTTTTTCAAATTATTATAATTATTAATTTGATCCGTAAGACGTCGGATTATTTTTATTAATTATATTAATTTTTGGGCTTTTTGATAGAATTTCAATTGTTAAATCACGATAATTATTTAATTTGGTCCGTAAGACTTCGGATCAGATTTATAATTATTTTGATCACTTTGTTGTGATAATTAGGGTTAGAATAACCGTTAATTTGACCTGTGAGACAACAGGTTATTTTTTCGATTATTTTAATCCTTTCTTGCTTTATTTTGTTGATAGTTTAGATTTAATATTTATTTAATAATTAATTATTTTAAAAAAATCAAAATTTTGCATGGGCATATATGTTTAGTAAATCAGACATGTAGGATTAGGTTTATGAAATTTTCATCATCTAGTGATTGTTGCTAAGTTCAATGCTCGTCATTAGAACTAGGTCATTTGATTAAATTGCATATTTAATTGTTGCATTTCTTTAATTTTGAATTTAATGGAATATACAAAAAAATTAGAATAAATTCATTTCATGCTTTAGGATGGATTACATGCTTATTCATGTTATATAGTTTAGGTCATATTGCCACGTCATATCATTTCATGTTAAATTAGTAGCATGCATTGCACGAATTTCATTAAATAAAGTGAAAACAAAAATTGAGTGATTGCTTAATAATTATAAATCATATCTAGGATTATTGATATGAATTCTGACCTAACAACGCAGTTGCTTTCGTTACTTTGAGGTAAGTCCTGCATTATTTTATTCGCTTTCTCGGGTGTTAAATTGGTGGTTTATGCACTCGCATGATCGCCTCACACGTTAGGAAAATGAATTAAAATCAAATCAAGCTGCCTGCAAAACATTTTTGAAAATTAAAAAGAAATGGTACCGAAAGGGCACTAGGATAGTCTAGTGTAACCAAGTCCCCGTACCCTTAGTCTTTGGTTCGTAGAAGTAAAATAAATCTCCATTTATTTTACTTAGGTGTCTAATCGACCTACCATAAACTGATTAGTGGCGACTCCTAGATAATATTTTGCATGTTTAAAAAGTTTAGACTCAAGTCGCGATTTGGTATGGGCTTGGGAGAGCCCGAGCTAAGTTTAAAAAACTTAGCAGTCTATCAACCTAGTTTTAGGCGGTGAACCCGAAAAAATTAGGTCGCGACAGCATGCATGCATTTCGTTTGCATATTTTTCTAAATCATGAATGTATTAACTTTCTGACGATGAATACATATTTCTTTGCCATGTACGTTCAGGTCCTTCAATTCTTTTCTATAATCCATTCATGATTTTGATTATCAGATGTTATTTCATTATTTGCATGCTCGTGTGGCCATATCTTACATATCAGTGGCATTGTATAAAGTTGGGCAAAGATTGCATTTAAAATATTTTTAAAATAAAGAAAAAAGGCATCGAAAAGGGCGTTAGATTAATCTAGCATAATCAAGTTCTCATACCCATAAATCTCTAATTCATAAAAGTAAAATATATTTTCACATTTTACTTGGGTGTCTAATCGACCCAAACTAATTAGTGGTGGCTCTATAGGTAAGTTTAAACGCATGTCGAATTGGTTACCAAGTTGCGATTGGTAGGACTTAGGAGAGTCTATGCTAAATGCAAATGATGGCCTCGTAAGAAGAATGTCCGTTCTTGTTTAGTAATCCACTAGCTTTCCTCCTGGTGATCCACCTTTGGGAAGATCGTGACAAAACCTATAATTAAAGACGAAAGAAAAAACAACACGCATCATTTCTACATGTGATTGGGTTGCTTTTATATACTTTGGTTAAAAAACTAGTTTGGTGTTGATATTGCTAGAATCATGCATATATTGTAAGGACACCCATAATTAAAGACCAAGCAGAAAAGCAATGTTCATAACTTTTACGCAGAAAACTCAATACAATTAAAATTACAAGCCATTCAAAATTTCCACTAATCACTTAAGAATAGTAAGATACACAATAGTTCATCTCTAGTCACACTGTTAGAGGCTCAACACATCGACAACATAATAATACATCATCATCACAAAGGTGAATAAACAAGAGAGTAAGAAAATTCTAACCACAATTGAAGAAGTTGAGAGGAAATTAGAAGGATTTGAACAAACAAGACCAACCAACATGTAGATCCAGATCTTATGAACAACGTAATAAAATTTCAATAGATTCTGACAAGATTTCACCATCAACTCTAAAGTGTCGCTTCCTCTAAACCTCTATCTCTTTCTTTTCTTTTTCTCTTTGTGCAAACGCTCCCCCTTTTTTTTTTATCTCTTCACCATCAAGAACGTTCAGCCTCTTCCTTTTCTTTTCTTTTCTTTTTTTTAATATTATTATTATAATAAGATATGTTGGCCCCATGAGGTGGACCCAGCCGATCATGCTTGTTGAAAGAAGGAAAATGCTCATTGAAACCAAACCAGATTTTGTAAGTCTTCTCCCATTGAGACAAACATAGAAGTTCTAGATACTTGTTAGGAGCACATAGCAAAATTTGACACCTCAACGATTACCAAGAGAGAGGTCGTTAAATTTTACGTTCACTTAAAAGTTTAAGTCAAGAAGTTATAAATCAACACATAAAATTTATTGTTATTAACAAACTCTAACATGCACTTTAACATTTATGATGGGAAATCCTCTTAATTGCTTGACTTTTAGCGATCATCGAGATTATTATTATTTCACTGCGCAAAAGAGAAGTATGTTGTTTTCATAGAAAGTCATTGGTTAACCATCCTGAAAAAATGAAGAGCTAATCTAGTTCACTTGCATAGATATAACTAAGGATCTCATGCTTTTTAGAACTGTGTGTCCTAACCAGCACGTATTCATGGATATTTATTTTCATGGCATTTGTCTCCAATCTATTACTTCCATGTTCTTTGTGACGGTCTACATGATATACTGCATGATCGAATACTGGGGTTTTCTCAAAGTTTGTTAGAGGCCTCGGCTGTTCGATTGAGACTTAGATTGACAAAACAGAACAAATGGAGAACTATTCTTTTTACCGATCGATTTGCTAGCTCGACCGGTACATTGAACCAATTGTTGGGGACATCAAAGATTCAAGTGATTTTTTTGAAGGAATTTGCTTTAGGAAGATTGTTGTGATAGTGGATGAATTGGTAAAAGAGGGAAGGATCACCAAAAAAGCCTTGAACCTATTATACATATGCCAATTTAATCATAAACCTTTTAATTTGAACAATTTAGTCCTAAATCTTAATTCTTTTAATGATTTGTCAATATAGTCATTCTGGCCAATTTTGATAAAATATCTTTGACGTGGACACCGGCCATCCTTTGTGACATGTTAACGGTGATGTGGACAATTTTTATGTAACTTTTTTATATTCTTTTCTTTCTTTCTTTCTTTCTTATATTCCCTTCTTCCCGAGATTGCTCAGGCCCAGGATGGAGCACACCATGTCCTTTGGTCGAACCGGCTTGCAAACCGAAATCTTGAGTAGTTCGGCCCGGTGCATGAACTCTCTCTTCACTTCCTTGTCTTGCGTCAGCGAGGGTAGGAGCAACGCAAGAAACCATGCGTTGGAACTTGGGATTGACGTAGACGTACTTGTAGATCCCCAACAAGTCGCCAATGCACAGAGGTTCCGTCCCAAACTAGTCCGCGATGAGGACATTAGGCCGGGCCTCCATCGCCGCTAGTGCGGACCTGAATGCCGGCTGGGCCTCGTGCATAATGATTGCGAGCCTCAAGCAACATCCTGGGTGAGGCACGGGGCCAAGAGGTCAGCGGGGAGGAGCTCCATGACGTCGAGGAGCTTGGGGGTCATGGCAGACTCGATGATCTCAGCCTTGGCGCAAGAGGACTACAAGGGGAGGATGAAGCCATAGTCGGCGATGAGGCGCTTGCCGAGCTCAATGATATGGACGAGGTGGCCCATGCCAGGGGTCGAGAGGAGTGCCGCATGGAGCTTTATCGGCTTCTCCATCGATGAGTTGGAGGAAAAGAGGTCGAAATCTATGGAATGAAATGAAGCTGAGAGTGCGTATGGAGAATATATCTCAGCTATAACACAGGGGGAGGGGGGTCTTAAAGAAGCTGAGAGTCAAACTTGACAAGTTCGTGAGCCTAGTCAAACAATTACGATCTTTTTTTCTTCTTTTTTTCCAAAAACACTTAAGTGTAGGCAAAAATATTCAAGCTTACTAAAATTGAGCTCTAGCTTGAATTTGATATTCATTTTCAAATTATGAAAATTTATGATACTATTGTCAACTGTTTTAAAGTTTAAGTTTTTTGATGAATGCAAGAATTATTCTTTAAATATTTTGACCCTTGCTCTAAGGCGTAAGCTGGACTTTGACCTAAAACTAAGTAGGAAAATATATATTAAGGAAGGTAGATAAGGGGTCTGAAAAGATTTAAATTCGAGACATTCTTATATGAAAATTTGTTAGACAACTCCTAATAATTTCAAAACCTTAAACTGTTTAATCAAGATTTAAATATTTTGACAAGTATAATCGAGTTGAGTTGAATCAAGGTTGTGTATCTTAATTTTTCATTTGCACCAAGATTAAGCAAGAAATTCAATACTCAATTGAGCTCGAGATGACTTGTGTTTCTAACCCCTAAAACATGAGTCAAGTCAAGCTGAAACTTGAGGAAAATTCTTTAGAAAGTCCTAAACTTATTGGACTTTAGCCAATATAGTCCTAGACTTTTCAATTGAGTCATAAACTTTTTCATTTTTTACCAATTGAGTCTTAAATCTTTTCAAGTTTTGCTAATTGAGCCCATCAGACTCACCTTAGTAAAAGATTGACAACTTCGTTACCAACAGTCCTACGTGACACGGCCGACAGTGATGTAGAGATTTTTAATATTTTTTTATTATTCTTTTCTTTTTCTTTTTTCTTTTTTCTCTTTAGCTTGAGGGCTAGTGCGAGTTGACAGCCATAGGCAAAGGGCCAAGATGCTCTAGCCATCACTAGTCGAGGGTTTCATGGGTATTGCAGTCTTTAGGCATCGTGAACTAATCTAGATCAAGTGAGAGTGTTGTGGTCCTTGAGTCACGGCCCTCGCCCAGACCCCACAAGGACTGCAACACCCTCACTTAGGGTTTGCAAGGGCCGCAACACCTTGTTTGGCCTAGATTTGGTGAGGGTGTCACGGCCCTCACCGGATCTAGGCGAGGCCGTACGCCTTTGCTCTGGCTTGGGCAAGGGTCGCAACGCTCTCACATAATGCTGGTGAGGCATTCGACCCTCATCTATGGCCGACAAAGGTTGGCCACCGACCCTCGCTGATGCTTAGGCCAAATAAAAAAAATAAAAAATAAAATAAAAAACCAAAAATATTATTAAAATTTCCAAAAAAATATATGAAAAGATTTCCATATTAGCACAGATAGTCGATGATTGTGCTACATAGGACTATCAACGACTATGTCATCAATTTTGGACCAAAATTGGCCGAATATACTCAATTGGTAAAATATGAAAAGATTTAGGATTCAATTGACAAAATTGAACGATTTATGACTAAGATTGTTAAAGTGCAATAGATTTAGGATTTTTTTGGATAATTTTCTCCTCAAATTTGACATTGTACGTGTAAATTCTACTCAACAATATCCCTTAATGAGAGACTCGGGGCAAGTCTATGGTCCTCTGTGGATATAGCCCCGTCGTTGCATCTATAATAGGTCCGAAAGGATTATACTAGACGCAAGTGTGTAAATAATTCATTTATGTGTGTCTACCTAAGTGGAAAGGGGCATTTCTGAGGACTATTCAGCAAAGAAGTTCCAAATTTTATTACCACCAAAGCTTATGCACAACCACGTGTGTCATTGGGTTCTCTGCTTCCGAAGAAGATTGTTGTGATCGTGGATTCCTCGTTGGAACGCACTCCGTGCACTCCCGACGATAAATGAATGTCCGACAAACCGATGCACGGACACTCTTAGTAAATTTCACTTCCCACGGCATTTGTTCATGGACTCTAAAAATTATGGGGGTGTGGTTCATCCTCCCTCTTTGACAAGAAGGCATGAGGGTCCTAGAGGCAATATCCCCAAGTCGCCAAAAGGCTTTTATTATTTGGACTCATACTTTATTGATAGTTAGGTTTAGACCTATGAATATCTACTGAATTGTGCCACTTATATATAATATTTTTCTCTTATAATTGAAATCAAACAGAGACGCGGGGTTGCTAATTATAGTGAAATCCTCTATTATATGTAGTCTTAATTTACAGGAAAGTAAATCTTGTATCTCAACTTTTCTTTCTCACGTTACCCTCTATTTTGTTGTATTTGTGCATCTAATCTGGACAAAAGCTTCAACATGAAAAGTTACAGAAAAGGGAACAAAACAAGCATTAGATGTGGAAAGGTTTGGTCGATTCCATGGCATTGCTCAAGAAAAAGAGAGGACCACTAATGTCATAATCATGTTTTGCTCCATTTGATAGCACCCTTACTCGCCAGGCCCCTTTCATGATTGACATACTAAAGTTAAATGTTTCCCTCACGGAACTATCTAAACAAGTGTTTGACAGTTCTTCTTCTTTTTTAACTTATCAAGATATACGTTCCTTTCTAAGATAAAGATTCTTCATCAATTAAACGTGAACAACGTTGAAACTTATGATGGGACTACTTTTGTGTGATTTGCTCATAACATATATGGAAAAATTAACACATGGTTCTATGTTTCCAGGAAATATCATGTCTCCATAATTTTTTGTTGTCGGATTGAAATACGACATATCTCAACCTAAACTAGTGTTATTTCTTTTTTGCTTCCAAATCCAAGAATAAAAAGTTTAAGAGGCACGTTTCTCCCAGGACCATGGGCTTGCCTGAAGAGTTAAAGGCAACTCTTTAGCCTTTAAGAGTCATCTTCTCTGTATAATTTTCACCATGGGATTGAAACGTAATAAATCTAGGTCGTTTATAGATCACAATTCAAATGGTTGTGATATTTTTCTTTTTCATTCTAATGGTGAAAAGCTTACGAGACACGGTGTCTCTTAAGGACCATAACTCACTCGAAGAATACGGGGCGATTCTATAATCCTAAGGAAGCATTGTG
Organism: Eucalyptus pauciflora; assembly: GCA_007663325.1. Lineage (NCBI taxonomy): Eukaryota > Viridiplantae > Streptophyta > Magnoliopsida > Myrtales > Myrtaceae > Eucalyptus > Eucalyptus pauciflora. The sequence continues at coordinate 162,897 of VMYD01000012.1, forward strand.
CTCTTATAATCTTTCAACATTCAATTGAATTGCAACATATCTTAATCATTCAAAAGATTTGAACTTGATAGTTGTGCCATAAAAAATCATTGTGAGTGTTATGGATTTTTTTTTTCTCGACACAAGAAAATGGCAGACCAACTTGATATGGCATCACCTTGATAAGAATCAAAAGGAAATTCGTTTGAAAAGACTGAACTACCCTAAGGTACATCAAGCACGTTAAATACGTTACCCCACCAAGCGCGATGAGGCTTGAAATATACAGGCCAGGTTAAATGGCCAAGGCTCGCCCAATTGCTTAGGCAATGTCGGCTTTTTATATTTCTTAACAATTTTTAGAGGAAAAGACATAAAATGGGTAAATAAATCAAAATTATCTCTAAAAAGGGGACAGAAAAAGATAATCTTATACGAAATGGAATAAAAAAAAAATAAGATGGGCATATCACAAGATTGTACATTATAAAGGATAGAGTTAGGAATTTAATTTTGAAAGGGAAGAATTATTTTCATCATAATCATAGCTGGAAAACTTGAGCAACTGTTCCGGCTTCGGGGTCAGGCCTAAGAAAATTATCCTTTTTGCAAACATCAAGTCCTTACTCACCCATTAATGGAGGTGCTCGTGGTTGCTCAACATAGGATCAGGTCTAGCCAATCGCTCTAAGCCCATCCCATTGGGAGAATAGTGACAAATGAGCAATAACAGATTAGTGCAGTAGAACAAAACAATTTTCCTCTTGTGCAAATCTAACATGAAGTGATAAGATGGAGCATTATTAATATCAAACACCCACAAACACAAGGCGATTGTTTTTTACATGGAAAACCTCCTTGATGTAAGGGATAAAAAACCATGGGATTCGAGTCCATCCAAAATCTTCACTTTTAACAAAATTGGGTGAGCAAGATTCTTCTCTAGTTAAACTAGATGTACATAGCAGCAATAACATCAAGGCTACTATTTTTGGCAATATACATGAATTTCACAAGAGATCAAGGTTAAATATAACCTAAAACGAAAGTTTGGTTCATCCCACAAAAAATCTAATGTAGGGGGCTTCAAGGGAAAATCAAATTGATCAAATTCAAGAAGAATATGTCATGAGCATGCTGCGAAAATTTTAGCTCATTCAAACCACAAATTGACCTCCAACATCAGCTTGTTGATACTCAGATACTGCCCCTTTCCTAGATTTTCGGATTTTTTTTCTCTCTTACTACTATGTCTCAACAAACATTTTTTTTCTACTACATAAAGATAGTGAGAAATCATATTTCTCTATATGGACTATCGTATGGGCTTAAACCTTTGAACTTATAATTTATTGGGTTTCCTCCACATAGGAGTCAACCCAGCCTAATACCTCCTTCGATCGCCATCTTTTCCATCGATGCCCCTCTCTATGTGAGCAATTTGTCCATGATCGAGGTGGGTTTTTTTTGTGTTGAATATCCGTGAATACACTTAATTGCTTGTCAATATGACAATTGTTTTTGGGAGAGTAATAAATGTAATGTCTCCTCAATATTGAATACATGAACGCGTAGGAGTCCTACATCATCAATACGCTTCAAGCAAATCGCTGCTAGTTCAACAATTGTCCAGTCAATCTGCATTTTTATTCCATCTGATGTTACACACGTTTGCAATGACTTAATGAGTTTTATTCATCTGAAGAATCCTCATTTTGCAATCTTCCTTCATTCTACGTAGGGACTCATAGGAAGTACCCCCTTTGGTCACAGCCTTTTCGGCAGTGCTCTTGAGCTCTTTGACTCTAGTTCTCATCTTGTGCCCTTCTTTCTCTATCATTATCATCCTCACCAACTTCTCTATCTCCTCCCTCCCCACAATCTTCTTCGACGGAAGCTCCTTTGGCCGGATCGCCACCCCGATCTCCTCCGCGAGGAGTGTCGCGTTTTGCCTTTGCTCGGCGTACAATGGCCAGGCAATCATGGCCACTCCGTTCAGTATACTCTCTAGGGTCGAGTTCCATCCGCAATGAGATAGGAACCCGCCTACAGATGGATGGCTCAGGATGTCCACCTGTGGGCCCCACGATGGGAGTATTAATCCCACTTCCCGAGTACGTGCCGTGAATCCATCCGGTAGAAAGCTCAAAAGCTCATCATCACCACCTCGCTTTCCCACATCAAAGAACGATCCATCAAGAGATTTGGTTATTGGTTTCCGGAGTATCCATATAAACCTACAAAATTATACATTTGTAAGATGAAAGAAATTTATAAAATATAGAGCCAAAGAACACTAAAACGAAGCTTAATTTATACATGCCACACTTTTTTTTTATAATTTTTTTGGATTATTATTAGGTTTTCCGCAAGTGTGAAAAAAAATTAAACATTCGTCGTTGAATTATATATCTACCCCGAGTTAGTGCTGTATAACGTAGTAAATATGTTTTTTCTTTTTCTTAAAGCGTGCAACGTGCTCCACTCTACCTAATTCCTCGTGGAGCATGTTTCATGAAAAATTTCTGACCGTACCTTTGTCGGCTCAGCTCTAATCCCCAAGCCAGCTCGACCAGCTGCTCAGCCGACATAGTCCCTCCACTCCCAAACGAGACGAACAACACCGACTCGCGCGGCTGCTTATCCAGCCATTCCAGCAGCGCCTTCTCCAAACCGGCCGGTCTGACCGGTCTAATGAGCGGCCCAATGGTATATACCGGACCGTTTACAACCCGGCCCAAAAACTCCTCATTTCTCAATGCAGCGAGCGTCTCGGCCTGCAACTCCTCCCACACATTCAACAAGATTCCATCTCCCATCGGGATCTCGCCAGCCAGCCGGATGTACTCGCGGTACTGCTGGTTGGATCGGTCCAGCATCGGGTCCACCACGTCCTCTGGTCGGACCGGCTTGCAACCCGGGATCTTGAGTAGTTCAGTCTGGTCCACATACTCTCCTTTGACTTCCTTGTCCAGCGCCGGTGACTGTAGGAGCAGCGCAAGAAACCATGCGTTGGAAGGGACGTACACGTACTTGGGGATCCTCAACTCATCGCCCATGCACAGATGCTCCGTCCCCAACAGGTCCACGATGAGGACATCGGGTGTGGCCTCCATGGCTGCCAGCGCAGACCTGAACGCCGGCCGCGCCTCGCGCATCATGGCCACAAGCCTCGTGACCATGGAGGCATTCGGGCCAAGGCCCGCAGCCGTGAGGTCGGGGGCCGGGAGCTCCACGATGTTGAGGAGCTTGGGGGTCATAGCAGAGTGGATGATCTCCGCCTCGGCACAGGAAGCCTGGGAGGGGACGACAAAGACGGTGACCTCGAAGCCATGGTCAGCGACAAGGCACTTGCCGAGCTCCATGACGGGGATGAGGTGGCCCATGCCAGGGCTCGAGAGGAGCGCCGCATGGAGCTTTTTCGGCTTCTCCATCGATGAATTGGAGGAAAAGAGGTCGAAATCCATGGAATGAAGCAAAGCTGACGGTGTGTATGAAGAAGATACGTTGGCTACAACTTTGGCGAAGGGGGTCTATAAATAATAGGGTATCCCATTTCTTACGGTTGAAAATATTGGTTGGTCGAAGTCCTCACTTTTTTTCTGCAACTTGTCACCATATCCCGTCGGTTTTTAAGATCTAAGATTCTCAATCATTGAAATGTGGAAGAATGATAGTTGGGCTGCACCTATAGACTTTTAGGTATGACAGAGAGAAAATGTGATTGAAGTGATTAACGTTTAATTTTTTACGTGAAAAATCCATAATTAAAGATAAAGCAAAAAAACAACATTAATATTTTTTAAATGAAAAATCCAATGCCATAAAAATCACAAGATTATTCAAAACTTTCACTAATTACCAAAAATAATAGGATACACAATATTTCATCTATAATCACACTATTAAAGCTCAACACATCGACAATACAATAATATATTATCATTATAAAGGTGAATAAACAAATGAGCAAGAGAACTCTAATCATAATCAGAGAAGTTGAGAGACAATTGGAAAAAAGATTTCAACAAACAAGATTAATCAACTCATAGATCTTTTTTTTTTTTTGGTCGGTCCTATGCTAATCCTACTCTAACACTCACTCTCAGACTTTTGTCCTGCCTTCTTGCAGGGCGTGGGAGTCAAAACCCACTTCTGAAATGAAATCATCCCCACCCCAATCCCCCCTGAGAATGTGGGGATTTGAACCCCCAATTTCCTCCTTCTAAGATGGAAGAGTAGCAACTGAGGCGAACCCCCATCAAATCTAAAGTGTATCTTTTCCGATAGGATATCACTATCATATCTAAAGTGTATCTTTTCCTTTGAACCGCTGCCACTCTCCCTCTTCTTTTTCTTTTTGTGAAAACAGTCCATTTCTTATCTTTTCACTATTAAGAAGTTCTTAATAAGAACGTTCAGCCTCTTCTTTTTCTTTTCTTTAAAGAGGTGTTGCCCCATGAGGTGGACCCAGCCAATCATGCTTATTGAAACCAAACCACATTTCCTAGGCGTTCCTCCCATGAGATAAACAGAGAAGCTCTAGAGATCAGAATCTGATATACTTATTTTGGGAGCACACAACAAAATTTGACATCTAAATGATTATTAAGAGAGAGATTGTTGAATTTTGCGTGCACTTAAAAGTTTAAGCCAAGAAATTATAGACAAACACGTGAAATTTCTTGTCATTAACAAGCTCAAGCATGCACCTTAACAATCATAATGGGAAATCCTCTTAATTGCTTAACTTTCAGCAATCATCGAAATTATTATTATTTCACTGGGCACCAGCCATCCTTTATGACACAGCTGGCGTCGACCTGGACAATGTTTTATTATCTTTTTTACATATTTTTTTTTTTTATTTTCTGTCTTTTCTTTCTTTTTTTATCTTTTCTTCTTCTTCTTTTTTCCTTTCTTCCTGAGATTGATCAGATCGAGCATCGGGTCCACCACGTCCTCAGGTTGGATTGGCTTCCAACCCGAGATCTCGAGGGATTCGGTCCAGTCCACGTACTCTCCCTTCACTTCCCTGTCCAGCGTCGGCGAATGTAGGAGCAACGCAAGAAACCATGCGTTGGAAGGGACGTAGATGTACTTGGGGATCCCCAACTCGTCGCCAATGCACGAATGCGCCGTCGTGAACAAGTCCACGATGAGGACATTAGGCCCGGCCTCCATTGCCGCTAGCGTGGACCTGTATGATGGCTAGACCTCGCGCCTCATGACCGCTGGCCTCATGACCATGCCAGCATCCTAGCCGAGGCACACAGCGGAGAGGCCAGGGGGCGGGGAGATCCACAACGTCGAGGAGCTTGGGGGTCATGGTAGACTCGATCTTGGCCTCGGCGCAGGAGGCCTACATGGGGAGGATGAAGACGGTCACCTTGAAGCCATGGTTGGCGATTTGCCGAGCTCGATGACAGGGATGACGTGGCCCATCTCTGGGCTCGAGAGGAGGGCCGCGTGGAGCTTTTTCGGCTTCTCCGTCGATGAGCTGGAGGAAAAGAGGTCGAAATCTATGGAATGAAGTGAAGCTGAGAGTGAGTGAGAAGAAGATATCTCAACTATAACGCAGGGGGAGGGGGGTCTTTAAGTAGTTGAGAATCAAACTTGACAGGCTCGTGAGCCTAATCAAACTTCAAGGATTTTTTTTTCAAAAGCATATGATTTTATATGAGTAAATAAAGAATTCTTAAATTTACACGGTATACCGACAAACATGTAAGTGTAGGGAAAAAAATTCAAGCTTATAAAACTCAAGCTCCAGCTTGAATTCGATTTTCATTTATAAGTTGTGAAAATTTGTGGCACAACCATCAATTGTTCTAAATTTTAGGTTTTTGGATGAATACATAAGTTAATGTCTAAATATTTTAACCTACAACTAAGCAAGAAAATATATCATAAGAGAGGCAAATAATGGGTGGGGAAAGATTTCAACTCAAAACCTTCTTAGATGAAAATCTGTGAGACAACTTCCAACTGTTTCAAAAGTTTAAGTTGTTAGATTAAGATTTAAATATTTTAACAATTATAATCGAGTTGAGTGAATCAAGGTCATGTGTCTGAACTTCTCATTTGCGCTGAGATTAAGCAAGAAACTCAATACTCGATTGAGCTAGAGATGAGTTGAGTTTCGAAGCTCCTGAAACATGAGTCAAGTCAAGCTCAAACTTGACACCTTATGTATGAAATCGACTCAACAATATCCCATAAGAAGAGAGTTGGGACGAGTCTGTGGTCCTCTATGGATATAGCGCCTTCGTCACATGTATAGCGGGTCCGAAAGGATTGTCCTAGACGCATGTGGTAATAATTCTTCTGTGTGTGTATATCTGAGTAAAAAGGGGCATTTCAGCAAAGAAGTTCAACTTTTATTACCATCAAAAGATTGTGCACAAACGCCATGTACGTCGCTGTGTTCTCTGCTTTGGAAGAGGAATCGCTCATCCTTCATCGAGCGGATTGCTCGTTGGAACACACTCGATGCACTCCGAATGTTTGCCAGACCAATGCATGGACACTCGCTCTTAGTAGATTTCACTTCCCATGTCATTTGTTTGTAAACCTTAAAATATATTAGAGTGTGGTCCATACTCCTTATTGATGAGAAGGCATGGGAGTCGTAAGGATTCGTACCTTCGGGCCACCGGATGGCTTTTATAGTTTGGGCTTGTATTTTATTAATAGTTTGGATTTGGGTCCATGAATAGCTACTAACTTGTGCCGCCTATATATAATCTCTTTCTTTTATAATTGAGAGTTGTAACATGAGGGTGGGGTGCTAATTATAGTTAAATCTCCTGCTGGATGGAGCCTTCGTTAATGTTAACCAGGATAAATCTTGTGTCTCAATTTGTTTTTCTCACCTTACTCTCTATTTCATCATATATGCGCACCTAACACTGACAAAAACTCTGGCAAGAGAAGTTACAGAAGAGGGAATAAAACAAGCATTAGATGTGGAAAGGCTTGGTCGATTCCATGACATCGCGCCTAATCATGTTTTGCTCCATTTGGTGGCGCCCTTAATTGCCACGCACTTTTCATGGTCGATATATTAAAGTTAAACGTCGCTCCCACGGAACTATTTAGACGGATGTTTGACAATGTGTTTTTTGTTTACACTTATCAAGATATTATCCCTTTGTAAGATAAAAGATTCTTAATCAGTGAAATGTGAAGAATGTCAACTTATGATGGGACTACTTCTGTGCAATCTGCTCATAATATGTGAAAAAGTTAATGCGTGATTCTATAGTCCCCAGAAATATCATGCCTCTATAATCTTTCGCTATTGGATTGAGATGCAACACATCTCTGTAACTTTTTTGGTTCAAGGTCCAATGGTAGAAAGTTTAAGAAGCACGTGCCTCACAGGATCATAGACTTGCCTAAAGAGCGAAAGGCGATTCTATAGTCTTCAAGAGACATCTTCCCCATATATTTTTTTCAAATTAAGAATGAAATGTAATAAATCTCGGTCGTTCAACATATCTCAGTCTGAATGGTGGTGGTATTTTCTTTTTCGATGCAACGGTGAAAAGCTCAAGAGACATGGTATCTCTTAGGGACCATATCTCACTTGAAGTGTAAGGGGCGATTCTATGGTCCTAAGGAAGCATTGTGCTCTTGTAATCTTTCACCATTAAATTCAAAAGCAGCATATCTCAATCGCACAACAGATCTCAACCCGACGGTTGTGCTATGTCCTATGGGGCAATTTTATGGTCATAGCGAGGTGACGTTTGCATCAGTGAATAGTTGGTGGTGGGTAAAGAAAATGGTTAGGAGATAGGGTTTTTGTGTTGAATATATGTGAATACAATATGTTGCTCATTTAAGCGAGAACTGTTTTGGGAGAGTAATGAAAGCGATGCCTCCTCAGTATTGAATACATGAATGGGGAGGAGTCCTACATCATCAATACACTTCAACCATTCAAGCATTGTACTGTGACACTTCAACTAAATCTTTGCCAATTCAAGCATTGTACTGTGAATCTGCATTATCATTTCCATTCTACTGCTGTTACGCATATATGCAACTATCTAGGAAGCTTTCTTAATCTGGTGGATTCTCCTTTTGCAATCTTCCTTCATTTTATGTAGGGACTCATAAGAAGTACCCCCTTTGGTCATAGCCTTTTCTGCGCTGCTCTTGAGCTCTTTGACTCGAGCTCTTACCATGTGCCCTTCTTTCTCCACCATTATTGTCCTCACCAACTTCTCTATCTCCTCCCTCCTCACAATCTTCTTTGACGGCAGCTCCTTTGGCCGAATCGCCACCCCAATCTCCTCTGCGAGGAGTGTCGCATTTAGCCTTTGCTCAGCGTACAGTGGCCAAGTGATCATGGGCACTTCGTTCACTATGCTCTCTAGGGTTGAGTTCCAACCACAATGAGATAGGAAGCCGCCCACAGAGGGATGGCTCAAGATGTCCACCTGTGGGGCCCACGATGGGACTATCAATCCGACATCTCGAGTACATGCCACGAATCCATCTGGCAGAAAGCTCATAAGCTCATCGCCACTGCATCCCTCGCCCGCATCAAAGAACGATCCATCAAGAGATTTAGCAATTGGTTTCCGGAGTACCCATATAAACCTACAAAATTTTACATTTGTAAGATGGAGGAAATTTATAGAATATGAACCACAGAGCACTAAAACGAGGCTTAAGTTATACATGCCACATTTTTTTATAAAAGGATTATTATTAGGTCTTTCACGAGTGTAAAAAAAAATTATCATTGGATTGAATAACATATCTACCATGGGCTAGTTCGGAATAACAAATTCTTCCACATATCAAAAGCTATAAAGAATGTGTTCTGCAATCTTTACACTGACAGTGGTCCTAACAAAAATGTTATTATCATAATGTTTGGCTAATTCCTACTGATAATAATGCATTTGCTTTGATTGAGAAGAAGACTATTTTCCTTCATCCTTAACGAGAGATTGGTTAGAGTAAGGGGAAAAGTCCTATAACCGACCTCTCAATAGTAAAACCACATGGCATGTACATAGTAACCTGAAAAAGTGACTATCCTAAGAAAAAGTTTTCTTTTTTCTCTGTCGGTATCCCAAGCAAAAGATCTTAAGAGGAGGAAAAAGAAAATCGGAAGATGATCATAAAGATAGGATTTAAACTAAATGGATCATTCAAAAATGGCCTATCGATGGAATTTATGAAAAGAATGGCTCTTTTTTTTAGCCACAAGAGTCGCATAAAGTTCGACCTTCACAAATTATATTGCTATATTTCTTATATTGCATGTAAAATTTGCTCTGTTAGGCGGTGTCCGTGCCCAAAGATGTCCAAATCTCAAACCGTACCTTTGTCGGCTCAGCTCCAATCCCCAAGCCAGCTCGACCAGCTGCTCAGCCGACATAGTCCCTCCACTGCCAAATGAGACGAACATCACCGACTCGTTCGGCTGCTTATCCAGCCATTCCAGCAGCTCCTTCGCCAATCCGGCCGGTCTGACCGGTCTAATGAGCGGCCCAATGGTATATACCGGACCGTTTACAACCCGGCCCAAAAACTCCTCATTCCTCAATGCAGCGAGCGTCTCGGCCTGCAACTCCTCCCACACATTCAACAAGATTCCATCTCCCATCGGGATCTCGCCAGCCAGCCGGATGTACTCGCGGTACTGCTGGTTGGATCGGTCCAGCATCGGGTCCACCACGTCCTCTGGTCGGACCGGCTTGCAACCCGGGATCTTGAGTAGTTCAGTCTGGTCCACATACTCTCCTTTGACTTCCTTGTCCAGCGCCGGTGAGTGTAGGAGAAGCGCAAGAAACCATGCGTTGGAAGGGACGTACACGTACTTGGGGATCCTCAACTCATCACCCATGCACAGATGCTCCGTCCCGAACAGGTCCACGATGAGGACATCGGGTGTGGCCTCCATGGCTGCCAGCGCAGACCTGAACGCCGGCCGCGCCTCGCGCATCATGGCCACAAGCCTCGTGACCATGGAGGCATTCGGGCCAAGGCCCGCAGCCGTGAGGTCGGGGGCCGGGAGCTCCACGATGTCGAGGAGCTTGGGGGTCATAGCAGAGTGGATGATCTCCGCCTCGGCACAGGAAGCCTGGGAGGGGACGACAAAGACGGTGACCTCGAAGCCATGGTCAGCGACAAGGCACTTGCCGAGCTCCATGACGGGGATGAGGTGGCCCATGCCAGGGTTCGAGAGGAGCGCCGCATGGAGCTTTTTCGGCTTCTCCATCGATGAATTGGAGGAAAAGAGGTCGAAATCCATGGAATGAAGCAAAGCTGACGGTGTGTATGAAGAAGATACGTTGGCTACAACTTTGGCGAGGGGGGTCTATAAATAATAGGGTATCCCATTTCTTACGGTTGAAAATATTGGTTGGTCGAAGTCCTCGCATTTATAGAATTCTAGAGAATGCAAGATTAACTATTAAAATAATTAAATATTAAATCACGTCTTTATTTAACAATTTAATTTATAAAATAGTTTGTAATTATCCTACCAAATCTTAAATAATATCAAAGGTTAAAATCCTGAATTCAAATATTTCCAAGCTTTTATTTCCTTCTTCAATAAAATATTTCCACACTTGGGTCCGTTCGTTTTACGGAAAATATCACATTTCCGGAAAATATTTTCTAGGAAGTCATTTTCCAAGAAAATGACTATATTTTTTTGTGTTCGGCTGAAATTTGAAATTAGAGTGGAAAATGTTTTCCATTGTTCATTATCTAATTTGGATTTTTAGGAAAAATTACCCAAAAAAAATAATTTTAATATTTTTAATTGACCAAAAAAATTAATTTTAATTTTTATATATTTTTTAAAAATTGAATTTTAAATTATTTTTATTTTTAAAAAAATTGAATTTTAAATTATTTTTATTTTTTAAAATATAATTTTTATTTTTTTAATTTTTTAATTTTTCTTTATTTTTCATTTTTCCTTTTTCTTTTCATCCCTCCTTCTTCCTCCTCCTTCCTCTGTCACCACATGCTTCGACTTGGCCAGTTGCCTAGCAGCCAGCCAAAATGCAATCGCTAAATCTAGCGAACTCGAGGCTTAGCTGATCCAAGCGAGCCACGAGCTTGTCGGCCAATGGAAGCGGGCTCGCCGTGTAGGATGCAAATTATGTAATCCCTTAATCACCATAACCAGAACAAGAACATGCATTATTGAGTAGAAGAATTAGCGCACCTGATTTGGAATCCATCGATCTTGAAGCGGAAGCGGAAACACAATGTTCCGTGCGCAAGTCATTCTCCTCTATTGCCCTCCGTATCACTGGCTCAATGAGGCCGCCCTCCTCACGTTTAGCGTTTAGAAAACGCTCCTTAGGTGAGGATACATGTCAGAATTAGGGTTAGAGGAGAGACTTAGCGCTATTTATAGAGTTTCCAGCAAGGCCCCCTCATTACGGGCCAGGCTCAACTCGGCCCACACTAGCCAGTCCATATTAGACTAATTAAGAAACATTCTATCTCACCTTAGACCAATCCCCGTAAAACGGTAAACGTTAAACGGTAAATTACAATATCAATTAATGTAGTCCACAATTAAGAAAACTCTTACATTCTCCCACTTGGACTATATTAATTGAAATCGTACTGTATGTGCGCACATTGGTCTAGAGATAATTCTTAATAGTCAATCCTATCCCATAAAGTCTCAAACACCGAATCATGGCGGTAACTGCATGTATACACACAGAGCCTTCCATGGTCACGAGTGTTCTCAACTCTATTGATATGGATCCAATATGGTAGTGTGTCAAATGGATAACATCTCTCATAGAGAGATCTCATTTGTCAGTCACCATTCTCTTACCTTAAGCGTCACAAAAACTTGTGCCACTAGAGAATGTCCATTCTCTTACCTTAAGCGTCACAAAAAAAACTTGTGCCACTAGAGAATGCATTTATGGTTCCATGAACCCACATATGTCTTGTCTTTATGGTTAACATTTCTTTATATACAACAAGACATATGTACAAGGCTAATAATCGTATGCCCCTAGCCTTCACTCAAGGTTTAAGCAATACCTTGAGACTTTAACAATATATATATATATATCAAAATGTTACTAAATTGTAACAAAAAATAGATGTAAACATTATTCAAAGAAAAATAAAACAGCTCCCACTAAATAACAGCATCCCAAGATGCTCCTAAGCCCATGCTAATGACATATCACTCAAATATACATGGACGTAGGCCTTTAGTTAGTGGATCTGCAACCATATCATCTGTAGGAATATAATCTACTTTTAAATGCACTGACACAAGATACACCATTTAATTAGATTTTCTCAATATCTAAATAAGGACAATGTGATAGATTCAACCCATCACCCTTAACAACAGGAGCAATTCCTGGCTTGCAATAATGTATATTGAATATTTCCAATATACAATTAGCAAATGTCCTCCGAGAAAATCTAATATAATATGGCAAAAACAATTCTTACAAATCTTAGTACAAAATATAAAAGATGCCTGAAGGTCATTACTTGTAAACAAAATATCATGTACATAGAGTATGGGAAAAATAAATTTCCTCCCACTGACCTTGCAATATATTGAATTACCTTGTTCTTAATTGAACAAAATAACAACACTATGAAACTATCAATGCCACGTTCACTCTGAAAGAATTAGTAGTAACTATCCACCCCTCTTTCAGAGTAAAAATATTATAACAGTGCAGTCCGCAGGCAAACCTCTTTTCAAGTATTCCAGAATGAAACGCTTCATGGACAGTAAGCAAATTTTATTGCATTCTCAAGCAACAAATCATATGTCCACAACTTAAAATTTGAAGTAGTAAAAACCTCAATAATAGTGGAATTATAAATTACAGAAAAAATTACTGAAAAACCAAGCAATGTATAACTTGACACACAAGTACACATCCAGAGAGTTTACATGCAAAATCACATAATCACCTTTGGGTAGAATACATGATAAGCAGTAAAAACCTCAATAATAGTGGAATTATTAATTATAGAAAAGATGACTGAAAAAACCAAGCAATGTATATAATTAGCATCATGTGAGCAATGTGTAACTTGACACACAAGTACACATCCAGAGAATTACATGCAAAATCACATAATCACCTTTGGGCAGAATACATGATAAGCAGTTGTAAATTCCCCACATGATAGAGGTTATAAGAATATATTCCAATCTTTGTGAATTCATCACCTTTGGGCAGACGAACCACTAGGATCAGTCACTCTTTCACCACATAATCATGTATCCCTCCATGAACTAATATATAATCACCTCCTTTGGGAGTATGACTACACATTAGAGCAGGAGACATCCCAATCATTATACGAGACCGAAATTTCTCAAACCCAATTAAGTGTGCCACTTTGGCGGTCACAACTCAATTGAATTATTGAAACTCTCTCATACCAGGGATATAAATTTTACTCCTCACATACATCATATACATGTGATTTTAGCTTTAGTGATAGGGGCATCATATCACCAAAATCACATATTATGCTAATTACATTGCTTTGTTCATTAATAAAAATTAATCATACATATATATAAATAAATAAATATATATATATATATATATATATATATATATATATATATACAGATTCCAATGAGATCACCGTTCACAGCAACACAAGAAAATTCTCATAACATAGAAGCAAGCATCTCTTGTGTACCCCGATTACTGATAACTAGAACAACATTAAAGAATGCTAATCTAGAATATCTCTCACAAATTAACATCAAGATGCGTATAAAGAACTATGCTTGAGTAACAAAAGTTCCATAACTTTTACTGTTTCTCATCACCTCAATACATAGCTCAAATACTATTCTATACTGATTGTATCTCATTAAGCCAGTTTCAATTCACAATAAAAATTAATTTATTGTAAAATATTGATAAACAACACTCACAAATTTCATGTGATAACATACCAGTAACCCAGCACCTGTATTTCGAAAATCCCAGAAAAATACAAGAAAAATACGCAAAAATACACTAAAAATACGTGTATTTAGGGCTTTGTATGTATTTTTATATCCATAAAATCATCAACAAATTAATATAAAAATACCAAAACGTAGGAAATCTTCATACGAGTCAAATGCCACCAGCCACGCTCCGATCAGAGACCGCACGCTCCCTCACGCGCCGCCTGAGTGCGCGGCGCGTGAAGCCCACGCGCGGGTCGTCAAAGGACAGCCAAACCGGTCCGACCGGTGGCGGTCCGACCGGTTCCCGGTCCAACCTTCCGGTCCAGCCGCCCGGTCCAACCGGTTGACCGGTTCGGTCAACGGTTGACCGGGTCGGGTCGGGTCTCGGGTCGGGTCAGGGTCCGGGTCGGGTCGGCGGCCATCCGGGTCGGGTCGGCGGCCATCCGGGTCGGGTCGGTCGGTTTGGGTCGGTTGCTGACGTCAGCATGACGTCAGCGGGTCGGAACCACACATGACGTCAGCATCGCTGACGTCAGCATGACGTCAGCAGCGGCAATCCGAATCCGAGTCCGATTCGATTCCCCGGTCGCGACGCCACTGCACCGCGCTCCCGCCCGGGCGCTGGCTGCGGGGGCGATGCGTGCGAGCGCACCTCCTCAACGCCCGGCGGCGCGTGGCTGCGCGTGGGGGCGCGTGGGGCCTCTCCCGGCGACGCGCCGCCCACCGTCTTGATCGTCTCGTCGAGCCCAGTAATAATATGTGATTTAATTTTACTTTTACTGTCTTTAAAAAATTCGAAAATCACAAATTAGGGCAAAATTCAATGCGTTCAAGTTCTAGGTTATGGAGGCTCTGATACCACGTGTTAGACGCAAATTGCGCAACCCCAAGATCTCCAAACCACTAGCGACCACGCGCGAAAAATATATATATACAAATACAAATCTTCACAAACCCCATCATCCTCGTCGCGAACGAATTCGACATTAACTAGCAATTGCGGGCAAACTTACCACGGTAATAAAACAAAACCGCCAAGAGGAGAAAGTCAATTCCGAAATCAGAGATGGACGAGCAAAAGAGTGCGCGCGATGATCAACAGTTCATAATTCAAACGACACGACGTGATGCAAAGAGTAGAGAAGAAAAATGAAGGTAACGCTAGAATGTAATTTAAAATTCTAGAACTTTATCTATGTATAAACCCTAGAATTTCAAATTTAAAATTCTCACTCAATACTCAACAAAATTATACAAATTATATATGGTTGGAAAGATCTCGACATGTAGAACAAAAAACCTCATGGTTTCAGAATCATCCTAATTTTTATTGAACAAAAAATCTCGAAAATCACAAATTAGGGCAAAAAACTTATGCGTTCAAGTTCTAGGTTATGGAGGCTCTGATACCACGTGTAGGATGCAAATTATGTAATCCCTTAATCACCATAACCAGAACAAGAACATGCATTATTGAGTAGAAGAATTAGCGCACCTGATTTGGAATCCATCGATCTTGAAGCGGAAGCGGAAACACAATGTTCCGTGCGCAAGTCATTCTCCTCTATTGCCCTCCGTATCACTGGCTCAATGAGGCCGCCCTCCTCACGTTTAGCGTTTAGAAAACGCTCCTTAGGTGAGGATACATGTCAGAATTAGGGTTAGAGGAGAGACTTAGCGCTATTTATAGAGTTTCCAGCAAGGCCCCCTCATTACGGGCCAGGCTCAACTCGGCCCACACTAGCCAGTCCATATTAGACTAATTAAGAAACCTTCTATTTCACCTTAGACCAATCCCCGTAAAACGGTAAACGTTAAACGGTAAATTACAATATCAATTAATGTAGTCCACAATTAAGAAAACTCTTACACGCCGACCTCGCGAGGCTCAAGCTCGCCTGGATTGGATCGGCAAGCTCACGGCTCACCCGATTCAAGCAAGCCTGAGTTCTGTCGAGGCCAGCGAGCTCGCGACTCGCTAGATCTGGCAAGCTTGAGCCTTGCCTCCGCTGGATCTAGCCTTGGGTGAGGTTGGAGTTGGTTGTGGCCAGTCGTCAGCCGCTGTCATGGTTGGCTACCGGCCAAGTAAGAAGAAAAAGAAAACGAATTAAAAACTCAATTTTAAAAAATGAAAAATAAAGAAGAAGAGGGAAAACAAAGAAAATAAAACAATAATTCTAATTTTTTTTTTTTAATGGGGTGGATGAGGAAGTGAGGGCTTATAGGGGTGTGGGATAAGAGAGATAAAGTGAGGAAAATGTTTTTCATTTTTCAAAAGTAGAAAACATTTTCCCATAATTTAGAAGACTCTTTTCCTTTCATGAAAAATGTTTTCCCCAAACAATTCATTTTCCATGAAACGAACACCGGAAAATTCGGAAAACGTTTTCCCGGAAGTTATTTTCCGTAAAAAACGAACGGAACCTTAATACTAAGCAAAAAAATCGGGCTAAACATAGAGGCATGTTAATTCACACCTTCATCTAACTCGGTCGGTACTCAACTCAATGGGCTCACGAGCTTAATCAAAGCTTCTACGATTTCTTTATAAAGTATATCACTTCGCAAGAGGAAACAAAGAAATCTATGAAATTACATAGTATTCAAGCTATCCAATTTTAATTCCATAATCATTTATAAGCTGATTGTAATCAAATCGAGTTGAATTGAGTTTCGGGCCTCTAAAAATTACGAGTCAAATCAAGCTAAAACTAAACACTACGCGTGCGTGGATTCCACTAAACGAGGGACTATACACTTTGAGTCGAATTTTTTTTTTTTTTGGTCGGTTGAGTCGAGTTCACTTCCCACATCACCGGATCATGTGCTCGTAAACTGTAAAAATTCTGGAAAGAGAAGTTACAAAAGAGAGAAAAAAAAAAAGGACATACAACCGATGCGGAAGCATTTCGCTTAGTCACTAGGCATTCTAAGTAATTGTAGTTAAAACAATTAAATATTAAATCATGCACTCATTTAACAATTTAAATTTTTAAAACAGTTAACAAGAGTCTCATAAAATCTCACAAGGTATGAGAGTAGGAGGTCTTGAGTTTAAATATATTCAGGCTCTATTTACCTCCCAAATAAAATGTGTATATGCTTAGTACTAAACAAAAAAAATTTACTATGAGAAGTATTGGAATAATTCAATATTAAACTGTGCATTCATCAAATAATTTAATCTTTTTTATTGGACGTTCTAACCATTGTAATGAAGCAATCATGAGGCCCAATTGGAAGAAGACGCAGTGGAAATCCAGAAATACACCTCACAATCAGCTCCATGACTAGGTCAAATAATCAGATGACAAGTAACGTAATCTTCCATGAGCGAGCTTATTAAACTTCATGGTGCAATCTGCAAAGCAGTTGAGATAGTGAGTTTCCTTCTAGGGGTGAAGGTGAGGACTAGATGCGTGAACACGTCGTTTAGTATCTCATTTGCTGACTCAACTTTCCGGCGGGACATGTTGACTAGTTTAATATTATTTGAATGTAAGATCAAATTTTCCAGCAAGGCAAATTGCCAATAGCACTTAAGTGATTGGTTTTTCAAATTTGTGTCAGTTAAGTGAGGGGAAAAAAAAGTTTTGGTATTCGAGTGAACACTGTATAAAAATTAAAACATTTCTACTATTCTTACCCCCAAAAGAAGCTCGAAATGGGGGGTTCTAGCGTGATGGAAACGAACAAGTTCAAATCATGGACCAAAGTTGAATGTGGGTCTCTCTCGCTCAACCAAACGCGTTCCCTTCCCTTTCCTTCCGAACGAACGCCTCAAACTTCTTGAAAACGGTGTTCCCCTTCTAACCTTTCCTCATTGTACTGTCCTTTCCTTTTCTCTCCTCCTTTACTTTTCACATTTTGCTGAGCTGTGGCTTTTGCTCCCTTAGGTAAGAGACTTGGAAACGGGCCACTCACTACCTATGAAGTACCGACACTTTCCAGGAACCTCCGTGTCGTGTCAGACACTTCGACACATGTCCAACACTCGGTCAATACGTGTCGGAAAATCGACACCTAGTCAACTTTTTCAACACTCTCCGACACTCGAGTTGGAATTCTAACATATGAGTTTCCGACACATAATTCCGATATCGAGATCAATTTTAAAAATTTAATAAATGAGAGGTCAAAATATATATACATATATGAAAAAATATAATATAATAATAAAAATAATAAATGGAAAAATAAGAAAAACCTAATTTTCTCTTGTCTTCTTAATCCCACTTCCCATAATATACAATTCACCCCTTATGTTTTTTTTTCTCCTCTTCCAACATATCTAACATGCAAGTCCAGAATATGGATCGCTTGTTTTTCTCCAAGTTTTATGAATTATTGAAATAGAGTTGCATTTATCAAATTGAAATAATGAATATTATTAATAAATGATGGATTAGTGTTTTTAGTGTATATTCATTATAGGCTTTTTTAATTATTTATTTATTTATGAATTTGATTGAAATAATCATAAAAATGATAATTTATTATGTATATATAAAAATATATATTTAATATTCAACGTGTCCCAACGTGTCGGAGTTCTCTATTTTTTTAGAAACGACGTGTTGGCGTGTCGTGTGTCGTGTGTCAATGTCAGTATCAGTGCTACTTATCTCACTACTATCCAACAACAGCTGCATTTGCATCGAGATGAGCGCACCTAGAGGATAAGTTTCTTATCTCTGACTCTCCATACACAACTACAGCACAGACAGGCATAATCTCGTTTTCAATGACGTTGGTCCAGAAAGGACAGGATCATTAATATCTCAACCAAATTTTGCTTCCACTTGGTGGCGCCCTTAGTCACCGGGCGCCTTTCATGTTTGACATGCATATTAAGGTTAAGCATTTCGCTTACTGAACTGTCTAAACAGATGTTTTCATGAAATTTATTCTCGAGCTTACCACCATGCCCGTCCTTTTTTCTATATTGAAGATTCTTAGTCAGTCAAATGCGAAGAGCGTCGAAGCTGATAATTGGAGTACCTCTGTATATTCTTCTTATGATATAGGGAAGAGTTGTGAGTGATTCTACCATCTCAAGATGTATTGTGCCTTCATAATCTTTTACCGTTGAATTGAAATACGGTAGTCTCAGTCTGAATTACTGTAATTTTTGTCATTTTTCTTTTCAATCCAATGATAAAAAGTCCAAGATGCACATGCCTCCCGGAGATTATAAGCAATCTGTTCATTTGCGACCTTCTGATGCTGACTTTGAGAGTTAGGGGTGATGTTATAGTCTCCAAGAATCATCATGTTCTAATTATTTGGCATTACACAGAGGAGTCAAAAAAAATTGTGGAAAACAAACAATTATACTATCTACTTTATGTAACATCCTGAGATAATTTAGCTAATAACCAAAGATGGACGAAGACAATTGAAAAATTTTCAAGTACCTAAAAGAGCCCGTTATATCAGAGTAATTATGTTAGATTTGAGTTGTATGGCTATTAATCTATTATGGTCTATTCTATAATTTCAAAATTAAGAGAATTAATATATAATATATTCGAAGTTGCCATCAGTAAAAGAATGATTCATAACAATTTTCGTAATGGGGGAGAACCAGCCGATCTACCTTATAGATGGATAGATAAAAGGAACACTCAATACACTGCTCAATATAAATAGTTAGAAATGAATACAGCAAAAAAAAATTATATATTGCGAAGAGAGAGGACGAGAGTGGGAAAGTACAGTAGGAAAAAACTTGCACATTTGGTTAAGACGATTTAAAATCCGCGCCTTCTTTAAAATATCATAAATAGAACTGTAGGTAGGGGTCTTTTTTTAAGAAAATACTAGATAGCAGGAATATTTAAATAGGACAAGTGCCTGATCTTCTCGAAGCTGGAAAGAGGGCTTTCGAAGACCTCCTTAATACCTACCCAAATGGGCCCAATGCATGGCGAAAGTAAGGATTCATGAACCATTTATCCGCTCACACCCTAAATATGAGAAGGTGTACTTCACAAATAGGGATAATTACTTTACATTGACTATGATAAACCTCTTGATAACTTCAGCTTTGTAACTAGTGGGTGATTTCCCGTTGGTAGAGCAGTTTCTTTTTCCAACACCTGGCAGCCCCAACTAGGAAGGTGTGAGTGGTTTATCATCCAGTCAATCTAATCCGTCTTCCTATGTCCTCTTGCTCCTAGGGCATGCGCGGGTCTCATGTATGCAACTCTTGGCACCAACCACTTGGTTGGTTGCATGGACCCTCTTAGAGGCTTGCAAGAAAGTTATTAAGGTGAAAGGAAAGCTAGTAATTTAGTAAATTCTTATCATCCGGACATGAAAGAGAAATTCTATTCAGAGAGATAGATTCATATGGAGTCTACCCACTATCTTAAGTCCTAGGGCTAGTGATTCCATTTTTCCGCACAAGTCTATTATTGTAGTGATTTAAATGATTTTCAATAGCAAGTTTTCTTTATCTTCTATTCTTACTTACTTTTATACCTCGTTTCACAAATTTGCTTTATTTCTCTATGTCTTCATTTCTTGTAACTTTATTAGCAACCCATAATAATAGGAGTCTCTTCCAAGTTCCAGATGCATCTCCGTTTATCTCAATTTAGGTCTCTCCGCACCATATTTTGATCAGCCTCTTCTTTGTCTCAACCAACCGCTACTTGCCAGCCCATATTCAAATTCGATCGGAGAAAGATAAAGAAAAAAATAGGGGGCAAGTCCAGTTGTTCACCCATATAAAATCAAAAGGACTTATTTTTCGAAGGATGTTTCACGATTAATTACTCCATTTTTTTTTAATTTCTTTTGTAAATTCGAAAGGGAAAGGTGGGAAAGGTGAAGAAAGTCCCTGACAATGTGGAAAGAAGGCAACTACCATCGATTGGTCCATCCAACCAAACCTATGGATCAGGATTCAGCTACCTTTATTGGACCGCTAATCAAGTAGGCAATTCTACCCAACGGAAATTTGGGCATTTATTATTTGGACCATAATTTTTTCTTTTTTTTGTCGGTCCTACGCTAATCCTACTCTAACACTCACTCTCAGACTTTTGTCCTGCCTCCTTGTAGGGCGTGGGAGTCGAAACCCACTCCTGAAATGAAATCGTCCCCACCCCAATCCCCCCTGAGAATGTGGGAATTTGAACCCCCAACCTCTCCCTTCCAAGATGGAATGGTGGCCACTGGGGCGAACCCCCAGTGGTTGGACCATAATTGAGATTTATTTACATAGTCGACCAAACAAAAATTGAGAAAGTTTAAATTGCAAAATTATGACTAGCATTTGTCCTTCAAAAACCCCTTCTTGCAAAGAGCTCACTTAATTGTTTAATATCTTAATCACATTCGGTTGGTCCCACTTATTATCAATGGGATCAGGGATAAGTTCAGCAAGAAATTTATTTAAGTATGGTTCTGGCCTTCTGGGCTAGCTAAAAATTAACGTTTATCAGAAACTTGGTCTATACTTTCTAAAATATTAGCTTAAGGATGTGCATCCTTATTCAAATACTTTCCTTGTCTAAATAGAGGTAAGCATTTCTTATCAGTAGTCAATTTAGAAGAACGAACACAATCTTTGAAATTTTCATTTCTTCATCGGGCTTGTGACTCCCTTTCATTTTTTTTAACTAGAGGTGGTATCCGGTTTGGAGCCCTTCTCTTTTTAATGCTCATTCCTGACTTATTATAGTTCCCTCCTTTGATCCCCACCTTTGCCATTCTTTGTTTTAGAGAGCTTACCCAGCTCTCGTGAACAATGCAAACAGCACCTTACCCAGCTCAAATCACAAGAACTCATTAGTATTCGCGAGTAATGATCATGAACCCCACTCTCTCACAAAATCCCCATCAAAGTTCATGAAAAGAACTTGTACATGACGAGTCCTCTCCTCCATCTCAACATATCTTATGTACGACATACAACTAATTCACATACTAAGACTAAATATATTTTCCAATTCAAGTATTGTACTATGAACCTACATTATTATCTCCAATA
This sequence comes from Eucalyptus pauciflora, assembly GCA_007663325.1. Lineage (NCBI taxonomy): Eukaryota > Viridiplantae > Streptophyta > Magnoliopsida > Myrtales > Myrtaceae > Eucalyptus > Eucalyptus pauciflora. Next base: position 184,844 of record VMYD01000012.1, read on the forward strand.
TACTAATGTCACGAGTACAAGTAGCTACTTTTTTTCTAGTCGAAAAAAAATTGTATTCATTACTCAAAAAGAGACAGAAATACATAGTCTTCATAACAAAGGAAAGCGAAACAAAACGATAATACTAAAAAACAAAGTCAAGCCAAATTAAGAAAACAAGCAGGATCAACGGAGCACCGACAAAGTTAAGCACAAACTTGTTCTAACAAAACGAATCAATCAAATAAAATCGGTGGCCGATCACTGGATCTTGTGTCTTTGTTAGTGATGAGCACACACTGAAAATTCCTTCTCCAATAATTTCGACGTTGCTAGTTGACAGTGGGCACCTAGGTTTGGCCTCCTCAACACCATCGTCGCAGGAAGACAACCAAAATAGGTTAAATAAACACAGATTTAACATGTGGAGAAAATATTCATAATTTAACAAAACGCCACAACTCCTCTAATCATCATTGAGGTTGGAGGCAGAGAATCTATACACAAATAGAGCAAAGGAGTATCGGATTCCCAAAAGTATATTTATTAAATTGCCAGATCTCGATCAAGAAATGATAGCATCCAAATCTAGAACTAGATCCAGAGAGTTCAAACTCTCTAATTGAAAACTACACAAGGAGAAGAGAGCTCCTAAATCTAAATTGAGAGAGAAAAAAAAGTGAAAAAAAATTGTAAAACACAAACAAAATCAACAAAAGAGAGAGAGGAGAGAGTGAGACTAGCTCAGACCCTCCCCATGGCTCAAGGTTGAAGGAGACAATGGGATAAGAGAGGGAAGATAGAGGAGAGAGGAGAGGGGATAGACTTTTCAGCTCCGTTCGTATATTATTATTCAAATGCTAGTAGCCACTTAATGAGCCTTCTTACTATGTCGGATCCTAATTTGGCAATCTTCCTTCATCTTACATAGAGACTCGTAGGAACTACCACCTTTTGCCATAGCTTTTTGCGCACTACTCTTGAGATCTCTAACTCGAGCTCTTAGTGCGTGCCCTTCTTTCTCCACCATTACCGTCCTCACCAGCTTCTCTATCTCCTCCCTCCCCATAATCTTCTTCGATGGCAACTCCTTTGGCCGAACCGCCACCCCAGTCTCCTCGGTGAGGAGCGTCGCGTTTAGCCTTTGCTCAGCATATAGTGGCCAGGCAATTATAGGCACTCCATTCACTATGCTCTCTAGAGTCGAGTGTTGGATGAAATTCCTTAAAGTATTTTGAAGTTGACAAAACAGGTTTATCAGTCTAGTCTGAAGACTTACAAACTCTTTTGACAAAGTCTGAAGATTAAAGTCTGAAGCTAGCAAGACTCAAGACTTATATTTCAAAGTCTACTCACATGGACAGTTTCCAAGACGACGTTTATTCTGATCTTATACGATCTTTATTCTAACGACTGGTGGATATCTTTCTACTGGATTTAGCACTAAACGATCTAAGTTTTATATAGAATATGTTTAGATTCTTTGACGACTTCGCAACTTATATTTGGAAGGATCTACTTATGGAAACCGAGATCCTGATTGTATGAGCGAGCAGGATTTATGGGCTATCAACACTTACCTTAAAGAGCTCGAGATCTCTCTAATTGATTCTGTCCAACGGGTTGATTGGAAGAACTTCTTTGGAAGGTGCCAACGGTATTGAAGGCATGAAGAAGTATATAAGAGAGATGCTCTAGTTGTTGAAGGGTGCGGATAGAAGAATTCCAAAGTCTGAATCTCCTTTTCTATTTTGCGATATCATTCTTTGAGCGTTACATGTAATCAAAAGAGAGATAATATTGTAGACCTTGAGGAAGTGTAGTAGAGTAATCTACACTGTGGACTCAAGAGTGTGAGACTGTAATCACTCTTATTGATTCTTAGTGAAATCCAGCCAGAAGGGCTGACCGTGCGGGAGAGTGGACGTAGGCTTGATCTAAGCCGAACCACTATAAATCTGGAGTCTTGATTCTCTATCCCTAATCCTTCTATTGTTAACTGTTTTCATTTGCTGCAATCGTTGATTTTAAATTATTTATATCTCATTCGGTTTAGATTGTTAAAATCGCTTTTAACACCTATTCACCCCCCCTTGAGGTGCTAATTCTAGTCCTAACAATTGGTATAAGAGCTTGTGTACTTGTTTATAAGAAGTGTCTTTACTTCTAAGTAAAAGATCTATGGCTAGTATGCTACCTACAGGGTTGGTTGAAGGTCAAAGCAATACCAGACCTCCATACTTTGATGGAAAAGATTACAGCATATGGAAAAATAAGATGAAGGCATTCCTAAGATCGAAAGATCCTTTGGAATGGGAAGTGGTTGATAAAGGAATCATTCCTACTGCTGCATCAGACTCAAAGAGAGGAAAAGAACCTGTTGTTCCTACTCTTTTGACTCAAGAAGAAATCACCAAGAGACAGACTCTCGACGCCAAAGCTATTTACTCTTTATATTGTGTTTTATCCCCTACTGAATTTAATAGAATATCTTCTTGTGATACAGCAAAAAAAGTATGGGACAGGCTTCACATTAACTATGAAGGAACTGATCGTGTGAAAGAAACAAGGATCAACATTCTCTTGGGACAATATGAAGTTTTTAAGATGAGATCAGGAGAATCAATTACTGACATGTTTAGTCGCTTTACTGAAATTGTGAATGGTCTTGAATATCAGGGACATCCAATCTCAGGACATATGAAGGTCAACAAACTTCTTCGAGGACTCTCAAAAGACTGGAATTATATAAAAACCTCAATAAGAGAGACACAGAGGATTGCTCCACTTTCTGTAGATGAATTGGTTGGGACTCTTCAATCCTATGAAGTAGAACAGACCAACGAAGAGGAAGACTTAAAAGGTAAGAAATATATTGCCTTAAAGTCTAATGACTATTCTGATGTTACAGACTCTGAAGAAGATCTAGACGATGAAGAACTGGCACTTATGATAAAGAGATTCAGAAAGCTGAACATAAAAGGAAGGAAATTCAATTGGAAGAAACAAAATTCTCAAAGGTTTCAAAACAGGTCAACAGAGGAAGATGATACGAATAAAGAAGTGACTTGCTTTGAATGCAAGAAAAAGGGACACATCAGACCTAACTGTCCTCTGTTAAAAAAGAGAAAAGGGAAGACTGAGAAAAACAGGAAGGCACTCAAGGCAGAGACTTGGAGTGATACTGAATGTGAAGATAGTGACAATGATTATGCCAATATTTGTTTAATGGCAAAATCAGACTCAGACTCAGACTTTGATTCAGACACAGACTCAGACAGCGAACTCGAGGTTAGTAACTTGAAAATTCCTGTTAAAGTTTCTAAATACATTGATGAACTTTGTCTTAGTCTGAAAACCTCTCTTAAGAGGATCTCCGAATTGAAAAGGGAAAATTCAACATTGAAACAACAGGATAAACTTATGAAAGAAAAGTTTGAAAAACTGGAAAAAGATTTTGATGTTGTGAAAGAAAACTCAGACAGTATTTCAAATGAAAATAATCTCTTGAAAAATGATATCACTAACATATCAAAGAGATTTTCAAATGGTTCTGAAAAGCTGGATAAGATTCTTTCAATACAAAGACCATATTTTGATAAGTTAGGTCTTGGTATGACTTCTGAAACTATTCCACTGATTGATTTTCCGAAGGTAAAAGAAAAAATTAAACAAAGACCAGCTAGAACTGTTTACAAGAATCATTTCCAGAAAGTCTTTGTAAAACCTGTTGGTAGAAATGCTCTGAGATGTTCCAAGTGTAAAAGCTTAGAACACTTCGAGAAAGAATGTCCTTTGGTTTGGAGACCTGTTATAAGGAACTGGGCTAAGACTGTCTATTGTACTAACACTTCTGGACCCAAGATGGTATGGGTACCAAAAAGAGCTTGATTTCTGTTAATTGCAGGTTACTATCAAAAAGAAGATAAAATGGTATCTTGATAGTGGCTGCTCAAGACATATGACAAGAGACTCAAGCTGCTTCATAAAACTTATCCAGATAGACGGAGGAAAAGTTTCTTTTGGTGGTAACAACAGAGGAAAAATTACTAGTCGAGGAACAGTGAAGATTGGAAGTTTGTCTATCAATAATGTTTCATTAGTTGAAGGATTAAATTACAACTTGCTTAGCATAAGTCAATTGTGTGATTCTGGTTTCAAGATCAACTTTCAGGAAGAAACGTGCTCTGGAATCAGTAAAGACCTTACTCAATCTTTTACTGGTCGAAGACATGGAAATATCTATCTTCTGGATGTGAATCAAGAAAGATCACAGTGCTTAATATCAGTACAAGATGAAGCAAATCTTTGGCACAAAAAGCTAGGCCATATCAACATGAAGCAGATCAACAAGATCTCTACAAAGAAACTTGTTCGAGGATTGCCTATTCTAAATTATTCAAAGTCTGATCTATGTACACCATGCGTACTGGGTAAACAGGTTAGAAACTCTTACAAATCGATAAATAAAGTTTCCACTAATCATGTATTGCAGCTTTTGCACATGGATTTGTTTGGACCTACCAGAACGAAAAGCATTGGTGGTAAAAGGTTCTGTCTGGTAATAGTGGATGACTATTCACGATTTACTTGGGTCTACTTTCTCACAAGTAAGTCAGAGACTTTCTCTTTCTTTTCAAAATTTGCTAAAAAGGTGCAGAATGAGAAAGGTCACACTATTACAAGCATTCGTACAGACCATGAAGGTGAGTTTGAAAATCAAGACTTTGCTAATTTATGTGATGAATTTGGTTTTCAACATAAATTTTCTTCTCCATATACACCAGAACAGAATGGGGTTGTGGAAAGGAAGAATAGATCTTTACAATAAATGGCAAGAACACTTTTAATTGGAAATCAAGTTTCTTCAACGTTTTGGGCAGAAGCTGTTTCAACTGCTTGCTATATTATAAATAGAGTGTTTTTAAGACCAATTCTCGAGAAAACTCCTTATGAAATTTTTAAAGAGAAGAAACCAATAGTTTCTTATTTTCAAATATTTGGTTGCAAATGTTTTATTCTAAAGAATGCAAATGATCGTGTTGGTAAGTTTGAAGAAAAATCAGATGAAGGATTCTTTCTTGGATACTCTTCTACAAGCAAAGCTTTTAGAGTGTTCAACAAAAAGACTCAGACTGTGGAAGAATCAATGAATGTAAAATTTCAAGACTCTCCACAAGTTCAGCAGATACAGACTGAAGACTCAGAATCTGCTCCAGACACTGCTAGATCTAACTCCACTAAAGCAGTTGCTAAATCAAAATCAGTACAACAAGCTACTGATGAAGAATCTACTCAAGAAGAAGATCAACAATCTATCAGACTGAACAGTAACTGGAAGCACAAGTCCAGTCATCCTGAAGAACTCATTATTGGAAACATTAATGAGTGAATTCGAACAAGATCCAAAAGGCGAGAAGAGTCTAGTGCTGTTGCTCTTATTTCTGAAATAGAACCCAAAAATATTGAAGAAGCTTTAGCTGATGAAAGCTGGATTGAAGCAATGCAAGAAGAACTCAGACAATTCAGTATTAACGACGTATGGGAATTAACTCCCAAACCAAAAGGTAAATCAGTTATTGGAGCTAAATGGGTTTTCATGAACAAAGTTGATGAAAAAGGCAAAGTAACGAGAAACAAAGCAAGACTCGTGGCTAAAGGATACACGCAAGAAGAAGGGATAGACTATGATGAGACTTACGCTCCAGTAGCAAGGTTAGAGGCAATCAGATTACTACTTGCTTTTGCTTGCTATAAGAATTTCAGGTTGTTTCAAATGGATGTCAAAAGTGCATTCTTGAATGGATTTATTCAAGAAGAAGTCTACGTAGAACAACCTCCTGGTTTTGAAGATTCAAAGAAACCAGACTCTGTATTCAGACTGAAGAAAGCTTTATATGGACTGAAACAAGCTCCTCGAGCTTGGTATGAAAGGCTACGTAATTTCTTAATCCATAGTGGCTTTTCTAAAGGTAAGGTAGACACTGCTTCGTTCATTAAAAAGGAAGGTAAAAGTTTTCTACTTGTTCAGATTTATGTTGATGACATCATATTTGGATCATCTAATGAGACTTTGTGCAAGAAATTTTCTAAGTCTATGCAGGATGAATTTGAGATGAGCATGATGGGTGAACTATCCTTTTTCCTTGGTCTACAAGTCAAACAACTAAAGGAGGGAATATTCATTCATCAAGAGAAATATGCAAAAGAACTTGTTAAAAAGTTCAGTCTGGAAAATTGCAAAAAGACTGACATACCAATGTCAAGTTCCTTGAAGATAGACAAAGATGAAGCAGGGAAGAAAATTGACCAAAAGTTATACAGGAGTATCATTGGCTCTCTTCTTTATCTTACTGCATCCAGACCTGACATATTATTTAGTGTTTGCATATGTGCTAGGTTTCAATCTGACCCTAGAGAATCTCACTTAAGCGCTGTTAAACGTATTATTAAATATGTTGCTACTACTGCTAAGATCGGTCTTTGGTATCCCAAAGAAGGAGACTTTACACTTCTTGGCTATTCAGACGCATCTTGCAGGTTGTAGAGTTGAAAGAAAAAACACTTCAGGTACTTGTCAACTGCTTGGAAACAGGGTGGTATCCTGGTTTTCAAGGAAACAAAGTACTGTGGCTCTTTCAACAGCTGAAGCAGAATACGTTGCTCTTGGAAGTTGCTGTTCTCAAATATTGTGGATAAGACAACAACTGCAAGACTTTGGCATTGAAGACTCTTGCACAGAAATTAGATGTGACAACACCAGTGCAATCAATCTTACAAAGAATCCTATCCTACATTCAAGAGCAAAACATATTGAGATTCGACATCACTTTATAAGAGATCATGTTCAGAACAAAGAAGTCTTGATACAATTCATAGACTCAAAGAATCAACTGGCAGATATTTTCACAAAGCCACTTGAGAAAAGCTTGTTTGAGTCTATTCGCTCAAGACTCAATATATTATCTCTTGAAGAATGCTGAAGTTCAAACTCAGTAACTAAAGTCTGACAGAGTATCAGACTCAAAGGTTAAAAGACTGAGAATACGAATCGACACGACTGTAAGTTTCCTTACTTAAACTGTCTTATTGATAAGGTAAGATTATCTGTCTATTTTAAGGCGGTTATTTTTTTAAAAGAGTGGTTATCGTTTTATTAAGGCAGTTATTTTTTTCAAAAAGGAAAATTCAAGATTTTCAAAAAGATACGACGCTTGGTTTATCCCCCGTACCTGTTATCCTTATACATCTCTTCTCCTTCGTTTTCACTTTACTCAAAAACCCTAGATCAAAAGCTTTTTACTGCTCTACAATTTTCTCTCCAAAACTTCTTCGTTTCAAAGTTCTCAACTTTCTTGCGACACAAGTGAGAAAGTCTCTCCAAAGAAAAGCACAATGTCGTATCAGAGGAAGTCTTCCAGAATAGCAAACAGGGGACCACAGGGATCTGGTGAGGGGCCTACGCACTTTGATCTCACTGAGGAAAGCGACATTCCGACTGAGCAATCTCAACAGCGGTCATCCCCAACTAGACCTCAAGAACAGGGCCCTCAAGATGAAACGATTTATGAAGATATCGAACCAGTAAGAACTCTAAAGCCTGCCTTTGTTTACAAACTTTACTCTGCGTTAAAGGAAGGTGGTTCTGCTATGTCTTTTGTGGATGAGTTTCTGAAAGAGAAGGGCTATAGAAACGAGACATACTTTCTTACTATTATGGAAAGGTCTGGAGTTGTGCCTGAGGGAACGGCTGCAAGAGCATTTGCAAATTTCCCGAGTGACCCTAGGTTTAGTAGTATGAATCAGCCTGAGGGAAAGGATGATGATGAAAAGATGTTCATACACTTTAAACCATGGATGGGTGTGGCTGCAAGCCTTCGAGGGAAGAAGGATGAATTGTTCTGCTCAGACGGACACAGGAAGAGATATGAAAAATTGCTGAAGCGTGGGGTGATGAACCCACGAACTGTGGATTTTGATTTTCTGGACTTGTTGAGCATAAATCTGCGAGAGAAATTCGAAAAGCTCCAACTTTATCAGTTCTGCACAGACTGTGACACGGCACATTCTGAATTGACAGCCTATTTCTACTCCAATATCAGTTTCATTGATGCAAACAACTTTACTTTCAGAGTGAGGGATAAAGAGTATGTCATTGATAAGGACATAATGGCTGATGTGCTTGGTGTGGAAAGAGGGGTTTTCCAACCAATCGGCGTGTCTGTCAGCCATGCTACTCTTGATCTAGCAAAGGACAGAATTGCAGAAGGAAGACTCTCTTATTCCAGAATGAATGCAACAAATACTTTGCTACATAAGATTGTAATCAACTGTCTAAGACCCAAATCGACATCCAAGACAGATGTATCAATTTCTGAAGCCAAGTTGATGTTTGCCATCAAGACTGGTGTGAACTTCTCTTTACCACATACCATCATCTTTCACATGTATAGATGCATGGTTAAGGACAAAGGAAAGCTTCCTTATGCTGCTCTTATTACTCGTCTCTTCAGACATCTACATATTCAACCTCCTCATATTCTCACAGTGAAGACTATTGACAAAATGGTCATCGGGCTGAGGATGATTACCAAGATGCGTCTGAAAGAGCTTAGTAAGAAGCTGGAGCAATTCAAGGAAAAGACTCCTATCAAACTCAGACCAGACTCATCAGCAGCGAAAAGGAAAGGGAAAGAACATGTGGTTAGTTCTACCAAGAAGAGGAGGGCAGTCATTCTGGAAGATGAAGATGATGAGGATGCAATACCCATCTCTACTCTTATTTCTCAATTTGCTGCATCTATTCCAACAGTTTCAGAACATCAAGTTGCAGAGGAAGAGAAAGAGGAAGAGAAAGAGAAAGAGGAAGAGAAAGAGGAAGAGAAAGAGGAAGAAAAGAAAGAGAAGAAAGAGGAAGAGGAAGCAAGAGAGGAAGAAAGAGAGGAAAAGGAAGCAAGAAAAGAAGAACAAGCAGATGAACCAAAAAGAACAGATTCTCCAGCAGAAAAGGAAGATCTACAACAGCCTGTCACTGAGGAAACTCCTCAGAAAGAAGAGTTCTTTTCTCCACCAGAAGACATGGAGACAGGGGGAGATCACGAAAAAGAACACACACCTCTTCGGCTGACTTTCAGAGAAGAGGATGCTCAAACAGGTGTTAGTCGATCACCTCCTGATGCTGAGGATATTCATGATGTACAGTTTCCTGAAGGAGAGGCATCGTCTCCACACACTGAACCTCCTGCTGAAATTCATACTGGCTTAACTCCACCTACAGACCGAGCTGAAACAAGCACTCAGACCGACAACTCTGGAAATTTTCAAAGGCTGCTTGATATCATCTTAGAACTTAAAGGTCAAATTTATGACATGGGATATGAATTTCAGACCTTGCAGAATGAAAATCATGCAATGTTCATCACTTTGCATGATCAGCTTAAAGATGTTCAGCGTCAGATTCAGGATACTGCAAAGGGCACTACTCTCACCCAAGTACAGGAAGATCTGAGGAAGTTGGAAGACACTGTCAAGTCTATGGAAGACTTTCAACTTGTTCGCATTCCTCGAGCTCCTTGATTTTTTTTATGCTGACAAAAAGGGGGAGAAGACTTTGCAGATTTCTGTTCTCAAAACCAAACCAAATCCTATCTTTTTATTGCTTGCTATCTTGACTTTGACTTGAGTTTTTAAACTAGTGCAGTTTTTGGAATGTGTGCTCTCTATGGCAATACTTTAAGCTTCGTAAATTTGATAGTACTGTCTGTTTATGACTAATGAGGTTTCGATGAATGCAGATCTATGTACAGGAAAAGTCTGTGTACAGGATATCTGTGTACAGGATAACTTCTACTATCTTATTTAATCTTTTATGATGCTTGCTTAAAAGTTGTATTGCAGGGCGATAATATTCAAATCTGCAGGAAAGTTTTGTCACCATCAAAAAGGGGGAGATTGTTGGATGAAATTCCTTAAAGTATTTTGAAGTTGACAAAACAGGTTTATCAGTCTAGTCTGAAGACTTACAGACTCTTTTGACAAAGTCTGAAGATTAAAGTCTGAAGCTAGCAAGACTCAAGACTTATATTTCAAAGTCTACTCACATGGACAGTTTCCAGGACGACGTTTATTCTGATCTTATACGATCTTTATTCTAACGACTGGTGGATATCTTTCTACTGGATTCAGCACTAAACGATCTAAGTTTTATATGGAATATGTTTAGATTCTTTGACGACTTCGCAACTTATATTTGGAAGGATCTACTTATGGAAACCGAGATCCTGATTGTATGGGCGAGCAGGATTGATGGGCTATCAACACTTACCTTAAAGAGCTCGAGATCTCTCTAATTGATTCTGTCCAACGGGTTGATTGGAAGAACTTCTTTGGAAGGTGCCAACGGTATTGAAGGCATGAAGAAGTATATAAGAGAGATGCTCTAGTTGTTGAAGGGTGCGGATAGAAGAATTCCAAAGTCTGAAATCTCCTTTACTATTTTGCGATATCATTCTTTGAGCGTTACATGTAATCAAAAGAGAGATCATATTGTAGACCTTGAGGAAGTGTAGTAGAGTAATCTACACTGTGGACTCAAGAGCGTGAGACTGTAATCACTCTTATTGATTCTTAGTGAAATCCAGCCAGAAGGGCTGTCCGTGCGGGAGAGTGGACGTAGGCTTGATCTAAGCCGAACCACTATAAATCTGGAGTCTTGATTCTCTATCCCTAATCCTTTATATTGTTAACTGTTTTTACTTGCTGCAATCGTTGATTTTAAATTATTTATATCTCATTCGGTTTAAATTGTTAAAATCGCTTTAAACACCTATTCACCCCCCTCTAGGTGCTAATACTAGATCTAACATCGAGTTTCATCCACAATGAGATAGGAAGCCACCCACAGATGGATGGCTCAAGATTTCCACTTGTGAGGCCCATGATGGGAGTATGATCCCAATGTCACGAGTACGTGCCATGAATCCACCCGGCAAAAATCTCAAAACTTCATCGCCGGCACCACCCTTTCCCGCATCAAAAAACGATTCATCAAGAGATTTGACAGTTGGTTGACGGAGTACCCATATAAACCTATTGAAATTATACATTTGCAAGATGAAGGAATTTATTGAGTATATAACAAAATAACACTAACACGGAGCTTAATCTATAATTGCAAATTTGTCCATCCTGGATTATTATTAGGTCTTTCATGAAAAAATTACACATTCAAGTTGGATTGAATGACATTTGTGCGACTAATTAATTATATATGAAATTTGTGCGACTAATTAATTCTATATGCGTAATCCTCCATAGCCAATCAATAATAAACAACACGCAATGCATTCTTTATATTGACAATGATCTTAATAAAAATATTATTATTACAAAGTGTAGCAATTATTTGACTATTCATTTCTAAGATGCACGCAAACTACCTCAATATTATAAGCTAATGTTGGCTAATGGATTTTGTTTTGATTCGATAAAAGACTATTCTCAATCAGTAGTAAAATGGGCCTCTTAGTAATAAATTACAACTAGGAACATCATGTTAATGGTTTTCAAAGCCATATGCCATACCATGAACATAGTAACATGGAAAAATGATCTGTCTAGGATGTACGAATTTCAAACGGTACCTTTGTTGGCTCAGCTCCAATCCCCACGCCAGCTCGACCAGCTGCTCGGCCGACATGGTCCCTCCACTTCCAAACGAGACATACATCACCGACTCACTCGGCTGCTTATCCAGCCATTCCAGCAGCTCCTTCCCTAAACCGGCCGGTCTGACCGGTCTAGTGAGGGGCCCAACCGTATATACCGGACCGTTCGTGACCCGCCCCAAAAACTCCTCATTCCTCAGAGCGGCGAGCGTCTCGGCCTGCAAATCCTCCCACACATTCAACAAGATTCCATCTCCCATCGTGGTCTCGCTAGCCTGCCGCAAGTACTCACGGTACTGCGGGTCAGACCGGTCCAGCATCGGGTCCACCACGTCCTCTGGTCGGACGGGCTTGCAGCCCGGGATCTCGAGCGGTTCGGACCGGTCCACGTACTCTCCCTTCACTTCCTCGTCCAGCATCGGCGAGTATATGAACAGCGCAAGAAACCATGCATTGGAAGGGACATAGACGTACTTGGGGATCCCCAACTCGTCGCCAATGCACAGATGCTCCGTCCCAAACAAGTCCACGATGAGGACATCGGGCTGGGCCTCCATCGCCGCGAGCGCTGATCTGAAAGTCGGCCGGGCCTCGCGCATCATGACCACGAGCCTCATGACCACAGCGGTGTCCGGGCCGAGGCCCGCAGCCGAGAGGTCAGGGGGCGGGAGCTTCACGATGTCGAGAAGCTTAGGGTTCATGGCGGACTCGATGATCTCGGCCTCAGCTTGGGAGGCCTGCGTGGGGAGGACGAAGACAGTCGCCTCGAAGCCGTGGTCGGTGACGAGGCGCTTACCGAGTTCAATGATGGGGATGAGGTGGCCCAGGCCGGGGCTCGAGAGGAGCGCCGCATGGAGCGTTTTCGGCTTCTCCATCGATGAATTGGAGGAAAAGAGATCGAAATCTATGAAATCATAGAAGCACGCGTAACTCTTCCTTTTTGTTAGAAAATAGTAAAATTGATGTAGTTTTTTTTATTAGCTTATCTGTCTTTTAATTGTTTTTTGGCTAAGTGTGCGCAAGCAAGAGTATGGCGGTTTGCAAACCGCCAAAGAAAAGTGTGCTGTAAGAAGGCACGCGTTGACCAAAGAAAAGCGTGCTGCAGCGCCACTCCTTAAACCGCCAATCTATGAAATCATAGAAGCACGCGTAACGCTTCCTTTTTGTTAGAAAATAGTAAAATTGATGTAGTTTTTTTAATTAGCTTATTTGTCTTTTAATTGTTTTTTGGCTAAGTGTGGGCAAACAAGAGTATGGCGGTTTGCAAACCGCCAAAGAAAAGTGTTCTGTAAGAAGGCACACGTTGACCAAAGAAAAGCGTGCTGCAGCGCCACTCCTTAAACCGCCAAAGAAGGGTGCGTTTGGGAGTAGCTTCTCAAGACTACTTTGAAGCCCCAAAGATCTTTGGGGTAAGGATAGGGTGTTTGGCAAAAAAAAATTAAAGCCCCTTTGCAAAATGTCAGCCTTCACAAGGCCGAAAGCCCAAGGCAGGTTGGGGGCTGCCTTGGGCTTTCAGCATGCCGAGAATGCTTAGCTGAGGGGCTAAAAAAAGAATTTCTTCCCAAATTATCCTCATTGATTTTTCGTTTTTTCGGTTTTGCCCTCTCTTCGTCTTCTTCTTCTTCTTCTACGAGTGGGTACTATTCATCTTCTTCGCGGAGACAACCTTGCCCGCGCCGGCGCCATGCCCGCATTGGCCACTATGCTGGCAGCCCTCGACCACGCCAGCACCACCCACATCGACACCCGAGCCACCGACCACCGCAACACCAGCACCACTTGCGCCGGCGACCCACGAGCCCTCTCTGCTCCACCGTCGTTCCACCAGCCCCGCCAGCCACCACCGCTGCGCCTCCACCAAATCTGAACCCGAGCGGACCACTGCCCCTTTCGAACCGAAGCCCCTGCAGCAAATCGCAAAGCTCGCCGTGCCAATCTCGCTCGACAACCGCGTCACCGCTGATTGCTACTCGCCTCCACCCAACGCCGTCGTCGCTCAGTAGCTCGCGACCCAGCGCCTGAGGCCCTCACTGCTCGATTGCTGCTATCCCGATCTCACTGCTTGAGTGCCCCGACACCTGCAGATCTGAGCTCACCTCTGCCCGACGTTGTCACCGCCCAGCAACCCGCGACCTAGCGCCTGACTCCGCCGCATCGGCCGACACTTCCACTCGCCGTTTACAAGACCTCCACCTTAGTAGCTCGCCTCCATCGTCCTCTACTCAGGGTGCGCATGGTAAAATTTCTTTACTAGGGAAGAGTTTTTTTCCAGAAATAGTTATTTTCTATTTCTATTCCGGCGAACAGTTTCTGAGCAAAAGAACCCGTTTGATAACTGCACAAAATTTCTACTCTTGGAATAGAAAAAGAATATAAATGCGTTTAGTAACGCAACGATTCTTTTTTGTATTTATTTGTTTTTTATTTTTTATTTTTTATTTGTTTTTTATTCTTTTTTGTATTTATTTGTTTTTTATTTGTTTTTTTGTATTTATTTGTTTTATTTGTATTTTTTTTTGTTTTTTTAAATTTTTTGTGTTTGTTTTTTATTTGTATTTATTTGTTTATTTGTATTTATTTTTTATTTGTTTTTGTATTTATTTGTTTTTTATTTTTATTTTTTTATTTTTTATTTGTATTTATTTGTTTTATTTGTATTTTTTTTGTGTTTTTTTTGTTTTTTAAAATTTTCTTGTGTTTGTTTTTTATTTGTATTTATTTGTATTTATTTGTTTTTTTTTGTATTTATTTGTTTTTTTATTCTTGCTCACGGTCGGTAGCGGCAGTGGCGGCGGCGGCGGCCGGCGACGAGCGGCGGTCGGCGGTGGCTCCAGACGGTTGGAGGTGGCCACGGCAAGAGAGAAATAAAACAAAAATAAAAAAGAAAATTTGCTTATTTCTAGAAATTGTTCAAGGGACAAAAGGCAATTTTTTTTTTGTTTCTCGTTTCTATTCCCGGGCTAACTTTTCTATTCCGGGGAATAGAAATCAACTTGGCGTTACCAAATGGGTTTCTGTTCTTTTTTTGTTCCGGGGAACAAAAGAACAGAAATTAGGAGAATGAGAAATGTTCTCATGCAGCACCTCAGTCACCAACCCCCGCGCCCCACTGTAACACTAGTTTTCCCCCTTCGCCGGAGCCCGACACCATCGCACCTTGGCACCACCGCCCGCGAGCGGTCGCCGACGAGGTCCTCCCGCGACCTCAATGCCCTGGATCTAGGTCACGGCGGGTCGCCGGAGATCGAAGCGGCGTCGCGCTACCTCGCCGCCCCAGATCCGGGGTTGCCAGAGGTCGCGGCGGCGTCGTGCAACCACGAGCGGCCTTTGCCGATGGTCTTCGGGGGTCAGCGGTGTCATGTGACCTCAGGTGGCCTTTGCCAATGGTCTTCGGGGGTCGCTCAACCCCGGGCAGCCCTCCCCAGTCGTCTCCGGGGCTGCCTAAGTTAGATGTCGGCTGCCGGCAACAAATTTCAATCGCCAGCGGCCGCCTGCCCTTGCCGGTCAATTTTTTTTTTTCTTTTGATTATTTTTTTTATCACAAAAGTCCTTTGTAAATGTAATTCCCCCAAACACCATTTTGCTCAAAAGGTACTTCACAAATGACTTTTAAACTACAATTTACCAAATATAGTTTGCATTTTGGAAAACACATTTAACTCTCATTTTCCTAAAGACTTTCCCCGAAAGTCTTCCCAAACGCACCCGAAGAGTATTCTTGAAGAAGCCACAAGCTGATCAAGAAAAGGGACAGACATTATAATAATATTATAGGAGCCAGTGAAGTCTTCAAGAAGCATAAAAGCAAGATTGAACTTGCTAACTTGAACGTGAAGGAAAAGTTGCGGCTGACACTTTCACATTAAAGTCGGCAACTCCTACACTGAAGACGGCAAAAATCAAGAGGAAAAATTCAGCTTCACTTCTTGCATGTCGAAGTCCAGGCGGTGGAAGATGCTTATAAATATATAGAGTTACGTTAGTTTATTTTTTTTTTAGAGAGAGTTGAGAGAGCTTTTGTAGCTTATACAGAAAAATAGAGACATAATTTTAAGCTTAGCAAAGCTTGTGTGTACTTCATATTAAGCCGTAGCAAGGCATTTTAAGTACCATATTCTCTTTGTATGTTTACACTCTCTCCTTGTCAAATTCTTTCGGTTTCAACACTTTTATCGTACACAGTGCACAGAAGCAACCCAATCATCGGCTTCGAGCATGGTCTATCTAGATAAAGAAAAGCGACGCATGGAGTGATAAGTTCGAGGGAAAAGTCGATTAAAAAATCTTGTTCAAATGACTAAAAATCAACCATTTAGTTGACTTTTTTTTTTCTAAAATGTTAATTTTTGGGTTAAATCTTTGGATTTTTGAAAAATTGACTTGAGAAAAGTGAAATTAAAGCCAATTTGACATATTTTTGAGTGAAAAGTTAATTTTTAATTCAAGGTTAACTTTTGGTCAAAGGTTGAGCAAAACGTCAACCTAAAAGTTAATTGTTTGACTTTTTGAATTTTTTTTTATTAATGAATAGGAAAATGCTTTAAAATGACTATGAAAGAAATGAAAAACGACACATTTTCCGTTAAGAAACGGAATCCATTGAGTTCGGAAACTGAAATCTTAATTTTTACCTTCTTGGATGTGTTGATTAAAAATCAGGTGTCAGAAAAAATGTGTCAACAATTTATCATTAAGTCAATCTAATCTCACTTTTTTGTGTTACACCTGCCCCTACGGTATGCTCGAGTCTTAAGTGAGGAATCCTTCCCACAAACCAATTCGTTTGTTGCATGGGGATGTCTTATAGGCTTGCGAGAAAGTTATTAAAGCTAAAGAAAAGCTAGCAATTCAGCAAATTCATACCATTTGGACATGAAAGTGAAATTTTATTTAAAGAGATAGATTCATATGGAGTCTACCCATTACTTTAAGTCCTAAGGTTGATGATTCAATCCCTCCGCACAAGTCAATTATTACAGTGATTCAGATAATTCTCAATAGCCTACATGAAGTAGGACGTTTTCTTATCTTCTACTCTTACTTACTTTTATACCTCATCCCACTACTTTGCTTTATTTATCTGTGTCTTTATTCCTGGTGACTTTATTAGTAGTCCATGATAATATGAGTCCTTTCCAAGTTCCAAATTTATCTTCTCAATTTAGGTTTTTCCGCAACATATTTTGATCAGCCTCTTCTTCGCCTCAACCAACCGCCACTTGTGAGCCCATATTCAAACTTGATCGGAGAGAGATAAAGTAAAATTAGGGGGCAAGTCCGATTTGTTTGCCCATAAAAAAAATTAAAAGATTTCTCTTTTAAGGATGCGTCATGATTAATTACTCCATTTTTTTTTTCTTTTGTAAATTCGGAAGGGAGAAGATGAAGAAAGTGACTGACTCAATGTGGAAAGAAGGCGACTACTATCGATTGGTCCATCCAACCAAACCTATGAATAAGAATTCAGCTGCCTTTATTGGACCGCTAATTAAATTGGCATTTCTACCACACAGGAAACTCGGGAATTTATTACTTGGACCATAATTGGGATTTATTTACTTACTCTATCAAAAAAATTTGGGAAAGTTTAAATTGTGAAATTGTGGCTTTGAGTGGGCATTTGGCCTTCAAAAACCCCTTCTTGCAAAGAGCGAACTTATTTGTTTAACCTCTAAATTCACGTTCGGCTGGTCCCTCTTATTATCAATGTGATCGGGGATAAGTTCAGCAAGAAATTAATCGAAGTATTGGTTCTCACCTTTTGGGCTAAAAGTTAAATTTATCATAAGCTTGAGTCTAGAATCTCTGAAAAAATAGCTTAAGGATGTGCCTTCTTGTTCAAATACTTTCCTTGTCTAAATAGAGGTAAGCATTTCCTGTCGATAGTCAATTTCGAAAAACGAGCAGAATTTTTGAAATTTTCATTTTTTTGTCGGTCTTGGGCCATGTATTTCTTTCAGATTTGATTAGAGGTGGCATCCGATTTGGAGCCGCCCTTCTCTATTCAATTCTCTATCTCCACTTATTATAACTCCCTCCTTTGATCCCTACCTTTGCCATTCTTGTTTTAGAGAGCTTTTCACCTAGGTCAAATCACAACGTATCGTTAGTTTCCGCGGGCAATGAGTTCATCAACCCCACTCGATCACAAAATCTATATTGAAGTTCATGAAAAGAAATTGAAACATGATGAGCCCTCTCCTCTATCCCCAAGATATCTTAGGTACAACGTACAACTAATTCACGTACTAAGATAAAGATATTTGCCAATTCAAGTATTGTACTATGAATCTGCATTATTACATCCATTATACTAATTTCACACATATAAGCAACCACTTAATGAGACTTCTTAATATGACGGATCCCCATTTGGCAATCTTCCTTCATCTTACAAAGAGACTCGTAGGAACTACCACCTCTCGCCACAGCCTTTTGTGCGCTACTCTTGAGATCTCTTACTCTAACTCTTAACGTATGCCCTTCTTTCTCCACCATTACTGTCCTCACCAACTTCTCTATCTCCTCCCTCCCCACAATCTTCTTCGATGGCAACACCTTTGGCCGCACCGCCACCCCAATCTCCTCAGTGAGAAGCGTTGCATTTAGCCTTTGCTCGGCGTATAGTGGCCAGGCAATCATGGGCACTCCATTCACTATGCTCTCTAGGGTCGAGTTCCATCCACAATGAGATAGGAAGCCGCCTACGGATGGATGACTCAAGATTTCCACTTGTGAGGCCCATGATGGGAGTATAAATCCGATGCCACGGGTACGTGCTGTGAATCCACTTGGCAAAAAGCTCAAAACCTCATCACCGGCATCACCCTTTCCCACATCAAAAAATGATCCATCAAGAGATTTGACAACTGGTTGTCGAAGTACCCATATAAACCTATTGAAATAAAACATTTGTAAGATGAAGGAATTTATTGAGTATATAACAAAATAACACTAACACACAGCTTAATCTCTAATTGCAAATTTGTCCCTCCTTGGATTATTATTAGGTCTTCTGTGAAAAAATTACCCGTTTAACATTGGATTGAATGACATTTGTGTGATGAGTTAATTCTGTACAAGTAATCTTCCATTTGTCAATCAGTAATAAACAACTTGCAATGCATTCTTTATATTGACAATGATCCTAATGAAAATATCCTTATTATAACGTGTAGCATTTATTTGGCTACTGATTTCTACGTAGAACCAAACTACCTCAACATTCTAAGCTAATGTTGGCTAATGGATTTTGTTTTGATTCGGAAAAAGACTATATTCTCTTTCATTCTTAATCAGAGACTAAATAGAGGAAAGAGAAAATTTCCTACAACTGTTCCAATAATAAATTACAAATAGCAACATCATGTTAATGGTTTTTAAAACCATATATCATACCAGGAACATACGAACCCGGAAAAATTACTATTCTAGAGATACACAAATTTCAAACCGTACCTTTGTTGGCTCAGCTCCAATCCCCAAGCCAGCTCGACCAGCTGCTCAGCCGACACTGTCCCTCCACTTCCGAACGAGACGAACATCACCGACTCGCTCGGCTGCTTATCCAGCCATTCCAGCAGCTCCTTCCCCAAACCGGCCGGTCTGACCGGTCTAGTGAGCGGCCCAACCGTATATACCGGACCGTTCACGACCCATCCCAAGAACTCCTCATTCCTCAGAGCAGCCAGCGTCTCGGCCTGCAAATCCTCCCACACATTCAACAAGATTCCATCTCCCGTGGGGATCTTGCCAGCCCCCCGCACGTACCCGTGGTACTGCTGGTCAGACCGGTCCAGCATCGCGTCCACCACGTCCTCTGGTCGGAGTGGCTTGCAACCTGGGATCTCGAGCGGTTCGGTTCGGTCCACGTACTCTCCCTTCACTTCCTTGTCCAGCGTCGGCGAGTATATGAACAGCGCAAGAAACCATGCATTGGAAGGCACGAAGACATACCTGGGGATCCCCAACTCGTCACCAATGCACAGATACTCCGCCCCAAATAAGTCCACAATGAGGACATCGGGCCGGGCCTCCATCGCCTCGAGCGCAGACCTGAATGCCGGCTGGGCCTGACGCATCATGACCACGAGCCTCGTGGCCGCGGCTGCATTCGGGCCGAGGCCCGCAGCCAAGAGGTCGGGGGGTGGGAGCTCCACGATGTCGAGGAGCTTGGGGGTCATGGCAGACTCGATGATCTCGGCCTCAGCACGGGAGGCCTGCAGGCGGAGGACGAAGACAGTCGCCTCGAAGCCGTGGTCGGCAACGAGGCACTTGCCAAGCTCGATGACAGGGATGAGATGGCCCAGGCCGGGGCTCGAGAGGAGCGCCACACGGAGCTTTTTCGGCTTCTCCATCGATGAATTGGAGGAAAGGAAGTCGAAATCTGTGGAAAGAACTGAAGCTGAGAGCGTGATGAAGAGGATGTTTTGCCGACTACGCATCGTTTGGCGGGAGGGGTTATAATAAATAGAAGTGTCCAACTTCGTATGGTTGAAATCAAGCCATTGACCGACCAAAAAAAAAAAATCAAGCCATTGGGGTCCGCTCCATAATTATTTGAGAACGTGGTACGTCATTTATGATCAAGCTCTGACTCATCGTACCCAACACGATAGGCTCCCGAGCGTGATTGAGCTTCTATGAATTTTTTTTTTTTTAAAAGCATATAATATCACAAGAGTAAACGAAAGAATTCATAAGATTTAAGTCTATGATGTAGGAAAAGTATTCAAGCCCGTTGAGATCAAGTCCAAGCTTGAATTCCAGATACATTTTATTATTTAATCGAAATCGAATCGAGTCGAATTGAACTAAAATGACCACATGTGTGCATGAATTAGACTAAACGCGGGAGTATTCATTTCGAATTGAGTTCTCTTCCCATGACATTCGTTCGTAAACTCGAAAGACTCTGGCAAGAATAGTGATTAAAGAGAGGGAAAAAAAAAAGATAAACACACAATTTTAAAGTGCTCTAAGCCAATTCTATGACGTTGCTCAAAAAAAGATATAGATCATTCATTATCAAAAACCTAATCTTCCTTCCATTTGGCGGAGCCCTTAGACACCAAGGCACCATTTTTTTTTAGTGAAGACACCAGGCACCTTTCATGCTTTAATATATATAGATTAAGACTAATCAATTTGCTTGCGGAACTATCTAAAGCGATGTTTCGTTGAAACGGGGGAGAATGTCGAAACCGATGATTGTGACTGCTTTATTATATACTTTGTTTTCGGCATGGGGAAGAGTCACGGGTGATTATACAATTTCAAGAGGTATCGTTTTTCTATTATCTTTCATCATTATCGAAATGATGTACAAAGATCTCAACCTGAATTATTGCGATTTTTTTTTTCAATTATTATTATTGATCCAACGGCGAATCCTTCAACTGCGGTTCCAAACGTCCTTGCATTGCAATATGGAGTATCCACATTTGGAGCTTTTGGTTAGCGTGCAGACAAAGGTTCGTTCGGAAGCCACTTTCTCGAAGGGCTTTGGGATGACAAATATGGGGTGTTCCGCAAATTTTTTTCCTACCCCTTTAGCCTAATATTGACCTTGACAAAGTTGAAAGCCTAAGGCAAATATAACTTTCAGCATTTGTGGAAGGCCACTCCTAACATTAAATAATTTAGTTTACAAAAATACCCTCATCAAATATTTTCATTTTTCGGGTCTTGCCTTTATTATAACTATACATTTTCTCTTTGCAAGGATGGCTAGTGGGGCCAGTCTTGCTGCAAGGGGCCAACAAGGTCGTGCAACCTAGGTAACCGTTGCCTAGTCTCACACAACCTCGGGCTGTGCTACTTGAAGTTGCTCCACCCTAGCGAGGAGTTGCCTAGGGTCAAACTCATGAACACAAGGTACCTATATTTCGTGCTCTATTCACAATATCTCCAATGTATCACTCTATCACTATATCAATCAGAACTATTGTCTACTAAGAGAAGATATCATTTAGATTCCATGTTATAGCAAAATTATATATATAATACTTGATTTTGAACATTAATTGAGCCTCCAGAACGAGTTGCGATGTCACCCGCCTTCACTGACAATCTCTTCCTTTAAACTGAACTATGATGACAATTCTCGCTCGAGCAATCGCGATAACCCAAGGAACATCGGCACAGGATTATCACTACAAAAGGAACGACTTTTGCCAGCACTTATCTAAGTGATTTGCCAGTGATGTCAATGCCAGAAGAATTCTTGCCATCCAAAGGGAGGAAAAAAAACCGATGAAAGCCGTGCCGGGAAAAGTCTCACCGGCAATCATCGCGAATGCCGGTAAAGACATCCAAAAACTTGCCGGCAAGAGTACTCCCTTCAGCGGCGTTAGCGAGTGAAATTTGCGAATGGGCGGTCTCTTTTACTCATAGCAACAGCCGTGAGCGCCAGCGAAGGTCATTATAAATGCCGCCGAGGGACGAACAATTTCCTAATTATTAACAATCTGAACTTGGTAGGGAACCATGAGAACTTGCTGGCGCATGAGATACAAGCTGACCAAATTAGGAGATTTGGCACGAGCTACAACCGCGGCACCATGCTTGTATTCCACCGAAAAGAACGAGTCGGGCGTGCGATCCGAGTTCTGTTAAAGGTTTTCGTAGTAGAAACTATTGCTGGGATTACTCTGTCAGTGTCACGTGATGAACTGACATGAGTCACACGATGAACTGACATTCTCCAGAAGCTTGTCTCAGTCTCAGATAACTTGCACGAGATAACTAGACATTTAACAAATATTAGGCTGATAAATTGGATAAATTGGCCACCCTCAAGCCCCACTTCCATTACCATGCTGTGTTGGGGAGAGACGATAAAAATTGGCTGAGAACTTAAACTTGTCCAGGATCAATATCTTTCCCAAAACCCAACCGACTAAAATCCATCAACAGCAACCAGTTACAATATTCCAGCAATATCAACACCAAACTTGGCAAATCAGAGACAAATCATAAAATCAGCACCCATAATTTTCACGTGGAAAACCCAAAATCACAAAGGCCGTTCAAAACTTCCACTAATCCTCAAGAGTTACAGGACACACAATAGTTAATTTCTAGCCACACTACTAGAGGCTCACCACATCAACAATACAGTGAAATATCATCACCACAAAGGTGAAATAATAGAGGAGCAAGAAAACTTTAACAATGACCGGAGAAGTTGAGAGACAATTTGAAGAAGGATTTCAACAAACAAGACCGGTCAACTTCTAGATCTTAATCTCACGAGCAGCATACTAAAATTTCAACTGATTTTGACAAGATTTCGCCATCAAATCTGAAGTGTCTTTTCTCCTCTAAATCGCTGTCTCTCTCCCTCTTTTATTTTTCTTTTTGTGCAATCGCTCCTTTTTCTCTCTTCACTGTCAAGAACACAGCCTCTTCCACACCCCCCCAGCCTTCTTTTTTTTGTCCTTTCTTCTTTTTTATAAAGATAGGTTGGCCCCATGAGGTGGACATAGTCGATCATGCTCGTCAAAGCCCAGTTGTCCGTGCAATTCGGCCCGTGAAATCCAGCGTTCTCAGCCCATTTTCCTTGCAGCAATTTCGGCCAATCCAAGTACAGCACAAGCCAAGTTCAGCAGCCCACATATCCAGAAATTTTGGGCCCAACAGCTGGGTCTGTTTTCAGCCCATTGATTTTTTAGAGGCCCAATTTCAGCAAATTAATTGGAGACCGGCCCGCGAAGAAAGCCCATTTGCAGTCAAGCCAAGCCCAAGAGTGAGTCCAGTCCGAAGCAAGAACAAATCTCAGGTGGGCTGAGATTTTTTGGGCTCGAGTCTAAGGCCCGGCCCAAGCCCGCCGGTGTCGCCGAAAATCCGATTTCGGCCGCCGTCGCGTCGCTATTGCGGTGATTCGGCCTCCGCTTTTGCCAAGTGAGTTTTACTCACTAATGCTTTCTTAGTTTGCTAATTATGCTTAGGGGTTGATTAGATTTAATTAAATGCAATAGGTGGTTAGATTAATTTAGATAAATTAAATTAGAGACATAATGTTGGATGTTAGGTGGTTAGCAATAGCCATTAGAGAGTAGAAATGCTCTATTATTTATTGAATGTTTCTCGGGATTTTTCTCGACCCGTTTCGGGCTCCAATCAGGCAATACAGGCCTAAATTGGATTTTTAATATTTATTTATTTATTTTTCGAAATTAATTATTTAATTAATTATTTTTCCGGAAATTCAACCAAGATGGCCCATGACCGGGATTTCGTGCTGATTGTCGTGGTGCAGTCTATTTATTTAATTGAGCTTTAATTTATATAGAATGGATTTAAATTGTGAAATTTGAGGATTTGTCCTATATTGTTTGTTATTAAATATTTGATTGGTAGATGGCCGTATATGGGTATATAGCGCCGGTACGTTGATGGTCTATGTAGTAGAGAGAATGGTGAGAGATTACTGAGAATGTAATTTGCTGAGACCAATCAGGTATGATGTTATTGGACATACGTGGTTCAGTGATTGGAAGTATCATTGGTGAAAACGGCGCCTTAAAGAATGCACGTGAATGACTTATAGACAAACGTGGTTCGGTGATTAAGGAAATATCACTGGTGAAAACGACGCCTTAAAGAACTCACGATGTTGTCTATTGGGGATGTCACCTTGGCAAAAGCGGCGCCCTAGAAAGGACACGTGGTTCGGTGATCGAGGATATTACTGGTGAAAACGGCGCCTTAAAGAACGCACGGTGTCGGTGATCGATATGTCATTGGCGAAAACAACGCCCTAGAAACACATGTGATTTGGTGAAGGAGTATACCATTAGAGAGTTATGGTATGAGTGGAAATGACCTAGAAATGGTCCGGCTGACATGTAATCGACTATGTTGATTTGATCGATGCTTTGATCGATGATGTGATTGTTTGAGTACCTATTAAACTGTACTAATTTGCAGATGAAATCTGAGGCCAACGTAAGTCATCTGACCTCTGTGTGTTTAGGCAGCCCATAGTGTATTGGCTTACTAATCGAGTCTTAGGGGGTAGAACTCGCTGAGACGTGGTCTCATTGGTTATTGAATAACCATTTCAGGACCCTAAGGAGGAGCTGAGGAAGAGGAACCTGAGGAGAAGAAAGACCTTGGATGAAGAAGATGATCCAGAGAGGGATCTTAAGTACAACCCGAATGTGGATTGAGATTCTATCCCTTTTGTGAACCCTGTCTTAGTGTAGATAGGTGTGAGACTTGTTTTCTATAAATAGTATTGTAAATATACTATAAGTTGTGTTGTTAATAAAAGTGTGGTTGTGAATTTCAATATGAAAAATATGGCCTGCTTTTCTATCCCATTGTTTTATTGTCTGGGAATTCATAACTGCTTCCGCATGCACATATTAAATGAAAGGGTCGGCGATAATAGTCATGGGATATCGCACTTTAATATCGACCAAGGTAAGGGATGGGCGCGTGCCCAAGGATCGGGGCGTGACAGTTGCTCCCCCAGGGTTTGCTTACCAAAAAAAAAGAAAAGAATGTTCAGCCTCTTCCTTTTCTTTTTTCTTTTTATAAGATATGTTGGCCCCATGAGGTGGACCCAGCCGATCATGCTTGTTAAAAGAATGAAAATGCTCATTGAAACTAAAACAGATTTTGTAAGTTTTCTCCCAATGAGACAAACATAGAAGTTCTAGAGATCACGATTTGGCATACTTGTTGGGAGCACATAGCAAAATGTGACCTCAATGATTACTACGAGAGAGGCCGTTGAATTTTATGTTCACTTAAAAGTTTAAGCCAAGAAATCATAGACGAACACATAAAATTTCTTGTCATTAACAAACTCTAACATGCACTTTAACATCCATGATGGGAAATCCTCTTGATTGCTTATCGAGATTATTATTATTTCACTGCGCAAAAGAGAAGTATGTTATTTTCATAGAAAGTCATTGGTTAACCATCCTGAAAAAATGAAGAGCTAATCTAGTTCACTTGCATAGATATAACTAGGGATCTCATGCTTTTTAAAACTGTGTATCCTAACCAGCGTGTATTCATGGATATTTATTTTCATGGCATTTATCTCCAATCTATTACTTCCATGTTCTTTGTGACGGTCTACATGATGTACCGCATAATCGAATACTGGGGTTTTCTCAAAGTTTGTTAGAGGCCTCGGCTGTTCGATTGAGACTTAGATTGACAAAACATAAAAAAATGAAGAACTATTCTTTTTACCGACTGATCTGCTAGCTTGACCGGTACATTGAACCAATTGTTGGGGACATCAAAGATTCAAGTGATTTTTTTGAAGGAATTTGCTTTTGGAAGATTGTTGTGATCGTGGATGAATTAACGAAAGAGGGGAAGGAACACAAAAAAAATCTTAAATCTATTATATGTATGCCAATTTAATCATAAATCTTTAAATTTGATCAATTTATTCTTAAATTTTAAATCTTTTTGATGATTTGTCAATGTAATCTTTCTGGCTAATTTTGATAGAATATCTTTGACGTGGACACCAGTCATTCTTTGTGACATGCTAATGTCAATGTGGACAATTTTTATGTGACTTTTTTATATTATTTTCTTTCTTTTCTTTTTCTTTCTTCCTGAGATTGCTGAGGGCCAGCATCGAGCCCACCATGTCCTTTGGTCGAAACGGCTTGCAAACCGAGATCTTGAGTAGTTCGGCCCGGTGCATGTACTCTCTCTTCACTTCCTTGTCTAGCGTCAGCGAGGGTAGGAGCAACGCAAGAAACCATGCGTTGGAACTTGGAAGGGAGGTAGACGTACTTGTAGATCCCCAGCTCGTCGCCAATGCACAGATGCTCCGTCCCAAACTAGTTCCCGATGAGGACATTAGGCCGGGCCTCCATCGCCGCTAGTGCGGACCTGAATGCCGGCTGGGCCTCGTGCATAATGATTGCGAGCCTCAAGCAACATCCTGGGTGAGGCACGGGGCCAAGAGG
Source organism: Eucalyptus pauciflora (assembly GCA_007663325.1). Lineage (NCBI taxonomy): Eukaryota > Viridiplantae > Streptophyta > Magnoliopsida > Myrtales > Myrtaceae > Eucalyptus > Eucalyptus pauciflora. Next base: position 211,443 of record VMYD01000012.1, read on the forward strand.
TCGTGGGGGAGGAGCTCCATGACGTCGAGGAGCTTGGGGGTCATGGCGGACTCGATGATCTCAGCCTCGGCGCAAGAGGACTACATGGGGAGGATGAAGCCATAGTTGGCGATGAGGCGCTTGCCGAGCTCAATGATATGGACGAGGTGGCCCATGCCAGGGGTCGAGAGGAGTGCCGCATGGAGCTTTATCGGCTTCTCCATCGATGAGTTGGAGGAAAAGAGGTCGAAATCTATGGAATGAAATGAAGCTGAGAGTGTGTATGGAGAAGATATCTCAGCTATGACACAGGGGGAGGGGGCTCTTAAAGAAGCTGAGAGTCAAACTTGACAAGTTCGTGAGCCTAGTCAAACAATTACGTTCTTTTTTTCTTTTTCTTTTTTCCAAAAGCACGTTATATTATGAGTATATAAATAAATTTTTAAAATTACTTGGTATACCAATAAACACTTAAGTGTAGGCAAAAATCTTCAAGCTTACTAAAATTGAGCTCTAGCTTGAATTTGATATTCATTTCAAATTATGAAAATTTATGATACTATCGTCAACTGTTTTAAAGTTTAAGTTTTTTGATGAATGCGTGAATTATTCTCTAAATATTTTGACCCTTGCTCTAAGGTGTAAGCTGGACTTTGACCTAAAACTAAGTAGGAAAATATATATTAAGGAAGGTAGATAAGGGGTCTGAAAATATTTAAATTCGAGACATTCTTATATGAAAATTTGTTAGACTACTCCTAATAATTTCAAAAACTTAAACTGTTTAATCAAGATTTAAATATTTTGACAATTATAATCGAGTTGAGTTGAATCAAGGTTGTGTATCTTAATTTTTCATTGCACCAAGATTAAGCAAGAAATTCAATACTCAATTGAGCTCAAGATGACTTGTGTTTCGAACCCCTAAAACATGAGTCAAGTCAAGCTGAAACTTGAGGAAAATTCTTTAGAAAGTCCTAAACTTATTGGACTTTAGCCAATATAGTCCTAGACTTTTCAATTGAGTCATAAACTTTTTCATTTTTTACCAATTGAGTCCTAAATCTTTTCAAGTTTTGCTAATTGAGTCCATCAGACTCACCTTAGTCAAAAATTGACAACTTCGTTACCAACAGTCCTACGTGACACGGCCGGCGGTGATGTAGAGATTTTTAATTTTTATTTATTTATTTTCCTTTTTTTCCTTTTTCTCTTTAGCTTGAGGGCTAGTGCGAGTTGACAGCCATAGGAAAGGGGCCAAGATGCTCTAGCCATCACTAGCCGAGGGTTTCATGGGTATTGCAGTCTTTAGGCATCGGATTAATATGTAGAGATAGATATTACCTCTCCTTTTTCCCAAGTGAGGGTGTTGCGGTCCTTGTGGGGTCTGGGCAAGGGCCATGACTCAAGGACCACAACACTCTCACTTGATTATTAATGGTCCAAGACCATACATATTGATAGATAAAACTATAATAAGGGATTATTCTCTAAATATTTTGACCCTTGCTCTAAGGCGTAAGATTGAAAAAGGCCGCAACACCTTGTTTGGCCTAGATTTGGTGAGGGTGTCACGGCCCTCACCGGATCTAGGCGAGGCCATACGCCTTTGCTCTGGCTTGGGCAAGGGTCGCAACGCTCTCACCCAATGCTGGTGAGGCATTCGACCCTCACCTATGGCCAACGGAGGTTGGCCACCAACCCTCGCTGATGCTTAGCCCAAATAAAATAAATAAACAACCAAAAATATTATTAAAATTTCCAAAAAATATATGAAAAAATTTCCATATTAGCACAGATAGTCTATGACCGTGCTACATAGGACTGTCAACGACTATGTCATCAATTTTGGACCAAAATTGGCCGAATATACTCAATTGGTAAAATATGAAAAGATTTAGAATTCAATTGGGAAAATTGAACGATTTATGACTAAGATTGTTAAAGTGCAATAGATTTTGGATTTTTTGGATAATTTTCTCCTTAAATTTGACATTGTACGTGTAAATTCTACTCAACAATATCCCTTAATGAGAGACTCGGGGCAAGTCTATGGTCCTCTGTGGATATAGCGCCGTCATTGCATCTATAATAGGTCCGAAAGGATTATACTAGACGCAAGTGTGTAAATAATTCATTTATGTGTGTCTACCTGAGTGGAAAGGGGCATTTCTGAGGACTATTAAGCAAAGAAGTTCCAAATTTTATTACCACCAAAGCTTATGCACAACCATGTGTGTCATTGGGTTCTCTGCTTCCGAAGAGGAATCGCTCATACTTCATCATCGAGTATATTCCTCGTTGGAACGCACTCCGTGCACTCCCGACGATAAATGAATGTCCGACAAACCGATGCACGGACACTCTTAGTAAATTTCACTTCCCACGGCATTTGTTCATGGACTCTAAAAATTATGGGGGTGTGGTTCATCCTCCCTCTTTGACAAGAAGGCATGAGGGTCCTAGAGGCAATATCCCCAAGTCACCAAAAGGCTTTTACTATCTAGACTCATACTTTATTGGTAGTTTAGGTTTAGACCTATGAATATCTACTGAATTGTGCCACTTATATATAATATTTTTCTCTTATAATTGAAATCAAACAGAGACGCGAGGTTGCTAATTATAGTGAAATCCTCTATTATATGTAGTCTTAATTTACAGGAAAGTAAATCTTGTATCTCAACTTTTCTTTCTCACATTACCCTCTATTTCGTTGTATTTGTGCATCTAATCTGGACAAAAGCTTCAACATGAAAAGTTACAGAAAAGGGAACAAAACAAGCATTAGATGTGGAAAGGCTTGGTCGATTCCATGACATTGCTCAAGAAAAAGAGAGGACCACTAATGTCATAATCATGTTTTGCTCCATTTGATAGCACCCCTACTCGCCAGGCCCCTTTCATGATTAACATACTAAAGTTAAATGTTTCCCTAACGGAACTATCTAAACAAATGTTTGACAGTTCTTTTTTTTTTTTTTAACCTATCAAGATATACGTCCCTTTCTAAGATAAAGATTCTTCATCAATTAAACGTGAACAACGTCGAAACTTATGATGGGACTACTTTTGTGTGATTTGCTCATAACATATATGGAAAAATTAACACGTGGTTCTACGTTTCCAGGAAATATCATGTCTCCATAATTTTTTGTTGTCGGATTGAAATACGACATATCTCAACCTAAACTGGTGTTATTTCTTTTTGCTTCCAAATCCAACAAGAAAAAGTTTAAGAGGCACGTTTCTCCCAATACCATGGGCTTGCCTGAAGAGTTAAAGGCAACTCTTTAGCCTTTAAGAGTCATCTTCTCTATATAATTTTCACCATGGGATTGAAAAGTAATAAATCTAGGTTGTTTATAGATCACAATTCAAATGGTTGTGATATTTTTCTTTTTCATTCTAATGGTGAAAAGCTTACGAGACACGGTGTCTCTTAAGGACCATAAGTCACTTGAAGAATACAGGGCGATTTTATAATCCTAAAGAAGCATTGTGCTCTTATAATCTTTCAACGTTCAATTGAATTGCAACATATCTCAATCATTCAAAAGATTTGAACTTGATAGTTGTGCCATAAAAAATCATTGTGAGTCTTATGGATATTTTTTTTTCCTCGACACAAGAAAATGGTGGAGCAACTTGATATGGCATCGCCTTGATAAGAATCAAAAGGAAATTCATTTGAAAAGACTGAACTACCCTAAGGTACATCAACTTGTGCTCGACTAAAACGACGATAGACATCGCGTCCAGAACAAGGTTGGCCTGACCACCTCAAGCACGTTAAATACGTTACCCCACCAAGCGTGGTGAGGCTTGAAATATACAGGCAAGGTTAAATGGCCAAGGCTCGCCCAATTGCTTAGGCAATGTCGGCTTTTTATATTTCTTAACGAATTTGAGAGGAAAAGACATAAAATGGGTAAGTAAATCAAAATTATCTCTAAAAAGGGGACAGAAAAAGATAATCTTATACGAAATGGAATAAAAAAATAAGATGGGCATATCACAAGATTGTACATTATAAAGGATAGAGTTAGGAATTTAATTTTGAAAGGGAAGAATTATTTTCATCATAATCATAGCTGGAAAACTTGAGCAACTGTTCCGGCTTCAGGGTCAGGCCTAAGAAAATGATCCTTTTTGCAAACATCAGGCCCTTGCTCACCCATTAATGGAGGTGCTCGTGGTTGCTCAACATAGGATCAAGTCTAGCCAATCGCTCTAAGCCCATCCCGTTGGGAGAATAGTGACAAATGAACAATAACAGATTAGTGCAGTAGAACAAAAGAATTTTCCTCTTGTGCAATTATAACATGAAGTGATCAGATGGAGCATTATTAATATCAAACACCCACGAACACAAGGCGATTGTTTTTTACATGGAAAACCTCCTTGATGTAAGGGATAAAAAATCATGGGATCCGAGTCCATCCAAAATCTTCACTTTTAACAAAATTGGGTGAGCAAAATTCTTCTCTAGTTAAACTAGATGTACATAGCAGCAATAACATCAAGGCCACTATTTTTGGCAATATACGTGAATTTCACAAGAGATCAAGGTTAAATCTAACCTAAAACACAAGTTTGGTTCATCCCACAAAAAATCTAATGTAGGGGGCTTCAAGGGAAAATCAAATCGATCAAATTCAAGAAGAATATGTTATGAGCATGCTGCGAAAATTTTAGCTCATTCAAACCACCAATTGACCTCCAACATCAGCTTGTTGATACTCAGATACTGCCCCTTTCCCAGATTTTCAGATTTTTTTTCTCTCTTGCTACTATGTCTCAACAAACATTTTTTTCTACTACATAAAGATAGTGAGAAATCATATTTCTCCATATTGACTATCATATGGGCTTAAACCTATGAAATTATAATTTATTGGGTTTCCTCCACATAGGAGTCAACCCAGCCTAATACCTCCTTCGATCACCATCTTTTCCGTCGATGCCCCTCTCTATGTGAGTAATTTGTCCATGATCGAGGTGGGTTTTTTTTTTGTGTTGAATATCCGTGAATACACTTAATTGCTTGTCAATATGACAACTGTTTTTGGGAGAGTAATAAATGTAATGTCTCCTCAATATTGAATACATGAACGCGTAGGAGTCCTACATCATCAATACGCTTCAAGCAAATCGCTGCTAGTTCAAGAATTGTCCTGTCAATCTGCATTTTTATTCCATCTGATGTTACACACGTTTGCAATGACTTAATGAGTTTTATTCATCTGAAGAATCCTCATTTTGCAATCTTCCTTCATTCTACGTAGGGACTCATAGGAAGTACCCCCTTTGGTCACAGCCTTTTCGGCAGTGCTCTTGAGCTCTTTGACTCTAGTTCTCATCTTGTGCCCTTCTTTCTCTATCATTATCATCCTCACCAACTTCTCTATCTCCTCCCTCCCCACAATCTTCTTCGACGGCAGCTCCTTTGGCCGGATCGCCACCCCGATCTCCTCCGCGAGGAGTGTCGCGTTTTGCCTTTGCTCGGCGTACAATGGCCAGGCAATCATGGGCACTCCGTTCAGTATACTCTCTAGGGTCGAGTTCCATCCGCAATGAGATAGGAACCCGCCTACAGATGGATGGCTCAGGATGTCCACCTGTGGGCCCCACGATGGGAGTATTAATCCCACTTCCCGAGTACGTGCCGTGAATTCATCCGGCAGAAAGCTCAAAAGCTCATCATCACCACCTCCCTTTCCCACATCAAAGAACGATCCATCAAGAGATTTGGTTATTGGTTTCCGGAGTACCCATATAAACCTACAAAATTATACATTTCTAAGATGAAAGAAATTTATAAAATATAGAGCCAAAGAACACTAAAACGAAGCTTAATTTATACATGCCACACTTTTTTTTATAAATTTTTTGGATTATTATTAGGTTTTCCGCAAGTGTGAAAATTAAACATACGTCGTTGAATTATATATCTACCCCGAGTTAGTACTGTATAACGTGCTAAATATGTTTTTCTTTTTCTTAAAGCGTGCAACGTGCTCCACTCCACCTAATGCCTCGTGGAGCATGTTTCATGAAAAATTTCTGACCGTACCTTTGTCGGCTCAGCTCTAATCCCCAAGCCAGCTCGACCAGCTGCTCAGCTGACATAGTCCCTCCACTCCCAAACGAGACGAACAACACCGACTCGCGCGGCTGCTTATCCAGCCATTCCAGCAGCGCCTTCTCCAAACCGGCCGGTCTGACCGGTCTAATGAGCGGCCCAATGGTATATACCGGACCGTTTACAACCCGGCCCAAAAACTCCTCATTCCTCAATGCAGCGAGCGTCTCGGCCTGCAACTCCTCCCACACATTCAACAAGATTCCATCTCCCATCGGGATCTCGCCAGCCAGCCGGATGTACTCGCGGTACTGCTGGTTGGATCGGTCCAGCATCGGGTCCACCACGTCCTCTGGTCGGACCGGCTTGCAACCCGGGATCTTGAGTAGTTCAGTCTGGTCCACATACTCTCCTTTGACTTCCTTGTCCAGCGCCGGTGACTGTAGGAGCAGCGCAAGAAACCATGCGTTGGAAGGGACGTACACGTACTTGGGGATCCTCAACTCATCGCCCATGCACAGATGCTCCGTCCCCAACAGGTCCACGATGAGGACATCGGGTGTGGCCTCCATGGCTGCCAGCGCAGACCTGAACGCCGGCCGCGCCTCGCGCATCATGGCCACAAGCCTCGTGACCATGGAGGCATTCGGGCCAAGGCCCGCAGCCGTGAGGTCGGGGGCCGGGAGCTCCACGATGTCGAGGAGCTTGGGGGTCATAGCAGAGTGGATGATCTCCGCCTCGGCACAGGAAGCCTGGGAGGGGACGACAAAGACGGTGACCTCGAAGCCATGGTCAGCGACAAGGCACTTGCCGAGCTCCATGACGGGGATGAGGTGGCCCATGCCAGGGCTCGAGAGGAGCGCCGCATGGAGCTTTTTCGGCTTCTCCATCGATGAATTGGAGGAAAAGAGGTCGAAATCCATGGAATGAAGCAAAGCTGACGGTGTGTATGAAGAAGATACGTTGGCTACAACTTTGGCGAAGGGGGTCTATAAATAATAGGGTATCCCATTTCTTACGGTTGAAAATATTGGTTGGTCGAAGTCCTCACTTTTTTTCTGCAACTTGTCACCATATCCCGTCGGTTTTTAAGATCTAAGATTCTCAATCATTGAAATGTGGAAGAATGATAGTTGGGCTGCACCTGTAGACTGTTAGGTATGACAGAGAGAAAATGTGATTGAAGTGATTAACGTTTAATTTTTTACGTGAAAAATCCATAATTAAAGATAAAGCAAAAAAACAACATTAATATTTTTTAAATGAAAAATCCAATGCAATAAAAATCACAAGATTATTCAAAACTTTCACTAATTACCAAAAATAATAGGATACACAATATTTCATCTATAATCACACTATTAAAGCTCAACACATCGACAATACAATAATATATTATCATTATAAAGGTGAATAAACAAATGAGCAAGAGAACTCTAATCATAATCAGAGAAGTTGAGAGACAATTGGAAAAAAGATTTCAACAAACAAGATTAATCAACTCATAGATCTTTTTTTTTTTTTTGGTCGGTCCTATGTTAATCCTACTCTAACACTCACTCTCAGACTTTTGCCCTGCCTTCTTGCAGGGCGTGGGAGTCGAAACCCACTCCTGAAATGAAATCGTCACAACCCCAATCCCCCCTGAGAATGTGGGGATTTGAACCCCCAACTTCCCCCTTCCAAGATGGAAGAGTGGCCACCGAGGCGAACCCCCATCAAATCTAAAGTGTATCTTTTCCGATAGGATATCACCATCATATCTAAAGTGTATCTTTTCCTTTGAACCGCTGCCACTCTCCCTCTTCTTTTTCTTTTTGTGAAAACAGTCCATTTCTTATCTTTTCACTATTAAGAAGTTCTTAATAAGAACGTTCAGCCTCTACCGACCAAAAAAAAAAAACGTTCAGCCTCTTCTTTTTCTTTTCTTTAAAGAGGTGTTGCCCCATGAGGTGGACCCAGCCAATCATGCTTGTCAAAAGAAGAAAAATGCTCATTGAAACCAAACCACATTTCCTAGGCGTTCCTCCCATGAGATAAACAGAGAAGCTCTAGAGATCAGAATCTGATATACTTATTTTGGGAGCACACAACAAAATTTGACATCTAAATGATTATTAAGAGAGAGATTGTTGAATTTTGCGTGCACTTAAAAGTTTAAGCCAAGAAATTATAGACAAACACATGAAATTTCTTGTCATTAACAAGCTCAAGCATGCACCTTAACAATCATAATGGGAAATCCTCTTAATTGCTTAACTTTCAGCAATCATCGAAATTATTATTATTTCACTGGGCACCAGCCATCCTTTATGACACAACTGGCGTCGACCTGGACAATGTTTTATTATCTTTTTTACATATTTTTTTTTATTTTCTGTCTTTTCTTTCTTTTTTTATCTTTTCTTCTTCTTTTTTTCCTTTCTTCCTGAAATTGCTCAGATCGAGCATCGGGTCCACCACGTCCTCAGGTTGGATTGGCTTCCAACCCGAGATCTCGAGGGATTCGGTCCAGTCCACGTACTCTCCCTTCACTTCCCTGTCCAGCGTCGGAGAATGTAGGAGCAACGCAAGAAACCATGCGTTGGAAGGGACGTAGATGTACTTGGGGATCCCCAACTCGTCGCCAATGCACGAATGCGCCGTCGTCAACAAGTCCACGATGAGGACATTAGGCCCGGCCTCCATTGCCGCTAGCGTGGACCTGTATGATGGCTAGACCTCGCGCCTCATGACCGCTGGCCTCATGACCATGCCAGCATCCTAGCCGAGGCACACAGCGGAGAGGCCAGGGGGCGGGGAGATCCACAACGTCGAGGAGCTTGGGGGTCATGGTAGACTCGATCTTGGCCTCGGCACAGGAGGCCTACATGGGGAGGATGAAGACGGTCACCTTGAAGCCATGGTTGGCGATTTGCCGAGCTCGATGACAGGGATGACGTGGCCCATGTCTGGGCTCGAGAGGAGGGCCGCGTGGAGCTTTTTCGGCTTCTCCGTCGATGAGCTGGAGGAAAAGAGGTCGAAATCTATGGAATGAAGTGAAGCTGAGAGTGAGTGAGAAGAAGATATCTCAACTATAACGCAGGGGGAGGGGGGTCTTTAAGTAGTTGAGAATCAAACTTGACAGGCTCGTGAGCCTAATCAAACTTCGAGGATTTTTTTTCAAAAGCATATGAATTTATATGAGTAAATAAAGAATTCTTAAATTTACACGGTATACCGACAAACATGTAAGTGTAGGGAAAAAAATTCAAGCTTATTAAACTCAAGCTCCAGCTTGAATTCGATTTTCATTTATAAGTTGTGAAAATTTGTGGCACAACCATCAATTGTTCTAAATTTTAGGTTTTTGGATGAATACATAAGTTAATGTCTAAATATTTTAACCTACAACTAAGCAAGAAAATATATCATAAGAGAGGCAAATAATGGGTGGGGAAAGATTTCAACTCAAAACCTTCTTAGATGAAAATCTGTGATACAACTTCCAACTGTTTCAAAAGTTTAAGTTGTTAGATTAAGATTTAAATATTTTAACAATTATAATCGAGTTGAGTGAATCAAGGTCATGTGTCTGAACTTCTCATTTGCGCTGAGATTAAGCAAGAAACTCAATACTCGATTGAGCTAGAGATGAGTTGAGTTTCGAAGCTCCTGAAACATGAGTCAAGTCAAGCTCAAACTTGACACCTTATGTATGAAATCGACTCAACAATATCCCATAAGAAGAGAGTTGGGACGAGTCTGTGGTCCTCTATGGATATAGCGCCTTCGTCACATGTATAGCGGGTCCGAAAGGATTGTCCTAGATGCATGTGGTAATAATTCTTCTGTGTGTGTATATCTGAGTAAAAAGGAGCATTTCAGCAAAGAAGTTCAACTTTTATTACCATCAAAAGATTGTGCACAAACGCCATGTACGTCGCTGTGTTCTCTGCTTTGGAAGAGGAATCGCTCATCCTTCATCGAGCGGATTGCTCGTTGGAACACACTCGATGCACTCCGAATGTTTGCCAGACCAATGCATGGACACTCGCTCTTAGTAGATTTCACTTCCCATGTCATTTGTTTGTAAACCTTAAAATATGTTAGAGTGTGGTCCATACTCCTTATTGATGAGAAGGCATGGGAGTCGTAAGGATTCGTACCTTCGGGCCACCGGATGACTTTTATAGTTTGAGCTTGTATTTTATTAATAGTTTGGATTTGGGTCCATGAATAGCTACTAACTTGTGCCGCCTATATATAATCTCTTTCTTTTATAATTGAGAGTTGTAACATGAGGGTGGGGTGCTAATTATAGTTAAATCTCCTGCTGGATGGAGCCTTCGTTAATGTTAACCAGGATAAATCTTGTGTCTCAATTTGTTTTTCTCACCTTACTCTCTATTTCATCATATATGCGCACCTAACACTGACAAAAACTCTGGCAAGAGAAGTTACAGAAGAGGGAATAAAACAAGCATTAGATGTGGAAAGGCTTGGTCGATTCCATGACATCGCGCCTAATCATGTTTTGCTCCATTTGGTGGCGCCCTTAATTGCCACGCACTTTTCATGGTCGATATATTAAAGTTAAATGTCGCTCCCACGGAACTATTTAAACGGATGTTTGACAATGTGTTTTTTGTTTACACTTATCAAGATATCTATCCCTTTGTAAGATAAAAGATTCTTAATCAGTGAAATGTGAAGAATGTCAACTTATGATGGGACTACTTCTGTGCAATCTACTCATAATATGTGAAAAAGTTCATGCGTGATTCTATAGTCCCCAGAAATATCATGCCTCTATAATCTTTCGCTATTGGATTGAGATGCAACACATCTCAGCCTAAAATAGTGTAACTTTTTTGGTTCAAGGTCCAATGGTAGAAAGTTTAAGAAGCACATGCCTCGTAGGATCATAGACTTGCCTAAAGAGCGAAAGGCGATTCTATAGTCTTCAAGAGACATCTTCCCCGTATATTTTTTTCAAATTAAGAATGAAATGTAATAAATCTCGGTCGTTCAACATATCTCAGTCTGAATGGTGGTGGTATTTTCTTTTTCGATGCAACGGTGAAAAGCTCAAGAGACGTGGTATCTCTTAGGGACCATATCTCACTTGAAGTGTAAGGGGCGATTCTATGGTCCTAAGGAAGCATTGTGCTCTTGTAATCTTTCACCATTAAATTCAAAAGCAGCATATCTCAATCGCAGATCTCAACCCGACGGTTGTGCTATGTCCTAAGGGGCAATTTTATGGTCATAGCGAGGTGACGTTTGCATCAGTGAATAGTTGGTGGTGGGTAAAGAAAATGGTTAGGAGATAGGGTTTTTGTGTTGAATATATGCGAATACAATATGTTGCTCATTTAAGCGAGAACTGTTTTGGGAGAGTAATGAAAGCGATGCCTCCTCAGTATTGAATACATGAATGGGGAGGAGTCCTACATCATCAATACACTTCAACCATTCAAGCATTGTACTGTGACACTTCAACTAAATCTTTGCCAATTCAAGCATTGTACTGTGAATCTGCATTATCATTTCCATTCTACTGCTGTTACGCATATATGCAACTATCTAGGGAGCTTTCTTAATCTGGTGGATTCTCCTTTTGCAATCTTCCTTCATTTTATGTAGGGACTCATAAGAAGTACCCCCTTTGGTCATAGCCTTTTCTGCGCTGCTCTTGAGCTCTTTGACTCGAGCTCTTACCATGTGCCCTTCTTTCTCCACCATTATTGTCCTCACCAACTTCTCTATCTCCTCCCTCCTCACAATCTTCTTTGACGGCAGCTCCTTTGGCCGAATCGCCACCCCAATCTCCTCTGCGAGGAGTGTCGCATTTAGCCTTTGCTCAGCGTACAGTGGCCAAGTGATCATGGGCACTCCGTTCACTATGCTCTCTAGGGTTGAGTTCCAACCACAATGAGATAGGAAGCCGCCCACAGAGGGATGGCTCAAGATGTCCACCTGTGGGGCCCACGATGGGACTATCAATCCGACATCTCGAGTACATGCCACGAATCCATCTGGCAGAAAGCTCATAAGCTCATCGCCACTGCATCCCTCGCCCGCATCAAAGAACGATCCATCAAGAGATTTAGCAATTGGTTTCCGGAGTACCCATATAAACCTACAAAATTATACATTTGTAAGATGGAGGAAATTTATAGAATATGAACCACAGAGCACTAAAACGAGGCTTAAGTTATACATGCCACACTTTTTTTTATAAAAGGATTATTATTAGGTCTTTCACGAGTGTGAAAAAAATTATCATTGGATTGAATAACATATCTACCACGGGTTAGTTCGGAATAACAAATTCTTCCACATATCAAAAGCTATAAAGAATGTGTTCTGCAATCTTTACACTGACAGTGGTCCTAACAAAAATGTTATTATCATAATGTTTGGCTAATTCCTACTGATAATAATGCATTTGCTTTGATTGAGAAGAAGACTATTTTCCTTCATCCTTAACGAGAGATTGGTTAGAGTAAGGGGAAAAATTCCTATAACCGACCTCTCAATAGTAAAACCACATGGCATGTACTTAGTAACCTGAAAAAGTGACTATCCTAAGCAAAAGTTTTATTTTTTCTCTGTCGGTATCCCAAGCAAAAGATCTTAAGAGGAGGAAAAAGAAAATCGGAAGACGATCATAAAGATAGGATTTAAACTAAATGGATCATTCAAAAATGGCTTATCGATGGAATTTATGAAAAGAATGGCCCTTTTTTTTTTCCACAAGAGTCGAATAAAGTTCGACCTTCACAAATTATATTGCTATATTTCTTATATTGGATGTAAAATTTGCTCTGTTAGGCGGTGTCCGTGCCCAAAGATGTCCAAATCTCAAACCGTACCTTTGTCGGCTCAGCTCCAATCCCCAAGCCAGCTCGACCAGCTGCTCAGCCGACATAGTCCCTCCACTGCCAAATGAGACGAACATCACCGACTCGTTCGGCTGCTTATCCAGCCATTCCAGCAGCTCCTTCGCCAATCCGGCCGGTCTGACCGGTCTAATGAGCGGCCCAATGGTATATACCGGACCGTTTACAACCCGGCCCAAAAACTCCTCATTCCTCAATGCAGCGAGCGTCTCGGCCTGCAACTCCTCCCACACATTCAACAAGATTCCATCTCCCATCGGGATCTCGCCAGCCAGCCGGATGTACTCGCGGTACTGCTGGTTGGATCGGTCCAGCATCGGGTCCACCACGTCCTCTGGTCGGACCGGCTTGCAACCCGGGATCTTGAGTAGTTCAGTCTGGTCCACATACTCTCCTTTGACTTCCTTGTCCAGCGCCGGTGACTGTAAGAGCAGCGCAAGAAACCATGCGTTGGAAGGGACGTACACGTACTTGGGGATCCTCAACTCATCACCCATGCACAGATGCTCCGTCCCGAACAGGTCCACGATGAGGACATCGGGTGTGGCCTCCATGGCTGCCAGCGCAGACCTGAACGCCGGCCGCGCCTCGCGCATCATGGCCGCAAGCCTCGTGACCATGGAGGCATTCGGGCCAAGGCCCGCAGCCGTGAGGTCGGGGGCCGGGAGCTCCACGATGTCGAGGAGCTTGGGGGTCATAGCAGAGTGGATGATCTCCGCCTCGGCACAGGAAGCCTGGGAGGGGACGACAAAGACGGTGACCTCGAAGCCATGGTCAGCGACAAGGCACTTGCCGAGCTCCATGACGGGGATGAGGTGGCCCATGCCAGGGCTCGAGAGGAGCGCCGCATGGAGCTCTTTCGGCTTCTCCATCGATGAATTGGAGGAAAAGAGGTCGAAATCCATGGAATGAAGCAAAGCTGACGGTGTGTATGAAGAAGATACGTTGGCTACAACTTTGGCGAGGGGGGTCTATAAATAATAGGGTATCCCATTTCTTACGGTTGAAAATATTGGTTGGTCGAAGTCCTCGCATTTATAGAATTCTAGAGAATGCAAGATTAACTATTAAAATAATTAAATATTAAATCACGTCTTTATTTAACAATTTAATTTACAAAATAGTTTGTAACGATCCTACCAAATCTCAAATAATATCAAAGCTTAAAATCCTAAATTCAAATATTTCCAAGCTTCTATTTCCTTCTTCAATAAAATATTTCCACACTTGGGTCCGTTCGTTTTACGGAAAATATCACATTTCCGGAAAATATTTTCTAGGAAGTGACTATATTTCCTTATGTTCGACTGAAATTTGAAATTAAAGTGGAAAATGTTTTCCATCGTTCATTATCTAATTTGATTTTTTATGGAAAATTACCAAAAAAAAAATATTTTAAATATTTTTAATTGACCAATCAAAAGTGTATCTTGCGGGAATCAACCGTTTATGATTCTTTGATAGAAATAAATCAGAAAAAGGGCCGTGTTGCTGCCATTTTGAAACGATTAAAAATCACTGAAGTAATGTCTAAACCCAATGATTCAAGGCAAAGATAAAATATTTTGGAACAAGGAAATATCTTTTTTTTAATTGTCTCGACAACTAGATCAAGAATAAGGAGTCCAAATATATTCTAAATGAGACAAAGAAAAAGGGGTTAGAGACCACTCAAAAAATCAAATACATAAGGGTTTTCTTTTGAGATATTTCATATTTCCGAGTTACTCAACTTGAGTTTTGAGAATACAAATTATTTTTTATTATTTTAAAATTTTCATTTTTCTTTATTTTTCATTTTTCCTTTTTCTTTTCCTCCCTCCTTCTTCCTCCTCCTTCCTCTGTCGCCGCATGCTTCAACTTGGCCAATTGCCTAGCGGCCAACCAAAATGCAATTGCTAGATCCAGTGAACTCGAGGCTTAGCCGATCCAAGCAAGCCGCGAGCTTGTCAACCAACGGACGCGGGCTCACCGACCTTGCGAGGCTCGAGCTCGCCTAGATTGGATCGGCAAGCTCGCGGCTCACCCGATTCAAGCAAGCCTGAGTTCTGCCGAGGCCAACGAGCTCGCGACTCGCTAGATCTAGCAAGCTTGAGCCTTGCCCTCGCTGGATCTAGCCTTGGGCGAGGTTGGAGTTGGTTGTGGCCAGTCGTCGGTCGCTGTCATGGTCGGCTACCGGCCAAGTAAGAAGAAAAAGAAAAGGGAAGAAAAAGAAAACGAATTAAAAACTCAATTTTAAAAAAATGAAAAATAAAGAAGAAGAGGGAAAACAAAGAAAATAAAAAATAATTCTAATTTTAAAAAAAAATTGGGGTGGATGAGGAAGTGAGGGCTTATAGGGGTGTGGGATAAGAGAGATAAAGTGAGGAAAATGTTTTCCATTTTTCAAAAGTAGAAAATATTTTCCCATAATTTAGAAGACTCTTTTCCATTCATGAAAAATGTTTTCCTCAAACAATTCATTTTTCGTGAAACGAACACCGGAAAATTCGAAAAACGTTTTCCCGGAAGTTATTTTCCGTAAAACGAACGGAACCTTAATACTAAGCAAAAAAATCGGGCTAAACATAGAGGCATGTTAATTCACACCTTCATCTAACTCGGTCGGTACTCAACTCAATGGGCTCACGAGCTTAATCAAAGCTTATACGATTTCTTTATAAAGTATATCACTTCGCAAGAGGAAACAAAGAAATCTATGAAATTACATAGTATTCAAGCTATCCAATTTTAATTCCATAATCATTTATAAGCTGATTGTAATCGAATCGAGTTGAATTGAGTTTCGGGCCTCTAAAAATTACGAGTCAAATCAAGCTAAAACTAAACACTACGCGTGTGTGGATTCCACTAAACGAGGGACTATACACTTTGAGTCGAATTTTTTTTTTTTTTGGTCGGTTGAGTCGAGTTCACTTCCCACATCACCAGATCATGTGCTCGTAAACTGTAAAAATTCTAGAAAGAGAAGTTACAAAAGAGAAAAAAAAAAAATGGACATACAACCGATGCGGAAGCATTTCGCTTAGTCACTAGGCATTCTAAGTAATTGTAGTTAAAACAATTAAATATTAAATCATGCACTCATTTAACAATTTAAATTTTTAAAACAGTTAACAAGAGTCTCATAAAATCTCACAAGGTATGAGAGTAGGAGGTCTCGAGTTTAAATATATTCAGGCTCTATTTACCTCCCAAATAAAATATGTATATGCTTAGTACTAAACAAAAAAAATCTACTATGAGAAGTATTGGAATAATTCAATATTAAACTGTGCATTCATCAAATAATTTAATCTTTTTTATTGGACGTTCTAACCATTGTAATGAAGCAATCATGAGGCCCAATTGGAAGAAGACGCAGTGGAAATCCAGAAATACACCTCACAATCAGCTCCATGACTAGGTCAAATAATCAGATGACAAGTAACGTAATCTTCCATGAGCGAGCTTATTAAACTTCATGGTGCAATCTGCAAAGCCGTTGAGATAGTGAGTTTCCTTCTAGGGGTGAAGGTGAGGACTAGATGCGTGAACACGTCGTTTAGTATCTCATTTGCTGACTCAACTTCCCGGCGGGACATGTTGACTAGTTTAATATTATTTTAATGTAAAATCAAATTTTCCAGCAAGGCAAATTGCCAATAGCACTTAAGTGATTGGTTTTTCAAATTTGTGTCAGTTAAGTGAGGGGAAAAAAAGTTTTGATATTCGAGTGAACACTGTATAAAAATTAAAACATTTCTACTATTCTTACCCCAAAAGAAGCTCGAAATGGGGGGTTCTAGCGTGATGAAAACGAACAAGTTCAAATCATGGATCAAAGTTGAATGTGGGTCTCTCTCGCTCAACCAAACGCGTTCCCTTCCCTTTCCTTCCGAACGAACGCCTCAAAACTTCTTGAAAAGGGTATTCCCCTTCTAACCTTTCCTCATTGTACCGTCCTTTCCTTTTCTCTCCTCCTTTACTTTTCACATTTTGCTGAGCTGTGGCTTTTGCTCCCTTAGGTAAGAGACTTGGAAACGGGCCACTCACTACCTATGAAGTACCGACACTTTCCAGGAACCTTCGTGTCGTGTCAGACACTTCGACACATATCCGACACTCTGACACTCGGTCAATACGTGTCGGAAAATCGACACCTAGTCAACTTTTTCGACACTCTCCGACACTCGAGTCGGAATTCTAACATATGAGTTTCCGACACATAATTTCGATATCGAGATCAATTTTAAAAATTTAATAAATGAGAGGTCAAAATATATATACATATATGAAAAAATAAAATATAATAATAAAAATAATAAATGGAAAAATAAGAAAAACCTAATTTTCTCTTGTCTTCTTAATCCCACTTCCCGTAATATACAATTCACCCCTTACGTTTTTTTTTCTCCTCTTCCAACATATCTAACATGCAAGTCCAGAGTATGGATCGATTGTTTTTCTCCAAGTTTTATGAATTATTGAAATAGAGTTGAATTTATCAAATTGAAATAATTAATGATATTAATAAATGATGGATTAGTGTTTTTAGTGTATATTCATTATAGGCTTTTTTAATTATTTATTTATTTATGAATTTGATTGAAATAATCATAAAAATGATAATTTATTATGTATATATAAAAATATATATTTAATATTCAACGTATCCCAACGTGTCGGAGTTCTCTATTTTTTTAGAAACGACGTGTCGACGTGTCGTGTCGTGTCGTGTCATGTCGTGTCACGTGTCGCGTGTCAGTATCAGTGCTACTTAGCTCACTACTATCCAACAACAGCTGCATTTGCATCGAGATGAGCGCACCTAGAGGATAAGTTTCTTATCTCTGACTCTCATGCACCGCATAGCTTCTTATCTCTGACTCTCCATACACAACTACAGCACAGACAGGCATAATCTCGTTTTCAATGACGTTGGTCCAGAAAGGACAGGATCATTAATATCTCAACCAAATTTTGCTTCCACTTGGTGGCGCCCTTAGTCACCGGGCGCCTTTCATGTTTGACATGCATATTAAGGTTAAGCATTTCGCTTACTGAACTGTCTAAACAGATGTTTTCATGAAATTTATTCTCGAGCTTACCACCATGCCCGTCCCTTTTTCTATATTGAAGATTCTTAGTCAGTCAAATGCGAAGAGCGTCGAAACTGATAATTGGAGTACCTCTGTATATTCTTCTTATGATATAGGGAAGAGTTGTGAGTGATTCTACCATCTCAAGATGTATTGTGCCTTTATAATCTTTTACCGTTGAATTGAAATACGGTAGTCTCAGTCTGAATTACTGTAATTTTTTTCATTTTTCTTTTCAATCCAATGATAAAAAAAGTCCAAGATGCACATTCCTCCCGGAGATTATAAGCAATCTGTTCATTTGCGACCTTCTGATGCTGACTTTGAGAGTTAGGGGTGATGTTATAGTCTCCAAGAATCATCATGTTCTAATTATTTGGCATTACACAGAGGAGTCAAAAAAATTGTGGAAAACAAACAATTATACAGTATCTACTTTATGTAACATCCTGAGATAATTTAGCTAATAACCAAAGATGGACGAAGACAGTTGAAAATTATTCATCTATTATGGTATATTCTATAATTTCAAAAAAAAAGAATTAATATATAATATATTTTGAAGTTGCCGTCAGTAAAAGAATGATGCATAACAATTTTCGTACTGGGGGAGAACCAGCCGATCTACCTTATGGATGGATAGATAAAAGGAACACTTAATACACTGCTCAATATAATTAGTTAGAAATGAATACAGCGAAAAAAAATTATATATTGCGAAGAGAGAGGACGAGAGTGGGAAAGTACAGTAGGAAAAAACTTGCACATTTGGTTAAGACGATTTAAAATCTGCGCCTTCTTTAAAATATCATAAATAGAACTGTAGGTAGGGGTCCTTTTTTAAGAAAATACTAGATAGCATGAATATTTAAATAGGACAAGTGCCTGATCTTCTCGAAGCTGGAAAGAGGGCTTTCGAAGACCTCCTTAATACCTACCCAAATGGGCCCAATGCATGGCCAAAGTAAGGATTCATGAACCATTTATCCGCTCACACCCTAAATATGAGAAGGGGTACTTCACAAATAGGGATAATTACTTTACATTGACTATGATAAACCTCTTGATAACTTCAGCTTTGTAACTAGTGGGTGATTTCCCGTTGGTAGAGCAGTTTCTTTTTCCAACACCTGGCAGCCCCAACTAGGAAGGTGTGAGTGGTTTATCATCCAGTCAATCTAATCCGTCTTCCTATGTCCTCTTGCTCCTAGGGCATGCGCGGGTCTCATGTATGCAACTCTTGGCACCAACCACTTGGTTGGTTGCATGGACCCTCTTAGAGGCTTGCAAGAAAGTTATTAAGGTGAAAGGAAAGCTAGTAATTTAGTAAATTCTTATCATCCGGACATGAAAGAGAAATTCTATTCAGAGAGATAGATTCATATGGAGTCTACCCACTATCTTAAGTCCTAGGGCTAGTGATTCCATTTTTCCGCACAAGTCTATTATTGTAGTGATTTAAATGATTTTCAATAGCAAGTTTTCTTTATCTTCTATTCTTACTTACTTTTATACCTCGTTTCACAAATTTGCTTTATTTCTCTATGTCTTCATTTCTTGTAACTTTATTAGCAACCCATAATAATAGGAGTCTCTTCCAAGTTCCAGATGCATCTCCGTTTATCTCAATTTAGGTCTCTCCGCACCATATTTTGATCAGCCTCTTCTTTGTCTCAACCAACCGCTACTTGCCAGCCCATATTCAAATTCGATCGGAGAAAGATAAAGAAAAAAATAGGGGGCAAGTCCAGTTGTTCACCCATATAAAATCAAAAGGACTTATTTTTCGAAGGATGTTTCACGATTAATTACTCCATTTTTTTTTAATTTCTTTTGTAAATTCGAAAGGGAAAGGTGGGAAAGGTGAAGAAAGTCCCTGACAATGTGGAAAGAAGGCAACTACCATCGATTGGTCCATCCAACCAAACCTATGGATCAGGATTCAGCTACCTTTATTGGACCGCTAATCAAGTAGGCAATTCTACCCAACGGAAATTTGGGCATTTATTATTTGGACCATAATTTTTTCTTTTTTTTGTCGGTCCTACGCTAATCCTACTCTAACACTCACTCTCAGACTTTTGTCCTGCCTCCTTGTAGGGCGTGGGAGTCGAAACCCACTCCTGAAATGAAATCGTCCCCACCCCAATCCCCCCTGAGAATGTGGGAATTTGAACCCCCAACCTCTCCCTTCCAAGATGGAATGGTGGCCACTGGGGCGAACCCCCAGTGGTTGGACCATAATTGAGATTTATTTACATAGTCGACCAAACAAAAATTGAGAAAGTTTAAATTGCAAAATTATGACTAGCATTTGTCCTTCAAAAACCCCTTCTTGCAAAGAGCTCACTTAATTGTTTAATATCTTAATCACATTCGGTTGGTCCCACTTATTATCAATGGGATCAGGGATAAGTTCAGCAAGAAATTTATTTAAGTATGGTTCTGGCCTTCTGGGCTAGCTAAAAATTAACGTTTATCAGAAACTTGGTCTATACTTTCTAAAATATTAGCTTAAGGATGTGCATCCTTATTCAAATACTTTCCTTGTCTAAATAGAGGTAAGCATTTCTTATCAGTAGTCAATTTAGAAGAACGAACACAATCTTTGAAATTTTCATTTCTTCATCGGGCTTGTGACTCCCTTTCATTTTTTTTAACTAGAGGTGGTATCCGGTTTGGAGCCCTTCTCTTTTTAATGCTCCATCCTGACTTATTATAGTTCCCTCCTTTGATCCCCACCTTTGCCATTCTTTGTTTTAGAGAGCTTACCCAGCTCTCGTGAACAATGCAAACAGCACCTTACCCAGCTCAAATCACAAGAACTCATTAGTATTCGCGAGTAATGATCATGAACCCCACTCTCTCACAAAATCCCCATCAAAGTTCATGAAAAGAACTTGTACATGACGAGTCCTCTCCTCCATCTCAACATATCTTATGTACGACATACAACTAATTCACATACTAAGACTAAATATATTTGCCAATTCAAGTATTGTACTATGAACCTACATTATTATCTCCAATATACTAATGTCACGAGTACAAGTAGCCACTTTTTTTCTAGTCGAAAAAAAATTGTATTCATTACTCAAAAAGAGACAGAAATACATAGTCTTCATAACAAAGGAAAGCGAAACAAAACGATAATACTAAAAAACAAAGTCAAGCCAAATTAAGAAAACAAGCAGGATCAACGGAGCACCGACAAAGTTAAGCACAAACTTGTTCTAACAAAACGAATCAATCAAATAAAATCGGTGGCCGATCACTGGATCTTGTGTCTTTGTTAGTGATGAGCACACACTGAAAATTCCTTCTCCAATAATTTCGACGTTGCTAGTTGACAGTGGGCACCTAGGTTTGGCCTCCTCAACACCATCGTCGCAGGAAGACAACCAAAATAGGTTAAATAAACACAGATTTAACATGTGGAGAAAATATTCATAATTTAACAAAACGCCACAACTCCTCTAATCATCATTGAGGTTGGAGGCAGAGAATCTATACACAAATAGAGCAAAGGAGTATCGGATTCCCAAAAGTATATTTATTAAATTGCCAGATCTCGATCAAGAAATGATAGCATCCAAATCTAGAACTAGATCCAGAGAGTTCAAACTCTCTAATTGAAAACTACACAAGGAGAAGAGAGCTCCTAAATCTAAATTGAGAGAGAAAAAAAAGTGAAAAAAAATTGTAAAACACAAACAAAATCAACAAAAGAGAGAGAGGAGAGAGTGAGACTAGCTCAGACCCTCCCCATGGCTCAAGGTTGAAGGAGACAATGGGATAAGAGAGGGAAGATAGAGGAGAGAGGAGAGGGGATAGACTTTTCAGCTCCGTTCGTATATTATTATTCAAATGCTAGTAGCCACTTAATGAGCCTTCTTACTATGTCGGATCCTAATTTGGCAATCTTCCTTCATCTTACATAGAGACTCGTAGGAACTACCACCTTTTGCCATAGCTTTTTGCGCACTACTCTTGAGATCTCTAACTCGAGCTCTTAGTGCGTGCCCTTCTTTCTCCACCATTACCGTCCTCACCAGCTTCTCTATCTCCTCCCTCCCCACAATCTTCTTCGATGGCAACTCCTTTGGCCGAACCGCCACCCCAGTCTCCTCGGTGAGGAGCGTCGCGTTTAGCCTTTGCTCAGCATATAGTGGCCAGGCAATTATAGGCACTCCATTCACTATGCTCTCTAGAGTCGAGTGTTGGATGAAATTCCTTAAAGTATTTTGAAGTTGACAAAACAGGTTTATCAGTCTAGTCTGAAGACTTACAAACTCTTTTGACAAAGTCTGAAGATTAAAGTCTGAAGCTAGCAAGACTCAAGACTTATATTTCAAAGTCTACTCACATGGACAGTTTCCAGGACGACGTTTATTCTGATCTTATACGATCTTTATTCTAACGACTGGTGGATATCTTTCTACTGGATTCAGCACTAAACGATCTAAGTTTTATATAGAATATGTTTAGATTCTTTGACGACTTCGCAACTTATATTTGGAATGATCTACTTATGGAAACCGAGATCCTGATTGTATGGGCGAGCATGATTGATGGGCTATCAACACTTACCTTAAAGAGCTCGAGATCTCTCTAATTGATTCTGTCCAACGGGTTGATTGGAAGAACTTCTTTGGAAGGTGCCAACGGTATTGAAGGCATGAAGAAGTATATAAGAGAGATGCTCTAGTTGTTAAAGGGTGCGGATAGAAGAATTCCAAAGTCCGAATCTCCTTTTCTATTTTGCGATATCATTCTTTGAGCGTTACATGTAATCAAAAGAGAAATCATATTGTAGACCTTGAGGAAGTGTAGTAGAGTAATCTACACTGTGGACTCAAGAGCGTGAGACTGTAATCACTCTTATTGATTCTTAGTGAAATCCAGCCAGAAGGGCTGTCCGTGCGGGAGAGTGGACGTAGGCTTGATCTAAGCCGAACCACTATAAATCTGGAGTCTTGATTCTCTATCCCTAATCATTTATATTGTTAACTGTTTTTACTTGCTGCAATCGTTGATTTTAAATTATTTATATCTCATTCGGTTTAAATTGTTAAAATCGCTTTAAACACCTATTCACCCCCCTCTAGGTGCTAATACTAGATCTAACAATTGGTATCAGAGCTTGTGTACTTGTTTATAAGAAGTGTCTTTACTTCTAAGTAAAAGATCTATGGCTAGTATGTTGCCTACAGGGTTGGTTGAAGGTCAAAGCAATACCAGACCTCCATACTTTGATGGAAAAGATTACAGCATATGGAAAAATAAGATGAAGGCATTCCTAAGATCGAAAGATCCTTTGGAATGGGAAGTGGTTGATAAAGGAATCATTCCTACTGCTGCATCAGACTCAAAGAGAGGAAAAGAACCTGTTGTTCCTACTCTTTTGACTCAAGAAGAAATCACCAAGAGACAGACTCTCGACGCCAAAGCTATTTACTCTTTATATTGTGTTTTATCCCCTACTGAATTTAATAGAATATCTTCTTGTGATACAGCAAAAAAAGTATGGGACAGGCTTCACATTAACTATGAAGGAACTGATCGTGTGAAAGAAACAAGGATCAACATTCTCTTGGGACAATATGAAGTTTTTAAGATGAGATCAGGAGAATCAATTACTGACATGTTTAGTCGCTTTACTGAAATTGTGAATGGTCTTGAATATCAGGGACATCCAATCTCAGGACATATGAAGGTCAACAAACTTCTTCGAGGACTCTCAAAAGACTGGAATTATATAAAACCTCAATAAGAGAGACACAGAGGATTGCTCCACTTTTTGTAGATGAATTGGTTGGGACTCTTCAATCCTATGAAGTAGAACAGACCAACGAAGAGGAAGACTTAAAAGGTAAGAAATCTATTGCCTTAAAGTCTAATGACTATTCTGATGTTACAGACTCTGAAGAAGATCTAGACGATGAAGAACTGGCACTTATGATAAAGAGATTCAGAAAGCTGAACATAAAAGGAAGGAAATTCAATTGGAAGAAACAAAATTCTCAAAGGTTTCAAAACAGGTCAACAGAGGAAGATGATACGAATAAAGAAGTGACTTGCTTTGAATGCAAGAAAAAGGGACACATCAGACCTAACTGTCCTCTGTTAAAAAAGAGAAAAGGGAAGACTGAGAAAAACAGGAAGGCACTCAAGGCAGAGACTTGGAGTGATACTGAATGTGAAGATAGTGACAATGATTATGCCAATATTTGTTTAATGGCAAAATCAGACTCGGACTCAGACTTTGATTCAGACACAGACTCAGACAGCGAACTCGAGGTTAGTAACTTGAAAATTCCTGTTAAAGTTTCTAAAGACATTGATGAACTTTGTCTTAGTCTGAAAACCTCTCTTAAGAGGATCTCCGAATTGAAAAGGGAAAATTCAACATTGAAACAACAGGATAAACTTATGAAAGAAAAGTTTGAAAAACTGGAAAAAGATTTTGATGTTGTGAAAGAAAACTCAGACAGTATTTCAAATGAAAATAATCTCTTGAAAAATGATATCACAAACATATCAAAGAGATTTTCAAATGGTTCTGAAAAGCTGGATAAGATTCTTTCAATACAAAGACCATATTTTGATAAGTTAGGTCTTGGTATGACTTCTGAAACTATTCCACTGATTGATTTTCCGAAGGTAAAAGAAAGAATTAAACAAAGACCAGCTAGAACTGTTTACAAGAATCATTTCCAGAAAGTCTTTGTAAAACCTGTTGGTAGAAATGCTCTGAGATGTTCCAAGTGTAAAAGCTTAGAACACTTCGAGAAAGAATGTCCTTTGGTTTGGAGACCTGTTATAAGGAGCTGAGCTAAGACTGTCTATTGTACTAACACTTCTGGACCCAAGATGGTATGGGTACCAAAAAGAGCTTGATTTCTGTTAATTGCAGGTTACTATCAAAAAGAAGATAAAATTGTATCTTGATAGTGGCTGCTCAAGACATATGACAGGAGACTCAAGCTACTTCATAAAACTTATCCAGATAGACGGAGGAAAAGTTTCCTTTGGTGGTAACAACAGAGGAAAGATTACTGGTCGAGGAACAATGAAGATTGGAAGTTTGTCTATCAATAATGTTTCATTAGTTGAAGGATTAAATTACAACTTGCTTAGCATAAGTCAATTGTGTGATTCTGGTTTCAAGATCAACTTTCAGGAAGAAACGTGCTCTGGAATCAGTAAAGACCTTACTCAATCTTTTACTGGTCGAAGACATGGAAATATCTATCTTCTGGATGTGAATCAAGAAAGATCACAGTGCTTAATATCAGTACAAGATGAAGCAAATCTTTGGCACAAAAAGCTAGGCCATATCAACATGAAGCAGATCAACAAGATCTCTACAAAGAAACTTGTTCGAGGATTGCCTATTCTAAATTATTCAAAGTCTGATCTATGTACACCATGCGTACTGGGTAAACAGGTTAGAAACTCTTACAAATCGATAAATAAAGTTTCCACTAATCATGTATTGCAGCTTTTGCACATGGATTTGTTTGGACCTACCAGAACGAAAAGCATTGGTGGTAAAATGTTCTGTCTGGTAATAGTGGATGACTATTCACGATTTACTTGGGTCTACTTTCTCACAAGTAAGTCAGAGACTTTCTCTTTCTTTTCAAAATTTGCTAAAAAGGTGCAGAATGAGAAAGGTCACACTATTACAAGCATTCGTACAGACCATGAAGGTGAGTTTGAAAATCAAGACTTTGCTAATTTATGTGATGAATTTGGTTTTCAACATAAATTTTCTTCTCCATATACACCAGAACAGAATGGGGTTGTGGAAAGGAAGAATAGATCTTTACAAGAAATGGCAAGAACACTTTTAATTGGAAATCAAGTTTCTTCAACGTTTTGGGCAGAAGCTGTTTCAACTGCTTGCTATATTATAAATAGAGTGTTTTTAAGACCAATTCTCGAGAAAACTCCTTATGAAATTTTTAAAGAGAAGAAACCAATAGTTTCTTATTTTCAAATATTTGGTTGCAAATGTTTTATTCTAAAGAATGCAAATGATCGTGTTGGTAAGTTTGAAGGAAAATCAGATGAAGGATTCTTTCTTGGATACTCTACAACAAGCAAAGCCTTTAGAGTGTTCAACAAAAAGACTCAGACTGTGGAAGAATCAATGAATGTAAAATTTCAAGACTCTCCACAAGTTCAGCAGATACAGACTGAAGATTCATAAACTGCTCCAGAAACTGTTAAAGCTAACTTCACTGAAGCAGTTGCTAATTCAAGATCAGTACAACAAGCTACTGATGAAGAATCTACTCAAGAAGAAGATCAACAATCTATCAGACTGAACAGTAACTGGAAGCACAAGTCTAGTCATCCTGAAGAACTCATTATTGGAAACATTAATGAAGGAATTCGAACAAGATCCAAAAGGCGAGAAGAGTCTAGTGCTGTTGCCCTTATTTCTGAAATAGAACCCAAATATATTGAAGAAGCTTTAGCTGATGAAAGCTGGATTGAAGCAATGCAAGAAGAACTCAGACAATTCAGTATTAACGACGTATGGGAATTAACTCCCAAACCAAAAGGTAAATCAGTTATTGGAGCTAAATGGGTTTTCATGAACAAAGTTGATGAAAAAGGCAAAGTAACGAGAAACAAAGCAAGACTCGTGGCTAAAGGATACACGCAAGAAGAAGGGATAGACTATGATGAGACTTACGCTCCAGTAGCAAGGTTAGAGGCAATCAGATTACTACTTGCTTTTGCTTGCTATAAGAATTTCAAGTTGTTTCAAATGGATGTCAAAAGTGCATTCTTGAATGGATTTATTCAAGAAGAAGTCTATGTAGAACAACCTCCTGGTTTTGAAGATTCAAAGAAACCAGACTCTGTATTCAGACTGAAGAAAGCTTTATATGGATTGAAACAAGCTCCTCGAGCTTGGTATGAAAGGCTAAGTAATTTCTTAATTCATAGTGGCTTTTCTAAAGGTAAGGTAGACACTACTTTGTTCATTAAAAATGAAGGTAAAAGTTTTCTACTTGTTCAGATTTATGTTGATGACATCATATTTGGATCATCTAATGAGACTTTGTGCAAGAAATTTTCTAAGTCTATGCAGGATGAATTCGAGATGAGCATAATGGGTGAACTATCCTTTTTCCTTGGTCTACAAGTCAAACAACTAAAGGAGGGAATATTCATTCATCAAGAGAAATATGCAAAAGAACTTGTCAAAAAGTTCGGTCTGGAAAATTGCAAAAAGACTGACATACCAATGTCAAGTTCCTTGAAGATAGAAAAAGATGAAGCAGGGAAGAAAATTGACCAAAAGTTATACAGGAGTATCATTGGCTCTCTTCTTTATCTTACTGCATCTAGACCTGACATATTATTTAGTGTTTGCATATGTGCTAGGTTTCAATCTGACCCTAGAGAATCTCACTTAAGCGTTGTTAAACGTATTATTAAATATGTTGCTACTACTGCTAAGATCGGTCTTTGGTATCCCAAAGAAGGAGACTTTACACTTCTTGGCTATTCAGACGCAGATCTTGCAGGTTGTAGAGTTGAAAGAAAAAGCACTTCAGGTACTTGTCAATTGCTTGGAAACAGAGCAGTATCCTGGTTTTCAAGAAAACAAAGTACTGTGGCTCTTTCAACAGCTGAAGCAGAATACGTTGCTCTTGGAAGTTGCTGTTCTCAAATATTGTGGATAAGACAACAACTGCAAGACTTTGGCATTGAAGACTCTTGCACAGAAATTAGATGTGACAACACCAGTGCAATCAATCTTACAAAGAATCCTATCCTACATTCAAGAGCAAAACATATTGAGATTCGACATCACTTTATAAGAGATCATGTTCAGAACAAAGAAGTCTTGATACAATTCATAGACTCAAAGAATCAACTGGCAGATATTTTCACAAAGCCACTTGAGAAAAGCTTGTTTGAGTCTATTCGCTCAAGACTCAATATATTATCTCTTGAAGAATGCTGAAGTTCAGACTCAGTAACTAAAGTCTGACAGAGTATTGGACTCAAAGGTTAAAAGACTGAGAATACGAATCGACATGACTGTAAGTTTCCTTACTTAAACTGTCTTATTGATAAGGTAAGATTATCTGTCTATTTTAAGGCGGTTATTTTTTTTAAAAGAGTGGTTATCGTTTTATTAAGGCAGTTATTTTTTCAAAAAGGAAAATTCAAGATTTTCAAAAAGATACGACGCTTGGTTTATCCCCCGTACCTGTTATCCTTATACACCTCTTCTCCTTCGTTTTCACTTTACTCAAAAACCCTAGATCAAAAGCTTTTCACTGCTCTGCAATTTTCTCTCCAAAACTTCTTCGTTTCAAAGTTCTCAACTTTCTTGCGACACAAGTGAGAAAGTCTCTCCAAAGAAAAGCACAATGTCGTATCAGAGGAAGTCTTCCAGAATAGCAAACAGGGGACCACAGGGATCAGGTGAGGGGCCTACGCACTTTGATCTCACTGAGGAAAGCGACATTCCGACTGAGCAATCTCAACAGCGGTCATCCCCAACTAGACCTCAAGAACAGGGCCCTCAAGATGAAACGATTTATATCGAACCAGTAAGAACTCTAAAGCCTGCCTTTGTTTACAAACTTTACTCTGCGTTAAAGGAAGGTGGTTCTGCTATGTCTTTTGTGGATGAGTTTCTGAAAGAGAAGGGCTATAGAAACGAGACATACTTTCTTACTGTTATGGAAAGGTCTGGAGTTGTGCCTGAGGGAACGGCTGCAAGAGCATTTGCAAATTTCCCGAGTGACCCTAGGTTTAGTAGTATGAATCAGCCTGAGGGAAAGGATGATGATGAAAAGATGTTCATACACTTTAAACCATGGATGGGTGTGGCTGCAAGCCTTCGAGGGAAGAAGGATGAATTGTTCCGCTCAGACGGACACAGGAAGAGATATGAAAAATTGCTGAAGCGTGGGGTGATGAACCCACGAACTGTGGATTTCGATTTTCTGGACTTGTTGAGCATAAATCTGCGAGAGAAATTCGAAAAGCTCCAACTTTATCAGTTCTGCACAGACTGTGACACGGCACATTCTGAATTGACAGCCTATTTCTACTCCAATATCAGTTTCATTGATGCAAACAACTTTACTTTCAGAGTGAGGGATAAAGAGTATGTCATTGATAAGGACATAATGGCTGATGTGCTTGGTGTGGAAAGAGGGGTTTTCCAACCAATCGGCGTGTCTGTCAGCCATGCTACTCTTGATCTAGCAAAGGACAGAATTGCAGAAGGAAGACTCTCTTATTCCAGAATGAATGCAACAAATACTTTGCTACATAAGATTGTAATCAACTGTCTAAGACCCAAATCGACATCCAAGACAGATGTATCAATTTCTGAAGCCAAGTTGATGTTTGCCATCAAGACTGGTGTGAACTTCTCTTTACCACATACCATCATCTTTCACATGTATAGATGCATGGTTAAGGACAAAGGAAAGCTTCCTTATGCTGCTCTTATTACTCGTCTCTTCAGACATCTACATATTCAACCTCCTCATATTCTCACAGTGAAGACTATTGACAAAATGGTCATCGGGCTGAGGATGATTACCAAGATGCGTCTGAAAGAGCTTAGTAAGAAGCTGGAGCAATTCAAGGAAAAGACTCCTATCAAACTCAGACCAGACTCATCAGCAGCGAAAAGGAAAGGGAAAGAACATGTGGTTAGTTCTACCAAGAAGAGGACGGCAGTCATTCTGGAAGATGAAGATGATGAGGATGCAATACCCATCTCTACTCTTATTTCTCAATTTGCTGCATCTATTCCAACAGTTTCAGAACATCAAGTTGCAGAGGAAGAGAAAGAGGAAGAGAAAGAGAAAGAGGAAGAGAAAGAGGAAGAGAAGGAGGAAGAAAAGAAAGAGAAGAAAGAGGAAGAGGAAGCAAGAGAGGAAGAAAGAGAGGAAAAGGAAGCAAGAAAAGAAGAACAAGCAGATGAACCAAAAAGAACAGATTCTCCAGCAGAAAAGGAAGATCTACAACAGCCTGTCACTGAGGAAACTCCTCAGAAAGAAGAGTTCTTTTCTCCACCAGAAGACATGGAGACAGGGGGAGATCACGAAAAAGAACACACACCTCTTCGGCTGACTTTCAGAGAAGAGGATGCTCAAACAGGTGTTAGTCGATCACCTCCTGATGCTGAGGATATTCATGATGTACAGTTTCCTGAAGGAGAGGCATCGTCTCCACACACTGAACCTCCTGCTGAAATTCATACTGGCTTAACTCCACCTACAGACCGAGCTGAAACAAGCACTCAGACCGACAACTCTGGAAATTTTCAAAGGCTGCTTGATATCATCTTAGAACTTAAAGGTCAAATTTATGCCATGGGATATGAATTTCAGACCTTGCAGAATGAAAATCATGCAATGTTCATCACTTTGCATGATCAGCTTAAAGATGTTCAGCGTTAGATTCAGGATACTGCAAAGGGCACTACTCTCACCCAAGTACAGGAAGATCTGAGGAAGTTGGAAGACACTGTCAAGTCTATGGAAGACTTTCAACTTGTTCGCATTCCTCGAGCTCCTTGATTTTTTTAATGCTGACAAAAAGGGGGAGAAGACTTTGCAGATTTTTTTTCAAACCAAACCAAATCCTATCTTTTTATTATTTATTGCTTGCTATCTTGACTTTGACTTGAGTTTTTAAACGTGTGCAGTTTTTGGAATGTGTGCTCTATGGCAATACTTTAAGCTTCGTAAATTTGATAGTACTGTCTGTTTATGACTAACGAGGTTTCGGTGAATGCAGATCTATGTACAGGAAATGTCTGTGTACAGGATAACTTCTACTATCTTATTTAATCTTTTATGATGCTTGCTTAAAAGTTGTATTGCAGGGCGAAAATATTCAAATCTGCAGGAAAGTTTTGTCACCATCAAAAAGGGGGAGATTGTTGGATGAAATTCCTTAAAGTATTTTGAAGTTGACAAAACAGGTTTATCAGTCTAGTCTGAAGACTTACAGACTCTTTTGACAAAGTCTGAAGATTAAAGTCTGAAGCTAGCAAGACTCAAGACTTATATTTCAAAGTTTACTCACATGGACAGTTTCCAGGACGACGTTTATTATGATCTTATACGATCTTTATTCTAACGACTGGTGGATATCTTTCTACTGGATTCAACACTAAACGATCTAAGTTTTATATAGAATATGTTTAGATTCTTTGACGACTTCGCAACTTATATTTGGAAGGATCTACTTATGGAAACCGAGATCCTGATTGTATGGGCGAGCAGGATTGATGGGCTATCAACACTTACCTTAAAGAGCTCGAGATCTCTCTAATTGATTCTGTCCAACGGGTTGATTGGAAGAACTTCTTTGGAAGGTGCCAACGGTATTGAAGGCATGAAGAAGTATATAAGAGAGATGCTCTAGTTGTTGAAGGGTGCGGATAGAAGAATTCCAAAGTCTGAATCTCCTTTTCTATTTTGCGATATCATTCTTTGAGCGTTACATGTAATCAAAAGAGAGATAATATTGTAGACCTTGAGGAAGTGTAGTAGAGTAATCTACACTGTGGACTCAAGAGCGTAAGACTGTATTCACTTTTATTGATTCTTAGTGAAATCCAGCCAGAAGGGCTGTCCGTGCGGGAGAGTGGACGTAGGCTTGATCTAAGCCGAACCACTATAAATCTGGAGTCTTGATTCTCTATCCCTAATCCTTTATATTGTTAACTGTTTTTACTTGCTGCAATCGTTGATTTTAAATTATTTATATCTCATTCGGTTTAAATTGTTAAAATCGCTTTAAACACCTATTCACCCCCCTCTAGGTGCTAATACTAGATCTAACATCGAGTTTCATCCACAATGAGATAGGAAGCCACCCACAGATGGATGGCTCAAGATTTCCACTTGTGAGGCCCATGATGGGAGTATGATCCCAATGTCACGAGTACGTGCCATGAATCCACCCGGCAAAAATCTCAAAACTTCATCGCCGGCACCACCCTTTCCCACATCAAAAAACGATTCATCAAGAGATTTGACAGTTGGTTGACGGAGTACCCATATAAACCTATTGAAATTATACATTTGCAAGATGAAGGAATTTATTGAGTATATAACAAAATAACACTAACACGGAGCTTAATCTATAATTGCAAATTTGTCCATCCTGGATTATTATTAGGTCTTTCATGAAAAAATTACACATTCAAGTTGGATTGAATGACATTTGTGCGACTAATTAATTATATATGAAATTTGTGCGACTAATTAATTCTATATGCGTAATCCTCCATAGCCAATCAATAATAAACAACACGCAATGCATTCTTTATATTGACAATGATCTTAATAAAAATATTATTATTACAAAGTGTAGCAATTATTTGACTATTCATTTCTAAGATGCACGCAAACTACCTCAATATTATAAGCTAATGTTGGCTAATGGATTTTGTTTTGATTCGATAAAAGACTATTCTCAATCAGTAGTAAAATGGGCCTCTTGGTAATAAATTACAACTAGGAACATCATGTTAATGGTTTTCAAAGCCATATGCCATACCATGAACATAGTAACATGGAAAAATGATCTGTCTAGGATGTACGAATTTCAAACGGTACCTTTGTTGGCTCAGCTCCAATCCCCACGCCAGCTCGACCAGCTGCTCGGCCGACATGGTCCCTCCACTTCCAAACGAGACATACATCACCGACTCACTCGGCTGCTTATCCAGCCATTCCAGCAGCTCCTTCCCTTAACCGGCCGGTCTGACCAGTCTAGTGAGGGGCCCAACCGTATATACCGGACCGTTCGTGACCCGCCCCAAAAACTCCTCATTCCTCAGAGCGGCGAGCGTCTCGGCCTGCAAATCCTCCCACACATTCAACAAGATTCCATCTCCCATCGTGGTCTCGCTAGCCTGCCGCAAGTACTCACGGTACTGCGGGTCAGACCGGTCCAGCATCGGGTCCACCACGTCCTCTGGTCGGACGGGCTTGCAGCCCGGGATCTCGAGCGGTTCGGACCGGTCCACGTACTCTCCCTTCACTTCCTCGTCCAGCATCGGCGAGTATATGAACAGCGCAAGAAACCATGCATTGGAAGGGACATAGACGTACTTGGGGATCCCCAACTCGTCGCCAATGCACAGATGCTCCGTCCCAAACAAGTCCACGATGAGGACATCGGGCTGGGCCTCCATCGCCGCGAGCGCTGATCTGAAAGTCGGCCGGGCCTCGCGCATCATGACCACGAGCCTCATGACCACAGCGGTGTCCGGGCCGAGGCCCGCAGCCGAGAGGTCAGGGGGCGGGAGCTTCACGATGTCGAGAAGCTTAGGGTTCATGGCGGACTCGATGATCTCGGCCTCAGCTTGGGAGGCCTGCGTGGGGAGGACGAAGACAGTCGCCTCGAAGCCGTGGTCGGTGACGAGGCGCTTACCGAGTTCAATGATGGGGATGAGGTGGCCCAGGCCGGGGCTCGAGAGGAGCGCCGCATGGAGCGTTTTCGGCTTCTCCATCGATGAATTGGAGGAAAAGAGATCGAAATCTATGAAATCATAGAAGCACGCGTAACTCTTCCTTTTTGTTAGAAAATAGTAAAATTGATGTAGTTTTTTTTATTAGCTTATCTGTCTTTTAATTGTTTTTTGGCTAAGTGTGCGCAAGCAAGAGTATGGCGGTTTGCAAACCGCCAAAGAAAAGTGTGCTGTAAGAAGGCACGCGTTGACCAAAGAAAAGCGTGCTGCAGCGCCACTCCTTAAACCGCCAATCTATGAAATCATAGAAGCACGCGTAACGCTTCCTTTTTGTTAGAAAATAGTAAAATTGATGTAGTTTTTTTAATTAGCTTATTTGTCTTTTAATTGTTTTTTGGCTAAGTGTGGGCAAACAAGAGTATGGCGGTTTGCAAACCGCCAAAGAAAAGTGTTCTGTAAGAAGGCACACGTTGACCAAAGAAAAGCGTGCTGCAGCGCCACTCCTTAAACCGCCAAAGAAGGGTGCGTTTGGGAGTAGCTTCTCAAGACTACTTTGAAGCCCCAAAGATCTTTGGGGTAAGGATAGGGTGTTTGGCAAAAAAAAATTAAAGCCCCTTTGCAAAATGTCAGCCTTCACAAGGCCGAAAGCCCAAGGCAGGTTGGGGGCTGCCTTGGGCTTTCAGCATGCCGAGAATGCTTAGCTGAGGGGCTAAAAAAAGAATTTCTTCCCAAATTATCCTCATTGATTTTTCGTTTTTTTGGTTTTGCCCTCTCTTCGTCTTCTTCTTCTTCTTCTACGAGTGGGTACTATTCATCTTCTTCGCGGAGACAACCTTGCCCGCGCCGGCGCCATGCCCGCATTGGCCACTATGCTGGCAGCCCTCGACCACGCCAGCACCACCCACATCGACACCCGAGCCACCGACCACCGCAACACCAGCACCACTTGCGCCGGCGACCCACGAGCCCTCTCTGCTCCACCGTCGTTCCACCAGCCCCGCCAGCCACCACCGCTGCGCCTCCACCAAATCTGAACCCGAGCGGACCACTGCCCCTTTCGAACCGAAGCCCCTGCAGCAAATCGCAAAGCTCGCCGTGCCAATCTCGCTCGACAACCGCGTCACCGCTGATTGCTACTCGCCTCCACCCAACGCCGTCGTCGCTCAGTAGCTCGCGACCCAGCGCCTGAGGCCCTCACTGCTCGATTGCTGCTATCCCGATCTCACTGCTTGAGTGCCCCGACACCTGCAGATCTGAGCTCACCTCTGCCCGACGTTGTCACCTCCCAGCAACCCGCGACCTAGCGCCTGACTCCGCCGCATCGGCCGACACTTCCACTCGCCGTTTACAAGACCTCCACCTTAGTAGCTCGCCTCCATCATGCCTCTACCCATCGTCCTCTACTCATGGTGCGCATGGTAAAATTTCTTTACTAGGGAAGAGTTTTTTTCCAGAAATAGTTATTTTCTATTTCTATTCCGGCGAACAGTTTCTGAGCAAAAGAACCCGTTTGATAACTGCACAAAATTTCTACTCTTGGAATAGAAAAAGAATATAAATGCGTTTAGTAACGCAACGATTCTTTTTTGTATTTATTTGTTTTTTATTTTTTATTTTTTATTTGTTTTTTATTCTTTTTTGTATTTATTTGTTTTTTATTTGTTTTTTTGTATTTATTTGTTTTATTTGTATTTTTTTTTTGTTTTTTTTAATTTTTTGTGTTTGTTTTTTATTTGTATTTATTTGTTTATTTGAATTTATTTTTTATTTGTTTTTGTATTTATTTGTTTTTTATTTTTATTTTTTTATTTTTTATTTGTATTTATTTGTTTTATTTGTATTTTTTTGTGTTTTTTTTGTTTTTTAAAATTTTCTTGTGTTTGTTTTTTATTTGTATTTATTTGTTTTTTTTTTGTATTTATTTGTTTTTTTATTCTTGCTCACGGTCGGTAGCGGCAGTGGCGGCGGCGGCGGCCGGCGACGAGCGGCGGTCGGCGGTGGCTCTAGACGGTTGGAGGTGGCCACGGCAAGAGAGAAATAAAACAAAAATAAAAAAGAAAATTTGCTTATTTCTAGAAATTGTTCCAGGGACAAAAAGCAATTTTTTTTTTGTTTCTCGTTTCTATTCCCGGGCTAACTTTTCTATTCCGGGGAATAGAAATCAACTTGGCGTTACCAAATGGGTTTCTGTTCTTTTTTTGTTCCGGGGAACAAAAGAACAGAAATTAGGAGAATGAGAAATGTTCTCATGCAGCACCTCAGTCACCAACCCCCGCGCCCCACTGTAACACTAGTTTTCCCCCTTCGCCGGAGCCCGACACCATCGCACCTTGGCACCACCGCCCGCGAGCGGTCGCCGACGAGGTCCTCCCGCGACCTCAATGCCCTGGATCTAGGTCACGGCGGGTCGCCGGAGACCGAAGCGGCGTCGCGCTACCTCGCCGCCCCAGATCCGGGGTTGCCAGAGGTCGCGGCGGCGTCGTGCAACCACGAGCGGCCTTTGCCGATGGTCTTCGGGGGTCAGCGGTGTCATGTGACCTCAGGTGGCCTTTGCCAATGGTCTTCGGGGGTCGCTCAACCCCGGGCAGCCCTCCCCAGTCGTCTCCGGGGCTGCCTAAGTTAGATGTCGGCTGCCGGCAACAAATTTCAATCGCCAGCGGCCGCCTGCCCTTGCCGGTCAATTTTTTTTTTTCTTTTGATTATTTTTTTTATCACAAAAGTCCTTTGTAAATGTAATTCCCCCAAACACCATTTTGCTCAAAAGGTACTTCACAAAGGACTTTTAAACTACAATTTACCAAATATAGTTTGCATTTTGGAAAACACATTTAACTCTCATTTTCCTAAAGACTTTCCCCGAAAGTCTTTCCAAACGCACCCGAAGAGTATTCTTGAAGAAGCCACAAGCTGATCAAGAAAAGGGACAGACATTATAATAATATTATAGGAGCCAGTGAAGTCTTCAAGAAGCATAAAAGCAAGATTGAACTTGCTAACTTGAACGTGAAGGAAAAGTTGCGGCTGACACTTTCACATTAAAGTCGGCAACTCCTACACTGAAGACGGCAAAAATCAAGAGGAAAAATTCAGCTTCACTTCTTGCATGTCGAAGTCCAGGCGGTGGAAGATGCTTATAAATATATAGAGTTACGTTAGTTTATTTTTTTTTTTAGAGAGAGTTGAGAGAGCTTTTGTAGCTTATACAGAAAAATAGAGACATAATTTTAAGCTTAGCAAAGCTTGTGTGTACTTCATATTAAGCCGTAGCAAGGCATTTTAAGTACCATATTCTCTTTGTATGTTTACACTCTCTCCTTGTCAAATTCTTTCGGTTTCAACACTTTTATCGTACACAGTGCACAGAAGCAACCCAATCATCGGCTTCGAGCATGGTCTATCTAGATAAAGAAAAGCGACGCATGGAGTGATAAGTTCGAGGGAAAAGTCGATTAAAAAATCTTGT
Organism: Eucalyptus pauciflora; assembly: GCA_007663325.1. Classification (NCBI taxonomy): domain Eukaryota; kingdom Viridiplantae; phylum Streptophyta; class Magnoliopsida; order Myrtales; family Myrtaceae; genus Eucalyptus; species Eucalyptus pauciflora. Next base: position 248,428 of record VMYD01000012.1, read on the forward strand.
TCAAATGACTAAAAATCAACCATTTAGTTGACTTTTTTTTTTCTAAAATGTTAATTTTTGGGTTAAATCTTTGGATTTTTGAAAAATTGACTTGAGAAAAGTGAAATTAAAGCCAATTTGACATATTTTTGAGTGAAAAGTTAATTTTTAATTCAAGGTTAACTTTTGGTCAAAGGTTGAGCAAAAAGTCAACCTAAAAGTTAATTGTTTGACTTTTTGAATTTTTTTTTATTAATGAATAGGAAAATGCTTTAAAATGACTATGAAAGAAATGAAAAACGACACATTTTCCGTTAAGAAACGGAATCCATTGAGTTCGGAAACTGAAATCTTAATTTTTACCTTCTTGGATGTGTTGATTAAAAATCAGGTGTCAGAAAAAATGTGTCAACAATTTATCATTAAGTCAATCTAATCTCACTTTTTTGTGTTACACCTGCCCCTACGGTATGCTCGAGTCTTAAGTGAGGAATCCTTCCCACAAACCAATTCGTTTGTTGCATGGGGATGTCTTATAGGCTTGCGAGAAAGTTATTAAAGCTAAAGAAAAGCTAGCAATTCAGCAAATTCATACCATTTGGACATGAAAGTGAAATTTTATTTAAAGAGATAGATTCATATGGAGTCTACCCATTACTTTAAGTCCTAAGGTTGATGATTCAATCCCTCCGCACAAGTCAATTATTACAGTGATTCAGATAATTCTCAATAGCCTACATGAAGTAGGACGTTTTCTTATCTTCTACTCTTACTTACTTTTATACCTCATCCCACTACTTTGCTTTATTTATCTGTGTCTTTATTCCTGGTGACTTTATTAGTAGTCCATGATAATATGAGTCCTTTCCAAGTTCCAAATTTATCTTCTCAATTTAGGTTTTTCCGCAACATATTTTGATCAGCCTCTTCTTCGCCTCAACCAACCGCCACTTGTGAGCCCATATTCAAACTTGATCGGAGAGAGATAAAGTAAAATTAGGGGGCAAGTCCGATTTGTTTGCCCATAAAAAAAATTAAAAGATTTCTCTTTTAAGGATGCGTCATGATTAATTACTCCATTTTTTTTTTCTTTTGTAAATTCGGAAGGGAGAAGATGAAGAAAGTGACTGACTCAATGTGGAAAGAAGGCGACTACTATCGATTGGTCCATCCAACCAAACCTATGAATAAGAATTCAGCTGCCTTTATTGGACCGCTAATTAAATTGGCATTTCTACCACACAGGAAACTCGGGAATTTATTACTTGGACCATAATTGGGATTTATTTACTTACTCTATCAAAAAAATTTGGGAAAGTTTAAATTGTGAAATTGTGGCTTTGAGTGGGCATTTGGCCTTCAAAAACCCCTTCTTGCAAAGAGCGAACTTATTTGTTTAACCTCTAAATTCACGTTCGGCTGGTCCCTCTTATTATCAATGTGATCGGGGATAAGTTCAGCAAGAAATTAATCGAAGTATTGGTTCTCACCTTTTGGGCTAAAAGTTAAATTTATCATAAGCTTGAGTCTAGAATCTCTGAAAAAATAGCTTAAGGATGTGCCTTCTTGTTCAAATACTTTCCTTGTCTAAATAGAGGTAAGCATTTCCTGTCGATAGTCAATTTCGAAAAACGAGCAGAATTTTTGAAATTTTCATTTTTTTGTCGGTCTTGGGCCATGTATTTCTTTCAGATTTGATTAGAGGTGGCATCCGATTTGGAGCCGCCCTTCTCTATTCAATTCTCTATCTCCACTTATTATAACTCCCTCCTTTGATCCCTACCTTTGCCATTCTTGTTTTAGAGAGCTTTTCACCTAGGTCAAATCACAAGGTATCGTTAGTTTCCGCGGGCAATGAGTTCATCAACCCCACTCGATCACAAAATCTATATTGAAGTTCATGAAAAGAAATTGAAACATGATGAGCCCTCTCCTCTATCCCCAAGATATCTTAGGTACAACGTACAACTAATTCACGTACTAAGATAAAGATATTTGCCAATTCAAGTATTGTACTATGAATCTGCATTATTACATCCATTATACTAATTTCACACATATAAGCAACCACTTAATGAGACTTCTTAATATGACGGATCCCCATTTGGCTATCTTCCTTCATCTTACAAAGAGACTCGTAGGAACTACCACCTCTCGCCACAGCCTTTTGTGCGCTACTCTTGAGATCTCTTACTCTAACTCTTAACGTATGCCCTTCTTTCTCCACCATTACTGTCCTCACCAACTTCTCTATCTCCTCCCTCCCCACAATCTTCTTCGATGGCAACACCTTTGGCCGCACCGCCACCCCAATCTCCTCAGTGAGAAGCGTTGCATTTAGCCTTTGCTCGGCGTATAGTGGCCAGGCAATCATGGGCACTCCATTCACTATGCTCTCTAGGGTCGAGTTCCATCCACAATGAGATAGGAAGCCGCCTACGGATGGATGACTCAAGATTTCCACTTGTGAGGCCCATGATGGGAGTATAAATCCGATGCCACGGGTACGTGCTGTGAATCCACTTGGCAAAAAGCTCAAAACCTCATCACCGGCATCACCCTTTCCCACATCAAAAAATGATCCATCAAGAGATTTGACAACTGGTTGTCGAAGTACCCATATAAACCTATTGAAATAAAACATTTGTAAGATGAAGGAATTTATTGAGTATATAACAAAATAACACTAACACACAGCTTAATCTCTAATTGCAAATTTGTCCCTCCTTGGATTATTATTAGGTCTTCTGTGAAAAAATTACCCGTTTAACATTGGATTGAATGACATTTGTGTGATGAGTTAATTCTGTACAAGTAATCTTCCATTTGTCAATCAGTAATAAACAACTTGCAATGCATTCTTTATATTGACGATGATCCTAATGAAAATATCCTTATTATAACGTGTAGCATTTATTTGGCTACTGATTTCTACGTAGAACCAAACTACCTCAACATTCTAAGCTAATGTTGGCTAATGGATTTTGTTTTGATTCGGAAAAAGACTATATTCTCTTTCATTCTTAATCAGAGACTTAATAGAGGAAAGAGAAAATTTCCTACAACTGTTCCAATAATAAATTACAAATAGCAACATCATGTTAATGGTTTTTAAAACCATATATCATACCATGAACATACGAACCCGGAAAAATTATTATTCTAGAGATACACAAATTTCAAACCGTACCTTTGTTGGCTCAGCTCCAATCCGCAAGCCAGCTCGACCAGCTGCTCAGCCGACACTGTCCCTCCACTTCCGAACGAGACGAACATCACCGACTCGCTCGGCTGCTTATCCAGCCATTCCAACAGCTCCTTCCCCAAACCGGCCGGTCTGACAGGTCTAGTGAGCGGCCCAACCGTATATACCGGACCGTTCATGACCCGTCCCAAGAACTCCTCATTCCTCAGTGCGGTGAGCGTCTCGGCCTGCAAATCCTCCCACACATTCAACAAGATTCCATCTCCCGTGGGGATCTCGCCAGCCTGCTGCACGTACTCATGGTACTGCTGGTCAGACCGGTCCAGCATCACGTCCACCACGTCCTCTGGTCGGAGTGGCTTGCAACCTGGGATCTCGAGCGGTTCGGTTCGGTCCACGTACTCTCCCTTCACTTCCTTGTCCAGCGTCGGCGAGTATATGAACAGCGCAAGAAACCATGCATTGGAAGGCACGAAGACATACTTGGGGATCCCCAACTCGTCACCAATGCACAGATACTCCGCCCCAAATAAGTCCACAATGAGGACATCGGGCCGGGCCTCCATTGCCTCGAGCGCAGACCTGAATGCCGGCCGGGCCTGACGCATCATGACCACGAGCCTCATGGCCGAGGCTGCATTCGGGCTGAGGCCCGCAGCCGACAGGTCGGGGGGCGGGAGCTCCACGATGTCGAGGAGCTTGGGGGTCATGGCAGACTCGATGATCTCGGCCTCAGCACGGGAGGACTGCAGGGGGAGGACGAAGACGGTTGCCTCGAAGCCGTGGTCGGCAACGAGGCACTTGCCGAGCTCGATGACAGGGATGAGGTGGCCCAGGCCGGGGCTCGAGAGGAGCGCCACACGGAGCTTTTTCGGCTTCTCCATTGATGAATCGGAGGAATAGAGGTCGAAATCTGTAAAACGAAGTGAAGCTGAGCGTGTGAATCGAGAGGATGTTATGCCGGCGACACATCGTTAGGGGGGAGGGGTTATAACCCATAAAGCACGCACACGTTGCACGTGCTTACATGCTCGGACAAGCTCGCGTCTCAAATACGCAGTAAACTTTTTCGACACGTTTCGACACACGTGTCAGATGGAAGCGAGGGCGAGGGAGCAGAGACGAGACCGTGAGCGACGGCGAGAAACCGCCAGAGAATGAGTAGACACTGAGGCGAGGGCGGCCACTGATGCTGCGACAGATTGGCGACGAGGCTGCAACTGCAAGTGAGGAAGGGCCGAAGGCGAGGTGGAGGAGGAGGAGAAGGATTGAGAGGAAGAGGAGAGGAAGGGGGTCGTGCAGCGAGGAGGCGGAGAAGTATCGATAGGAAAAGGATAGGAAAGGGTCGTGCGAGTGCGGTGAGCGGCGAGAGGAGGAGAAGAAGGGGCGCTAGCTAAGGTTTTGGAAACTCAAAAAGAATAAATAAAAAAAGAAAAGGCTGATGGGGTGAAGTGACAGCATGTCACGTGGGTGGGGGAGGGGAAAAAAGAAGTGAAATAATTTGGGGGTGGGGTGGGGTGACGTGGTGGAGGAAGGGAAAAAAATTGAAATAAATTTGGGGGCAGGGGAAAATATACGAGGGAAAGAAGGGAGTGGGGGTTGGCGGTGGACCCCTCTTGGAGACTTTTTTTTTAAAATCGAAAATATAAATAAATAAGATTAAAAATAAAAGTTATGAATTTTAAATAATGATAAATTTTGATCATTATAAAAGATTATGGATTTATTTAAATAAGTTGATTATAATTTCTTGTTAGTCATCGATTTTATTAGTAACTTTTGTTAAAATTAAAAACATATTTCCAAACATGGATACGTATTAATTGTGAATATATCTTTCGAACTTCCAATAAATTGATTTATTAATATTATTAGTGTAAATTCATTGTAAGCTCTTTTTTTAATTAATTAATTATTTATGAATTTGAATCAAATGAATTAAAAATAAGAATATTCGTTTAATATATAAGGTGTCCCAACGTGTCAAAATTCTTTTGAGAGAAATGACGTGTCAACGTGTCGTGTCGTGTCGTGTCGTGTCGTGTTGTATCGCGTGTCGATGCTACTTAAGTTATAACTAGTGAGAAATATCTAACTTTCGTGTGATTGAAATCAAGCCACTTACCGACCAAATAAAAACAAAAAAGAAATCAAGCCATTGGGGTCCACTCAATAATTATTTTTGAACGTGGCATGTGATTTATGATCATGCTCTGACTCGTTGTACTCAACTCGAGAGGCTCGCGAGCTTAATTGAGCTTCTATGAATTTTTTTAGAGCATGTAACATCACAAGGGCAAACGAAGATTTAATGAGATTTAAGTACATGATGTAGCGAAAAGTATTCAAGCCGGTTGATATCAAATCCAAGCTTGAATTCTAGATTCATTTTATAATTCAGAATCAAGTCAAGTCAAATTGAAGTAATATGATCATGTATTGCGCGTGAATTAAACTAAACATAGGAGTATTCACTTCGAGTTGAATTCACTTCTCACGATATTCGTACGTGAACTCAAAAGACTCCAGTAAGAAAAGTGATTAGAGAAAGCGAAAAGAGACAAGCAGACGATTTGGTGGTGCCCTTAGTCGATTCCGCTACACTTCTCAAGAAAAGATAGGATCATTCATCATCAAAACCCTAATCTTTATTCCATTTGGCGGCGCCCTTAGACACCATGCACCTTTGATGCTTTAATATTTATAGATTAAGGCTAATCATTTTGCTAACGTAACTATCTAAACCAATGTTTCATTGAAACGTGGGAGAACGTTGAAATCGATGATTGTGACTTGACAGAGGGAAGAGTCACGGGTGATTGTACGAATCCATGAGGCATCATGCTCGTATTATCTTTCATTGAGGAAGTGATGTGACAGGGGAACTGAACCAGCTTATGGTTCAGAATAGTGCCGTAAGGCATGTTAATTCAGCTATGGGCATTTAACCTATCCTCACTTATTCCAGACGCAGGAGGCTACTATACCTGCCTAACCGATAGTAGCCAAAACCGAAGTCCTGACGCGGTGTCCACCTTCACCACCGTGAGGCCTCCTAATTCCCTGTCTATCTTTGTCTTCTCGACAAAGAGGGAATAGGAGGACGGCACGGGGTCTCTCACATTAGGGTGATTCTCCCGCTTGTTTCCTCCTTTAGCCTTTTAAGGACCTGCTCAGGTCTGAAATGTACAAAGATCTCAACTTGAATTTTTGTGATTCTTTTCTTTGATTATTATTATTACCGATCCAGTGCCAAGTCCTTCTACTGCGGTTCCTAGTCATTTTAAGCCATACAGCACTGAACATCCTTGCATTGCAAGGATTAGACGTAGCTCCGTTTGGGAGCCACTTTCTCAAAAGGCTTTGGGAGGGCTAATATGGGGTGTTTGACAAATATTTTTTCGGCCCCTTTGACCTAATATTATTCTAGGCAAAGCTGAAAGCCCAAGACAAATATGACTTTCAACACTTGCGAAAGGTCAATTTTAGAATTAAATATTATTTTTTTTGGGCAAACCCTCATCAAATATTTTCATTTTCTGATTTCGTTTTTTTTTAGAACTATTCATCTTCTCTTTGCAAGGGCGACCAGCAAGGCCAAATTTAGCTGTGAGGGCCTAGCGAGGTTGTGCGACCTAGGTAACCATCGCCTGGGTTCGTGCGACCTCAAGCTGTGATACTAGGGGTCATGCAACCCAGGTCGCTCCACCCTAGCGAGGGGGCACCTGGAGTCGCATGACCCAAAACCCAACTAAATGCAGCCAAACTCATGAATAGGGAGTAGCTATATTCCGTACGCTATTCACAATGTCTCTAATGTATCACTATATCACTGTATCAGTTAGAACTATTGTCTACTAATACAAGACATCATTTAGATTCCATATTATAGTAAGTTCTATAAAATATATGTGTGTGTACATTTAACTCTAGATTTTGAACAGTAATTGAGCCTCAGAACGAGCTACTATATTGCCCACCTTCACTAACGATCACTTCCTCTAAACTAAACTATGATGACAATTCTCGCTCGAGCAATCGTGATAACCCAAGGAACATAGGTACGGATTGTCCAAACTATTACCAGTACTTATCTAAGTGATTTGCTAGCATTTATTAAATGCTGAGAAAAGTACTAAAAAAGTCATAAACCTATTGTAATGGTACTAATTCGGTCATAAACATTCCAATTTAGTCCTAAACATTTTCATATTTGTGACAATTGAGTCCATTCAGCTAATTGATACCAAAAATTGCCAACATAGACACCAGTCGTTTTACATGACACAATCGATTATTTTTTTTCAATTTTAAAAATTTTATAAATTTTTCCTTTTTCTTTATTCCTTCTCTTTTTTTTTCTTTTCTTCTTTTCTTCTTTTCATTTCTTTTTTTCTTTTTTCCTTATTTTCCTCCATGATAAAAAAATAAGGCAAAAGTCATCGGCTGCTAACAAGGACAAGGGCCGAGACACCCTCACTGGCCTTTGATGAGGACTAGGCGAGGCCGTCCCTCACCAGATCCTGCGAGGCCGCCCTTGTGACATCCCGAACTTTTCAATTTTATTTTTGGTAAATTGAGACGGGCATTTCATCTGCACGCATATAGTTCATTTCCTTGAGTTGGCCACTCATGTGAAAACCAGTCTATCAGGTGAAGCCGGTAAGAGATTCTAATGCGTCAAACTCGAGAATTTGACTAGGAAACGACCTTTCGACCGGGCTAATCTGCAAGGGTCATTATGGCACAGTTAAAAATCGATTAGAAGCCGGAGATAGGTCGGCTCGACAGAGGCATGTGATCGGGTGTGGGTGATTCCACCATATCACACTGTTCTTGTTAGTCGGCACTGGACCGACTTTTCTGTAGATTGGGTCCCCTGTGTTCGTATTTGAAACCTTGAGATTTTCACGACAACCGAGGGTCGCCAATGTGTCAAAGATGTACATTGTGGCTTGAGATTTATCAACCACAAGTCGAATGCATAAAAATTTCTACAAGCTAATCGGTAAGTCAGGACGCGCTAATATCGTGACAGAATGAAATTAACCGTGAAATTGTGACTGAATTAAGAAATTGGAAGTCTTGGGGTGTCACATACCTTATGAGGATCATGTATTAATTTTATGGATTTTAATTGGGCTCAATTGGAGGAGAATTTATTAGAATTAAAGAAATCAAGGTGCGAGATTTTGTGCCCCGGCGGAAGATGAAATTGGACCCATTGGACTAAAGTTGTAGGAGAAGTTGAGATAGTGGGGCATGACATCATGATGATGTCATGGTGAGGTTATATTGTGGATTAAAGAAAAGACAAAAAGAAAAGAAGAAAAACCCCCTTTCTCTCTCCTCCCTCTTTTTTCTTCTTCTTCTTCTTCTTCTTCCTCCCGTAGGCTTCCTCCTCCATTTTTTTGTTCTGCACTTTCTTCAAAACCAGCAGCCAAGAGGAGCTTGGAAGAGGGAGGGGGAAGCAGCCGCTGCCGGACCGCCGTCGTTGCCCGTCGCCGCACGTCGCGTGCCCGCGCCCACGCACGAGCTCCGCCCGCTGGTCACGACCAACCGCCCTCCGCGTAGCCCAGCCCCTTCGCCGCCGCCCGTCGCCGCTAGCCCGCCACCGTCGTTCCCCCGCCTCCTCCGCGCCCGAGCCGCCCATCCTCCCCCTCCGTTCGGCCATGGACGAACCTTGAATTTCCAGCTTAGATCTGGAAGTTCGAGGCCCTCTTTGGCCGCCTTCCCGGCCCCGGTTGCTCGGCCCGCCTTGAGGAAAGTCGATCCTCGCGTCGGCCCGGTCGTTTTGGCGTGCTCGGCTCGCTAATCCGGTGAATTTAGCTCATTAAATCTTGATTAGACGGTTAATGATGCCCTAAGTGTGCTTAGTCTAAGTTAAGTGAGTTTATGTGGGTTGATTAGTTTATTTGATTGTGGATTAGATTAGTGTGTTTAATTAAGTTAAATGGTGTTTAGTTTAAAGTTAAGTAGGTTTATTTTTAATATAAGCCTTGATGTGACATAATGGGTTTTATTTTTTGATTTATTTAATTGTTTCGAAATTCTGGAATTAAATAATATATTATATTCAAAAAATCATTAAAATATTATTTATTAAAAAAAAACTCGAAAAATTATTTTTGACTCAAATTGCTTAGAATTTCGGGCCGATAGTCGCTGTGCTCTTAGAATTTGAATTTGATGAATGGAAGTGGCAAAATTGAATGTCGGCTATTTTTACTATTAAAAAAAAAAAAACTCGAAAAATTATTTTTGGCCTCAATTGCTTAGAATTTCGTGTTGATCGTTGTTGTGCATTTAAAATTTGAATTTGATGAATGGATGTGGTAAATTGAGTGTTGATTGTGATAAATAGAGTTTTTAGCTATAAAAACCCAAGTGTTGGATTTTGATGCAGAAATTTGATTGCTATGGTTTACTATTGAAATTGAAGTGTGTGGATGAAATGTGGAATGTCCGGAAGTCAATAATGATTTGTCGTGTGCTGGTTGATAGACCCAGTCACAGTAGTGGCTAAGCCGACTGGACCTGTATTCTTTGTGAATTTGCCACCTGATAAAGGTCGCGCCCAGTGGGGCTGTAATTCGCCACCTTTTAAAGGTCGTGCCGAGTGGGGCCGTGATGCCACTAATTCTAATTGTGATGAGTGGGACCGTGATTGCCACTAGTCGTTAAACCTTCCTATAGGGTTGTGATTGGAAGTAGTGATTGATTTGCTAGAATGACATGTAATCGGCCAAGTCGATTGATCGCTGAGACGATCTAAGTGATTGAGTTGTCCTGAAAATGTGATTGTGCCACAGTTGTTTGGTTATCAAAATTGCGAGTGGTTGAATTATATAAATTGTGCTAACCTACAGGAAAGGAATTAAGACGAGGTAAGTCTTCTATGTGAGGTGGCTAGGCCACCCTGGGTGTATTTGCTTTCTAATAGGGGTTTAGGGGGTTGAACTTGCTGAGACGATGTCTCACCCCGTTGTGGGCCAAAAATTTTCAAGACCGTAGATGGAGGAATCACCGCCCTTGGAGACTGTCTAGTCTGAAGTGGGATCGAAGAACGAGTCTGACTAGTAGTCTTTGGACCATTTATTCTTTTTGGTGGACTGATCCCTTTTTGTGAACAGGTCCCTTTTTGGTATATATGTAAACCTTGGGAGGTTATTGGTTTATGGAAGTATGTTTGTTTATGATTGTAATTATTTCCTGCTTTCCTATTTCATGAGTTTTTGTCAGGGGTTAATTAACACGTTCTGCATGCGCATAATGAATTAATTGGGTCGGCGACACTACCTGGGAATGTCGCATTTGTATGACCATGGTGGGATGTTCACGTGTCTCGAGGTTCGGGGCGTGACATCCCCGTTTAAGTGGTATCAGAGAATGGTTTGTGTATGGAGTGATAAGGTGCGATGAGTCATGGGATAGTTAGTAGGAAAGGCTTTTATTATGTTGATGCATGTGGTTGATAGTTGTTTGGTAGCTTGTTGTGGGGTCACTCAAATTTCAACCTGATGTTGGAATCGGAAAACAGGTGTCTATAAAGAGCCTGTAGGATGAGTGACTAGAAGTGGAGAACTCCTTGGAAAAGGTCGATAGGACCTGTACCTCTAGGTAGGATGCTGACAAGAGTTGGTACCCGAGGTAGAGCACAGGCTTAGACCAGCGCGAGTGTGAGAGTACCGCCGCAAGTCGGTACTGTGAGTGTAGCAGCACCAAGCGATCCTAGGTTTGATGGGATCGTTTAGGCGCTAGTGTTCCTTGGAAGCTCGTTGGGTCAGTAAGCTCAGGATCGAGCCGCCGCTATTGCCGTTGTTTCTACCGCTGCCAGTGTTGTGACTGTTGTTGTTGCCACGCCTGTTGAGGCCCAATCTGGAGTTGTGATCGAGGATCAAGCCACCGTATCTGAGTCAAAGTTCAGTTTAAGCAGAGATGGAAATCAATTGGAGAAAAGGCCGATGTAAGAAGAAATGTGCCCCTTTCATCTAACCGGCAGAGTAGAATTGGAAAGTCAGTGCCTAACTCAATTGATATGTGTTGTGCCTGTAAGAAGAGACATGGATGTGTCTCGTATTGTAAGAGGGAAAAGACTTGATACAAAGGTTGCCAACACGGCCATCTGATCAAAGGTTGTCCATACAGATGGATGGAACTACAGTTGTTTCTGTCACCACCGTCAATAGAACGGAACAAGGGAACCATGCTTCGGGACATTTAGTGGGGTACTTGGAATGGAACCCCAGTGCAAGGAAAGGTGCATGCTGTCACTCGACAAGAGGCAGAGGATTCACTTATCGTGTGTAGAGGTTGTGGAAGGAAACATAAATCAGCCGAGTGTCCCGGTTTAACGGGAGCATGCTTTGAATGTGGCCAGCATGGCCATTAAGTTAAGAACTGTCCACGTAAGTTTGGGAGAGCGTAAGCACCGTTACTGCAGATAGGACGCCATTAGGATGGCTAGGGGAGCATGAATGAGTCGATCATGCATCGATCAAGGGAGTGGTATTTTCGAGATGTTTTTATCAGAGTCGTACAACAGAATTTTTAGTGGAGGTTGTGGAATTTTCGTTGTGGTGATAAAGTAATAGAAAGATGAATCTCTGACTATAGTTGTACTTGAAGGGTTTGCTTAAGTATGACTTGGAAGTCATTTATAAAAGGTTTGGCTCGAGGAATTTTCTAAGGTTATGAATTATATAGTGATATGATTCGGTTTGTTCAATTAGTGTGCAAAAGTTCAGAATTACCAAAAGTCGGAGAGGACCTACACTCCTTGTCATTCATCACTAAAGGTGACCTGGTTCGGGTTGTTGGTTACCGAATTTACATGGCAACTGTAATGGATGCGTTAGTTGAGGAGCCAAATATGGAGAACAAAATCGTGGTACTGAAGTTTTCTGGGGTAATTTCTGGAGAAGTGTCAGGTTTGTTGTCAGAAAGAGAAATAGAGTTTGTAATTGAATTAGCACCCGAAACAGAGGTAGTCTCTAAGACTCCATACTGGATGGCATTGTTAGGGTTGAAAGAATCGAAAGTGAAAGTGCAGCAACATGAATTGTTGGGAAGGGGATTCATACGCCCTAATGCACCACCTTGGAGAGCACCAGTCTTGTTCGTGAAGAGAGAAGATGGTTCGTTGCGCCTATGCATCGACTATCAATAAATCAATCAGGTGACGATCATGAACAAGTATCTATTGCCGAGGATGGATGGCTAGTTTGACTAGCTTCAAGGAACGTCGATATTTTCAAAGATCGACTTGAGGACAAGGTGTCATCAGTTGGGGATTAGAATTGAGGTTATACCGAAGTCAGTGTTTTGCAATTGATACGACCAGTATGAGTTACTGTAATGCCGTATGGTTTGAAGAATGCTTCAACTACTTTCATGGTCATGATGAACCATAGGTTGAAGGAGTACTTGGATCAGTTCGTAATCGTTTTCATTGATGACATCCTAGTGTACTCAGGGAGTACTGAAGATCATGAAAAGCACCTAAGGATAGTGCTTCAGACTTTGAGAGATCACGAGCTGTATGCCAAGTTCAGTAAGTGCGAGTTTTGGTTAACTCGTGTGGCTTTCCTAAGTCATGGGATTTCAGGAGAAGGAATCTCCGTGGACCTCGTCCAAGATTGAAGCAGTGAACAGTTGGCCAAGATTGACTACAACGACAGAGGTCAGAAGTTTTCTGAGTTTAGCAAAGTATTACAAACAGTTCGTAGACGGGTTTTCAGTGTTAGCATCGCCATTGAAAAGACTTCTGATGAAGGAAGAAAAGTTGTGTGGTAAGATAAGTACGAGAGTAGTTCCCAAAAGCTTAAGCAAAAGCTAACTATTGCACATGTGTTTACTATTCCATCTGGTCCAGTAGGATTCAAGATCGACAGTGATGTGTCATTTAAAGGAGTGGGTTGAGTGGTGATGCGGCATGACAGGGTTGTTGCATACACATCCCGTTAGTTGAGACCTCATGAGTTGAATTACCCGACGCATGACTTAAAGTTCGCAACTTTAATCTTCGCACTGAATTGGGAGATGTTAGTTGTGTGGAGAAAGATTATGGATCTTCACTGACCATCAGAGTCTCAAGTACCTGTTCTCCCAGAAGGAGTTAAATATGAGACAGCGCCAATGGATGGAGCTCCTGAAGGACTATGACTGTGAGATTTTGTATCACCCTGGGAAGGGCGAACAAGGTCGCCGATGCACTGAGTAGAAAGTCTTCAGTTGCACAATTGGTACTTAAGGAGTGGAGTCTACTTGAGAGATAACGAGATTCGGGCTTCAAATTTGAGGTTGGCCACCTTTCTAACCTTATGGCCACCCTCAAAATTGAGCCAGAAGTGCAGGTCAGAATCAGAACACTTCAGCAGACAGATCCAGATGTCCAGAAAATCCTACAGGAAGATACAGAGAAAAGGAAAGCTGACTTTTAGATTTCTGAAGATAGAACATTGAGGTTCCGAGGACAATTGGTTGTACCTGATGATGTGGAGCTTAGAGAGGAGATCTTATCAGAAGCGCATCGTAGCAGTTATAGCATTCATCCTGGTAGCACCAAAATGTATCAGAATCTGCGTCAACATTATTGGTGGTTAGGGATGAAGGCGAACATCGCCAAGCATGTGGCCAAGTGTTTGACATGTCAGCAAGTCAAAGCTCAGCATTGTAAACCAGGAGGACTTTTGCAACCTCTCAAGATTCCCGAGTGGAAATGGGAGCACATCACGATGGACTTTGTGACGGGTTTACCGAGGAGTCAGAGAGGGAATGATTCGATTTGGGTAGTGGTTGACAGGTTGACAAAATCGGCTCACTTCATTGCAGTACGAAAGGACTTGAGTTTGGATAGACATGCAGACTTGTATGTGCGCCACATAGTTCGTATGCATGGAGTGTCGGTTACAATTACTTCAGACAGAGACCCAAGGTTCACCGCCGCTTTTTGGAAGAGCTTGCAAAGTGCCTTAGGTACTAAGTTGCAGTACAGCACGGCCTATCATCCTCAGACAGATGGCCAGTCTGAGAGGACTATTCAAACCCTCGAAGACATGCTGCGGGCTTGTGTTTTGGACTTCAAAGGAAGCTGGGAAGAACAGCTTCATCTGGTCGAGTTTGCCTACAACAATAGTTACCAGCAGAGTATTCAGATGGCTCCTTTTGAAGCGTTGTATGGCAGAGCGCGCAGGACACCAGTGTGTTGGGATGAAGTCGGGGAAAGAAAGATCACAGGCCCAGAGTTGGTTCAGCAGTCAGTAGAGGCGATTGCAGTTATCAGAAACAGGTTAAAGACCGCTCAAAGCCGTCAGAAGAGCTATGCAGATAAGCGTCGAAGGCCATTGGAGTTCCAAGCTAGTGATCACGTTTTCCTGAAGGTGTCACCGATGAGAGGTACTTCCCGCTTTGGCAAAAAGGGGAAACTGAGTCCGAGGTACGTAAGTCCCTTTGAAATCTTGGAAAGAATAGGGACTTTGGCGTATCGTCTTGCACTACCTCCGAGGTTAGCACAAGTGAATGACGTCTTTCATGTGTCGATGTTGAGGAAGTATGAGCCTGATCCGACACACGTTCTAAACTTTGAAGAAATAGACGTGGATGACAGGATGTCATACGTGGAAAGCCTGGTTCAGATAGTGGATCGCAAGGAGCATGTTCTGCGCACCAAGACCATCCCGTTGGTCAAAGTGATCTGGCAACACCACGGCACTGAAGGAGCAACTTGGGAGACTAAAGAGTCGATGAGACAATTGTACCCCCACCTTTTTGCTTAAAGTATTGTAATGGTTTAAATTTCGAGGACGAAATTTTTATAAGAGGGGAAGAGTTGTGACATCCCGAACTTTTCAATTTTATTTTTAGTAAATTGAGACGGGCATTTCATCTGCACGCATATAGTTCATTTCCTTGAGTTGGCCACTCATGTGAAAACCAGTCTATCAGGTGAAGCCGGTAAGAAATTCTAATGCGTCAGACTCGAGAATTTGACCAGAAAACGACCTTTCGACCGGGCTAATCTGCAAGGGTCATTATGGCATAGTTAAAAATCGATTAGAAGCCGGAGATAGGTCGGCTCGACAGAGGCATGTGATCGAGTGTGGGTGATTCCACCATATCACACTGTTCTTGTTAGTCGGCACTGGACCGACTTTTCTGTCGATTGGGTCCCTGTGTTCGTATTTGAAATCTTGAGATTTTCACGACAACCGAGGGTCGCCAATGTGTCAAAGATGTACATTGTGGCTTGAGATTTATCAACCACAAGTCGAATGCATAAAAATTTCTACAAGCTAACCGGTAAGTCAGGACGCGCTAATATCGTGCCAGAATGAAATTAACCGTGAAATTGTGACTGAATTAAGAAATTGGAAGTCTTGGGGTATCACATACCTTATGAGGATCATGTATTAACTTTATGGATTTTAATTGGGCTCAATTGGAGGAGAATTTATTAGAATTGAAGAAATCAAGGTACGAGATTTTGTGCCTCGGCGGAAAATGAAATTGGACCCATTGGACTAAAGTTGTAGGAGAAGTTGAGATAGTGGGGCATGACATCTGATGTCATGGTGAGGTTATATTGTGGATTAAAGAAAAGACAAAAAGAAAAGAAGAAAAACCCCATTTCTCTCTCCTCCCTCTTTTTTCTTCTTCTTCTTCTTCTTCTTCCTCCCGTAGGCTTCCTCCTCCATTTTTTGTTCTGCACTTTCTTCAGAACCAGCAACCAAGAGGAGCTTGGAAGGGGGAGGGGGAAGTAGCTGCCGCCAGACCGCCGTCGCCGCCTGTCGTCGCGTGCCCGCGCCCACGCACGAGCTCCGCCCGCTGGTCACGACCAACCGCCCTCCGCGTAGCCCAGCCCCTTCGCCGCCGCCCGTCGCCGCTAGCCCGCCGCCGTCATTCCCCCGCCTCCTCCGCGCCCGAGCCGCCCATCCTCCCCCTCCGTTCGGCCATGGACAAACCTTGAATTTCCAACTTAGATCTGGAAGTTCGAGGCCCTCTTTGGCCGCCTTCCCGGCCTCGGTTGCTCGGCCCGCCTTGAGGAAAGTCGATCCTGGCGTCGGCCTGGTCGTTTTGGTGTGCTCGGCTCGCTAATCCGGTGAGTTTAGCTCACTAAATCTTGATTAGACGGTTAATGATGCCCTAAGTGTGCTTAGTCTAAGTTAAGTGAGTTTATGTGGGTTGATTAGTTTATTTGATTGTGGATTAGATTAGTGTGTTTAATTAAGTTAAATGGTGTTTAGTTTAAAGTTAAGTAGGTTTATTTTTAATATAAGCCTTGATGTGACATAATGGGTTTTATTTTTTGATTTATTTAATTGTTTCGAAATTCTGGAATTAAATAATATATTATATTCCGAAAATCATTAAAATATTATTTATTAAAAAAAAAACTCGAAAAATTATTTTTGACTCAAATTGCTTAGAATTTTGGGCCGATCGTCGCTGTGCTCTTAGAATTTGAATTTGATGAATGGAAGTGGCAAAATTGAATGTCGGCTATTTTTACTATTAAAAAAAAAAACTCGAAAAATTATTTTTGGCCTTAATTGCTTAGAATTTCGTGTTGATCGTTGTTGTGCATTTAAAATTTGAATTTGATGAATGGATGTGGTAAATTGAGTGTTGATTGTGATAAATAGAGTTTTTAGCTATAAAAACCCAAGTGTTTGATTTTGATGCAGAAATTTGATTGTTATGGTTTACTATTGAAATTGAAGTGTGTGGATGAAATGTGGAATGTCCGGAAGTTAATAATGATTTGTCGTGTGCTGGTTGATAGACCCGGTCACAGTAGTGGCTAAGCCGACTGGACTTGTATTCTTTGTGAATTTGCCACCTGATAAAGGTCGCACCCGATGGGGCCGTAATTCGCCACCTGATAAAGGTCGCGCCCAGTGGAGCCATAATTCGCCACCTGATAAAGATCGCGCCTAGTGGGGCTGTAATTCGCCACCTTTTAAAGGTCGTGCCGAGTGGGGCCGTGATGCCACTGATTCTAATTGTGCTGAGTGGGACCGTGATTGCCACTAGTCGTTAAACCTTCCTATAGGGTTGTGAATGGAAGTAGTGATTGATTTGCTAGAATGACATGTAATCGGCCAAGTCGATTGATCGCTGAGACGATCTAAGTGATTGAGTTGTCCTGATAATGTGATTGTGCCACAGTTGTTTGGTTATCAGAATTGCGAGTGGTTGAATTATATAAACTGTGCTAACCTGCAGGAAAGGAATTAAGACGAGGTAAGTCTTCTGTGTGAGGTGGCTAGGCCACCCTGGGTGTATTTGCTTTCTAATAGGGGTTTAGGGAGTTGAACTTGCTGAGACGATGTCTCACCCCGTTGTGGGCCAAAATTTTTCAGAACCGTAGATGGATGAATCACCGCCCTTGGAGACTATCTAGTCTGAAGTGGGATCGAAGAACGAGTCCGACTAGTAGTCTTAGGACCGTTTATTCTTTTTGGTGGACTAATCCCTTTTTGTGAACAGGTCCCTTTTTGGTATATATGTAAACCTTAGGAGGTTATTGGTTTATGGAAGTATGTTTGTTTATGATTGTAATTATTTCCTGCTTTCCTATCTCATGAGTTTTTGTCATGGGTTAATTAACACGTTCTGCATGCGCATAATGAATTAATTGGGTCGGCGACACTACCTGGGAATGTCGCATTTGTATGACCATGGTGGGATGTTCACGTGTCTCGGGGTTCGGGGCATGACAGCCCTCGCCCAACCCTTGCCAGAGGTAGAGAGCACTAGGAAGCCCTCATCGGTCTCACTAATGCCAAAGGCCGGTGAAGGGACCCTGTGAGGCTGTGACAAGGGCAACCTCACCCAAATAGCTAAGGGTCTCATCCATGTGAGGTCGCCCCTCACCCACCTATGGCGTTGGCAAGGGGCCTCATCCAAGTGAGGGTTGGGCGAGGGTCCCCTTGCCGAATCTAGTGAGGGGCGGCCTCGCCTAGCCCTTGCCTTCTCCGGCAACCGACGATCTTCGCCAACCATCTCTAAGGCTGGCGGAGGAAAATAAGGAAAATAAAAAGGAAAAGAAGAAAATAAAAAGAGAAAGAAAATAGAAGTAAAAAAGAAAAAAAATTAATAAAAAACTCAAAAAATTGAATAAATAATTAATTATTACATAATAATGTCAACATCAATGCCGGTCGTGTTGTGTAGGACGACCGGCATCCTTCAGTAATTTTTGGTATAAATTGATTGGATAGACTCAAATTAGTACCAATGTAAAAAAAATTATGACAAAATTGGTCAAATCAAAATGTTTGAGGCTAAATTGGTACCAATATAATAAATTTTTGAGTTTTTTCATACTTTTCTCATTTAATGCTCATAGAATTCTTGCCAGCCAAAGAGAAAAAAAACGATGAAAGCCATGTCGGGAAAAGTCTCACCGGCAATCATCGTGAATGCCGCTAAAGACATCCAAAAACTTGCCGGCAAGATTTCTCTCTTCAGCTGCATTTGCGAGTGAAATTTGCGAATGCAACAATCTGTTTTACTCATAGCAACAGTCGTAAGCGCTGGCAAAGGTCATTACAATTTCCTTTGAGGGAACCATAAGAACTTAATGGTTCGCGAGAAATATGCTGTCGCTGACCAAGTTAGAGCTAAGGCACGAAGTACAACTGCGGTTCCGTTCTTGTGTTCCAGCATTAGAGCCCAGCCAATCAAACAAGCTACACTATCGAGCGAAAAGCCACGTTGCGATGGTGGGCTGAAGGCATAGAGCATGATAGATTCCTCAGGATAGATATCAGCTCCTATAAAGTATACACGCATGGCCTCTTCACCGAAATGACGAGTCGGGTGTGTGATCCGAGTTTTGTTAAAGGTTTTCGCAGTAGTAGCTGCAGGGATTGATATGTCACATGATGAACTAACATGAGTCGAGGACATGAGTCACACGATGAACTGACATTCTCCGAAAGCTCTGTCCTAGTCTCAGAGAGCTTGCACGAGATAACTCGAGATTTAGGAATTATCCAGGATCAATATATTCTCCAAAACTCAACCAACTAATATCCCTCAACAGCAATCGGTTATAATATTCCAGCAACATCAACACTAAACTTGGAAAATTAGAGACGAAGCATAAAAACAGCACCCGTAATTTTCACGTGGAAAACCGAAAACCACGAAGGCCATACATACCTTTCGCTAATCATCAAGAATTGTAGGACGCACAATAGTTCATCTTCAGCCAAACTGCTAGAGGCTCAACACATTAACAATATAGAAATATATCATCACCACAAAGGTAGATTAATAAAGTAAGAAAACTTTAACCACAACTAAAGAAGTTTCAATTTCAAGAAGGATTTCAACAAACAAGACCGGTCAACTTCTGGACCTTAATCTCATGAGCAACATGCTAAAATTTTCAACTGATTTTGACAACATTTCACCATCAAATCTGACGTGTCTTTTTTCCTCTAAAGCGCTGTCTCTCTCTCCCTACTTTCTTTTTCTTTTTGTACAAACGCTCATTTTTCTCTCTTCACTATCAAGAACCCTCACCCTCTTTTTTCTTTTCTTTTCCTTTTTTTGTCTTTTCTTCTTCTTCTTTTTTTCAAAGATTGGTTGGCCCCATGGGGTGGACGGAGCCGATTATGCTCCTCAAAAGAAGGAAAACGTGCTCATTGAAACCAAACCAGATTTTCTAAGTGTTCCGCCCAATGAGATAAACAGAGAAATTCTTGACAAGACGAAAGATCATGATTTGGTATACTTGTTGATAGCACGCAACAAAGTTTGACACCTGAAAGATTACCAAGAGAGACTGTTGAATTCTGCATTCACTTAAAAGGTCAAGCGCGGGAAATTTGAACCAACATATGGACTTTCTTGGCATTAACAAGCTCAAATGTGCACCTTAACATCCATGATGGGAAAAACTCTTAATTGCTTGACTTTCAGCAATATCGAGATTAACATTATTTCATCGTGCAAAAGAGAAGTTTACTGTTTTCATATTAAGTCATTGGTGAATCATCCGGAAAAATGAGTTAATCTGGTTCACTTGCATAGATATAACTTCTGATTTCATGCTTCTTAGAACTACGTATTCTAGCTAGTATGTATTCATGTATATATATTTTAATGGATCATTTGTCTCCAATCTATCACTTCCATGTTCTTTGTTATGGATCATGTGATATACCGCATAGTCGAACACAAGGATTTTCTCAAAGTTTATTAGAGGCCTCAACCGTTTGAATGGGACTTAAATTGTCAAAATAGCAAAAATGGAGGACTGTTCTTTTTACCGACCAATTCTAAAAGCTTGATTCGTACATCGACCTGATTATTGGGGACATCAGATATTCAAGTGATTGTTTCGAAGGAATTTTCTTTAGGAAGATTGGTGTGATTGCGAATGAATTGGCAAAGAAGATGGGCAAGATTACAAAAAAAAGTCATATCGTACATATATCAATTCAGTTCTAAAATTTTCAGTTTTACTAATTTAATCTTTAATCTTTTGACAATTTACCAATGTAGTCCTTCTAACTAATTTTGAAAAATCACTAACATGGACATCAATTGTCCTACATGACACAAGCTACAATGATATAAACAGTTCTTTATAGATATTTTTTTTGAATTTTTTTTCTTTTGTCTTTGTTTTCCTTCTTCTTTGGTTGGTCGTCAACCCTTAGCAATGGTCGACAAGGGTCGATCTTGCCTGAGTTTCAACCTTGCCAAATTTGGCAAGGTCAATCCTTGCTAGCCATTGCCAAGGCTTGACAACTGGCCAAGGAAGAAGGGAAAAAAAGAAAAAGAAATCATAAAAAGTTATTCAGTTAATGCGAGCTATGTCACGTAATTGTTGGCATCCATATTAGCAATTTCTAGCCAAATTTGGCCAAAAGAACTATATTGACTAATCATAAAAAGATTTATGACTAAATTGGTCATTTTAAAATATTTATGACTGAATTAGCATATGTACAATAAATTTAGAACTTTTTTTGTAAGTATTTTGAAGAAGATGTGTCCAATGGATTGGACAATGTTGCCCCGATCTTCTTTGTAGGTGTAGCTTTAATAGGGACATTAAGTTCTTTTTCTGTTTGAAGAGCTTGAAGACACCACGTAATCAATTTCTAGTTTCCAAATCCCACGAATTGAGTTCAAACTATTTTAGATTAGGATCACCTATATAATTTGAAAACTTAAAATTAATCGGTTCATGAAACTTGTAAGGTATTCCATAGATCTCTAAATAATCTGATTTAAGCATTTGTCCCCAAGATCAATCAGCGAAGAAATCTTATGAGCACATAAATCTTGCCTGATCCCAAAGCATGAGAAGATAATTTGACCTTGTTACTTGCTGTGTCGGATAATTTTTTCTCCTCTCTTTATATTTTCCCTAACCTATAACAAAAGAAACATGCGATACAATAACCAACTACACTTACATCGCTTAAATATAATGTATGTATCCTCACCTCGCTATCGTTAAAATATAGCAAATACGTACTTGGCTCTTTTTAAGAACATTGCAATAGGGTTCCCGTGCAAGCTAATTATATTCAAATTAATCAAGCAAAACCATACCTTTTAATTAGAGACTATCTTTTATCAGATTATTACTTTATGATGAGCCATTACTATACGAGTCTCATGATCCCACCAGATCATAGCGGTCTTTTCATCCTACTTCAATCGGACAAAATTCGATTCTGTGTAAGTGTCCCGTCATTGGCGATGTATTTTTTAAAGCCAGAGCATCTCGAAATTTGGGTGGTGCAACTTCCTTAGAGTTAGAGCGTTGTGAGTTTCTACACCTATGTTGCTATCATGTCTATGGAGAATTTATCAAACATGCTACAGCGACTTTTCCACGTCTATAGCATGATGGAAAGGCCCAAACGTCGTCTCTTGATTATTGGGATGGAAGATCTTTTAAAGGAAAAGCTGCATTCTCTAGGAATCGACTTGTAGTTACGCATGCGGAGACACAATCTGTCATTGTATTATAATCCATTCATCCACCTACTACTAGTTGCTCATCAATCTTACAATATGTAGATTAATATATGGGTGACGCTCAGGCCACAGTGATCCCCCCGGCTTCGTACGTGGTTCATCTGTGGAGGGGTAACGACAACAAGTTTGTCCTTCTATCAATAGTTATCAATTCAAATCGGACATTTTATAGTGTGCGCGAAACCTTTACGATAACATGATCGCCAAAGTTTATCATCTCTTTCCACCCTTTTACTGATGAAAGAGTACACAGTGATCCCCCGGCTTCGTACATGGTTGAGCTGTGGAGGGGTTACGACGACAAGTTCATCCTTCTATAAATAGTTATCAATTCAAATAAGGTTGCCAAACCTTATCATCTCTTTCTACCCTTTTACTCATGAAAGAGTACCTAAGAGAAGAGGTGGTATTAGATTTGGTTTCGTGGCTTGTCATGATGAATGAGGGCCCAAACGTTGTTGACAACCATGACATGGTAAGAAAAAGATGTTTCTTCAAGCCCACCAACTTGGACTAAGAATTGGGAGACACCACTCCTAAAATTCCTAATCCAGCGAGTCCAAAGACATTCATGGACTTTGACTTTCTTTTTTTCTTTTTTTTTCCGCCATGGACTTTGACTTTCATGTCTCAGATTCATGTTCAGGGTCGAATTCGGGGGAAAAAAAAAGGCCCAAAATCATGCCAAAAAGTAGATTTTCGAGGTTAAAAATAGCCTCAAAAAACAGTCTTCATCTGACTCTAAATGGGCGTCCTAAATTGTATTAAAATGCCCCTGTAAGTTTAAGCAATTTCATGTTAATTATTTCATAATCGTAAAGTGAGTTTCGAAGAATGATAATTGATGGATAATAGCATCCTCACCCGTGGAACCATAGTACCTAGCTTCCCTTCGCTTTTTCAAGATAAAAAAGGGAAAATATCTGGCATGCATTTGTCTCACAAAAAATTAATAATTCCGATAACATTTTCCTAAAAAACCAATTGCCTATATCCTTACAAAAATGAATAAACGAAGAATGTCATCATCGTTCACAAAAATATTTAATCATAAAATTTTGCCGATACTGAAAATATTTTTTATACAAATGATATAAATAATTAATTTTAAGAAAATATTTTTCAAATCATTCTTGGAGATCAAACCTATCGAATCCGGTCCAGACTGATTTCTTATCAGTTAGGGCCAAGCCTCAGGTTGGTCCATCCCTAGCACTCTACCGGGTTGGTGACCAGTTTGAGTATTCTTGAAGACCTTCCTCTTATCCAAACCACCAAGGGGTGTGTCACAGAAAGCAAGTGCTCCCTCTCATCAAACTCCGTTGATAAATGACTTCTTTGTTGTTGTCCAACTTGATCATGCCATGCATAACTCAAGGTGTCCACTTCTTTCAATTTGTCCGCGCAGTGGCCCTCCTATGAACTCGTTGCTATACACATATACTCTCATCGAAATTTCAATACAAATTGATAATCGCTAATGTCGCGATACATAACCACTTACAAAGAAATTCGTCGTGAAAGGCCGTGATCTATTCTTTCCCGCAACACGACGCTACCACGGTTTCCATAATCGCGTCTTTTTTTGGTTGAATTTTTTTTATGAGCATGTTTAGCACACGATAACGAGTCGATACAGGAAAAAAAGGGCAAGAAAGGATCGCGTAGCCCCTCGCCGTGGCTCGACGGTGGTTCCCATGGCCCCTTTTATGGTTGAATGGTCGATTTGGTGCCAAGCACCACGCATGCCAGAATTTACTAATGTCACGCCAGTATTTCGATCAAAATAAAGGTCATAATCATAAAGAATCAAGCAAATTTAATGGGTCAATTAAAAAAAAAAATCGAGTCTAACAAACAATGCAAATTAGAGGGACTAAAGTCAGATGTTAACCCTCATCCAATTCCAGCGAACAATCGCGAGAACAAGAGCTCAATCACACCACAAAATCCAAGCGTGGGAGATTCTCAGAAATTAAGTTGGTCGATGCCGAGACACATCACGACATTAAACCGGGCATGGTCCCCATATAAACCCCAAGATCAGGCACATCACATGGGGGGAAGATACCCATGTTGACCCACCAAAGGGGAAGAAAAGAGGAGTCGCAGGACAACTCAGGATTGACAAATGCGAGCAAGACACCAAACTTTCAGGCACACACAAAGCAGACGTCCCTACCACAGAGAAAGAAGATCGGCTCGAAATCGTTTTCAGACTAGCGTCGATCTTCTCCCCCGGACCTTTCGAGCTAAGTTTTCTTGTCGCGGTTTCGGCCCGCCCTCAAGCATGCTATCGAAAGGGAAAGCTTGAGAACGGGTCCAAGCCGAGCTAGCGACGATAGAAAACCAGATCATGAGGGCTTCCCATGTCCAACCGGCTCCAATAATTCCCAGAAAGTTTGTCCGGGTATTGTTGGGTTATGTAGACTAGCCCGGCAGATATGCGCGAATCTAGAAGATTAGATCACATGAATTTCACGCGCCAATCAGACAGACAGGAGTAAGCGATTCTGTTCGCCGATTAGTTAAACCTAACAATGGTTTTGGTTCACCATCAAAACAAGGGTAAGCTCTGTTTCTTCACAAAGTCAAGGACAAATTGTAGTTCCTTACTCTAAGAGGACAATTCCTGTATTTCAAGCTCAGAGAGATGCACGATAAGTAAAGAATAGATCGGCTGTATATAAGCATAGAAAAAGAATGTAACCTTCGAACTGAGCTTCTGCATAATCTTGCCATCACTTGAATGGTTGTAAATAGAGGTCCCTGCGAGGAGGTAGACCAAGCATTTGCTCTCTCATAATTGAATTGGAAAGGGACCTTTCACAGCGAATGCTCCAACTGAAAAAATTTAACTATACATAATCTTTTAAGGAAAAGGGTTCAGGACACATGAGATCGAGCTAGAGTTTCCCCTTCAAAACGGCACCTCGCAACACAATTGCAAGAGACATAGTAAGCAGCCGGAACGCCTACAGTCCCCGAATCAGATGAGCCACATCATTGAGGTTGTCATTGGGCAAGAGTTTGCGAAATGCTTAAGCACGAGCCTTGCTGCTCCCTAGTGTGAGCTCCAGATCATCCACCCCAATCTCATGAATCCTCTCACCTTCCCAAGGCTTAACTCTTCCATTCTCAAACTCAAATTCAGAGCCCCAAGCCCTGTCAGACGATGCTACCCATGCCAAACTGCCGTTTTGTTCAACTCCATCCTTGAGAGGACCCTGTTGACTCGCAGATTTGACCAGATTAAACGTAGGCGAAGGCGGAGCTGCTGCAGCCACCGCCACGTTTTGGTGGAAGCTCACCCATCGGCCAGAGTCCACTGTGGAGGCATCCGACTCATCACACTCTGGGATTGTTGGAGGCGTCATGTTTTGGCGGCGAGTGGGACTGGAGGGGGCAGAGGCGGCGAACAGAGGGTGGCGGAAGGAGGACTTATGTATTGAGACATTGGAGAGGGACTCCCAGTCAGGTTTCCGCTTCGAGTTCCGAGAAGTCGGGGAAGAGAGAGGAGGCGTCACAGGGGCACTGCTGGAAATTCTCAAGGGAGGGAGATTTGTAGGGATGGAAGCAATGTTACGGAGGAACGGAAGGAGGTACGACGACGGATTGGCATCGAACCGGGTAGGGCTAGGAAAGGACGACGATGTGGGGCTGGCGTGGTAGGACGGGACAGGGCTCGGAAATGCCGAGGACTGCGGACTCGGTTGATATGAGGAGCATGCACTCATGTTCGCTGAAGCACCCATGATCTCACCCGGAGGTGGCTTGCTTCCCTGGGCGAGGAGTATTGTTAATAAAATGAGACAGGACACAAACCACTCTAATGCAAAAGCAGAATATTGCCTAGTATCACGGTCCTTGCCAAACATATTCTTTTGGGGGAAATGGCAATACGGCACAGTCCCAGAAAGAGCAAAAATGAGAACCCAATACTCAAATCTCTTCAACTAAAGGACAAGAAATCAGTAATTCTACAAACAGAAAGAGCAATTACAAGGTCAACCGCGAAATTAAGATGTCAACTCAACACAAGAGAATCGATTTAAGAGATCCCTTGATGAGAATGGGACTAAAGCATTTAATTTAGAAGGACAAAGGGGAAGAGCTCAAGCTGAACAACTCAACTCAACTCCCCCAATTTACCCAGGTCATAACAACAAGAAAAAGCTCACAGCTCTGGCCCATAATAAATTCCACAAGCTGATTTCGTCCTTAAAAAACCAAATCTTCAGATTTCACCATCCACCATGAGAAATCTGAAACTTCCTATATATGACAAACAAATTTTAGCTGCACATCGGACAGAAATCGACCAGAACGGCATAAAAGGAACCAACCCATCACCAGATCCAAACGCCTAAACAAGAAAGGCAAACCAGACAAAGAGCCTCGACCCATCTCCAGATTATAAATCACCAAACCCATCATCCACTGAAAAAAACAAAAAAAAAATCCGGAAAAAAGGGAGCAGGACGGCGACGAGAGGGTTTCCATGGATCTTGCAAAGAAGCGATTCTAATAGAACAGGGGAGATCATGCAAGAAAAGGGAAAGAAAGAAACAAAGGAAAGGAAAAAAGGGACTACCTTTCGGTAAGTAGTACCATCTTCTTCGACGACCCAACCGGCTTCGGTGCAGAGAGCTTTCAAGACCTCATTGTTGTCGCAGTGCTTGGGGAGCTTGTAGTTGCCCTGAGCCCTGAGGCCCGTGTATATCTTCGCGGCTATGGCCCTCCTCCTCCTCTCCCTCCTCTTGTTGTTCTCCCTCTCCTTCCATGTCGGAAGCCTCCCCGAGGCCCCTCCGGCCATTCTCTACTCTCTCTCTCTCTCTCTCTCTCTCTCTCTACCTCTCTACCTCTCTCTGTAAAACCCCCTTCCCTGCTCCTCCGCTTCTCTCTCTAGCAAGCCTCCTCTCTCTCTCTCTCTCCCTCCCTCTCTCTCTCTCTCTGGGCTGGTTGCTGTTCCTCTTTCACGAGGTCGACGCTTTCTTTGTTTATTTATTCGACAGGTTTTCTGCTTTCTTTAGTCTCTCATGCGGCAGGATGAGCAGGGGCCTGAGATTCTCCTCTCTCTCTCTCTCTCCTCTCTGTTCACACTTTATAGACTTTCTTTCAGTGCCCCCCGGGAGACTCCAGTCTTGTGAATTGAACAACCAAGTTGATCAACTATAAAATAATTCCAAGTATATGCTCAAATCGGATGGTAAAATTATGTTTTCACCTACACGGCGGCCACATATTCAATACTTCCGGCTGAATAGCTTTTTCATAAGTCCATCACGTCGCTTCGCATACTAATTTTATATTCTCAAAGTTGGCTGGTATAATCATAAATGGACATCTGTCTTTCACGAAATCACGAGTCTGATACAAGTCACGAATATATTTTAAAACGGCTCGTTCTGCGATGCACGGTTATGACATATCTCGTGTGAATAGATCAGCTGCTCCGATGGGGCCGTGGCGCATAGACAAACCTTTCCATGATCGTATAGTTAATATAGATTCGAACCAACTCCAAAATTACAAGAAAAGTAAAGAGTAGCTATTGTTGATCTTATGCCACGACACCCACCGACAATATTTAGATACCTGATTTCTGAAATGTAAAAACCTATATGGGAATCTCCATGTGATATATTGATCGTGTTCAATCGTGCTGTTACTATCAACTCTCTATTTGCGAGTTCTCAAATCCCTTTTGGGATTGCCCGTACATTATCGGATTAGAAGATGTTCCCCCATTTATGCAAATTCCAAATATGATCGAGTGAAACCCTAAAGCCAATCGAGTATCAAATCGGTGATTAAAATTCGGCATCTCAAAAGAAAGGGGCTTTTGGGTCGATCCTATTAGCACAACTTTCGAAAGATTCAATCATGGGTAATTCTTACAAACCCATTAATCAGACCTATCAAAATATGTCATAAATTTACTTATGAACCCATATACGTGTTAAATAAGTTAATTATATTAAGTAAATGGGTCATAAATGACTTTATAATTTACTTAGACTCAATCTATATCTATAACTCTCTCTTCGAATCTCTCTTGCATTTACTTGATCTCTTGCTTGGTCATTCCGCACTCCCATCTCAATCTAGCTATAAATTTTCGTAGATTGAGTTAAATATAGAACTGCTTCAGCAATATAAGTCAAATCGGGGATGGGTTACTAAATTCGCATCGCGTGGAATAAATCAAAACTTATTAAATGAGTCTATTTGGGTCAAAATTCGATTTGATCCACTTGTTTGATGAGTCTATCCTCAATCCCCATGAATGGTCGGAATTCGACCACGCCAAAGAAGCAAGATCACTAAGGTGCACGAAAATTGGCGCTCTAGGGATATTATAAATAGAAATGAAATGAGAAAATATAGGGTTGGAAAATATGGGAGAAATCCAAGCATATGCCACGCGAAGCGTTCGGACCGGTCAAAGCGAAGAGAGCTCTTCCAAACGGATGCGGCTGCCCCTCGTAAGTTGTATGTATGCCCCAACAAACGCTACGATTCTTGCTCCCATGGAGGGACCCCCTCCGAGGCATGGGCGCCCTCCATTATTGACATTAAATTTGGATGATTCGAAAGTTTAAGAGGAAGGAAAAAAAAAAGGACTAAAATAAAAAGGAGAATTTCAATTTATAAATTGGAGTGGGTCTTTGCCATCTTCTACATCCACACCTAATGTTATTTATATTATTGATCTATTCAGAAGTCGCCGATTGCGGTTAAATTGTAACCGTGTTGTGATTGTACTCTGCAACGCTAACTTAGAAGTCAAATAATACGCGTTTGCAATCTGTAATGCTCTAAAATTAGGAGGGCAGCTTGGCAATCACGATTTTGGAATGGTCCTTAGAGTCGAAACCGCCGCATAAAAAGGCCATACCGAACAACATCTTAAACACGGCAATTTGTTTAATCTGGGCACGCGCAGAATAATCAGGTGTTGGGTTCATGTACGAAATTCAATGTAGGAAATTTCTCGGTTAAATTCGTGCCCGCCAACAAATTCACCAATCGAATCTCACGTAGGATCCACAAGATCCTTACAAAGATCATCCCATGCGAGCCCTTGCCCTAAGGCAAACATCGATTTATCTCGTCTCTTTGCTCTCTCTCGTGTGGAGAGGGGGTCAGGAAACACGATCGCAGCCCTCGATCGCGTAGACGCCCACCGCAGAATCGGACGGGCGAGAGGCGGGGGGGGCCCACGCGCGCCCACCGCATCCGCGACGCACGCGAGCGATCCCCCCGAGCGCCGATGCTTTTTGGCAAAGGAAGATGCTCTGCCCGCTCCGGTAATTGGGGGTTTTTCCGCTCGGTCTGACGTGATGTTCAGTTTGAACGGTCAGGATACGGCCAAACCGGGGAGGGCGGGCCCCACCCCCGCCCGTACTTTCGTCTCGCATGTCCCAGTCGGCTCCACACGTGCGACCATTCTTTTTCCAGAAAAGACATTATCCATTTTCTTTTTCTTTTTCTTTTCCTGCTCTTTGGACCATTATCCAGTATTTTCTAATTCAATTTTCATCCACGACATAGGAAATTATTATTCGATAAATTCAAGTCGCCACGGCCGACGGCAACGAAAAATACAATGGCTAGTAGACAAAGCGCATCGGACCGTGCCCGCCTAGGAATTCGAGTAAATAGAGACTATTCAAATCCCTACTGGCAATTTTTATTTGTATTTTTTTCTGGTGATAGTAATAATTTAAGTCGCGATTTTGAGGTATATATAATTTATTATTTCGAGCGAGACGTAGGTTGAGGAACTAATTCCCTAGACGTGTCGAGAAGCCGGGACACAGCACGTGAACGTGGTCCCCACCGGCGGGCCCCCTCCCTGCTCGCGCGGTGATTGGCTTTTGCTGGCTGCGCCTTTTTTGAGGGGAAATTGCACGGCATTCGCTCGCTCGGTCTCTTGTGGCTTTTTTCTGATGGAACGGCTTACAGTTGGATTTTATTCTCATTAGGTAAACCCTAATTTTGAAGAAAATATCTTGCACCCTATATTACGTAAAATATTTCTAATGATTTTACGGCCTAAAAAATGTAAAATATTATCAATTTTTCTTTTTTTGCGATAAGTCATATGGCTAAGCGTAAAAATCAATTGAGGCTTGTTTCGGGCCATTTCATATCTATGTGCATTGTAAAATTGGACAAACTAACCAAAACAGGCCGACTTATTATCATTTCATTAACAAGTAAGTTCTATGGCATGTCCGGATTGCCAAGTTCTGAAATGTCGAAGATTAGAATTTATTGAAGAGTTACTAAATGCTAATTGCATATGCACACGTGCATACTCCACATATTTGGTATGGAAAATTAGGGACCACCATAGGAAGTTACTTACTAAGAGAGGGAGTTACCAGTCATTGATTATTCGATAGGTTGCGTGAGGCCGAGCTCATGACTCGTATGAAACAAGCCTCATCTGGTCGTGCTCCCATCTTGCGAGCTGCGACCTTCAGTGAGAGGGAGCAGAGGGGGCGGGTCCTCGGCGGCGAGGGGCATTGCCATCAGTGCCAAAGGTTGGGGGAGAGAGAGAGAGGGAGGGAGAGAGAGTAGGTCGCTCTACCAAAATCTAGGTGAAGGAGGGTGGGGGAAGAGAGAGAAGGAAGATGGTCGGGTTTTGTCCTGGGACGAGATGCATATTGTGGACTAAGGGGTAAGAGTTATCTAGTATCCCCATTTTCCATATCGATACAACTGTACAGAAAATTATAGATTACGTGTCATTGTATAGAAAGAGTTCATCCCGGCAGGATTGGAAGTCACTTATCCTCTTGAAAGCTTACAAATCACGTAAAGAAAACACTATTTACTAATAGGTACGTTCTTGGTCAATATGTGAAAATGAAAAGTTAACAGTTCCTCTGCCAAACTTTCGCTAGGGTTTCCAATGGCAAGCAAGTATGCGGCGACCAATGTTGAAAATCCTCACCTAACTTGATTAGAAATAAACCTGCAAAAAGGGATTAATTTTCACTTCCATCCCAATTGCATGGATTAGTTTCATCATTTTCCAAAGTATAAAGATTGCTTGCTTAAAAACCCGAAGTACACTAGAATATCTCGACAACTTAGTGAAATTATCCAATTAGTTCTAAACTTATTTATTGAAATGCAATTAAGTCATAAACGTTCCAATTTCGATCAATTTTTTTATCAACATTGCTGATATGGCAGTATATCGCGTAAGATGATCAATAATAACTCGACCATCACATAAATAATTTTAAGTGAAAATTAGCCAAGATGACCATATTGGAACTTTGCCCAAAAATTTAGAACTAAATTGATAATAATTGAAAAACTTTAGGATCGGATAGATAGTTCCCCCTCAACATTGTACCGTAGAAAAAAAGACTACAAGATGAACCCAAAGGCATGATCAATCAATAGCCTTATTCGCATCTAGCAAAGGCTACACTCCGCGCTCTCTTCTCTCTCTTCCTTTCTTTGGCTCTCCCGCGATTTTAATGTCGGTACCTCGATCTTGTTATATAAGCTCTAGCGAGATCGCCCGGGCAGGCTGTCCGATCTCCAGCCCTCGATTCGCTGATGCATCGCGCTTCTACCGAAACACGATCATGCTGTTGGATACTGTTAATCATGAGAAGACAGCAATTAGCGAGATTAGCTGGGCGTGTTGGGAGAAGAAAACATCGAAAAGACAAGTGCATGTGCGAATGTGGAATGCCACCAGTCCCCTTTGTGTTATTGCAATGGCCCCATGGTCGAGCTCGACGCACGCACGCCATGCATCCAGCTAAGACGGAAAGGGACGCGAAAATACTTAAAAAGCCTGGCCATGAGGGCCAAGCCAAGCCGCAACGCTGGAATTCTTAATTTTCAAAAGGGTTTTTTTTTCTTTTTTTTTTCTCATTTGACATGACGGTGAAATTAAATAATAAATGCTTCATGAAGAGGAATAATAACATGTCAATGCACGTGTAGACTTTAGTTTTCGCAGCTACATCTGTTTGAGGCGTGAATGGTTATTTACACGTCGCGACCGCATGCGTGAAAAGAAAATTTGTGTCGGCCGTCTTGAAATGGACCGGGCACGGCAATCGAATGGGGGGGTGAATTGGTCGTTCTAGCGAATAGGTTCTGGATGGTGTGCAGAAGGTGCATCGGCGTTGTAGAAGCGTGTGCGCTGGTGTGGAATCGCAAACTTTTAGTAAATATAAATTGAAAGATTTTAAGGGAGAGGGGGGGAAATGTGAATCACGTTGTGATGGTTGATCTTTCCATTTAGCTTACTTCAGGTCTATCGAGACTGAGATTCGCTATGTAATCCTCGATATATTACAACTTATGCATAATGTGTTGCGTCTACCTGAACCTTCTAGAGATGTTTCTATTGACTCGAGCACCTTGCATCATACTCTATGAACCTTTTTCTCATGTTACAAATGTTCAAAATATCTGTTAGAAGCTTTGTCCATTGAAGGAGTCATTAACACGACCTTCTTTGACCATTCGCTTTTGCATTATGCACGTCAGCTCTTACGCTTATCAAAAAACGACAAAACAAGTTTGATATAATCCAGAATCCAACAGTTAAAACAATTGTAAAACACCGGTCCGAGTCCAATTCAAATTGATCAGGAGCTGGGTCTTTTGCCACGAGGATCATAGAGGGTCGTACATAACACAGTCCACTTCGTCTGTACCATGAATTGGTTTTGCAATAAACAGTCCCTCTAGACCTCTCATGACATCTCATTTTACGCTCTGTCACCTATTGTAAGATGGTTCCTCCAAGCAAATTGACATTCTTATCATCTAAAGATCATCCACCTTCTATTGGTCCATCCAAGTTTTAATGAACCATTGTTCTGCAGTTTGTTCTCTGTCTGCAAAGATCTTCCAAACGTAGATATAGTTCCCATCCAATAGTTTGTACTCCTTCAAAAGGCTTTCCCCATTCTTTAACGCCCTATTGTTACTACGGGCATATCATATGTTTAATAAATCATACAAAATCGGGAAATTTATCCAAAAAGTCCTAAACTTATTGTACGACAGCTAATTCTATTCTCAATCTTTTAATTTTTCCATGTCAATCCTAAACCTTTGGATAATTTACCAAACTAGACCTTTTAAGAAATTGCCAATTTAATCATTCCAACAAACTTTAGTCATATATTAGTGGCGTGGTGATCCAATTAGCACTAGCTATCTTATGTGGCATAACTAGGGTTGACAATAAGAAATTTTATTTAAAAAAAAAAAAATCTAATTTTTTTAATATAGTTTTTTATTCTTTCCTTTCTTTTTCATCTTTTTCACCAAAAAAAATAGGGCTCGAGGGGGCCACTGGCCATAGTGACCTCCGCTCCGCCAACCATGTGGGAAGATCGGCACTAATTAGACTACCATATTGGCGATATCCGGCTAAAATTAGTTGGAATGATTGAATTAGTAATTTGTTATAAGGTTTAGGCTAGGACTAGTTTTGTAAATCTTTAAAAGGTTTAGAACTGAATTATATGTATAGAATCGAATGGGCAAGTTGTCAAAAGGTTTAAAACTGAATTGACAAAATTAAAAAGTTTAGAACTTAATTCAAGATAAGAGTGAGCATGGTTCCAAGGTAGTATCGAGAACTTGAGAATTTTTTGGACAATTTTTCCTATAAAATATTTTTCATCTTTTCATGAGACTTAGTCACTCGTGTGCCCTCGTGCATATGGGGAGAGAGAGGGAGAGAGAAAGAGAGAGAGAGAGACAAGTGGTATTATTTTCTAGTTTGGGGACCATGGTGAGGCCCAGCTCAATGGACATTTTGATGCACGTATTTTCAGTATTTATTGTTAGAATGGATTGATTTCATGGGTAGGAAAGAGCACGTGAGCCTTCATCCCGAGTCGGGGATTAATCCCAGATAATTACATCACTGATACTAAAAAATTCATAACATCAAAAAGGATCGACTGAATAACCCGATGGATTTCCATCCGGCGTTTAAAACGAATCTCATAATTCGAAATAATCATCCCTACCCGAATTCATCCAATACACGGGTCTCGATATTCCGAACATCACTCAATTATTCATTCCTCCATCCATCCATCCCTTTCTCTTCCCCAAAAATGGTCCCGGACGTCCTCTTCTCAAACCTCGCTTTATATTCATTGCATCACCAACGCATCAATTCATTGAATAGGACGGCAAGGGAGCGACAAATAGGACCCGAAGGTGACCCTCCCTCTCTATTTTTCACGCGGGCTCAGAAACATATTTTATCTCAACGGGTGGGGTCGAAGTCTCTCACGAATCACGCGTCAGAAATCTACCTAGCGCACCGCTCATTGAATGCTTCCCCATTCCGTCCCCAATTCTCTAGAAGGAAACGGACCAACTTGGTCACTTTCCCCCGTCGCCTTTCTTGCCCACTCGGGTCGAAGGCGTTCTCCACATGAATTCGGCCATCTCCGAATATTTTAATTTTACCAAGTTGGGGAATTTGAATTGATTTTAGCTCGGGGAAGCACTCGGGGAAGACTAACCTAAAAGAAAATTGACCAATTCGTACGATTTTGTGGTCCTTGTCGTGCTCTCCGAGCTCGCGGCAATCTTTTCCCGTGGGGGGATGCTGCGTCCACATTGAAAAGGAGGGGAGGGGAGAGGGGCCAATCGGACGTTGCTTTCTTCGCAAGCCACCGCGTGCTGATGATCCGACAAGGACCGGTCGCCCTGCGCCTCACGTGGGCGCGACTTTATACGAGCGGCGACGGGGGAAGATCCAATCCGAGGTCCGAATGACATGTTCACTGACGATTCTCGCGGGATTATAGTTAGTTTCTTTTTCTCGCCACCCGTGTGTACCTCTTTTTTTAATCGTGATTCTTTTTTTTTTTAATTCGGGTTTCGGGGTTTATTGCTCTCGATGCGTGTCGAGGAAAAAGTCATGTGTGTGCACAGTGGCGCTCGGGTCTCGTGATTATTGCTAAATTCGAAAATGAAGCATTCCAAGATTCGCATCGGTTTGAAAAGGCTATATTAAGTGATTTATAAATGAACAACCGCTCCCAAATGGTTATAGTCTTATATTTTTCGTATTGTATTTCATTTGGAGGCTTAACTAGTGTGGAACGAATCCAAATGAATTGTCAAAACTTGTGTTGAAACAAGATTCTCTCTAGTAGTTATATGGTTCACGGATGGACTAGTCCCATACCGGATTCAACAAGGACAGCGATTGATCGTGAGGGCAAGAAAGCTCGGATAACGTACAACTCCTAGCATGCTTCTAAGATGATGGAGAAGGCATGAACAAACCATGCTACACACGAGTAGGGTTAGCCGATGTGGGCCAAACACTGACAATGATGTCGATTATTTAAGTAGGGAAATTTGTGATATCTCAAACCTCATATATGTTGGGTGATATCACCACACTGTGTAATTATTTAGATTATACGTGAATTAGACTGGCGAATTGGTCCAAATGGTATCCTAATCATAATCGTCGGATTGATCGATTAGCGATTCCTAAAACTTTCTAATTTCTTGGTCATTTATTCTTAATCTACTCTCTCATCAGCCACATGTTCTTGTGCTAGATCCAAACCTTCCACCAATTTTTCGTTCGATTCAACATTTTTTCACATCACAGCTAATATCCAAAAAAGTTATCAACCAGCATCAAAAGGGTCATGGTTTTCAATCAGTTCCTTGGCTACTTCTCTTGAGAACTCAAAAACTCTTCCCGTCTCAGACCCAAATGAATCCCAAGAAAGTTCTCATGGCGTTCACCAGAGATGGGCTTGGGCCTAACAGGCCCATTGCAATGAGCCCACATTGTGGCCCAATCTCATCTTCCACTAATTTTCTTTCTTTCTTTCTTTCTCTCTCTAGTTTGTACACGTGCTTAGCTGAAATTTGTTTTATGTCCTCGAGAAACCCCATTTGTCCCATTTCTAATTTCTTAGTTTATTATATTATTTTTAAATTTTGGCTTTATTTTTAAAACCGAGATTCTTTCGTCCTGACAAAATTTAGCAAGTGGGAGTTTAATTGTTATATTAAATATGCAGTTAGTCCTTACGCGGACAAAGCTAACGTGACAAACCACACTTAGCCACGTTCAGAAACAGTACAATTTTGCTTTTTCTTAAAAATTTTATATTGTTCTTCCCAGAATAATTCTAGGGGGGGCATAGCAGTCTTGCTGATAAGCCGGCCTACACAGGAAAATTATTATTTTTTTATCATTAATTTATTAATTAAAAGATACTATGAAGATTCGTGACGAAGTAGTGAAAATATCTAGATCTTTTTTAGCATTCTAATATCACATCACGCATGCACTTCCCCTGGACGGATAGTACAGAAAAATTTCAACTCGACTCAAATGTCAAGGTTGGCTCTATCAGTCATCCACGTTATCTTATCATTAATTGTCATGCTCGGCAATGTTGACTAAAATCATGATAACGTCCTTTTTCTCCCTTTTATTCCCTAGCTCATGTTGCAAGTTATTCGTCGATAGACTGTTTTTGGGAGGCATAAATTGAATAAGTCATGTGTTTGGTTTAGTCACATCAAAGATCAAATCGTTTTGAATTAATTCTCTTTGAAGACAGCTTACAGATTCGATTCACCGATGACATTTTTTCTTTAGAATCCTGCACTCGATCAACAGCTCATCGAGAGTTTTGCCCATTTCACTATTACTTGCTATATGAAACCTATGTTTTAATTTATTTATTTTTGGACCTTAGAGATGGACAAGCAAGCAGAATCAAAATCCGCAGCACTTCCAATTTCATACCCGGAATAAAAAACTTGCTTTAAAACATTAGGATCTTTTGGGTAATCAGGAGCACGAATAACGCGGACTTTGGCATTTGTTAAATTAAGCAAAAAGATTTGGTTACAAAATATTTTGAATAATTTAAACATGGAAATAAATTATTTATAACAATACAAAATCACGGGAAAATGGTAGTAATAAATATCGAAAAAGAATAATACTTCACTATTTGCAATCCCTTTAAGAAGGTTTTTGTAGCATAGAACCCATCCGACTTCTATTATTGGAACACGTAATTAAGAATATTTGAGAAGGAAAAAAATTCGAAATCCTTGAAAAGGAAAATTTCATCTTTACTTTATATAAAAGGATAGATAATAACATGATACGTCTTGGTGAGATTCCACGACCTATTCTATTTTTACTTTTTGCTTAATCTAAAATTTACAATTCAAGCATTTTGATTTTTTTTTTTTTTGGATCCGAAACTTTCGTAGTATTCACATATTAACATGTAGATTTATGTATGATCTGTTCACAACATTCTTAAATTGAATAATATTTTTAATCGTACTTGAAATGTAGATTTACGGATAAGCTCTTCACGATTTTTTGAAATTCCTATAATATTATAAAGTTTAAAGGGAAAGCAAAATATAATTTTTTGTTCTTTATGTAAGGTCAAACCAACGTCCTAATTTTCCTTGTACTTCGGAGATTCAGAAAGAGCCCCGAAAGAAACTGACTTTTCTGAAGAGCTTCGTGGCCATAGAGAAGAAGAAGAAAAAACTACGACTTGTCCCAATCCCAACATCCCAAACGGCCAACCTCCATTTGACCCGGTTCTCTTCATCATCTCTACACAGTTTCATGGGAAGCTTCTTGGTTTTGTCGCCTCCCGATTCCAGTTCGACCCACGAATGATATGTCCGTTTGAAACATTCATCCTGGTCGATCATATCCATTTCGAGAGTCCCAGGATGATGATAGAAGAAGCTGGCGACTTTCTCGGGTCGTTGAGAGGTCCCAGGATTTGGGTTCTCTGATGGGACGAAGGAATCACATGTTTCGCTCTGATCATAGATCCAGACATCTCTTGCCTATATTCTTGCAAGATATGAGGTGAGCCTCCCCTGTTTTTCTCTCTTTTCTTTTCTTTCCTGAAAAAGTTCTGCCGCGATTGGGTTCTTTCATTCTTTTTCTGCATAGTCGTACTGTTTCATTCGGCGTAGATGAATGGCAAATGAAAATCCCATCTTGCCTCGGTGAACTTCAAGACCTTAGTAATTCTGGGTTCGAGTTTTTGTTCGTATTAAGTAATTGGACAAATTGAGGAGGAGGTGGTCATGGAGGTTGACTTTTACCAGAAGGACCCCGTGAGTTCTGGTTGAGGTTCTGCACTTTGGCTTTTAATGAGACCGTGTTGGTTTGCATTTTTAGCTCAGCGTGATGCGTTAGTGTTAGGAGGATCCGCAGCTGAGGAAAAAGTGATAAAATTAACAAGGAATGGGCGATGAAAGTGCGCTCTTGGAAGCCCAGGGGTTCTCCCCCATTGCTCTTTCAACAAACACTTTTCAAGTGAAGTAGCAGGACACTTTATTACGAGGAGATTGCCATTGTCTTGTCTTATTTAATTGGATCCTGCTTCGGGGAACAGTATCTTAGGTCCAGTGTAAGTCACTGATTTTCGCCATCAAGAGAACGTTTGATTACTGGTAGCCCCAGGGGCATCTGTCTGATCAGGAAGCGACATGGATCGAAGTTGATTATATCCGACACAGTCTACCGTTGTGCCAGGAACCACCTAGCAGGGGTGCAGAATGTGTAGTTCCTTTCTGTAATGCATAACTTGCAATGGAAGACAGATCAGAAGCTAATGCAAACTTCCCACATTGAGAAATAGCTACACTCAATAGAATGACTTAAGCTACGTGTGTGGAATGTAGTTCCTCTACGTATTCGATCAAGGACGCTTCTTTGCTTGTGTCTGCTGGGCATCACAGAATGTTAAAGGTTGACACTTGGTTGTTAATGCAGATTTTTATAATGATGTGTTCATTTAGGTTGAGTGAAACTATGCTGCTTTCCTAATTATGCTGAATGATCATATCAACCTGGTGGTTCCTCTTTTAGGCCTTCCTGAGTTCAGCTTCACAGCTTAAATGTCTTAGTTTTTTTATAATTACACTGGTTCGGTTAGTCTGATAGGCCCTACAATGTCTACATAGCGATCAGCTAAAATTGTTTTAGAAGCAATAGCCTTTTTACAATTATTCCAGGACCATGTTTCATGTGTTCTCACATGTTATGAACCATAACCAGCATGCTAATGCCATGCCTGCGAAACTATTTCCCATTTTATTGACTTGAATTTTCCCAGTGATACAACATCTTCCTACAATATTAATCTGCAATCTTGTTTGTGCTACAATCCTTGTGGAACAGGACAAGAAGGATCTTTGGCTTCTCCATTTCCCTCATTCTCATCAACTTGGCCTCAATAATGGAGCGCGCTGACGAAAATCTGCTCCCATCAGTCTACAAAGAAGTCAGTGAAGCCTTCAACATTGGGCCGGTCGATCTCGGTTACCTCACATTCATAAGGAACTTCGTGCAAGGGATAGCTTCACCTTTGGCAGGTATACTAGCGATCAATTATGACCGGCCCACAGTTCTAACAATCGGGACTCTGTGTTGGGCACTGTCGACTGCCGCAGTAGGTTTGAGCAAGCATTTCATGCAAGTCGTGTTCTGGAGGGCAGTTAATGGGCTTGGGCTAGCAATCGTGATACCAGCTCTCCAGTCTTTCATAGCAGATAGCTATACAGATGGTGTGAGGGGTGCAGGCTTTGGATTCCTGAGTCTTATCGGTTCATTTGGCGGTATTGGAGGCGGAGTTCTGGCAACAATTATGGCTGATCAGGATTACTGGGGCAAACCAGGATGGAGATGCGCCTTTATTTTAATGGCGACCCTTAGTTCCCTTATCGGGTTGCTTGTTTTCTTGTTCGTTGATGATCCAAAGAAAGTGAGCAGCTTTGCCCCCGATTCTAGCAAGAGCCTATATAGGTACTATTTGTTCTGTAGTAGCTCTTATGAGGTCATATTTTTGTTTACTGCTATAGCAAACCATATTTACACCATTCAACATTGATTGTCAATGGTAATATCTTGTTTTTAATCAGCATTATGTTTTCTCTGCAGAGGTGACTTAACAGGGAAGGGCTCAGATGTGAAATCGGTTTGGATGGAGTCCTGCGCAGCCATGAAATCTGTTATAAAAGTACGGACATTTCAGATAATTGTATTGCAGGGCGTCGTTGGGATGCTACCATGGACAGCAATGGTTTTCTTCACTATGTGGTTCGAATTGATTGGTGAGTTCTTGATTCGGCATTTTCTCCATGCCTCTTTAGAATCAAGGATTGAAGTCTTTCTTTAAGTGGAGAATCTCATCTTTGAGAAAATCAGTGCTTAGTGAAAAGAATAATAAATTTTAGCTTAGTTGATGCAGCTTGAGTCGTGCCATCTTTAGCG
Organism: Eucalyptus pauciflora; assembly: GCA_007663325.1. Taxonomy (NCBI): domain Eukaryota; kingdom Viridiplantae; phylum Streptophyta; class Magnoliopsida; order Myrtales; family Myrtaceae; genus Eucalyptus; species Eucalyptus pauciflora. Next base: position 288,957 of record VMYD01000012.1, read on the forward strand.
TAGGACCTGCAACAAATCAGTCTTGCCAGTAATCTATGTAGCTGGAGTTCAGGACAATAGCGAAGCGGACAAAGACTTTGATTCGCATGTCCTCTGCATTATGATCCAGTTGTTTTCTGCATATTCCTAATCAACCAAGTATTTTCCATCTGTATTAAATGTTTGTTCTCAGATCTCATGTTGGGTGTCCTTCAATAGTTCAATCATTTTACTTTGCAGGTTTCAATCACAATAGCACAGCAGCACTGCTCAGTCTATTCGCGGTGGGGTGTGCCATCGGGTCACTACTCGGTGGTGTCATAGGTGATCGGTTATCATCAGTGTTCCCTAATTCGGGTCGTGTCATGTGCGCGCAGTTCAGTTCCTTCATGGGAATCCCCTTCTCGCTGTTCCTGCTCAGAGTGATTCCACAAAATACGGACAGCTGGTTCAGCTACGCCGTCACCTTGTTTCTGATGGGTTTAACCATCAGCTGGTGTCTCACGGCGGCCAATGCCCCCATGTTTGCGGAGGTGGTTCCTGCCAAACACCGAACCATGATCTACGCATTTGACCGGGCCTTTGAAGTTTCCTTCTCCTCCTTCGCTGCCCCGCTGGTTGGGATTTTGTCAGAGAAGATATATGGCTATGATGCAAAGTCCATCGATCCAATCACGGGTTCCACGACGGAGGCTTTTGCCTTGTCCAAGGGGCTCCTGTCGATGATGGCAGTGCCATTTGGTCTCTGTTGCTTGCTCTACACTCCCTTACATGCGGCCTTTGGGCGCGACCGCGACAATGCCAGGATTGCCAGTTCAAAAGAGGAAGAGATGAAGTGAAACGCAGTCACGAAATTAGCGTGGCATGAGCTTTAGTACAATCGGTTGAGGTGAGGTTCTCAGGTGGACACATTGGATGCCTGGAACTCATAGCAATGGAGCCATAGCACGAGACAAGATTCATGATTCATTTTCGGCCTTTCGGCAAATTTTTTACCGGAAAACTACGCTTTGATACTTTTACTGCAGAGAAACACAGGAGAAAGAGGGATTTGGTACATGATTGTTCCGAAAAGTCTCTTAAATCTTTTTTTCACGGTCTCAGAAGGACCATTCTTCACAGGATTTGAGCCTTGTATATGAGTTGCCTGATATGCTACTATTAGTTTCCAGAACTTAGAGCTTGTGATCAAATCAAGCTAACAGGTAAAACCATCGAAAATGAAGGATGAAGAAGTATGAACTGAAGATGTTTTCTGGACTGCTTCTGAGTGAAGCCTCATCCTGCGCTGAACATCATCTGTAACTTCTGGGGTATTTCGTTTGCTACACCCATGCAACTTTCCAGTAACTCTTAGCAAATGTCAGAAGACAATGGTGCATGACAACCACCAATTTCTGTTCCAGAAACAATTTTTTTATTCCGGACCAATTTCTGGAACAGAAATCTGTTTGATAAACTTATTCCGTTTTTCTATCTCTGGAATAGATTTTTATTCCAGAAATAGGTTTGGAATTGAAATCAGAAATTAAAATTTTCTACTTCTGATTTCTGGAATAGAAATGAGAAATAAAAAAATTTCTCATCGTTCGTCAACCGGTCCTTCATCCGTTGTTGCCGACCACCATCCATCAGTCGTCGATCGCCCGCCGACCCTCGCCGATCGCCAAATAAATTATTTTTATAAATATCATTTTAAAATAAAATTTATTCGAATAAATAAAATGATATTTATTTTTATTTTTACGAATAAATTTAAAAAATCCTTAAAAATGAATAAATAAAAATAAACATTATTATAAAAATATCATTTATTCATTTTTATTTTTTATTTTTATTATAAATATTATTTTTATTTTTAATAAATAAATTTAACGAAATAAATTTATTTATTAAAAATAAATTTAATTAAATATCATTTTATTAAAAATAAATTTAATTAAATATCATTTTATTAAAAATAAAAATATTCATTTTATTCATTTAAAAATAAAAATAAAATTATTAAAATAGATTAAAAATAAATAAATTATTTTTATTTATCATTTTATTTTTAGTTTAAATAAAAATAATTTATTTATGATAAATAAAAATAATTGAAGAAATTTTGTGTCGTTATCAAACGAATTTCTATTTTTAGAGTAGAAATTTTGTTATTTTTGCTTAAAAACTCTTCTAGAAATAGAAATAGAAAAATCTATTTCTGGAACAGAAATTTTGTCATGCACCCCCTAAGCTTTTGTTAGAAATGATTTGCCTTCTCTTTTTTCTTTTTCTTTTTCTTTTTTTTTATTCGTGATGATCTCAGGAGAAAAAACAAAACATGTAAACCTGCTGATTTAAATTAGAATCACAAGGAGACAACACATTCTCAAATGAAGACATCCGGTCCTAAATGCAGAGAGGACACGCTGAGTACGTTTAACGCTAAGTAACACACGGCCACAGAGAGAGAGAGAGAAGGAGGTTCGACATTTTCCTTACAGCATAATGCATACTGTTTATGTGCATCATTCCAACAGCATGACTGATATTCCGACCACAGGTCACACAAGCTACAGATATCTAACCGCTAAGATTCACTTGTTTGTTCCAAGAAATTTCCATCCCAATTCTTCTCAGCAAGGTGGATTCACATATGATTTATATGGCAAGACGGGCATTCAGACTCTGATACAATAGTTTCACAGTTAACGCCAGTGAATATCTGAACAAAGCTATATACACCTGGGGAAAAAAGTTTGACACACATAGCCACCCGCCATAGACCTTTTTACATTAGTCTCGAAGACCCTCGGGTTGTCCCTCAACACGGCTGCAGCATCGTGATTGAGGGGATCCTCATAATTTGGTTCCTACATTTAATGAAAAAAACAGAAACAGTGAAGAAAACTAAAACACCAAGTATCTTGAGGCAGGAACCCAGATTCTATGTGCACGAGAAGAATTAATACCGTGAAAAGGTGAAACAATCCATATATGACGGTGTTTATATTCAGTACAGGCTTCCAGTCTTCACGCAAGATGTTGAGACAAACATTTCCTTCCAAGTCAATATTCGGATGGTAGACCTAAAAGTTAGATTTGCAAGGAAGGATCAATCGAGTTAATAGAACATCCCATACAAACATTGATGTGAACAAATTTTGCGGCAAATAACATGTCAAGCAGCACTACCTTGGTTTTACACTTTACTTTCGGTGATTCGTGGGGGTAGATTGGAGAAACTTGAAAAGTGAACACAAAGGTGCCACCTCTGTACAAACCAAATAGAAGAAAGTTAAAAGAACAGTTTATAGTTCTTCATAAGAAGATCCTCAAAATGCAGTTGCAGAAACCAGTGAAGAGAATGTCCTCATGAGAAAAATCCTGCACTTGTTTAGTGAGCATAAGACCAGGAAAAATGCGTGGTCATCTTACGCATAATATCCTTCATCAGGCCGAATTGAGACCTCAAAGTTCATCAAGTCATCCTTTCCATTTGGAAATGTTATTGCACATGGATTTGGTAGGTTCAGCTCAGTAATATCTGCAAGAACAAATCATAATCAACGAGATACTTCTGAAGCAGATAAAAGGAAATGAGAGCTTGATATACCATACGATATTGATCAATGAGCTTATCAGTAAAATGCCAATAAACTGATAGAGAAATCAAAGAAAGATCATAGGAAAGAAAGAACTGTCACAAGTAGTTCCATAAGAAGCACCACTCCTAGATCTATCTATGCCAATTGTTCTTTTCAAAGTAGACTGAAACAAGATGGGAGGACTTTTGTTATACTAGCTTATACTAAGAGCTTCCAATCTTTATTCACTGTTCAGGGTGCACAATAAGGAACTGGTTCTGCCATGGACCAAGGTTCACTCAACCCAAAGAAAAACAAAATAGCAGATCCATTGGTTACGCTGATCAGATATACAACCTATTGGTTAAACATGTTCCCTGTGCAAAAATAGGAACTAGTTTGGCCATGGACCAAGGTCCACTTTCACCCAATGGCAGCTTCAGTAAGTTATCGAACCTATCGGTCAAACGACAGCTCATGTAGTAATGATAAGACGCTCTCTGTAATGTGTTCAGCTTACACAACATAATCCATGCACTTATAGGAATTTCAGATGCTCATGCACAAAAAGACAACTTCTTTCAGCGTACACTATCCAATCCATATCCAAACCCCAACAACACAAGTGGGATGAAATAAAATGGCTTTTAAAGGATCACAGAAAAACTAACCTAGCCTTTTTAAATTTTAAGTTAAAGCGGAGCATTATGTGTCTATACATTAGTCGGTTCCTTTTCTCGAGATTAACAGAAAGTAAAATATCAACTTTGGGCCATCATGAATTACACATGGATAAAAGAAGATGCTTTGATAAAAAAGAAATCACACATCACAGACACAATCAGTAGGGAAGACACACAACTGAAAAAGGAAATAAGATAGGGAAGCACAACAATTCAGCATAGACTACTATCAACAGCGAAGTCATAAAGAATACTGCTCTTATTAAAGAGGAACATCTTATGCCCATCACATCTACTGTTCATCCTCCATGAAAATATGCCCTCTTTAGGTATCATCCCTAAAGTTAAGTCACAGAAAATCACAGACAACTCCATATTAACACAAATTTCAAATTAAGCTTTTGAGGGAAATCATACTCCAATGCCATGGTATCCATTATTCACATATTGTTCTGACAGTGATAAAGTAAAAGCCCATCAATGATATTTCCACTAGCGTAGTACTCAAATAACTTCCACCATAAGCTAAATGAAATACTTTTAATGATATGTGTCATATGCAAGTTAAATCATTCTACTGATGCTGCGTAAAGAAGGAGAGAGGCTGTGAGGACAACTATATTGAACCTTCAGCCAAATCTATAGTTTGACCAGCCATGCAATTTCACAGTATTCTCGAGCACCTAAACAATTTTTGAACAAAAAGTACAAAGCAAATTCACAACTAGTTTATATTCTTCCCACTTTATACCTTTCGCATTATATCAACTCCATTGTACCCATAAAAAAGTTGCTCCTAAAAGCAATTTCAACAAAAATAATTTGATGCAACTTAGTTAACATAGACGAAACCTTTGTGAAGGCGCAACTCCCCAGCACTTTGCTTCTTTACAGGTCCCCTTCCATTTGCATTTTCAGCATTTTCTCTCTGCTTTTCTTTTACTTTGAAGAGCTTAATCATTGTTCCTAAAATGTGAAAAGCCACAAACGTTAATCACCATATTTTATAATGTAAATTGTGGCAAGAAAACTAGGACATACAAACAACCATGATGTTGCCAGTATGTTCACAACTTTGCAATTAAAACATAAGAGACACGTTTCTGGTTCCACTGGTCACAGCTTTAGCCCTCTTGTTGTCAAACTGCTACCCTATCAATTTTATGAGTGTATTGAATTGATAAGAACTCATATGGCCTGATTCTGACTCCCACTATTTTGATTGAGAAAGAGTACTGAACCATCTGAATAGTCCCAACTCCCTAACATACCGTGCGTAATTTTAGGTTTTTGCTCTATAGTCTCTCGTCATATTCCTTAATGCCCACCCCTCAACCAGCAAGCATTTACCAGCCAAAATTGGAGATCATCTCATGAAGACAGGCTTGATATAAAAGTAAGTATCCTTAAAGAAAACCCATATACAACAAAGAAAGGCATTGCAATAATCAATTGATGATTTGATATCACATAATTAAGCCCACGGAGGCCTCCACATACATGAAAATCAAAATTATCCCATCATTTCGAGCTTTCGCACCATGAGAGTTGTATAATGGTAAACCAAAGAAAGCAACAAAGTAGCGGTGCCATCTATGGGTTGCAGAAACTTTCTTTGAACTTTCTCCCTCCTTAGCAGTAAAAGTTATCGAAAATTACCTATATTTCTAATGATAATGAGAACACCAATGTGCATGAAAAGTAACAAGGCAACATGCTTCAACAAAAGCGAATAAAGACCACAACTTTAACACTTGATCAGCAATATGCGAATTAATATACTCAAACGAGCGCGATAATTAACCAAAACCCATTTTTCTTAGAGCCAGATAAAGGAAGCAACAAGCAACCACCCGACAAAGCATCTACTTCGATCAGTTTCAGCAAGAAACCTCGAAACCTCACGACCCAAGATCATATCGCAAAAAACCAGTCACACCCAATTTCGAGAACTTGCACAAGCACACGTCAAGCCCAAAAAGGAGCGACGATCACGACAGGCGGAGAACAACCCAACAAAGGAAAGCTCGATCAACTCGAAAGCACCAAGAAACGAAATCAAGAATCGTAATGGGCACAGAAATGGCCCGAACCTGCTGGAGAAGGAAACAGAGCTGGCGGAGAGCCGGACCGAGAGGAGAACGAAAGAACGAAATCTCTGGTCTCGTGGGTCGGTTCCGATCCACAAAAGGCACGGCTTTCGAGCCGAAGCCGATCGGCTTTATGCGGAGAATAAATGGGACATTTCGGAAGAGACAAGGTTAGGCAGGGGCGCACACGGGTTCTTTCGCTCGGTACGTGAAAGCCGAAACGAAAAACGACGAACCCGCTTTGGGGCGATGGATTCTTCGCTCAAAGGCGCTGTCTTTTTCGCTCTCTTCCTGGTTCTCTTTCGGCGTTCTTGGTTTCGGGACATCGAGCGTGATCCTGTCGTCCCATGCGCGCCTGCTAGCTAGCTTTCTCTCTACGCTAGTTAGCAGTGGTGTGGGGGTGGTCGAGGATGTGTATTAGATCGGTGGAGTTTAAGATTCTAATTTCGCCGTCGATTCCTTAAGAATTTCGGGAATTTTTCAATCGTATGTGCTCCTTCCGATCCTATTTGATTCAGCATTTGAAATGGCTTTTGGAGTTCTAAAGGGATTTGGTTAAATGTAAATGATGTTTGGTTCATATTTTGGAGAGTTTCTGAAAGTGAAAGTGATGTGTCGGATTAGTATAATGTTAAAGTACTTCAAGAGTATCTAAGTTTGGCTTTGTAATCTATGAGGTGTACTGAATTGACATGGCTCAATATGATATAATAGTTTATTTGAATAGGATTTCACGTGGGCCGCAAGTGATTTTAACGGTTGCCTCGTGAGTTCACTCGGTGTGCCCAATACTAGTTTTGAAAAAAGTTCACTCCGCCGACATTTTGTAACATCAAATTAGGATAATTCCTGGTCATGCGCCATACCAATGAGTTCGACTAGCAATGTGTCTTTCATGCGGATTTCGAGCAAAATAAATGCTTGGTCAGGGAGAAGTTGTATTTTGTATATCTATGCCAAGGAGAGACGTTAATTACTAATAAAGTTTTATGCCAAATCAATAGTCGAATGTGAGGAACAGCATTTGACGCATTTTTCACATGGCTAACGTGATGTGATCGACCAAATTGTAGCGTGTACACATTCCGATCGACTTTTTACATTGGAATTTCCAAACTTTTTTTCATTGATTTGCTTTTTTTCCACATGTCATTATCACATTGCATCTAACAAATGGACCTAATAGAAAACCTAAATCGGTAACCCACTAAGGGCCCAAAAGACTAGGGGACAAATTGGCCCATGAAACATGAATGGCGGCAACCTGCACAAATGCCACGGTGAGGAGTTCAAGTAGATGAATGACTCGGCACAGGCACGCCAAGGATTAGATGTTCAGTATCGTGTAGGATGCGATCATGAATGATTGCTGCTGCTAACATGCAATACGATATGAATTTGCGATTTTTCTATTTGCTTAATTGTAGGGATTCTATATGTTGACACTACTTATCTTTATATAGTTACATTAGTCGCCGGTTGTAAGAAAACATTGTCTAATTTTTAAAGCTACCAGACCCCGTTTCCAATCGTCAGGACAGATTGTTAATTAAGCTTATTGAAAAGCCCTTTTGTGGTGTTTTTCATAAATTGGTCGAAAGTGCTCAAGCCTTGCAGTTAACTATTGAAACTATATTTTCTTATTTGGTATCCAAAGAGCCTTGGTGTATGAACACTAGAGTTTTTCACCCGACATCTGAGATTTACGTACTTAAAACTCGACCGCAATTAGGACAGCCGTCCGAGAATGGTAGAACCTCGTTCGTCACCCGTCACCCACCGGATCAACCCAAGAACGCGGCACCCGTGCTCCGACAAGATCTCGAGTCAAAACAGATCAGTTCACGTGTGCTCATAAGGCAAGTAACGATTTCTTCCTAAGAATATTCACTGGCCTCACATTGCAGCATAGATTCCCATTGTCTGAATGCCTACCCAACTCACAGTTTTATCGGTGTTGTCCGGTGTTTGGTCGGTCGGTCGGTCCGGCAGTGTACCCTCTTTCTCTCTGCCCAGACAGACAAACCTCCTTTGCCCAATGAGCTTGAGCTCACTGGTTCCTGTTTTGGTCACTTTTCGCTATCAATGGTGGAGGGAAGGAAAGTGGGATTGCACCATCCACCCCATTGCAAAGTCCTCCTGAATCTTGCTTGTTAATCTCCTTCTTTGCCCTCTCTCTGTTTACCATTCCTGTCGCTACTAATGGTAATGGACGAGGCCAACTCCGAGTCAGGCTCCCCCGAGAGCTTCCTCGTCCGCGCAGCAAGCTTTTCTCTGTACTCTCTGCTACTAAACGAAAGTCAGTTCGTCGGCAAAGGTAAAGGGCCTTTCGGTTCTCCAATACCCCATAAAAGAGGAGTAGTTCCCCAGACAAGCGGGAGAGGGATAAAGCTTTGACTTGAGATTGAGCTGACACGTCTCTTGATGAATGCTGGGTCGGTGTCTTGAAAGGCTAATTCTCCTTTTTACCTGGAATTCTCGCGTTGACAGTTTTCTCATCTCCTTTCTTTCGGGGCTTGACTTGAGATGCAACTTGTTGGGAGTAGGTTTTGGCTTGCCCCATTCCACTTATTAGGAGGATAGGTCCTGTTGGTTTTGATTGAGTTTGAGGAGCTTTCACTGCTGAACCCATCCATAAACCTAGACTCCAATGACCTTGTAACCAAAGCATCAGAAAAAGTTCAACGGTGACCTCACTCGAGACTGAAGACTGAAGGCTCAACACACAAGATCAGATTCTTTCATGTTTACCATCGAAAGCATGAACCGCATCAATTTGACCACCATCTGTCCGATCTTTAACCAAGCAAGCAGATCCAATTTGCTTCATCCCCTGAAAAATTCAGCCTTTCCCTTGATTTCTCCAAGAACTACCGAACCCATTTCTTATTCCCTTCCCAACTTGCGCTTCTTGGTCTCTGCAATCCTTACCAAGGAAGAAGAGCCCACCGCAGAGGATAAAGAGGAGAGACCCCCCTTCAATTTCAAGGCCTACATGCTCGAGAAGGTGAATCGTGTGAACACAGCACTCGATGCCTCGGTCTTGCTCCGGCCGCCGCTGAAGATTCATGAGGCCATGAGATATTCGTTGCTCTCTGGCGGAAAGCGGGTGTGCCCGATTATGTGCATAGCGGCATGCGAGCTTGTGGGAGGGCAGGAATCAATGGCCATGCCCTCGGCTTGTGCCGTCGAGATGATCCATGCCATGTCTTTGATTCATGATGACCTTCCCTGTATGGACAATGACGACTTGCGCCGCCGGAAGCCCACCAACCACAAGGTTGTATGGCTAATTTTCTCGCTTGTTCGTAATGAAGAACGTGGGATTTTTTTTTTTTCGGTTGAAATGCGAGGTAGGATATTAATTGTGCTAATATTTCGCGAAATTGAAGTGGAGATTTGCTTCGTTATTGCAAAGTGTTGTCCCAGAGGTAGGGCTTAACTATTCTCGTCTATGTTGGCTGCTTTTCTGCAACTTTTAGTTAAAAGTATATGTTGAGATATGATGAATGTAATCATTGGTATCTTGATAATTGGTTTGTGTAGAAGTGATAGTCATTGGATACATGCATTCCGTATAGTACAACAGCCAATACAGTACAGCATCCAACGAAGTTAGTTTCATAGGCGAAATTAGAATGGTGAAAATAAGTGAGATTGACGAATTAGCCCAGTTGAATTTCTGCTAGTTGGCTAATTTGAAGTTCTTGCAAACTTACTCTGCTTTATTAGGAGTAACATGCAAAATTTATAAAAATTTACACTTTGAAGCTTACTGTCGTGTAACTTAATCTTTCAGGTTTTTGGTGAGGATGTTGCTGTTTTGGCTGGAGACGCCCTACTGGCATATGCATTTGAGCGCATTGCGGTAGAAACGAAGGGGGTTCCACCCAAAAGGATAGTTAGATTGATCTTTGAATTGGCGAGACTGATTGGACCAGAAGGTGTAGTCGCTGGCCAGGTGGTGGATATAAGTTCTGAAGGAATGGCTGATGTAGGATTGGAGCAGCTTGAGTTTATTCACCTCCACAAAACTGCCGCCTTGCTTGAAGCATCTGCTGTTCTTGGGACAATTATAGGAGGCGGATCGAACGAAGAAGTTGAAAAGTTGCAGAATTTCGCAAGGTGTATTGGGTTGTTATTTCAGGTAGTGGATGATATTCTGGATGTGACCAAGTCTTCTCAAGAACTGGGTAAAACGGCTGGCAAGGATTTGCTGACCGACAAACTTACCTACCCAAAGCTAATCGGGGTTGAAAAATCCAGGGAGTTTGCCAAGAAACTAAACAAAGATGCTCGAGAATATCTATCCGGATTTGATATAGCAAAGGCAGCCCCATTGACGGCTTTGGCAGATTACATTGCTAAAAGGCAGAACTAATTGTTCCATAAAGGTGGAATTAATTGTTCAATGATGTTTTGGGTTATCATTTATAGATGACCCTGCTGGGAACTCATGAATTAGAGGACACAAGATACTGGGTGGTAAGTTCATCTCAAGGGTCCAATAAAGGTTTCTCAATGTTGCTCGTGGGCTTATTGCTAGTCTTTCACAAACCAATTCCCTTGATTTTTTTTTGGAGAAAGTGATAAAAAGTGAACTCTCAACACTATCAATGTTGTATCTCGAAAATCCTCTTTTGTAGTTGCTTATTTACTCAGTGACTTTGGACTTTCCATGATTACAATGTTGAATAGAACATGCTGTTTCTAACAGCATATTAGTAGGGCTTACTTCTCGTAACGATTGGCATGTGGACTTCATCAATTTGGGTTATGGGCATAAAACTATTTGATCAAATAAGAGAACTGCAGTTGATGGTTGGTGTCACTACTGAGTTCTTTGTGGGGAATCTCTTGACGAGAGCACATTGTTGCTCTGTTGTATCTCGTCAGAAGTGCCAATTTCACGTTTGAATATATAAAACCAGATTATCGCTATTTGTTTATGTACTTTTCTAGCATGCTGATCCTTGTCAAAAGCTTGTAGTTTTCATACCTCATATCATATATATATATGTATGTATATATGTATGTATGTATGTATGATATGAAGCTTCAGATGGCCTTGTTTTGCATTTTATTTTTTGGCTACTTAAAGACTTTCCGGATGACATGGTTCTTGTTTCCACTGCCTAGGAATCAGTTTCTTTTGTATACCTTGTGCAGTGATCAAGAATTACAGCAAACAGTTGGGCGATTTTGCAAGGCATGATATCTCTCCCAAACTCTTAGAGCTAATGTTTTTGGTGTCTAGAGTTTCATCGTTTTGGTTCTTCTCTCTGGCTTTAACAAGTCTTGCGATATTCAAGCCATGAAGTTATGTTCAATCTTGTTTATTAATGCAATTAATGTTCAAAATAACTCTCATGCTGTCCTTTTAGCAGTATCGGAAACTTGTAAACTGTTGCAGCGTAATTACTGTTTGGTTGTATTGGGCATCATAGTTCCTCATGAAATTTTCTACCAAACTTTGCTGGACAAACTGACAATATAATATTTGGAGCGCCGTCACATTTGTTGAGCTCGTCATGAATCAAACCAAGGGTTCTAGCTGAGACTATTGTTGTGTAATTTATTGATGGCATTATGGACATGACCTGGTCTTCATCTAACGAGTCAAGCTTTCGGGTCTTCATCTAACGAGTCAAGCTTTAGTCATTGCAAATGTAGCAACTTGATGGATCTATTTATCATGGTCGAATATGCAATTAAGGATGAGGATGAGGAGGGGAATGGTTACAGTCCTGATAGAGGTCGTGAAGCATCTTCTTATGGAAGGGGCCGTGGTTGACCACCAAGTCCATTTCGTTGGGATAAGTGTAGCCCTGATTGTGGCCCTGGTGCTGTTCTAAATTCCAGAGATGATCCCCGAAGAGGTCCCATGTATGAAAGAGTCGAAAGCCCTGCAAATGAGAGCTTTTACGGGTTGCTTGAATGCAGAACCTGATTAATTTTTCCCTTCCAACCTTATTTGTTTGTTTTTCTGACTTCTGAATGTGCTTTGATATCGTGACCGTTCACCTCCACCACCTAAAAGATCTCATTCTTGAGGAAGCAAGCGGCAAAGTAATTGCAGGTCATGGTGAGGCTGAGGATATTTGTTGTCTGGCGCGAGTCACTTCTAGATCTTTGTTAGAGACTTTTGTGTGTACTTTTTGCAGTGCTAACTTTGCTTTAATAGGCTTCGCGGTTGTGAGTTAGATGTTCAGTATCATTCTGCTGCTAACATGAAATACGATTTTTGCATCTTAAAATACTGTATACTCGTATAGTACTGTGCTTTGGTATGAATTTGCGATTTTCCTATTTGCACCGTTGTAGGGATCTGTATGTTGACACTATTCATCTCTAGATGGTTGCATTGGTTTCCAATTGGAAGAAATCATCATCCATTCTTCCAAACTTTAAGATCCTTTTTTCCGTTATCAAGGACAAATTGTTAATAAACAAAGATTACTGGGAAATCCTTTTGTGATGCTGATAGATTGAAAGTGCTCGAGCCTTGCAGCTTTTAACATACTTTTGAAACTCCTTTTGTTATGAGAATAGAGGTTGGACTCTGTATGGAAGAAGTATGTTTCAAGGTTTTCATGCAGTGGCTCAACCTGAGCGTGGATGAAGCTTTATGCGGCTTAGGAGTGGATTGATGAATTCATACATGCTATGCAGAAATAGAAATAAAACCCTTGTCTGTCTTGATATATGCCATAGATATTTTTATTTCCGTAGCAAAAGTCCATGCAAACCATCATCCTTTCGAGTAAATAGATGTTGCAGTGCCATGTTTCCAACCAGGGGGAAAAAGCTTCTATTGGTTTGCTAAGGTTAGGAGAAGCCTAGGAGGCAAATAAAAGTGCTGCCTAGGAGGCACGGTTGGCTCTAGTTGCCCTAGATATCAAGAAGGACAGGAGATTCGAGAACATTTTTTGGTCGGAGAAAGCAACCATTGGAGCGGAGCGGCTCATTTGTTTGGTGAGTTTTTGCCATGTCCCAAGGAGTGACACGATGTTTGAACAACGTGATGAAGTGACATAATGGTCTACGACGAAATGTTGCGGAATTGGGTCAGGGAGTGTCATAGGCTGCGTTTGGTTCAGTTTTGGAAATAGATTTCGAGAAAATACAAATATTTTTGGCCTAAAGGACTTTGGGGAGATGCAAATTGCATTTGGCAAAAAAAAATTTACAAATCTATTTTGGCGTAAAGAGTGTTCGGCAAATCTTTTTTATAAATGGCTTTTGGATTTCATTTTTTTTATTAAAAAATATTAAACTCCTTGCCAACTCTAGTAAAGGTAAGGGTAGTTTTAGAACAATGAGAGGTAAAACTGAAAAACTAGAAAATTTATGATAGTTGTTTTGAAAAAGAAATAGTTTGATTTTTCTCATGCCCGTGTGAGTTGAAAGGAGTGATTTTTCGTAAAATTCTAAAGACAAATGAATGTGTCGAACAAGTAATATAATCATGAGAAATGATACTGTCTCTCAAATATTGATGATTAATAAACTAATTAAATAGTAAAATTTGATTAGTTTTGAAATTTATCTAACATATCAAAAGGGAATCGGGAATAAATTAAAATCGACAATCTTAAAAGCAAAATTTCAGAACTAAATACAGTAAATCAGTCAAATAGATATGTTAGAGCATCATATTTCACCATAATCACTATATATGAATTTTAGATCATTACGGATATAAAAATAATATCAAACATGTGATAACGGAATTTTCTAATCTATTTACTATTGTATTTTTAGGTATAGTAACCTACTCAATTTATTAATCCACTATATCTCTATGTGAATTTAAATAAACATAAGTGCATTTAAATTTTTGAACACCTCTAATTTACAATGAATTTTTTTGATCATCTTATTACTGTTTGTGTATTCACATGTAATTCATGGTTATATATTATAAGGAGCAATTGCATATTATTACTTCTTAGTCTCAAACATGCACATTAGATCATTCAAATGGTGGCTAGTCATTTTAAAACATTAGACATAATAATATATAACTCACATGAATTACTTATAAAATATAAAAGGCATGCAATTCATAGCATTATGATTAGGCTAAATCGTAGCCCTAGTAAAAGAAAATTATAACATAATAGAAGAAGAAACGAAAATATAAATTAAATCCAACATCTTGAATCAAAGAATAAAAATTATGTAACCTCTTTTTGTCTTCTCTTCAAAATATTTTAAAAACTCCTAGAACAAGAAAAAACGATCTAAAAATAAAAACCTAACCGTCCCCCAAGCTCTTAGTATTATTCTATTTATAAGAAATATCCAATATTCCTAATAGGCAAATGCTTCTTCTTCTTCTTCTTCTTCTTCTTTTGCATAAAATTAGGGAATAAATCACAAAATCCCTAATTTGGCCCCTACCTTCCAACGCTTCTAAAATTAAATTCTTGAATTACAGAATTCTTCCTTTCCTTCTTGTTGATATTTTTTTTTCTTATTTTTCCCATGTATCATCATTCATCATAAAATAAGAAAAAATTGAGTAAATAGAAGAGAATCCACATATTTTCTTATAAATATTGCATTATTGTTGCCTAAAATATGTAAAATAATTCTAATTTTATGGAGTTATTAGTGGTTTTGCGACATTAGGGTGAAATGTGAGAGATGTAGAGATGTTGATATAATCGGGTCATGGGAGTATGGCCAAGGTGTTTGTGTTAGGAATCTAAACATAGAATGATTATCATATTGGAAGATCCCTAAAGAGGGACTTGGCCTCCCATGTACAAATTGCTTGGGCATTGATGCCGAAACCAGTTATTGGATTGAAGTGATCTGCATGTCTCACTTGAGGGACTGGTTAGCCGAGTTAAATTGGATATAATATGACTGGCCATGAGGATGCGATTTGCCATATTGTCTTTAAGAACGATCAATATAAGAAAGGCTTGCCTAGTATTTTGACTCATCAAAAACTACGCGTTTGTCCTCGATTAGAAAACTCTTGATTGTGATACTAGCGCATTGGAGTTCTTGTTTTTCATTTTTCAAAGATAGAGTTTCTTAAATTTTTTGAGTCGTGATAGGTTTGAGGAATGCTTTTGCCCAAGCCTAATGTCGAACCTGACTCAAGTGTTTGATACGTATACATGAATGGAATAGCGTGATAAAAGAGCTAGGTTAGGGGTGGTGTCAACAAACATTAACATTTTATGGTCTAATATGGAAACATGACAGTGAACCTAACTCGGGTGTCTGATACGTAGACATGAATGGAATAGCATGATAAGAGAGAGAGGTTATGGTGTCAACGAACATTAACATTCTAGGGTCTAATATGAAAACGTGATGTCAAACCTGACTCAGGCATTTGATATGTAGACATGAATGGAATAGCATGATAAAACATTATACAAAAGTCATGGGAATTAATAAGGGTAAGCATGGTTCTAGGATAGAACCGGAAATAGGACTAGTGTGAACTAGTCCAGTATCAAGTTCTAAAGAGAGATGGTTGGATTTCCGATTCCATCCTTTTAGGAACCACCGGTTCCTAGTTCCTATGAGAATTGAACTTGAAACTCCAAAATCCCTCATTATCTTTCTTGACTCACTTTGTTTTCTATGGCTTGTTTCCTTTCCACTTCTCATCTCAGTCTTTATTTATTGTAATTCCTTTTATATATTTAATGAGTGAATGCTTTATTTAATCTTTTCTTTTGTAGATATGAGTTGCCTTAATGAGAAGATTATCAATGGAAAATAGAGTTTACCAGTCGAAGCGGAATGAATATATGTGGTGAGGCTTTCTAATAATTATTTTAGTTTCATTAATAGTAATTTTAAATTTAAAACTATTATTAAGTGATTAACTATGATTGTTGTTTCTTTTGATTTTAGGTGGTTAGAATTTGGAACAATTTTTCATGGATGACTGAGGACTGATGTTCTATAATTTAGGTTTTATGTTATGTGTTTTGAACTTTTTATTATTTATGTTATTTTACATATTTGTCTTTTATGAGTTGTTGCTATTGACAAACAAGAAGCTTTTATTTTTGTTGTTTCGTTCATTTTCATTTTGTTTAACTAAAAAAGAAAAAAAAAAGAAAAGGAATTTATTAGATCTTGAAACTGACTCTAAAACCTATGATAAGGTAGGTTTTAGGTTCTAAAAAACGAGAAATGCATATTAGTTGGTAAGTTTCAGTTTCTATGTGGAACTTATAAAGAATCTAGAATCATTCATCCCTAAAAATTAGATTGGTTCCCAAAAAAAAGAAAAGAAAAGGCTCATGTTTTCCAAATAACCAATGCGGTGGATGTGGTTACCACATCCACGAAAGCATTCATAAGATAAAGTGGGCACTTTCTTTTTTTCCTAGATACCATTTGGTTGTCCTCTTCTCAACTCAACCTAATTAGTGGTACGTGCTTTAGCCTCCACTTTTCAGCCTAATCGCTAGCGTATGTACTTGTATTTTTGTCTCTCGTAATAAGAGTGTGGACCGCTCTATTTCTACCCTAGTTTTTGCTTCGGGACCCCTTTTTGCATTGATTTTACTGTACTATACAAATCTTGTCTCGTACGCTTCTGGTTGGTTTTCTTTTGTTTTGGTTTGTCCTTTCATTTTCTTTTCTTGCGGGTACCACGTACCACGTACCTCATTCTCCCCTTTCTTTTTTTTTCCTCTTTTCCTAGAATCTTGGACAACAAAATCAACACCACCCTCAACTTCTCCTACAACGAGCTTGCCGCCGGCTAGATTCCGAAGCCCGTCGTGCTGATGAACTAGCACTACTATGGACCCCCACATGCCTCAGCGAGTGCCTTGACTATCGATGCATCCCCGATTCTTAGCTCCAGCCCCTCGTGAGCAGGAGCAAATTCGGTCGGATAGTGGGTGGTTACCCAATGGCAACCAAAATCATCAGGCGTTGTGTTCATCATGGTCCTCAACACATTACACGCTATGTCTATGATGACAATCCTCCTAATCTCATTTGATATTAGGTTGAGCACCAAGCGTAAAAATGCGCATAGAACTCTCTCTCCCTCGCTCCCACAAGCCACGGGCTTGGGGAGGAATCTATCTTCTTCTTCAACAAAATGTATTTTGGTCTGTAAATTCGTTCACTTTCTCAGTTGACAAACTCGCTTTCTTTGCGATCTTCTCGTTTCCCTCCACTTTGTTTTGCCTTTTTCTGCTCGGGGCATTTCTCCGCATACGAGCCTTTGACTTCTATTAGCTGGTTCTCCTCTACAATTGTCTTCGACGGATTGCCTTTAGCTTCGGCTGAAGTTGATTCGAGCTTCAAGGCATAGCTAAGTGGGGCAGGATCGGGAGATTTACGCTTCTACGATTAGGGGTGAACATAGTCCTAGTGGGCGGTTCCCGCCCTAAATTCGGGAACCGCTCATTAAGGACCAATTCTGAAAAGTTGGAGCCATGAACCACCTGTTAATTCCATGGATCCACCTGGTTCGGCTCGGCTCCCGAGTGTGTCCATAGAACCGGTCCTGTCAAGCTTCACACATTAGCACCATAATATGCAATTAAGAATTACACAACAGAAACACCACATCAAAGACACTCATAATTATAGCCAATGGACCAACGGTATTAATATGTTAGAAAGTGTGTAAGTAAGAAAACACACTCACTAAACTTATTATAAGTGGGCAAAAG
This sequence comes from Eucalyptus pauciflora, assembly GCA_007663325.1. Classification (NCBI taxonomy): domain Eukaryota; kingdom Viridiplantae; phylum Streptophyta; class Magnoliopsida; order Myrtales; family Myrtaceae; genus Eucalyptus; species Eucalyptus pauciflora. The sequence goes on from VMYD01000012.1 coordinate 306,956, forward strand.
AAAATAGTTAGCTAACATAAAAACTAGTAAGTAGCCTAGGGATTTAGGACTTTTAATTTTTTTATATTAAAAATTAAATATATATCATATATTATTGGTTTGGTAGTTTCACACTTAGAATTGAGAACCGAATTAGTACCCACTAGTTCCAATAAATTGGAATTGAGAAGCAGACCGGTTCCCTTAGGAACCATCGATTCTTGGGTAGTTCGGTTTGGTCTAGTTCCGGGAGGTTCTCAATTCCTTTGCACACCTTATTTATAGGCAAGGGAGATTGAGACTTCTTGGCAACGATAGCGGCAGTGTTGAGGTGTGGTTCATACTCCCTATTAATAGGATGGCACGAGGGTCTCACTCTTGGTGAGTGTGTGGTGGGTGAAACAAAGAGGTTCAATGTGTTAATTATTGTGGAATTCTCAATTAGAAGTAGTCTTAATTTAAGAGTGAATTAGGATAAAACTTCATATGTTGAATTCTCTTTCTCACTTTTACTCTTCTTCTTCTTCTTCTTCTTCTTCTTCTTCTTTTGTGATTGTGTAATGAATCCTAATAGGCGGCTGGCATGAAATGTGGAGGTGTTCAAGGACATCCTACTATCTTGTGGCTAGGATGAGGAGAGTGAGAGGGGGGTAGATGGATGGAGGGTTTAGTAGAGGAGAAGTTTGTTGGCTTTGTAGAGGTTCTTGTATATAGCTAGAACTTATCAATTTCAGTCGCCAAGGCCTCTAATATCTTAACGTGTCCTATAACCAGCTCTCTGAGGAGATCCCTATTGGAATTGCCGGGAGGATCTCGGCAACACCACCCTCGGCTTTTTCTACAAGAAGCTCATTCGGAGTCTCTCATGGTGTTGCTTGGAGCTTCCTTGGCCTATGCAGAAAAGAAAATGAACGTGGGACCTGCAAGGAATGAAAGGAAAAAGAAAAAAAGATGGTGTATTGGAATTTTTAAAAATTGTCATAAATGTGCAATTAAGTCTTAAACTTTAAATAGTGCAATTAAGTTCTAAAACTTGTTACAAAATGCAATTGAGTCTTAAAATTTTTAAAACTTTTTTGGAACAATTTGACAAGTTTTACATTTCAATTGCACTTTTTTAAAATTTTAGAACTCCATTGCACTTTTGTAATAAGTTTTAAGAATTGATTGCACTTTTCGATATTTTTAGGATTTAATTGTACATTCGTGACAAATTTTAGGAGTTTTTATGCAATGGTCCCTAAAAAAAGAAAATGAAGGAAAATGGGTAGTAAGGTAAAATCACTACAGTAAGGAGTGTCTGGGGCAAAAACAGAGGTGGAGATAGTTGCTGCTAAGAGTAATGCTACAAAAGCTGAAGCCTCCTTTCCGACCTCGCCACAGACCTCACTGCAGACCTCACATGTCATGAACATCTCAACAAAAAACCTTTCACTTAAAAAAAAAATTAAAAGAAGAAATAAAAGAAATCAAATCTAAAAGATAAGGCTTGGATTGTGAAAATTCACCCAAGCAAAAGAGGAAAAGCTACCAGGAGATGGAAAAGTACCATTCACTCGATTTTGTTAGCTTGGTCAGGGGTGTGTTATACTAGTGAATAATCCTTTGCAAAATCAATGAAATGTTCGGCAGGTATAGGCACTGAAATTACTGTTTTTCTTACACAGGAAATAGAAGACCACCGATTGTTGAAGAAACCTATTTGGTATCACCAACTTCGCTCTCAAGGTGCAACAGTGAAGCCACCTAATTTGAGCATGCAATGACAAGTCACTTTCCTTTTTGCAATTTGGACAATAACAGTCCCTTTCACCTGCCTAATCGAAAGTATGGACTAGTCTACTCAGTCGCTCTCGATGTTTAACACCTAGCAAAGCCAATTAATGGATTCATTTGCAACTTGAGCTAGCATAGACCGTAAAAGTCCACCACACTCAAGCTGTTAAGCGGCCGCAAAATTTATGGAATGCGACAACTGATAGGAGCTGAATCCACCCACAAGCATGCGTCATAAATTCTATCGAGGTGGACTCATGCAAGTGACTCAATTTTCTCCCACTCGAATCAGATTTTAATTAAGGTGTCAAAATATCGAAACAAAACTTGAAACCAACAATCGGAAATTCAAACGAATTCGAAACCCAATCGGATTTTATGCTCTAAGGCGATCGTGTCGTGTCGTAATTTGTGTCCAATAAATGTTCGAAAAGGACTTTTTATTAAGAGACGACGTGTTCATGTAGTAATCGAATATTTGAGCCCGAACAGGCGGCCGAGAAATGCAAATTCCAGAGATCCCGCTTGTCGGATTCACGAACCTCGTTCTTCACGCCGCCCTCGCTGGATCGACCGAATGTCGTGCAACATGTGGGCCGACAAGACGTTACACTGAACACATGAGTTCCATCGTACGTTCCTCATGCACCTAATTTGTCCCCAAAAATTTCTCTCTTTTTTTTTCCCCCCCCCCTTAAAATACTCGACCGGCCTTAAGAGGCACCCGTGGATTCCCATTATCTGAATGCCTCCCTAGATCTCGTGATCTTATCCGTGTCGTCTGGCGGTTGGTTGGTTGGCCCTGTAGCGCCCACGGACGCTCCCTTCCCCCGTCCACTCACGTCGCCGGACCTTCCCTTCTCCCCGGTCGGCCTTGTTCCATCTCATCTGGCTGGCAAATTCCCAAGAAAACGGGCACATCTCGGTAGTTGGGTTCGACCAATCTTGCCGAGAAAGGTCGCTTCTTTGCTGTTTTCGGTCACTGTTTCGTCAATGGTGGACGTGAGGAAAGTGGAATTGCCCAAAACACTCGTAGTGGAGCTCGTGGTGGGTTGTCCTCTTTAAGCACCGTCTGCCCCGTCGCTGAGTTCTCCCTAAATCTTGCTCGCCCATCTCTTTCTTTTCGCTCTCGAGACCCAAGATCGGATTCATCGTTTTCTAGAATCGAAAACATGAGCTGCGTCAATTTGAGCACCACCTGTTTGATCTTTAACCAAGCGAGCAGATCCAATTTGCTCCATCCCCTGAAAGCTCCCGCCTTTCCGCTGATTTGTCCGAGACCCGCCAGACCCATTTCCTGTTCCTCCCGCAGATTGCGCTTCTCCGTCTCCGCGATCCTCACCAAGGAAGAGGAGGCAACCACCGAGGACAAAGAAGGGCGACCCCCGTTCAATTTCAAGGAGTACATGCTCGAGAAGGCGTGCTCCGTGAACGCGGCGCTCGACTCCTCGGTCTTGCTCCGGCCGCCGCTGAAGATTCATGAGGCCATGAGGTATTCGTTGCTCGCCGGCGGGAAGAGGGTCCGCCCGGTGCTGTGCATAGCGGCGTGCGAGCTCGTGGGAGGGCAGGAGTCGATGGCCATGCCGTCGGCTTGCGCCGTCGAGATGATCCACACCATGTCTCTGATTCACGATGACCTTCCCTGTATGGACAACGACGACTTGCGCCGCGGAAAGCCCACCAACCACAAGGTCCTGTGCCTAGTTTGCTCGCTTGTTTATAATGATTTGATGCTTGGTGGGATATTAATTGTGCTTATATTTGGCGAAATCGAGGTGGAACTTTGCTTCGTTATTGCAAAGTGTTGTCCCAGGAGGTAGGGGTTCATGTTGGCCGCTTTTCTGCAACTTGTGTATGTTGAGATTAGTAACATGATCATAGTTTTCTTGATGGTTGATTCATGTAGAAGTGATAGCCATTGGATATGTGGATTTCATATAGTACAAGCTCATGAAGTTGGTTTCACCAGCGAAATTAGAATTATGAATATTAGGGAGATTGGAGAATCAGTCCAGTTGAATTTCTGCTTGTTGGCTAATATGAATGTGCTAGTAAACTTACTATGCATTATTGGGAGTAACATGCAAGTTTCGTTATTTCGAAGCTTACTGTTATGTAACTTATTCTTGCAGGTTTATGGTGAAGATGTTGCTGTTTTGGCTGGAGACGCCCTACTGGCATATGCATTTGAGCACATTGCGGTAGAAACCAAGGGGGTTTCGCCCACAAGGATAGTCAGAGCAATCTTTGAATTGGCGAGGTCGATTGGAGCAGAAGGCCTTGTTGCTGGCCAAGTGGTGGATATAACTTCTGAAGGAATCGCTAATGTAGGAGTGAAGCACCTTGAGTTTATTCATCTCCACAAGACTGCGGCGTTGCTTGAAGCATCTGTTGTTCTTGGGGCAATTATGGGAGGTGGGTCTAATGAAGAAGTTGAGAAGTTGCGGAGTTTTGCAAGGTGTATTGGGTTGTTATTTCAAGTGGTGGATGATATTCTGGATGTGACCAAGTCTTCTGAAGAACTGGGTAAAACGGCCGGCAAGGATTTGGTGGCTGACAAAGTTACGTATCCAAAGCTAATGGGCATTGAAAAATCTATGGAGTTAGCCAACAAACTGAACAAAGATGCTCGAGAACAGCTATTTGGATTTGATATAACAAAGGCAGCTCCATTGATTGCTTTGGCAGATTACATTGCTAACAGGCAGAACTAATTGTTCCATAAAAGGTAGAATTAATTGTTCGGGGAGGTTTTGGGTTATCATTTACAGTAGAACTTGCTGGGAATTCATGAAATAGAGGACATGAAACTACTGGGTGGTGGATTTATATTAAGTGTCGAGCAAACACTTCTCAGTTTCGCTTGAGGGCTTATCACTAGTCATTCTGAAACCCAAACCCCTGATTTTTCTCTGGAGGAAGTGATACAAAGTGAACTTTAATGCTGTTAATGTTATATCTTGTGATTTGATCTCAGGAATGTAGCACGTTCCCATCCGGTTGTTTTTAGTATTGTCAATGTTGCATATCGTAAATTGATTTTTTCTTATTTACCATCCATCAATAGCTTGTAGTTTCCACACTCGAGATTAATGTGATCTGAAGCTTCAGACGACCATGTTTTGCATTTTCATCTTCGGCTCTGTGAGGACTTTCTGGGTTACGGAGCTCTTGCTTCCATCGCCAAGTCTGTATGCCCTGTGCAGTGACTAAGAATTACAGAAACCAATTTCGTGATTTTGCGACGCATGATCTCTCCGGCTAACCCCCACACCATGTTTTTTGCATCTAGAGCATCATCCTTCCTGTTCTTTCTCTCAGGCTTTAACAAGCCTGAGACATTCTGGCTGTGAAATTATGCCTGGTCTTGATTTTGATGTGATTAATGGTATAACTCTCTTGCTGCCCTATTAGTAATGTGGGAACTTGTGTACTGTTGAAGCTGAAGAGCTGTTTGGTCCTCAGGCATAGTATTATGTAACTTTTAATTATTGATCTCCCAGATAAACTCATTATCACATCTTCGGAGCGATTATGCAGTTCGCTCAGAGCTTTTTATGTGGAACCGACTAAACCTGGATCGTGCTATGAATTGACGATTTCCCATTTGTTGAGTTCCTAGTAAATGTGTCTTTTTTGTGGATCCTCTGTGCATACTGCACAAGCAGGATCTACTATACATAGTGCCAGTTGATACTGAGTACAAACTCCTAGAATGGATTCGGTTGTTCTTCTGGTACGTGCGACTTTGCTTGGGATTGCAGTTTTTCAAAGCGTATCTTGACATATCTAGGTTTATTACCGAAAGGTTCATATGACAGCTGTTTGATCAAATTAGAGTTGGTCATTTTCTGATTGATCGGGGCGAACCATCTCACTTTTTGGGAGAGCACGAGGAGCTGATCCCTGCCTATGCAAACGTCTCTCCAGGTGGATGCACAGCCCCAAATTCCCCGCCAGTTACTTGAGCTCGATTCACAAATTATTCGAGATCAGCACGGTCACTTTCAAGTTCGAGCAGCTCGAGTACTTGATTGGGTCGAGCTATAGCTTGGGTTTGAGCTCAAACTTGGAAAGCACAAACTTGAGTTGCAAACTAGGTCGCCACGACTCGATGCTATTGCGCCAGTACTTCAGCGTATGGCATCAAATGCAAGTTTCAAACTCTAGAAAAACAGGAAAAAAAAATAAGCATGATATAAAGTAAAAGTAAACTCTAAACACAAAATAAAGACTCATGCACCTTTCTGCCAAGATAAAATATGCTTTGTATGTCCACCAGTAGCTGCAACGATCCAAACCAGATTAAAATATGTATTGCACGATCCACACGAGATTATAATTTATATAGTGCATGAGATGTCAAGATCTGGAAGGTGTGCTGTCCGAATGGAAATCAAAAAGGCAATGGAGTGAAAGAAACCAGAGCAAACAGAGAAAACTGAAAACGAAAGAGTGAAAGAGACGCGGTTGCCGGGGATCGAACCGCAGGCTCAACACTCAACAGCGACCTCCGTGCCCGTTTTCGAGAAACTTTCGATGAAGACCCGTCCCCGTTCGAAGTCTTGTCTCGTCTCGTCTCGTGTTTAATATGATTGGAGGGGCATGAAAAGAAATGATGGATGTTGAAAGGATCATGAAACTCGTGACTTGAAATTATGGCAATAAATTATTGATTTGAAGTTACATATCAAAGGAGGGAAGAGAATAATTGGTTTGCATTCATATTTGAACTTGACAAGTATGGATGAACGGGTTCAGAGCTGGATTAATCCAACCTCGGAACACGAAATCTATTTATACAAGGTCTATCACCAGATTTTGGAACTTGAAATTAACCTTTTAGAATCTACAACTACTTATAATTCTATTTGATCTAGAATAAGTGCAAAGAACTGGTTGATTCTTTTTTTCTTTTTTCTTTTCATTGTTATTATATTTGAAAGGACGAACTTACTATTTTAAATTACATATTCATTAATACACAATATTTAGCATCAAAACGGGAAAAAACAAAACATCAGTAAAATCCAAATAGAAATCTAAAGCAATAGGGAATCATTCAACTCATCCCTTGATCAAGCAAAACAAAAGCTAAAATAACAACAAAAATCTCCACTTGACAAAGCAACAACTCATGAAAGATGAACGCATAAAATGACATGTAATTCTAACCATTTGATAATAAAATGGGTTCGATCTAGGGTTGGTATGCCAGTCTGGTTTAATGCCTTTATCTTGGGACTAGATCGCACAGTGTCATTCCCAATTATCTACTCTGGACCTGTGCTTAGCTTTTTACTTTTTGATGGTGTGATAAATTAGGCACGAAACTCCAAATATTTATCTAGTTTTTTACTTGTAAACTGTACTCGACCAATGTTAGCTCAAAACTTTTCTCTTTTCCAAAAAGATATATTGGGTGATTTTATACGAAAATATCAAAATTTTGAGAATTTTTCAATACTAAAAATATAAATTCATAGCCAATTGTAAATTATATGTTAGATCATAAACATGAAAGATTGCAAGTTTGCAGGTAAGGGTGTATTTTTTTTTTACGAAAATGATTTTCATGAAATTATTTCTCAATTGATTCGCTGAAAGTAGATATTTTATTAAAAATATTTCACATAAAAAAAAAAAGAACAACCATAGTTAGAGTTGAAGAAAATGATTTCGCCATCCTAAAAAAATAAAAATAAAAAATCACTTTCTTCAGCTCCTTTTCCACAAACACTCACACAAAATAGAAAACCGTTCTCAGGTGAAGTTTTATGATCACTAAGAAATTAAGTTCGCTAGTTATTGCATTTGTATTCATTTTGACATCCTTTCTTTAGGTTGCTTTATTTTGATAACAATATAACTTAAAATTTATACTTCATGCATTAGTAATGTCATAAATAAGGATTTTCATATCATCTCAATATGGTACAATAGGAACAAAATATAATTCCATTCATGGGCGTGAACCTACCTTCAAAGGTGAAGGATTGGGCTCATCTCCAATCCGCTATTGGGCGATACTTAAATGGGGATGGGAAAGGTGTACTTCGCAATGAAGGAGATGCTTTGGATGTTAGACTTGCGTTGGCTATAATGGAGAGAACAATCTTTGAAAGTAAAATCTAAACATTGAAAAATGTTTTCCATCTCACTTTCAAGTACCTTAACAAACCACTAAAAACTAGTCATTCCTAAAAATTGATTTTCATTACAAAAATATTTTCCTACATTACAAAATTTTTCACGAAATAGACGCACCCTAAAATCTTAGAATAATTTGTGCACTTTGCTTTCATTACTTGTATTTGGGTAAATGTAAGAAAATGACTTGTTACTATCAAACATCTCAAATTTTAGAAAACATGTCACTATCATCTTTTAAGTTATGATGAGTTTTGTAGCCAAAAGGTCATTTAGGGCTTTAATGCTTAAAAAATTAATTTAATTCTTTAATATGATGAAAATTTGAAACACATTTTAACTTTTTCTTTGCAAGCCCTTGCCCAAATCCAAGCAAAGTTCGTCGGCCCTTGCCCAAATTTGGCTTGTTCTACGTGTATGTTTGTTTAGCTCTTCAAAAACGAAATAAACTCAACTTTTTAATTCCTCATAGAGCTTAAAACATTATCTAGATTTCTATAAGAAATAAAAATATTAATATAAATTTACGTATCAAGATTTGTATATTACGAGATATCTAGTGATACGGGTTTAAAAAAATTAGGATTTAATTAAATCAATTGAAAGATTTAAAATTGGTTTATATCTCGTAAATAAGATTTAAGACTTTTTAGTACACTCGTTAAAAAGAAAACGAAGTCATCTAGAATTTTAATATTTTAAAACTTAATTTATAGACAATTTAAAAGCACAATTCAACACAATATTTAACATAACCTAGACTTCAGCCTTTGCCATGAATGGGCCTTGGTCAGTCATCCATCATTCTTGTCCAGTCAATAATAACTTAAGCAAAGCATCTTAGAGATAAAACAGAAGAAGCCTGTTATTTGAAAGTTGGTACGTTTTCAACAGTAGACTTGGCCTAATTAGCTCAACTCTGAGATTAACACGCCAAGATGATCGTTCGACAGGACATTACGAACTGAGGTGCGGAGCTTTGTGGCATGGACGTGTCCTGGCTCCATTGATTGTTCAGGGAGGTTTTGGGTTATCGTTTACAGTAGATCTAGCTAGGAACTCATGATATAGAGGACAAGAAGATTCTGGGTGGTAACTTAAGTTCGTCTCAAATGTCCAGCAAACATCACATCTCGCGATATCGCTCTCTGGCTTACTGCTAGTCTTTCGCAAACCCAATCCCTTGATTTTCACGAGACAGAGTGATACAGAGTGAACTTTCGAAACCGTGAATGTTGGTATCTCGTAAATCCTCTTTTGCGGTTGCCTGTTTACTCGGTGACTTTGGTGATTACAGTGAAAGTTAGACCGTACTGCTTATTCTGGCAGCAAGTTTCCAGGGAGACAACCTCTTCAGTTTGACCATCGGAGCGTAGACTTCGTTGACCTGGGTTAAAGGCATAAAACTAATTTGTTCTAGAAAGATAGCCGTGGGTTTTAGCAGGAATCACGTTCCTAGAACTTTGCGGAGGATAGCTCATTGTTGCTGTTGGATCCGGTCCGAGATGCTAGTCGTGTGCGTATTAACGAAAGCAGAATACTATATATAGTTTGTTTATGTACCTTTTCTGGTCTTGTCGAAATGTCCTAGTTTCCATACTTGAGAGATTCATGTGATGTGAAGCTTTGGATGACCTCGTTTGGCACGTTCTTCACCGGCTCTGTGTTTCTGGGCATTTTCTCATTCCCATTGCCTAGAAATCAGTTTCTCCTGTACATCGTGTGCGCGGCGTCGATCTTTACATGAAGTCTTGAACTCCTGTTTTCAGCTTTTTGGGTACTTCCCTCAGGCTTTAACAAATCCAGTGACGCTCGAGCTATGGATTTTATGTCCTATGTACTTTGTTGATGCATTTCATGTTTGCGATAAACTCTCAAGCCATCTCTTAAGTAGGACTTGGAACTTGTGAACTGTTGTAGCAGCAGGACTGTTTAGTTGTATCAGGCACAATAGTTCTTCAAGAAACTGTCTCCGTGACTTTGCAGGACGAACCGAGAATCGAATATCTGGATTGTCATCGCGATTTGCAAGGAGATTTAGTAATGTTAATCGACTATACTGAGATGGGCCTACAAATGACCGATTTCTCTTCGGTTCAATTACAAGTGAATGTGTCTTTGTGGATCCTCCATGTTTACTAAACAAGAATAATCTAATGTATGGGAGCTAGATAGTGATACCTCTGAACGAAATCTGCAAATGAGTTCGGATGTTCTTCAAGGTGTGCGAGGCTTCACTCAATATATCAATTCCATAGATCCATCTTAGCATGCTTAACAATATTCCAACGCTTTAGGTTCAATTCTTGGGCTATTCTTATGAGTTCTCTTCCATCAGAACACAGTTATTTTCCACACAAGACTTTGGTGATGACGTGATCCTTGTCTATGTAAACATTTCTCTAGCAAGAATACTGACCATAGGTACCCGGTCCGATAGGCAGCATCAAATTTCTCGCAAGTCATTTGATGCCTTATTTGAAACCTGCTCAATCATCTTTGAGTTCAAGTAACTCGAGCACAAATCAGTTGAGCTCAAGCTTAAGAGCGTCTAACTAAGCTAACTAGTATACTCTACTGATTGCACCACGAGCCCAATTGAGGTTGAGTAACAATCTAGGTCGACCCGATCTACTGCATATAGGCCAAATGAGAGTCAAATTGCAAAACAATAAAAAAGTAAAAGTAAACATTTAACAAAAATATGAAACAACTCATGCTCCTTTCTGCCCGAATAAAAGCCAAAAAAAAAGATCTTCAAATATCAATTATCTCACATATCAAGATCTAGAAAGTTCAGAAAAAGGCAATGGAACAAAGCCAAAGAAAATCAAGAAAAGGCTAAAATGGGAAGCGCCGTTGCCGGGGATCGAACCCGGGTTTCCCGCGTGACAGGCGGGGATACTCACCACTATACTACAACGACTTTGTTGCTTCCCTCGGTCGAAAATTTAGAATAAAAATAATAATAATGGAAGGGGTTCGTTTTGACTTTCCTATTTTAAAGGTGGGAAGAGAATGACAATTCCCTTGGAAAGGATTCCTTAGGGCAAAACTAAGGTTGATTGGAGTAACAATGGTTTGTTTTCATTTTTCAATTTGCATTCATATTTAAACTCGACGTGTTTCAATTGGATGATTATTAGTTCTTTTTTTATTTTCTTATAAGGCGGCAAACTAGGCACAAAACCAAGAGCATCGTGAGACTACAATCACATGCTTGAGGGACGAATGTGATTTCTATATAGAGGCTAAGGCTGAACAGTTCTAGATTTCAGATCTATACGAATTTCACTTACAACCTATAACCTATTTATTGGAACATGTTCCTCATTTTTTAGAATCCAAAACATACCATGTCACAGATTATACACTCATTATCAGACGCTATGGAATACCGTAAGATCACACAAATATATAAATAAAAATAAACCTAAAACCTACTCGTTTAAATAGGTTCTATAATTTTCAGAACCTAGAACTTACCTTGCATATTTTAAAACTTGAAACTAGATAGGTTTCCACTGGTCCAATTTTTCAGTTTCATATTTTACCTTAGAACCATGCTCATCCCTAATAGAGGTCTAAGTCACATTCAAAGAGGAGGTGTAGGTAGCTTCAACTTCCGTGAAATTGTGTTTATATGCCAATTATGCACATTTAAACAATGTGGGATTAAGTCCCTAACATTAGTTATTATAAACGGCAAGTTTCTAAAGTTTTCCTCAAAAATAGTAGCTGAGCTACCTGCAAGTGAGGCCGCGAAGAAAATAACAAATAAAACATTCAAAAAAAGTTTTAAAAATTGCATAATAGTCCACGTCAACGCCATTTGCCACTTAGGACTAGTTGTGTCCACATAAGTGATTTCCGATTAAAATTGACTGGCAATACTCAATTGGTAAATTATCAAAATGTTTAGGACTAAATGTGTGTTTGGTTTGACTTTTGGAGAAAGCCTTTGGGGAAATATAAAGACCTTTGAACTAAAGGGGTTTGGTGGCAGATTACATCGAACCCACTAGTCATACATGGAACCTTCCTCTTTTATCAAGATACTTTGATGAACCCACTGTTAGGGAAATCCTTACCATTCCGGTAAGACCAACTTACACAAATGATCAACTCATTTGGACTAACTCTACGGACGGCAACTATACCGTTAAAAGTGGCTACCACTCCATCAGAATAGCAGCCTTAAGTTGTACTCAAAACAGAGCAACAACTTCTGCTCACTATCCAGATGTTCTGTGGAAGACAATATGGAAGCTGAAACTCTCCTCGAAACTAAGAATATTTCTGTGGTCCCTAAGCCATGATGCTCTACCAACCAAAGCTAATCTACATCATCACCACATTACCTCAGATCCAATGTGCCCTATCTGTTCTACCAACGAACCAGAGACAACAATACATACATTTTTACTTTGTCCATGGACAGTAGCTATTTGGGCACATCCTACAATTAATATTCAGATATTGATACAAGGTCTACCAAATCTTGGTGTCTGGATGGCACACCGAATAGAACAGAACCATGACTCACCTGGTATTGAATTTGTAGCAACAATCTTGTGGCATATATAGAAGTCCCGAAACAACTTCGTATTTTGGCGACAAAAACCTGATTCGAGCTGGGTGGTTTCTCTCGCATCGGTTGCTATGCGGACGGTTAAGCTTTCCCATACCAATAGACGAGGATCTGGCGGCCATCGTCTCACACTGGATGCATTTTGGAGACCTCTGGATCCTGGTGTCACGAAGGTGAATATTGATGGAGCGTTTCAATCAGAGAGTAATGAAGGGACTATGGCGTGCGTCTGTTGCGATCACAATAGAAAATTGCTTGATGGCATTACCAGGAGTTTTCTCGCCTTGTCGGCTTTGCAGGCTGAATTTCTCGCTTTAACGATCACGCTTTGCTACTTGCTGGAGTGGAGCAAGGCAGACGATCGGCTGAAGATTGAATCCGACTCACAGGTTTTGGTGGAAACGATCCAACTTTTAAGATCTCCTCCATGGGAGGTACGATCCCTCTTTGCTGAAGCAACGGCTCTCCTTCAAGGTTTCTCCCATCTGCGCATTAGGTTTTGCCGAAGAGGGGCTAATTTTGTGGCTGATTGGGCTGCCAAGACCCATAGGAATGTCATACTTTCTCTTAACTAGCCTGTTTCACCTCCTTCTGCTATGCTAGACATATTGTATTCGGATGCTTTAAATGCTGGTTGTAATCTTAACTTTTATGAATGAAATTTCCTTTTGACCAAAAAAAATTAAAATTAAAATTAAAAGATTTATGATTAAATTGACACAAATATATATGGTTTAAGACCATTTTTTGGAAATTTCCTCTTCAGTTTACCGTATGGTCTATTATGTTGCTTTTTAATTTCACATCCATTTGTACGTGAGGAAATCTCAAGTCTAAAATTTCAGAGAAAAAAATTAATGCGAAAAATATTGGAGAAATAAGTACTATATCTAATTTATCAATTGAATCGTAAGTAACTCTGATTCCCTTTTCTGCAGAGATAACAGTCCGAGTGCTTTTGCGGTCGATCTTGAATCAAATGATGGAAATCCTCAAATCTTCGAAGTCTCTAGGACTCTAGAGATTGACCCGGCAGGAAGCCGATATGTTTGTCGACGGAAGACGACGGCGTTTTGATATAAAGGAAGTGGTCCGCTTGTTGAAAAGTGCTGATACGTTCGATCATCCTTCGGCGACTGTCGTTCTATGCAACCTTTCGTTATGCCGATGAGAATGGACCTAAATAGTAAATTCTATAGCATAAGGTGACGTAATGGAGTACGTTTCTCTCTACTTCATCGTATCAAAAAGTACGAGCAAGACTTTTCTAAGAGAGATTTTTCCTTTTTATCGGCTTCAATGAGTGATGTCAAAGCTTACTTTTTCATGAAATATCTGGACGAAATGTTTTTGTTGCGGATTATCCTATGCTACCAAACCAACATACAAAATGTATGATTTAAATGGATTTTGCGGAGAAGCGAGTCGGAATTAATTTAATTCGTTACCTTTTTGTTAATGCTTAAAATTTCTTCTTTTTTTTTGCAAAAGAAATTAATGGTAGGAAACCTTTTTCTCATTTGCCAGCGTTTGAATTTAAACAAGCTGACGGAAAAAACTATACTTAAATTTTAAAAAATAATTCTTTTATAAAAATCGAAACTCATTTTTGAAAATAGAACTAAATCCCAATGCTCGGTCCTAAAATCCTAACATCTAGGCCGACGTCCCTTGATGTTCGTTAAGGGATGGGCCCAACACAACTCTCGTGCTTGAGGATCTTGCCCCACCCCAGATTCGACGACCTGGCAAAGTCCCCTTAGGCAAAGATTGGGACTCAAGACTTAGGTTTGTTGTTGAGATTTTTTTTTTCAAGTGTGGGTTTCATATTTCTCTTGTAACAAACGCGGGTGAATGATTTCCATATATTGTGTGTAAAATACGATAAAATATAGAGAAAATGGAATCATCTTCCTTAGAAGTCAATTTTTTTCGAAGATATTTTCCAGCAGGTTCATTTTCTTCCTCCTATACAAACGAAGCCAATGTACCTTTCGCGTTGCCAAGCCGACGTCACCAACCACCATTGCCAATTTCCCCCCCGCCAACAGATGGGATATCACTGTCCAGGCCATTGAAAAATGAAAACCACTCCATTTTAATTATAACATAATCATTTAAATACATAATGAAAATATGATATTTATCACTTCGTATTTCACAAAATCCAATTCCAAGAAATAAAAAAGGAAAATCCGCAATAATTGTGGCCATTCTTTGATGTTTTTTTTTTGGTCAGTGGCCATTCTTTGGTTGGAGTGGTTGACATATAAAAGAATGGCAGAGTCAGTCAACTTTCTCGCTTGGTAGACTGTTCTTGAGGCCACTGCCGACCGCGTTGCTCCGCCTCTCATTTCCTGGACCTTTCCTCCTCCCAGGCCCCCCTCGCAGCCTTCAATCCTCCGATCAAGCCGCCTCGAGATCAGCCTCTTGAAGCACTCCCAACTTCTCTGTTCCTTTCCATAGTTCCAACCCCTCCTTTTCTTGTTTTTCTTGAAGTAGATCTCAGTTTCTGCGGTTGACTCTTGGCGTCTGCACGGTGATTGAGCCTGGTTTGGTTCTTTGGAGGAGTTGAAGTGGAAACCAGATGATCTGTTCTTTGCGGTATCAGCTGAAACTGAGGTAAGATCACAAAAAGGAGCAAAAAAGAGAAGGGGGTTTAGCTGATCTGTGAGTAGTCTGTGAGTCCTGCCTTTTCTTTTTCTTTTTTCTGGTAGATCTGAGCACAGATATTTTGGGCAATGATCCACTGTAGCCCACCATTCATAGATATAATTCAAGGACTGCGCTTGCTCAGCAAAACTTGAAGAAGGGTTTGGTTGTGAAGTTTTTGGGCGATCCCCATTTTTCACATTTTTGGACCCAAAAATGGGTGGGATGTTTAGTAAGAAGAAGGAAGTAGACTATCCATCAATGGAAGACAGCAATCCTAGATACCAGTCTCAACTGACCTCTTATGAAGCCGCCTGTAGAGCCGACCGGAGCTTGCAAGATTTTGACAAGACCTTGCATGACCAAGCTGATAGAGTAATTAGGACACTTGCAGGTAGTGCTGAGGCTCAATCCGTAGCATTGAAGTCCATAGGAGAGACGACCACTGGCGTTCTTGAGATGAACCGTGCGCTAGCTAACATCATTCTTGCATCCAAAGAAGACATATGGAAAGACAAAGAGCTGTCCGATTTAGTGGATTATTACTTCAACCATGGCCTAAAAATATTAGATTTCTACAATTCCCTCGAGAATTGCCTGAGGCGGGCCCGTGATAGCCAGTCAAGTATTCGACTCGCACTTGTGCACTTTGAGGAAGAGAGAGGAGAGAATGTGGGAGGGGAGAGGTATGTCAGGACATTGCTGGAGCTCCAGAGATTCAGAGAGGCGGGCGACCCATTCACGGAAGAGTTCTCGAAGCTCTTTTACTCTGTGCTTAAGCAGCAGGAAGAGATGTTGCTGAAGGTGGAGGCTTGTAAGAAGAAGCTTGACAGGAAAGTTAAATCTGCACAAACTTGGAGAAGGGTGACCAATGCCATATTTGTGACCGCCTTCGTGTCCACTTTGATCCTCTCGGTTGTCGCGGTCGCGATCGCTGCGCCGCCTGTTGTGATTGCTCTAACTGCTGCTCTTGCAGCTCCAATAGGGACGGCTGGCAAGTGGTGCGATACTTGGTGGAAAAACTACCGAAGGGAACTAAAAGGGAAAAAGTTGTTGGTAGACCTAATGAATGAGGGAACTAAGATCTCGATTGAGGACTTGAAGACGATTCGGTCGCTTGTGGGTAAGCTGGAAATTGAGATTGAGTCGATCGTGCAAAAGGCCGACTTCGCTCTTGGAGAAGAACAGGAAGAAGCGGTGAAGCTTGGAATGTTGGAGATCAAGAAAAGGGCGGAAGTTTTCATGAAAGCTATCGAGGATCTTGGTACACAAGCTGATAAGAGTAGCCGCGAGATACGGATGGCGAGGACAGTGATATTGCAGAAGATAATGGGACAATCCAATCGTTAGTTCTTTTCTTATGCTTAGAAAGTTAACGGTTAATGCAGTTCACTGTCTTAGATGAACTTTATATTGCAAAGATCATCTCGCCTTTCTCCTTTTGGTTGAAGCTGATCTGGCTAATGTGGCTTCAACCAATTCATGCAAATATAGGGATTATACAGATTATGAAGCAGTTCTACATTGGTGTGCTTCAAAATGCTGATGCCTGTCTTCGAGAGAACTTTTACCTATTTGGCTTCGTCCTGTTAATCAAGCTAATGCGATTGCTGATTTGTTTGCTTGATTCACTGAAAGAGAAGAAATTGATTCAAGCGTTACACTAATGTGGCTTTCCAATTCCTTCTAAATACGACACATTAACAAAATTCTGTCATCGCTAGTGATAAAAAATGGAGGGAAACCAAAAACTTCGGAGTCTCATGCGACATTCTGCTCATGAAGTGTCGAGTAATCTGAGGATGCTGAAGTATTGGGGTTGCTGGGATGCACATCTTGGCAGTTAATTCATTGTGGAAAACCATCTATGTAGCAAAAGTAGTGTATTCTATAATGGCAGGATAAGTTGTACGGCTGTTGTAAATTCTCTTGGCTCCTTTTAGTTTAGTTCTTCAAGTTTAACTATGAAGTCGCACAACCGCTGCACAAATTACGTTATCCTTAGTCTACTCTCATTTCACTCTCCGTCCCTCTCTCGCTCTCTCGGCCCCCTTTCAGTGGCCTCCGGCAGACAGCCGCGCATGGCCTCCGCCACCGCCAGCCTGCCGCGGTCGGCCGGATCCCGAGCACCGAACCCCGCTGGACGCTCTGCATCCTGCCCTCTGTCTCGGACGAGCGCCGCTGCTCCTGCAGCGAACGTGGAGGAGAGGGAGGAAGGCGGAGAAAAGAAATGGGCCGGGCCGGGCCCACGCGAAAAGAGAGGAGGGGAAATAAAGAAAGGTAAGAAGGGGCCGGATCGGCCTGGCCTCACAATTTTTTTAAAAAAAAAAAAAAAAAAGGATAATGATGATGATGATAATAATAATGATAATAATTTTGTATTTTTAATTAATAATGTATTGTTGTGCAATTTGACTCGTCCATCTTGTCAAACTCATTTATGTCACACAATGTTTGCGAGTACTTGGACCAATTATTTTATTTTGTTTATCATCGTGTTTAGAAGATGCACAAATATTTATGTATTGTAACTAAATTGTCCTGACTGTTATAATTATTCATACATTTGAGCAAGATCCTTTTTACAAGGCTGCTTCAGCACAAAACTATTAATAGAGTTCATCTGTAAGATAAATATGTAGATCTCCCTCAATCTATAATGCATGGGTATAGATTGAAGTTTTATGGAAAGTATAACAACGCTTCTAAAAGTACAAGTTGGCCTCCAATGTTTGGTATAAATGTAAGGAATGAGAAAAGGAATAGGATGTGAATACTAGTCAAAGCGGCAATAAGCAAATCTTATAGGTCTAGAGAAATATGCACAAGAAGGAAGAAAAGCCATAGCCAAACACAATTCTCTCCTCATTACAAATTTCCTGCCTTTTCTTATGTTTCTCTCCTTATTAAAAGTTTAATGGTAGTAAAATTTTTTCTCATTTACCAGCATTATTCTCTTGAAAAAACAAGTTGATGGAAAATCTATACTTAAATTCAGAAAAATTATTTTCTTTTTTTTATTATAAAAAAGTGGAACTCATTTTTTCAAAATACAACTAAATCCCAATGCTTGGTCCCGAAACCTCAAATCTAGGTTGGGGTCCCTTGGCGTTCGTCAAGGGACCTTGATGGGCTCGACACGGCTCTCATGATTGAGTATGCCTAGCCCCGACTCTTCCAAGGCCTAGCCTGGGCCCTCAATGGCTGGGGCAAAGTCCGCTTATGCCAAGACTGAGACTCAAGCACATGGGCCTAGGTTCCCAATGGCTGGGCTCGGGACCTTAGCGGTTGGGCTCGAGTCCCGATTGTTGGTGTCGGGACTCAAGACTTAGGATTGTTGTTATGATGTTTTGTTTCAAAAGTGTGTTTCATATTTTTCATGTAACAAACATGGGTGAATGACTTCCATATATTGCGTGTAAAATATGACAAAATATAGAGAAAATGAAATCCTCTTCCTCCAGCGGGTTCGTTTTCTTCCTGCAGTACAAACGAAGCCAATATACCTTTGGCGTTGCCAAGCCAACATCACCCATCACCATTGCCAACTTTCCCCCCCACGAACTAATTGGCTGTCACTGTCCAGGCCATTAAAAAATGATAACAACCTCCATTTTTAATTACAACATAATCATTTAAATACATGATAAAAATATAGTATATATCACTTCATATTTCATAAAATCCAATTCCAAGAAATAAAAAAGGAAAATCTGGTGTCCGAAAGGGACACCGCAATAATTGTGGCCATTCTTTGCTCTTTTTTTTTTATGGTCAGTGGCCATTCTTCGGTTGGATTGGTGGACATATAAAAGAATGGCGGAGTCAGTCAACCTTCTCGGTTGGTAGACTATTCTTGAGGTCACCGCCGACCGCATTGCTCCGCCTCCCATTTCCTGGACCTTTTCTCTTCCCAGGCCCCCCTCGCAGCCTTCAATCCTCCGATGAAGCCGCCTTAAGATCAGTCTCTTGAAGCACTCCCAACTTCTCTTTTCCTTTCCATAGTTCCAACCCTCCCTTTTCTTGTTCTTCCTTGAAGTAGATCTCAGTTTCTGCTGCCGTTGACTCTCGGTGTCTGCACGATGATCGAGCTTTGGTTTGGTACTTTCTTTGCGGCATCAGCTGAAACTGAGGTAAGATCACGGAAAGAAGAGCAAAAAAGAGAAGGGGCTTTAGCTGATCTGTGCCGAGTCTGTGAGTCCTGCATTTTTTTCTGGTAAATCTGAGCGCTGATATTTTGGGCAATTTTCCACCGTAGCTCACCATTCATAGATATCATTCAAGCACCGTGCTTGCTTAGCAAAACTTCAAGAAGGGTTTGGTTTTGGAGTTTTTGGGCAGTCCCCATTTTTCACATTTTTGGACCCGAACAATGGGTGGGATGTTTAGTAAAGACTCTTCATCATTGGAAAACAGAAATCCTGGATACCAATCTCACCTGACCTCTTATGAAGCCGCCTGTAGAGCCGACCGGAGCTTGCAAGATTTTGACAGGACCTTGCATGATCAAGCTAATAGAGTAATTAGGACACTAGCTGCTAGTGCCGAGGCTCAATCCCTAGCATTGAACTCTATAGGAGAAGCGACCACTGGCGTTCTTGAGATGAACCGTGTACTAGCTAACATCCTTCTTGCATCCAAAGAAGACATATGGAAAGACAAAGAGCTGTCCGATTTAGTGGAGTATTACTTCAACCATGGTCTACAAATATTAGATTTCTACAATTCCCTCGAGAATTGCCTGAGGCAGGCCCATGATAGCCAGTCGAATATTCGACTCGCACTTGTGCGCTTTGAGGAAGAGGGAGGAGAGAATGTGGAAAGGGAGAGGTATGTGGGGACATTGCTGGCGCTCCAGAGATTCAGAGAAGCTGGCGACCCATTCACCGAAGAGTTCTGGATGGTCTTTCACTCTGTGCTTAAGCAGCAGAAAGAGATGTTGCCGAAGTTGGAGGCTTGTATGAACAAGCTTGACAAGAAAGTTAAATCTGCACAAACTTGGAGAAGGGTGACCAATGCCATATTTGTGACCGCCTTCGTGTCGACTTTGATCCTCTCGGTCGTTGCGGTTGCGATTGCTGCGCCGCCTGTTGTGACTGCTCTAGCTGCTGCTCTGGCAGCTCCAATAGGGTCAGTCGGCAAGTGGTGCGATTCTTGGTGGAAAAACTACCGAAGGGAACTAAAAGGGAAAAAGGTGTTGATAGACATAATGTATGAGGGAACTAAGATCTCGATCGAGGACTTGAAGACGATTAAGTCGCTTGTGGGTAGGCTGGAAATTGAGATTGAGTCAATCGTAAAAAAGGCCGACTTAGCTCTTGGAGAAGAACAGGAAGAAGCGGTGAAGCTTGGAATGTTGGAGATCAAGAAAAGGGCGGAAGTTTTCATAAAAACTATAGAGGATCTCAGTACACAAGCTGATAAGAGTAGCCGCGAGATACGGATGGCGAGGACAGTGATATTGCAGAAGATAATGGGACAATCCAGTCGTTAGTTCTTTTCTTATGCTTAGAAAGTTAACGGTTAATGCAGTTCACTGTCTTAGATGAGCTTTATGTTGCAAAGATCATTTCGCTTTTCTCCTTTTGGTTGAAGTTGATCTGGCTAATGTGGCTTCAACCAATTCATGCAAATATAGGAATTATAGAGATTATGAAGCAGTTCTACATGCGTGCTTCAAAATGCGGATGCCTGTCTTCGGGAGAACTTTTGCCTATTTGGCTTCGTCCTATTAATCTAGCTAATGCGATTGCTGATTTGTTTGCTTGATTCACTGAAAGAGAAAAAATTGATTTAAGCGTTACACTAATGTGGTTTTCCAATTCCTTCTATATACGACAAATTAACAAAATTCCGTCATTCGCCAGTAATAATATATGGAGGGAAGCCATAAACTTCGAAGTCTTATACCACATTCTGCTCATGAAGTATCAAGTAAACTGAAGACGCCGAAATATTGGGGTTGCTGAGATGCATTTGTCGGCAGTTAATTCATTGTGGAAGACCATCTATGTAGCAAAACTAGCATTGTCTACAATGAGAGTATCAGTTGTACAGCTGTTGTAAAATCTCCCGGCACTTTCCGATTTAGTTCTTCAAGTTTGACTATGAAGTTGCACGACCGCTGCACAAAATACCTTATCCTTATCTTACTCTCAATGGTCATGTTATTTACCAGGGTAGTTGGTTATAGGAAAATAAAGTGATTTGAGAGTTTGTGCATAGCTTGAAAGGTACTTGAGTGTCATCTCTTAATGAAGAAACGCTAGCATAATTGTTTAGATTCTTCAGTGGAAGTATTAACTACGAAAAGATGTCAAAAATGCATGGACTGATTGTCCCTCTCATCATCTGCTAAACCATGCATTCCATAAACTACAAAATTGCAGCGACTGAATAAAGTCAGTTGCATCTGCCATATTTATTCAGAATTTCCTACAATTTCATGGATTAAAATGGAAAGAATTCCAGAGGCACCATAAAGTTTGGTAACAAAATGCCATGTCATTCTAAGCTCAGTAGCATCACTCATGAAACAATGCTGGAGTGCGATGCATCAGTAACACTTGAAAGATCTAGAATTTCTTCCTTCGGGCATCACATTGAACAAGATCCACACCAGCTGTCAACTATCATCTATCACAGGTCATGCCGTTGAAACCGCTTTCTGGTTGGATTGGCTTTAAATGCTAAACGAGAACTGAAGCGAAGACAAAAGTGGCATCGGAAGAAGAAATGCCAAATTTCAGAAGTTCTGATAATCATATGAAGATTTTGAGGTTGACTAACTCATGAGACACAAATCCAACATGTAGTCATGCAATAGTCTCTCTCATTTCAGTATATGTTATTAGTTATAACATGGTACTTCAAACCACTCACTGACGAAAGAAACCTGCAAAAATGAACTAAAACCTTCATTCTTACGGCGACTTTCAACAGGTAGATGGCAGAAGCACATAAAATAAATCACATTTTGCATTTGAGAGATACTAAACACGAGCATGAGCATCTGCTAACACTGAAGGAAGACCCGAATACCCATCAAATCAACTAAATTCATGACCCCATACATGACGATTTGCTCTTTATTGTTCTTTCCTTTCCTCTTGGTCCACCTCATATTCGTCATTGTCGTCGTCATCCTCGTCATCATCTACTTCTTTATCTGCATCCTCATCATCAAATATAGAGCTATGAGGAAATTTGAGCAGTTCATACTTCTCATCTTCTTCAGTAAGAAATTCCAGCCCATATTTTGTGTCTTGATGCTTCACAAGAAGCCAGCGCAATAATCTTTCTTCCCTATTCAAGTAATGCAGCTCTTTGTTCATCATTGGTGTAGCCATCATGGTCAACTGCATCATCTGACCATGCATGAAGTGCAAGGGAAACATAAAAGCTATATAAATGCCTCGATCAAAGAAACCAACATGAGAGAAATAGCAAGAAACCTACAGTCCTATTTCCTTCACAAGGTGGAAGTGCAACCAACCAAATATCATCTCACTGCTTCATCAGGAAGAGTAGCGGACAGAGAGCCCATCCAAACAGTACACATTAGAGCAGAACAAGGGTGAATTACACTAGACATCATTTGACTTAACTTTCAATTAGATCTCACTCAACTTTCAAATTCAGCACGTAGACTCTGTTGATCACTGTAATATTGACACGGAAGACATGTGTCTTTATTAGACTTTCATTGCAGATATTTTTGCATTGCAACTCACTCAACTTTAAATAAATTTCTTTGTGGTCACTAAACTTTCCTTTAGTTTTATAAAATATAATTGAACTTATATTGCCACAAAATCAATATTAAAATCAGATTAAAATTATACAAACCATCTGTTAAATCAGGTTTCCAGTGAGTCCGTCGCCAGTCATTCGCCATAGTTACTTGATTGAAAGCAGAACCAGAGTGAATGAAAAGTTGAAAATGAATAGCTAGTTTGAAAGTTGGTAAACAGGAGAGTTAACTCTGGTGTGATTTCCTGCCAGGCCAACATCGCAAAATTTAATCTTCCATCAATCACTATTGTAATCTTTGATTAACTTAGATCAAAAGAGACTATTGTAAGTATCAACAGCAATAAGCTAGGATGGTAATGGCATCAGCGCAAAACCGAACATAAAACTAACATCCATTATGGGATTTCCTCATAAGCTAGTTAATATTTGTTCCAAGATATCTGCCTATCTAATTATCATCTCCCATGGCTTCAACTTTTAACATAAGGCAAATAGCCAGCCGAAGACAATACCACATTATGAGATTTTCTCATAAGCTAGGACAATTTTGGTCGACATATGTGCCAACATAATCAATTCCATTTTTTAAAGCTATTCAAAGTGATGAGAGCTATTTCCACAATAACGTTGGGATTTGGCGGCTTTTGCTTGAAGATCCTACGTTTATCGTTTTCCAAATATCCCCAAAGCACTAAAGCAACCATGGCTAGATTTGGAAAATTGTTTTTGTGCTTTAATATATTACTGATCCATCACTCAATTCACGAAAATTCCTAGCTTGAAACTTGTTGGTTCAACTATGTTAATGCTATTAATGTTCGTGATTAAATCTCAGGCTAACTCTTAAATAGGATCAGGAACTTGTGAACTATTGCAACAAAAGTACTGATCGGTTGAATCGGGACAATAGTTCTTCACAAAATTGTCTCAGTAACTTCACAAGACGACCCAATAATAGAATATTTATAGTGTCATCGTGGTTTGCAAGGAGATTTAATAATGTTGATTGACTAAATCAAAATAGGCCTACAGATGATTGATTTCTCTTTGGTTTGGTTGCAAGCAAATGTGTATGTGGATCCTCCATGTATACTGAACAGGGAGAATTTTATGTAATTGAGCTTGATGATGATCCTCTGAACGAGATCCATTAATGGGTTTGGATGTTCTTGGAGGTGTGCATGACTCCACTTGGCAATTCAATTTTGTAAATCTGTCTTAGCACACATAACATTATCTCAATGCCTTTGGTTTAGTTCCTGATTTTTTCTTATGATTTATGTTTTATTGGAGTAGATAGTTATTTTTCGCTTGATATGTGCCATGCAAACATTTCTCCGGCAAGAATAATGAGCATAGGTGTCCAATCGATGAACAACATTGAATTTATCATAAATTTTTTGAAGCCTCATTCAACTTTGCTTGACAACCTTTGAGTTCAAGTAAATTGAGCACTCAATGTAAGATCTGCTGCTAGTGGGCCCAAAAAGAAGAAAAAGGGAGAAAAGTTGAAAAGTTTTTTTTTTTTTGGTCAGTCCTATTCTATTCCTATTCTACACTCTCTCTCAGACTTTTGCATTGCCTCTTGCAGGGCGTGGGAGTCGAAACCCACTCTTGAAACTTACGCGTCCCCACCCCATCCCCCCTGAGAAGGTGGAGATTTGAACCCCTCACCTCCCCCTTCCATGTTGGAAGGGTGGCCACTGGGGTGAACCCCCAGTGGTTGAAAAGTCAAAAGAAACAAAGAAAGGACAGTGGAGCTTCGGCCACCATTAAGAGAGAGAGAGAGAGAGAGAGAGAGAGCCCACTCAAGGAAAATAAAGAAAAAAGAGAGAAGAGAGAAAAAAGAGAAAGGAGAAAGAAAAAAAATGGAAAAAGGGGAAAATTTTGACGCGTTCACGATCCGGACGACTCATCAAGCCGACTCAACTTTGTTTTATAATGCTGGTAAGTGATTGAAGCCTCTAATTGTCTATTGGAACGAATTGTCACAATTAGGGCTTGAAATTTGGAATTCTTGGAGATTTGTGTAGCGAAGTTAGATTTTTCAGTCGTTGAGTTGACTATTTTTGTAGAAATGTTTTATAGATCTTGATTTGAGCTTACAGTTTGCCCATAATGGAATTTTAAATTTTGATGCGCATTCTAAAAACAATACCTTATAATAAATTTGAGCCTGAATTTTAGTCGTTTTCAATGAGGTTTTGGGGCGGCTAAGTTGGGGTTTCGTAGTGTATCAAGAGAGCTTTCTAAGAACTGTAAGATGTTTCAAAACGGAATTTTGTGGAGGAGATTATGGCACAATGAAGTTTAGCCTGTGGGTTGTGCCTAGCAGACATCAATAAGTTGCCACTAGAGGCAAGCTTTTCGTTGGCATGTAGGTGTCGTTTTATCGACAAATAGGTGTAGTATAATCGGGTCGTTCATTAGAATATATTTTTACGCAATCTTTTGATATTGTTTTTCAATTAATTGTTAAGAATTTGAGTGCGTTGGTTCAAGCAAGCACTGTAGTTAGACACTATATCTTCTTTGTATTTTAAACTCATGTTTTGAAAAACATTATGGATTATATATGCTATGAGTTGATAAATAACATCTCTTGTTAGGTGAAACACGATCGAGTTTTTACTGCCATTTTGTTATTTGAAAGAGAGAAGTATCCTTTGACTTTGGTTTGAATGATTGCCTGAAAATGATTTGTGGCAACCTTTTATGAAAGAATCTTGAAACATTTGTGATTTTTGAAGAACACTTCAATATTTATATATCAAATGTCTGAGTTGTGAGATAATTCTCATTCTAATGATGAATTATTGGATATTTGTGATTGATAATTGATGCTCGGTGTTTTTGTGAACCCTAAGGGGTGTGTAGGCATATGCATACTAGTCTAGAATATCATTGTGAGCATTGGTTAATAATATGTGGAGATCTAACCAAGGGAGAATCTTGGTCGTTCTGTTATGGACGCTATGCATGATCATATATAGACATTTGAGCATGAGTTGATCAATGAAGTGAATCATTGACATGTGATTCAAGCTTGGTCGATGGAATGGACCATCAACATGTGGTTTGATGAGATTAATCAATGGAATAGACCATCGATACATATTTTGTGAGATTGATCAATGGATTGGACTATTTGTGTTTTCAGTATTTGTGTTATGAATATATATTATGTTAAAGTGAGTCATGTTTGTATTTTAAATGTACATAATGATTTCTCGTTCCGCTTAGAAAAAATGTATTATTCAATGAGTCCTGATAGCCTACTCCTCTCATTTACTTGTTTTTCAGGTTTTTCAACGAGCCGCAAGTAGGCGTGAGCATCCGTTAGCGGGGAGGACATTTTATGGTGGAGACTTTTTGGTATAAGTTGTATATAATTGATAAGCTTGTGAGTTAGTTTTTGGTGAAGGTATATATATATATATATATTGGTTTGGTGGTTTATAGAAAACTCTGATATTGTAACCAAATGTCCTTTTTGCGTGTGTATATATATATGTATATATGTTGATTTTAGGCTGAATTTTGGTTATATTAAGGTTGCGTCCTTTGATGAAATGACGGTCATGTCATACCCTTATTCTTGTGAATCGGGGTGTGACCAATGGACTGTTATTATTACAGTACATTAAAAACCGTCACATAATCATTTTTCTTTTTTCCCGCTAACAGGTTGGCCATCATTGCTTTCGAGGCCATTAAAAATGATAACTACCTCCATTTTAATTATAACATAATCATCGGCACCCCCTAAATGATGATGACAAAAAAAAAACGCATTTAAATAAGTAATAAAGATGTAATATATCACTTCATATTTCATAAAATCCAACTCCGAGAAAGAGAGATAAAAAGATAGGGCATCCGAAAAGCACCTCAGAATATTGGTGAAACTACGAAAAACAAAGACTTAAGCTCTAAGGAGTAAGGACAGAGGATAGACAAAAATGGGAAAATGAGTCAACCTCCTCGCTTGGAAGACTGATCCTGAGTTTACTGCCGACCGCATTGCTCAGCCCCTCATCTCCTGGGCTTCTCCTTCTTCCCAACTCCCCTATGCAGCCTTCAATCCTCCGATCAGGCTGCCTCGAGATCAGCCTTTTGTAGCACTCCCAGTTTCTCGGTTCCTTTGATAATTCCAAGTCCCCCTTTTTCTTGTTTTTCTTGGAGTAGATCTCAGTTTCTACAGTTGACTCTTGGTGTCTGCACGGTGATTGAGCTTGGTTTGGTCCTTCTGGAGGAGTTGAAGTGAAAATAATATCGTCTTTCCTATGCGTATCAGCTGAAACTGAGGTAAGCTCACAAAAAGAAGTGCAAAAAAGAGAAGGGGGTTTAGCTGATCTGTGAGTTTTCAGCAATCCCCATTTCTCACATTTTGAATCCAAACAGTGGGCGGGGAATTTAGTAAGAATAAGGAAGTAGACTCTTCATCAATGGAAGACAGCGATCCTAGATAACAGTCTGACCTGACCTCTTATGATGCTGCCTGTAGAGTCGACCTGAGCTTGCAAGATTTGGACAAGACCTTACCCGACCGAGCTGATAGAGCAATTAGGACACTAGCACTTGGTGCTGAGGCTCAGTCCCTAACGTTCAACTCTCTAGGAGAGATGACCACTGGCTGTCTTGAGATGGACCATGAAGTAGCTAAGGTCATTCTTGAATCCATATGGAATGACAAAGAGCTGATCCATTTAGTCGATTATTACTTCAATCATTGCCTACAGATATTAGATTTCTACACTTCCCTGAAGAATTGCCTGAGGCGGGTCCATGATAGCCAGTCGAGTATTCGACTTGCACTTGTGCACGTTGAGGAAGAGAGAGGAGAGAATGTGGGAGGAAAGAGGTATGTCAGGACATTGCAGGAGCTCCGGAGACTCAGAGAAGTGGGCGACCCATTCACAGAAGAGTTCTCGAAGCTCTTTCACTCGGTGTATAAGCAGCAGGAAGAGATGTCGCAGAAGTTGGAGGCTTGTAAGAAGAAGCTTGACAAGAAAGTTAAATCTGCACAAACTTGGAGATGGGTGACCAATGCCATATTTGCGACCGTCTTCGTGTCCGCTTTGATTTTGTCAGTCGTTGCTGCTCTGCGAACTTCAATAGGGGCAGTTGGCAAGTGGTGCGATTCTTGGTGGAAAAACTACCGAAGGGAACTAAAAGGGAAAAAGTTGTTGATAGACCTAATGAATGAGGGAACTAAGATCTCGATCGAGGACTTGAAGACGATTCGGTCGCTTGTGGGTAAGCTGGAAATTGAGATTGAGTCGATCATGCAAAAGGCCGACTTCACTCTTGGAGAAGAACAGGAAGAAGCGGTGAAGCTTGGAATGTTGGAGATCAGGAAAAGGGCGGAAGTTTTCATGAAAACTATCGAGGATCTCAGTACACAAGCTGATAAGAGTAGCCACGAGATACAGAGGGCGAGGACAGTGATATTGATTAGGATAATTGGACAACCCAGTCGTTAGTTCTTTTCTTATGCTTAGAAAGTTAAAGGTTAATGCAATTCACTGTCTTAGATCAACTTTATGTTGCAAAGATCATCTCGTTTTTTTCCTTTTGGTTGAAGTTGATCTGGCTAACGTGGCTTCAACCAACTCATGCAAATATAGAGATTATAGAGACAATGAAGGAGTTCTACATTGGTGTGCTTCAAAATGCAGATGCCTGTCTCCGGGAGAACTTTTACCTGTTTGGCTTCGGCCTGTTAATCTAGCTAATGTGATTGCTGATTTGTTTGCTTGATTCACTGAAAGAGAAAAAATTGATTCAAGCATTACACTAATGAGGTTTTCCAATTCCTTTTAAATATGACATATTAACAAATTCTGTCATTCGCCAGTAATAATATATGGAGGGAAACCATAAACTTCGGGGTCTCATACCCCATTGTGCTCATGAAGTGTCAATGCATATCTTAGCAGTTAATTCATTGTGGAAAACCATCTATGTAGCAAAACTAGCATATTCTACAATGGCAGGATAAGTTGTTCGACCATTGTAAAATCTCTTGGCTCTTTTCGGTTTAGTTCTTCAAGTTTAACTATGAAGTCGCACAACCGCTGCACAAAATACGTTATCCTTATTTTGCTCTCATTGGTCATGTCAGTTGCCAGTGTAATTTGATGACGGAAAATAAAGTGATCTTAGAGTCTGTGAATAGCTTGAAAGGTACTTGCGTGTCATCTCTCAATGAAGAAACGCTACTATAATCGTTTAGATTCTTCAGTGAAAGTATTAACCACAAAAAGATGTCAGAAATGCATGGACTAATTGTTCCTCTCGTCATCTGCTAAACCATGCATTCCATGAACTACAAAGTTGCGGGGACTGAATAAAATCAGTTGCATCTGCTATATTCATTCATAATTTCCTACAATTTCATGGATTAAAATGGAAAGAATTCCAGATGCACCATGAAGTTCGGTAACAAAATACCGATGTCATTCTAAGCTCAGTAGCATCACTCACGAAACACTGCTGGAGTGCGATACATTAGTAACACTCGAAAGACCTAGAATTTCTTCCTCCGGGCGTCACATTGAACAAGATCCACACCAGCTGTTAACAATCTATAGCTATCCGAGAGAGGTCGGAGCTGGGTTGCCGCGCGAGCGAGAGGAGAGAAGAGAGACTAAGCATACTAGATTAAACCATGTTCACGACATCTCAGCTCAGACAAACGACGGTGGCTTAATCATCCCACCGAGAACCCAATCATTGCAGCAAGAACGACAAGCACGACAGAAAAATCCAAGAGAAAAGGCAAACAGAGAAGCGCCCCGCTGCAGGGGATTGAACCCGGGTCTCCCGTGTGACGGGCGAGGGGGATAAAGGGTGAAGCAGGCTTGAGGGTGTCAGCGGGGGCCGTCGGCGGGGGCTTGGGCGCGGCCGAGATGCCGGGGAGGCTGGCTGGCTGGCTGGCTGGCTCTCTGATTTCACTCTCCGTTCCTCTCTCACTCTCTCGGCCTCCTTTCAGTGGCCTCCGGCAGCCGCGCATGGCCTACACCACTGCCAGCCTGCCGCGGTTGGCCTGATCCCGACCACCGAACCCCGGTGGATGCGATGCTCTGCTCTGCTCTGCATCCTGCCCTCTGTCTCGGACAAGAGTCGCTGCTCTTGCAGCGAGCGTGGAGGAGAGGGAGGAAGGGGAAGAGAAAGGAAAAGGGCCGGGCCGCGCCCAAGCGAAAAGAAAGGAGGGGAACAAAGAAAGGCAAGAAGGGGCCGGATTGGCCCGGCCCCGCAATTTTTTTAAATAATAATTATAATAATAATAATAATAATTATTATTAATTAATACATGTATTGTTGCACGATCTAACTCATCTATCTTGTCAAACTCATTTATGGCACATAAACCTATGTATGCCAGTATCTGGATGAGTTTTTTTTTTTTAATCATCAAGTTTAAGATTTCCCAATTGTTATAAGCATTTGAGCTCAAAATTTGAGCAAGATCCTTCTACTAGGTTGCTTCAGCCCAAAACTATTAATACAGTTCATCTGTAAGATCGTAAACGACATCTCCATTCACCAAATTCACCTAGGAACAATATGGGTGCTGCTTAATTATGTGTCATTTTGCATGAGAGAGGGTCCTCCTTCCAAAACAGTCTCATTTGTCAGCGGATCCCTCTAGACTGCAGCAGTGAGACCTACTCCATTACTTCCTTTGCTTGTGGTGTATACCCCTCTGGGTGCAACAATTATTATACGGTTCATAAGTTGACTTTTTGCAACCCCAGGATCACCATCTGACAAATTTGTAGCTCTCCCGGTATTTTATAATGCAACATACACTGAAGTTTTAGAAAAAACATAGATGAAAAGTACAAGAACGCTTCTGAAAGAACAAACTGCCCTCGAATGTTCGGTACAAACAGAAGGAATGATAAAAGAAATATGATGTGAATACTAGTCAAAGCAGCAATAAGCAAAATATATAGGTCTGGAGAAATATCCACAAAAAGGAAGAAAGGCATAGTCAGAAATGACAATTCTCTCCTCATTACAAATTTTGTATAAGCAAAACTCATGTTGCTACACATCAGCACATCTACTGGTTAACTACATTACCTCTACTATCCTAGTGTATAAAAGGAGAAACCGGTCGGTCTAGAAGTTGAAAGTCCATCATACAACAATACTACTATTTTTACCTTCTTCCATCCTCCAGTGTTTGGTGAGGGGCTCCAACAAGAAGGAGAAGCAAAGCCTTTTTAATGTCCCCATGTCCAAATATTTTAGGTGCTGATGAACATGCCAACTTGTTATACAAATTATCATCCTCTGCTACACGTGTAATTTGTGCTTCATCTCCTCTTTAAGTTTGTAATTGCAGTAAAAATTATACAAATTCTTCTTTAGGCCTAAGATAGATGATAATCTTTTCATGGTTGAAAGGTGCAAGTGCAGGAATTTCAATTTAAATAAGAAACTATATAAGTTATCTATCCTCAAGCTAGTCTAGACAAGGAATGACTTGACAACCATTTTTTACCAACAATTAATTAGAATGGTTAGTGATTTTGGGCTCCTTAATAATCGCACAAGCTTCCCCTGTGAGCTAGTGGAGGCTTGCAATTGCGTTGGTCAATACCGAGCAGTCAGTCTCTATTTCTATAATGTCGTGCCCACGAGAGAGTGTTGGTGTTTGTTTCGATAAACAAGCATACATGCATAAGTAAATTAAGATCAAACGTCTGATCGCAGTAGAAGTAAAAATACTTATACGAGTGTTTCCATAGCATTTACGTGCATTTTAACAAAAATGCATAGAATAGCTAAAGGGGCTAATCATATTAACCTTGTACCGTGCTCCAAAATTTGGTTCAGAAGTTTCTTCGGGTTTTGAGCACGAATGTCTGATGTCCTCACAACAGTAGTTCTGACATTCTTCAGACTCTAACCGCGAACGTCTGACGCCTTCTAGTAACACTGGTTCTGACGTTCTTGGATTCTTGACCACGAACGTCTGACGTCTTTCAATAATACTAGTTCTGACGTTCTTCAGATGCAGAACGTCTGATCTCTTCATAGGCTCTGACGCTCTTCAGATCTAGCCCCACAAGTGTTAGGCCTCTAGTTCAGACACACCACCAATTCTCATGTTGAACATAAGAGAGAAATTGAGAGATCTCACAACTACAATTGTGCTAGCAATTGCTCTTGTGTGAGTATTTTGTTGATCAGTATCAGTACTCTCAATTATCGATTGTCGGTTGTTGATCGTCCATTATCTAGTGATATGTTCTCTGTATTACCTTTTATAGGCAGTGCATATCACATTTAAATCGGCGCATTAACTCTAAACCGTTTTAGAATTAATTCGGCCGTAACTCCTGAAGGGCGTAAGTTCTGATACCGTTATAGATACTAATTCGGGCATTAACTCTGTAACTGTTACAGAGCATTATTCTAGACGTTTATTTGTAACTGTTACAAGTCTTTATTGTAGGTATTAACTTTGTAACTATCACAAATACTTAATTTGGCCGTTACTTCTGAAACTGTTTAAGAGCATTAATTGGTCATTAATCTAAAACCGTTTTAGATCATTAAACTGCCCATTTATTCTAAAACAGTTTCAGATCAGTTCTGAAACCATTTTAGAACTTAATGTGACCGTTACATTTGAAAAACATTTCAGATCTTTAATTTAGCCATTAAGTTTGAAACCGTTTCAGATCATTAATTTGGCTATTGATTCTGAACTCACTTCAGATCATTAATGATGCAATTAACTCTAAACTCACTTCAGATAATTAATCCAGCTATTAATTCTAAACTCACTTTAGATTATTAATTCGGTCACTGAATCTGAACACGCTTCAGAGCTTTGATTCGGCCGTAAAGTCTGAAACCCGCTTCAGAGTTTGTAAACTCTGATGCCCCTTCATCAAAACTTTTATTTCTAGCCCGACTCAATCTGATTGGCTCAATTGCAAACACATTTGTAATATTCTCTCTCTCTCGTTCAAACATCATTCTAATTGGTTATGGTGTATGACATCCATAGGTTCATCACTAAGCTGGTAGCAGGATTTGTACTAACACATTAGCACAACCAAGAGAACTGATTATCCAGATCAATCTCTTGTTCCTGCAAATCATGAGTGACATCTAGCAATATATCATGGCTACTCAGACGGTGTGAAATGTCTTAGAACATAATGAACCTGTTAGCTTTGGCGATTGTGTAATTCGATCATTCTGTCTCATCATGTCCCGATCGAACAAAGGCCATGGAACTATTGGTCAAGCCATCAATTCGATCATATGCCCAAATCTAATTGACATGTATTCTTCGAGATATGAACCATTCATTCTCGGTTATAATCCCGGTTGAGGATTTCAATACAATGTCACGATTAGATTGCATAGGACATCAATCTTGTATAACAAGAAGACAGATCCCACATTGCGCACGCATGTGGCTTCGTATATGAACAAACTATGACCATCAAGTACAAAGACGGTTCGACGAAGCGTCAATATGCGCACTTGTGAACCATAGTCATCCAACACACAAGTTAGCATCGTGCCTCAGGTCTAAGGATCGTTACACCTAACCAAAGTATGAACGATCAGACATTAACCCCGCTAAAAAGCTTCCATGTCGCTAATCGTTCTATGTATGTCATGTTCAGTGAACTTGTTCAAGACAAGCACCTGTGTTCTACTCGGATATCACAATACCCAATAACTTGTGACTCATCATCTCCTCAAGTATCCAATATTGAAGTGAAGCTTGAGAACACACCGGTCTCAACAGGATCATCAATATTCTTTCAATGATCCATTGATCGGGAACTGTTTAAAGATTAATCATAACTGTAACCTGTCACACATATTCTTAACACCTTAAGAATAGGTTCAGTCGTAGTTGATCTTATGGACCTCATTCATATAAATTGGATGATGAATGAGAAAACTTATTTTCCATTAAATAATCCCCAACATGTAACTATTACATTGTTGCTTTAAGGCATATAACTAACAGAGAGAAGGTAATTTAAGGCTCCGTCTTCTTCATTCGGAGGAGAGAGGATGCAATTGAGGGCTTTGACCACAAGAGCTGACGACGTAGCCATCGATTTCGTGCCTCCATTGAACAATCGACTTGCGAAATTGCGACATACCCACGCCATCAACCATTATGTCACATAAGATAGGAAAGCCCCATTAATATTCACCTTAAAGTTGCAATCTTTGGTGGCTAATAATGCCAGATTCACAAATATTAATACAGGACCTCCCCTTTTAATTTATAAGTATTCCCCTCTTCGAGAATGATTAGAATCCTTCTTGAATAACATCGTTCTATATGGATGGATGAAGTAAACTCTTGTCCCTCCAACTCAATCAATATCAACAACATGTCATGATGCTTCGGTTAGACCTGCTACTATAGACTGCTTTTAGCTTTTATAGTGGCCCCTTCACTTCCACTTTGGTGTGGTTTTTGTTTGTATTGTAATAAATTAAACATAAGCTTTCACTTCAAAGATGCTACTTGAAGACGAAAGGTGAACTCGGCGAGTAGCCCAATAACAAAGCATATATTTTCTAGTCACGACTAATTACCCTTACGAATCTATTCGAATTATTAACGAATTCCTAAAATTTTAGGTAGGATGGGGGTTGTAATTCCAACAGTTTGATGTTTTACCCTTTTCGACTTCAGCTTTGTTTGTCAAAAAATTCCATTTTTTAAAGCTGCTCAAAGTGATGAGAAATCATTGGGGGTTCGCCCCAGTGGCCACTCTTCTAACTTGGAAGGGGGAGGTGAGGGGTTCAAATCCCCACCTTCTTAGGGGGGATTGGGGTGGAGACGATTTCATTTCAGGAGTGGGTTTTGACTCCCACGCCCTGCAAGAAGGCAGGACAAAAGTCTGAGAGTGAGTATTAGAGTAGGAATAGAGTAGGACCGACAAGAAAAAAAAAGAAGTGATGAGAGCTCTTTCCACAACAACTCGGGGTTTGGTGGCTTTTGCTTGAAGATGGCTACATTTCTTGTTTTCCAAATATCCCCAAACACTAATGCAACCATGGCTAGATTTGGTAAGTTGTTTTTGTGCTTTAATATATTACTAATCCATTCCTCAATTCACAAAAATTCATAGCTTGAAATTTGTTGGTTCAGCGCTGGATTCGATCAAATTTCTTTGGTCCATGTGCTAGATTCGCCCATATTTGTTGGTCTAATGCTAGATTCGCCCAAATTTCTTTGGAGGAACAAGAATAAAGGAATTTGGGGAAATGCAATGAACAATAAATGCGGAAAATTTGGGGAAATTGGGTTATTAAGAACAATAAATGCGAAAAGCTAGGGGAAATGCGATTCACTTGGAGGAAGAAGAATCGAGCAATTTGGGGAAATGTGACAAACAAGAAATGCAGGAAATTTGAGGAGAAATTCCTTGTAAGGGGCAATAACATAAGAAATCTTCTCCTCCTTTAAGACCTTCCACATGCAATTATAAAAATCAAGATGCGATAAATTCATTAGAAAATTATATTTTAACTTACTTTAACTACATAGTGTATGACTAGGAGTATTTTTCATACTTTGATTAGCTCATTTCCAATCTTAGGCGTGATGTCAACGGCTATTTTATAGTACCGATTAGCTTTTTCAAATACTCTTCGTAAGCACAATTAATGTGTTTCTTCTTGGCACCATGTAAGCAAGGTAACCATTATTAGGGAAATCCCTTATGAAGTTTTGAAGATGACAAAATAAATCAAAGGCTACCAACGTGTTTAATGGTTGAGTAACAGACTATGCAGATGATAGAACGTATAAATAATATTGTCAAAGTCTATACTTGAAAGAACCAGAAAATAGATTCTATGCTGAAGCTGAACTTATTCAGACTGTGTCCAGACCTTAAGGCTAAATATGTTCAGAAGCAGAATATGTTTAGACTTACGTCCAGATTGTAAAGTCTATTTCAAATGGAAGACACTCAGACTCTACTTTAGACGGAAGACACTCAGACTTTACTTCCAATAGAACACTTTTAGACATTACATCCAGAAGGAGACACAAGTCTAGAACGTGATAAGGTTCAAAATGAGACACAAGTTCAGAACGTAGCAGATTTAGAACGAGACAACTCAACAGAATATAACACAAGCCCCAGACATATAACGACTAGTGATCTGGTTTGGATTTCATACCAAGATAGATTTGATTGATTCAATCTAATTGATTAACAATTGGATCTTGAAGACAATAACTTTCTAAACAGAGAAACTCTACTTATGGAAACTAAGATTCTTTTTGTATAGACAATCGGAATCAACTTGGGATTCTACTTCTGTCACTCAACGGCTACTAAATCTTCTAGATACAAATATGTCCAATAGGTAGATTGGAAGACGATCCTCTAGATACTGTCCAATGGCTAGTTTGGAAGTGGAGGAGTATTTAAGGAGACCAAGGACCGATGAGCAAGTAAGAGACGGAGCGTAAAATTTATAATTCCAAAGTCCGAGCGACCTTCAATTATACACTTGTCTTTGGTGAGCTTAAACGTTTGTGATCGTGAGAGAAATACCAAAAGAGTGACTTAGTGAGATAGTGTGATTTACTACTGAGTGTTAGCACTCCAAGTTGTAATCTCTTGTTGATCACATAGAATCTAGCCAAAAAGCTGTTAGCGTGAGAGAGTGGACGTAGGCTTGATCTAAGCCGAACCACTATAAATTTTGTGTGCAACATTCTCTTTCCTTAACTCTTCTTATTTAAGTCTGTTGCATACTTACAGGTTTTTTCAGAAATCTGTTCCATCGCATAATAGATTCTGAACATCTACCAGAAATCTAGTGGCTCGCTTATTCGACTCTGATCCTTATTTAGACTTTGCCTGAAATTTATTTTATTCCACATTTATTTGCCAAGGTTTATTTTAAATACCTATTTACCCCAATCTAGGTGTTCGTGCTAGCACTTTCAGTCATTGTACGATCAACTCTTTATTATTTAGGATTTGCTCAAAACCAATAAGATAAATAGACAAGTGAACACACTAAATATTTGAAAAAACAATTGAACATTATGGGTTTTAGCTCAAAGGTAAGTTCTTCATGTTTAACTATCAAGTTGCACAACTGCCAAACAAAATACCTTATTTCTTGGGTCTAGTGACGCGCAAGCTATGGATTTATACCCTATGTACTTTGTTAATGTGATTAATGCTCGTGATAAACTCTCAGGCTAACTCTTAAACATGATCGGGAACTTGTGAATTGTTGCAACAAAAGTACTGTTCGGTTGTATTAGGACATTAGTTCTTCACGAAATTTTCTCCGTAACTTCGCAAGACGAACCGATAATATAATATCTATAGTGTCATCGTGGTTTGTAGGGAGATTTAATAATGTTAATCGACTAAATCGAAATAGGCCTCCAAATGACTGATTTGTCTTTGGTTCGGTTGCAAGTAAACGTTTATGTGGATCCTCCATGTGTAGTGAACAAGGAGAATCTTATGTAATTGAGCTTGATGATGATCCTTTGAACAAGATCTATTAATGGGTTTGGATGTTCTTGTAGGTGTGCGAGACTTCACTTGGCATTTCAATTTTGTAAATCCATCTCAGCACACATAACATCATCTCAATGCTTTAGGTTTATTTCCTGATCTTTTCTTATTATTTATGTTTTATTGGAGTAGATCGTTATTTTCTGCTTAATTTGTGCCATGCATAACATGCAACTTTCGTGACAGCATGATCCCTATATATGCAAGCATTTCTCCGGCAAGAATAATGACCATAGGTGTCTGGTCGATGAACAACATCGAATTTTTCACAAAGCTTTTGAAGCCTTGTTCAAACTCTGCTCAATAACCTTCGAGTCCAAGTAACTTGAGCACTCAATGTAAGATTTGTTGCTGGTGGGCCCAAAAAGAAGAAAAAAGGAGAGAAGTTGAAAAGTCAAGAGAAAGAAAGAGAGGACAGTAGAGATTCGGCCACTTATAAGGGGGGAGAGAGAGAGAGAGAGAGAGAGAGAGGAGACTGAGAGTCCACTCAGGGAAAAGAAAGAAAAAAGAGAGAAGAGAGAAAGAAGAGAAAGGAGAAAGAAGAAAGGGAAAAAGGGGAAAATTTTGGCGCGCTCAAGGGAAAGATGGGAAAATTTTGCGCGCTCACGACTCGAACGACTCATCAAGCTGACTCAATTTTGTTTCACAATGTTGGTAAGTGATTGAAGCCTCTAATTGCCTATTAGAACGAATTATTGCAATTAGGGCTTGAAATTTGGAATTTTTGAAGATTTGTATGGCGAAGTTCGATTTTTGAGTCGTTGAGATGCGTATTTTTGTAGAAATGTTAACTTAGGATGTTGTAAAGCTATAATATTTTACAGATCTTTAATTGAGCTTACCGTTTGCCCGAAATAGAATTTTAAAGTTTGACGCGCGTTCTTGAAACAATACCTTACAATAAATTTGAGCCTGAATTTTAGCCAATTTCGCTGAGGTTTTGAGACGGCTGAGTTGGATTGTCGTGGTGCATCAAGAGAGCTTTCTAAGGACCACAAGATGACTCAAAACGGAATTTTGTGAATGAAGTTATGGCTCGACAAAGTTTAGCCCGTAGGTCGTGTCTAGCGGACGACAATGGGTTGCCGTTAGAGGCAAGCTTTTCGTTAGCATGTAGGTATCATTTTATCGACAGATAAGTATAGTATAATCGAGTCATTCATTGGAATATTTTTTTAAGCGATCTTTTGATGATGTTTTTCGATTAGTTATTAAGAATTTGGATGCGTGGACTCGAGCAGGTTCCGTAGTTGGTTTTTGGTTTTTCCCAGGTGAGTGACATTATATCTTCTTTGTATTTTAAACTCATGTTTCGAAAAACGTTATAGATTATATATGCTATGAGTTAATAAATAGCATATTTTGTTACGTAAAACAAGATCGAGTTTTTACTGCCATTTATTTGAAAGTGAGAAGTATCCTTTGACTTTGATTTGAATGATTGCCTGGAAATGGTTTGTGGAAACCTTTTATGAAAAAATCTTGAAACGTTTGTGGTTTTTTAAGAATGCTTTGATATTTATATATCAAATGCTTGAGTTGTAAGATCATTCTCATTTTGATGGTGGATTACTGGATATTTATGATTGATAGTTGATGCTCGATGTTTCTGTAAACCTTAAGAGGTGTGTGGGTATGTGCATACTAGTTTAGGATATCCTTGTGAGCTGAGCAACCAATTAATAATATGTGGAGATCTAACCAAGGGGGAATCTTGGTCGTCTTGTTACGGGCGTTATGCGTGATCATGGATAGACATTTGAGCATGAGTTGGTCAACGAAGTGAAACATTGACATGTGATTTGAGTTCAGTCAATCGAATGGACCATCAACGTGTAATTTGATGAGATTAATCAATGGAATAGACTATTGATACATATTTTATGAAATTGATCAATGAACTGGACTATTGGTGCTTTCAATATTTGTGTTATATATATATTATGTTAAAGTGAGTCATGGTTGTGTTTTAAATGTGCATTGTGATTTCTCGATCCGCTTAGAAGAAGTGTATTACTCAATGAGTCGTGATAGCCTACTCCTCTCATTTACTTGTTTTTCAGGTTTTTCAACGGCATCCGTTATCAAGGAGGACATTTTGTGGTGGAGTCTTTTTGGTATAAGTTGTATACAGTTGATAAGTTTCATTTTGTGGTGGAGACTTTTTGGTATAAGTTGTAACAATTAATAAGTTTGTGAGTTAGTTTTTGATAGAGGTAGGTTTGGTGGTTTATAGAAAACTCTGATATTGTAATCAAATGCCCTCTTTGTCTCGTGCTCGCGCGCGTGCGCGGATGTTTATAGGTTGATTTCAAGTTAAATTTTGATTATATTGAGACTGCGTCCTTTGATGGAAGGACAGCCATGTCATACTCTTATTCTTGTGAATCAAGGTGTGATACTTAAATCAGTTGAGCTTGAAGCTTAAGAGTGTCCAAATGAAGTAGCTAACAAGCATATTCAACTAATTGCACCATGAGCCGAGTCAAGCTCGAGTAACAAATTAGGTCAACCTGATTCTACTACCTACGTTTAAACAAAACATGCCCCTTTCTGGAAAAAAAAGAGCAAGTCGAAAAATAGCTTAATATTAATGCGCCTTGAGGGAAAATAATGGATTTGGTTTCAATGACCAATAGAAAACAATCCGTATCAGATTAGAATATGAATAGTGGCTGAGATGAGAATAGAACAAAAGAGATATGCAAATATCAATTATCTCAGATATCAAGGTCTGGGAGGTTCAAAAAAAGGCAATGGAACAAAGTCAAAAAAAAAAAAAAAAACAGAGAGCATCGGTGAGACTACGATACTACGAGTCTACAAGTTTACAACGACCTAGTCACTTGTAGAGACATTAGATTAAAAAGAATACTGATCCATTTGACAACAAAGTTCCTGCCTTTTCTTATGTTTAATTTAATGGAAGGGGTTTGAAGTCCCTTATTCCATTTTGAAGGAGGGAAGAGGATGACGACGAGGGAGAACTTCTCTTGGGAAGGATTTTGAATCCTTAGGGTAGGACTAGGGTTAGCATTGGAGCAATTATGGTCTATTTTCTTTTTGCAATTTGCATTCATATTTAGACTTGGCGCGTTTCGATTGGATGAGCATTAGTTCGTTTTTTCTTATAATGCGGCAAACTAGGAGCAAAACAGAGAGCATCGGTGAGACTACGATCACATGCTTCGGGGACAAATGTGATTTCTATATAGATGCTGGAGTCACATTCGAAGAGGAGGTACAGACGGCTTCACCTTCCGCAAAATCGTGTTTATAAGATAATTGTACACATCCAAATAATGTGGGATTACGTCCCTAACATTAATTGTTATATGGGCAAGTCGAGCATCAGACAAAATTAAATGATTCTATAGATCTGAATGACAAGAAACTTACATATAGTTTACACTATCATTTTTTTTTTCATTTTTTGTGTCGGTTTATACAAAGTAATAAAACATACTATCTAAGTTCACGAAGAAATTATTGAAAAAATCATAAAATTATTGTATTTGTTAAACCTTTTGGTTTGATTAATTTAATCCGAAATCTTTTGACAATTTGTCATTTGAGTCATTTCAATCAATCCTGGTGTAAATTGCTGACGTAAATGCTAATTGTCCAACGTTATATGGCCAGCACTGACGTGGATAATTTTGTAATTTTTAAAAAATGATCTTTTTATTTTTTAAATTTCTTTTCTTTTTCCTCTCTGTGTTTTTTTTTTCATTGTGCCGGCGAGGGTCACTAGTGACCTTTGCTAGCCGCAAAGGCCCTTGCCCAGGGCCTTCGCAGCCCCATAGCCCAGTCTAGGCCAGTGTCACTTGGTGGCTCTCATGCTTGACTACACTCGCCCTCACTCTTACAAGGCCTAGCCTAGGTCTTCGTTGACTAGGGCAAAAGTCCCCCTAAGCCAGGATCGGGATGTACCGATGTTCCCGATAGTTGGGCTTAGACCCCGATAGATGGGCCTAAGTCCTTCAAGACCACATTTGAGACCCCAGAGCTCAAGCCTAGGCCCTTGGGATTGTTGTTGAGAATTTTTTTTTTTTAAATGTGTGTTTCATATTTTTAATGTAACAAACGATGAATGACTTTCATATATTGTTCGTAAGATACATCAAAATATAAAAAAACAATGAAATCCTTTTCCTTAAAATTGGACTTTTTTCAAAAATATTTATTAATGGGTTAATTTTCTTTGATACAATCCAAGCAAATGTACCTTTAGCATTGCCAAGCCAGCATCACCTATTGACATTATCAATTTTCTCACGGATTTTGTTAGCATAACGGTTTTTAGGGTACAATGAAAATACCTATTGTAAGCTACAAATTCTTGAAGAAGTTTGTCCCACAATAATTTATAATTATTTACAAATTGATTTTTTGTAGTTAAGAATAGACTATTATTATCACAATACATTTAAGACTGTCACGTAATTATTTTTCTTTTTTCCCACTAACTGCAGCTCCTAAATGATGATGATGAAAAAAAAATCGCATGTAAATACGTAATAAAGATGATATTTCATAAAATCCAACTCCGAAAAGGAGGAAAAAAAAAGGAAGATCTGGTATCCGAAAAGGACCTCAGAGGTGAAACTACGGAAAACAAAGACCTAAGCTCAAAACAGAGGATAAATAAAAATGGGAGAATGAGTCAACGTCCTCGCTTGGAAGACTGATCCTGAGGTCCTCTCCTGGGCTTTTCCTTCTTCGCGTCTCCCTTACGCAGCCTTCAATCCTCCGATCAGGCCGCCTCGAGATCAGCCTTTTGTAGCTCTCCCAACTTCTCGGTTCCTTTCATAATTCCAAGTCCCCCTTCTGGAGTAGATCTCAGTTTCTGCATTTCACTCTTGATGCCTACACGGTGATTGAGCTTGGTTTGGTCCTTCTGGAGGAGTTGAAGTGAAAATGAGATCGTCTTTCCTATGCGGTATCAGCTGAAACTGAGGTAAGCTCTCAAATAGAAGAGCAAAAGAGAGGAGGGGGTTTAGCTGATCTGTGAGTAGTCTGTGAGTCCTGCTATATTTTTTCTGGCAAATCCATTTATAGTTATAATTCAAGCACTGTGCTTGACTAGCAAAATTTGAAAAAGGGTTTGGTTTTGGAGTTTTTATGGCAATCCCTATTTCTCACAATTTTGGATCCAAACAGTGGGTGGGAAATTTAGTGAGAATAAGGAAGTAGACTCTTCATCAACGGAAGACAGCAATCCTAGATAACGGTCTGACCTGACCTCTTATGATGCTGCCTGTAGAGTTGAACCGAGCTTGCAAGATTTGGACAAGACCTTACGTGACCGAGCTGATAGAG
The DNA here is from genome assembly GCA_007663325.1 of Eucalyptus pauciflora. Classification (NCBI taxonomy): domain Eukaryota; kingdom Viridiplantae; phylum Streptophyta; class Magnoliopsida; order Myrtales; family Myrtaceae; genus Eucalyptus; species Eucalyptus pauciflora. The sequence continues at coordinate 349,751 of VMYD01000012.1, forward strand.
TAATTAGGACACTAGCACTTGGTGCTGAAGCTCGGTCCCTAACATTCAACTCTCTCGGAGAGATGGCCACTGCCCATCTTGAGATGGACCATGAAGCAGCTAGAATCATTCTTAAATACATATGGAATGACAGAGAGCTGATCCATTTAGTGGATTATTACTTCAATCATTGCCTACAGATATTAGATTTCTACACTTCCCTGAAGAATTGCCTGAGCCGGGCCCGTGATAGCCAGTCGAGTGTTCGACTTGCACTTGTGCACTTTGAGGAAGAGACAGCAGAGAATGTGGGAGGGGAGAGGTATGTCAGGACATTGCAGGAGCTCCAGAGATTCAGAGAAGCAGGTGACCCATTAACGGAAGAGTTCTCGAAGCTCTTCGACTCCATGTATAAGCAGCAGGAAGAGATGTTGCAGAAGTTGGAGGCTTGCAAGAAGAAGCTTGACAAGAAAGTTAAATCTGCACAAACTTGGAGATGGGTGACCATTGCCATATTTGTGATCGCCTTCGTGTCCCTTTTCATCCTGTCAGTCGTTGCGGTTGATAAAGCTTGGCGACATGTTGTGGTTACTCTAGCTGCTGCTCTGTCAGGTCCAATAGTAACAGTTGGCAAGTGGTGCAGTTCTTGGTGGAAAACCCACCAAAGAAAACGAGAAGGTAAAAAGAATTTGATAGACCTAATGAATGTGGGAGCTAGGATCTCGATCGAGGACTTGAGGACGATTAAGCGGCTTGTGAGGAGGGTGAAAACTGAGATTGCGTCGATCTTGCAAAATGCCGACTTTGCTCTTGGAGAAGAACAGGAAGAGGCGGTGAAGCTTGGAATATTGGAGATCAAGAAAATGGTGGAAGTGGTCGTGAAAACCATTAAAGATCTCAGTAGTCGAGCTAATAAGAGTAGCCGCGAGATACAGACAGCGAGGAGAGTGATATCGAAGAGGATAATGGGACAATCTAGTCGTTAGTTATTTTCTTATGCTTAGAAAGTAGACGGTCAATGCAGTTCACTGTCTTAGATGAACTTTATGCTGCAAAGATTATCTCGCTTTTCTCCTTTTGGCTGAAGTTGATCTGGCCAATGTGGCTTCAACCAATTCATGTAAATATAGGGATTATAGAGATTATGAAGCAATTCTACATTGGTGTCCTTTAAAATGTAGATGCTTGTCTCCGGCAGAACTTTTACCTGTTTGGCTTCATCCTGTTAATCTAGCTAATGCGATTATTTGTTTGCTTGATTCACAGAAAGAGAAAAAAATGATTCAAGCGTTATTGTGGTTTTCCAATTCCTTCTAAATATGACATATTAAACAAAATTCTGTCATTCGCGGAGGGAGGCCATAAACTTCAGAGTCTCATACCACATTCTGCTCATGAAGTGTCAAGTAATCTGAGGATGGCGAAATATTGGAGTTGCTGAGATGCATATCTTGGCAGTTAATTCATTGTGGAAAACCATCTATGTAGCAAAACTAGCACATTCTACAATGGCAGGATATATTTGGAGAAAGGATCTGATTTAGTCTGAAAATTGATTCCCAATCTAGATTCCAATCTTGTGATTGATTCAGCAAATGTAGATATGATTCACTCTAAAAAAAGATAATATTTTGTAGATTCTTTTTGATTCATTTATTGTACTATAAATACAGCCACATACTTGTACATTGAAGTAATGAGAAATACATAATACAAATTCCCCTTCATCCTTTTTACATCTCTTGTCATGGTATCAGAGCCTTGCTCTTGATCCACCTTCCACAATTTTTTTATTTTAATTGCCTTCGATCGTTTTCTGGTTCGTTGCTGCAAATCATTACCTACGAAACAGAATCAGCACGTCGAAAAGGAATTCAATGCTACATCCAACATGTAGAACCCAGACGGCAGTGAAGTTCAAAATCAAAATCCAATTCTACCCGACCCAAATCATCTCGGGTGGATTCGGAACAAATCCTTACTTGAGTTTTCCACCCGGGTTCGTGCCGCTCCCTTTTCCGACCATCGCCAGCTATCCAGAACCTGGCGATCTGCTTTATACTTCACCAGCCAACGGACCAAAATTGAGGTTGATCTCACTTCAACTTGCTAGACCAGACCATTGTTCAACTTGGGTGAGGGATTTCCGGCGGGCCCTTATCACAAAAGACAAGGACGGATTCCATGATGGATCCGTCCCTCTTCCGGCCGATGACGGCATGCAATGTCATCGGTGGAGATGCAACCATTTGGTACAAACGCGGATTAGGAATTGCATGACAGTCGAGGTCGCCGCCGGACTTCCTCTGACGGAGGACACAAAAACGATGTGGGAAAATATTAAGGAAATGTATGAGAAGCTTGATCAGGTCAAGGTCTTTTCTCTAACCCAAGCCCTCACAGAATTGAAGCAGAGGAACCTCTCAATTACCGCTTGCTTCAACCACCTATCAGCCCTCTGGAACGAACTCGAAGTTGTGGAGGAGCAACTTGAAGGCCTAGAGTCAACAATCAAGCAGTACAAAGAGATTAAGGAAAGAGAGAAAGTAACCCGCTTCCTATTAGCCCTAAACCACAGTTGGTTACCTTTTCGCTCGTAGATCCTTCAGCAGTGCCGCCGCTTGGCCGCATTTTCCAGCTTGCTGTCCAAGAAGAAAACCAGCGCCTTGCGACAACCGGACATGAGAGGGGAGGAGAAAGCATGGTCCTTGTAGCGTCGGCAAAGATCTTGGGTCGCCCTCACAGCGGCTTCTACGCGTCGCAGCGAGCGGCCAGCTCCAGGTCGGAATCGGGAGGAAACCCTTGAACGAGAGGAGGAAGACAATTGTGGTAACCCTAGAAGTTACCGATTCAACGACTAGGATCAGAAGCACGGATTGAACGGCACTCATGCAATCTGGATCGATAGTGGAGATTACAAGCATGGAAATGGATTGGACGGCCCTTATCCTCAGCAATCCAACGGCCCAGATCAATAGCGTCCATGCGGATCCGATGACTCTTATTTGCTGCCCTATGCAACCGAATCTAATGGCCCTTATGGTGCCACATCATCACAAAAAGGAGGAGGAGAAAATTTTAAATTCAAGGGTAAATACTATGAATATTGCCGTTGTCCGCATCACACTATTGAAACATGTTAGAAATTACATGATAAACCCACTAACAAAGAAATGAAAGGGAAATAATTTTTTGCCTATTAGGTATCAGCACATGAAAATGATAAAGCTCATCGGTCACTTACCTAGGATCAATATGAGCAAATTATGAAGGCACCGAATCAGTTGAGGACAATTGACAAGACTGCCAATTTTTCGGGTATTTCATAATGCGAAACTAAGAGTATCTCAGTTGATACATGGATTATTGATACAGGCACCAATGACTACATAATTTGTAATGAATGTTTGTTTTATGATGTCCATACAAAGCCTAATTCCTCCATATCTGTTTGGCTTCCAAATGGGACTGTCATTGATGTCACAAAAATTGGCACTATACGCCTTAGCACAAACATTTTCTTAAAAAATGTGCTATACATTCTTGAGTTCAAATTCAATTTCATATATGTTTCCAAAGTTTGTGAGGATAATTATTGTCAAGCCAATTTCAATTCTGAAAATTGTTCCTTTTAAGACTTTTTGACTAGGAAACTAATGGGCTTGGATAGAATGGAACGAGGGCTCTAATTTTGGGTCAACTTTCCCAGAAATTCTAATTTATCCATATCTGGTAATGCCATTGCTAGAAATAAAATTTCCCTTTCTCATAAGTGTCTGGGTCATATTGCTTGTTTCGCTTGTCCTGATTGCAAGATATGCCCTTTGGCGAAACAATCACGAGCACCATTTCCAAATAGCATATCTTGTGCCACTAGTGTTTTCTCGTTGATTCATATGGACATATGGGGTCCTTATCATACACCACACCATGATGGATCCCCTTTTTTCCTCACCATAGTTGATGATTATTCTCGTGCTACTTCGATATTTCTCATGCAATCCAAGAGTCAGACTTTTTCATATTTGTCAAAATTCTTGTCCATGATCAAAAATCAATTCAACAAAAATGTTCAAAGGATTCGAACAGATAATGGAAGTAAATTTTTCTCCACCAAATGTCAATCTTTTATATCCTCTCAAGGAATACTCTATGAGAGTTCTTGTGCCTATACTCCCCAATAGAATGGCATTGTTGAACATAAACATCGACATTTTTTAGAAGTTGCCAGAGCACTAAAATATCAAGCTTCCATTCTTGAATCTTTTTTAGGAGATTGGGTGGTCACAATAGCCTATTTAATTAATCGCATGCCAACTAGAATATTAGAAGGACGCACCCCTTTTGAAATGCTTTTTTGTAAACAACCGACGATCGATCATCTTCGAGTATTTTGATGTCTTTGCTATGTGACGAATATGAGATGTCAACATAAAATGGATCCATGTGCTCTTTATGGGATATCCAGCTCTACAGAAACGTTATCGAGTTATGGAGATATCTACAAGTCACTTCTTTGTTAGCCGAGATGTTGTCTTCCACGAGGATGTATTCCCTTTCTAGGAGATGTTGTCTCCAAATGAGCCGCTAATATCAACATCGAATCATCGACAATTCTTATCGGTGGATGATATATCTATGAAGCCACAGTATGTCTTGATTGCACCGAATCTGTCATGCTTTGGATCATGCCCCATAACAACACTCGTTAGATCTCCTGATTTCTCTACTGGATCTTCTGCTTTTTCCTCCGCGATAAACAGATCACTCATTTCACCACTTCAGCAAAACAATAATGGGTCCTCCTCATCACCAACTGCTGAACAAACATCGGTTCCAGTGCCCAGACGTTCAAGACGACAAGTCCGGCCTCCAACATGGACAAAGGACTATATTTGTTTAATCTTGGAAACATTGAGTACGAAATATCCGGTGTCCTCTTTTTTTCCTTTCAGTAAATTATTGCCGAAACACATGTGCTGCATTAGTAGAATATTTGAAGAATAGGAACCATCTTCCTATGAGGAACCAGCGCATGATATCTGAAGGCAAAGAGCTAAAATATAAGGCAGATGGCTCACTTGAGCTGTACAAGGCTCGACTCATCGCTAAAGGATTTACGCAACGTGAAGGTTTTAATTACCATGAGATCTTCTCTCTTGTTGCTAAGAGTGATCGTTCGCTCTTTTCTATCTGTTGCTGCAATGCGTAATTGGGACCTACACCAAATGGATGTGAACAATGTTTTTCTTCATGGAGATCTAGATGAAGAAATTTACATGGAACTTCCATTGGGATTACGTAGATAGGGGGAGTCTCGAGTATTTCATCTCCACAAATCCCTCTATGGACTCAAATAGGCTTCTCGATAATGGTACGCAAAGTTTACTACGACACTCACAAATGTAGGTTTTGCACATTTCAAATATGATCATGCATTGTTCACATGGACCAAAGGTAATTCATCGATTACTTGTTGATCTAAGTCGATGATATACTTATCATGGAAAATGATGATGTCGCAATTCGGAAGTTCAAGAAATATTTGCATATGGCATTTCATATTAAGGATTTGGGACCTCCCAAATACTTTCTTGGTATTGAAATAACTCGATCCAACAAGGGAATTTGTCTCAATCAGCGAAAATTTGTTCTGGAAATCATGTCAAATGTAGGATTATTAGGATGCAAGCCAGTTACTATACCTATTGAGCAGAATGTCAAATTGACAACATATGAATATGATGCAAGCTCTTCTTCTCCAAATGAGGATCCACTACTCAAGGATCCATCAGGTTATCGGTGGCTCATTATAAAATTAATTTATCTCACCATGACCAGGCATGATAAATGTTATGCAATATAGATACTCAGTCAGTTTATGCACAACATAAAGCAATCACATATGAATGCAGCACTGAAGGTTGTGAAGTATTTGGAGGAATGTACAGGACTTGTAATTATGTTGCCTCGCGATTGCAACATGAAGATGACGGCCTATTGTGACACAGATTATGCCACTTGTCCAATGACAAGAAGATCCGTCACTTGATTTCTTTCAACCCCTACTTTCAAAGGCTGGGATCTCTTTTGCTAGTCGCAATGTACATTCTTTTTTTATTAAAGGTTGGGTGCTTTTTGACTCTGGCCTTTGTGATTTCTTTTGGTGTGAGGATTGTCCGTTAGGACGAGGTCAAAACAACTATAATTATATAGAACAAGCTGGGCAATCTTAGGGCACAAAAGCTCATTCCGAACCGCGCAAACCTTTGGCTGAGTCATCCTCTGCTACTTCCGCGTTGGATGTCAAAAAAGAGGAACTTATTCGAGAGAATTTAAAAAAGAAAAAAAGAAAGGCCGCTCTCGGAGATGGGCAAGAAATCTCACAAGTTCGGAAAAAGGTCCAGTAAAACTTAAACATAAACGCAAAGGGGAAAAAGTTTTAATTAGAAAACAATTGAAAAAACAAACAAGCAATCGACAGTTTTATTGTCATCAACTGAATTAGAATATCGAGACATGGCGAAAACTGTTTGCGAAATGGTTTGGATAGGGGGATTACTTTCAGATTTGGGTGTGCAAGTTCATGGCGCAAGTGAATTATTTTGTGAAAGAACAAAGTGCATCGAGGTTGATTGTCATTTTACTCGAGAAAGGGATCGTTGCCACTTGAGGAATTAAAACTGTGGAACAGCCTACATATATTTTCACTAAGCCGTTATGCCAGAGATAGCACGGATATCTATTGAGCAAGCTTGACGCCTTCGACATTTATAAGCCACTAGCTTGAGGGGGAGTATTGGCGAAGGGATTTGATTTAGTCTGAAGAATGATTCCCAATCCAAATTCCAATCTATGATTGATTCGGCAAATCGTAGATATGATTCACTTTAGGAAAGATAATATTGTGTAAATTCTTTCTTATTTATTCATTGTACTACAAATACAGCCACATACTTGTACATTGAAGTAATGAGAAATACATAATACAAATTCCCCTTCATCCCTTTTACGTCTTTTGTCAGATAAGTTGAACGGTTATTGTAAAATCTATTGGCTCTTTTCGGTTTAATTCTTTAATTTTATTATGAAGTCGCACAACCGTTGCACAAAATACGTTATCCTTATTTGACTCTCATTGGTCATGTTATTTGCCAGTGTATTTTGATGAAGGAAAATGAAGTAATCTGAGAGTCTGTGCATAGCCTGAAAGGTACTTGAGTGTCATCTCTCAATGAAGAAACGCTAATGTGATTGTTTAGATTCTTCAGCGAAAGTATTAACTACAAAAAGATGTCAGAAATGCATGGACTGATTGTTCCTCTCGTCATATGCTAAACCATGCATTCCATGAACTACAAAATTGCAGGGACTGAATAAAGTCAGTTGCACCGTGATATTCATTCATAATTTCATACAATTTCATTGATTAAAATGGAAAGAGCTCCAGTGGCACCATAAAGTTCGGTAACAAAATACCAATCTCATTTTAAGCTCAGTAGCATCACTCACGAAACACTGCTGGTGTGTGATGCATTAGTAACGCTCAAAAGATCTAGAATATCTTTCTCCGGACATCACATTGAACAAGATCCACACCAGCCGTTAGCTATCATCTACCACAGGTCATGCTGTTGAAACTGCTCTCTGATTGGATTGGCTTTACATACTAAATGAGTATTAAAGACAAGAAAAAAGTGGCATCAAAACAAGAAATGCCAAACTTCACAAGTTCTGATAATCAGATGAAGATCTTGAGGTTGACCCACTTATGAGACACTAATCCAATATGCAGTCATGCAATAGTCTCTCTCATTTCTGTATATGTTATTTGTTAAATTTTGGTACTTCAATCCACTCACTGGCAAAACAAACCTGCAAAATGAACTAAAACCTTCATTCTCATAGTACTTTCAACAGGTAGATGGCAGAAGCACATAGAATGAATCACATTTTGCATTTGAGAGATACTAAACACGAGTATGAGCATCTGCTAACACTGAAGCAAGACCCGAATACCCATCAAATCAACGAAATTCACGACCCCAAATATGACAATTTGAAACACAGCCTAAAATCTTGGAATTTTGTTAAGATCACATGTTTGAGGGATGAATGTGATTTCTATATAGAGGCCCGAGTCACATTCAAAGCGAAGATGCAGACGGCTTCACCTTTTGTAAAATCATGTTTATATGCCAATTGTGCACATCCAAACAATATGGGATTAATGGTGCGTTTGGTTGGACTTTTGAGAAAAGCCTTTAGAAAAATGCAAATGACTTTAGGTTAAAGGAGTTTTTCAAAATGCAAATTGTATTTGTTAAATTGTAATATGAAAGTCCATTATGAAGTGTCTTGAGAGATTATATTTACAAAAGACTTTTGTAATTATAAAAAAGAAAATATTAATCAATGGGAAAAAAAAAATTGGCTGGTGAGGGCAGGCGGTCGTCGGCGATTGAAATCTATCGCTGGCGGCCGACCTATGAGGTTGCAAGACCTCAGGCGGCCCCCCGAAACCACCGATGAGGGCCGCTTGAGGTTAGACGACCCCAGCAAGGGCGCAACCAGGCCGCTGCAACCTCCACGCGACCTCGCACGACCCAGATTTGGGTCGCCAGAGGTTGCGGTCGCCAGTCGCGCAACCCATGCGGTGAGGTCGCGTGACCTCTGGTGACCCAGATTTGGGTTGCGACGAGGTCGCGCTGGGTTGCCAGAGGTCTCATGACCAGCGACCTAGATTTGGGTATCGCCTAGTGAGGTTGCGCGACCTTCGGCAACCTAGATTTGGGTTGCCGACACGACCAGGCGACCTTGGCGAGGGCCGCTTGGTCGCGCCACCTTAGGCGGCCCTTCACGGAGGTCGCGCGATGGATCTGGGTCTCTGCAACCATCGTCGAGGGTCGCCCGACCGCCTGTCTTTCGCCGGCGACTACTCGTAGCCATGCTAGTCCCGTCCAACAGAGAAGAAGAAGAAGATGAACAGTAGTAGGTCAGCATGCTCAGAAGGCAAAAGCTCAAGGCACCCCCTCAACTGCCTTGGGCTTTCAACCATTGGGGAAATGGCGTTAAAAAAAAAAAAATGCCAAACACACTATATTTGGCCTAGAGGACTTTAGATGGCCAAGGGGCTTTGGGAATGCCTCTCCCAAACGCACCCTAAGAGTCCCTAACATTAGTTACCACAAGGCAAGTCATTGAAAGTTCTCCTCAAAGGTAGTAGCCAAGCGTCAGACAAAAGTAAATGAATTTATAGACCTAAATGACTAGAAACTTACATTTAGTTTTTCTATCATTTATGTTTCAATTTATATAAATTAATTTTATCTACAGCATGTTCAAATAACCAATCACTTATTCTATCGAGTTTACAAGGAAATTACCAATAAAGTTTTAAACCTATTGCATTTGTGTTAATTCAATCATAAACCTTCTAATTTAGTTATAAATCTTTTGATAATTTATCAATCAATCATTTTGCTCAATTTTGGCTAAAAATCACTGACGTGAACACTGATGGCATAACTAATATTAACGTGGACAATTTTTGTAATTTAAAAAAACTGATTTTCTAATATTTAACAATTTCCTTTTTCTTTTATTTTTTTTCATTATGTCGACGTGGGTCACTAGCGACGTTCGCTGAACGAGGGTGCCAAGGCCCTTCCTACATTTGGGTGCCTTGTCGACCACAAAGGAAAGAAATTAAAAAAAAAAAATTGTAAAAATAGTCCACGTCAATGTCGGCCATGCCACTTAGAATACCATGTCAGTAATTTCCGGCCAAAATTAATTTGGCCGAATCAAAAGGTTCCTGACTAATTGACACAAGAGTCTTAAGACTTTCTTCGAAAATTTCCCTCGAGTTTATTGTACGGTCTGCTATGTTGTTTTTTAATATTACATCTACCTGTACACGACGAAATTTCAAGTCTAAAATTTCAGGAAAAAAAAATTAGTGCCAAATTTTTATTAACATCAAAGCAATCAGTACAATATCCAATTTTTTTGACTTGAAACTCGAGTAACTCCAATTCCTTCCTCAGCAGAGATGACAATCCGAGGGCTTTCGTGGTTGATCTCGAATCAGATGATGGCAAAGCTCGAATCTTCAAAGTCTATGGTGCCCGACAGGTTGATCTGGTGGAGACCAGATGAACGACAACGGAAGACGATGGGGTTTTAAAGTAAAGATATTCACTTGTTCAGGAGGTGCTAGTATGTCCAATTATTGTTTGGCGATTGTAACTCGACTGCCTTTCCTTACGCGCATGAGAGTGGACCTAAACATTGTAGCATAAGCTGACTTAATGGCGTACGTTTTAGGGGTTAGCGGTTCCATCTGAAATTGAAAATCTATTCATTGGAATCGGTTCCCAAATTTTTGGAATCTAAGTCTACCTCGCATAATTTGAAACCCGAAACCTATATTGTCATAGATTTTAGGGTCTATCTAGGTTTCACTTGTATTCTTAATTAAACGATTATAGTTAATCATCACTTCTAATGACCACTATTTACTGCTACAATCCATTGACCACAACTAATACTTAGACACACATAGAATATGAAATATTAACAAAATAAAAGTCTCAATCATGAATATCATCGAAAATGGAAACTTAGACTAGTAATTTTAAATTATACACTCGTTATCGAATATCATGGAATACTACAGGATTGCATGGAAACATAGGAAAAAAAGCAAAGATTTGTTTTAGATTTCAGGTCCCAAGTTTCATTGCTCATCATCAAACGCCATAAAGTAGAAGAAAGAGAAAAAAAAAAAAAAAACACACAAAAACTTATTTAAAGTTTTAGTTGGAATATGCCCATCGAAACTAATTTCCCAATTTTGGAATCCGAAACCTACCCTCCACACTTTGAACCAAACCGATTGTCACCAGTCAAGTTCTCCATATTGGTTTGGTTCTAAATTCTTGATTCTACCTTGAAAGCATGTTAACCCCTAGTATGTTTCTCTCTATCTCATCATATAAAAAACTGTTGACACCTAAATTTTGACGACCCATTTAGAAAATTAGGGGTTAATTTTATCCCTGAAAAAGAAAAAAAAAGAAAAAAAATTAATTGCATAACATATAGGTTTAGATGCATTTACTTGTAATTCGCATTTTTTTGGACCGGGGGTGGATGGGTCGGATTAATTGTTTTTGAGTTTTAAATTAACAGGCCGGACTAAGCCCATAAAACGAGAAAATCGGCCCGAGCCCGTTTCCTTTTAATGACAAAAATTATTTAAATAGAGATTTAATGTGATATTACGGTGGTTTTTGGAATCGGGTTGCAATCTTATCTTTAGTCTTTAGGTGATAAAATCGTTTGGGATATTCGGAAGATAAGGAAAATAAAAAGATTTTTGTGATCGGGGGATCATAAATAATCTTTGCGTATATTAAAAAAAGATACAAAATATCTTCCGAGTATCAAATTTCTCTTTGCCTATAAAAGGTGCGCACAGAGGTCGAAGTAAGGGGCTTCTTTCGTTTTGTTCCTGGGGAGAAAATAAAAGCACAAAAGAAAACTTTTCTTTTTTGTTTCCTTCGATAGAGGGGCTCAAAAAGGTCAAAAGTCAACAAAGGTTGCAGAAATTCAGGACAGCAGATCGCACAGCAGAGAGGAGAAGTGACGTACAGCAGAGAAGAAAAAAAAGAAAAAAGAAAAAAGAGGACTGTTGACCGTCTTCTTCTCCAGTCGCCCGACACACAGCACCTGCAATCCGCGATCGCCCCCTCCGTCCATCGCCAGAGCCTCATCGCGCGCCCGAGCCACCCCCGGACGAGCCCACTCCAGTCGCAGTGCCCGTCTCCCGAACGGCGACCCAGGCGCCGATCGCTCCTGACCCGCGCCGCTCGCCGCCCCGAAGCCAGCCGCGATTGCCACGCCGCCCCGAGTCCCCGACACCGGAGCTCTGCTGCTCCCGATCCGCGCAATCCGACGCCCTGCTGCTCCACCGACGCCTTCACTCGCCGGTCGTTGCTCGATCTGCAACAGTAGTGACCCGACGACCCTGCAATTTTGTTTTCAGCCGAGATCCGACGACACTGGAGCCCTGCTGCTCCCGATCCGCGCAACCCGACGCCGGTGACCCACGAGTACCACCCGGATGCCATCGAACCGCACGCCGCCCGAGTCCTCCGTCCCCGCACCCGCTCGGAGCCCGACTTGCTGCCGACCCGCGACGCCAAGATCAGGTCCGAGCTCCCACACGCCCGAGTGACGATCGACCGCGCTCACATCTCTGCCCGACGGCTTGCTCCTCTGCCCAGCTCCGACTGCGACGTCTCTACCCGCCAGTCTGCTCGCCGCCGATTCCCCTCGCCAGACCTTTGCCGGAGCTCCGACCGCGATGCCCTCCGACGATCGGAACCCGCTGCCCGGAGATCAGCCACACGAGCAAGCCGCGTTTGGGAAGAAAAGAAGAAAGGAAAAAACAAAAAGAAAAAAAAAAGAAAAAGAAATTAGGTAGTTTTATTTTCTTTTTCTATTTACTTTATTTTATTTATTTCTTTTAAGTTTAGTTGTTATTGTGTAAATTTGAAGTGATCTTCATTTCATGAATTTTGTAGGCATTATCCGCAGGGTCTTCCCCAAAATTATTGTAATTACTAATTTGACCCGTAAGATGTCGGGTCATTTTTTTTAATTATATTAATTCTTGGGGTTTCTTGATAGTATTTTAATTGCTGAATCAATATGATTATTAATTTGATCCGTAAGATTTTGGATCAGATTTTTAATTATTTTGAACTCTTTGTCGTGATGTTTAAGGTTAGATAATTGTTAATTTGACCTGTGAGACAATATGTTATTTTTTCGATTATTTTAATCATTTATTTGATTGAATGTCCTGATTAGTTTAAATACAATATTTATTTGATAATTGCATGTTTTGGAAAACCACTAAAAAATATCCAAAAAATATTTGAATTAAGATTCAGTTTGTTTTGGAATATTTCTTGTTATATTGCATATCTAGAATATGGATTTTATTTCGAATTTAGAAAAATATAAAAACGAAAAATGCATTCATTTAGGTTAGTTTTTATTATTATTTGAATTGCATGTTTAATTATGTGTTAGTTTTAATTTCGAATTTCATAAAGGAAAAACACAAAACAATCATTGTGCATATTAGGTTAGAATTACATGTTTCATTTTAAATTTAGATCATCTTTTTAGATAAATTGCATCTTAGATTAAGATAATGTCTTAGTTTAAATTAGGTAGAATCTCAATCTAGCTAGATCATTTTTGCATTTTTCTTAAATTTCGAATTTCATGAAAAAATACAAAATCTGTCTTTGCATAAATTAGTTTCAATTTTTAGGATAGATTGCATTTTGAAAAATAGAAATATCAAATGCACGTCATTTAGTTTTTTTTAGGTTTATTTAATTAGAACTTTCTCGTCATTAGAATATGTCATTTAATAAATGTCGCATGACATATAGCTCGCATATGAAATTGCATGATACATGTCATTTTAGTTGAAATAATTTTGTATGTCATTGCATTGCATTGCATGTCATTAGAATTAGGTCATTTAGATTGCATTTAATTATTGCATTTCTTCATGTCATATAGTTTAGGTCGTGTTGCCATGTCATATTAGATTATTAGCATGCATCGCATGACTTTCATTAAATAAAGTGAAAACAAAAATTAAAATTGTGTGTTAATTAGAAATCATATCTAGGATTATCGATATGAATTCTGGTCTAACACTGCAGATGCTTTCGTTGCTATGAGGTAAGTTTTTGTAATTTATTCATTGTTTTCTTGGGTGTTAAATTGGTGATTTGCGCACCCGTATGATTGATCACCTCACACGTTAGGAAAGTGAATTAAAATCAAATCAAGCTGCCTGCAAAAACATTTTTAAAAATTAAAAAGAAATGGTATCGAAAGGGCATTAGAGAAATTTAGTGTAGCCAAGTCCCCGTACCCTTAGTCTCTGGTTCGTAGGAGTGAAATAATTATCCCATTATTTTACTTAGGCGTCTAATCGACCTACCGAAAACTGATTAGTGGCGACTCCTAGATAATAATCTTTTGTATGTTAAAAAACTTGAACCTTAAGTCGCGAATTGGCATGGGCTTGGGAGAGCCCGAGTTAAGTTAAAAACTTGGTAGTCCATTAACCTAGTGTTAGGTGGTGCACCCGAAAATTAGGTCACGACAGCTTGGCGACTCCGCTGGGGACTTGTGTTAAAACACTTAATGGACTTAGGCTGATTTTTCTTTTTCTTTTAAAAATGTTTTTGTTTGGCAGCAAGGATCCCAGGTACGTCCCTAACATTTCTAAGGTGTTAAATGTTCTTGCAGATGGGAGGTATAAGGGAAGTAGTCTTTGCTAACCCTTGTCTTGCAGGGAGGTGTTGGGATTAATGATTTATTTTTCCTGATTAGAAGTGTTGTTTGCATTTAAACTGTTGTGCATGTTTTATTGCTTTTAGCACTACACTATTGCACACACAACCTGTGGCCGGACTTGGGCTGCGATAGGATTTCTAGGATGGTGTTGAGAATGATACTTCCTCCAAAGCGAGACTGCTATGTAGAGGTTGACATTCTCTTTCCCGAAATTTCTTTCATGATGTCGAATGTGTTTGTCCATATCCGCGAGACTGCGTGACTATTGAACATTCCATTCGACTGAGCCGGAGTTAAGGGGACCTGACACATTAATGCGAGACTGCATCGGTCAGATCACCCTCTTAGCTCCACTTTGTTAAGCCATTTAAATAGAAATCCAGCCTCACGTTTCATGCGTGTGTCTATGTGATTGTCATTCATTTCCGGTGAAAGTAAGTTGTCTAAATTTTTGCAATTTACTTACTTTATTGCAACTTTGTCGGTCCATGACATTAGGTTTCATTGTCAATCTTGTTTTATATGCAATGGGGAAAACCGACGTATAATTCATTTCCACTCCCAAAAAAGAGCTTAAGATGTGGTTGGACCAGTTAGATCAAGATGGCTAGAGATATGTGAAAGACAGGATCCCTCGACTTCTTCCACTGTTAGAGATCAACATCCATTCAAGTGTGATACAAGCACTCCCTCACTTTTGGTGTCCATAAACTTCCACCTTCATATTTGGTGAGTTCGAGCTGACTCCAACGCTTGAAGAATATAGTGTTGCCATTGGAATGCCCCTGAAAAAGGAACTTGTTAGACCGCCTATCGGTATAGATTCTATTTCTGAATTATCACAATTTTTAGAAATCGAAGCCGAAAGAGTAAGGAAGGTTGTCAAAGCCAATTGTTTTGCATGCCCATTTTTCATTTTTGGAAGAATGTTTTGCAAATCAATCAATGATTTCAAAAGCTAGATCTTCATGTTAGCATTTTTTGGGCTAATCGTTTTTCCTTATCGAAGAAATGCCATTAATCCTTCAATTTCATGGGTGGTTAATCATGTTTGCAACGGGTTAAATTATGTCAATATGGTTTTAGCTGAAACATTTTTGTCATTAAACCGTTTCAAACAAAATGAAGAAAATACCATGCGTGCCATCCCTGAACTTTTGCAAATATGGTTTTTCTCACACATAAAAGGTTTTGGGCACCTTATGAAACAACTTAAGATTGATGATTTAAGGCACCCCATACAAAAATTTGCAGTCCTGGAACGTTTTTCCCCAAATAAACAATATGCCCGTTGGGTTAATTTTTTGAAAAATCCTAATCCTAAGGCATTCCTATGGCATACTAAATGGCTTCATGTTGAGGAGGCTCGTTTCTCTCACAAGTATGATGGGCCAATTCCGCTGCTGGGCCTTTCTGGTGCTACCTCATATTACCCATATAGGGTGGCCCGTCAGTACAAAGCTCTTCAAGAAGTTCCTCCGCCCCTCAAGACGGAATTGTTCCAAGTTCGTTTTGTTCGTACGGACTATGATTATTTCAACGAGGTCCAGATGATCATTGATGCATGGAATGAATGCCATCTAGAGAAGATTTTGGTGCCCAAGAGACTGAAAGGCAAGGAGGAGATCCACCATGCTTCGGCATTTTACATCCAACAACACCGGATTCCTGCTGCCTTATGCCCGGTGGTTCCTGATGTGACCGAGAAGCCTACTCAACAAGCACAAATTGAGCATCTTAAGCGGAAAGTGGAAATGCTTGAAGCTGAAAATAAGAAGCTTCGCAAGGCGTTGGGATCCCGAAAGCATATAAAATGAGATGTTTTGAATTTTTGATGTTTAAGGAGCTTGATTTCAATTTTCAATTCAATGCTTTCAATTTTTAGTTCAATGTTTAGGGACTTGAATTTCAATTCTTAGTTCATTGTTAGGAAGTTTGACTTTATATTTCAAGTGAATTTTGAAAAAATCAGGCGATTAGACCATTGTCATGGGCCATTTTCCTATCTTATCATTGGTTCTTACATTACCTCTTTCCTACCCTTAGCTGACAACGGATCCACCGCGGTCGCCTATCATCACTCGATCAAGGGCTAAAATGGCTGACCAAAATGAGATGCGCGACCGCATGTCCACCATGGAAGATCAACTCCGACAGTTAGCCGCCTCCATGCAGCTTATAACAAATCAACTTCAATCCCTCCAAGTGAATCCAAATCCTGCACCCGCTTTCCCTGAGATAGCAGTCCTAAAGTAGGCAAACAAGGCCCAAATGAGTGATGACGAAATGCCCGGGCTAGAAGATGACTCGGTCCTTGTTGGAAATGTCAAGCTTGACAGCGTTCCCAAGACAGATCAGGATGAGCGCGTTGCAAAGCTGAAAGAGAAGGTGAGACAGCTGCAGGAGTCACAAAGCTCACTCCCGTTCGACCTCTCAATCTATGAGAAGGTCAAAATGCCGAGCAAGTTCAAAATGTCGGAGTTTGAGAAGTACGACGGTACATCTTGCCCAAAATCTCATCTGCAAATGTACCATGTGCGCATGGCCCAGCTCGCAAAAACGAGCCCCTCATGATCCAATTGTTTCATGCGAGTTTGACCGGACCCGCATTAAACTGGTACGTGATGAAGAATGTGAACCTCCTTGACACCTGGAATGAAGTGGCTGACGCGTTTCTCACACAGTACAAGTTCAACATGGACATCGCACCTTCCTGAGAAGACCTGGAGTGAATGGAAAAGAAAATGAGCGAGTCATTTAAAGAATATGCTGTAAGATGGAGAAACCTGGCGGCTCAAATCACTCCTGAGCCTACCAACAATGAGCTGATGAAATTGTTCGTGAAAACCCTCCCTTCTGAGTTTCGTAACCGAATGGCCAGTACGTACGTCGAGAGCTTCAATCAGCTTAGTCCTATAGGAGAACAAATCGAGATGGGGATAAGGGAATGATGGTTTACTAAGCCATCTAGTAAAAGATTCACTACCAAGAAGGAGAAGGAAGCGGATGTGGATGTGAATGTGGCTTATAGCCAAGAAAATGTCAAACGTGCCCCAGCTATCCAAATGAATCCGAGACAGCCACAAACCGCTAGCCGTCAACCATTTGCCCAAGCAAATAATAGAAGGCAATTCTCTCCTCTCCCTGGGTCTCCATCCCAAGTGCTGACAATCCTCTGAAAGAAAGGTTTGCTTACTAGTGAACCAAAGCGTCCTAACCGTGAAAGCAATCGCAGATACGACCCGACGAAGAAGTGTGACTACTATAGCGGTGAACTGGGGCATTCAACTGATGAATGTTTCACCCTCAAGCACAAGATCCAAAACCTCTTAGACACGAAAGTCTTTTCGTTTCAAACTGCTCAGCTGAACGTCCAGAAGAATCCGCTACCCGAGCATGAGGGTGCAGTGAATGCTATCTTGGAACCTGAAGTCGGTCAAATCAAGAACTCGAAGGTGTACGTGGCAGATGCCTACAATGGACTGGTGAGAGCTGGATATTATCCAGATCAAGAAGATGTTCCCCTATCGCTGATGAAGGAAAGAATTGCCGAAATGGTGGATGATGGCATTATTATATATGCTGACCGTAACTGCGTAGTTTCCACTATTTCCCACATCATCATCGATTGGAAGGAGGAGCAGGCTGCGCTCAATGCTGATAAGGAAGAAGTTGATCCTTCGCTCTTGGGCATGCCTCCGCTAGAAGATGCATCTGATGAGGAGATTGTGATCGAGATACCTCAACCATATGAGTATGTCAACAACAAAGCGGTGCCTTGGTCCTATGACTTAGATGTTGACCTCGTTACAAGGTCTGGTCGGACTTATGCTCAAGCCAATGCTCAACCCGCAAAGCCTGTTACTGATGAAGAAGTTAAGGAATTTCTGGCTATGATTAAATCAAGTGAGTTTAATGTGGTCGATCAATTGCGAAAGATGCCCGCTCAAATCTCTTTGCTCGAGCTCCTCCAAGCATCCTCTGTGCATCAAAAGTCGCTAATGAAGGTGTTGAGTGAAATTCACGTGCCAGAGACGGTTGAGGCGGACAAGTTGGAAGAATTCGTGGGATCGGTCATTCTCAAGGATTTGATTGCCTTTTCTGATGAGGAATTCCCTCTCGAAGGCCGGGGACATAACAAAGCACTCTACATATCCATTAAACACAAGTCTTCTCATGTGTCCCGAGTGCTCCTCGATAATGGGTCTGTTTTGAACATATGTCCATTAGCCACTCTTCACTGCCTCAAGGTAGACCCGTCAAGGATACATGCTGCGAAAACCTCGGTACGAGCTTTTGATGGCACAAAGAAGGAGGTGCTCGGAGAAATCCATCTCAACGTACAAATAGGGCCAGTCGTCTTCAACATTCCCTTCCAAGTGCTGGACATCCCTATCGCATTCAATTTCCTGCTGGGTCGTCCCTGGATACACACTACTGGAGCAGTGCCTTCAAGTCTACATCAAGCTGTGAAATTTGTGATCGAAAGGAAGCTGGTTACTGTGTATGGTGAGGAAGACCACCGAATCTATCATGAGACAGCTATCCCCTATGTAGAGCCGGATTCTGAGCTCGAATCAAGTTACCACTCATTTGAGTTGGTATCCACCGTACATGCTTCTCGAGGTTCATCACTGCCCACTTCTGAAGTTTCAGATGCTGCCCTCATGGTGGGAAGAGTAATGGTCGGAAACGGTTTCATTCCTAGCAATGGTCTTGGAAGGAATGGGCAGGGCATTCGAAGCCCCATTGAAGCCCCTCAGAGGTCCCGTTCTGCTGGTTTAAGGTACCATGGAAGAGGTGGGGGAAGTTCAAGAGGACGAAGACAAGGAAGACAGAACCCGCCACCTGATCAAGGGCGAGGGAGGCAAAACCCGCTACCCCCGAGCATTCATGAGACATTCCCCGATCCTCCCATAATGATGCAGGATGAAGCAGATACCCTGGGGCAGCCTAGCGGCAAATTTGATTACCTAGTGAAGTATTCGGCCCCTCCTAGCTACTGCATTGATCCTCGTGAGATAGTCCTAGATGGATGGGATAGCATGGATGATCCAACACCCCTAAAAATCGAAAACCTTGATGATGAGCTGGAAGGAGTTGCAAGCTTATTCGACAACCTCATCATAGGAGCTATTGATGAAGGACCCTCTGAAGAGATGGGCCTTGGCCCACAAGAGTAGCTTTTTTACCGCTTTTGCACATTCCCCTGTGCGGGAACTTTTATTGCTTTCTAGGGATTGTTTTCGATTTCTTCTTTTTCGTTTTCTTCTTAGGACTTGAATTGCATTTTCCATTCAATAAATTGTAATTGATTGATGAATTTCAATAAAATTACAATCTTTATTTTGAGAGTATGATGAGGCACCCCAAACCAGCCCGGTGATGATATCCAGCCGATAAAAGAAAAGAAAAATCCAAGGAGAATTCTGAGGCCTGGGCTGATTCATCTACTTCTTGTTTCAGGAACGATATTTTGACTTGCAAGGGCGTGAGAATGGTCCAATCTAATACAGCAAGTGCTGATAATAATGATCCCGAAGATTCAACCGAAGACTCCAGTGAGGTGCAACGTAGCTGGGAACAACATGAAAAGGCTAAGGCTCCCACATTCGAGCAGACTGTCACTATTAATTTAAGTGACACTTAAGAAGCCAAAGAGGTGAAAATTGGGGCGAGTCTCCCCAAAGACGAGGTCGAGCGCCTGATTCAGCTACTGAAGGAATATCATGATATCTTTGCATGGACCTATGCTGACATGCTTGGTTTAGACCCGTCAATTGTGGAGTATTGCCTACCTACTAATTCGGACGTACCACCTAAGAAGCAGAGGCTGCGGAGAACTAAGCCCGAACTCTCAAAGAAGATAAAGGAGGAAGTGATGAAGCTCTTGAAGGTGGGATTCATTGAAGTTTCACAATACCTCGAATGGGTAGCTAACATTGTACCGGTGATGAAGAAGGACGGTCGAGTCCGAGTTTGTGTCGATTATCGGGATCTGAACAAGGCTAGCCCGAAGGATGATTTCCCATTACCTCACATAGATGTCCTTGTGGATAGTACTGCCGGATTTGAACTATTCTCATTTATGGATGGTTTTTCTGGGTACAATCAGATAAGGATGAATGAGGGGGACAAGGAGAAGACTGCATTTATCACCCCGTGGGGAACCTTTCATTATAAGGTTATGCCCTTCGAACTCAAAAATGCAGGGGCAACTTACCAACGAGCCATGATAGCACTGTTTCATGACGTGATGTATCAAGAGATTGAGGTCTATGTTGATGATATGATTGCAAAGACCCGACCTAGAAAAAGCCACGTCGAGACCTTGAAAAAGCTATTTGATCGACTCCGCGAGTTCAAGCTTCGGCTAAATCCCGCTAAGTGCGTGTTCGGAGCAACATCCAGTAAATTACTTGGATTCACTGTGAGCAGTAAAGGGATCGAAATCGACCCGGCTAAAGCCAAGGCCATTTGTGAGCTGCGACCTCCATCAACGGTGAAAGAAGTCCGGAGCCTTTTGGGGAGGTTGAATTACATTACTAGATTCATTTCCCAACTTTCTGAAACCGCCAAGCCATTCTTTAAACTCCTAAAGAAGAATGCACGAGTCAACTGGGATGATGAGTGTCGAGAAGCGTTCGACAAATTGAAGTATTACTTGATGAATCTACCGATGCTTGTCTTGCCATCGCCGGGGCATCCTTTGATTCTCTACCTCACCATTCATAGTGAGTCACTGGGTGCAATGTTGGCTCAGGAAAGTCCTGTCGATAAAAAAGAACGAGCCATTTATTATCTGAGTAAAAAATTCACGATATCAGAGCTGAAATATTCTGATGTGGAAAAGACTTGTGCCGCATTAGTGTGGGTATTGCATAGATTGCGACAGTACACGCTGCATCACCAGACGTTCCTCGTGACTGAGAACAATCCTCTCAAGTACTTACTTGATCAGCCAGCTTTGGTGGGTAAGTTGGCTAAATGGCAGATTTTGATTTCAGAATTTGATGTGCAATTCATGCCACAAAAGTCGGTTAAGGGTTGAGTGATTACTGATCTATTGGCCGAGAATTCAGGAATCTCAAATAATGATGACAGTTTCCTAGATGACCGTGTCTTGAACGTAAGTGAAGATTCATGGACAATGTTCTTTGATGGAGTTGTGAACTTATCTGATTCTGGTACTGGAGCAATTCTGATATCCCCAGATGGACAGCACCATCCGGTAGCTGCAAAATTGATATTCCCATGCACTAACAATGTGGCTGAGTATGAAGCTTGCATCCTCGGGCTTCAAGCCGCAATTGAGATGAGTGTGACCAAGTTAAGAGTGTTCGGGGATTCAGCGCTGATCATACTACAGACCGTAGGTGAATGGAAGACTAAGGATGCCAAATTACTCTCGTATCATAAGTATTTAGAAGATCTGATAAAGGAGTTCGACGAAATTTCATTTGAATATTTGTCAAGGTCTCATAATCAATTTGTAGATGCACTTGCAACATTGTCTTCTATGCTGAAAGTCACTGATGGGTTAGGGGTTGAGCCTCTGAAAATAGAGGTTTTGCCAAAACCGGCTTATTGTATGACCGTGACTGAAGAACCTAATAGAAAACCATGGTATTACGATATCATGAATTACATTAAAAAGCAGGAATTCCCTGAAGGAAGCACTCAGGCTGATAGGAAGTACATCACGAAGATGGCCTCGAAGTTTTTCGTCAGTGGTGCGAATTTGTACAAGAGATCTTACGATTCGGTCTTGTTGCGGTGTATGGATGCAGTCGAGGCCACTCAAATCATGCAATAAGTGCACGAAGGGGTATGTGACCCTCATATGAATGGACATATGTTAGCCAAGAAGATCATGAGATTAGGCTACTACTGGCTCACACTGGAAAGTGATTGCATCCAGCATGTTCGGAGTTGTCACCATTGCCAGATTCATGGGAATAAGATAAATGTTCCTCCAACTGAGCTGTACCAGTTTTCCGAGCCATGGCCTTTCTCGATGTGGGGTATTGATGTGATTGGCCCAATCAATCCCAAGGCTTCAAATGGGCATTGATTCATCTTGGTGGCGATAGACTATTTCTCCAAATGGATTGAAGCGACATCCTTTGCAAATGTCACTGCCTGCAATGTTGTGAAATTCATTAAACGTGACATAATTTCTCGTTATGGCGTCCCTGAAGCAATCATCACTGATAATGGGACAAATTTGAACAACAAACTTGTTGATGGGTTGTTCAACGAGTTTAAGATCAAGCATCTGAATTCGTCTCCTTACCGCCCTCAAATGAACGGGGCCGTTGAAGCGGCCAATAAGAACATTAAGAAGATCTTAGCTAAGACAACTGAAAATTATCGAGATTGGCATGATAGGTTACCCTTCGCATTGATGGCGTACCGAACATCGATCAGCACTTCCACTAGGGCAACCCCTTTTGCTCTGGTATATGGCATGGAGGCAATTCTGCCTATCGAGGTGGAGGTTCCTTCTCTGAGAGTTTTATCCCAAGTGGATTTGTCTGAGGCGAAATGGTCGCAACAAAGATTTGAACAGTTGAACTTGATTGACGAAAAAAGATTGAAGGCTCTATGCCATGGCCAAACATATCAACAGAGAGTAGCCAGATCTTTCAACCGGAAGGTGCGGCCGAGACATTTTGAGGTAGATGACCTTGTTCTAAGGAAGCTGTTACCAATATTTCCAGATCCTGGGGGCAAGTTTGCTCCAAATTACAGCGGTCCTTATGTGGTGAAAAAAGTACTTCCTGGAGGTGCCTTGATCTTGGCAGAGATAGATGGTCGTGAGTTTTCCAATCCAGTTAATTCTGATGCTGTCAAGAAGTATTACCCATTATAGAATTTGCCATGTTATGTTTTGAACTGCAAGCATTTCTATGTTGAATAAATTGCTTCAATGAGTTGAATTATTCAAATTTGCTGCAAAACTTGCATTTTTCTTCCTTGATGAATTGTATGAGATAAATTGAATGTGTCAAATGGGATATCTTGGAATGATGAAAGGCGAGCCTTATTCCATACGCTATTTCATACACTGACCCCCAGTGAGTTGTGTGAAAAATTCCATGCCCGCAAGGGAAAGGTGATCTCGCAAAAGGTACGTCAACTGAAGTAAAGAGAGGCATTCTTTTCTCCATCCCAAACACTACAGGTGATCCATTGCTTAACCCCTTTGAGCCCATACGCTTACGGAGATTCTTTTTAAATTATCCCCTGTCAAGAATCATCCCACATTGGGACAAATTTGAAATGAATGGTAGGAATCTTGTTGCTCACACTTGCATCAATCTTCGAGTATTGCTTTCACAGTGTAACTTGTACGGCAATTTAAAGTGCCTTAGGATGATGAAGAGCAGTTATTTCTCTATCCTATACACTTTTATCCATTGCATAGCCCACTTGAGCTTATAAATTCATTTCATAGTAAACTCAGTTGGTGATCATCCCCCATATTGGGGCAAGACAAAAACATTCAAGTAGCATGAGCTAGAATGCTGACAAAATGGAAACTCTGTTAAAAGAAAATAAGTGCAAAAAAAAAAAAGGCATGAAAAAGCAGTGTGCCTGGTAAAAGCAAGGCCAATGCCCAGGAAAGAAAAAATCAAACTCTCGATACAATGAGTTGTATCCCCAAAACAATGCGATACTAAAACTCAAATACTGTTGCAATCAATGGAGATTTGATGAGAAAAATCTTTGACAGTGGAAAGGAAAGTGGTGGAAATGTCAAGATGATCACCAACTTTAATCCCCTAAACACTTTTTTGAGCCTAATGATTCATTCGTTTCTCAACCCATGAACTAAGCCTATGTTACGTCCCTTGCAAAGTCTCTTCAGATTAGGGTACTTGAATTAACGTAAGAGTTAATATGCTTGAAAGCATCGCTTGAAGAAGTGCGAGTAAGATAATTTCTACCTCATTTCGTGTGTTTCTTGACTTGTAAATCCCAAGACAATTGCGAAATGTCATTTTTAAATAGCCTCGACTCAAAGAGTCCCATTTGTTAAGCCATTGACCAAGCTCACATTACAGTCCCCGTTAAAGACATCTCAGATTGATAAAGTCGTACCACTTGCGACATTGCCCAGACTCTTGTTTGGCGTGATGACAGTGAGATAAAGTGATTGTCAAAATCCTGCATCAAAGGTCGGGATAAAACAGCCCATTTTAATGAGGATGAGTGAAAAGTCCTTTTAGATTAAATGATCCCTCATTTGACACATCCATGACGCTCATGTGTTCAGATTGGAATTTTCTCTTGAAATCCTTTCTATTGGAATTAGGTGATGCATGGTTGATAGAAATCATTACGCATGAACCTTACTTGAATTAATGCATGTGTTATTTGTAATCACAAATACATGTTGCTTCTCCTACAACCATGTTTTACAGGAGACATATTCCCAATGAACAGAGATGTCACCAAGTAAGTATATCTCTATCTATACCTTAAATACTTGTCGTTGTACAAGTATTTTCCCTTTTGAGTACACTGACACTCGATGGAGTTGTTCCCAAAGATTTTTCCCCAGATTGCGACGCTGGGCAACCGAAGAATGGTTCGGGTCCTAGCCAAGCAAAACCTCTGTTTAGGCGACCGTAGAATGGTACGGGTCCTAGACAAAACCTATTTCCCTATTCAGGCGACCGTAGAATGGTACGAGTCCTGGAAGGTAAACCCCCGTTTAGGTGACTGTAAAATGGTACGGGTCCTAGGCAGCATATATTTCCCTATTCAGGTGACCGTAGAATGGTACGGTCCTGGAAGGTAAATCCTCGTTTAGGCGACCGTAGAATGGTACGGGTCCTGGAAAAGGAATCCTCGTTTAGGCGATTGTAGAATGGTATGGGTCCTAGACACAACCAAACACTACCATACTGGGCGACCGTAGAATGGTACGAGTCCTGGGAAAGCAGTCTCTTTACAAAGCCATGTTACTATTCTAGGCGACCGTAGAATGGTACGGGTCCTGGACATGTAACACCAATCTATCTTGAGTTACTCTACCTTCCTTGAAGGTAAGTTATTCCAGGTAGGTTCATTTATTATTTGCGTTTTCATGCATCATATAAATTGCATTCAAAAATGGAATTCATTTTCCAACAAAATCAAATCATTCATGTGCATGTGCATGGTCAAAATTTAGGTTTCAATTTGTCTTTGAAGGCAACCTCTACGAGCTCACCTTCAAAGAGGGGCAGCTGTTGACACCTAAATTTTGGCGACCCATTTAGAAAATTAGGGGTTAATTTTATCCCTGAAAAAGAAAAAAAAAATTAATTGCATAACATATAGGTTTAGATGCATTTATTTGTAATTCGCATTTTTTTGGACCAGGGGTGGATGGGTCGGATTAATTGTTTTTGAGTTTTAAATTAACAGGCCGGACTAAGCCCATAAAACGAGAAAATCGGCCCAAGCCCGTTTCTTTTTAATGACAAAAATTATTTAAATAGAGATTTAATGTGATATTACGGTGGTTTTTGGAATCGGGTCGCAATCTTATCTTTAGTCTTTAGGTGATAAAATCGTTTGGGATATTCAGGAGATAAGGAAAATAAAAAGATTTTTGTGATCGGGGGATCATAAATAATCTTTGCGTATATTAAAAACAGATACAAAATATCCTCCGAGTATCACATTTCTCTTTGCCTATAAAAGGTGCGCACAGAGGTCGAAGTAAGGGGCTTCTTCTGTTTTGTTCCTGGGGAGAAAATAAAAGCACAAAAGAAACTTTTCTTTTTTGTTTCCTTCGGTAGAGGGGCTCAAAAAGGTCAAAAGTCAGCAAAGGTTGCAGAAATTCAGGACAGCAGACCGCACAGTAGAGAGGAGAAGTGACGTACAGCAGAGAAGAAAAAAAAAGAAAAAGAAAAAAGAGGATTGTTGACCGTCTTCTTCTCCAGCCACCCGACGCACAGCACCTGCAATCCACGACCGCCCCCTCCATCCATCGTCGGAGCCTCATCGCGCGCCCCAGCCACCCCCGGACGAGCCCACTCCAGTCGTAGCGCCCGTCTCCCCAACGGCGACCCAGGCGCCGATCGCTCCTGACCCGCGCCGCTCGCCGCCCCGAAGCCAGCCGCGACTGCCGCGCCGCCCCGAGTCCCCGACACCGGAGCTCTGCTCCTCCCAATCCGCGCAATCCGACGCCCTGCTGCTCCACCGACGCCTTCACTCGCCGGTCACTGCTCGATCTGCAACAGCAGTGACCCGACGACCCTGCAATTTCGTTTTCAGCCGAGATCCGACGACACCGGAGCCCTGCTGCTCCCGATCCGCGCAACCCGTCGCCGGTGACCCACGAGTACCGCCCCGACGCCACCGAACCGCACGCCGCCCGAGTCCTCCGTCCCCGCACCCGCTCGGAGCCCGACTTGTAAGAGTTTTCTTAATTGTGGACTACATTAATTGATATTGTAATTTACCGTTTAACGTTTACCGTTTTACGGGGATTGGTCTAAGGTGAGATAGAAGGTTTCTTAATTAGTCTAATATGGGCTGGCTAGTGTGGGCCGAGTTGAGCCTGGCCCGTAATGAGGGGGCCTTGCTGGAAACTCTATAAATAGCGCTAAGTCTCTCCTCTAACCCTAATTCTCACATGTATCCTCACCTAAGGGGCGTTTACCTAACGCTAAACGTGAGGGGGGCCGCCTCATTGAGCCAGTGATACGGAGGGCAATAGAGGAGAAGGACTTGCGCGTGGAACATTGTGTTTCCGCTTCCGCTTCAAGATCGATGGATTCCAAAACAGGTGCGTTAATCTTTCTACTCAATTATGCATGTTCTTGTTCTGGTTATGGAGATCTTGGGGTTGCGCAATTTGCGTCCAACACGTGGTATCAGAGCATCCATAACCCTAGAACTCGAACGCATAAGTTTTTTGCCCTAATTTGTGATTTTCGAGATTTTTTGTTCAATAAAAATAAAATAAAATCACAAATTCGGATGATCCTGAAACCATGGGGTTTTTGTTCTACATGTCGAGATCTTTCCAACCATATATAATTTGTATAATTTTGTTGAGAATTGAGTGAGAATTTTAAATTTGAAATTCTAGGGTTTATACATAGAAAAAGTTCTAGAATTTTAAGTTATATTCTAGCGTTACCTTCGTTTTTCTTCTCCACTCTTTGCATCACGTCGTGTCGTTTGAATTATGAACTATCGATCATCGCGCGCACTCTTTTGCTCGTCCGTCTCTGATTTCGGAATTGACTTTCTCCTCTTGGCGGTTTTGTTATATTACCGTGGTAAGTTTGCCCGCAGTTGCTAGTCAATGTCGAATTCGTTCGCAACGAGGATGATGGGGTTTGTGAAGATTTGTATTTGTATATATATATTTTTCGCGCGTGGTCAGTAGTGTTGGACTCGTATCTTCATCCTCTACATTGTGGTGTATTTATTTTAATTTTTTGATGATTTTATGGATGTTAAAATACATACAAAGCCCTAAATACGCGTATTTTTAGTGTATTTTTGCGTATTTTTCTTGTATTTTTCTGGGATTTTCGAAATACAGGTGCTGGGTTACAGGTATGTTATTACATAAATATTATAATGGTGTGATTCATTAATAAAAAATTAAACTTTATTGTGAACTGAAGTTGGCATAATGAGATATTCTAGATTAGCATTCTTTAATGTTGTTCTAGTAATCAGTAATTGGGGTACACAAAAGATGATTGCTTTTATGTTATGAGAATTTTCTTGTGTTGCTGTGATCGTTGATCTCATTGGAATCTGTCTTTCAGGTTCGCTATAGATATATATATATATGTATGATTAATTTTTTATTATTAATGAATTAAGCAATGTAATTAGCATAATATGTGATTTTGGTGATATGCTGCCCCTATCACTAAAGCTAAAATCACATGTATATGGTTTATGTGAGATGTGAATTTTATATCCCTAGTATGAGAGAGTTTCAATAATTCAATTGAGTTGTGACCGCCAAAGTGGCACACTTAATTGGGTTTGAGAAATTTCGGTCTCGTATAATGATTGGGATGTCTCCTACTCTAATGTGTAGTCATACTCCCAAAGGGGGTGATTATATATTAGTTCATGGAGGGATACATGATTATGTGGTGAAGGAGTGACTGATCCTAGTGGTTCATCTGCCCAAAGGTGATGAATTCACGAAGATTGGAATAAATTCTTATAACCGCTATCATGTGGGGAATTTACAACTGCTTGTCATGTATTATGCCCAAAGGTGATTATGTGATTTTGCATGTAACTCTCTGGATGTGTACTTGTGTGTCAAGTTACACATTACTCACATGATGCTAATTATATACATTGCTTGTTTTTTCAGTCACCTTTTCTATAATTAATAATTCCACTATTATTGAGGTTTTTACTGCTTCAAATTTTAAGTTGTGGACATATGATTTGTTGCTTGAGTATGCAATAAAATTTGCTTACTGTCTATGAAGCGTTCCATTCTGGAACACTAGACTAGAGGTTTGTCTGCGAACTGCACTGCTATAAGATGATGGAAACCTTAGTTGTTTGAAATTATGTCTTGTTTGATATTGAAATTAGGACATATCTGCAAAGATTGTGTTTAAGTCCTAATGATATATACATCTCATATAAGGCATGAATCATCATAATGAACATAGTGATGAGTATGATGAGTAAAACTAATTTATCCAGTCTTCTGTGGGTGGATATTTTGAAAGCAATTTTTTCACATACAAAAAGTGTCCTTATCAAAGTTGTTTTATAAACTTCTTTTGAGTTATAGATTGGGCATAGATTACTTGAATCATATTAAATTTAGGGGTGTCATGCAGAAGTGAGATTATCTAATCCAATATTAAGTACGTTGGAATTTAGATCCACTCGATATTATTTTGTATCTTATCCAGATTGTTAAAGGGGTATTGATCTTATGACCCTAAAGAAGATACAAGAATTATGGAATCACATACTTTAAAGTTTCTTAAGATCGACGTAATTTTAGAGGATAGCTGCTCTCAGACTATTAAAGATAATAGTATGATGGTGGTTACTGTTTTTTTGTCTTTATCTATACAGATAATTATGGAATCTCCTGTACCATAGACTAAACTTGTTGAGGTTTAAGGTACTATTCTTGATATAGTTTATAATGAAATTTCTTAAACCTCTCAAGTGTAGAATGAAGTGGTTGCAGCTTTATTAAGGAGATTTGTTAGGGAAAGACAATTAGTTATACCATCAGACTATATAGTCTATTTGTGAGAGCATGATTACAATATCCATTACATGGTTGTTTTAGCAACTTATATAAATGTCGTTTCTTGTTCTTAATTAAGTATGTGATTAAACGCCATAAAAAAAGGATAATAATAATATTACTCTGAAAGAAGGGTGGATAGTTAGTGAAGAAATAATTATTTATTTATAGATTCTTTCAGAGTGAACGTGGCATTGATAGTTTATTTTTTATATGGAGTTATGTCAAAGAGATACAAAATATATATAAGTGCAACTGGAGAATTTTGCAGCAGATTCAAGTAAACTTGTGTGTAGACTGAAAAGTCTTAATTCATGGTCTTAAGCAAATTTCCAGGCAATATTATTAAATTTTCATAGTGTTGTTATTTTGTTCAATTAAGAACAAAGTAATTCTATATATTGCAAGGTCAGTGGGAGGAAATTTATTTTTTCTCATACACTATGTAAATGATATTTTGTTTACAAGTAATGACTTTGAGGCATCTTTTATCCTTTATACTAAGGTCTGTAAGAATTGTTTTTGCCATATTATATTAGATTTTCTCGGAGGACATTTGCTGATTGTATATTGGAAATATTCAATATACATTATTGCAAGCCAGGAATTGCTCATGTTGTTAAGGGTGATAGGTTGAATCTATCACATTGTCCTTATTTAGATATTGAGAAAATCTAATTACATGGTGACGTTGCAGTAGATTATATTCCAACAGATGATATGGTTGCAGATCCACTAACTAAAGGCCTACGTCCATGTATATTTGAGCGTCATGTCATTAGCATGGGCTTAGGAGCATCTTGGGATGCTGTTATTTAGTGGGAGCTGTTTTATTTTTCTTTGAATAATGTTTACATCTGTTTTTTGTTACAATTTAGTAACATTTTGATATATATATATATATATATGTCAACTTTTGCATTCAATAAATTGTTTTTTGAATGGTTTGTTATTATGTTGAAAATATATATATTGTTAAAGTCTCAAAGGTATTGCTTAAACCTTGAGTGAAGGCTAGGGGCATACGGTTATTAGCCTTGTCCATATGTCTTGTTATACATAAAGAAAGGTTAACCATAAGGACAAGACATATGTGGGTTCATGGAACCATAAATGCATTCTCTAGTGGCACAAGTTTTTTTGTGACGCTTAAGGTAAGAGAATGGTGACTGACAAATGAGATCTCTCTATGAGAGATGTTATCCATTTGACACACTACCATATTGGATCCATATCAATAGAGTTGAGAACACTCGTGACCATGGAAGGCTCTGTGTGTATACATGCAGTTACCGCCATGATTCGGTGTTTGAGACTTTATGGGATAGGATTGACTATTAAGAATTATCTCTAGACCAATGTGCGCACATACAGTACGATTTCAATTTAATATAGTCCAAGTGGGAGAATGTAAGAGTTTTCTTAATTGTGGACTACATTAATTGATATTGTAATTTACCGTTTAACGTTTACCGTTTTACGGGGATTGGTCTAAAGTGAGATAGAAGGTTTCTTAATTAGTCTAATATGGGCTGGCTAGTGTGGACCGAGTTGAGCCTGGCCCGTAATGAGGGGGCCTTGCTGGAAACTCTATAAATAGCGCTAAGTCTCTCCTCTAACCCTAATTCTCACATGTATCCTCACCTAAGAGGCGTTTACCTAACGCTAAACGTGAGGGGGGCCGCCTCATTAAGCCAGTGATACGGAGGGCAATAGAGGAGAATGACTTGCGCGTGGAACATTGTGTTTCCGCTTCCGCTTCAAGAACAATGGATCCCTAAACAGGTGCGTTAATATTTCTACTCAATTATGCACGTTCAAGTTCTGGTTATGGAGATCTTGGGATTGCGCAATTTGCGTCCAACACGACTTGCTGCCGACCCGTGACGCCAAGATCAGGTTCGAGCTCCCACACGCCCGAGTGACGACCAACCACGCTCACATCTCCGCCCGATGGCTTGCTCCTCTGCCCAGCTCCGGCTCCGACGTCTCTACCCGCCAGTCTGCTCACCGCCGATTCCCCTCGCCAGACCTTCACCGAAGCTCCGACCGCGACGCCCTCTGACGATCGGAACCCGCTGCCCGGAGATCAGCCGCACGAGCAAGCTGCGTTTGGGAAGAAAAGAAGAAAGGAAAAAACAAAAAGAAAAAAAATTAGGTATTTTTATTTTCTTTTTCTATTTACTTTATTTTATTTATTTCTTTTAAGTTTAGTTGTTATTATGTAAATTTGAAGTGATCTTCATTTCACGAATTTTGTAGGCATTATCCGCAGGGTCTTCCCCAAAATTATTGTAATTACTAATTTGACCCTTAAGATGTCAGGTCATTTTTTTAATTATATTTATTCTTGGGGTTTGTTGATAGTATTTTAATTGCTGAATCAATATGATTATTAATTTGATCCGTAAGATTTTGGATCAGATTTTTAATTATTTTGAACCCTTTGTCGTGATGTTTAAGGTTAGATAATTGTTAATTTGACCTGTGAGACAACATGTTATTTTTTCGATTATTTTAATCCTTTATTTGATTGAATGTCCTGATTAGTTTAAATACAATATTTATTTGATAATTGCATGTTTTGGAAAACCACTAAAAAATATCCAAAAAATATTTGAATTAGGATTCAGTTTGTTTTGGAATATTTCTTGTTATATTGCATATCTAGAATATGGATTTTATTTCGAATTTAGAAAAATATAAAAACGAAAAATGCATTCATTAAGGTTAGTTTTTTTTATTATTTGAATTGCATGTTTAATTATGTGTTAGTTTTAATTTCGAATTTCATAAAGGAAAAACACAAAACAATCATTGTGCATATTAGGTTAGAATTACATGTTTCATTTTAAATTTAGATCATCTTTTTAGATAAATTGCATCTTAGATTAAGATAATGTCTTAGTTTAAATTAGGATTTAATATGACTTAATCCTTAGTTTAAATTAGGTAGAATTTTAATCTAGCTAGATCATTTTTGCATTTTTCTTAAATTTCGAATTTCATGAAAAAATACAAAATCTGTCTCTGCATAAATTAGTTTCAATTTTTAGGATAGATTGCATTTTTAAAAATAGAAATATCAAATGCACGTCATTTAGTTTTTATTAGGTTCATTTAATTAGAACTTTCTCGTCATTAGACTAGGTCATTTAATAAATGTCGCATGACATATAGCTCGCATATGAAATTGCATGATACATGTCATTTTAGTTGAAATAATTTTGTATGTCATTGCATTGCATTGCATGTCATTAGAATTAGGTCATTTAGATTGCATTTAATTATTGCATTTCTTCATGTCATATAGTTTAGGTCGTGTTGCCATGTCATGTTAGATTATTAGCATGCATCGCATGACTTTCATTAAATAAAGTGAAAACAAAAATTAAAATTGTGTGTTAATTAGAAATTATATCTAGGATTATCGATGTGAATTCTGATCTAACACTGCAGATGCTTTCGTTGCTATAAAGTAAGTTTTTGCAATTTATTCATTGTTTTCTTGGGTGTTAAATTGGTGGTTTGTGCACCCGTATGATCACCTCACACGTTAGGAAAGTGAATTAAAATCAAATTAAGCTGCCTGCAAAAACATTTTTAAAAATTAAAAAGAAATGGTACCAAAAGGGCATTAGAGAAATCTAGTGTAACCAAGTCCCCGTACCCTTAGTCTCTGGTTCGTAGGAGTGAAATAATTCTCCCATTATTTTACTTAGGCGTCTAATCGACCTACCGAAAACTGATTAGTGACGACTCCTAGATAATAATCACTTGAACCTTAAGTCGCGAATTGGTATAGGCTTAGGAGAGCCCAAGCTAAGTTAAAAACTTAATAGTCCATTAACGTAGTGTTAGGTGGTGCACCCGAAAATTAGGTCGCGACAAAAACTACAAGCCAAATTTTTCCAAGAGCGAATTTGTCAAATGTTACTTCGGGTCCGTTCGTTTCGCGGAAAATATCACGTTTTCGGAAAATATTTTCTAGGAAGTCATTTTCCTGGAAAATGACTATATTTTCCGGTGTTCGGCTGAAACCTAAACTTTGAGTAGAAAATATTTTCCACCCTTCATTAACTAATTTAATTGTTTGGGAAAAATTATCAAAATAAATAAATTTTAATATTTTTAATTGACCAAAAAATTAGTTTTATTTTTTATATATTTTTTAAAATGAAATTTAAGTATATGTATTTTTAAAAAATCGAAATTTTTATTTATTTTTTTATTTTTTCTTTCTTTTTCTTTTTCTTTTCCTTCCTCCTTCCTCCTCCTTCTTCCTCCTTCTTCCTCCGCCGCCGTAGGCCTGACGATGGCCGGCTGCCCGGCGGCCGACCAAGACACGGTCCCTAAATCCGGTGAGCTCGAGGCTCGGCTGATCTCGCCCAAGCTCGCCAGAGGTTCGCCGAGCTCTGGCGAGCCACAAGCTCGGGCTCGCCTAGATCAAGAGCCCGAGCTCTGCCACCAGATCCGGCGAGCTCGTGGCTCGCCAGAGCCCGGCGAACCTCTAGCAAGCTCGGGCGAGGCTCGAGTCCCGCCCAGCTCGCCGAATCTGGCAAGGCCCGAGCTTCGGCCCAGGCCGATGAGGCTCGAGCTGGCTCGCGACCGGTTGCCTACCGCCGCCGTGGTCGGCGACCGGCCAAGGCAAGGAAGAAGATGAAAAGGAAAGAAAGAAAAGAAAAAAAGAAAAGGAAAAAAAATTAAAAACTAGATTTAAAAAAAAAAATAAAGCATAAAAATAAAACGAAAATGTGTTGATGAAAAGAAGCACGGTGGAAGAAGTTATGGAAAATGTTTTTCACTTTTGAAAAGTATAAGACATTTTCCTCACCTTTAAAGGTTGTTTTTTCCAATAATGGAAAACATTTTCCTTGACTAGTTTATTTTCTGTGAAACGAACGCTGGAAAATCCGGAAAACATTTTCCCATAAGTTATTTTCCGTGAAACGAATGGATCCTTCTTCATGAATTAATTGGATGGAAAATGTTTTCAATGCGTATTATCTTATGCTATCAAACGAACATATAAAATGTATGATTTACATCGCTTCAGCGGGCCAATACTAATTTGATCCACTACTTTCATTGATAACACTAAAAATTCTTTTATTATGTGGCAAATTTAATGGTAGAAAACGTTTTTCTCATTTGCTAGCATTTAGATCTTTTAAAAAATGAATTAATGGAAAATCTATACTTAAATTTAGGATAATGATTTCCTTTATAAAAACTCAGAACTCATTTTTCAAAATACAACAAAATCCTGATGCTCAGACCCGGTGCCCCAACATTTAGGCGGGGTCCCTCCAGAGAGACCTCCATGGGCCCGAACGCGGTTCCCATGCCCGGGTCGCCAACATTGGCCCTCGGCTCTTTCAAGGCCTAGCATGGGTATTTCTTTCAAATGGGTGTTTCATTTTTTTATTTTTATTTTCATGTTACGAATTTCGGTGAATGACTTTCATATATTGTATGAATACGACAAAATATAGAGAAAATGAAATCCTTTTCCTTAAAAGTTAACTTTTTCTCAAAGATATTTTGCAGCGGGTTCATTTTTTTTTCTCCGATACAAACGAAGCAACGTACCTTTGGCGTTGCCAAGCCGACACCACCAATCACCATTGCCAATTTTTCGTCTCGCCAACAGATTGGCTATCACTGTCCAGGCCATTAAAAAATGATAACCACCTCCATTTTTAATTACAACATATACATTTAAATATATGATACAAATATAATATATATCACTTCATATTTCATAAAATCCAATTTCGAGAAAGAGAAAAAGAAAATGTGGTATCCAAAAAGGACACTGCAACTAGTGTTGGCCACTCTTTGGTTCGATTGGCGAGTGAAATTAATGAAAACAAAGACTAAGGACAGAGGATAAATAAAAATGGGAGTCAATCATCCTCCTCGCTTGGAAGAGTTGTCGCGACCTAACCCCCTTGCCGGAGTTGTTAGGCTTAGAGATATAGTCAACTTTGGGCCAATGGCCTTCTATTGATTCGGGCTTTGCCAAGTCTATATCTCACGCGACATTAGACGTTCAAATTTTTAATCACTTAAGTCTATACGAATTTTGACTAAGGAGTCACATTATAATTTTTGGGGTCAGCTAAAAACTAAGTAAGATACGAGAGGATATCTTACTATTTACACAATTAGAGATTCTAGACTTGGGAACTTGACTACGTTAGCCCAGAGACTAATGCATTTTGGTACTTGACTTGATTATGCTAACTAATGCTATAGCAACCTATCAAAGAATTATAGGTATCGTCCTAATCATTCTAGAGCAAGAAATAACATCAAAAATATTGAAAAACGCAACCAAGTATAATTGTAAAGGAAAGTGCACAAGCATTCTAATATTATTCCTAAAAGAAAAAGACAATCCAAAACAAAAGAACCCTATTGCAAACCCCAAACGGCTTATCCAAATTTTGGATTTTAGTATTTTTAAAGGATTTTCCAACCTTTTTTTAAAGTCTTTTATTTTTTAGAATTTTATGAATTTCTTTTAATGATTTTTCCAATTTTTAATTATTTTCTGGATTTTCAGATTTTTTATATTTCTGAATTTTTAAATTTTTTTAATGATTTTCCGAATTTTATAAATTTTCCAATTTTCCAAAATTTCTAATTTTTTAATATTTTTAATTTATTGTTATTATACTCGGGGGAACGGGTTCGGACCGTTTGCCCGATCCGACCCGTTGACCGACCCAAAAACCGGGATCTGCCCCAGTCATATAAAAAAATTCCAATTTTTTATTTTTGGCAGATTTTCTATTTTTCTTTCTTTTTCTCTCTTTTCTCTTCTTTCCTTGTCCTCTTGTACTGCGCCTCCGGCCTCGCTCGGCTCGCCACTGCTTTCCAAACATAACTTGGCTGGGCATATTTAGTCCCCGCGACCTCCCCTTCTGGACGCTCGATCGACCGGGCGATTGCATCCGATGTGTTTTTCTGGGCTTTTTCTTTCCCATTTTGGAGATGGGTTTTAGCTTTGATTGGAATCTGGGTGCGAGGAGAACCGAATCGTGCTCATCGTCCGTCGCGATTTTAACTGAAGTGTAGCAGTCGAACTGTCTTGATGTCACGTTTTTTCTATCTGGGAAGGAGTGTCGTGGCACGTTAGAACCGCGAGCTCGATGAAGACATGAGCTTGCAGTTTATGAGCTGAAACTAGGTAAAAACTGCCAAAATCTTTGCTGGCCAAAGAAAGGGAATTTCGGTGATATCCCCCGATTTCAGTTGCTATCGCATCGAATATGTCCTCTTTTAATTTAAAAATGCGGACTGAAAAACGCAAGAACAGAAGGAGACCACAGAATATTTTTAAATACCCTTGAGCTGCTTGAAAAAGCATAGTGCAGCTATGGAACATTCTGACGGTATTTCCCGAACAAAGGAAAAGAAGTGATATGGCACATTATAATCAATATGCTTCTCTGAGTTGTCCAAGAAGGAGTTCCTGGGCTAATGAGAGAGAAGAAGCTTTTATGTAACACGAAGTAAAAATTCTTCTGGATTGTTATCACGTGTAATGTACAAAAAAGCAAGCACATTAGCGGTCATAATGACATATGAAGAACTTCTTGCAAATTTTTTTGCTGTTCCTTCAAATTGTCCTGTAGATTTTCTGAGAAACCGGCTTCTTTATTGGCTGCAGGCTCCATCGCTGTAGTGCTTACGACCTTCCCAGAGTATTGACTTAATTTGGCACAGGAATCAGGCCAAATTCCCTTGACTTGGGAGTCGTGTGGCAAGGTAAAAAGCACTTGATCATAGTTCATAGATACGCACGGGCAAACTCTCTAAACTTTGTGAACTTGTCATTACTGAGTAACTGTGAATGCTGCATAGCTATAGTTTAATCTGACTAATAATTAAATTTCAGAACAAAGTGCCCTCTTCCTCCTTCCTGGCTTTGTGTACTTTTGTTCTTTGACCTCGATTCATGAATTTGTTGATTACTTCAGCTCCTCTTGCTATGTTTAGACCTTGATAAAAATTATCGGTTGGTCCCGGGTTGACCCTGGTACTGGACCGAACCCTCCAGTCCTTGGTCCCATCAACCCGGACCATGCTTACCCCTAGTTCCAAGCCCCCCCTTTTCTTGTTTTTCTGCAGTTGACTCTTGGTGTCTGCACGGTGATTGAGCTTTGGTTTGGTCCTTTTGAAGCAATTGCAGTGGAAACAAGATGATCTGTTCTGTGCGGTATCAGCTGAAACTGAGGTAAGATCGCGAAAGAAGAGCAAAAAAGAGAAGGGGGTTTAGCTGATCTGTGATGTCTGTGAGTTCCTGCCTTTTTTTCTAGTAAATCTGAGCTCAGACATTTTGGGCAATTTTCCACTGTAGCCTGTCTTTCATAGATATAATTCAAGCACTGTGCTTGCTTAGCAATACTTGAAGAAGGGTTTGGTTTTGGAGTTTTTTGGGCAATCCCCATTTTTCACATTTTTGGACCCAATCAATGGGTGGGAAATTTAGTAAGAACAAGCGAGTATACTCTTCATCAATGGAAGACAGCAATCCTAGATACCAGTCTGACCTGACCTCTTATGAAGCTGCCTATGGAGTTGACACGAGCTTGCAAGATTTTGAGAAGACCTTACATGACCAAGCTAATAGAGTAATTGGGACACTAGCAGCTGGTGCTAATGCTTAATCCCTGACAATCGACAATCTAGAGAGGTGAACCTTGATGACATGCACAGTATATCAGTTAAGATCATTATTGAATCCCAAGAAGACATAAGGAATGACGAAGAGCTGTTCGATTTAGTGTATTGTTACTTCGACTGTGTCCAAAAGATATTAGATTTCTATTTTTCCCTCGATGAATGCCTGAGTCAGGCCTATGGTAACCAGTGGGAGATTCAGCTTGCACTTACGGACTTTGAAGAAGAGAGAGGAGAGAATGTGGGAGGGAAGAAGTATGTCGAGACACTGCAGGAGGTCAAGAAATTCAAAGAAGCAGCCAACCCATTCACGGACGAGTTCTCCACTCTCCTTCACTCGGTGAATAAGCAGCAGGCAGAGATGTTGCAGAAGTTGCAGGCTTGTAAGAAGAAGCTTGACAAAAAAAAATCAAATCTGCACGAGCTTGGAGAAGGGTGACCAATGCCATATTTGTGACCGCCTTTGTGGCCACTGTGATCTTCTCAGTCGTTGCAGTTGCGATCGGTGCACTGCCTGTTGTGATTGCTGTAGCTACTGCTCTGACAGCTCCAATAGGGATAGTCGGCGAGTGGTGCGACTCTTGGTGGGAAAACTACCAAAGGAAACTTGAAAAAAAAGGGAGTTGATTAACTTAATGAATGCGGGAAGTGGAACCATGATCTCGATCAATGAGTTGGAGACGATTCGGTTGCTTGTGAGTAAGCTGGAAACTGAGATTGAGTCGATCGTGCAAAATGCCGACTTCGCTCTTAGAGAAGAACAGGAAGAAGCGGTGAAACGTGGAATGTTGGAGATCAAGGAAAGGGTGGAAGATGTCATGGCAGCTATTGATGTTCTCTGTAAGCAAGCTGATAAGAGTAAGTGCAATATACAGTGGGCGAGGAAAGTGATAGTGCATAAATTAAATAGATATTCCAGCCGTTAGTTCTTTTTGTATGCTTAGAAAGTTAACAGTCAATGCAGTTCACTGTCTTAGATGAACTTTATGTTGCAAAGATCTTCTCGGTTTTCTCCTTTTGGTCGAACTTGATCTGGCGAATGTGGCCTCAACCAATTCATACAAATATTAGGAGTATAGAGATTATGAAGCAGTTCTACATTGGTGTGCTTCAAAATGCAAATGCCTGTCTCCAGGATAACTTTTACCTATTTGGCTTCGTCCTGTTAATCTAGCCTATGCGATTGCTGATTTGTTTGTTTGAATCATTGAAGGAGAAAAAATTGATTCAAGCGTTACACTAATGTGGTTTTCCAATTCCTTCTAAATATGACATATTAACAAAATTCGCTGCGGAGTCTCACCACATTCTACTCACGAAGTGTTAAGTAATCTGAGGATGCCGAAGTATTGGGGCTGCTGAGATGCTTATCTTGGCAGTTAGTTCATTGTGAAAAACCATCTAAGTAGCAAAACTAGAATATTCTACAATGACAGGATAAGTTGTACGGCTGTTGTAAAATCTCTTGGCTCTTTCCGGTTTAGTTATTCAAGTTTAACTATGAAGTCGCACAACCTTATCCTTATTTTACTCTCATTGATCATGTTATTTATCAGTGTAATTGGATGAAGGAAAATTAAGTGATTTGAGAGCCGAAAGGTACTTGAGTGTCATCTCTCAATGAAGAAACGCTAGCGTAATTGTTTAGATTCTTCGGTGAAAGTATTAACTATAAAAAGACTTCAGAAATGCATGGACTGATTGTTCCTCTCGCTATCCGCTTAACCATGCATTCCATGAACTACAAGATTGTGGGGACCAAATAAAGTCAGTTGCATCTGCTACATTCATTCAGAATTTCCTACAATTTCATGGATTAAAATGGAAAGAATTCCAGAGGCACCATAAAATTCGGTAACCAAATGCCATGTCATTCTAAGCTCAGCAGCATCACTCACGAAACATCGCTGGAGTGCTATGCGTTAGTAACACTTGAAAGATATAGAATTTCTCCTTCCGGGCGTCATATTGAACAAAACCCACACCAGCTGTTAACCATCATCTACCACATAGGTCATGCTGTCGAAACAGCTCTCTGATCGGATTATCTTTACATATTAAACGAGAACTGAAGAGAAGATAAATCGAAACAAGAAATGCCAAACTTCAGAAGTTCTGATAATCAGATGAAGATCTTGAGATTGACCTGCTCATGAGACACAAATCCAACATGCAGTCATGCAATAGTCTCCCTCATTTCTGTATATGGTACTAGTAATTTATGGTACTTCAAACCACTCACTGACAACAGAAACCTGCAAAAATGAACTAAAACCTTCATTCTCACAGCTACTTTTAACAGGTAGATGGCAGAATCACATAAAATGAATCACATTTTGCATTTGAGAGACACCAAACACGAGCATGAGCATCTGCTTAACACTGAAGCAAGACCTGAATACGCATCAAATCAACAAAATTCATGACACCAGACATGACGATTTACTCTTTATTGTTCTTTCCTTTCCTCTCCGTCCACTTCATATTCGTCGTCGTCATCGTTCTCATCATCATCTACATCCTTATCTGCATCGTCGTCATCAAATATAGAACTACGAGGAAATCTGCTCAGTTCACGCTTCTCATCTTCTTCAGTAAGAAATTCCAGCCCATATTTTGTGTCTCGGTGCTTCACAAGAAGCCAGCGCAATAATCTATCTTCCCTATTCAAGTAATGCAGCTCTTTGTTCATCATTGGTGAAGCCATCATGGTCAACTGCATCATCTGACCCTGCATGATGTGCAACAGAAACATAAAAGTGATATCAGTGTCTAGATCAAAGAAATCAACATGAGAGAAATAGCAAGAGACCTAGAATCCTCTTTCCTCCACAAGGTAAAAGTGCAACCAACTAAATATCATCTTACTACTTCATCAGGAAGAGTAGCAGAGAGAGAGCCCATCCAAACAGTACATATTACTGCCAGGACAAGGGTAAATTACACTATACATCACTCAACTTTTAACTTTCAAATAGATTACTCAGCTTTCAAGTTCAGCATATAGATTGCTCAACTTTGGTTTTGTTCTCCATAAGGTCACTCTGTTGACTAGCCGTTCAAAATCTCATTAGAAGTTTGACCTGGCATCATTGAAATATTGACAAGGAAGGCACGTGTGTCTTTATTAGACTTCCATTGTAGGTCAGTCAACTGTAGATAATTTTGCATTGCAACTCACTCAACTTTAGATAAATTTCATTTCGGTCACTAGACTTTAATATTGAACTCATACCGCCACGTCAAATTGATATTAAAATCAGATTAAAATTATCAAAACCAGCTGTCGAATCAGGTTTCCAATGAGTTTTTCACAGGTCAATCACCAAAGTTATTCGATTGAAAGCAAAACCAAAGTGAATGAAAGTTTGAAAATGGATAGCCACTTCGAAAGTGAGTGAATAGTAGAGTGAACTCTGGTGTGATTTTCCTGCCGGACCAACATTGCAAAATTAAATCTTCCAACAATTGCTACAGTAGCCGTTGATTAACTTAGATGAAAAAATGACCATGGTAAGAATTAACAGCAATAAGCTAGGATGGTAACAGCATCAGTGCAAAACCGAACATACAACTCCAATCCAGTATGGGACTTCCTCATAGGCTAGTTAATATTTGTTCCAACATATCTGCCTGTATAATTACCATCTCCTATGGCTTCCACTCCTAACATAAGGCAAGGAGCCAGCCGAAGACATTATCACATTATGAGATTTTCTCATAAGCTAGGATAATTTTGCTCGGCATATGTGCCAACATAATCAATTTCTCCTGCAGCTTGCTACTTCGAACATGAGGGAAAGAGCCAGCCAAATACATGGTCGCGTTAAGCATTCCAGTTGTGAAACCTAATAGATTCAGCATTTCTGCATCATCTTCTGTCATATTATGTTACATTATCTTGTTCTAGAGAGTACTCTCCATCATTCTGTCAAACCAGATAGCTCATTTGTAGCTTCCAAGTTACATAAACCAGGAATTTAAACAAAGAAGATGAATCCAATCTAATTGCATATCACAAGCACAACATGAATTGACAAGCCAACAAGAGAATTATCTGAGATGGAAAGCTCAGAACAAGCAAGCAGAAGGGCGCGAATTTCAACAGAAGAATCACCTGAAAGAATCGCCCATCAAGCTTCTTGATACCATAACCCAACTGGACCGTCCCGAATGATTTTACCTCAGTGACAACCCCATTTTTCTTATAGACCTCTCTTCCTATCCGAGCCACCATATCCATCAAAGCTTCCTTCTTGACATGGGGTTTCAGCAAAAGCACGCAGTCATACAGAGGCATCTTGTTCTCTCCCCCCCCAAAACCCCTCTTCAGCTGAACTTATCTTCTAGACTGCCAAGAAGAGTTATTCCATCAAATCAAACGAGTGGATGACCCACACATCGCCATGGAACTGCAAGTACTACTAAATCTATAGCTATCACTACTAGAACATGAAAAGATAAGTAATCAGACACACTAGAGACCAGGTACTCTCGGATCAAGCCTGAAAAAAACAGGGTCCCTGAAAATATAATAATATAATCGCGTGAGGTAAAATAATAAATGAAATGTCTATTGATGTAGGCATTTCATCGAACAGGTAGAATGGATTTTAACCGAATGAACTCGTATGTAAGAATACAATAATGATTCACTTCAGATCATAACTTTCGAACAAATCCCAAGCAGTCGAAGATTTCGTACAAGAAATCGTATACCCGAGTTGAACCTTTAAGAATTTTGACACGAACACTTCCAAGAAGTGGAAATCGATCCGAAGTGCGAAAAAAAAGAAAAAAAATACCCAAATCAAATCAATGGAAAAATCGGGCAAAGTCCATTGCCTACGAATTATGAAGATACCGTTCAGAACGGCAACGACTTCTTCATCTTTCAGATTATTAAGGCGTGCCATTCAATATCCCAAGCTCAACCAACCTAAACCGCAGAAATCGACAAGCCCACATCACAAATTCTTGAGAAACGGACGCTCGAGAAATTTAAGGAATCCCAAGCGAAGGACCCGACTTACAAAGAGAGAGGGAGGACCGAGTGCAGCTTTGCGAATCAACCACCGAATCGGACGAATATACTCGGCCTCGGCCAGTCGACGGAGCTCGACGCTACCAACCAATGAGGGAGCAATAAGGCGGCGGGGGAGACGGAGAAGCTCTGGAGGCGGCGGAGAGGCGGAGAGGCGGAGGACGACGACGACGAACTATGGAGGCGGAGAGGCGGCGGCGGAGGAAGGGGAACCCTGGTGTAGGCGGAGAGATGAGGAGCAAGTGAGGCCCAACGATAGAGTCATTTTTTAACCCTAACTTTTGGTAATAATTATATTGAGTAAGACTAAAAGAAAATTTTTTTTTATGGAAGTTTAATGTTCAATCATAATGTGATAACAAGTATCAAGACCATTTAGGTGTCAAAAATGAAAACATAGAATGTCTTATCTCGAGTCTTTTGTATTAGTTAAGGAGTTGGATCAATTTTAACTATTAAATGAGATAAAAAATATAAAGAATATCAGAAAAATGTATATTCAACTCATATAACTTTTTGGACATATTATATGATATACCGGATTGTGTTGAGGTAAAATCTCGAAGTTATGGAAGATTCAATGTATTATCTTTACCGTGGTTATGAAGTATTAAAAGCTAATTCATATTATTAAAAAAACTATCACAAGAAAAATTAATTTAAAAGATTTTGATTAGCTTGAATTCAACATAGAAGTACTTCCTACAACATGTCCGCTCTAATTTCATTTTCTATTGAGGGCGTGGGGTAATATCCCCTACTCGCCTCTTCGTGCTCTATGGATGTTCTAATGTGATAAGAAAAGTGAGAAAAGCAAATTTATTGACTATATATTTTATAAAAGATAAATAATTTGAAAAATATTTTTTATATCACAATCCTCTTATACAAATATTTTTGAGATTTGACGAATTTAGGAATGATGCCAAAAGCGGACTAATAGTTCCAAAATCACTTGAGTTCTCTTGAACCCTTATTTCAATTGACATTGGGAAACTACAATTGAAATAGATAAATTCAAGAAGTCCAACTTAAACAGAGTTGCGCACTAGCCTATTAAGACTAATTAGGAGCCAAACGAGGCATGGGATGACACCTCACTCCTCAATAACATGTATCAAGACAGTAACCTCCATAAGCTAAGTTCGAGTTAAGTCCAATTTCTTGTTCAAGAGATCAATCTACCTAAACCTAAGCTAAATCAAAGGTACTCAATAAAATCTCTAAACTAAAAATTGGTT
Source organism: Eucalyptus pauciflora (assembly GCA_007663325.1). NCBI lineage: Eukaryota > Viridiplantae > Streptophyta > Magnoliopsida > Myrtales > Myrtaceae > Eucalyptus > Eucalyptus pauciflora. The sequence continues at coordinate 394,377 of VMYD01000012.1, forward strand.
ATTCAACCGAAACTAAGCCATATCTATTACTAAGATTTACCAACCTAATCAAGACCTGCTTCTAAGGTCCTTTCTAATTTCTTCAATTTTTTCAATAATTACGAAAATGGGGCCTCGGGCTAGGCCCTTGGGCCAAGTCCAAATGGAGGTATCACCTGGCTCGGGCCTTTATGTCCGGCCCCCTTCAAAACAAGACCAGACGAAGCCCAATCCACCAAATCGAATTAAACCCTAAACTCATCTAAATCGAATTATGACCCAAATTCAGCCCCATTGTTTTCATTTTTTTTCCCTTTTTTTCTTTCTTTCTCCTATTTTTTAACTATCGTGAGTAGTCAGTCCATCGTCTTCTTCATAATACGGAGAACGCCCAAAACACCATCAAGTATCCACCTTCCAAATCATCAGCACTAATCCACCTATACCCATTATCAAACCCTTCACCATCGAGCAGACCAGAATTAAATCATTGCGCTAAGAAAATGGTTAGCATACATCCACGCATCTTTCGATTGAAGAAAAATATGATCTATTTTGTGTGTCTAAGAGGCATATTATTGAACAGTTTGCATGCGTGGAACGGAGGGTAGACCTAAGTGTTATTAAACCAAGCTTGAGGGCCAAATCTACTCGAAATCAATCAAGAACGAGTGCAATTAGTGACACAATTGTAAAATATGCCATCACGGGTTTCTTCCTCAGCAAAATTGGGTATTATAGAGAAGGATAAATTTTACCTGGTCACTTGAGTGTAGAGAGGTTGTAATCACAGGTAACTAGGTCAAGGATGGAAGCTTCAAGGATTGTCGAATGTCGAAATTTGGTCTAATGGGATAATGGTGCTTGCAATTTGAGCTCTTCTCCTTTTCTGACCATAAAACATGGCAAAATAGAGGGTCCCAGACTCTCAGGTATAGCCAGGGTGAGTAGTTCGTAGTGAATGAACACAATGAACGGCTCCGGAAATCCCTTGGCTATGATTGTACTGACTCAATGGTACTGCTGGAGAGCCAAAATGAACATTGAGCCAAAAATCAAATTTCTCATTCATTTTCTAATTTTGTATTTGTTAATTTATTTATCAATCAAATTTTTGTTGTTGTTTTCACTTCTTCTTTTTTTACTTCTATAAGGATGAGTGCTTGAATTGTAAATAATGAAAACACTTTTTATTGGCTAATTATTTTAAACAATACAAACTATCATTTTCAGGAAAAAGTTTTTCCTAAATTATTCATTTGCTGCAAAATATATAGATGATAAATTTGTCATACTAAAAACTTTGTGATGGAGGAAAGTTCTTTGAAAATCATTAATTTTCATTTGTTTAGTAGTTTAGGAATGTGAAAGAAGTAATTCTTTTCTCAAATAATTAATAATGAATTGATCGGGTTACAAATATATATATATAACCCTACTCATATATTTAGGAAATTATTCTACCCTTATTACTCACAATATTTTCCAACACCCCCCCTCAAGTTGGAATGTAGATATTAAATAATCCCAATTTGTCACATAAGAAGCTCACTCTATTCGCCCGTAGAGATTTAGTAAAGATGTATGCAAGTTGATCCTTAGTCTTCGTGCGTTGAAGAATAATCTCCCCCTTTTGAACTTTCTCTCGCACAAAATGATAATCAACCTCAATGTGCTTAGTTCGCTCATGGAAGATAGGATTAGATGCAATATGAATAGCCTAGCATGATAATAGAGAACTGATGGATCAGTGGTGACATTCCAATCTCTATAAGTAACATCCTTAACCATAGTAATTCACCTGTTACATATGCCATAGCATGATATTCACCTTCAGTGCTTGATCGAGAAACTACATGCTATTTCTTGTTCTTCCACCTAACTAAATTACCTCCAAGAAACACATAATAAACCAAAGTAGATCTCCTATCCGTAGGACATCCAGCCCAGTCAGCATCAGAAAAGCCTGTAGTGCTCAAATGCCCATAATTCTTAAACTATAGTCCTTTACTTGATGCTCACTTCAATTTGATGATTCAAAACACAGCATCCCAATTAGTGGTATGAGGAAAACTCATGAATTGAGATACTACACTAATAGCGAAGGATATATAAGGTCTTGTGACGGTAAGATAATTAAACTTACCAACTAATCTCCTATACTTTGCCGGATCATTTAATAGTTCTCCATATTCCGCATCAAGTTTTACATTAGAATCCATAAAGTTATCGACTGGCTTTGCTCTAAAAAGTCCAACCTCATTGAGAATGTCAATAACATACTTCCATTGTGATAAATTGATACTAGCATGTGAGTAAGCTACTTTAACACCAAGAAAATATTGAAGACGTCCCAAATCTTTAGTACTGAATTTCTTATGCAAAAATTGCTCGAGTTTTTTAATGTCACATGAATCACTAATTGTAATTATATTATCATCCACATATACAACTAGAAGGATACAATTGGCTGAAGAAATAGGGCTGAAAACTAAATGATCTACTTGACACCGTTTTAATCCAAATGTGATGACCACATCATTAAATCTATCAAACCAAACATGAGGAGATTGTTTGAGTTCATACGAAGTCTTGTGTAAACAACATACCACATTCTCCCCCAAGCATCAAACCTAGGTGGTTGCTCTATGTCAACCTTCTTAGCTAGATCACCATGTAAAAAGGCATTAATTCATATCCAATTGATGAAGTAGCCATCCAAATTGTGCAGCTAATGAAATAAAGATATGAACAGATGAAATTTTGGCCACTAGAGAAAATGTGTCATCATAGTTGACACCATAAGTCTGAGTATACCATTTTGCAACCAACTGTGCTTTTAGTTAATCAAAAGTGCCATTCGGGTAAACCTTAACAGTGAAAACCTAATGTCAACCAACAAGTTTTTTTATCCGTAGGTAATGAAGTAAGCTACCGAGTTCGATTCTCAATTAATGCCCGCATTTCATCTTCCATGGCACAATGTGAACCTGGATGAGCAAGAGCTTAAACAACACTACTAGGCACAGATCCAGAAGACAACGACAAGACGAAGGTAGAGAACTTAGGAGATAAAATGATTGTAGGATAGAAAATTAGAAATAGGATGATGTGTTAGAACACAATCAGAAAGATTGGTGTAAGGAGCGTAGTGATCTACAAGACAACCAACACAGGAACATGTACCTTTTTAAGAAGTAATGGGTGGATCAAAATCAGAGGTTGGAATTGTAATTGATGGGGGGATAGTTGAATCAGGTGCTGATGAAGACTATATGAGCACAGTTAGAACGATATTGCATTGATGATAGGTGTGTTCGGCAAATGGAAATTCTATATATATAGTTAGGGATAGGGAAAGTAGCGGAAGTGTCGATAGAACACCATCATCTCGTTGGAACTGCTGGTGAAGAAAAATATGGTTAATCTTCAAAGAATGTCACATCTACAGACACGAACATACAATGGCAAGTAGGACTGCAACATTTGTATCCCTTCTAAGTCTGAGAGCATCCAACAAAGACACATTTCATCACAAGGATTCAATTTATCAAGATTTGTAGTAAAATAATGTACAATACAGACACATCCAAAGACACAAAGAGGTAAAGAAAAGAGAGGGTGACTTGGATGTAACATAGAGAAATGTGACTTCCCTTGAAGAATGGAAGTTTGAAGCCTATTAATCAAATAACATGTTGTAAGAACAGCATGACCCCAAAATTTTTTAGGTAGATGCATATGAAACATAAGGCAATGGGCAACATCAAGAAGATGCCGATTTTTATGTTATGCTACACCATTTTACTATGGAGTGTATGAGTAGGAAGTTTAAGACCATGAGACTCAAGGAATGGTTGGAAACCAAAAGTTGCACTAAGATATTCTGTAGCATTATCTGATCGTAAACATTTGACAGAGTTATTATATTGATTCAACACTTTAAAATAGAATAACTAAAAGTAATGATACATCTCCATACGATCTTTTAGTAAGAATAACCAAGTCATTCAAGGAAAAACATCCGTGAATGTAATAAAATATCTGAATCCAAAGACATCAAACACATGCCACAGACTCCATACATCTGAGTGAGCTAGCTTAAATGGGTTAGAAACACGACTCTAAATGAGAGAAGGAAAAAAGGCTCTATGATGTTTATCAAACTAACAAGCTTCACATTGAAAAGAACTCTCAGACATTGACTTAGGAAATAGACGCCGAAGTATGTTTGGTGGTGGATGACTAGTACGACAATGCATCTAATTTAAATCACTAGATGTACACTTCACAATTGTAGCAGTTAGCACCTTATTGTCAAGATAGTACTTGCTATTTAATTCATGTCCCCCACCAATCATCTGTCCAGTGCTCAGATCTTGAAAGACGCAATTAGAAGGGGAAAAAATTACAGAACAATTGAGTTCTTTAGTTAACGAGTTAACAAAAATCAAATTATAAGGAGATCTTGACAAGTGAAGAATGGAGGACAAAGAAAGAGAGGATTCAAATGAGTAACTCCCATACTAGTAACCCGAGATTGAGACCCATTTGCTAGTGTAACTGAGTTTCATAATAAAGGAGATGTGGAGTAAAATGAAGACAGTAGTTTAGAGTTACTAGCCATGTGATTGGTAGCTCCAGAATCTATAAACCATGAGTCAGATGTTGCAGACAACACACAAGATGAACTACCTTTGAAGGTTTGTGTCAAAGTTACGGTAGGAACTAAAGATCTTGTAACTTGTTGAGAGCGAACCACTGCATCATATTCAATATATGTCAATGTAATTGAATCGCTTGAATTTTGTAAAGGAGTCGAGCTTAATGGAGCTATTAAGGGAGGAATAGGAGAATTCTCAATTTCTGCATATGCATCAAGAGGTGGTCTAAACTCTGGGTGAAGCGTCTAACGATAAGCTTCTGTTTGTCCAACTTTTTAACAATGATGGCAATAGCATGAGCCACGACCATTCTTAGAACTAATGGTACCACGAGTACCAACTCTTCCATCACGGTCTCCACAACCTCCACTATGAACAAAATTGTGTCCACGACTGCGACCTCCGCGTCCACTAGGATCATGGGAAAGCATAGCACTCATCTCTATGGTTGGTGAGGTGGAAGTCTTGTCAGTACTTGTAGAACATAGAGCTTGTGAGAAGACTTCATCCACCGTAGGAAGAGAAGTTTGAGATGTAACGTTGACGAAGAGATAAATACTCAGGCCCCAATGACTTGAGATATAATATCAATCTTAGATCCTCTTGGTGCTTGGCCAAAATATCTAGATTGTTTGAGGTAGGAAGATAAGTATCCAATCACCGACAAAAGGTTGTGAATCGAGCATAATGATTGGATACAGATTGATCTCCTCGTTGAATATCAAATAGTACTTCCCACATATCACATACTCACATCATATTATTTTGCCTAGAATAAACTAATGCGCATTTCTCCCATATGGCCTTAGCATAATCACATTGAATAAAATGAGGATTGACCTTAGGATCCATGCTATTCCACAATAAAGTCCGAATTATTGCATCTCCTACAATCCAATTAGCAAATTTGTTCTTGTCAAATAGTACTGTAGATTTGAGATAGTCGAGCTATCTAGTGGCAGTAAGATAGACCTCAACCACTTTAGACCAGAATGGATAATTAGTTCCATCAAACTTGAAAGGTGCTAATTGAAAATGACCAAAATGGGATCTAGAAGTCAATCCATTAAAAAAAAAAAACTGAATTCCACCGTAACCGACACTTCTACCCACGAATCCAATCAATGACACGATACTACCCAAAAAAAGAAAACTTGATCCAATCACCAGCAATTGTAGCAGTTTACCAACACTCATAAAATCATTTCATCAATATCAGAGTAAGCGCACAATTACCAAATCACCAGTAAGCTTATTCTCACTATTTCCTTCTATTCAATGTCACACAAAGTGACAAAGATTTAGGTCGGCAGCAAAAAGTCAATGGAAAAGGGAAAATATGTCCCTTTCTGGGTAAGGAATAGCAACTCTTCTCTTCTCTAGAGCCATGAAATTTGAGTGACGAGGATGGTTTTGCGATCTGTTGTAGATAACAACAACCAGTAGAGGACAGCTGCAGCAATGAAGGGTCGTGGAGGTCACCAGAAATCGTTTGGGCGACTGCTGGGTCAAAGAACTTCAAGCAATCAACTGGAATTCGTCGACAAACATGGTTGAACGTCAGCTACAAAACCGAGCTACAGATCCGAATGATGTTGGGTGACAGTAACGCCGGGGCTGGAGAACCGAGCCATAAATCCAAACAACATTGGGTAACAACAACATAAGGGCTGGACAATACCGACTCACTCGAATGTCGCCGGATCTAAGCTAGGCGACATCGGGTGACTTGAATGTCGTGGGATTTGACCTGGGACTAGGTCTGGCGATGCTAGAACGAGCTATATGGTCACCAGATCTAGTCGCTAAGGCTTGGTGACCATTGCATCGCGAGTTACCAAGGCTGACACTCGTATATGCAGTGTTGTGGGTGTTGATGGTATCGGGAAATCACCAAGGCAGGGCGGCCTGGTGAGTTAGCAACGTCGTGGGTTTCGTCAATTGGCAGCAACTTCTCTAGTGATGCAACAATGATCTCTAGCTAAGGCAATAGTTTTTTTCCTTTCTTTCTCTCTCTCTCTCTTTTGTGTGTGTGTTGCTCTAATACCATGTGAAAGGTAATTCTTTTTTCAAATAATCAACAATAAATTGATCGGGTTATATATATATGCTCATATGTGCTTAACCCTACTCATAAATTAGGAAAGTATTCTACCTTTATTAGTCACAATATTTTCCAATAATGAAAAATGATTTTTTTCTTGCTAGAAGACAAAGTTGTTTTCCCTTAATATATACTTGTTATTTTTAGTTTATGGAAAATATTTTTATAATTAATTAATCTTCCGTCATCCAAATATCAGAATGTCGAACAACGATTTCCCAGTTTTCTTTAAAAAAATGAACCCTAAAGTTAAGAATAAAATCAAAAAGCTAAAAAAATCTATCTATTTAGGAAAATGAAGCTTAATTATCCAAGATAAGAAACATTCAACTCCGAATTGAGAAGATGTAAGAGACTTAAAAGAGTCAAATTGTTGCCGGTTACTATTTTGTTCCTTGCTTATTCGGGCAGAATTCTAGTTCATCTTGAGATAAATTTGAGCTTCCATAGAATTGTTCCAGCAAGGATTTTTTTTAATTATGGCATATTTGGTAACCATTCTATTCCCATAAATAATTTCTACTTAGAAATGTTTTTTTTTTAATTCTATTTCCTAAATGAGTTTCTAAGTATTTGAAGGCGTTTGGTAATTATCCAAAATTTATATTATCGGGATAAAAATGCATTTGGTAATATCTCAGATTCTTTTGTGATTTAGAATTTTTTAAATTTTTAAATAATTTTATTATATATTTCTTGTTTTTCCTTTTCCTTTTCCCCTCCTTCTTTTGGCCGATGACCTTGTTTGAGCATCGTTAGCCCCCAGTGAGACCGAGCCTTGTCGGTTGAGCCTTCCTGACGACTCGGTGAGACCAAGCCTTGTCTAGCCACTGGCGAGGCTGGCGACGCTCCAACAAGGTCACCGGCAAAGGAAGAAGAAGAAGAATAAAAGGAAAAAAGAAAAAAAAGACTTGATTCTGGTAATTAAGAATTAACTTTTTTCTACTTTTTGATTTAGAACAAAATAGTTATCAGATTGATTTTTATTCTTTTTTTATTTCGAGGAATAAAAAAAAATAGAATTAGGTATTATTTGGTCGGTTATCAAATAGGCTCTTAGGACTCGTCTAATAACAATTCTGTTCTCGGAAATAGATTCTGATAAAAAATAATTCTTTTTTATTTTGTTATCGGGAACAATTTCTAAGCATTTTAATCCGTTTGGTAACTGTCCAAAATTTCTTATTCTGGAATAGAATTGTGTTTAGTACCGTGCTTATTGATTCTATTCTAAATTAATTTCTTTTAATTTTTAAATAATTTTTTTTCTTTTCCTTTTTCCTCTTTTTTTTTTTCTTTTTTTCCTTTCTCTCTCTTGTTCTTCTTCTTCCAGTGGCTGGTCGCCAGTCCAGCGATCGGCCAGACGAGGGCCGGCGACCTCATTGGAGCATTGTCGGCCCTCGTCGGTCGAGCCTCGCTGGTGGCCAGGTTGACCTCGCTGGGGCGGAGCCTCATCGGTGGCCAAGTCGGCCTCGCCGGGGCTGGGCGAGGCCCACCTAGCCACCAGCGGGGTTGGGCAAGGCAAGCCTCACCGGTGGCTAAGCTTGCCTCCGGTGAGCTCGCCGAAACTCGCCTTGGCTTGGCGAGCCTTCGGCGAGCTCGTCAGATTGATTATCGATAACGGTGGATGGCAACCTTGGGATGGCGATAGATGAAGAAGAAGAAGAAGAAGAGAAAATGGTAGAAGAAGATAAATATGATTTTAATTCTTAGATTTGTTTCCGAAACAATAATCAATTTTTTTTTATTCTTGATTTTGTTTCAAATTTAATTTCGGGAACAAAAAAATAGAAATTTATTCCCGAGAATAAAAGTTTTACCAAACACGATTTTGTTTCCAAACTATTTTCGAAAACAAAAAATCAGAATCATATATTATTTGAATGGTTACCAAACATCACTTTAATATCTTTATGTTGCCCTTTCGATGACACATTTTTAATTAAATCTTTTCAGGTTGTCAAAAATGTCATTATCAATGCTCAAGTGAAAGCATCGCCACGCGAAGTACGAGAAAGATTGGACTCCATCGTGCAGCGTGCATCAGTGTACTTTTGAAAAGATGCAATGGCATGAATTTAAAAACAACCAACATGTCCGAGTGATGTGAAATAAAGATGAGCCAAGTGTCGTAATGATGTACAAGCATTAAAGTTGATGACATGGAATAGTGCCCTAGACATGATTTTTTTTTTTTGGTCTGACCCCTAGACATGATTAAACGATGTGAATTAAAGCACAAAATGGCAAAGCATGCATTTGACACGATAACAAATTAAGTAATACAATATGATGAGGAAATCCGAAGTGACAGGTCAAATAAATATTGATACACAGCATGATTAATAAGTAAACACTATGTGGCCTGCAGATGCTTAGCCCGACATGTCACGAGAAAGCATTACACGATAAATAAGCGCACAACACGACATAAAATAATTGCGGGGGGCCATAGCTAAACCCTTCCCTAGTTGACACACAGATCTTCTGGTGCGCAGCCCCTAACTATAAACAACGATCTCAAAGATTCATCCTCGCATCGATCAGGACGACTGCATGGTAGCATATAGATGCGATTATCAGACAGCCTCGTCTAGGTTAGAATGGCAAGCTCTTCCGACAGCAAATAAGCGCTGCTCATCTGTTTCGGACGTGCGTAAAAGAGAAGTCAAAAGCCGGACGAAGTCAAAAGCCGGACGTGAAAAAAGGTTCCTTTTGACTTGCATAACTGAGGACAACGAGGTCGAATCTCTCCCAATATACTAAGCAGGATCGGAACTTGAACTCTGTCTCAGAAATCGAAGCTCATCACTTGCGCGCAGTTCTTGACAGAAAGACAACCAGTGCGAGGGTTTTGACCTTTCTTGGACGTCTGTCAATCATTACCATCGTACGCCTGGCAGCCGTATGCAAGGGGGAACGCTAAGATATCTGATGCCATGCTAGTTTGAGCTTAGTTTCTGGCGGGGAGGATATTCTTGTATCCCGTTTCGGGAGATCCCTAATGGAAGGCTGATATGCTATCTTCCTAGACAAGACAGACGGAGAAGAAAAGTTGACTGATGGTAACAAAAACCTACCGACTGTTCTTGTCTCCATGCATGTTTTCTATCAAGCGATCCAGCGGCAACCGATGTTCCGTGTCGTGGTGGATTGGAATGATCCCGCATTTCCTGGTATTAGGAGGGACCATTTGATTCGAGCCGGGTCAATTTTGATCGGCAGTCGACTCCACTTTAATTTAACCGGGGGGTCTTTCTCAATGAATAACAACAAAGAGTAGCTTTCGACCATCTCTTTATGCTGGTGCAAATTGACCACGACGGGCACTACATATCCCTTTAATATTTCGCAATCGGTCGAGAATGATTCGTCTAAATATGCCGCTGAAGTCTCTGTGAAGATATAATCGAGAAATTGATTTGTAATCTGTATAATATTCTTTACCAACATGAACTTTCAGAATCGCTCTCGACTCTAAGGAGCAGAAAGGTCTAATAATGACCCTACAAAACTCTGCTAAATCCTCTTCTAAACAATACCAGCAGAATCGCCTGACTACCCTAATTACTACACTAGCATTCTGCAACATCGGTAAAACTTATGAAGCATTTTATTGTAGTACATACAAATATATCAATTTCTACAAAAATGACAAGAAAGAAAGAGAGAAACCCAGAAAGGGCGAGATGGAGAGACAGGGGTCCCCGGCAAACGTTTTGCTCCCCAAAATTTGAGGGCTACAAGAAAAGTCACCACCACCAGCACCACCAGGTCCACCACCACCAACAATCACCCACCATTCAATCCCTATAACTCCTTCTCTCTGACGATCCTCTCCTCCTCTGCCTCTTTAATTACATCTGACCCACCGCATAAGGTAGAAGACGGTTCACGATCTCGATCGCAGGCCTCGCTCGCACCCCCGACGCCGATGCTGTCGGCGCAGCCGCCGCCGCCGCCGCCGCCGCCGCCGCCGCCGCCGACGACAACCGCCCCCCTCTTCTTGCCCAGATGCATCTTCACGTAGAATTTCAGGAAAAGCATCAAGACCACGCCATTCAGCACCGAGTTGAACACCCACGACGCGCCGATCCCGTTGCACCCACCCTTGACCAGGTGCAGAGTCAGCACGCCGACGTGGCACACGAGGTTGCACCCGAGGAGCGCGATCTGGCAGTGCGCGACGAACGGGAAGCACGCGACGGGCAGCCCGATGGCGGTCCAGAAGCGGTACCCGTACACGGCGGCGTAGACGAGCGTGGCGGAGAGGATGGCGAGGACCTGGAACGACTGCGAGAACTCGAGCCAGAGGAAGGCGACGCAGGTGAGGGCGGCGTTGTTGAAGAGCTGCGCGAAGGAGAGGCGGCGGCGGCGGAGGATGGTGAGGAAGGTGCGGAGCATGTGGAGGAACCGGGAGAGGTAGAAGACGTAGGACCAGAAGAAGACGCGGCCGGAGGGGCGGGTGCCCAGCGGGAAGCAGAGGAACCACTGGAACGGCGTCGTCCGGGACCGGCGCCAGAGCCACCGGGTGTCGCGGATCTCGGCGGCCGAGGAGAGGAGGGCCCCGGCGAAGATGGTGGCGGAGAGGAGGGCCATGAGGAGGCTGTGGAGGGCCGGGGCGGGGCCGACCGGGATGGGTCGGCGGCGGCGCGGGAGGAGGAGGAGGAGGTGGAGGAGGAGGGAGAGGGCGAGGTAGAGGGAGACGGAGGAGGCGAGGAAGGACCAGGTGGAGCCCCACGAGTGGGTGTGGCTCCACCGGAAGTTGACGATCGCCGGGTGCTCGGCGAGGTAGTACGTCACCCAGTTCGCCGCCATCACCATCGCCGCCGCCGCCACCGACGTCGCCGCCGTCGCGCGTCGCCTATCGCGGTCGTCTCATCAATGCCTTCGATCCCGATGAAAACGGTCGGAAAAAAAAAGGGTCCCGAGGCGGTGCGGCACGGCCTGCGGCGGAGCTGAATTCTCAAAATTCTCCTGGAGAGAGAGGTTCCAAATTTGGGTTCTTGATTTTCAGAGAGAGAAAGCGAAAGGGAGACGAGAGAGAAAGGGAGCCGTGGAGAAGAAGGGAGGGGGTTTTGGGGGGCTTAAATTTAGAGATGCGTTGCGTCCGATGGGGGAGGTGCTGGGGACGTGAACGACTGGTCGGCATGAAGCGTCGGTAAAAGTGGCTGGGGAACGACACGTGTGGCGGTTCCAGTGGACGCACGTTCGCAGCGTGCGTACGCGCGTTTTACTGCCCCCGGTCGCACGAGCGGCCGGCTTAGGTTGATCTTATGATGGGATTTTTTATTTTCCTGGGTGGGGGAAGCATTCAATCATGGGGAATTGGTGGGAGTTGGCCGGACAACGGGGAATGATGGATCTTTTTAGGTAAATTGAATGCCATGCCGTGGAGTTTCCATGGCCAAGAGGGTGTTTTCCACCTGATGAGGGCCCACCCAATAATCTTACAGCAGGGCGCCAGTAATCTTTCAGTGTTTCCATCAGCCGGCTGTAGGTGGCAGCGGTCAGCGGGCGGCGGTCCTATGGCAGCGGTCGGCAGTGACGGTCGGTTGTGCAGCGACGAGCGACAGTTGGTGATCCGTGAACAAGAAGAAAAAACGAATAAATACAAAAATTTAATGCATTTTTATTTTTTTTTATTTTAAAAATATAAATTTTATATAATTACTAAACATCTTATTTTACTCAGAAATTGTTCTCCAAAGTAAAAATAAAAAAGATCTATTTCTGAAAAGAAATTATTTCCCATAGTAGAGGCATTACCATGTGTACCTTAAGATTACGTTCTATCTTTTTACTTATAGGTACCCATAAGCCTCATCCCTTCTCATTAGAAGGGATTTTTTTTTTTTTTTTCAGTATCAACGTTTTTTACACTAAAAAAATCAAACGTTGGCAACTCTTTACTTTAAGTCATCCCCATACCAGGCTCTTTCTTGAGGGTCATTGAATGTGTGATGGGTCTTTTTGAGTAAATTGGATGCCATACGGTAGAGTTTCAATGGTGGAATTATACTTTCTTTTCCCTAATCGAGCCCCAAAACTTTTGGTTTGCATAATCAAATTCTTAAAACCCTTCTAACTTTTTATAATCAGGTCTCTCGGACTTTGAATGTGGCTAATTGGGGACGACAACGATTTTTAATGTGGAAAACTTCAATGCGACATTACCGTCAGAGAAATCTCGCCACGCAAGGTCCGGTTGTGATCTTCATCACCGAAGTTCTTAGGGGCGTTCATACGTCAAATTTTTGTTCGTACCAACTGATATCTTAGGCCCAATTATTGGAACGTACAGTCCGAGGTGTTCGATTGAGAATGTTACTTAGACAAAATTGATAAAATCCATGTTAATTTAAGTTCAAATAAAAAGGATGCATGTATATAATGGTGGAGCAACCACTCTAAATCAAGGAGACAGATATATGGACATGAAACTAATGAAAAAATTGCGCAAACATGACAACGGGACCCGATTTCGAAACTAACCTTAGTAGTTAGTACGTAGGCTATGCTTTACGCTTAAAATCTTCTACTAAAGTCACATTTTAAACACAATTGGTAACTTGACACAATTTTTGTGTGTGTACCCTACTTATATTTAGGGAAGAAAAATGAGGAACATGTCCTCCACGCAATACATATGCACCCATGCTAGTATTCATGAAATCCAAATGATTTCAGCATCAAAACATGTGTAAGATATCTGGATTTACCTGAATAGTCGAATAATTTCGAAAATTCGAGCCATTAGTAGTAGATCGTCACTAATCGTTTTCGTTGCCTTAATTTATGTTTCTTAAACTTAGTAGGGAAAAGACAAGAACACCGAGACCGACCGACAGTCCTGGACCGACCACTTGCCGCCCTCGTCGTTCGTAAGATGCACGTTTTCTGGGTGGCTCGCGTCGCGTTCTTAAAATATCCACCATGGGAAATGTGTGGAGGCAAATCCATGGTCTGCTTTAGAGTAATGTACAGTGCGCAATCAATAATCGGCAGTCAATTGAGTGGGCTCCAGGAGGAAGAAGGAGATATTAGACAATAAAGTAAAGCTGACAACCTCCCCTTGAATCCAATCTAGAAAGAACATCTAGTGGTGATGCATGCGGGTATTTAAAAACAACCGGACCCGAAAATCTGAGATTTTTCTAGTGGAATCTCTTATCAGTTCGGATGATAGGTAAACAAATGGGCATCATGACAGGTTCGGTTAGGTTCGGGTAATCGATCGAACCAAACATAGACACATCGAACCACACACTTGCGCTTCCTCACTCCTAGAGATCGTGAATCCCTCCGACAACATCTCCTTTCGCGTTGTCATTAACACCTCCATCGTCGAGAACACGGCTCTCGACTTTGTCCTCCTCGACAGCCCAATCACAATGGGAGCGAGGGACGACCGCGGCGACGTCTCGACTGAAGCATGGCAAGAGGACAAGGCTTGTTGTTGTTTGTGAAGAAAAAGCAAATGAAGAAGGTCAGTTTGAAAAGATCCAATTTTTATTCTTTGGTTTCAAAGAGTGCATACCGTAAAGATGGGAGGAGAGAATAAAGGAGTTATAGATAGTGAATTTCATGAGATTCGGGTGGCAATATACATACAACAACCATGTTCGGGTCGGGCTGGGAATTAATAATCCCGAACCGTCAACACCTCTAGTGATGATGATAAAACACAACTCAACTTAAAGCCCCGTGAAATTTATTGGTCTTTATTATTTCCTTAGCATGATAGGAAAATGTAGCCCATGTATCTATCTATTTGGTAGTGATATTGAAATATAAAATCATGTTTTCACCTAGTAATAATCTCGAGTAATCTCTTAAGATCTTTCGCGGTATAAAAAATAAGAGGCTTTGAATTTGCATCATTCACAATTTAATAAGACAAAACCTAACTGAGAGGTAGTGTCATAGCATTTAAATGGGTCTAGTTCATGAGTGCTCACGTTGAAGGAAAGGGAATATTTCATTTAAAAAAATTAATTTTTATATCACGAGAACAATCAATATATTGAAGAATGCAATAATTTTTATTTGATTGCTTAACAAGTCCTTGAGAGTACTTTTTAGAAAAAATAAAAAAAATCATACTTAAGTAGTAAACTATCTACTTATCTAATTACTTAGTCTTTTAGAACACTTATCAATAGTTCCACAAAATCTCATACAATCTATCTTTCTATCTATACATATATTTTAAAGCAACCTTCAACTTTAGAATTTTGTAGGGAAAAAAACTCATGATATCATAATTTTAATAAACGCCCGACAGTGATCCCATGTTTCTCTTTTGCATTAAGAATTCAAATCTATTCATCTTCACTGTGCAATAATAACCTCAACTCTTCTTAAAATAACCAAATCTTATTTATACTTTCTTCATTAATCGTTTCCTCTTCTAACATCATTCGTAATTTCGCATAATATTTGCCTTTTTCAGTGATCTACACTTTTGTATAAAATAAAAAGAAGTTCCTATTATTAAGGGATCACTGTCATCACTGTCATTTTTCTCTTTTTCTTTTTCCCTAAAGAAGGAGCTGTTGAAGGTTCCTTTTAAAACCCTCTGGATTAGTTTTAAGGACTTTTAATACACAATTAGTTGAAAAATGAATGGCAAAATTATTTAAAAAAGGAGAAATTCGGAAAATCCCCACGTATCCAAAACGTCAATAAAATGAATAAATAATTAACAGTCATAAGTCAAGCAACTAGCATGAAGAAGTAAGAACATACAGCAGCATGAAATTAAAAAAATGATAATAATTTTTTTTTGCAGCATCATTTGGTGGACCGACGACTTTGAAAGCTTCAATTACATCAATTCATGTCTCTTCTGAACGATTGCAGTCAATGCAGGGTACTCCCTAATGGAGAGGAATGGTCTACTATGGAATTGACTAGAGGTTGACCCTACGTAGGTCTCTGCTTGTAGTCTCCAAACTTGACTTGGCATCGCTGATGAAAGAAAATTATTTTCTCAAGGAAACGCATCACAATCCTTCGTATAGTTCACTGTGCGTTCGTGAAGGGAATACAAATATGGTTTCTTCCAATAAATAAGCAATATCAATCCTCATAGCAGACACAGCTATTAGAGCATCTTGAGATTTTCGGCTCGTCAATTAGAAGCCGCTTGTTCGAACCTTATCAATTGTGTGCAAATTGCTCTGAATCAAAGTCATCTGCATGGATATAAGGCTTGGACTTAACCAGTTATTTAGAATTCGCAGTGTATTCTATGGACCTCCATATAGTACAAGACAACATGCATGGATAGCGCATCTTGATTTATGAGAGGAGAATCGAATCAATTTATCCCCATTGATCATCAAGATTTTGAGGGATGACCGTATTAAAGGGCTAGAGCGGTTCAATCAATCAGGAGAATCCCACTCCTGTTTAAGAAAAAATCAACAAAAGAGTGAAAAAGAAGAGAGTCTGGATTCATCTTACGAGCATCTCCAGCACCACTCCTTCAATTATTATCCGTGTTCCTTCTCATCACTACCTCGCCCGGTCTTTTGACCACCTTACCACCTTTATGTCTGCTAGATGTTGGATCTGTAGTTGCCTTTTATCTTCGCCTACTTCATTTGGCATAAGATCACATTCTTCAGATGCCACAGCATATTCTCAAATTTTGATGTGACACCTTCAGTAATTGAAGATGGGACATGATTTTCTTCCTTTTGTTTTGTTTTGTTTTTTGCTTTTTTGGGAAGTGGATGGATATGCACATTAGCAAGGTGAGACATTCAACATGAATAAAGGCAAAAGAAACCCTAGGAACTTCTATTCTCTCCATCTTTTTTCAGTAAGTATGACAGAAAGACTATTACTTGAACACGTCGAAAAGCACAGTATAACTTACACAGATAGAGAAAGTGTAGACTTTGCACTTGTGCATACAATTGGTGGGTCATGGCCCGAAGGTCTCCCGAGTCAAAATCCCTTAACACTCCAATCGATCATATCACCCTCACAATTGATGTTGTCCATGAAGTAAACATCTAAACCTGCTCCCTTTACGTGATATCTTGTACATCATCACTAATGAAATCCACCATCACACGAATAAGATTTCTATTTTGATCAAAGATGATTGTTGAGAATCTATCCTTGCAAAGAAAAAGAAGCCCCGACCGAAAAAAAAGAAAAAAAGAAAAGAAAAAAGAAGCCCAGTTTTATTCGTGCAAATATTATCATCTTTTTCCGGTGAAAGTGAAAAGATTGCTCCGTTATTCTTGGAAATGTGTTGGGCTCATGAATGGAAGAAATCTTCTACGTGAATAAAAGTTAAGACATGAGTTTACTCATGTTTCAAGGTCAAGAAACACTTTCGTCTAATATCTGCTTGTAATTCTTGTTGTCGTGGAAAGTAAAGGAACTCTTGTTTTTAATTGGAAACATATTTTACCATGTGACTCTAGGTGTAATTTTAAACCAATGTTCTTACGCTAAAGAAATTCCTTTTGAAGCAACTTGGGCCTTCAATCCAGCCCATGGGCCACATCTACAGCCCATGGTGAGCTTGCTTACGTTTCATACAAAAGGTTGAAAAAATTTTCTGATGTATCATAGTTCATGAGAGTAGATGTGTCCCGGAATACCTAGAAGGTGCAATCCTAAGTGACAATCTGTACTAGATGGCACCTTCAACATATTAGACTTTGTTTGGTTTGCCGCGAAGTTGGACTACTTAATGAATGAGATTCAAATTTTATGGACTTTTCATGTCTGGAAAGAAACAAAAATTTGGATTTGGATTAATCATAGAACAGTATAGCTTTGAGAACATGGGATTGGGGTACCTAACCTAAGTCCACATATCATTAGGATTTCAAAAGAACTTAATACAAGGTCGACCTATTTACGAAGTACGCATCTCTCTGTCAAATTCGAGCCAATCGATGGGGTCAATGAGCCGCACTGCAGTGGCCCTGGAGGTTAACAGCCTTGCGTTACCATAGATCTAGGTTATGCAAGGTGAGAGACCTCCATCAATGGTTGGGCAGCGCCAGTGACATGTGCAAAAGCTTTTCTTCCTTCGCATTTTCTTGAAATGAGAATCTACTGATAAGTTCTTTTTCAGCGGAAGCAAAGGAGGCTTTATGGTTTTCTATATTCTAGGTTTGAGTCATTTGCCGTAAGGATCAAGTTCCTCAATTCTAAAAACGAAGTCACTTCGAATCTATTGGCTAGATCACTAGCAAACCTCAAATCACGTATGTTATGTGGTGCCTCTGATTGAAGATGTTTGTGAATACGATTAAGTCTAGAAAAAGGTTAATACCCCCATAATATTCTTGCTATGCAACATCGTTAAATTAAGTGTTCATAAACGTTTCCATAAAATCATTTTCTAATCTTAGCATTACTCAATACTATATCCTGAGAATCACGAGATGAATGTATCGATGCATGATGAAGACGAGTTCGGCTCCGATGCGGGTCCTGAAACTGCGTATGGCACGTGAAAATTCAACTATATTTGGTACGTCCTGCGTAAACACTGAATGATGAATGCATGCAGGTATGTCCAGGACCTGATTTGGGATAGTAGCGATCGCACGGAAGAGAAGCTGGATATGAGGCGTCTGATGAACGACGTAGCAGCAATTCATCAGTTGCATCGACCAATGACTTCCACCGACTTCTTGGTAAACGGACAAATTGGTTTCCATCTGGTCCATGCTCAGGATCAGCTGCGAAGTTTACTGATCGCACCTTGCATGTCCATGCAAGCAAGTGTCGTGGCAAAACGACAAGGTTTTAGCCAATTATTTCGTTGGCAAGATTCGACTTTCTCGATCTCCCTCGACCCCACTTCATCTGTCGGCAACATACAAGATTTGAGATATTATAATTCTATAGCAATTCAATGGTAATATTACATTCAATTCCGTGATCCATCCGAGGATATTCTTGGCTATTATACTCAATCTTGATGGAAGAACGGTAACAATTCGAACAATATCGAATTAACGTAGCGGAATAAAATAATTCCCCTATTGTGAAAACCTAATAAGACGATTTTTTTACGTGGAAAACCTCCTCGATGTGAGGAGATAAAAAATCACGGGACCGGGGTTCACCCGAAAATCTTCACTATCAACAAAATTGGGTGAACAATGTTCTTCTCTAGCAAATACTAGAGGTACATAACATCAAATACCTCAAGAACATAATTCTTGGCAATACACATGAATTTCACAAGAGATCAAGGATAAATCTGACTAAAAATGCAGGTTTTGATCAATCCACAAAAAAACCTGATGTAGAGAGCTTCAAATGAAAATCAAACCGTTTAGATTTGAGAAAATTGTGCCACGAACATGCTGACAAAATTTCAGCTCAATCAGACCACAAATCAACCTCTAATGCCAGCTTGATGTAAGTCAGATATTGCCTTAACCTCCGGATTTTCCGCTTTCTCTTTTTCTCTTGTTACTACATCTTTTTGCGACTACCACTCTGAAGATAGTAAGAAACCCTATTTCTCCATATAACTTATTATATGAGCTCAAACCCTTTTTGAGCTTGCAACTCATTGGGCTTCCTCCACATAAGAGTGAACCTAGCTAACATATTTGTGCTAACAAGTGTACGTATCACTAATAACATATAGTATTTTCTCCATGAGGTCGTGCAACATCATTTATAGGGTTGTCACGGAACTCAAACACGCTTACTAAATTAGTGAAATTTCTGTAAAAATTTACAATCATCGTGTGCCCTAATCATTTGTTAAAACTTTGGTCAACGAAAAGCTATTAGATTTAGCCAAAGCTAATGAGTTGTCTGGATAGCACATCAGTGGTCCACATAGAACCCGAGGAACATGTGAAAAGAGAGGCCGTTTTCTCCGTTGCCGACACAATTCATTGGCCTCTTTACCAATCTCTCCCTTCCTCTCAATGAAGTGAGAAAGGACAGATTGAAATTCTCTTGATTTGGCAGAGGGCTGAATCTATTATTGTTGCAATTGAATTCTTGCACATGCAGCACATGGCGTTGCGCGATGCTCTAGCATGGAAATTGCATTGAAAGTGGTAAGGTCGAGATTAGAAAAATAGAAATTTATGATCCATTGTATTTGAGGGTTGGACATGCCATCTAATTATACTGTTGAAGCATTTAATTTTGAATCCTTTGCTTTGGACCTTTATGTGGTCCTCAAGTAATTTATGATAGGAAACAAGTACGGCTATAAACAAGAAAAAGCATATACCGTATACCATTTACAAGATATTGCCAAAAACTATTGATGAAAGTACAGAAGACCATCCTTATCATTAAAACGATAAATGATGCATTTATTAATTGTTTGATTTGACAATCAGAAACTTTTCAGCCGACCATCAATATAATAAGGCACTAAATGTAACATCGCATCATACATTAAAATAATAGAATCCCATACTTTCTAAAGATAATAATCAATTCGAAAACCATTCCATTGACAAGTCTTATAAAAGCTCACGCATGATTTGGGCGAACACTGTGGAACTCGAGCCCTGGCATTTTGCCGTATAATGCGAGATTCTACGAGACGGTCAAATCAGACACCACCCTTTCTTTTCAAAATATTTGTTGCCTCCAAAAATTACATTAAACACCCATATTCCTAGAGGATAAACTCGATCAAATCCTGCCGTGATTGCCGTGGGAGCGGGGACAAAATCGAGGCTAATCATGGCCTTAAGCGACGGGACTTTAAGGTGTACGATCACATGGTCGAAAGGGATTAAGCGTCCTGGCGAAGCAGCCTTCTACTGGCTTCCTATTTCTGCCGTCTCTTTCGGCATTCAAAGTCCACCTAATTTGTGTGGCCTTTAATGAACAGAGATCGGCCCCAATGCATGTGTTCCTTCACCCTTTTTGTAAAGGGTATGCGTGGCAACCATCTCCTCGTTCAATTTCGTCCCCCGCCAACTCAATCCGTGGGCGGTGATGTACTTTTTCTATTGTGTATAATTGTTTCAATTCATACAATTTGTCGTGATTTGTGTCTCTTGAAGGTTAATTTTTCTCCTAAGTATAGCCACTTTTCGGGAAAAGTACAGATGCGTACTAGACACGCGTTCATAAAGATCACCCGCGCGAATTGGATTTTTCCGCGGATTGGATAGACATTGAGAGATTCTTAGGAATAGCGAAGAGTGGCCGGGCGAATCCAAGCGAAGTGCGTGTGCTGTTGTGACAAGTGAAGTTTCCCCCCATCCCCACCAAGACTGCAATGACATTTGAAATTTCAAGGACACCCTTTAGACAAGTAAGCTTTTTCATGTCTTTTTTCCCATTCAAAGTTGAGGACATGTTAATATTGTGTAATCTCAATCTAGGGTAGTGATTCTATTGTACCAAGTACATCGAATAACTATCGGATTTTAGATATCCATTTTTCGATCTAAAATTGCGAAGACGAAGCTAAATTTCTTCATTGGAAAGAGGCACAAAATATCTTGTTGACAAGTAAAATAAGATTCATGGGATGAACTTTTTCTTCTTATAATTATTTGAGTTGCTTGATACATTTTCACTTCATGTATTTTGTGAGGTATGTATCTCCATCCCCATCTTGACCATAAGGAATACGAGAGTTCTTATAGTAGGAGTTTCGCAAGTTAAGAGAATGAATATAAATGATGATTTAAAATGAGAGTGTGAGAGTTTATTTTAATATTAGAATGTCAATTCAAGAAAGATTAAGGAAATAAAATATGTGTGTATATATATATTTTGCCTGAAATGCATAAATCATATAAAGAATAAGGTAAATTTCTATATTAAACTTGAGCAACTTTTTGTATTGACTGTAGTCACTCAAAGCACCAAATTCTTTAACTTTTTGCAATCAATTTTGTAGTTTGACTAGAACTAGATCAATCTTTTTTTGGAAAAATGATGACCTGGGAATCATGGGAAATGACTTAGTATTCGGAAATTGGGCTATGTACACGTCATGTCAACGACTTCTCTAAAAATTGATAGGATTCTAATTAAAATGCATTGATTATATAAAAACTTCAAACTTTAACATATCACGCAATCGAAATCACGATTTGACCGCTCTAAGATAATGACTTCCATGCTCAAGAGGGACCACAATTGCAAATTAGCCAAAACAAACTGGGAATCTAGGTGCAAAATTAGCATTTTATACCATGCTCACACTAATGAATCTCAAGAGATCCTTTTCCACAATCAAAATTGGTAAAAAAATAATCAGAAATCAGCTAGCAGTACAGACTTTCTACAACTAGCATCAAGCATTTATGGCCAACAACTGTAGATCGTGGATGTCCCCAAGACTAGGCACCGGTCATGGGGATCTAAACGACCAGTCATGTCCCCGTGTGGAAACCCTAGTAATGTCATGGCCTTTACTTTAATCCGCCTGTCCCCATCAGATCTCCTCTTCCAATTTTGCCTATCAATGTCCTTACAAACTACATAAATAATCAAAATTAAATCTAAGATTACCATAATACCAATTTAGCACTAACCTCTCTCTCTCTCTCTCTCTCTCTCTCTCTCTTATATCACTTGCTCAAAATTTGCTCCTCGGGGTATGGACAATCCATCGTACCAAGGAGAGATGTGAAGACGCGATGCCTAAGCTCACTGCTCCGCCCCTCCTCCTCCTGCTCCCCCTCCTCCTATTCCACCTCCTCTACATAGCACCGACCACCAATGGCGCCTCCGCCGCCGCCCATCGGCGGTTCAAAGAAGCCCCCAAGTTCTACAACTCCCCGGATTGCCCCTCCGTCACTTCTGCAGACATCTGCTCCCCCGGCGCTGTCCATGTCGCCATGACCCTTGATGCCGCCTACCTCCGCGGTTCCATGGCTGCTATCCTCTCCGCCCTCCAGCACTCCTCGTGCCCCGAGAACCTGTGCTTCCACTTCGCCGTCGCCGCCTCCGCCGCCGCGGCCGACCTCGACTACCTCCGCCGTGCAGTCGCTGCCTCCTTCCCGTACCTCTGCTTCGGTGTCTACACATTCGACGATGCCGCTGTCGCCGGCCTGATCTCCACCTCCATCCGCTCCGCCCTCGACCGCCCGCTCAACTATGCCCGCAACTACCTTGCAGACCTCCTCCCGCCGTGCGTTCGCAAGGTGGTCTACCTGGACTCCGACCTAGTCCTCGTCGACGACGTTGCGAAGCTCGCTGCCACCCCGCTCGATGGCGACGCCGTCCTCGCCGCGCCGGAGTACTGCAACGCCAACTTCACCTCCTACTTCACTCCCACCTTCTGGGCAAACCCTAGCCTGTCCCTCACGTTCGAAGGAAGGAGAGCCTGCTACTTCAATACCGGGGTCATGGTGATTGACCGAGAGAAATGGCGTGAAGGTGACTACACAACCAAGATCGTGGAGTGGATGGAGCTTCAAAAGAGGATGAGAATATACGAGCTGGGGTCGTTGCCGCCCTTCTTGCTCGTGTTCGCTGGTCGCATCGCACCGGTCGATCACCGGTGGAACCAACATGGGCTCGGAGGGGACAACTTCAGAGGGCTGTGTCGGGACCTGCACCCCGGCCCGGTGAGCCTCCTCCATTGGAGCGGGAAGGGCAAGCCGTGGGTCCGCCTCGATGCAAACCGGCCGTGCCCGTTGGACGCGTTATGGGCTCCCTACGATCTGCTCGAGGCACGGTTCGCGATCGAGTCTTAGAAGAAAGGAACGGTACGTGATAGAGAGGGAGTCCTCTTCTTTTCTCTTTTCACTCCAATGGACTAACTAGTTTTTTTCTAATCTCCTCTTTAGTGTCTGAAATTTGATACTTTTTCTATTACTTTTGATATTTCTCTCGTTTTGGCTCACAATTTGGAGAATCGAAGACCTGAAAGAAAGAGGCAGATCTTTCGCTTCTCATAATTTGATGAGATACGTTTGTATTGTACATCCTTAAACTCGATGACGACCCAATACAACATGTCACGTGGTACTTAGGTTAAAACTCATGAAGAAGATCGTCTGTCCTTTTGCTTTGATACCTGCCCATGATCTCAATTCCATAGGTATGTTAGTATCAAGTGCCCGATCCGATATGATATTCCACCTATACATAAGTGCATCTTTCAAAGAGATTTATTCCCTTCTTTTGCTATTCCATAAATTGGTAACCCCGAAATCTATTCAATTTTCGGAGGTCGGATGTGGATACTTTAGACTTTACCTTATGTTGGTCAAATGCAGTGACGTTTCTAGAATCGGCAATTGCTATATTCAACGACTTACTTCTACCTTTCCAGTGAGATCTCGCCGTAATTTATGGCTCCCTGTCGAACACGTGTGAAGGTCCGGTATTTCCTCAGTCATGACGGAAGATTTCCCCAAATAGTGGTGCTTTTTTTCAAAGAAAAGGTACCGACAACGAATTCGATGATTAACGTGCAATAAGGCTTAATTACATGTCGAGATCATTGAGTTTGTATCAAAACATAGGCAACCATAATATCTAACAATTCTAAAATTGCACCTAGTACAATGAACTGACCGACGAACTTCTTTAAAATTCTTAGTAAAAGGCTCATGATGCATATAAAATTGTTTTTTTTTTTCTATAGAGGGAAAACTTTGTCATAAATTTAACAAAAGGAGTGCAAATACACTACACGTTGTGGAGTGCCTTTGAAACTTGAAATACTGAATTAGGAAAAGAAAGCCCAGAAGAAAGGATAGACTATAGGTCAAAAGATTACTGACTTGTTAGACCAATTTGAAATCTTTAGTCCCACTCTCGAGTAGCGAAAGTTCAGGACGTTTTGTCTTGTCAAATTGGCAGTTGATACACAATAAGTCAAGACGCACGTTCCCTAACTAACGAGCATAATTCACCATCATAATAGTGTCTCGTCTAAGGATGTTGGGGCCACATAACAGGTTGCGTTTGATGTGATTTAAATGGTGTCTCGGCAAGATTGATCAATTTCCTCTGCTT
This sequence comes from Eucalyptus pauciflora, assembly GCA_007663325.1. Taxonomy (NCBI): domain Eukaryota; kingdom Viridiplantae; phylum Streptophyta; class Magnoliopsida; order Myrtales; family Myrtaceae; genus Eucalyptus; species Eucalyptus pauciflora. The sequence continues at coordinate 419,088 of VMYD01000012.1, forward strand.
AATTGACGGGATATGACATGTGAAATTCTAAAAAGCAAGAAAGAAAAGCCGAAAAGGGAAAGGGAAAATAAAAATCTAACCAAAGTTCGATGGTCCTAGTGCGTCAAAAATCGAAATTTGGAATGCCATGATCCCTCTTGTTGATTGCCCCTACGGTCAAGGAAAGCGGCGTGGCAGGATTAAAGGCACGACAACATGATTCTGCGTTCAAACTAAAGCGATTAATCTACATTTGGCACCTTCTCGCCAAAGCATAAAGAAGAAAAGATTGTATATCGATTTACGCGTCGATCAATCTTGGGTTTTCACATTTAGTTGACGAACGATTCGCAAACTTCGGCGAGATTACGGTAATGAAGTCCATCGTTCTTGCTTAAAAAATATAAGAAAATAATGATTTTTTTTTATGATAGATTAACTTGATTCGTCATATTAATATGACACAGAGCCATATATGGAGCTCACTTACTCAAGCTAGTGGTGATTCTAGAGTTGAGAACGCAACAATTTGCGTCGGGTCATTGTATTTGCACTAAGCATATGAGCTATAATTTCTTTTGATGAAATTGGGTCAACCCATCATAAGATGTAGTAGATTTTATTTCATCATTTTCTCATGATGAGGTTGCTGTCACGGCAACTGGTGTCAATATGATTATTTATTTACCAAAATCTAGAATTGCAATTGTTTTTTTTTTTTTTCCTCTTCGGATGCTGCCTTAAGCCGAAATTAGCTGGTTTAATTTGATTAGTACCCACGTTCACAATCATAAGAAACATTTCCTTGCTTCCCAAGAACTGTTCTACGGTATTAACGACTGGGATCCAGTTCCATGTAGACGAAACACCGAAAGTAACACTTAAAACAACCATCATTCAGGTAAGTTTTAAACTTAGTTAATACTAAATTAGAAGCTCCTTTTTATATTATATGTAATTCAACTTGTCAAAATAGATTATAAACTCATTTTTCAACCCACTTTTACAATTATTTCTATTGCATTTACTCGATTCCGTGCTTACTCATTCTGTGCTCTGACTTTAATTTGGGTATAAATTTTTTTAAATTTGATTAAATATGAAAGTATTTTAGCAGTATAAGTCGAAATCATATATGAATTATTAATTTTACATACATGAAAATAGATCAAAATAGATTAAATTGATCAATTCAGATAAGATCACTTTCGGTCGGATGCACCTGTTTAAAGGTCTATACGTCGTTAGGATTACAGCTCACAAATAGATTTTTCTCTTTCTTCTTTTGTTTTTCTGATGCATCAGAGTCAGAGATTTGCAGGGATCCGAAGCTTCTGTTGCCTTGGAAATGGCAATTAATCGCAGATAAGTTAATGTTCGCGTGTGATAACTCAATCTTGGAGAAATCCAAGGCTTTTAAGATTAAGTCAACCTCCCTCTTTAATTACTGTCTGCAGGGTGTCTCGTGCACCGTCAACTTCTGGTCGAAGCTGTAGATGGAAGTCAACTTATTAAGAATATCTCATCTAAAAATAAAAATAAAAAAATTACTAGGGATATTAACACCCCTTTTGCACATTTTTTATCTAGATTTTTGGGATAAGAACGTTTTAAGTGCCATAACTTGGCACAAATGGACACTTAAGTGCCATAACTTACGAAAGGTACACTTAAGTGCCACATTCGAAGAAAAACGGATCACTTAAGTGCCACTTCGGCCAAAGTCTGGCCAAAACGCCGACGTAGCATTTTTCCGACAAGGCGAGCCTAAAACGACGCCGTTTTGCTTGCTGACGTGGCCAAATAATACAAAAACAGCATCGTTTTGGGCTGACGTGGTAAAAAAAATTAATGAAAAATTAATTAAATTAAATTAAAAATTAAATTTAGTTAAAATATTTAAAAATAATAATTTTAAAATTAAATTTAGTTAAAATATTAAAAAATAATTATTTTAAAATTAGAAAAATTAAAAAAAGGGGAGGGGGGTGGGGGGAGGCGGCTGAGGGATCAACCGTGCCGCCGGCCAGCCGAAAGGGCGACACGGGGAGGGTCGGCGGGGTCACCAAGCCCGGGCTAGGGGACACCCGCCGATCGGCGGCTCCAGCCCCTCGCCCGATCGGCGAGGGCGCGAGGTGAGGGCTCGACCCTAGCCCAACCGCCGAGACAGGCTGCGGCGACACCCGGTCCCTTGGGTAAGGGCTTCTTCGTCTTTAAGGTGCATGGCGCCCGCATAGGGTGTCTCCCTTAGGGGGCACCGGACCCGGCCGACCCTCACCTCGCCGTCGCCGGCCCTTCCCGGCGGTGGCGGGGCGGCAGCTAAGGGTTGATCCCTCAGCCGCCTTCCCCACACCCCCCCTCTTTTTTTTTTATAAATTTTTAATTTTTTTTTTTAATTTTTAATTTTTTTTAATTTTTTTTTTAAATTTAATTTTTAAAAAAAAAATATTTAATTTTTTTAAAAAATATTTAATTTTAATTTTTAATTTTTAATTTTTTTTAAATTTTTATTTTTTTTAAATTTTAATTTTTAAAAAAAAAAATTAATTTTTTTAAAATTTTAAAATTTTCTAATTTTAAAATAATTATTTTTAATATTTTAACTAAATTTAATTTATAATTTAATTTAATTAATTTTAATTTTAATTTTAATTTTTTTACCACATCAGCCCAAAATGATGCCGTTTTTGCATTATTTGGCCACATCAGCAAGCAAAACGGCGTCGTTTTGGGCTCGCTTCGCCGGAAAAAAGCCACGTCAGCCTTTTGGCCGGACTTTGGCCGGATTGGCACTCAAGTGATCCATCTTACTCCGATTTTGGCACTTAAGTGTACCTTTCGTAAGTTATGGCACTTAAGTGTCCATTTCTGCTAAGTTATGGCACTTGAGGGGTCCGCATGTCCTAGATTTTGTGGTATTTAATTTGATATTCATATATAACTTGTTTGATAAGATAGAAAAATTAGTAATCAATTTTTAATCGTACTGTCAAACCTTTTTCTCCAAATTATTGATTGCAAAAAAATTGCATATATTTCTACTATGAAATCCTCCTACCATAGCGAGTGAAATCCCAAGCCCATACCAATATTACAAGAGTTAGATGAGAAAAAATCAGTTGAAAAATTATCATATGATTTGAGTGTTATGGCTAAAATTATCACCTAGAGGGGGTGAGTAAATGATTGTGCAAATTAAAAGTGTTTTAAAAAATCTTGCGACGAAACACCACTGGTGATGAAAAGAATTGGTTAGATTTTATCGGTATGCAATTTTATCACAAAAATTAAAGAAAGTAAGAGATAGATAATTTGTACACAAAATATTATAGTGGTTCGGCTTTTACAAGCCTACGTCCACTCTCCCATGCTACAGCCTATTGGCTGGATTTTACTAAGAAGAATCAATAAGAGGTTACAAGATCTAAGCTATCTAATCTCAAGCTTGTATGTATTACTCCTCACACACTCTCGATCCCTAAATAATTACAATATGTGCTCATAAAGACGAATAAGTTTGATCACAGAACACTCTTTAGACTTTGGAACTACAAGCTTCGATTCTCTTGAAAGCGATGGCTCTAAGCTTTGAGACCTCTTATACTCTTCCTATTTCAAGCTGATCGTTGGACATATCTTCAGGAGGATAATCATTACCCATTGGCTTGGATCTTATCAAGAAGGTTTGATGACGTCAAGATTGAGAATGAGGCTTTCCATAGATTCTGCTGTCCATATAGCAGTTCAGATTTCCATAAGTCAAGTGCCTTCATTTTAGAAAGAGTAAAACGTCTCAAGAGGATCATTCTAGGAAGGTCATGAATAATTTGAAGACTTTCCTTTGGAACAATTTATAAATATGGCAGAAAATTCAACCAATCGCTAATAGCCATTACATGAGATTATTGTCTCTTTTTTAGCTGTTTAACAGAACACATAAGGAATGAAATAATTTAGTCATAACTCTAGTTATGATTGAGATCGTTTAATCATATTTTATCAGACTTTCCATGTTGACACCTATTTTTACAAAAAATCAATCAAAGGAAAAATCACAAAAAATTAATTAATATATTTTTTTTATCAAAAGAAATTTTTTAAAAAAAATTCGAAAAATGTTCGGGTCGGGCCGGATTCGACTTTGGCCCGACCCGCCCCTCTCTTTTCTTCCCTTTGCGCTGGGCCCACCCCATCCTCCCCCCCCTTTTTTTTTTTCCTTTTAGCTCAGCCCGTGGACGATTTAGTCGTCTTCCCCAATTGGTCTTCGTGTGACCTGCAGAAAACAAAGATAGCAGAAGCGGATGAGTAGCAACAGAGAGCAGGGGGATCGGTTGCAGGCAAGCGGCGTGATCCGTGGGTCGGGAGGCGGTCTGACTGACAAGCTGGCAGCTGCAGAGGCCATGCGCGCTTGCCGGTTGAGGATAAAAGCCAGGGGGAGGACAAAAAACGAAAAGAGGAAGGACCGAGAGAGAGAGGGACGAGCCGAAGGGAAGGAAGGAGCCAGAAGAAAGCCTTCGCCGTGGTTAGTCGTTCGCCCGAAAGCCGCTGTCCGTTGCAACCCTCCCCTCGAACCAGGTAGGTTTTTTTTTTTTTTTCTTCACCGTATGTCTCCTGTCTTCGAAAAACGACGGACCGAAGCTCGCGCCGACTAGTTCGCGCAAGTTTCGGTCCAAGCCGGTCTTCCCTGAAAGCTGGTAGATGTTCTAGATGCGTGTTTAGGAGGTTTAGATTTGAGTTCGTGTTTGTACCAAGTCGAAAGTCCCCTGTATAGCAAGTGTTTGATAAAATGCCCGAATGAGAATCGGAAGAGTATTTCGCGTTTGACATGGGGATTGGCTCATTCTTGCGCCTAGATTTGCAAGGTTATGTTTGTTTTGCTTGCATCCATTCTTTTTGTACGTTTGTCGCCCAAGAATCGTGTATCGTCAAATGGGCATATATATATTTTTCCATTCCGACAAGTGAATTAATGGCCGTCAACGGTCGGTGTCGGTCGGGATGGACGACCGGAGGACAGCGTTGGCTCGGTGGTGTAAGGGTCGTTGTTCGTTCCGAGCCATATCGTCGTTTGAGTCAGTTTCGATGAGACCATGTTTTGGGGAAGAAGGAGCTTCGGGTGCGCAGGGAACCCACGAGGGAGAAGAAGACCAAAAGTAGAATAAAAGAAAAAGAAAAGTAAGAAAAAGGTAAAAAAAAAAATAAAGCAAAAAGAAAAGTCAAACCAACAGAAGGGAAAGTGGTCTCGGGAGGGAGGATTTGCAGGGGGGAATGTGCAGTAATTTCTTTTATTATTATTATTATTATTATTATTAAAAAATCAAATCAAAAATGCTGGATCCGGTTCAGATTGGGTCCGCGGGTTGGAATTGGGTTTACCCGATCCGGATCCATTTTTTCCGAATTAAATATTAAGAATATATTAAAAATTCAAAAATTTTCAAAAATAAAAATAAAAAATAAAAAATAAAAAATTTCGAAAAATAATAAAAATTTCAAAAATATTTCTGAAAGTTCAAAACTCTAAAAGCATTATAAAATTCGACCTTTTTTTTAAAAAAAATTAATTAAAAAGATTTAAAAAAACTAAAACAATTTCGAAAATCCAAAAAATTACAAATTACAAAAAAAATTAAAAAATTACAAAAATATTTTTTTAAAAAAAAATTAAAAAATTATTTTTTAAAAAAATTAAAATTAAAATTAATTTTTTTAAGAAAAAAATTAATTAAAAATTTCGAAAATCCAAAAATGTTGGGGCTTGGTTAAGAGTTGTTACGTTTCGCATTCTTAGTGTGATTAAATATTTATTTGCTTTTATTTCGACTATTGCATGTTTAATTCGCATATCTATCTAAGTTTAATTGCAAGTGTTTAATTTTTAATGCGATTAGGATCTTGCTAGTTATGATTGTTACTTTAATGATTGCGCACCTACATGGTCACCTTACATGTTAGTGGATAAATATAAAATCAATTCAAACTGTTTGCCAAAAATCATTTTGTTAAAACGAATAAGATTAGGTACCGAAATGGCACTAATTGGTCAATTAATATAATCAAGTCCTCAAACCTAGATTCTTTGGTTACATAGGAAGTGAGGCACGCTCCCATGCCTCACTTGGTTTCTAGCCGACCCCAATAGGCTAGTGGCGACTCATTTTACGCAAAATTCTTAAAAAATATTCCAATGTCACGCGGGGTATGGGCTTGGGAGAGCTTGCGCCTAATCATGGGCCTTAAGCCTATCTTTTAGACAATACCCCTAAACTTGTTCCCTCCCCCCGAGGGTAGGTCGCGACATTCCACATGAAAAAATTTATTATTAAAATCAAAATCTTTACTCTAGATAAGTTTTGTCAATCTTCAAAATCTTTTAGGGAATGTCTTCTCAACAGTCTCCCTTTTTGTGATGATAACAATACTTATCCAAGTAGAACTTTTAAGAAGATAAAAGATAAAATATTGAGATTAAAAAGCTTCTTAATTAAAGCTAAATTTGGAATGAAGCGCAATCAAACTATAAAAGTATATGCATTGAAAGAATTTTAGTGAAACTTTTATACCTAATGCTTTGAATATTTTTCAAAAGATAAGGGATAAGAAAAATTTTAACCAATCCAATCAACTTTTGCAATGCTTAGAGACTTAGAAAACCTGCAGAAATAATATTAGTGCAATGAAAAATTTTCACGCTCTGAATTTTGCAATCCATACCTTCTCTCCCTTTTTGTCAAGAGTAAAAAAGATACTAGATAATTCATAATATTATAATGCAAACCAAAGTACGAAGTTTAGTCCAAAGTTCAAACACAAAAGAAATTCGCAAACATTATAGACCAAATAAAAAACAATCCAAACTTTAAGAAATAACGCAATCACATAAAGTTATTTAGATGAGGATGGTTGATTTGGGTCAGGATCTGAAATGGGAGTTGGAGATGGAAGTTTGTGTTCTAGAGGCAATTGAATAATAATATAATATTGCATATTGTCGAGATTGTGATCCATGTTTCTCATTCTAGTGTCTAACTTTTCAACCTTAGTTATGAGAAAAACGTTTGGGACATTCAACTCTTTCTCCATGCGATCTTTGTGCTCCTTCATGTTGACTAGAGTATGCAAAAACAATTTATCTTCAAACTATAAACAACAGGAATGTTGGAAGGATTTACTTATACTCCTAGTTTCATAATCATGTTGATATCTTTTTATCGTTGTTTATCAGCTTAAAACTCCTCCTCAATGCTTGCAATGCCTTCTTCCTTATCCAGCATAACTTGATCAGTAGAAGAAACAACTACAGGCTGGATTTGCTCACCAATCAAGTTAGCAGTTTCAACGGGAATTGAAGAAAATCCAATAGCAATGACTTCAACAGGTCCAACAACTATGGGAATGTCTTCACGAACTTCTAGAATGGTTGGAATGTCAATAGTTACTCCTGTCACCACAATAAGAATTTCTGGACCCTTTGGAACATCATTAGTACCATCAATTCCTCATTGAGGGATATCTACAAACACAAGAGTCTTATCAGTAGCATATGTGGAGTCTATTGGGATATTTTCAACTAGAGGTTCCATGGGATCGGCAATGTATTCGCTTGAATCTCAGCAGTTGTTTGATCTTTAGTAGGTTCACGAGTCGGAGGAGTGTCCCAATCCTCTATCAGGTCAATATCAACTTCATGAACTAGAACTGGTTGTCTCATAGGAACATTTATATAATTGGCAAATTCACAAACATCAGCATTTTCTTGTTCTTTGTCAACATTGGTCTATTCTACTTAATCATCAACTGCTCCTATCCCTATCTCCTCCTTAGCTTCAATATCTTCATCCTCATCAAAATCAGGTTGATAAACATTTATGATGTCATCCAAATCACTAGCGTCAATCTTTGACTCCTATAGCAATTCTTCATTAAGCATTTGTAAGAAGGCTTGAGAACTTTGCATTTGCGTAATAGTTCTTCTTCTCTTAGAGGGATGGGAAGAGGGATCTGGTACATTCGTATCCACATTAACCTTCAGAAGTTTTCCCTTGGTATTTTTCCAACATTTATTAGTCAGCCTAAAACTCATCTTTCGCATCATATGTTCCCCTACTTTCATCAGTAATAGTTGTACCCTTCTTAGCTTCTCGGGAACTTCAATCTCCATATGACGAAAAATCTTCATGATTAGGGAGCAGTGAGGCAACTTCCCTTATTCTTCACAACAATTTGATATATATGCAGTAATACAAGATGTCCTATAGAAAATGAATGCCCATTCATGATTGCCCAAATCAACTTAGCTTCATACTAAGATACATCGGTCTTTAATGATCCTTTAGGTTTCAAACAATTGATAATAATTTTATGAAGAATGATTTGTCTCAAAGGAAGTAAATGGTAAGAGATGTGAGACTTGTCATCTTTAGTGAAATCAAGAATATTAGAGAGAAGTCTATACGCAACATCATGATCAATATCTATAACTTCAAACTCAGAGTACCTCACTCCTAAAATCTTTGCTAATTCCTATGCTTGGATCAAGTAAGTCTTATCAAAATCTATAAATTCAATGGTATCGACTAAGTAGAACAAGAGAGTTTAGTAAAAATATGTGGTCAAAGTAGAATAAATGGGGTATTAGGTCACATAAAATTCAATGAGGAAATGATCATAAAAAAACTGCTTGATATGAATATTAGACGTTTCAAAGAAGTCAAAATCGACAACTCTCTAATGAATAACTCCTCTGTTCATCATAATCTTGAAGTATTGTTGGTACTCTTCAGACTTAATTAACTTATAATTTTCATTCACATCAGGAACATATCTAGTAATTCTTCATCTATAATTACAATTTCTCATCATTATCTCATCTTCATCCATCATCATTAGCTTTTCCCTTAGGAACAGATGTCTCCACCAATTTTTCTTTCCATTTCCTAGATCTAACACCATTAGAATCACTCATGCTAACCGGAGGCATGCTTCTAATGGGATTTATAAACATTAACTCCAAAGCTTCCTCGCTTTGAAAACCATGTTTAGCCAGTAGACGAAAAATAACATTTTCGCTATTTCTTAAATCCTTAAGAATAGCAATAATTGACCTCAACTGCAAAAATTCAGAGGAAGTTTCTTTCTCAATCGTACCTTCAATGCTGTCGGAGGAATTGGACAAGTCGAAGAACTCAAGGCTTCCTCTTACTCTGGACTGCATTCTAGTGCAATCTCCTTGGACCAGAAGGTTTTGGCTTCAACATGGGTGCATTTTTTGGGGCCATGGTTGCGAAAAAGAGAGACAGTTTGGATCTTTTTGTGAGAAGAAATAAGTTGTAGAGAGTGTTTGCTGAGAGAGTTCTTTGAGAGGGAATGATGAAGAAGAACAAGAATAAAGAAATATTTATTTATTTATTTTTATAGAAGATGAAGAGCCGTGACATTAAGGATAGGCGGTTTCAAAAAATAGAATTAAAGAAAAGACCAATTTTTAAGGAAAACTATAAAACGATTTTTAGAAATAATTCAAAAAATATACTGCAATTAATTTCTAAAATACAATTATTTAAACAAAGAAATTAAATCATACCTGATATTCTTCCAAAAAAAACTCTTACCGCCAAAATTTGAAATTGCAATGGTTGATCTCCTCATCAACATCATTTGATGTTGTTTCTTTTGATTAAACCTGTCTTAAACACTTGAAACAAAAGGATCAATAATTTCTAGTTTATCACGAATAAAATCAAAAGCTTTCTTTTCAAGTGAATTTGTAAAGATATCAGCTAATTGATTTTGAGAGTCAATAAACTAAATATTTACTTCACAATTGTTGACGTGATCACGTATGAAATTGTGCTTGATTTCAATATATTTGGCCTTGGAATGTAAGATTGCATTTTTCGTCAAGTTGATGGCACTTGTATTATCACACTTGATTATAGTATTTGAATCCTCTCCTTGGTTCTTCAGCTGTTGCATCATCCAAAGGATTTGAGTGCAACAACTTCTCAATGCAACGTACTTAGCTTTGGCAGTTGATAAAACTATTGTTGATTGCTTTTTGGAGAACCAAGATACAAGTATGCTACCCAACGACTAACAAGTTTCTAAAGTACTTTTCTTATCAATCTTACATCCTACAAAATCGGCATCGGAATACCCAAATAACACAAATTTTGATCTCTTAAGATACCAAAGTCCTAGAGATGGGTAAGTGTTAATATACTTAATATATCTTTTAACTGCAGAAAGATACTCTAGGATGTAATTGAAATTTGACATACATGTGTCACGGTCCGTGAATCCTCCCGTACTCGTGACCCTTGTGAGTGGCACTTGGGGTTATCTGGTGAAGAGTGTGAGGCAGAATGGTAGAACACAACTGGTCCGTGGGAGTGGCGTCAGGACGGTTGGTGCTAGGAGTTCTAGGATAGAAGGATTACATTACTTAGGAGTTCTGAAGACGGGGTAGGCCTTCCGTGCACAAACTGGTCGGGAGTTGATGCCGCTCTCCTGACGAGGCCATGGCAGGCCGAAACCAGTTGTCGTACCTAAATGGATCTGCTGTCTTACTCGATGGACCAGACGCCCGAGCGAAGCTAGACGTGGTAGGATCTCGCACGAAGGAGCATTCGCCGTATCGATCGTGGAACAGCTAGAGAAGAAAGGCTGGCCTGGCGAATTCCGCTCGCCAGGCGCCCGCGGGTCGTTCCGAGACCAAGGAAACTCTCGGCCCGTGACACATGCATACACTACAAAGGATATCAGATTTTAATATTCTAAGATAAAACAAGGAGCCAATCATGCTTTTGTATGGCTTCATTTTCATCCTCATCGAGCTTTGAGGAATAGGACACGGGAGTCTTAGTTCTCTTTGAGTTTTCTATGTAAAACTTCTTCACCAACTCTTTTGTATATTATTCTTGAAAGATGAAAGTTTCTTCTTTCGTCTGTTTGATTTGTAATCTGAGAAAAAAAAATTAATTTTCCCATCAAGCTCATCTCAAACTCGTCCTGCATTAACTAAGCAAAATTCTTGCAAAGAGCTTCATTAGGAAAACAAAAAATAATATTGTCAACATAAATTTGTACAGGCAAGGTTTCCTTATCTTCTTTCCTTATAAATAAAGTAGTATCAACATTACCTTTCTCAAAACCATTCTAAAGCAAAAAATTTGTTAACCTTTCATACCACACTTGGAGAACTTGCTTCAGATCATACAGGGCTTTCTTTAATTTGTAAACGTGATTAGATTTTCTTGGTTCTTCAAAATCTAGAGGTGATTCCACGAACACATTTTCTTTGATGAACCCATTTAAGAAAGCACTCTTCACGTCCATTTGAAAAAGTCTGAAACTATGGAAACAAGCGTAAGCAAGTAAAAGTCTAATTGCTTCTAATCTCGTTACTGGTGGGAAAGTTTCGTTGTAATCGATTCATTCTTCCTGCGAGTAGCCTTTGGCGACCGATCTTGCTTTGTTTCTCGTGACTTTTTCTTGATCATTTTGCTTGCTCTTGTACACCCATTTTGTTCCTATCACTGGATGGTCTTTTGGTCTAAGAACTAATTCTCACACTTCATTTATCCGTAATTGTTGAAGTTCCTCTTGCATTGCTTGGATCAAATTTTCATCTGATAGGGATTCCTCAGTACTTTGAGGTTCAATCTTTGAAATGAATGCCAAAGTACTGACGGCATCTTTTAGTGTTGATTTTGTTCTAATATTGTCATTGGTATCTTTGATGATTAGATAAATTGGATGGCTTGACTTACGCTTCCAGTTTCTATTGAATCCGTCATAAGATATTATGGGTTTCTCACTAACTTGCTTTTCAGACTTTTTTGGCTTCTGAGGCTGTTCATCTGAATTTGTTTTTTTGTTTTTTTTTTTACTTCTTCTTGTTCTTGAATTGATTCAAATTGTTGCACTTCTTGATCAGAATCTTCTTAAGTTTGAGGATTTTCATCAAACTTCACACTTATAGACTCTTCCATCGTGCGAGATCTTTTGTTGTCGGCTATGAAGGCATTGCTTATAGTTGAGTACCTCAGAAATATGCCTTCATCTGATCTTCCATCAAACTTACCAATTCGATCATTAGCATTTCTCATTGTAAAACATTTACATCCAAAAACTCAGAAATAAGAGATGTTTGGCTTGCTACCTTTGAAAAACTCATAGGGTTTTTTTTTTTTTAAGAGGGTCTTAGAAAAACTCGATTGATAATATAACATGCTGTTAAGATAGCTTCTACCAAAAAATGTGATGCAATTTTACTTTCAACAAGGAGAGTTCTTGCAATTTCTTGCAATGATATATTTTTCCTCTCTACTACACTGTTTTGCTCAAGTGTATAGAGAGTTGGAAATCGATGCTCAAACCACTTTCTTCACAAAAGTTTGTGAAGCTTTGATTTTCAAACTCTCCCTCATGATCTATTTTGATGCAAGAAATAAAATATAATTTTTAATTTTGAATCTTTGTTGCCAATTTTGAAAAATGAGAAAATGTTTCATGCTTGTGTGCTAGAAAGAAAACCCACGTGTACCTTGTATAATCATAAACTATTATTAGATAGTGCCTTTTACCTCCCAAACTTTGCGTTCTTGTTGGTCTGAAGATGTCCACGTGGAGAAGCTGCAAAGCTTAGTTAATACTAACATAATTTATGGGTTTGAAAGTGCTTCTTATCTGTTTTCCTAGTGCACAGATTGAGCAGACTTCAGATTTTTCAAACTTTAAATCTAGCAATCCTTGCACAAGTCTCTTTGAGGACAATTTCAAGATTTGTTTGGTACTTATGTGTCTTAGTTTTGTGCCAGAGGTCTCATTCATCCTTAATTGAGATCAAGCATTGTATGTCTTCAGCTATTATGTCTAGTAGATAGATATATCCGTGTCTCCTTCTAGTGAAAGACTGATTCAGATATTTTCTCGTGCCTGAACACTTGTCTTGTTGAAATTGGCTGATACTAATAAGGTTATAGTTTAGACATTTGACAAGATATACATCTCTTATAGTCAAGTTGCCAATCTCAACTGTTCATTTGCCAATGATCTTTCCCTTGTTGATCCCTGCAAAAGAAACACTTCCTCCATCAATTTTTGGGAGTTTAACGAATTTGCTTGTGTCACTAGTCATATGTTCTGAGCAACCACTATCTAGGTACCACTTGTTTCTTTTCTTCTTTGGTATCTACAAGAATCAAAACAAGTTTAAGTCTTCTTTGGTACCCATATTTCTCCGAATCGGCTTCCAATCTTTTCAACAGTCATTTTAAAAGTTACTACCGTAGATTAAACACTTCAGAAAGTTTTGACCAATGGGTTTTACAAACTATTTTCTAAAATGATTTTCATAGGAATTTCTCGGAGGCTTTTGCTTTTTCCTTTCTCTGTGGGTTGGAAAATTATTTTCCAAATCCTTTTTATTTTTACATCCAAATCCCGATTTGTTGTAATATGGGATTTGAATGGACAAAATATGCTCTAAAGTTTTTAAACCAACTGAAAACCTTTTTGTAACATCCAAAATTTCCTTTTTAAGAAGATCATTTTCTTTTAAAATAGAATCATTGTTTTCTTTTTCCTAAAGAAGATCTTTTTCAAGACTCTCAATCTTTTCTTTTTGGAAAGAATCCTGTTGTCTCAATTTTGAGAATTTTCTAAGAGTACCCTTGTAATTAGTAAGTAATTTATCTATACAATTAGATACTTCAACTGGAATATCAAAATTATTTACCTCAAATTCTTCTTAAGAGTCAAACTTTTCCATGAGATAAATATTAGCATAATCTTCATTACTTTTTTCGTACTCAGTGTCACTCCAAGTCTCAGCTTTCAATGCTTTCTTTATATTTTTGTACTTGCTCTTCCTTTTCTTCAGAAGAGGACAATTGGGCTAAATGTGTCATTGCTTCTTGCATTTGAAACAAATAACATTTCTGTGACATCCTAAATTTCAGGTTCTGTTTTCAATTGAATGAATCGGGCTTTTCATCAATACGCCGATAGTCCTATTCTCTAAACTGATCACTCACGAGATAACTAGTCTATCTGGTGAAGCCGTTAAGGGATTTTAACGCATTAGATTTGAGAATTCGACTAGAAATCGATTGCTCGACCATGCTAGTCTGCAAAAGTCATTATGACACAGTTAAAAATCGATCAGAAATCAGAAATAGGTCGATTCGACTGAGATATGTGATTAAAGTGTGGGTGATTCCACCTAATTGTAAAATTCTCATTGATAGGCACTAGAATTTTTCTGTCATTTTGGTACCCTTTGTCCGTATTTGAAATTTCGAGATTTTCACGACAACCGAGAGTCGCCAATGTGTTGAAGATGTACATTATGGCTCGAAAATAATTGACCACGGGTTAATTGCACTAAAAAATCATAAAACCTACCCGATAGGCTAGGTCACGCTAAAATTGCGCTATATTGAAATTAACCGTGAATTTAAACTCAATTTTAGAAATTAAAAGTTCTATCATGTCATGATTCATTTTAGAACCGTCAACTCATCCTCCGAAAATTTTTCTGCAAACTGAGATTTTTGGCGAAATTTCAAAGTTGGGCCGTTTTTTACCGGAAAAATCATAGGGCCATTTTTTATTGCGTTTTTAGGATTCAAGTTTGTTCAATTGGTGAGGAAAAATGTTAATTTGGTCGAGGACATCTTGGTTGGATCTATGGGGACCGATCTTGGCTTAATTGGAGAGGAATTAGGTTCAATTTGGGGGAATTGGCCAAAATTCGTAGGCTAAGGGGTGTGCAACATTTGGACCACTTGGTTGCTTGCTAGGGAAGTTTGAGGGCTGCCAAAGGGCCATGGAAGACAGCCATGGCTGGTGAGGCCTTGCTAAGAGACCAAAGAGATAGAAAGGTGGACTTTGGAGGCAAGAGGGACCCTCCATGTCTTCAGCTGTCTCATTCTTCTTCAACAGGCAATCCTTCTCCATGGTTGCCACTTTTGAAGCTCTAAAGTTGCAGAGAAACCGGCCAAGCAGTCGGACCGTCGCCTGAGCCTGTCACTGCCGCCTCAACTCGGGTGCTGCTCCACGCATCCCGAGCGCCTGTCCCACATGTCCTGCGGCACCTCGCCATTCCCTGAGCTACCTAGGCCACTGCTAGAGCCCCCTGGCCGTCATTCAGCAGCCGTCGTCACCCCTACTCACCCACTGCAGCCCCGTCTGCCTGTCCTCGCCGTTTCAGCCTTTCCCGTTGTTGTTCCAGCTCTCTCGGCCCAAGGAGCAGAAGCCGAGCCCTCAGCCCAACCGTGAGTTGTTGGGCCTGTTTTAGGCCTTTTACGGGCCTTGTCGAGTGTCGCCGTTAAGAGGTTTGTTGCTCGTCTCCGTATCGCCGTCATCGTGGACTCACCGGATTGCAAAACCGGTGAGTGTACTTGCTAAACTCTACTTAGGGAGTTAATGATACTTAATAGTTGATTATTTATGTGGTTAGTTAGAACGTATTAACGATTTAGTTATTCAATTTTGCATGTTAGGTGGTTAGAAGGGCTTAATTAGAGACTAGATAAATTGTACTATTTATCTAGATTGGTTCGAAAATTTTCTAGGCCCGTTTCGGTGTTTAATTAGGTATTCTCGGCCTAAGTCTCTATTTTTGGTAATTAATTGTATTTATTTAATTATTTTTTATATTTATTTAATTATTTATTATTTTTCGGAAAATTATACCGAGATAGTCGGTGACCGGAATTTCGTGTTGATTGCAATGGTGCACTTGGTTTATTTAATTGAGTGTTAATTTGTGCAAATTAAGTGGTAATTGTAATATTGAGTATTTATTCCAAAATTGTGGAATTTTGGTATTTTAATTAGAAATATTGGGCGTCATTTTTCGACGCCAAAAATGTGATTATGCACTATATAAATAGTGAGATTTTCTAAAAGAAATATATTGCATTTTTGGCTTAGGCTGACTGTGTACCCACACACAATTATTTTGATCGGGTATTTTTAGCATTATTAAATTGTCAGCTTATGAGAGCATATTAGCTTGTGCGAGCTATAATATATATCAGCATGTGAGAGCTATTACTATCTATTTCAGCTTGTATGAGCAGTGATCGTATCGATGAATTGATAGATGGTATTGATTAATAGATGGTATCGATTTGAATTGAATGATCGATTGGATCGGATTGATTGATTGAGTATATGAATTATACTGACGTGCAGGAATGAACTGAGGCAAGGTAAGTCTTTTGTCTTATGTGTGCATAGACTGCCTTTAGGCATATTTCCTTCCTAGTCGAAGTTTAGGGGGTGAACTTGTTGAGACATTGTCTCACCCTATCATGGGCTCAACCTTTTCAAGTCCTTAGATGGCGGTTCCTCCAAAACGTTTTGGCCAACCCAAGAGGGTCATCGAGCAAGTCACCCAGATTCCTCTTCCCGGGGGCCAAGGAGCCTGGGTCTATGAACTCGTGAGGACCATTGTCTAGGTCGATGCGGGTCTACCTCGGAGGGTACCCCATCAATTCAAAGCGTGGTGTTGTTGCGGGCGAAATGGACCCAGAGAAGGTCTCTTGCAAGAGTCGGAGGTCCTAGTATAGGTGTTAGAAATCGCTTTTGGCGCAGGTACAGCTGACCCTTTTGGCGGTGCAGTGGTGGACCCAAGTCCCCAGGAGACCTCGGAGTTTTCAACTAAGGGTTCGAACACCTAGAGGACTTGTAGACTTTTCTACTTGGGTAGACTTTTGTCTATAGACTAGTATTGTATATAAACTAGTTGGCTATATATAAATGTGTGTTTTAGTTGTGATATTGTGGTCCTGCTTTTCTATCCCATCTTTGTGTTGTCAGGAGATTTATTTATTCGCTTCTGCATGCACATTGTTGACACCTAAATTTTGGCGATTTAGTTATTTATTTTATTACATAGAAAATTAGGGGTTAATTTTATTAATTGCATAGCATATAGATTTAGGT
This sequence comes from Eucalyptus pauciflora, assembly GCA_007663325.1. NCBI lineage: Eukaryota > Viridiplantae > Streptophyta > Magnoliopsida > Myrtales > Myrtaceae > Eucalyptus > Eucalyptus pauciflora. Next base: position 436,026 of record VMYD01000012.1, read on the forward strand.
TGCATTTATTGGACCGATGGTGGATGAGTTCAAATTAGATGGATCAGGCCAACGAAGCGAACAAGTCGGCCCAAGCCCATATTTTTAATGATCGAAAATTATCTCATGGGAAAATTGATTTCGAAATTTTTCCGAGATATGATGAATTTTTGGGTAGATATGACGAAATATTGCGGTTTTTCTTTGCAAGATTTGGAATTAAAGAATAATCTTATCGAAATATTGAATCATTATCAATAGGTGAAAAATTTGTGAAAAAATATCGCGGATGTTGATTTCGAAAAAGGAAATTGAAATCCTAAATTTTCCCTATAAAAAGCCTTCGTAGAAGACGAAAGGAGAGGCCGATCCATCATCAGTATTGCATATTTGCATCCCACTATCGTTCTTTTCCTATTTTTTAAGGGTTATGCCTACATCTTCCACATCATAGAAAACGCCAGCTGAGATCACGCGAGGAGTCAGGCGGTGGTCAGGATATTTACAACTGGTGGAGAAGTTCAATGGAGAAAGAGATAGAGTAACCCTTCATCGTTTTGCTTCTCTGTCGGGGACTTTGAGATTCACAAGAAGACAAAAGTTCTGATGCCTACATCCACAAGTCCAGCGGCTTTGCTACACGTCTCCGCCAAGCCACTGTCACAAGCAACCAAGTATCGTTCCTCGTGAGCCAGCCCTCATCATGAGCAGTGACGCGATTCTTTGACCGTTGCTCCTGAATATTTTCTCGTGTAGACTTGAGTTTTCACGTGAAGATAACATAACCTATACAATCAAGCAGTGGAGAGAAGATAGGCATGTGGAACAACACCTGGAGGAATATGTTGTTCTTGGTTAAGGCCGAATCAAAAGACACCATGACTATTGACCACCGCTTGCAAGAGAGGAGATAAGGTTTTTGTTTTTTTCAAAAACACATCCTGCTGCAATAGGTGTCCTCTACCAAGTTCCATGTTGGTGTTCCTCCAACGAGTAAGCCGTGCACCATCATCCAACAAGTAAGCCGTGCACCATCATTTAGTGATTATTGCTAGTTTCATTTAATTAGAAATTGCCCGTCATTAGAATTAGGTCATCTTAGTTAATTTAGATTGCATATTTAATTATTGCATGTTCATTAAGAAATCACATTTTGCCATGCCATATTATTTCATATTAGATTAAAAGTATTGCATTGCATATGGACTATATTCCCGTTAAAAAAGTGAAAGCAAAAAAAGAAATTGCGTGTTAATTATAAATCATATCTAGGACTGTTGATGTGAATTCTGATTTAACATTGCAGATGTTTTCGTTGCTTTGAGGTAAGTTTTGCATTATTAATTGCTTTCCCGAGTGTTAAATTGGTGGTATGCGCATTTGCATGATCGCTTCACATATTAGGAAAGTGAATTAAAATCAATTTAAGCTGCTTGCAAAACATTTTTTTCGAAATAAAAGAGAAAGGTACCGAAAGGGCACTAGGATAGTCTAGTGTAACCAAGTTCCCGTACCCAAAGTCTCTGGTTAGTAGATGTGAAATAATTCTCCCATTATTTTACTTAGGTGTCTAATCGACCTACCGTAAACCGATTAGTGGCGACTCCCTTTGCATGCTAGATATTTGAATTTAAATCGCGAGTTGGTATGGGCTTGGTAGAGCTTGAGCTAAGTCTAGGCTTAGCAATCCATTAACCTAATTTGAGGTGGTGTCCCCGAAAATTTGGTCGCGACACACATTAATATGAATAGGTCGGCGATGCGTCCTTGGACTTCGCAATTTTAATCGACCACCGAGAGATAGGCACGCACTCGAGGATCGGGGTGTGACAATTTCTATTTTCCTCTCTATCGTTGAAGTTTCTTTTTTGCTTATGAAGGGTTTTTTTCCTTTTAACTTCCTTTTTTAGCCATCATTTGAAGCTTTTTCACCATAAGCACAATTTCCTCGTCGTTTTCGTCGTCATAATCTAAATCTGAGTCATCATAGTCAAAATTAGATTTCAAAGCTATTGCTTTCTTACCTCTAGTGTCTTCATCATTCAGACATTCTTCTTCATAGAACTGGAGTGTTCCCACAAGTTTATTCATAGAGAAATGTGATATTCTTTGATTCTTTTGATAGACGTCTTAATGTTGTTCCACTCCTTTGACAGTTTTCGAAGAATCTTGTTCACTTTCATTGGGTATGATACATGTTGCCTTTGGTATGCCAATCCATTGACAATGTCAGTAAATTTGTTGAACTTGTCAGTAATGGATTCTTTAGGTTTCATCTTGAAGGCTTCGTATTATTGGAGAAGACTGTTGATCTTTGCCTCCTTAACCCAATTAGTTCCTTCATCCGTTACTTGCAACCTATCCCAAATTTCTTTTGCAAATTAACATGAGGAAATTTGGTTATATTCAAATGGAGATAATACACAATATAATGAATAAACAACTTTAGCATCCAATGCTTCTCTTTCGGTGATGTCTGCATCAGATAGGATTGAAGTTTCTGGTTTTTTGCCTTCTTCTTTGGATGAGGAAGGTTCTGGTCTCATGCATTTTAGAACAATGTCCCACTCTAAGGGATCCTAGGATCTGATGAATGCTTTCATCTTGTCGTAATCTTTTTCATTGAAGTACGGAGGCCTTGTATCATTGTAACCTTTCATCAAGCCTGGTGCAATGTTACTAGCCATCGAAAGATCATTTTACTCAGAAGTAATAAAATGCTTCGATTAAAAGTAACCAAGCTTTGATACCAATTATTATGGCTAAAACTATCATTTAGAGGGGGATGAACAAGTGATTTTGCGGATTTGAAAGTGTTTTAAAAATTTTGCAACGAAACACCACTAGTAATGGAAAGAGTTGGTTAGATTTTATTGGTGTACAATTTTATTACAAAAATTACAGAGAGTAAGGGATAGAGAATTGCATACAAAATATTATAGTGATTCAACTTTTGTAATTTTACGTCCACTCTCCCACGTTATAGCCTATTGGCTAGATTCCACTAAAAAAAAACCAATAAGAAGTTACAAAATCTGAGTTATCTAATTTCAAGCTTGTGTGTATCGCTCCTCACACACTCTTGACCTATAAATGATTATAGAGATGAATAAATTTGATCATGGAACACTTTTTAGACTTTGGAATTGCAAGCTTCGATACTCTTGAAAGCGATGGTTCTCTCACCTTCAAGATATCCCCTTATACTCCTCCTAGTCCAAGTTGACCGTTGGATATATCTCAAGGAGGATAATCCATCCAATTTACCAGTTGGCCTGGATCTCGTCAAGAAGGTCTGATAGTGTCAAGATCACCAATGATGAGGCTTCGCATAGATTCTGCTGCCCATGCAGCAGCTCGTAATCCATAAGTCAAGTACCTTCACTTTAGAAAGAGTAAAACATCTCAAGAAGATCATTCCAGGAAGGTTGAATCTCCCTTAAAAATTTGAAGACTTTCCTTTTGGATCAATCTATAAATATGACGAGAAATTCAACCAATCGCTAGTACCCATTAAACAACAATATTGTCTTCTTCCTAGCCGTTTGACATAACACATAAGGAAGAAAATAATTAAGCCACAACTCTGATTTTGATTGATATGGTCTGATCATATAATTGGAACGTGGAATTTCACTTAGGGAATGTCACAACTCTGGATAAGTTTTGTCAATCTTCAAAATCTCTTAGGGAATGTCTTCTCAACATTGTGTATATCCGTTAATTAACAATTGGATGGTTTAATATAATTGGAACATGGAATTTCACTTATGGTTTAAAGTCGGGTACATTTGAGCTTGCTCAACTTAATTATGTTTTATGTCATAAATATGTCATGTGGTAGTTCACATAAAATAAACAAAGAAAAATGATTATCTCTCTCGCTTCGACCCTCAGCTCAGTCATTACACTGCATCCACCACCACCATCGCCATCATCGCGGTGACGTCCCCGCCATCACTGGATCAATGCCTTTCAGGTTCCTCCATCCAAATCAACATTCAGATGCTATTCCTGCTACAAGCATGAAAAGTAGTCAGGTTATTTGTAAGTAATTCGGGCTCTACTTTATGATTACTCGGGAACAACTCGCTTGATAATGAGCCTAGTCTGACTTGAGAGCTACTTTAGTATCTCACTAGGTCGAGCTCGAGCTCACCATTTGCAGGTCGACAAGCTCGCGTGCCTCATCGAGCTTCTATTATGTTTTAAAAAATGTATAACATTCAAGTCATGGTCAAGTTTCTCGAGTTTCTATTCGAGCTTGAAGCAGAATTTTGAATGTTTGATTGAGCTTGAATCGAGTTTCAATGCGCCAAGTATGTAAGCTGCGTTGAGCTCGAGCTCGGTGCTACAGAGGCTTGACTCGACTCGACTCGAGTACATACCTTCCTGACACCGTCCTGCCTCTCCCTCTCCGTGAATCACCCTCACCGCCTTCATCTCCTTCGTTCAATGAGGAAACCAGTGGATCCAGTCTTCTCCTTAAATCTCAACGCTGCCCAGTCAAAGCTTGAGCTAGACCATGCAACGGTGGAGAGAGAGAGAGAGAGAGAGAGGAGTCCATTGTCGGCGGTTGCGGTGATTTCCGTGGTGGTGATGGTGGCCGTGTTCTCGCCATCGATGTACAAAAAACGGTGATATCGCCGTCGAAAGGCGGGAGAGGTGTGTGGGACTTTCTAACGTGGAGAAATCAAATCGCATTTGACATCTTCTCATATCGTTGGAATTGTCCATTGACATCCCGCGAGGACAATAGTTTCGAACGTCCTCTTTATCAATATCATTCCAGGTCCAGTCTTGTTAAAAGGCCTCCATCGATGGGCTTGCCAAACTCTCTCAAACCAAAACTCAACTAAGTCCAAAGAGCGAAAGGACAGGACAAAATAAATAAAAGAAGTAACAATAGCTGTTACAAATTACAATAAGCACAATGGTGATTGTATATGAGGAGTTAATTGATTAAATCTCATCTTTGAGATCAAGAATCACCTTCAAAATAGATGAGAGGTCAATAGGCAATCTGTAGACGATGCACCGTAATTTAGTTGTGTCTATACAAAAAAATGACTAACTTTTTATTATTATTGACATGTGAGAAACTTAGTCAATGATAACAGAGTTTCATTAATCATGAACAGCATAGTTGACAACTTGAGGAAATTGACAAATAATCTGGTCGACAACCTCGAATGCACCTGTCAAAGAAGTGACCGTCAACGTAATGGAATGAAATAACCGTCAAGATCACGAAGTTGATGAAATCGTCAAGCTAAATATCAATGTAATTGCCTAGTAATTGAGTTGACGTAACTATCAAGTAGTGAAGTCCTAGTAAACGTTGAATTGTGGAGTCGTAGCAACCGTTTTTAACCTCTATTTGTAAACTCCATTTGTAGCAGTCGATTGTAGGCTTTTAATAGCCGCATCATGCTATTTGTAGACCCCCTCGGCACAAACACAAAAATCTCATTATCTTTTAATTTCCTTTAATTCCTATATTGTAGTTGTAGTTCTCAGGTATCTCGTTGTCGATTAAATTTCAAAGAATATATTAGTTGCAACTATAGTTGTAGCTCTCAGATCATCATGCTAATTAAATTCCAATATTGTATTTTTATCCTATTGAACACTATCGTCGACTGAATTCCAACAGAGTTTTGTGCTCTTTAACATTGATTAAATTCCGTTAAAGAACATTTATTGGTTCCTTTGTGTTCCTGTGATACTCCCTATCTAGAGACACCATTGAACTAGGCCGGTTCCAATCGATTCTCGGGTTGAATTGGATCCGAAGAACACCCCTATAATCAAGAGGAAAGTCAATACAAAGATGTATATCATCTAGGAACCGATAATTACTAATATAGGTATTTAGTAAATATCTCCCGGCAAGGCACCGGTAAGTTGTGTTCTTATTGTTGGCGATGGGGTTGAGTTCCACATGTTGCCATTTCTTCCTTTGAGTATTTCTACTTCCTTCTAGGTTCATGGATGGAGGGGTTGCTTCATTAGAGCAATCGAAGGAAGCCTTATCTTACCTCACCTAATAGGAAAAAGAAAAAGACGGACAGCCTAAAAATGAAAAAGAGTTTCCACTCAATCAACGATCGATGCTCAATCAACATAACCAGCGTAAGGAATACGCACTTTGTTTTGTCAGAGTAGTGGAGTTAGTGGAAAAGCGACTCCGCGTTGGGCAAAAGGACTCACTTCCACTTGACAAGAATGCATAACAAACCCTATCGTGGAAGAAGCCTTTTCAAGACCCATTACTCGAAGGCTTCGATTCTTTAATTCTGTGGTGATCTAATCGATGGAGGGGGTTTGCTGCGGTGTCATTGACCAGATCCTTCAAAGATTTGGTCGAAGGTAAATCTTTCGCTGCCGTCATGAATGGAGAAAAGGCTTTTTTTTCTCGCCACGTACGATTGTGTTGGAGTAACTGTGAGAATATCAATCTGAAAAGAAGTTATTCGGGATGTTGGAGTGATGATATTAGCTGATCGTCGATGACTTTTTTATGTATTGAAAGAGTATGACTTCACATCAATCATCAATGGCCGTTTAGCAGAGAATTGCGACTTGCAAATAGTCATCTTTTCACATGATCACATTTGAAGAAGTCATATGTTGAAACTTGAAAGGATGCAAAACTTGATTGATAAGACTATTAGAATCCCTATTTTAGATTATGCAGACGAGTTGTCAAACTTTTCACACATTGTTCACACTATCAAAAGCATACGATGTCTGAGGATGTCTTGCTTTTTCTACTTTTCCCACCATAGTGAGGGCCATAACACCTTTAGAAAAGTTTTTATACGCGCCTCGCAGCCTATTTCCGTTTTCACTTACATGTAATTTTCTTAAACAATTCGAAGGTGTCATGGTATGCAGATGGATTGAAGATCGACTTTGGAAGATTTTCTACATGCTTGCCAAAATTGCTATGAGTTGGGTTCTTTATTGTTGAAGAAGTGCGATAACTTATACTCCAAGAAACAAATTCGAACGGTACATTCAACAATGGAATATGCATCTATGGCGGCTATTGCCAAGAGAAAGGAAAAGAACTTGTTCCAAAAAACTCTATGATGTTTTGAGGACGGCAAGACATTTCAACTGGACTAATTTGTGCAATTGAGTGTGTGAATGAAATACCTTATACATACGCAATATCAAAAGCATACGATGTTAACATCAGGACGCCTGTGTCATTGAAGAACCTTTTCGCCCTACAGAAGGACGTAGAATCTGTTGATGACCGGACAGACCATACAAATGATGGATGTCTGGAAGGACCTGGTGACATGATGAACAAACCGGGGGGTCTGGCACGTTCCACATGGAGTAAATAATTTTTTACAGAACCGAATATATGGGAGTGAGTAGGTGAAATCACTAAAGCACGAGAGGGTTGGACAATTATGCAATAATTTAAGATCCGTGCAGGAAATTTCCATGAAGTTGCTCGCGAGGTCGACTTGATTGCTACCCCGGAAAACATAATTCCAATCTACCACTCAACTACCATTTTAGGTTAGGAATATTCCTAGGTGGAGCCATCTAGGATTTTAGAATTCTTGTTTTATATATGATGGATCGCCACCGAATCAATAAAAAAATTTCAATCAATCCAATTTTCACTATCCAAAAAGTAATAATAATAATAATAACGATAATTGAATTGCGGCACAGGGGATTAACTATTCTTTTTCTCCATTTTTGGTTTCCTCCAACAAGCTATCTATATGATCGGTCACAAACATTGCATCACTACACTAAAAGAATGTGAGTGAGGTATATTTTTATAATCTACCGATAAAAAATGCTGGTTGGGGAACTAAAGATGGAGGAAAATGTGGCTCAAAGAGAGTTAGAAAACACCATAAGCAATGAGGATTATGAACCTCGTGGGACCTGTAAGACGAAGATAAAGAAGTAAGATTGACAAAGCACTTACACCGAAACCATATATATATATATATAAAGGAACATGAATAATTTGAACCTATCTCAATGCCATGTAAGGAACTGACAAAAAGAAAAAGTTAAACTAACATCATATCTATTTTTTTAGGTCAACAACTATCATGTATCTGAGGTGTTTGTTGTGTCTATATATTGAGATCCAGAACTTCATTGTTAACTTGTCTTCAAGTTGTCATTTTTAAATTCAACCGGCACTCACTTAAAGGAAGTGCAAATAAAATGGCATATCACAGTATACTGTGGGCTTTAGGACAGCTGGCAGAACTCAAGTTGAACCGTGAAACTATTGAGATTATGTCTTGAGTTTGAGATCATGAATTAAACCCAATTTAAGTAGATTTCCTATTTGGAGTTGAGTTTAATATTTGAGTAGGTTTCCTATTTTGAATCCAATTCTTGTTTATATATAAGAAAATGGTCTTCTCTGTGAATTGCATCCAAGAGGCAGTTTTTTTTTTTCCATGAATTATACTCTAAAGCTAAAAGGAGAAGCTTTAGCTCATGAAGATCAATTGTGCGGCCTTCTGATGACTTACATCTGGATTGAAGCAAATTAATCTTGTGTAAAGATTTTGTATAATTCATTTGTGAGATTGAAAGATTATTTTACAAGTAAATGTGAGGGATAAACACTGTGTGAGTTGTTGGATGTAATAGTGGCCTGAGAAACACTAAGAATGTTTGAGTGATTCAAGTATAGTTGTAATCTCAATAGTATTACTTAACCTATAATAGAATCTTGTGCTAAGTGGGTCCCACCGTTTGAAACACATAAATTTAGTGTTTGATTTATTTCATTGTTTTGTTTATTTTACTACTTGCTTGTTTTTTGCAACAATTGGTATTAGACTCAGGCTTGATTGACTTGAAGCGAATTGATAACAACAAAGAAGGAAAAGTGGAAATCAACATATATGATAAAAGAGATTTTTTTTTTTGGAAGATGTAGATTAAATTATCTTTATCAAAGGAATCTACACTTACCCATATCTTGAAAGAATCTAGAGTCAATGAACCAAACTAATTGGGATTCATTGAATAGAAAATCATTGGTGTTATTCAGTTAATGCTGGCTCATAACATCACATTCAATATCGTGAGAGAGAAGACTACTACGAGATTGATGAATGCCTAGTTGAATATGTACAAGAAGCCCTTTGCAATCAAGAGGGTCTAAAACATCTATTTCACTAAAAGATGGGCGAAGGTGCATCTGTCGTTAACAATGTTAATGAATGCAATGTTGTTAATCAATTGAGTTTGGATAATATTGACTTTGATGATGACCCAGTTTATTACTTATCGATGCATGGATAGTGGTAAAGTGCAATTTGGAAACAATGCTGAGTGTGATGTTGTAAGTGTTGGTGATGTTAAAATCATAATGTATGCCGGTATCGTGAGGATATTGACTGGAGTGAGACAAGTTTTAGAAAAGAAGCACTTGACTTTCATGGGTATCCTGGATTCAACTGGGTGTTAGTATAAGAGGAATCAAACATAGGGGCTTATATGAGCTTCAAGAGGAAACAATGACGGATTTCACCGTAGAGACTTTGGATGCATCTTTTCAAGAGTCTGAATTATTGCATGTGTTTACGGCACATTGACTAGAGAAGTTTGAAGGTTCTGAGTGAAAGGAATTAGTTATGTGGTTATGTGGCTAAGAAGCTGAATGTTAGGTATTATGATTTAGGCAAGCAGTGGAAAGTGTGATTTAAAACGATTATTAGAGAAAATCTTGGAGATTGTAATATTGATTCACTTGGATATTGGTAGGTAGATAAGCAAAATCAATGTGAGGTTGCTTGATAGGCATCTAGATTTAAGCGTCATGGGGAACCCCTGAGCCCCCCATGGCTGACAAGTTCATCAAGATCAAGATGGCCATGAAAATAAATATAGGTCTTCGGGTGGGGTAACTTATTTTCTAGTTTTATCTTTAAGATCTTGTTTTTCTTTTTTCCAAAATTGAAAACTCTAGAAAATCGCTAAAAAAATGATCTTAAGTGTCAATACTTGTTGATTTATTGATTTTAAGAAAGGTCAGATACTTCATTATGAAACATGTAAAATTGTAATAAAGAAAAAGTCGCAAACAAGTATTTTGAACTTTATGAAACTACTAAGAATGTTATCTTTTGCACACTATACATATGGTAGAAAAGTTCTTGTTTTTAAATATCTATATGTTTTAGTAACGTGGATTGAGAGGGGAATGGATTGGTTACAAGTCGGGTTGGGTGTGGTTCGCTGAATTTGTATTGCATATAAATGGATTAGAAAAGGGTTAAATGGATTGACGTAGGTCGGATCATTTTTTATCAAACCCAAACTCAATCTCATCCCCTCATTTGATGGCCCTGGATACGGGACGTAGATATTCTATCTCTTACTAGTCTAATTTGTAATCTCCAAACATGAGATGGTAACGTGTGAACACTCAATTTGTGCAGAGCCGCACAAGATTAAATCCCTCGATCAACCGTAAAAATTTTCCCCTTCTCTCCTTTCTCTCTCTACCCTTACCGTCCTCAGTCTCTAACTCGCCGCCATGACCTCGACCAACCTTGTAGTTGTTGGCCTTGCCTCAACCCCACCGCTATCGCCGCCCCCAAGAGAAACATCTCCCCCTTGGGCCTCGTCCATGAACACGAGACTTGATGAGTGCGTGATGGCCACGGAGGAGTCATTGAGACTGGCTGTTGAGGCAAGAGAAAAAAAGAGAGAGGATGATCGGATTGAACATAGGGGAATGCAACCACTGGGGGTTCGCCCCAGTGGCCACCCTTCCATCTTGGAAGGGGGAGGTTGGGGGTTCAAATCCCCACCTTCTCAAGGGGGATTGGGGTGGGGAAGATTTCATTTCAGGAGTGGGTTTCGACTCCCACGCCCTGCAAGGAGGCATGACAAAAGTTTGAGAGTGAGTGTTAGAGTAGGATTAGAGTAGGACTGACCAAAAAAACATAGGAGAATGCCGGGGAGAAGGTAAAGCAGAGACAACGATGTTGGCAGATTGGCTTGACCAGGGGTGATATCAAGCTTGAGTGTGGCGGCGTCGGCGGGTTCGCTGGTGGTGACGTGGACGTGTGTTATTTGTGGATTTAGTCAATTATAGGTGTTGCAAGTTCAAAGGGTGACGGTTGTACGTGATTCACGGATTTAAGTCTACACAAGAATTTATCTACCGGACGAGACGACAAACGGAGGTATACCCAAAAGAAAGAAGGCGCATGCACGGCCAGTATAACAAAAATTTCAAGTAAGCGATTTTACAAACATTGATTACAAACTTTATCAAATCATGGTGCATATGGCCGCTTCTTGAAACTTTTTTTTAACACCGACGGTGCACGCTTGAGCTCTTTTTAATTTGTGTGCGATGTAATGCCGGGACATTAATCAACCTAAAGAAAAAAGGAAGAGTGTACCAGGCGAACCGTTTCTATTAAAGAATTTTGAGGGCATTTTTCTTGTGCGTTGGGACCCGTTACGAAGTTGCCATGCAGTTTCCTGGAGCGAATAATAAATTTTTCTGACATCGAAGCCCACACTTTATCTTCCCCTCCATCCCTCTCTGCAACTTCACAGCAACTTCAAATATTGCCTGCTTCGTGCGAAACCTTTCATCCCAAAGCAACCTCTCTCTCTCTCTCACAACTGTACGACTCTTCTTTTTTCAAGGATAAAGAAAAGTCTCCCTTTGGCCCCGTTCGGTCATGGCTAACGATGGATCGGCAGCATCGCCAAAACCATTCAAGTGGCTCAACAAGAGCCTTAAGCTGACCTTCCCACGACGGAGTTCTCAATCCAAGTCATCTTCCTCCAACTTGAGCACTCCGTCTTCTCCAACCTCCACTCTCCCCGCTCCAAACCTCAAACGTAACATCTCCACCAACAGAGAGCAAGAGCTCCGGGAAGTCTTCTGCCGCTTCGACACCGACGGGGACGGCAAAATCTCCGCCCTCGAGCTCCGGGCGTACTTCGCGTCCATCGGCGAGTACATGTCGCACGAGGACGCCCAGAGCGTCATCATGGAGCTCGACACCGACGGCGACCTCTTGATCGACTTCAGTGACTTCCTGAAGCTGATGAAGACGGACGGCGATGACGACCTGAGGCAGGCCTTCGAGATGTTCGAGGACGAGAAGGGGTCCGGGAGCATCACCCCCAAAGGGTTGCAGACGATGCTGCGGCGTCTAGGGGACGCAAAGTCGTACGAGGAGTGCGAGGACATGATAAGGGTCTACGACAGTGATGGGAATGGAGTTCTTGATTTTCAGGAGTTTCACCAGATGATGGCGTAGCTTCGGAGGGAAGTGACATGATGAAGCGTGATCTTGTGTTTGAAGCGAAACAGAAAGCAAAAAAGAAAAGAAGAGAGAGAGAGGGAGATATAGAGAAGAGAATGCATGAAAAAAAGGGTTGCAGTCAAATTTTAGGTCCAATGCATTGCTCGAATGGGTAATGTGGGTGCTAATCTTTTAAATGGTGTCGTTTCAGTCCTTTATATTAAAGTCTGTGTACTGCTTGCAAGTGCTATGTGGCATGGGAGTTTATAAGAAAACATCTACAATTATGGTTTTTAGTTTTTTTTTTTTAGGTTGAACCGTCCTGGACTATGAGGTCAACCGCTTAACCAATATTCCCGATATAATCATTGATTCCTACTATGTACGTTCTCTATTCGCCAATAAAACCAAAAGAAGTATCAACATTGAGAGCAGATAATGGGGATAAGTACACCATCAGTGTTAAAAGTTGTGTACGGCGCTCGCTTTGGTGCCAAAAGTTTCCAACGGATTACTTAAGTGCCAAAAATTTTGAAATTGGCCGAAAATCTGACGTGACACTTTTTTATTAATTTTTGAAGCCGACGTGGCTCGTCGAAGAGTTGAGTCAGTATCCTAACACCAAAACGACGCCGTTTGGCATCTTCCCCCAAACTTAGAAACCCTAAATCCCCAAATTGAGAGAGAGAGAAGGCTCGTCTTCGTCTTCTTCTTCCTCGAAGACCAACACTAGTAGCGGCACTAGCATGGCACCAGTAGCAACACCAACAGCGACACCAGCAACGCACCAGCAGCAACAGCGCACCAGCGGCACCTTCGACCCCTCTTCTTCCTCCTCCTCCTCCGCCCTCACCTCCGATTTTTCCTGCCACTTATTGCTTGAGCAACAATCTCAGTCTCTCCTTGCTCACCTGGTCGAGCAACTACAATGGTAGCTGAGCGACGGTGGCCGAGCGACGGTGGCCAAGCGATGGCGGGCGAACGACGATGGCCGAGCAGTGGAACCCTAATTTTAATCCCCATATGAGCTATACGGCATCGTTTCTGTGAGGGTGTCCACGTATAACGGCAAAACGACATCGTTTCTTGAGGAGGATGGAAAATGACGTCATTTTAAAGCCACCGCAATTATTATTTTTTTAAAATATAAAAGCCACGTAATTAATCTGACCGGAATCTCTTACCGGTGGCACCAAAGTGATCGTTTTTTCTCCGATTTGACACTTAAGTGATCCGATGGAAACTTTTGGCACCAAAGTGAGCGTCGTACACAAGTTTTGGCACTGATAGTGTAGTTATCTCGCAGATAATATATCTCGACGTTAGTTGCATATATATTCTATCTATATTTGTACCCAAAAAAAATAAGGTTAATATCATAAAAAATTTCAAACTAATTCACCTGTGACAAACTTACATCAAATTAATTTTTTGACCATTGAAAACTCCAAACTAATATACCTATAACAAATTTACTCCAATTAATATGAAGTAAGAGTCTTTGCTTCATTGTTCCTAAAAGCGAAAAAGATTTATAATGTCCAAAGTTTTGTTTATACACGCTCATGATGTGCTAATTGAACCTACTATTACATAGACTTTAATCCCACAACATATTTCAGATAGCAAATTATGTTCTTATATATCTATAAAAGCCCAAATTACAAAAAGAGATAATTACACAAATGGTTCCTAAACTTCAACACAACGTGTGATGTAGTCGCTAAACTTTTAATTTATTCAATATCTCTTTAAGTTTTTTATACATGTTCATTTTAGTCCCTAAACTATATGTTGTTCCTGAACTTGAATGAATGAAAGGACAACATTAAACATTTTCATATACACCAAAGACTAAATTGAACATATATCAAAAGTTCATATATCGGGATCACATTGTATATTGAGCTAAAATTAAGGGGTTCTATCGAACAAATTAAAAGTTGAGAGATGTCATTGCACATTTATGGATCATTTGTGTCAAGGTCTACATTACAACCGATTTAACAGTTTAGATGCTTAAATTGAAAAAGAAAAATGAATATTAGGTTTTTGACCCATAGGCTCTCATTTTTGTTTAATTATGCTCTCCAACTCATATCAGATTTGAATTTTGACCGGATCCTTCAGGTAAACTTAATATGGATAAATAGATTATACACCGCCAGTGCAAATGAAATTTTACACAAACGGCCTTATTCAACCTAATTTGATGATTATAATTACCCATTCCCTCAAATCAATGGTGTACAATACTGTTTGTACAAAAGTTCTTTATTACATTGTCAGAGTATGCTATGATTATTTTTTTTTTTATTCCCATCATCCATTTCTATTACATTGTCATGTGCAAGAATTGTGACCCGCTCTCGACTCAAACAAGAATAAAAAAACGAAAATCAAGTATATACAAAAGTTATAGCTTAAGAATGGAAAAGTACCCAAAAAATCATAAACTTATTGCATGTATACTAATTTAATCTTAAATATTTCAATTGTGTCAATTGAGTCGTAAACATTTTTCTATTTTACCAATTGAATTCATCTAATCAATTGTTGTTGGAAATAATTGATGTGAATAACGCTTGTCCTACATGGCATGGCCAAACTGATGATGACATTTTTATATAATTTTTTAATATTTTTTCTTTTATTTGTTTATTTAATTTATTGAGGGCTAACAACAGTTGCCAATGGCATTGCGGCCCCTCGCCCAAAGCCAGCGAGGGTCAACCGGCAACCCTAACCCTAGTTGGCCCTCAATAAAAAAAAAAGAAAAAAAAAAGGAAAAAGCCAAAAAATATAAAAGATTCAAAAAATTATTAAAATATTTTTAAAAACATTAACATCAGTGCTTACCAGGTCATATAAAATGACCAGCATCCATGTTAGTGATTTTCAATCAAAATCGGCCCAACAAACTCAATTGGATAAAAATATTTATAACTCAATTGACACAATTAAAATGTTTAAGAGTTAATTGGTATAAATATAATAGATTTGCGATTTTTTTTATGTTTTTTTTCCGCTTAAGAACTCAATTTGCAAATGGGTTAAAAAATGAAAATAGTTCAGCTTTCCTGTTGAAGAAAAAGTTCTAAGCCCACCCTCAGTGGTTCTAAGACGATGTATTATCGTAAGGCGATGTCCTCAACCAGGGGAACTAAGCTGACTTGTGGTTGAGGACAGTGCCGTAAGGTGCGCCAACCCAGCTGTGAGCATTTAACCCACCCTCACTTACTCTAAGGGTAGGAGGCTACTATACCTGCCTACTCGGTAGTAATCAGAACCGAAGTCATGACGTGGTGTCTACCTTTACCACCGTGAGGCCACCTAATTCCCTGTCTATCTTTGTCTTCCCGATAGAGAGGGAATAGGAGGACAGTGCGAGGTCTCCCACCCTAGAATGGAGCTCCCGCCTGTTTTCTCCGTGAACCTTTTAAGGACTTGCTCAAGTCCATAGATGGCAGAAATATGGAAAGGGAGAAAGGGAAACAAAAAAAAAAAAAAGGTACAAAGAGAAAAAAGAAAAAGGGAAATGTGGTGATTTGTCAATCACTTTAAGTTGGATAAATTTAAGATGCTTAACCAGCTGACGATTAGATAGAGGTAAATGCCATCGGTTGGCAGCCGCCTCCGTTTTGTTCCTCATTTTACTTTTCTTCTTTCGCTTTTTCTTTCCTATTTCATTTTTTCCTTTCTCCACCAATTTCGTGGAAGCCCCCTCTCTCTCTCGGTAGTAGTCAAAACCGAAGTCATGACGTGGTGTCTACCTTCACCACCGTGAGGCCACCTAATTCCCTATCTATCTTTGTCTTCCCAATAAAGAGGGAATAGGAGGACAGTGCGAGGTCTCCCACCCTAGAATGGAGCTCCCGCCTGTTTTCTCCGTGAACCTTTTAAGGACTTGCTCAAGTCCATAGATGGCAGAAATATGGAAAGGGAGAAAGGGAAACAAAAAAAAAAAAAAGGTACAAAGAGAAAAAAAGAAAAAGGGAAATGTGGTGATTTGTCAATCACTTTAAGTTGGATAAATTTAAGATGCTTAACCAGCTGACGATTAGATAGAGGTAAATGCCATCGGCTGGCAGCCGCCTCCGTTTTGTTCCTCATTTTACTTTTCTTCTTTCGCTTTTTCTTTCCTATTTCATTTTTTCCTTTCTCCACCAATTTCGTGGAAGCCCCCTCTCTCTCTCGGTAGTAGTCAGAACCGAAGTCATGACGTGGTGTCTACCTTCACCACCGTGAGGCCACCTAATTCCCTATCTATCTTTGTCTTCCCAATAAAGAGGGAATAGGAGGACAGTGCGAGGTCTCCCACCCTAGAATGGAGCTCCCGCCTGTTTTCTCCGTGAACCTTTTAAGGACTTGCTCAAGTCCATAGATGGCAGAAATATGGAAAGGGAGAAAGGGAAACAAAAAAAAAGGTACAAAGAGAAAAAAGAAAAAGGGAAATGTGGTGATTTGTCAATCACTTTAAGTTGGATAAATTTAAGATGCTTAACCAGCTAACGATTAGATAGAGGTAAATGCCACCGGTTGGCGGCCGCCTCCGTTTTGTTCCTCATTTTACTTTTCTTCTTTCGCTTTTTCTTTCCTATTTCATTTTTTCCTTTCTCCACCAATTTCGTGGAAGCCCCCTCTCTCTCTCTCGGTAGTAGTTAGAACCGAAGTCATGACGTGGTGTCTACCTTCACCACCGTGAGGCCACCTAATTCCCTGTCTATCTTTGTCTTCCCGATAGAGAGGGAAGAGGAGGACAGTGCGAGGTCTCCCACCCTAGAATGGAGCTCCCGCCTGTTTTCTCCGTGAACCTTTTAAGGACTTGCTCAAGTCCATAGATGGCAGAAATATGGAAAGGGAGAAAGGGAAACAAAAAAAAAAGGTACAAAGAGAAAAAAAAGAAAAAGGGAAATGTGGTGATTTGTCAATCACTTTAAGTTGGATAAATTTAAGATGCTTAACCAGCTAACGATTAGATAGAGGTAAATGCCATCGGCTGGCGGCCGCCTCCGTTTTGTTCCTCATTTTACTTTTCTTCTTTCGCTTTTTCTTTCCTATTTCATTTTTTCCTTTCTCCACCAATTTCGTGGAAGCCCCCTCTCTCTCTCTCTCGGTAGTAGTCAGAACCGAAGTCATGACATGGTGTCTACCTTCACCACCGTGAGGCCACCTAATTCCCTGTCTATCTTTGTCTTCCCGACAGAGAGGGAATAGGAGGACAGTGCGAGGTCTCCCACCCTATAATGGAGCTCCCGCCTGTTTTCTCCGTGAACCTTTTAAGGACTTGCTCAAGTCCATAGATGGCAGAAATATGGAAAGGGAGAAAGGGAAATGTGGTGATTTGTCAATCACTTTAAGTTGGATAAATTTAAGATGCTTAACCAGCTAACGATTAGATAGAGGTAAATGCCTCCGTTTTGTTCCTCATTTTACTTTTCTTCTTTCGCTTTTTCTTTCCTATTTCATTTTTTCCTTTCTCCACCAATTTCGTGGAAGCCCCCTCTCTCTCTCTCCCCGCCATTCAGGCATCACCGCGATGCACCTCTTCCATCGTCGTTGCCACTTAGTGTATTCTCTTGTCAAATACTTTTCACGTAAGTAAAAAATTAGCGGGCCAATTTGCCAGTCGCCATTTGGCACATGGCGGAGGGTGACAAATCCCGGGATCTTCCTCCCTGGGTACCCCACTATAGTTTTCATAACAATGTCTACCATGTGGCAAAACAATGTTCAAGAGCTTCTCACCCAATTATAAACGGGCAACAAAGAGTTCTCGAGGCGCTCGATCCCCCTATCTGAAGGCAGGAGACAGTCAGCCACATGTTAAGGGTAAAGTTAATCTCGTAGCTGTTTTCTCTCCCGTGCCGTCTTTATGCGAGATTTTCTCTGGCAAAACCATGACCTTTGAGATCATGATTTCACCCACAGATGTTGGGAATTTCTCTTTGTGAGCTCTTACGCGGAAGCTTCTCTCCCTCTCCTTGCCAAAAAGACAAGAAAAATTCGGAGAGTTGGTTCTTTCATAAGACAAAGTGAAGACATGACCGGGGGCATCGAACGAATAACACGCAGGATGCTGAAAAGAACCCGACCGAAATTGACAGCCATTATCGAGGGATCACTTTGGGCGCATGTGAGAAGACTTTTGTGGAAAACTTTTGAGGAAATGTAAAAGCAGTCGAGTTAAATAAATTTTTTAAAATGCAAATTGTATTTGGTAAATTATATTGTAAAAATTTATTATGAAGTATCTTTGAGTACAATGTGTTTGGAGAAATTATATTTGCAAAATACTTTTGTTATTAAAAAAGCAAAAAAAAAAAAAAAATTTGGCTGGCCTAGGGCAGGTGGTCACTGGTGAAGAGTATGCAATTATTGGCGAATGGTAGGTGGTCCGATGAAGGGCGGGCAGTCTGGTGAAGGTCGCACGACTCTTGCCGGAGGATTGTGCGACCCGCCACGCCGCAAAGGTCACCAGGACCGCTCGATCTGGATCGAGCGACCCTCCGACAACGGTTGCAGCAACCTAGATTGCGATCTGGTCATGCAATGGTCGTAGAGACCAACCATTGCTGGACCGCTTGCCCTTGGCCAGCAACCACGCATAGCCATGCTGATCTTATTCAACGGAGAAGAAGAAGATGAACAATCATCGAGGGCAAAACTCGAAAAATAAAAAGTTAGCGAGGATAATTTCAAAAGAATTTTTTTTCCTAACCCAACGCTTAGCATGCTAAGAAAGCCCAAGACAGTTCATAAGCTGCCTTGAGCTTTCAGCCTTGAAGACATACATTTGGGAAATGGGGTTAAATTTTTTTTTGCCGAACACCTTTTATTTGGCCCAAGGGGCTTTGGAAAAGTCTTTCCCAAAAGCATCCTTTGAGACCATAACGTAATCTTTGTGGATGTTCTAGATGTCTCCCACTAGACTCTCAATGTACTAACTTATTGGGTGTGATTCATACTCCTCATTGATAGGAAGGCATGAGGGCCGCCTCGGCGAAGATCTTAGGGGGTGGCCACCTCAAGACACTAGAAGACTTTTATAGTTTAGGCCTATAATTTATCAGTAATTTGAGATTGAAGTCATAAATAGCTACTGAGCATATATAATCTCTTTTTCTTGTAATTGAAAGTTGTAAGACAGAGGTGAGGATGTATTAATTATAATAGAATCATCTACTGGATGAAACCCTTGTTCAAGGATGAATCGGGATAAACTTTGTGCCTCGATTTCTCTCTTTCGTATTTGCTATCCATTTGTCGTGTTTGTGCATATAATCCACATAGTACTCCCAGTATGTGCCTATATCTATTTGCTTTGTAAATGAATAATGTTAACAATGGTGCAAAGAGCAATTGTTAAACAACCAATTAAGAATGTTTACAAGCTTTCAATGCTCTGATTATCCTTGTGTTTTGCACAATCGGTGCCCTTGAATGATTCGTGGTAGTATGCTTAAAATGTGTCTTCGGCCATTCGTCAACATGACCATTTACTATTCATATTATTAAGGCCCTATTTATTTTGTGAAAAATATATGTCATAAGAAATATTTTTCTACAAACAATAATTTGTATCACTTATGAAAATGATTGAACAAACAGTATTTTCATTGGGCATGAAAACCTGTAGATAAAAATTGTTATTGATCATGAAAACAGTATCCATTGATTAATTATTTTTCAAGTCATTTATTTTTTTTCGAAACAAATGGAGACTCTTTTATCCGCACATAAACAAGATGCACGCAACAACTAACATATAATGCATGACATACAATTCTTCCCTAATACATGTCAATGGACAAAAGTGCATCAACTCTGAAAACCCATCGATCCCCCTCACATGCTATCTAGCATTTGCACACGTATTGTAAATTGCACTCCTCGTCAAATAAGAAGTTTAGTGCGATGTCGGAAATCTCATTTACGTAAAGGGAAGGCCTTGTCGATGGACTCCATCGCAATCCAACAATGCAGCAGTCATTATTCTTCGGGAAGCTTTATATTCGTACTAGACGTTGTCTATACTATTTACCATTATCGTATAGTGATGATATGTGATCATTGACCGATTGATAAATCCCAAAGTAGATTAGTATGCATATAAATTCGGCCAGTCAAAATACATTCATCGAGAGATTAGTAAAGTCCGTTCGAATGTATGAAGATTACGGCGCAATCACTCATACTAGTCCCTTGAGTACTTCAAGCACTTTTGAAGTTTTTCATCAAGAGCGTCATTTTTGTTCAAAAGTTAGTAGTCCGAATCGGACCGCATGGGCTGTCTACCTCAAGCTTTTAACAAGTCTAGATACAACAAGACGAAGAGGCCCAAGCAGGAGAGGCCCGTAGCCGTAATTGCCCAATTGGAGAATTGCTGTCTGGGAGTTGAATATAATCACAGCAAAGACCAAAGACCAAGACAACTCCAAGAGGAGGACAATATTTTCTACCGTCTTTGATTGAAGAAAATCTTTTATGATCATGTGTTTGACTGGTGAATTGTAAGTTACTAACATCACCCGCCAACCAATTTAATTGAAATTAAACATTGGTGATGACCGTGTTTAAAATCAGTCAATCAAATGCATGATCGAAGGAAACTTTCTCCCAACTAGAATGGAGGAAAATAAGAACCTTTACAAGAAAAATGTGATAAACCATGTAAAAAAACAAGGAGAAGGTAATTTACTTAGATCAGCTTAATAACTAGAAGTCACCTACTGCACACCAAAGTGCTCTACGCCAGAGCCATCTACACATGCTTGTACACAAAAGCTACGAGGCTCAAGGTGTACCGCAGCCTTGAGATTGTCGGATCTCTGTGCTTGTGCCCGCGAATTATTCATAAAGAAAAGTAGATGGAGATAGAATGTGAGGTGTTCACGTGAGCATGCAGCCTTGAGATTGTCGGATCTCTGTGCTTGTGCCCGCGAATTATTCATAAAGAAAAGTAGATGGAGATAGAATGTGAGGTGGTCACGTGAGCATGGGAAGATTCAATCCATATTATGTCCACCCATATGTCGCTCACTCTTGATTTACTTGGGCTTTTGTCACTGTACTTGGACTTATTCGAAGCTCAGAGCTCCAGAATGCCTAGACCATTTCATTAGGGTTCGGAGCTTTGTTCCCCAAAAGGATTTTCACCATTTGTCAAGATTAGGTCCCTCAGCTTTACTTCCGGTTACTTTCCACCGGAGCATTGATGAATTGCTGATATGAAGTGAAAGCTCAACAAAAGTTTCTCCTTGATTTGCTGTAAAAGATTTTGACATGAAAGTTAATGTGATCATGAAACTACTGTTTTGACGAAGTTCGAGTGGGTCATTGAGCGAAAGGGACTTGAATGGACGTGAAAGAGCGAGCGAGTTGACCGGAAAAAGACAAAATTCAGGGATGGGAAAGTGTAGGGGGCCCTCAAAAGTGAAGAGGATATGTATTGGAAAAGAGCGATTGCTCAAGAAACCTATTAAGTTTTTACAGGGTAATTTGATTCATTCGCTTATTGGTTCTTGATTTGTTTAATATTTGGAGTTTGATTTCATAGGGAAACAGAAGCAAGAAAGTTACTTAAGGAGTTCAAGATCAAGAAGCATTTGTAAAGACTTGTCGATCGGCATCTTCAATAATGAGGTTGCTTCATTGTGTTATCGCTTTTCTATAACACATCTTTTTGTTTCTCTTATTTATTTTCTTTTAGATGAGGCAGTTTAACATCATCCACATGTAAATTTAATTTATAACACACGCATAGAGGGACAGAGAAGAGAGAGAATATAGTTAAATTGGGTTTCTTTCTTCTTCTTCTTTTTCTTTATCATTGTTGTTAATTGAATGTAAAAGATGTTAAGGTGTCTTGCCCACTAAAAAGAGACTAATTCGGAGGCAATTACCGCTAGTAACTAAAAGGATGTGATCAAAAGAAAAGCGATGTCAGAATTGAAAAGAAGATTCCTCACTTCTTTCTCTTATTTTAAAATTGTATAAGAGACTTTCATCTCGCATGGCTCCTAAGTGATAAATTGCATATAACAATCCGTTACACTACAACAAGTGAAGGGATGAAAATGATCATAGTTAGATTAAGAGAAAATTAAGCAAGATTTTTTAAATAAAAATTATCTTCCTCAAACTCAGGGGAATTGCTCAAGCTTATAGGAAAAAATACCAAAAAAATCCTAAACCTATTGCATTTATGCTAATTTAATTATAAACTTTTCAATTTTGCTAATTTAATTTTAAACCTTATGACAATTTGTCAATTTAGTTATTCCAGCCAATTTTTTCTGTGCCAAGTAGGATGTTCAGTACTGATGTGAATAATTTTTAAAATTTTTTTAATTTAGATTTTTTCCTTTATCCCTACCAAGTTTGGTAAGGGTCATCGGCCAACCCTCATTGGTCACAATCAAAGGCCAGCTGAACCTCACCACGCTAGTCACAACCCTCGCCTCGTGGCCCACAAGGTTGCTGGATTTATAAGAAAAAATGGAAAATAAAGAAAGAAAAAGAAAAAGAAAACAAAAAAATTATAAAAAAAGTACACACGCCAGCGTTGATTGTCGCGCCGGCTATGTCACGTGGTACAATTGACATCAATGTCAGTGATTTTTAATCAAATTAGTCAAATTTACTACATTAACAAATTGTTAAAATATTTAGAGCTAAATTTGCCAACTTGAAAGGTTTGTGATTATATTTTCATAAATACAATAAATTTATAATTTTCTTTATAATTTTTCCCATGTTCATATGTTCCCTACCTGATGAGCTGTGACAATGTATTAGAGAGTGTGCACTGTACATATAATGTAGGGTTTAGGATTCAGAAATTGCATCAATATTGTCAAATAAGAGAGTTACAAGGTAGATAGATAAAGCTTTAGAATGATTGATTAGATAAATATCCATCTTTCCTAGTTACCTCCGAGGTCCAACCGCACGCACATGTCCATCTATCTAGATGCATGCGATTCTCGCGGATGCGTTCTTTCCGGCTACTAATACTACTTGTCTGAGCACATGCGACGCCAAGACCCAGGGAGGTGGCTCGTGGACTCTCGAAGTCAAGTCGCGTAGGAATTATGTGAAAATCCAACGCAGGATAGAAGTTGTCATCGTCATGTGCTGATAGTCAATTTTAGTGAGCGCCAAGTACAATCATTTTCCCCCATTAAAAGTGCTCATAATTTTAGAGTGATTGACGGGTAATGCCGCTCGAGACCCGAGGGTCAAAGTCAAGCGATGTACGTTCGCTAAAGTAGCCACTAGGCCAGCGCTAGTAGGCTTGTCCCATTGCTGGGAAATTTCTCGACTTTGACCAGCGTTCCGAACAAGTTTTTGGGTCCGCGAAATGGCTTAGACACGTCGCGTGTTACTTTTCTTCACCGGGAACTGCTGTAGACAAGAACAAAAATCGAACAGACCCGTCTATCCATTGCTAAGCTCGGACAATCTCAGATTGTGGTCGATAAGAGGCGGGGTCTCTCCTTCATCTATCTTCCCCGCCGGCGTCGCGGCCTCGGTGGTCAAGGGTGCAGGAAGGGAATGTTGACCCGATGAAGAGGGCGAAGACAGTGAGGGTGCTCGTCCCGATTATGAGTAACCACGTAAGATGATGACTTTTTTGAGATAAGTGTTGACTAATGATCACTGAACAGTGTCTCTTCCATCCTATGTAAAACTTCTGGGATATAACTACGAAGTTGGTTTAAAATCTTTTAACTACAAAATATACTCAAGTCATTCTACCTCTCGTTCAATCTCTCCGCTTCCATCGTAAACCTCCAAGGTTTCCAAGTTAGGATGTCCATGGAAATTTCATGTGCCGAGTTCAAACCCGAAGACTTAAACAGCCAATTTCATTTCGAGTCACGATCAACAAGCCCATAGGCTGCCATATATGTCACTTCTAGAGCTACATATATGCGTGTGAACGAGTGCCTACCTAAGCAATAGTGACATCCCAGAGCTTATATTATCTTAGGACTAATTTAATTTACGACAATGATGGATCTGGTGAATCATTCCATAAAAAAGGACAATAAATGGACATCAAGTCAACCAAGCGGAGGAAGTAATCATCCTGTCGAGATCCTTGCCTGCCCCAGAGCTGTGACCTTCCAAGAAATTGCCCTTCCATATGCATTTTACCCATTATTTAAACCCATAAACCCTTGCACGAGAAGCATTCACCTCTGCTTCTCCTTCACACGCCAACCGATATTCCACTGCTGAAACATCGAAGCCAAACCTGAATTCATCTCAACATGGAGATGAATTTCCTCTCTCTCTCTTTAGTTATTGCTCTCTCCATCTTGCATTTCTCATCTTTCGCCCACTCACAGCAACCTTACATCGGCCAGAGCACCACGGTTTGTTCCAAGACCAACGACTCTTCCTCTCCTCGTCTGGGCTACACATGCAATGGCCTGAACAGGACTTGCCAAACCTACCTCATTTACCGATCCAATCCGCCCTATGACACCGTCCAGTCGATTGCCCAGCTCCTGGCCTCCGACCCGTCTCAGCTCTCTGCCATAAACTCCGTCGGTCCGAATGCGACGTTCCCGACCAACAAGAGGGTGATAGTCCCCGTGAATTGCTCCTGCTCGGGTCGGCACTATCAGGCAAATGCCACGTACTCGATTAGGCGGGGAGACAATTATTACGTGATTGTCAATGACACTTACCAAGGCCTCACGACGTGCCGCGCCATCAAGGATCAAAACGACATCGAAACTGTGGACTTATACAGCGGAGACCTCACCATTCCGATCCGATGTGCTTGTCCTACCAAGAACCAAACCGACCGCGGATTTAAGTATCTGTTGAGCTGTGTCGTTGTCGAGGGAAACAGCGTTTCAACAATCAGCAGCCGGTTCGGTGGTAACACCGCGTGGACGTTGGAAGCAAATGGTCTTTCCGAGCAAGCCTCAACGATCTATCCCTTCACCACTCTGCTAGTTCCCGTTCGAAGCCCGCCTTCAAGTAATCAAACAATAGTACCTCCCCCGTCACCAGGCCAACTTACGCCACCTCCGCCACAGTCGCCAAGTCCACCTGCTTTGTCATCGACTAGTAGTTTGAGAAACAAATGGGTATTTGCAATTGCTGGTTTACTCGTCGGAGCTGCTTGTGCATTGGCAATCGGCAGTGGCATTATTTTCTGTCTGTCTTTTCGCCGCAAAAATGTGCAACTTGCCTCGACTATTGTCCCTGATGGCCCCAAGGGAGAGGAAGAGTCTCAGGGACTGATGCAGACCATACATGGCATAGCTCAGTCCATCAAAGTGTACAGTTTCGAAGAACTGCTACTGGCGACCAATGATTTTAGTCCTAGCTGCTGGATTAAAGGGTCGGTCCACCGGGGGGAGATCGACGGTTGCTCCGTCGCTATCAAGAAAGTGAATGGCGATGCGATCAAGGAAATCAACCTTTTCAAGAAGATCAACCACTTCAACATCGTTCGCCTTTCAGGGATCTGCTTCAACAACGGCGACTGGTACTTCGTCTATGACTTTGCTTCTCATGGACCCTTAAGTGACTGGATTTACAGCACACAAGGTGATAGTAAAACCGTCTTGAGTTGGACTCAAAGAGTTCAAATTGCACTTGATGTGGCCACCGGACTGAACCATCTCCACGGCTTCACCAGCCCACCTCATATTCACAAGAACATCACGAGCGGCAACATCCTTCTCGATTGCGATTTCCGGGCCAAGATAACGAATTTGGGCATGGCGAGGTCGGCAGAAGGCAACGAGGGCCCGTTTGACTTGACAAGCCACATCATTGGGACGAAAGGTTACATGGCCCCGGAGTACTTGGAGAATGGTCTGGTCTCCACTACGCTCGACGTGTATGCCTTTGGGGTCCTCGCGATGGAGATCATCACGGGGAAAGAGGCGGAGTCCCTGACTAAAGAGGAGAGCTTGAATCTGTACGAAGCCCTAGACGAGGTTGTACCAGAGGATACCATGACTGAAAGGTTGGCGGGCTTGATTGATCCTTCCTTGGGAGGACGTTATCCTTCGAATCTGGCGGCTTTCATGATCGGGATCATCCGATGTTGCCTGAAGAAGAACGCGGCCGATCGTCCCGACATGGACGAGATCGTGCAGTATCTCTCTGGGTTGTTGGCATCCTCCATCAGCTGGGAATCTTCCAGCAACGTGATTTAATAAAAAGAAGAAGTTTCATGTATCCATGCATGGTCGTTCCAGTTTCATAATTTGTGTAGATGGTGATGATATCTATATTTCTATGTGAAAGCATACTACGGTCTCATTTTTAATTTCCCGAATTACCTTTCTGTTAATTTCTCTTATATCCACTCAAATTATAAATAAACATCCACTTTTTTTTCTCCTCTTTTAGACTTCCTAATCTATGTTTGTCTCACTTTCATCTTCCTCATCTTACCCTTCCAACAAAAATAAATAGATAAACAGGCAATGAGATATATAGGGAAAAACGTGTAACCGCTTCGATCAATCAATCTCCACGCTTAGTTCTATTGAAATTCTGCCAATATAAGGGAACTCTCTATTAAGGTACATTTGAGAAAAGTCTAAAATCAGAGAATTTGTAGGATGTGTAATAGTTGATATATGATAGTTAGCTTATAATTCGGTGATTTAGCTTTTTGAGTGAAGAATTGTCTAACTATATATATTGACGGATTTGTACTCGTGCTTCCTCCTAATGATTGGGCTTCTGTTGCATGCTCAATACTTCCTTAAAAATGAGAAGCCTGAAGGGAGAGGATTCAACATTTAACAATTAAAACCAAGTGGGAACAGTTTTCATTTTCGAAAAGAAGAAAAAAAAATGGAAGGGTTTCTTTAAAGCATTTTTCACAAGATTGATCCCTTCTTTTCGCTACTACCTCCTTCGTCCATCCGTAATTTCTTCAATCATCGAACAAAAAAATTTTAATTTTTTTTTATGAAATTGCGCATCTATTTCAGAACACCTGAGGCCACTTAAATACACAATAATAAACAAAGGCATGATCCAAAAATAGTTAATCCTCATCCATTTTATATCTGTCTAATTGCATTACTAAACACGACATCATGGATTATTGCAAATCAAGGAGAGAAATAACATGATTTATTGCAGGTGCTAGCCCATCTATACATTTATAAAAACCTAGTTTGATTCAATTTTATGCCAAAAAAGCTTAAGCGTATGAGTTAGAGCCCATCAAGTAATAACTAGCATAAACCACAGTAATCATTTTACGTGACAATCTATTTTCACTATTAGAAGGAAGGTGAAGACTTAGAGCCTCGCTTGCTTTACACATTGCAAACCTTTTGCACAGACTATCCTTCAACAAGGCAATTGAATAATACTCATCATATAAAATTATGAATGCATAGTTGATGGTGGTAAGAGTCCTTATTAGACAAGGTTCATCGAGGTTAGTCTTAGTCGACCCCTTTTTTCATTTTTAATCTCGGGATTGAGTTTGCGTTTCAAAGCTTCCGAGATCCAAGGTCATAAACTTCCATCGCACGCAGAGTAAATTTGAATTTTATATTCAATTCAGCACTTATTTAAACCCTTCTAATTAAAAAAAAAAAGATGATAGGACAGGTTTATTAGGGAAATGCTTTTTCCAACCAAAAGGGTTTACTAGGTTAGCTTCAGTACTCCAACGGACAGTGGCCGTCCATTTTCGTGTTAAAGTCTCCGATAAGATAATTTTACCCATTGACTTGAAAGTCCATACTTTGCCAGCTTGTGCTCTTCCATGAAGATCGTGCAAGATTTTCTTGATGTTTTATTCCATTCAAACAAAACCTAAAGTGGCCCATCGAATCTTGCTCTCTCATGAAGACTTCAACCTTGGATCTTTTTCAAGCTAGGATAAACCCTAGATGGAAATCCTCTCTTTCTTCTCTGTGAATACTCCACGCTTTCGTTAGTTTGATATAGAATGAAAAAAGATGAAAAAGTAATTTTGCTTCTTTCTGGTTCTTTTGCCATGCACTCGCCCGACATGGTGAGAAGAATCTTATCCAAGAGCTCATGTGGACACGTTCTTTCTCCTCAACTTTGACGCTCACGCATTTATAGCCTCTTCTTTTTTCCTTTCACGTACAAGAGATGTTACAATCTTGTGGACCAATTCAAAAAGCCCGGGGAATGGATCATTGCTTTAAAGAGCTTTGTTGCTTTTCCGATGACCCCTTCGGCATCTTCTTCATGAACACTCTCAAATTTTACAGGTTTATGGAAAAGATTTCAATTTTGAAGTGACCTGGAGGAACTTAGTGACATTATTAAAGGTACTTGCGTTGGTTTTAAGTTACAAAACACGAAATACACCCACATCTAAGGCCAAAAGCACAATCAAACGGAACTGATGTAAACCGCGTTTTCACACTAGCTTTGAGATGCCCTGTTCGCTGTTCAATTCAAGCGAAAAAGAAGGGATGATGGAAGACATATTCGTCGTATTTTTGACAGGGTGTAGTGGAAGTGACAGGACTAAATCAATAAAGAAGAAGATCCCCTTAATTTGTCGTTGAAAAGATCTTGGGACAATGGAGATACATAGGAACCTTCCCAGGCACAATAATTTAGTCCTTCGACACGCCCAAGACCAAGACTCAAATGTTTTTAGCCAACAGGTGTCCCAAATTGAAATAAACCGCGTCATGATCCTAATATGTTATAATGTTCATTTTGTAGTTTTCTAACCTTAAAATCTATCTAAAATCAATTACACCCCCGAAGGAGACCATAGTTTCAGCAAGCAAAAGTATCTTCATCATAATCTTGTCTACCGTGTGAATCTTCCCAATTGTCCTACTGGCATGTTCCTCGAAAACACCTTCGATCGCAAAATTTAAACCAGAATTTTCCCTGCAATAATGCTACTTAATTTGAGCACACCTTCCATGCTATTCAAACATGACTAAGGCTTCATTCGTTTCGCGGAAAATGCAGCATTTATGGAAAATATTTTATAGGAATTCATTTTCCGGGAAAATGTAATTATTTTCCAGTATTCGGATGAAACCCGAAAATGAAGTGAAAAATATTTTTCACTGTTCGGTAAGGAAAATATTTTCCTTCATATGCTCTTTTCATTTTTTTTATTTTTTAAAATGGATTTTTCATATATTTTTAAAAATTGATTTTTAATTACTTTTAATTTTTAAAATCTATTATTAATTTTTTTTTTAATTTTATTTTCTTTATTTTCTTTGTTTTCCATCTCCTTCTTTCTTGGCCGATCGCCGACCACAGCGATGGCTCGCGACCGGCCACTAGTGAGCCTCGAGCTCACCAACGAGCACGAGGCTCGCCACTCGCTAGATTGGCGAGCGCGAGTGTCATGCTCGAGGCTCACTAGATCGACGAGCACAAGCTTGAGATCAACAAGCTCGAGGTTTGCCTAGCGATGGCCAACGACTAGCCAAGAAAGAAGAAGATGGGAAACAAAGAAAAGAAAAAAAAAGAAAAAAAAAAAGAAATAGAAAAAAAAGGAAATTAAAAATAATTCGAATAAAAAAAGAAAAATAATTAAAAAATAATTCGAATAAAAAAAGAAAAGAAGAATAAGAAAGGGGAGGAGGAAATGAGGATTTGTAGAGGTGTGAGATAAGAGAGATCAAGTGAGGAAAATGTTTTCCACTTTTCAAAATTGGAAAAAAGTGAAAAACATTTTCCTATAATTTAGAAGACTTTTTTCCTTTCATGGAAAATATTTTTCCCAATGAATTCATTTTCCGTGAAGTGAATGTCGGAAAATCCGGAAAACATTTTCCTGAAAATTATTTTTCACGAAACGAACAGAGCCTAAATGACAGCTGATTCGATCTTCGAAATGTAACTCTAGAAGCACCTCCCGACTTGACCATAATGAGCTTCTCTCTTCGTTGTCTATAGTTTCAGTACTCCGCGCGATGTGTCCTTGTTTGGTTTTAGGGCAACAGCCTTATGTTGGTGACCCTCCGGTGGCATGTGACAATGACAACAATTCTTCTTCCGCCTTTGGTTGCAATTGCATTTTATAATGGCCTCACGTCAAGTTGCCAAGCTTACCTCATCTTCTGGTCGCATCCTCCTTACGACATCATTTACTCCATCGCTCAGCTCTTGGCTTCTGATCCTGCTCAGATTGCGTCGGTAAACTCGGTCTCATCAATGATGAGTTTCGACCCCAACAAGACGTTAATTGTTCTCGTGACTTGCTCCTGCTCTGGTCAGGATTACGAGGTGAACTCATCCTACGCGGTCCAAAGCGGAGATTCTTATTCAAGCGTCGCCAACAATGTCCTCAAAGGCCTCTCAACATGTGAAGCCATGGAGAGTCTGAACAACCTATCGTTGGAGAATTTGCGAATCGGTCAAAACGTTAGGGTTCCTCTCGGCTGTGCTTGTCCCACCAAGGGCCAAAACGACGCTGGTGTGAAGTATATCTATTGATGTGCACGGTCGTTAGAGGAGATGATATTCTCAATATCGTCAAAACATTTGCTCAATTTGGTTTGGATACTAGAAAGAATTACACTAAAAGCTAATGGAATCACTGAAAAAAAAACCCTATGATTTATCCTTATAGTACGCTAACAGTTCCGACGTGGCAGCCGCCCTCAGTGCCCCAAACTTCATCACCTCCCGTACCATTGCCACCACCTAAGTTTAGTTCAAAACATAATTGTGTTTAGACTCCCCTTGGGCTGATTGCGGCCTCACCGGTTTAGGGACAAACATCAAGGTCATTGCAGCTTTTCAGTTTTACCATACATGTAAAATCATGTTCAACCCGATGCCACAATGCGAGAAGCACAAATTTTCAAATGGATGATCTGCACATTGGCTAGAGTGGATTAGGCCATTAATCTGTTCGCTCCAATCAACTGTAGATCAAATATAATTAGATATGCTTCAAAGTCTTGAAGGAGAGAAAATGGGCCCAATGCCCAAATGCATCCACAAGTCCAGGGAAACTCTCACCTCAAGATTTCTTTGGACTGCGCCATCCCTCTTCATCCAAAGTTGCTGCCAAGTCATTCAAGACAGTTTGAAGGATTGCAGTAGGGACATTCCAATTCTTCTTCACGAAGTGCAATTTGTTTTAGAACCTTGTATTTGTGGGCATCAAGTGTCAGTTGCTGGTGCCGACTTAGCAAGTTCGGACGCATCTGTGAACAGCAATTTGATGGAAGGACTTAATTTGTCATTGGACAACACTATGGGGATTAGAATTATAACCGGACAAAGTATGACGAACAAAAATGAAATTTACCAAAAACACAGGAGCCAAAACTGTGATGTCCTCTTCTTTTAAAATGAGCTACCTGGATTGATTCAGTAATGCAGCCCATGTGGCCTCAATATAGGCATTGAAAGTGTGGGAATAGATTGCTCTCACGACCGTAATGGAATCTTTGGCACTAAAACTTCCATTTATTTTGTAAAAAATAAATGATTTGTAAAATATTTTTGAAAAATAATCCTTTGTATCATCACTATTTATTCTAGTGTTGGGAAGATCACGATTTTAAATAATGGTCAATGAGTTAAATCACGATCATGGACAACAAAAATTTTATAGCGTTAGGAATTTGTGAATATATATTTGTTAAAAAAATAATTAGAGGTTATTTTTAAAATGCGTGTTCCTTGGGAATCGCAAGATTATATTAAAATACGTGAAATTGAAAGATCCGAAGCCACCTTTACTAGAGAGATGGGCAAATGGGCCAAGGACAAGTAAACATGAGTGCACAAACCATTGTGTTCTTGAAGCACAGGGTGAAGATCCCGGTCAATGGAAGGAAACTGTCTTAAGGGGTTTCTTTGGGTTTCTTTATTTATCTATATTTATTTTAATGTCCTTAAGTTATGCGTCATTTATGTGATATAACATTGAATATATTTATCTATAATCCGGCGATCATGAATTTCATGCTAGATGTTGCATCGCATGCGGCGTTTTCTTTTAATTGGAGGGAATTTCAGCCGGTTGCCGAGTCGCGCCGGCTTCATTATGACCTGCACTGGAGAGGGAAGATACGGCTGCGCCGGCAGCAAAATCAAATGATGAAGTCCTAAAGAAGCACTAGCAAATGAGCGGAATAGAGAGATTGAGATCGATTTCGGGGTTCCCCTCCGACAAAAGAAGAAGAAAGAAGACAACTCCCCGAGCAGTTAGGAGTGTGTTTGGTAACACTTCTGTTTAAAAATTGTTCCATGGAACAGAAATAGACAAAAGTGTTTCTGTTCTGGGGAACAATTTTTGAACAAAAAAACACGTTTGGTAAACTTGTTCCAGGAATAAAAAATGAACAGAAACACGTTTGGTAAATTTGTATTCTTTTTTTTATTTCTTTTAATTTTTTAATATTTTTATTTTTATTTTCTTTATTTTTTTCTTCTTTTGGTCGGTCGCCGCCCAGCCACGGCGAGGCTCGCCGACCCCCGGCGAGGCCGAACCTCGCCGTGGTTGTGCGAGGCTCGGCTTCGCCTTGGCTGGGTGAGGTCGGGCTCGCCTAGATCGCCTCGCCCCCAGCACCGGCGAGGCTCGACCTCGCCGAGACCTCCGGCGTCGCTGGCGATGGCGAGGCTCGCCCGGTCTGCGAGCCGCACCTGACCTGGGCGGGCGGCTCGCCGCCGGCCGGCGGCCTCGCCGCGCGGCGGCCTAACGGGCGGCGGCGGCCGTCCGGCCCCCGACCCTCTTTGGCGGTGCCGGATGGCGAGCCGGTGACCGACCAAGAAAAGAGAAAGAAAAAAAAAAAGGAGAGAAAATGTGTTTCTAATTTTTGTTCCAGAAACAAGAAACAAGTTTTTTTTTTTTTCTTGTTTTTGTTCCAAAAGTGTTCCCGGGAACAAAAAAATAGATTTGGAACAAAAACGCAAACAAACGCGTTTCTGTTCTTTTTTTGTTCCCTGAAACAAAAAAACACAAAATTTGTTTTAAAACAGAAAAAAGAAGTAAAAACAAACAGGCCCTAGATGTCCGTGAACCAACCTTCAGCAAAAGCGAACGCGCTCATGAGCATCGTTACTGATACCAGTTAGTAATGAAGCAGCATATGTCCAGCAGATAATGTCATTCAGAATGCATCAGATGAGATTTGGGCGTATTCTTGAAATGGACGGTCTGCGGTATAGCTTTTAACAGATGAGCAAAACACTCGCCGGACGACTCATTCAAACTGTCATGTTTTGATGGATTGTATTTCCATTTTGTTCTCTTCTCAAAACGCGGAAGGAAAGAAGCGATCATCATTAGGCTGGGACAAAAGATCAACATCCTATCCTTCATTCATGAAAAGTGCGTTATACGCATAAGCTTTCATTGTAAAAACAAACAAAAACAAGCTAAAAAGATTCACAGAACATCTGCTTTGGGCTATGAAAAGAGCTATATGTACATTCATGAACTTATAGTCCCATCAGATTACGATCCCGAAATCAACGAGCTTTGACTGGACTGATGATCTGAACAGCCTCTTCGGTTTCCAGCCTAGGAGAAGCCCAAGACCCTTCCAAGTTCTCGGCACACGAGTGAGTGAGCACAGAGAGATTGAACACGATCTCGGCCATGCTCGGCCTCAAACACGGTGCCTCCATTGTGCATGTCCTGGCCAAACAAGCCAAGCTCAGAGCACCATTCATGGGAAAGAACCCATCCATGTTCGGATCCATCCACATCCTGAGTTTCTCCTCTCTCTTCCCTCCTCCACCACCATCATCATCCAAAACCTCCCTTATCTCTCTCCACAGCATCCCGATCTCGCCGCTCTCCTTCATCCCCATTGCCTTCTTCCCCGAGAGCAGCTCGAGCAGCAAGACCCCGAACGCGAAGATGTCCACCTTTAGCTCTGCTGGGCTTGTGGCCGGCTTCGCCATTGAGAAGTTTGATATTTTGGCCTTGAACCTCGAGTCCAAGAGTATGTTGCTCGTCCTGATGTCCCCATGGACGATGCTCGGCTGGGCGTGCTCATGCAGATATTGCAGGCCGTTTGCAACGTCAAGGGCGATCCGCAGCCGCTGGATCCACATGAGGACTACTGACCCTGATGAGGATGTGCATTGCTTGTGAAGCCACTTGTTGAGTGATCCATTATGGACATACTCATACACCAAGAAGCGAGGACCATCAATATCAGATGCCACACCCATTAGTTTCACCAGATTGGCGTGATACAACCTCTGCAGAATTTTCATTTCTTCTGAAGATTCGTCCTTGATTTTTTTAATTGCTAGAATTTCGCCATTAATGTTGGCCCGGAAGACCAATTTCCCGATCTTCCAATGTTCGCTGAGGTCTGCTGTTGCCTCCATAATCGCTCTCACATCGTACATTATTGGCTTGCCCAGATAGCCCGAAACACCACGCAGCAACTTATCCTGCATGGCCTTCAGCTCGAAGCTCTCGGACCTAGCAAGTTCCTTCGCTGGAATTAAATCAGATGTCTCTAGTGACGAGCCATTTCGGTCCAAGGCCTTTTTGGGCTTGCTGTGCATATGGACCAGAGAGATCGCCAAGAGGAAAACCAGAGCGGCGCAGACCGAACTGGTCATGATCACAAGGCGCCATCGATGCTTTGTGCCTCGTTTGCTAGGGATGGAGCTGTAATTCTGTGTGAGAATCGGCAATTGTGAGACCGGGATCAAGACCGGATGGTCTATAACCGAGGTGAAATTGTTCTGGTTGTTCTCTGCTATGATAGCGCCAGGGGTTGCATTGAACTTACTAGCCACGGTTGAGACTTGGTCATTAGTCTGCCAGACATAAGTAATGAACAAATTGAGTCCTGCCTCCGATTGTGCCTTTGAAGGGCACCTGCAAAACAAAGGGAATATGACTCGCGTCCCGACCTTAAGCGTGTTCGGGTTCAGGGACGGATTCGCAGCCTCTACAGTCTGCCAATTGGTGAGATTCTCAAACGCTTGGGTCGAAACCAAGTAGTAGCTGTCGCCTTTCTTGATTTCATACGTGACATTAGAGAAGTAGCTAGTCCCGTCGCATCCGCACTTGATCGGTACCAGCAAGAGTTGCCCTTGGACCAGCCCATTATACTCCGACGCGAGGTTACTCGCTTGGATGATCGATCGACGGCTCACACGAAAAAGGTCCGAGATGTTCCCCACATCCATGAAGTCCGGCGGCTGGGCAAAGTACGCGACATATGCATCGCACGATTGCAGCGAGTCCGAGGAACAAGAGTAATTCGCTCCTTTACCGGGTGACTGAGCTAGAACTTGGGCACAAGAGAAGAAGGTGAAGAGAAGAAAAGGTAGAGTTTTGGAGGAGAAAAGGAGGGCTGCCATTGTTAGGAGCTCTGAAAATTAAGCCCCCAAAGCACTCCAATGTGCCCTAATTAAAGATTAAAGAAGCTCTGTTGACGTCAAGAGCAACAATTATTGAGACAAAAAGCTAGAGATTGTTGTTAGTGTGGAGCTCTCAAGAGTACAACAAAGTTGGTATTGCAATAGAATCTAGCTTTTCAATTTGTCTTTGGCTCTGATTTAAGCTCCTCTTCCTAGTAAACAATATGATTAGTTGTAAAATATTCATATAATATAGTCCCAAAAATGACAAGTTTCTCTAAACTAATGGAAAATAAAATGAAAATCATGTTTCCTGGTTGGTGTCTTTCTGATGAAAGTGTCTTTGATGGGGACCGAAAGTAGTATAACGCAAAGGAGATGTCCAAGTTGGGACGGCAAGGAGCCGGAGATAAGACAGAAAATTTAGGTGAAAAAGTCAAAGATCCAATGAACTCTATTTTTTTTTTCTTTATTTTATTGGAAACCATATATTGGAAACAAAAATAAAAATTTGAATTTGAATTTACAAAGGAAGAGCCGTCTGAAGTGGCTAAGAAATGGACTGATTCAATGTCTGTATTCCATTTGTCTGGGGAGGATGAGAATGTTCCTTTCAGTGGCAACATCTTCTTGGAATTTCCATAAATACATTGATGTATTTATTTATCTATTGATGTAGATGTTGATTGTACAGATGGCTAGTAGCAATGGCCAATCAACCTAATTTGGTCCTTTCTTCTCCAAACAAACTTGAAGGATTACAAATTGAGATAATCTATACAATTTGAATGAAAGGCCTCTAGACTCAGACTATTTGAAAGCGCATTCAAATAATAACATGTCCAAACACCATATCGTGAATCTTGAGAAATATTGAGATAGGCGAAAAAGGAAAATAAGAAAAGACCCAATATTAGCGATCCTTGATGATAGACATCGGTTTGTCGCAAGTATATCAAACACGGCACATAATTGAACCCATCGACGGGTCACGTGACATCCCATCGTATCGTTCATTTCATTGCAAATGCTATCAAAATTGAAGCACGAACAATTCCCATGTAAAAGATTTCACACAATTCCCTTATGAAATGTGTAAATTTGTAATTAATGGAAAGAAATTACTGAAGAAGTCGCAGATAGATACATACGTACATACATATGTATATGGTTAAAGAGATTCTTTAAGATTTGAAATTTTTTGTAAGGTTGTTCATAAGATAAAAAATATTCAGATTTTAAATATAAATTTGTGAGATTCAGGAAATAAAAATGCATTTATCCATGAATAGAATATTTACAAAATAATAAACTGAGGATATAATGTAGAATAAAAAATTGTGATCCCTTTTTTAAAAGTACAATATACCCTTTATGTAAAGATGAAACTCATTCAACATAGATTATGGCTGCGTTTGGAAACAGCTTTGAAAATGGGCTTTGAACACCCAAAACCCAAAGGCCAAGAAAAATTTTACAAACCCCATTAGAGAAAAGTTAGCCTTCTGAAGGTTGAAAACCCAAGACTAGTCTTGAGGTGCCTTGGGCTTTCAACCTTCTGAGCATGCAAATATGGACTGTTCATCTTCTTTGTTGAGGGCGACTGGCGGGGTTGTGCAGGGCTACAAGGGGTTGGCGATGAGCTAGACGAAGGCCGGCAACCTAGGCAACTGTCGCTAGGGGGTCATGGCGACCTCCGCGCCATCTAGGTTGTGACGATCTCAACGGGAGGCCGTGCAATTTGGGTCACTGTGACCACTCCGAGGGTCACTTGACCCCATACGGCCTTCGTCAAGGCCACGCGATCTCAAGCGAGGGTCTCGCCTGGGCATGGGTTGCGCGGCCCAGGCGAGACCCTAGCCTGAGATCAGGGGGCCTCAGCGAGGGCCATGCTTGGGTCGCACGACCCCAGGCGACCCTCATCGAGGCCGTGCGACCTCAAGCGAGGGTCTCACGACCCCCACTAGCGGTCACCCGGATCCAATCCACCATCATCGATGGTCTCTAGGGGTCGCCTGAGGTCCAATAACCTCAGATGACGGTTGCCGCTAGCAGTATGGATCGCCGACAATCACTTCCCTTCACCGACCAAATATTTTTTTTTCTTTTTTTAATAATAAAGGTCTTTTGTAAATATAAATACTTCAAACACTATTTTACTCAAAGATACTTCATAATTGACTTTTTATTATAATTTACTTTTTGAAAAATCCCTTTAACTTAAAACCCTTTGCATTCCCCTAAAGACTTCTCCCAAAAGTCTAACCAAATTAACCTTATGTCAATTGTAATTTTATTGCAAAAACTTGGACGGAGAGGCCATTTGAAAAGCTTGGGCCAGACCTCTTATTGTTGTTAGCCCTAACTGGCCCACCGTCTCCCCGTACCTGCAATTATTCAAGTACCCAAAAGCCTACTTGTTCTCTCCTCCCCTTTTAGATATTACAGTTAAGTGACATCCGAGTAAGCTTTTGTGTACCTAGATTAGTCCATCTCCCAGGGTAATTTAAAGGCTCATCCACCACATCGGTCTAGTGCATTTATGGTTTTACTCCTAAAGTACTACTGGTAAGGCTTGAACACACAATCACAAGAGAAGCAAATTCTTTTACCGTATGAGTCATCATGTTACTAATACACTGAATATAGGTATTCCTAGTCACTAATCAAAATCCAAGTCAATGGGTGTCTTGGACCTTGATTTTGATAACAATCTAGGATTGTTTAAGCACCCAACCAATCTTCACTGGACATGATGAGCCTCTCATTCTACACACACGAGCTAATTCTACATCATGGCCTACAAAAAAAAGAAAAAGAAAAGAAGAAAAAGCATCTTTTAGATGGTTTCTAGTCAAGCTTTGCATATTGAACTCCGAGTTGATTGGACCCGGATCTGTCGAAGGTGGTCTTGGCAAGAGTCAAAGGATCTGTTTTTAAGAAAATGCATCCATTGCCTCAAAAAAAATAAAAAATAAAAAGGAAGAGAGAGAAATGAAAAAGGAGTCCATTATTATGGTTAAAAAAGGGATGGCTTTGTCTAAGAAAAATTACTTATACTTTCTCATCAAAATAGAAGAATTATCTGAACTTTATAAATTATGAAAACATTTCATACAACTACAAGTTGCTTCTCATATATGTATGTACATATGTATGTGTGTATATATATATTGGTGTAGCAACCCAGAAGGTAATGAGTTCACTTCTTTGTACTAGTCACGAAGTTTCAGTTTTTACCACTTGACTAAACCCTTCAGTATAAAACATGGTAGTATTAACATGTTTTTAAGGTTGAAGCTCTTTAATGGCGAAAAAGAGTTTGCTTAAAAGATAGTGAAGAGAAAATGCGCCAATAACTCATACTACAATCAATCCTCACAACGCCACAAACTGTCCGGACGGATTGAACCTTTATTAGAAAACAGGCCTTGCCCTAAGACGCAGGCTTCGACATGAGTCTCTGCAATGTAATATTATATAGCCTTAGCTAATAAGACCAAGTAGTGATTTTTTTAGTAAAAGTTTCAGAATAGTGTTTCATAAAGTCTCCCTGGTCCCTACACCGAATTTTTTCATAGCTGGTTAGAACGAATGCTAAAGACAAAGCGTGGATGCTTGCTTAGAACTTCACCAAACCCCATCAGTCAACATATTTCCTAATTGCAGCTCGAAACCAAGTCCAACGCAGAAATCAGATTGGTGTTCAGCCAACTTTTCTCGCGCTTCTTCTGTGCTGCTGCATCGAGAACCGGAAGCCATGCATGGTTTCTCGCGTAACTTGTAATTTAAGAATCATGACTACGGGGTGAAGACAAGAACCGAAACTTCATAAAATATGCACTCAACAGTGAACTTGGAGGACGAGACAAGACGAGGGGCGCAAGAGCCAAAGATTCTCTGAGACAGAACAAAAAAGAGGCTTGGATTTACGCGCGCTTTATGCAGAATGTCTGTCAGACTGTCACCTTTCGGGGATATCTTTTTAGGTCCTCTCACGTTGCTTTCTTTAGGGTTTTCCCCTTCTTCGTTCAAATTTCAAAGAGAAGCAAGAGTATTACCCCGAAATTTTCTCCAAGAACAATAATTTCTTTTGTCAGACTCCGAGAACAAGATTATTACAATGATTGAGCGACAATTCTTGTGCTGACCAGGAAAAATTGATCAAAAGCCGTAACCTAAATGATATATAGAATAAATATCACTAAAATTCTATACCATTACACTTGTGCCATCTTTAATTAATATTATTTTTCGCATTATAAAAAATCTCAAAACGGTATATTCATATTGTATTTCTCTCAACTAATTTATATATCATAAAATATCATAAATTAATATATCCGCGACAAATTTATCATCCATTAACTTCTATTTATTATCCCGTTAAATTGTTGATGTAAAAGGCATATAATAAACAACACAAACAATTGGCGTGTGACCTAAATTTAATGTGAAAATTCAACATAAGTTGGTCTCATAAACAAAGTCGTTTTGAAGAAGCCAAATCCAAAGAATTATTGAGATTGCGAAATCTACTAATTTAGCCCTAAGAGCTCCCTGGCATTTTGAAAAATCTGCTGAAGTCCCCAATTTTGCCTTAATATGTTGACAAACTTGTCATGGATGTGCCAATTTAAGATTTTTTTTTGCGACACAAAATTAATTTGGGGTAAATAATGCACAAGTCAATTTATGACTTTGGTGGTATTGACCCTTGTACATATGGAGATATTTTATTTTTTGGTGACGTCCATTGATGTTATTTCCTAATAAAGAAAATAATGTGGTTGGAACTTCAGGCAAATGCATTTGCGTGCGTGTATGTGAATTCATGGGTGAATTTAATATATCCTTGTTTGCATTCAATCATCAATTGGTAGGTGACTTGCTCTCCTTATCACTAAGATTTCTCACACGTATTCCGAATAAAATTGTGAATATAATGTCTAATGTCTAAAACACATGGAAACAATGTTATTGTCGATTACATTATAATTAATGGGTCAAAAGCAAAACTACCTGATCTATTTATTGACTCAATTTTCTTCATAAGGAATGCTAATAAGTATTAATTACTCGTTCTATTCTAGGTAGTAGGAACTCTATAACTTTTTATGTTTTTAAGTGAATGACGCACAGGTGAACAAGATTCATGCTAAAAATCTAATAGATAAATCTAATCGCTTTTTTTTTTCTTTCTAAATGTTAAAGTTAATGTGAGGTTTGAGAAAAACAATTCATACATAAATCATAGAATCATTTTCTTGTCTATTTTTTTTTTTTGTTTTGCAATTTTTAAAATAACGTTCACCAATTTTCTTTAGTACACATTGCTCTTCTAAATTTAAAATTTGGACAATTTTCACCCAACACAGCTGGTGGAGGAAAAAATTCAAACACAAGCAACTTTGATCTTGGCACGAGTATCTTTATAGGCAGTTATCAAGGATCAAGACAATTCAGTATACATGGAAAGTATTTAATATGAAAAAACAAAATGAAGAATCGCAATTTAATTTTCAATTATTAGGGGCGAAATTTAGTCCGGAATAAACAAACCGTTGATATGACACAAAAGAGGAAAGAAGAAGAAATCTTGCAGACAAAGCATGGCCTTACGAAAAGGAAATTTCCTTAAACGCCGGCTTCCTGGTACGCCATATATACATGCACACTGCACCAAACCCAGCTCAACGAGATCAGATAATCAAGAACCACTTCCTCTCACATTCCTGAGATTTGCCGAACCCAAAGCAAAGCCGAGAAGAGATAGGAAAGCGAGGAAAGGGCGAAAGATCGAGTGACGAGCCGAGGTAAACTAGGTTGCCGGGTGTTGCGGAGGCGATGATGATGATGAACACGAACTGCATCGACTGCATAGACGTGCAAAACCCGGTGAAGATAAGCCAGGCCTTGAGCAAGCGCCGCCGATGGGCCGAGTCCGACGCCGTGTACTTGAAGATGATCAGCGCGAGCTCGAGGGACGGGGCCGTCGGCGGCGGCGGCGCCCCCGTGGACGACGGGTACGCGCGCCGGCAGAGGTTTCTGAGGAGCTACAAGTTCAGCCAGGAGGAGGAGACGGTGGCTCAGAGAACCAAGAAGTGGTTGAGGGCGAAGCGGGGCGGCGTCACCGCGCGGTCGACGCCGAAGAAGGAGGGCAAGAACGAGGGCGAGGACAAGAAGAGGAAGGGCAATGGCGACGGCTCTTGCTCGTTTCTTGAGGCTGTCTTCAACTTTCTGTTCCTGTGCGTCGCCAAAGTGGACGTCGACGATGCGGTTCTCCGGACTCGGCCGGCCAAGGCTTGAGAAGGGTCTCTCCTTTCTCGGTCGGAGATTGAAGCGCTTTTATTTTCTTTTTTTTCCTTCTTTTTCTTTTGGTCAGACTCTGGAATATCAAGATGAATGTATCTGAAATAATGCTGCTGCTCCTGTGAACACTGTGACAAATCAAAGCGTTCTTGCTAATTGGATTTTGTTGTTTCCCTTTCCTCATTATTCGTGACAGAAAATTAATGCCGGTCCCGTGATATACCCTGGTTTTAGTTCTCGGATCGAATTCGATTTGATTTGGAGAACGTCATTCTCCGGCATGATTATGTTAGGAATATGATGAAGATGTGAAGTCCAGATTTAGTTTTTAAATCAACTTATGATCCTTTATGTTCATGCAATCTGACAGCGTTGGAGTATTTGATTACATGACAGTTAGATTCAAAGGACTAAAAATCGAATCTAGTCTTTCCTTTGCGAATATTATTAGATCCTCTAATATAGTATTAAGAAAATTGTATGGGAAGTATAAACGAACGAATTGCTTATTAATGGTGATTGTGAACTCTCTTTCGCGATATTGAAGTCCTGATGGGGATCCTATCCTCTGTAGGAATGTCAAACTTGCACAAAGCGTGAGGACATCATAGTGAGAGGAGAGATCGGTTCGTATGACTTCCATACATGCAATAACTCTTTTGCCAGTCAGATTGGTGGTATCCTCTTGTTCTAGCCAAAACAGAGCTTCCTCTGTATCTACAATTAACTGCAGCATGAACACCAAGGACAGCTTTCTAGTATGGAGTTCTCTCAGTTTAGTCCCCAATTTTAGGACAGAGGGATGTGTAGCCAAAGCAAAACTTCCTCCCTAGTAATTTCAGGATTCAGAATTTAACCTTGTCAAAAGCATACGTGAGTTTAGCATTCCTGACAGTAATTTTCCCATCACAGTTACAGTCTACATTGAAGGAGTTTTTCCTAGAATCAGGTGTTACAGCAAACATTCACAAAGTCTCTTTTTTTTTTGGAAGAAAATAATCCAGCTGAGCTATTGAGCAACATGTAGATCAGTTCGATACAATTCTTCCTTTCAGGATGTAATCTCCCCATTGTGTATTCATGTGGAGCCTGAAGGAGGTGGAGAGAACTGACTTCCTCTGCTAGTAAATTTCTAAGAACTATTGCGTGCATTATCTGCTTCTGTTGCATTCTCCAGTTTTTGCTCATTTGGGTCAATACTAAAGGTTCAGCTACAATTGGTGAAAGTTAATGGCATCGTTGGAAGGATGTTAAGATGAAATTCATGCTATGGTTCTGTGACTCCTTTTGCATCTTTTGTAAATCTTCAGTATTTCCTAT
The DNA here is from genome assembly GCA_007663325.1 of Eucalyptus pauciflora. Classification (NCBI taxonomy): domain Eukaryota; kingdom Viridiplantae; phylum Streptophyta; class Magnoliopsida; order Myrtales; family Myrtaceae; genus Eucalyptus; species Eucalyptus pauciflora. The sequence continues at coordinate 479,243 of VMYD01000012.1, forward strand.
GTGCGTCTGATCTTAACTCCCCAGGTTGGAGGCAGGTCAAATTCGAATATCAAATTTGGATAAAGACCATTACTTTGCTGATATGAAAGAGTATGTTCAATCAATTTCTGGTTTTGGTTTTAGCTTCAACTACGCATTTCATCTAACTACAACTTTGTTCATTCCTCCTTTCTCTCCAAATGCAAATGGCTGAAGTTGTTTCTATGCTTGGGAAGAAAACTCGCATTCCTTATTCTTAAGGCATCGGTCTTTCCTTTTTCAGATTGATTTGCAAACTTGTCCTTGTCACTATCTAAACAAATGGACCTCTCAATGGTGATCGGCATTGCTTAAGTCATCATAAACAACAGTAATATAGACAAAAAGATGCAAGCACTTTTAGGTGAACTGGAAAGTTAACTTGGAAGCCAATGTACTTTCAACCTTAAAATTTGAAGAATGTAGCTTGGATGGAAGAGGAAGAGAGAAGTTGAAAGCTGGTACATGAATGCAGACACGACAAAAGGCAGTCTTTTCCCAGAGTGAGAAGTTTCCAAATGAAGATGGTTTTCACGTTTGAAATTGACGGACAGTATGAAACAATTGACTGAAAGAGGTGCAGGAACTCAGAAAAAGCGAGGCAAATTTTCTGGCAAAGTCGCGCTAATTGCCCAAGATACAGAAGAATAGTAGCTGCCAACAGTGGACTTGTAAGGCGATGCATTTCGGAAAAATCTGAACAGATATTATCTCGCTTGAGGGACGACAAAGTGTTAAAGATTGATGCTTATGGGATTTTTTTTTGGGAGGGGGGGCGGCGTCGGGGATGGGAAAACGACCATTCTCACCAATGTCCATAATCTTATTCTAAAGGAAGGCAGAAGCGAGAATGCAGCGTTCATACTTAGCGAGACAAGATATGGGAACGTCTAAATCATATGCTGTTGAATGTTAACAATCCTACAAATCAGGCTGCGGAACTTTCACATCTATTGAAGAGGCGAAGGCATGTCCTTATACTGGATGATGGGTGGTAACTCCTTTAATCTAGAGGAGCTGGAAATTTCCCTTGGTGTGGATGGCTCAGACAATCCTAACGACTCAGTCATTGAATCTATGTTATCAAATGAAAAGCAATGAACTGAGCAAGCCAGAGCCCCTTCAAGGAAGAAGCCTGGCTTTTGTTTGTGAGGAATATGGGCCACGATGTCCTCTTCTCTCCTCAAATAAGAAAGGGTTGCAGATCTGTTGCAAACGAGTATGCTGATTTGCCTCTTGGGAACCTCGTGCTCTCTGGAAGCATGAGAGGAACAGATGACATTGAAGAGTGGAGAAATGCACTAAATGAATTAAGAGAAGCAAGGTTTAGTGCAGATCACATGGAAGAGGAGTTATTCGGAGTTGTGAAATTCTGTCACCCTCAATTGAACGAGCCAGACTGTGCAACAGTGTTCCCAACAATGCCCACTGTGTCCATAGGATTATAGAACTTCAAGAGGGCACCTGACTGATGATTTCCTTTAAATGAATTGTCCTAGCGAGGAAAATCGGAGAACAGAGTACCACAAGAGTCACAGTAATGTGAAACTCCATGTTCAAGACAAGAATTTGATGATTTCACTAGATTCACCAAACGGATACATAGTTTTTGCATTGGTCAATGCAGCTTTCTGTGATAGAGATGGTCACCGTAACTCACAGTCATTCTATTTCCAGGCGTAGTTCTGGAGAAGTGTGTGTTCCTTGCCTCACTTCCCCGTGTCACTTCATATCGCATTACATAGAACGTGACCACTTTCACATCTTTGATGCAATACAAAGATACTAGAACACTTGGCGGATTGCATGGAGGATCAGAAAATTGTCATCTAGAGACTATTCTTTAATGTCAAATTCGCGACTTTTTCCTGGATTTTCAATTAGAAGTCACTGACTCAGAGATACGAACTTGGGAACTGGAATGGTATGCAACTCTATAGATTCTACCAGCAAGTATCGAAACCTATCTTTTTAAAAGCCGTTACCGACGTAGGCAACATGGAGTTTTCAAATGAAAGCTCCAAAAGCAGGTTATAAAACTCACGGAACGAACAGGTACAATCCATTGGCTCATACCAGAAGGCAAGAGCTTCAGAAACAACGGCGTATCAATAGATACTATCGAATGAAAAAGACGAAGCAAGAACTGCCACGAATTACCACGAGTCTAAATAAAATAATTTGTGAAAGATAGGAATATGGAATTTGATGATTCCACTAGATTGGGCGGGCGGCTACATAGTTTATTTATCAGTAAGTTGAATAAATAAAACAATTTGCGAAAGATAGGACTATGGAATTTCTCTGTACTTCAATTTGTTACAATGAATATGATATATGAGACGATTATCTAAAGTGACATGATAAGCCTAATATTAAATATAATCAATCAATAATATGCTCTATCAAAGGAGATATATGCATAATCCTGAGCGATGTATAGTTGGTCACGGTTGCATCACAGTAATTCCTTTTCCTTCCCTTCCTGTTGTTTTTGTAGATGGAGACGATTGAGCAGCCGTCGACGTTCCTTTTCCAAATCCTCTCCACTCCATCCCCCTCGGCTCGGCCTCATCTCGAAAGCCTCCAAACACCCGATCAGTTCCCGCGCCGAGGGGACGGTGATACCCCCCTCCGCCACCAAATTACTCGCGAAATGCTTGGGCGCCTCCGGGAGGCCTTGCAGTAGCTTCCTGAACACATCTTCCTCGCGCAAAGACCCGCCATAATATCTAACCCTACTCGCCACCAACCTCAGCCTCGAGTAGTACTCCTGACTGGTCTCAAACCCCTCGTGTTTCCTAACGCCGCGGTCGAACTCCGCCTGGTAGAACCGGAGCTTGGCCGCGCGCGCCTCTCGGCCCCCACGGAACTCCATCTTCAAGATGTCCCACGCCTCCTTCGCGCTCCTCGCCTCGTAGATCCTCGGGAAGACTCGGTCGGTGAGGGCTTGCTGGATGGTGAAGAGGGCTCTCGCGTCCTCTCGCAGTTCTTCTCTCGACGAAGCGTTGCTTACTCCATGCTTGACGGTCTCCCATAGATCTTGAGACTTGAAGTAGGTCGTCATCTTGATGCTCCAGAAGTCGTAGTTCTCGCCGTCGAAAACCGGCACAGGGAGAGCTTGATCCTTCATGTTCTCGTCGAGCGAACTGAGGAGAGGCTGAGGTTGAGAGCTTGTAGCTTCCAGGGTTTATATAAGGATGGGATGCCTGGAGACTTCAGAAGATATGGTTTCGATGGAAGACTACCTTTCCATATTTAGAATTGCATGGCAAACATGGTATGCGGAATCATGGTAACTTAACCCATAAAATTGCGTTTCGTCTGTCCTATATTCGAATTGGGATGAGTTAGGATAAAAGATATTTGAAATCCTCTTAATATCCTCGTTGAAATATCAAATCAAATATTTTGTACAACCTAAGATAAGATTTGAAATTCTGAAAATCTACGATCTAAGATAGGATTTTTGAAAATCCCATCTTTGACGGGCTCCTTGTGTATGTGCCAAGTGGTATAGTTACGGAATTTTGTGACTTTTTCCAAATAAAAAAAATATATAGAATATGGGTTAGTTTACCCGACATAGTCAGTCGAGGTAAAAATTAGTCAGTAAACGAAAAAAAAAACCGCAGGCAAAATAGTAAGCAAGAAAGAAAAGGAAATATTTCAGACAAGACATAGTCATTATAAAAAGAAATTTCCTTAAACAACGAACTCTCGATTCGTTATATATATTAGCACACTCCTCCACACTCATTTCACACTAAGATCAAATATCAAGAGTCTCTTCCTCCTACATTCATCATGTTAAAATATATTTCGAGTTTAAGCTGTTAAACGAACTTGATCTGAATTGAATTATATATAAAGTTGAAAGGAAGCGAATCTCTTAATATGAAAATTACATCCGTGGCAAAGTCGGTTACACTGTTTAGTCCAAAGAAGCGTTGGACTTTGACCATAGAAGAGGACAGAAAAGGAAAGTCCAATGTCGGACTTTCACCGTCAGATACATGGCCAAAGAAAAGTCAAAAGAGGAAAGACCAAAGTTTGGATGGGTTGACCGAATCCCAAGAATTCCTAATCCATGTTGACGTTGGATTCTGAAGTTGCTTTCTTTTGTTGGCTATAAATATATTTGGTTGTGGGCACTTTGAATGGATGTTGATCAATACGTAGAGATATTTGAAGCGCCATTCTCGAGAGCTTGAAACAAAAGAAAAGAGCGAAAGATTGAGTGACAGAACCGAGACATATCAAGTTGCCAGTGTTCGAGGACGATGATGATGATGAACACGAGCCGCATCGACTGCATGGAGGTGCAAAACCCAGCGATGACAAGCAAGACCTCGGTCGAGCACCATCAGTGGGCCGAGTCCGCCATGTTCTTGAGGTCGATCAGCACGAGCTCGAGGGGCCAGTCCGTCATCGGCGACGACCCCATCGTCGACCGGTACGCGTCCCGGCAGAGGTTTCTGAGGAGCTACAGGTTTAGCCGGAAGGAGGAGACGTTGGCTCAGAGAACCAAGAAGTGGTGGAGCACCACCACGGGGTCGACGTCGTCGACGACAGGAAGGAGGACAAGGGGAAGGAGAATAGGAAGAGCAATGGCGACGGTTCTTAATCGTTTGTCGAGGTTGTCTTCAACTTCCTGTGTCTCTGTGCGTGGCTCTAAAGTGGATGTTGACGATGTGGTTCTTCGGACCCGGCCGGCCAAGCCTTGAGAAGGGTCTGTCCTTCTCGGCGGGAGACTGAAGTGTTGTTATTTTCTTTTTCCTTTTTTTGTCAGTTTGCGGAGTATTCAGATGAATGTATTTGAAATAATTCTGCTGCTACTTCTGCGAACACTCTGGCAAATCAAAGCGTTCTGGCTAATTGGATCTCGTCGTTCATGCACAACATTGGAGGATTTGACTATGTGACAGTTACATTCAGAAGGACCAAAAATCGAATCTAATCTTTCTTTTTCGAATACTATTAGTTCTAATCAAAGTCTTATATTAAGTAGGAACGTCGAAACTGCGCGAGGGCGAGGGCATCATAGCTAGAGGAGAGATTGGTTCTTGTAATTTCCACACACTCAATTACCCGTTGGCCAGTCAGGTTGGAGATGTACAGAGCTAAATAAAGTTCTCTTGTTCTAGCCAAAACAGAGTTTCCTCCATGTCCACAACTAAGTGCAGCATGAACACTAAAGAGGACAGCTTGCTAGCATGGAGTTAGCGCAGTTTAGTCCCTAGTTTTAGGGGAAAAGGATGCGTAGCCAGAGCAAAAGCTTCCTCTATAGTTATTTCGGGAGTCGGAATTAACCTTTTCATACATTTACAACAGTCTATTAAATGGAAACTTTCGCATAGCGTGTCCACATGTCGTCAACCATCCAATTAAGTCTTGTCATATTTGATACGTCTCTAAAAAGCATAAAAAAAAAAAAAAAAGGATAGACGTGATCAGTTAGTTGGGTGATATCTCATCATCACATGACAAGACAAATTTGCTACATTAAAGAGAGTTTTCCCTAGAATCATATTCTAATGGACGGCAGTGATGGCTTGTGGCCCCACTCGCAATGATATTGTTTGCACTCACAATGATATTATTTGGTTTGGACCGCATCTACATTGCCATCACCAGTTTTCTTCTTCTGGGCTTCACTGAAAAAGGCTCCATCACAAGTTAAGACCGGTGTCAAACCTCATATGACATATCACCTCACCGTCTCCAGGTGGTGTAGGATTTGGTTCATGCACACCACCTCACCACCCCTATGCGATGTATGATTTGGTTCATTCCTAACCCATCACCTCACCGTCCCTATGTGATGTAGGATTTGATTCATGCACATCACCTCACTGTTCCCATGCGATGTACGATTTGGTTCATTCCTGCCCCCTTCAACATCCTCAAGGCAGAGCCGCACTCTCATCCCTCACAAGATCGGGCCATTATAGGCCCACCAGTTGCACAAGAAGGAAGAGCCGCACTCTCGTCCCTCACAAGATTGGGTCATTTTAGGTCCACCAGCTTCTGCCTGCTTCATCCTCGAACCACACATTTCTAATTGGAGTATTAGCTCTGATACCATTTGTAAAAACTAACTTTTGGCTTCACTCACAATGATATTGTTTGCTTTGGGTTGCAGCCATACTACCATCGCTCTCACGGTTTTGTTCTTCCGGGTTTCGCTATAAAAAAAAAAAAAGACCTCATTGTGAGTTAAGATTGATATCACACCTTATAAGGCACGTTATCTCACATCTCTAGGCGATGTGAGATTCGATTTATTCTTGTCCTCTTCATCATCCTCGAGGTGGAGCCGCACTCCCATCCATTCGCAGGATCGGGTCATTACAGAAACGATCCTATTAAACAGGCTGTAGAGTTTCAACGTCTATTGAAGAGGCAAAAGCATGTCCTTATACCGGATGAAGGGTGGTGCTCCTACTATCGATAAGACATGGGAAATTCCCTTGGTGTGGACGGAAGTAAGATAATCCTAATGACTCGGTCATTGAATGTTTGTGATCAAATGTGTAATGCCATGAACTGATCGAGCTAGAGCCTTTCCTGTGGAAGAAGCCTGGCGTTTCTTTATGAGTAACCTGGAGCACGATGTCGTCTTCTCACCTCAAGTAGAAAGGGTTCCGAGATCTGTTGCACACAAGTGCGCCGGTTTGCCTTTTGGGATCATCGTGTTTTCCAGAAGCATGAGAGGAGCGAAAGACAGTGAAGGGGGAAGAAATGCACTGAATGAATTGAGAGAAGCCAGGTTTAGTGCAGATCTCAAGGAAGAGGAGGTATATAGAGTTTTGCCAGATCGGGCGACGAAGGCCCTGGCCGACACCATCATACCTCAACCGATAGATCTCTCCATGGATCTCTATTCTTGTTTGAGTGTACTTTTTTATTCTGCAAATTAACGGTACGTATTGCTATTGGAAAGCGTATACAAGTTGAGAACTATTCGTGAGTTGCTCGACATCAACTGATAGTTGCTCGCTCACGCTAGAACACGAGCCTGAACACTGGCGCGGGCTCAAACTCTAAGGGTGCGCATGGTAAAATTTCTTGGCTGGGGAAGAGTTTTTTTCCAGAAATAGTTCTTTTCTATTTCTATTCCGGGGAACAGTTTCTGAGCAAAAGAACCCGTTTGATAACTGCACAAAATTTCTACTCTTGGAATAGAAAAAGAATAGAAATGCATTTGATAACGCAACGATTCTTTTATTTATTTATTTGTTTTTATTTTTCCTTTTTATTTATTTATTCTTTTTGTATTTATTTGTTTTTTGTATTTTTTTTTTTATTTTTTTTTGTATTTATTTGTATTTATTTGTATTTTATTCTTTTTCTGTATTTATTTGTTTTATTTGTATTTTATTTGTTTTTTAAAATTTTCTTGCGTTTGTTTTTTATTTGTATTTATTTATTTTATTTGTTTTTGCATTTATTTGTTTTTATTTTTTTTATTTGTATTTATTTTTTTTAATTTGTTTATTTGTATTTATTTGCTTTATTTGCTTTATTTTTTTTTTTTGTTTTTTTTTATTTTCTTGCGTTTGTTTTTTATTTGTATTTATTTGTTTATTTATTTATTTTTGTATTTTTGTATTTTTATTTGTTTTTTATTTATTTGTTTTTTATTCTTTTTTTGTATTTGTTTTTGTATTTTTTTGTATTTATTTTTTTGTATTTTATTTGTTTTATTTGTATTTTTTTTAAAATTTTCTTGCGTTTTTTTTATTTTTTTTTATTTGTTTATTATTTTTTTTGTATTTATTTGTTTATTTTTTTTTTGTATTTATTTGTTTTTTATTTGTTTTTTTGTATTTATTTGCTTTATTTTTATTATTTTTGTTTTTTTTTAAATTTTCTTGCGTGAGAAATAAAACAAAAATAAATAAAAAATTGCTTATTTCTAGAAATTGTTCCTGAGACAAGAAGCAATTTTTTTTTGTTTCTCATTTCTATTCCCGGGCTAACTTTTCTATTCCGGGGAATAGAAATCAATTTGCCGTTATCAAACAGGTTTCTATTCTTTTTTTGTTCCGGGGAACAAAAGAATAGAAATTTTTGGGCTGGGGAAGGTTATCATGCAGGCCCTAAATGTCTAGAATTCAAGCTCAAAACTCGACTTTAACCCGAACTCAAGATCAGGGGAAACTTCAGTGAGTCCAAGCCGAGCGTGAGAAATCAAACTCGAGTCGAGTGTCAAGTCATGCACAATCGAGTGAAGGAGAGTCGAGCTCTGAGTATTAAATCATGTCGACTGCAAAGAACATTGACAACACCAGTAATAATAACGATAGTAACTTCCACATTCTCATCTAAACACTGTCAATTTCTAAGCACATGGCCGAAGTCAAAGGAGCAAGAAAAAAGCGACTTTCTTACTGATTCAAAACAGACATCGACGTCAACATATGAAGAAAACTATATTTGGCCTGACAGGAAAAGGGAGTGTCCTCACTTCCGCGAATTCAAAGAGAAGAAAAAGAATAAGAAAAAAGTTACTGTCTACAACTATACCAGCATAACCTAATAACCGACGACCTGGCCCTATCTGAAAACTGCGAACTGTGCGGATTCGATGCTAGATATATTTTTCTGAGACAAAACTTCGTCATGCCAGTGAGACAGTGAGAACATGACGTCAGTATAGACGACCACGGCAGTTGGATGCTTCGCAGTGGCAAGGAGCACCCTCTCCAGGAAGAACTTCATAACGATAGTCGTAGGTTAATTCCTCACCTGAAGCTATCTGCTCATTGAAAAAGAATATGAAAAAGGCAATGTTCAGTATATCAGGCCTAGAGAATAGAAGCAAAAACAATAAATAAATAATTCATGATGGTAATAATAAAAAAGAGAATCCCCACTTTAAGAAAGACTCTGTGGCATACAAAACAAACTAATTCTGAGAATGATGGCCTATCTGCTGCTAGGAGTGAAAGAGTAGAGTCTAGAACACCCTCTTGAAATGTGGTTCTTTTTGTCATCAAATTGGATAAGTATACAGGTACAGTAAGAGGACAAAGTGGTAACTTGGCAATCTCAATTGCAAAAAAAGCTAAAACATCTGAAAGAAGAGGATCCCAGAGAGTACTTACGTCTCGGCTTGCATAAAACCCGATATGTGCACGATGGCTTTCCATGCTTTCCACAAGAACTCGATGATTCAATAGATTAGGCGAACAGCTACAAAATCAACATGTTAATCAATAAAGCTGCATGTGACAGGACATGGTCACTGCAATTGTAGTCTTATGACTTGTCAATGTTGTTCTTAAGAAGTGCATCTTCCCTTCTTATCTCCTTTATCTCAGAGCCATATAGCTGAACCTCAAAACCTGCCTCCTTCTGTACCTTTGAGGCAACCTATAGAAATACTAGGACGTGCAAATAATTGGCAGAGGACATCAAGGATGTCTATATTCTTTCCATTATGACTTCCACGATTTCATTAAAATATTCATTAAGTCACTTTAGGGCAAGATATTCGTAGATTTACATTAGTAAATCAGTGTATATCATAACACATCATTTATTGACAAAAGTACAAAGATAATTGGAAGAGTCAATATCATAACATGTGTAACCTACCTGTGATTTATGAAGCGAGAAACATTTCCATACTTCGTCGCATCAATCACATACTTGACCTCTTCTTCGGTTAATCTGCTCATATCCTTAAAATGGGAATTAATGTCAAAGAGATAACTGCCACCTTCTTTGCCATCATACCTGAAGCATAAAAAATTGCCAGTGATACATATTCTACAACCCAGCATGAACCATCAAAACTGGATAGGACTGGGAAGAAGGTACCTCTTCCGTCGATTATCCGCCTCTAAGTCATCTAAAACTTCCCCAATATACTCGCATACAAATGTGCCTCGCGAGATTGCTTCACCTGCCCGGACTGCCCAACCCTGCAAATTAGACATAATCAGCAAACCGATTGACCCCTCCGGGCAAGAACATCAGAATTACCTTTTTCTCTGTTCTGAAGACTTCCAATTTTACCCTAACTCCTCTCTGCAAAACTCTATTGTCACAAGTCTTGCTGCAGTGGCACATGCGATTGCACTCATATACAAGGTAGCCCTCCTGCATAGGTTTGCAATATGTATGACATGGGGCTCAAAGACAATAAATCACCAAGCCATACACATCTACTAGACTCTAACCATGGGTTACATGGAGATAGTGCAAACAAAGGAAATCAAGAGTGAAAAATCAAGGGCTCAATTGCAACTACAATTCTAATTTATCAAATCTGTAAAATGTCAACCATTCTTTCAATTTTAGCACCTCCAAATCTGTGAAGTCTTCTGAATTCCAGCAAAGACTTTGCTCAGAAACAGTCGATGTGTTTTGTCATAATGCTGTGTCTGAGAAGTATTAAAAATGCCATAGGAACTTTTCTCAGACAGAGTGTCTTTAACTATCGTTGAGTTGAAAGTATATTCTGTAACTCAGTTGAGTTGAAATAGAAGTGAAAGTAAAGTAGCTTCAATTTGCTGCAAGTGAATACAGCAATATACTTTATTCATTAATAATGAAGGTAACTATTTTGATTCGGTTAAATTTTTTTTATTATTACCAATCTTAGCCATAACTTTTTGCCAACAAAATTTATGTGCGTATTATTTATGCACAATGCAGGCAAATATGGCACATTAAACTTTGACAGAAACAATGTCTTACAAAGGGAACTTGCAATAAATCAAAAGGTTAGGCCTGACCGCAAAATTTGAAAGAATAAAGGTAACATAGGTGGGACTTCAGAATTATACCCCAAAAAAGAAGAAAGAGGAACAGCGAGACCAGAGAATGAAAACTCCAAAGTTCAATACTTGTCAGATATTTTATAATGCCAATCTCTGATTCAAATGTACGATGTATCAAGAGAGGATTATGAAAGAAGTGATTTATGCATTAAGTGAATAATTCTGCCTAAAGATTAGATATGCAACTTTTTTCATGCTGCACAAGCTACAACTAGCATATATGAGTCCACTTAAGCATTTCCAAATGCTAAACAATCAGCAACTTCATTAAAAAGCACTTTCATCTTATGCAGCTAACAGCACCTTCAAGTATTTCTATGAGTGATTAGACAGCACAAGTAACAAAGACCCAGTAGACTGTAAAACTCAGCAGTACCTCCAGTATGATGCGACCAAACTCATCATAGGGGAATCTTCCACGCATGGACCTTCCATAAATGTCTTTTGCATCTTCATTGTCATTATCGAAAAGGTATACATGATCACATGCTTCTTGTCTGCATGAAAAATTCTTGCAAGTACACCCAAATTGCAAACTCTGCAAATTCAGAAAAGACGACAAAGGAAAGGACATTGAATTGTCATAAGCTCGTCCTTGATCAGTACATACTACCTTTTTGTAACACTCAAAAACCTACCTCTGTTTCAAAGGCAGCAGATTGGTCAACTACTGGCTTCTTAACATAAGTAAAGCTCTCCCAAGGCATGGAACATATGGCATTTTGGCCTTCAGCTCCAACAACATCAAGAGAATCCAAAAGCCATTCATCCACCACACAAGCTATTGGAACTGATTCACGCCCAAAGCTTATGTCTTCACACAAGACAATGGCATTTTGCAATGTCCTAGATTTTAACTGTTGCGAGTCAATGACATAGTGGCTCTCATCCACTTCCCACTCGTCATCCAGATGCTCTGCTAAATGTTGAGAACTATGATCGACATTACCCTTTGAAAGAGGGATCAATGGAGACAACACATGGGGATCTTCCTCTGGTTTACATCCATTAGGACAAACAAAATCATCTAAGTGCCAGCTAACGTGAATATTGTTCTCACTGCATAGTTTGGCTGCCTTCAAGTAAAAGCGTTCAGGCAATACTCCATACATCTGTTCGAACGAGGCTTTAATGCTGTATTTGCAGCAAGCAGAGCGACCAATAGATAAAACATCCAAGTTGCTTGGCCGACATTTAGTTTTCTGAATATGAGAGAACAGCACTTGTGCAATTCTTGAGCATTCGGATTCTGCCAACCTGGTATATCTGGCTACTTCTGTCACATGAGGCTGCAAATTTGTTACCATGGAGCTAAGTGATTTCGATGCCTGTATACGCTTTTTCAAGCTAGCCCTATTTCTGATCCTATAAGATGCCGCTCCCAAAGCTTTTTTAAATCTTGGGCGACTCAGTCTCCCCGATTTCATCTGATAAGCATAGTAACGTACACCTTTCTTTGAAGGCCGAGAACTGGCTAAACTTGGCCCCATATGAGCAGCTTGATGATGACGGCCGAGATCTGGAAGCAAATTAAATTTTAACCCACAGAACCTGCAAACGAACTTTCGCACACCACTTGCTTTTACAGTGTTATTGTCTATAGAGGCTAAGTTTGCAGGCTTGGGTTTGAAAGGTAAATCCTCCATTGCTGAGGGATTAGGTTTTCGAGCAACCTTTGACAATCTGAATTCTGAAGGGTGAACAGAGAGAACATGTGACCATAGCTCTTCCGCATTTCCAAAATGGCTTCCACAAGGAATACACTGAAGAAGCTTGCACTGCTCCACAAATTGCACATGGTGTCTCTCCTGCACGTGTGTTTCTAAAACCTTCTTGTTGGTATAAGAATCAAGGCAAATGGCACAAGCATAGCCTCTAAAATGCCACTGTGCTTCCTTCTTATGTCTGTCCATCCAATGGCTACCAAGGACTTGATCACTGACAAATTCTTCCGAGCAAATCTTGCACTTGATCGCCTTTTCATCGTTGTTGCTACCATCATCTGTCAACGGTAACATAGCCTCTTCTTCCATTTCCGGCAGAATATCTTGTCCATCTTCAGTGCCACCACAGCCCCAAATTCTCGTTAGTCTCTCTTTTTCAGAGCAGACCAACTTCATGAGAAATTCCCCGACACGAAGATCTTTGGAAGCTTCAGATAGGGCCCACTGGAGTTGCACTTCCATGGGAACTGGGTTCCGAAGAGACAAAATGCTTTTAAACAGCCTAAAGAATAGCTCACACGCCTGATGTAAATGGATCTTTTGTTCCTCAGAGGAGCAATCCCCTAAAAGCTCTAAAAACACTTCTTTCGAAATTATCCTACTCTTACCATTCCTCGCTCGTTTAAGCCAGCTCGGAAGGTGCTTATCACAGTACAACGAATAACGACTTGGATTATCCATGCATTGCTCAGTCTTATCGGGCGATAACAAGCCAATACAGTGGGGGGCCGCCTCCATGCCATTTAAATTTCTACCAGAATGCTCTGGCATCTCACCTAAGCCTTTGACTGTTGACAGTGAAACTGTGACAGGATCAGCTTGGACCAGACTTTGAACTCTCCCCGCTTCCACACCTTTAGAATGCACATTTTCTGACCTCCAGATACTCTCTTCATGCTTTCTCTTGTGTGAATTATCTGACACAACTGAGCTTTTAGTATGGTCAGTTTGAGGCCTGTGCTTCTTACAGAATGTGGAGCCCGGAAGAGAACGGTGCTTGCATTTTGTGCCTAATACTGTGGTACCTTGACAGGGCGGTGTTTCAACAGGAGGCGTCCTTTCTGCTCTAGCGGAACTGCCCAAAAACCGAGAGGCCAAATGCACACAGCAATAAACATCACCTTCATTGGCTGACCTAACGCATTGCCTTCCTTTGGATTCAATAAAAGCTACACACTGCCGACTCTTACCACCAGTAAATAAGGCCTTTTTACTGACCGTTTCGTTTACAGGTGTCGTTTCCACAGGTTTTGCAAGATTCAATCCGATATTGTTGGCTTGGATTGAGTCACCATGTTTTCCCTCCACAACAATTTTGTCCCATTCGGCCACACTACCTGGTGAAGCCATCGCTTCGCCACCTATACCTGGAGGTTCATGCTGACGAGGTTCAGACATTAAAGCAGAACCATTTACAGTGTCTCGAGAGTTGAAAAATTCAGAATCAATCTCAACAGTTGCAGCCTCATCAGATCCTTTGCTTTCTATCTGAGAAGCGTGCACATCTGCACGACGAACTTCAAGTTTGGGCCTCTTCCTATTCATCTGGAGATTGGGGACTATGGGATCACCATTGTCTCGGTTGTCAATGTTTGCACCAGTAAATTCAGGATGAGACGTTGAGAACAGTTTCGTAACGTCATGCTTCCAGGTTCTCCACTGAGAATTCAGCAGGGGCTGCATTGGAGCCTCCAAGGAGTTTACCTCCTTCCACAAGACAGAATCAAACAATTCCTGTAACATACAACAACATGAGTCCAAGTTCATGAGCAGATAATCTATTAACATATTTACTTTGACATTTGAAAGAGAAATATTGGTGCTCCACCTCAGTATATTAAGATGTCAGATAATAGTATAGACTGGTAAACCCATACTCACATTCTGTTCGAGCATAGACTGCTGAATCACCCCCATCAAAAAATCACTAAATAGGGTTGCATGAAGTGTAGTGTCATTTCAAATGATGTCAAACGAAATCAATTATGGATGCTCTAACATGCTGCAATGTCCACTTTCAAAAGGCCAGATGCCATTCCAACAACAATCTTTCTATGAAAATCTTCCGCACTGTCTTACAATGCAGCTCGTGTTTTGCTTGAAGCAGCACCGAGTTTCCCATTTCAACAATTTGCCAAAGAGAACTAAACAGGAAAGTACAAGATTAAAGGCATTTATAAGTCATAAGGAAGATAAAATAGTAATTGAACCATTACTACATTGAGAAACAGCAAAACCAAGATTTTCCCCACTAGATACTATCATTATATTCTGACTTTTTATTCTCTCAATAAATATATGTTCATGATCGTAAACAATAAAAGATAAGGCAACTAGTCAGAAATCAAGCAACAAGAAATATTAGGAAAAGCAGTTGGATGGTTGGTAAACTTCCTTTCTCAATGAATCTCAAGGGGGCACTTGATATATCATCCAAGCACGACAAGGAAGATAGATGAAGCATAAAAATTACCTCTGTCAACAATTCAATGGTTTCAGCGCTGTCTGCCTTCTGACACCTCTGTGTCCAACTAGTAAATGCTTGCTGTAGCCATTCAGAACTTATGTAGCGCTGCAATATCATCTGCAGCATAAATTAGCGTTAGCTCACCAACCACGACTTGCAAAGAAGCAGCATATCTTGATATTTCAATCATAAAAAGTAATTCTGATGACAGATCTAGGCCTTATATCTCTACTTCCGTATTAGATTTTATATCTACTGCATTGGACTTGCATTTTGAACATCTGCATTACCAAGCTTCTATGCAATTGGAATTAACTCTTTACCCTAATCTGCACCATCTCTTAGGAAATCTTTTTGGAGTCCATACCAGGCCACCCATGTAATAACTACAAAGTAACCTAAGGACCCAATTAAAAAAATATTGACAAGCTTAAAAACTATCTGAAAAAGCATAAAAAAAAAAAAAAAAAGTGCAAAGTGCATGTTCTGAAGGTTTTCAGAGAATAAGGGGGTCCCTACAGAAAATATCAACATAAATTGCCCTTATCTTGATAAATGCTATTAATGGTCCTCCTATTCAACCAAAATTTTAGCTAACCATTAGCAAGATGTTTAGATAAGAAGCATCATGACACCAATTAGATCAAGCTAAGTTTCCTACATGCCTATCGTTCTTGCATAGAGTATTTTTTGGAAAAACGTGGAAAGAAATGAAATGAATGACATTATTAAGTAAGACTGATTACATACGGATGTATGTAAATAGTGCATAGATTCAACTGTGTATGTCTGTGCGTAGAACTAAAAAGAATGCCACTAACAAAAACTTATAAAATTCCAAGATCCTCATTCTGAATCATGATCAGAAAAGAAAGTTACAGTGTGCAGCTTCAAGAGCATCCTTCCAAGATCGGTATAACCAGTGCAGTGAGATGCTTCCGTAGCAAACTCCTTCCAGACAAGTACATCCCTTGCAGTCTCTATCAAGGCCTAAATGAGTTTAAAATTTGAATATTGATTAAAAACATGTATGTGTGCAATAAGATGGAGAAATCGAACAAAATTCACCAATCCCATTAGCGAGAAGTTGGAATAGGACTCCATTACCTGTAGGTGCAACTGATCGACAATATTTAACATGCCAACAGCCAGCTTCCGCATTATGAACCGGCGTGCAACTGTCAAATCTTTGACTGTTTTTATTCCAGCTTTATGTGTCCTATGAGCAATGGGCTCTGGAAATTCATAAATAGGACGAACGAGAAGCATATCCGCCCATGAATAATTTCTTGTGTGTGGGAAAAATATGACAAAGTACTTCTTCCTCTCATGAGTTGGCTTTGCTTTCAAAGTTGATAATGGCCAGTCAGCCCTTTCGCATTTTATCCCTGCTTGCCACTTACCTCTCCACTATACTTAGAGAAACACCGAAAGGAAGAAAGAGATACAGAAGAAAAAAAATCAGGGCTCATCTTGTTAATAGTAAACCTTCTAACTTGTAAGAACTGACACTCTCCTCTCCTCTCCCCGTCACCATACCCTGAACCTGTGACCTTGAGGACAGACCTTTTAAGTTCCACCGGAAGGCAGAAGGAAAAATGCTTGCTACTCTTAGGAACCCAATAAGTGCTACAAGAGGTCTCTCTTTTACATAGTTTCAGTGCATCTTAAGACATATCCATGCAATATCCAGGTGACATGGGGTCAATAGTTGAAATATGTCATAAAAGGACTAGCTACACAACAAGTATACTAGCAACCGAATTGAGTTAATCCACTTAAATATTTGTCTAGGCTGACCCAGCAAATCTCACCAAAAATTTAACTAATATAAAATCTCAAAGCCAGTGAAGCCAAACCATAAAAAGTGTCAAAGTGAGATTTTGCAATAATATATGTGGACACCACTGCCAAAATTTAGGGTCAATCGAGAAATATGATTCTTATATAATCACAAAAAAGCCAACAATAAAATTGCTGAACCCTAAATCTGGAGAGACCAAAATTTTGTAAAAAGAAATTCTAATCAACAGAGAACTTCTGGTAAACACGGTCGATGGACCATTAGAATGAACCCCAAGCCAACGGACTTTACTGTAAGGCCAAAATGCAGTAATGCTTTAAAGTATGAAGAAACTACTTAACTGGCTCATCCCAAATACTTGATTTACGTGCATTGCCCTTCTAGTACAGGTTTATGTCATTATTGTAAAGGAATTTCAAAATAAGGGAAACTCCAGCCATTGAGAAAAATAATCTGACTATTACCTTCACCCATAATGCTAAAGATTCATCTCCCTCTAGCCACTTAGGCTCAGAAACTGACGATTCTCCATCCCTGTTATTGCTTGGCAGTTCACTTTCAATAGTATCCACGATTATTTGAGAATTCTCAGATGCCAATAAAGATTCGGTGCAATAGGTCTGTTCATTTATGTTACTTTCTTCAAAATCAAGAGAACCACTAGATGCTTTTGGGTCATCCATTGAGCAATCAGAATGTGAAGCTCCACCCAACTGGTCCTCGAGATCACGTGTATGGTGGACTGCTTCTTCACCGTCAACTTGTACATCATTTCCTTTCCCATCCACAGTAAAGAATACAGTATCTACTCTGCTATCTGAAGCTTGAACTCGTTTCTCAGATTCAAGGTGTACAGATTCTCCATCATGGACAGCATTTGTCTCTGAAATCTGTTGAGAGCAATCTGTTTTTCCAGCATATTGTGAATTTGCACGAGGGAGCCACTCCATAATCCACAATGAATGTAGTGTAACACTTGAAAGCTATCGACCCACTGGTCGCTTAAGTAAGGCAGCTTCTAGAAAACAGGAGAGACAATATTTTCGAGGCTAAAGGATGCTGTTCAAAATCATTGAACATTTCCCTGAGGATGTGCCAACGCCATCATCCACATATCCAAGAAGAGGAAGAAAAATTCTTAAGAACAGCTGAAACGCCAGTCAACTCATTGCACAAAGCCAGGTATCTTCTGCAGATTCAAGATAAACACTTTAATAAATTAATGACAAAGATTTTCACAGAAAATCAGGGACCTAAGTTATTAATACATATTATATCACCGTACAGACAGCATTCCAAGCTAAATCGACATACCAAGGACAACGTGCATATCCTTTCCATGCCAAGTTCTGCGATCTCTCACTTATACACACAATACAGCTATATATCTTTCTTTTTCTAAAGTGAAAACCGAAATACGAAACATCGTGCTTGGAGCACTCACAGATTTTAGACAGATTGCAATGCAGAGAATAAGTTGAAGAATTTAAAACGGAAAAACAAAAGAAAATACTTGAATCTGCCACTTCATGAGGAACTTCATTTGAACAACCCATTTCCTAGAATCATGGACATGCAAAGAACCAATTGTATAGTCTATAATGGAGTTAGAATGGCAGTTACTTTCTTCTCAGACCAAAAGTCACAGAGAGATTCTCTGTCCCTAATGCAACAAACAAGCTGGAAGTTTCAGGTTGGACCACCTCAATCAATATGCCTTATCAGAAGAGTTTCGTTACAACATAACAAGATTCCTTGTTAATCAACTGAAACTACCACCAGGTCTAAAAATCAGTTGCTTCGTACCAAAGAGGAATGAATGAATCCACACATCTGTCCATGTACCGAACAATTACTAGATGGTCAAAAGTGTTCACTTTCTACGCTTTTAAAAAAATTCTATTAGAAAATCCTCAATCAGAACTGCTGCCTCCTCCTGATTTAGGTCACACAAAAACTAATGCAAGATCATGCAATCTTAAATCTTTAACTCTGCATTTATTTTTACAATGCAGTTTAGTTGTTAGAATGGGCAACAACAGGATGGCAACTCTTTTACGGATCACTTACAAGATAAATATGATCAATTCGTTTCCTCCAAGGAAACCATATGAAATCATCAACTACGTCACAGAAATCATATGGAAATGCCATAAATGTTAAGCAAAGAGAGTAATATGCATTGTGGGAATTGGCGGATCACCGACATTTTAGAATCGGTCGGCTAGTTTCGTTAGCAATTAATCACTTACCATCAAGACTTACCAAAGGAAATAAAGAAATCTAGTGAATCAGACAACCATATATAACACAAGAATATGTCTCTTAACTCAAAACACTATAAAGAAAAATCGAATCAGAGCACAAAACTTCATCGAATTGCCATATTGGCAATCAAAGTAACCCCATCTGTGTGATTGGCAACTACAAAACTCTAAACTCAACATCAAAATTAAACCTTAATGAAAAAGCATCAAAGTTTCTGCAACTCCACTAATACCCAGGTGACACAACTGGAGTTATCAACGTCCCAAGTCACATCCTCATGTAACATCACAGACAAAACCGTTACATATGTTTCCCCGGCAAAAAGAAAAAAGAAAAAGAATTGGTGGGCAAAACGGAAATACAAAATCAAAACTTGCCCAACATGCAGAAATCGTAATCGAACCAATGTGACAGCCTCCGCTTGGAGAAATTAGCGGGTAACCCTTGATCAGAAGAAAGAACAATGCTTTTCGAAACCCTAAACATCTGGCAAAAGTTAATTGAGGATGAAATTGCTCGAAAGGATACACTGTATCTGCATCTGCGAGTCGATCGTCAACAGTAATCACATATGCTTCAAGTTCATCCTAGCAAGACGGTCCACATCCCTCGAGGAAAAACCCAAACTTTCGAAGAACCCACGAACCGAAACTAGGAATTAAGGCCATGAACCCACGAATTGGACATGAAATTGCCCACTTTGGATTTTCCTTTTTTTTTTTTTAATTTTCCCTAGCGCATGCAACAATTCGGGGGGCAGCTAGAGCTAGGTCACAGCACCACGATGGAGTTACAGAAAGATAAACAGGGAAGATGGCACAGCCTAAAAATTGAGATTACACGCCACGAATATCGACAGACATGAACGAATGTAATGTGGTTCATGTGGCCTGCACGTCTGATGATGTCTGTTTTTTTACCTCTAGGGAAGGGACGATGGGTGGGGGGGTGTTGCACGAAGACCACCACCATTTGCCATTGTTGATGATGTTGTTGTTTGTCTCGTAGGCTTATAAGACCAAAGCAAAAGAAAAAAAAAAACAAAGAGGGGTTAGGGAAAAATCGTGGGTTCTGTCAGTTCCTTAGACAGAGAAAAGAGGGCAAAGGGGCAAAAGCAAAAAAACCCATATGTCTGTCTGCGATGTGTACCTGCTGCAACCCCCTCTAATCGTGCGATGTACCCCTCAATCGAGCACTAGAGGGTTAGCAATGGTGATTGGAATAAAGACAGAGGAACATATAAAAGGTCGGGGGGGGGTGTGTTGTTGGGTTGCGATGCCTGGGTATGCTGGGTAATGATGTTACCCTGTACCGAGTCTTAGGTTCATTAAAGAAGAAAAAAAAAAAAGAGGGGGGGGGGGCTATTTTCGGAATACCCAAAAGACGGAAAAATTATTAAAAAAAAAAGGGGGAAGAAGATTCATTGCTGAAATCTCTCCAAAAGGTAGCGGGGCGAGATCTAATGAGGCTAGTAGTAGCCTAGTCAAAGAAGGAATTCTTGAATAGAAATCCAAGATTTATGAACGGGAGCAAAGTTGCAGCAACGGGGGTCGGTCTGGTCTCGTCTCGTCTCGTCTCGCTGGTTGTGCTGTGCTGTGCTGTGCTGTGGTGCTCAAATCTGATCCTTCCTCCCATCCGATCGTTTCTCCTCCCCCCTTCGTTTCGACGTGAGATGGAGACTTTGGGGGATCGGGCCCGGTGCGTTTCCTTATAATAATCACGGAATTGCCGTGTGTCACCTTGGGCTCCAGGAAGGTGCAGACAGGACCGGAGCTTTTCACTGGTTCCTGTGGGCGGCGGCGAATTTCAGTCCCCCCCCCCCCCTGAAGATGGGCCCTTTGACCGAGGGGGACGGATGGAGTCTTGAATTTAGGGGTCCGTTGGGCCCAAAGCTCCAATCTCTGGCCCAAGTTCCGGCTTTTAACGTTCCTGATCTTGGATGTAATCATCGCCTAAGTAACACCGACACTGACACACGACACAACACGACACAACATGCCGACACGTTATTTCTCAAAAAATAGAGAATTTCGACATGTTGTATATTTAATATATATTTTTATACATACATAATAAATTATCATTTTTCTGATTATTTCAATTAAATTAATTTGAATCGAATTCATAAGTAAATAAATAAGCCTACGATGAATATACACAAAAAAAAAACATTAATCATTTATTTATTAATATCACTCATTATTTCAATTTGACAAATTCAACTTTATTTCAATAATTCATAAAATTTGAAGAAAAAACAAGCGATCCATATTATGGACTCGCATGTTAGATATGTTGGAAGAGGAGAAAAAAAAAACTTAAGGGATGAATTGTGTATCACGGGAAGTGTGAATCAGAAGAGAACAGAATTCTATATTTTTTTTATTCTCCATTTATTATTTTATTATTGTGTTTTTATTTATGTGACCTCTCATTTATTGAATTTTTAAAATTAACATCGATATCGAAATCATATGTCGGAAACTCGTATATTAGAATTCTAACTCAAGTGTCGGAAAGTTGACCAGGTGTCGGATTTTCTGACATGTGTTGATTGAGTGTCGGAGAGTGTCGAACATGTATCAAAGTGTCCGACACGACACGAAAACTTTTGGAGAGTGTCGGTGCTTCATAGATCATCAGTTCATGACAAGACAACCTGTTTTCAGTGTCGTCGGTGCTATTTCGAAAGCATCACGAGATCACTGTTCACTCTCCCGGCGTCTCCATGCACGTTAACGACTGGTAGGGAAAAGCAAAAGCCCATGATTGCTTATGAAGATATGCTTTACTTGGAGAATGGTTTTTTTCTTGAAAAGGTATGTGTCGGCAAACGAGAGATGCGTTCGCCATGAGCGCAGTTTCATGCGAAGTTCCCGGTAAAATTATATTGGGACAAAAAGTTTAATGAGACTGTTTCCATGTTCTTGATGGACATAAGATCTCATAGTGACATTTTGAAGTTATTGTCGATTTAGTACTCTAAGGGCCAGTTTGTTTGTGTTCTTTTTTTCATTTCGCAGAGCACGATTTCTGTTCTTTTTTTTTTCCTTTTTTCTTTTTTCTTTTTTTTTCTTTTTTTCTTTTTTTCCTTTTGGCCGGTCGCCGACCTCGCTGCGGCTAGGCAAGGCCGCCAGCCCTCATCGGCCGGTCGCGGCCATGGCCGAGGTCGGCAACCAGCCAAAAGGAAAAAATAAAAAATAAAAAATAAAAAATAAAGAAAAAATAAAATAAAAATATTAAAAAATTAAAAGAAACAAAAAGAAACAAAAAAATTACACAAGTTTATTAAAAGAGTTTCTATTTTTTCTTTCTATTTCAGGAACAAAAATTTTGTGCAGTTACTAAACGCATTCTTGGATTAAAAATTGTTCCCCTAAGCATAAATAGTTTTTTTTTATTTCTGTTTCCATGAATAATTTTTTATCATAAACGTTACGAAACGCAGTATAAGAAGCTAATCGGTATAATTTTCTCTAGAAAGAGTCTAAGCTTTGAAAAAAGATACTGCATTTTGACTTTTGCACATTCTTTAACGTACACCCACTACTTGCGGTGTCTTCGCGGTTGCAGTAGCTTGGAACAACTCTTAGAAGACCGCCCCAAAGCACGACTCTAAAAAGTTTTGCTATTTGTTAATCCACGTAACCAAACACACAAGCGACACCGTTTCACTATACAGTCACGGCACAACACAATTGTAGTACAAGCACGACTATATATTGCAAGCTCACAAAGTGATGTACCGGATTATAATTGCGAGATTAAATATGAACTCGTGATTTACAACTGATGAGAGTTTGTAGCATCATTTTCATATAGATACTGATTTTGCATAGAAAATTGTAGTTTACCTAGCACTGTTCTTCTGTTTATATTATTGTTGATAAATGTCAGTAAGCTTAAATCAAACATAGTTGATTTCATCTACATTTGTTGTGGTTCATGTATCCATCTGTTTAGTAATCATTAATGTTTTTATTTTTCTATTTTTCTATTCTTTTATTCCTCCAAACAAAAAAATAATAGAAATCCATTAGATAACGTCAACTAATTTTTCTATTCTTCATAATAGAAAAGTGACTAGGGAATAATTTGTAACAAAAACAAGAAGTAAAAAAGAAATCTACTTCTTTGCCTTTGAAAATAGAAATTGAAATAACTATTCTGAATAGAAATTGTTCGAGGATATAAAAATATTACCAAACGCATCCTAATTAACCCATGGTCAACATCAGGGGTGAGCATGGTTCGGGTTGGGCCGGCCCATCCCCTAACCTTAGGACCAACCCGCACAATGCTGGTCCTCAATTCTTAGGACCGAGAACCGACCCTATTGAGCTTGGGACCGAGGACCGGATCGACCCAGTTCCAGAGTCAACTCGGGACCAATTGACAATTTTTTATTTCATTTTTTGTACTATCTAAAAATGCAATCTAGGACCAAATCGACCCAATGGGTTTGGTCTGATTCTAATGTCAACCTAGGACCAACCAATAATTTTATGTTTCATTTTTTGTACTCCTTAAAAAGGCAAGCGAGGACCGGACCGATCCGATGGGTTTAGTGACGAGCGAGATCAGCTAAGAGAGGCGAGCGACGAGTGTCGAATGGGGTGAGAGTTGAGCATCGAGTAGGGAGCAACAAGCCAAGCGAGCATCGAGCGGCAAGCGGCACAAGTGATCCAAAGTGAGTGAGTCGAGGGTCAAATGGCAAGCAAAGAAGTTATTTCTTTCGATTTTGGCAAATTAAATGCTATTAAGAGGACAAATAAAACGGAAGAGAATGAATATTAGAAGAGGATGCCGTGATGAGTTATTTATGCCCTTTTGAACGTCGTGATGACTCCTCACAAAAATATATTTCTCCTTTGTAAATATGGCTTTTGACGCCGTAAAAGACATTAAAAGATCTAAGTTATTAAAAAATAGTGTAAAATTACTTGAACTCTTTACTAATGAGCTATTTAATATTGTTGATGCCATTTATTTTAGGGTTTTCTTTATATAAAAAAATTATAAATAATATATTAGATATATAATATATATAGAATTAGGGTTGGTCCCGGTTGGACCGACTCTAAACTCTTAGGACCGAGGACCAACCCGCATAGTGCTAGTCTAGGAATCCCAAGACCAAGAATCAACTCGATCTCCCTGGGAACTGGATCAGGACCGGCAGGGTTGGACCGGTCTAGGGTTGGCCCAAGGTTGACCCTAAACTAATACTCACCCCTAGTCAACACGTTCATTGAAATAGTTGGCAAAACCAGGACAACTTCATACTATTGAAATTGTTTATTTCCAAAAAGATATCAAAACGGATCACTAATCCAAGACCAAAATAATATTTGGAGGACTCTTCAGAGGAACATTGCATTGTCCAAGATAATTAGAAATTTAAAGTAATTTGAAGTTGCATCTAGATTGATCTCTATCTTTTAGTTTTCGCTTAATTTAAATTTGGTGACTCACACAATTATGTCTTAAACTTTTGAAAAATAGTTTAAACTTCGATAGGAAAGCCAATTTTTTTTTTCAATTAGAAATGTAAACAACGTGCCCAAAGTTTAGTTGGATGAGTAAGGCTCGATATACTAGAATTTACCTACAAATTTTTTGATAAAACTAAAAAATTAGTGTGGGAAATGTAAGTTTTAAATTTCATGTGATGATAATCTTAAATGTTGCAAAAAAAGTAAAAGTTATTTGATAGTAATTGAAAATTCATAGCTCAATATTATTGGCTTCTTACCCAATAAAATACAATGATGATTATTGGTAGATTCGCAATTAGCAAGATTTTCATTATCATCAATTGTTTTTTTTCCTGTTAAAAGAATCCCCTCCCTTACTTATCACATTAAGTGAATTTTTAACTTAAGAGATTTTTTTGAAGCCTAAGGTTTCTTTTATTTGCGAAAATGAATGATTTGAAAATAGTTTTCTAAAAATGACCGTTTATATCGATTAAAATTATTAGCTAATGAAAAATATTTTCATTACCAACAACAAATAATGTATAAATATCTCGTGAACAACAGAAATATTTTTCGTTTATTTATTTTTATAAACGATATAAATGGTCATTTTTAGAAAAAAAAAATTCACATCATTCATTTTGTGTGAAGCCACCCTTCTCATGTGGGAAGGGAGAATCCCCACCTTCTCGGGGGGAGTTAGGATGCGAACAATTTAATTTCAGGTGTGAATTTCGACTCTCACGTCCTGTAAGGAGATAAAGGGAAAAGTCTAAGAATAAGTGATAAAATAAGAGTACGGTAGGACCGATAAAAAAAAAATGAAGCCTCAATTAGTTAAGGTTATCAAAAAAGTATACCCTCATTAAATGCTAATCCTTCAAATTTAGCACTAGGGTTATGAAACTATTATCAATAGACAACACGGCAAATACAACGTTAGGTATTTAAACGGATTATTCTAAACAGTTTGTCATTGTCGAAAGTTTCTTCATAATCTATCCTCATGATGATATGATGGTTGTAGTCTAGGTTGCACGGATACGGACACGCGACACGCGACACGTCATTTCTCAAAAATTGAGAATTTCGACACGTTCCAACACGTTATATATTAAATAAATATTTTGATATATAAATGCATAAATAACTAAATAATAATAATAATAAGAGCCTAGAATTAATCTATACTAAAAACATTAATCCTACATTTGTTAATATTATGTATTGTTTTAATTTGACAAATTCAACTACATTTCATTGTAATAATCCATAAAACTTGGAGAAAAAAACAAGTAATCCACGTTCCACTAGTAAATTTAAAATTTAACAATAAAAAAAAATAATCAACATTCCATCATCAAATATAACAAAAAATTATTCATCCACATTATCCATTTCTTCTGAAAAAAGAAAAGAAAAGAAAAGAAAAAAGAAAGAAAAGAAAGAAAAAAAAAGACTCCATCTCCGACTCATCAAGTGAAAAATTTGCAACTTCAAACACCCCAACATCTTCAAACGAGTATTGGAAATTTGTTTTAGCTTTTATTTTTTAAATTTTTTTCATATATTTATATTTAGACCCCAGAAGTTTTAGAAATTTGTAAAAATAACCCGTGCGTGTCGAAGTCACGTGTCGGAATTTCCGACTCGTGTGTCAGAGCGTGTCGAAGGTAGTTGACCGCGTGTCGGATTTTCTGACACGCTTTGATCGCGTGTCAGAACGTGTCGGAGCGTGTCGGACACGTGTCGGAGTGTTGGACACAACACGAGGGATTCCGGAGAGTGTCCGTGCAACCTAGGTTATAGTTACCTACTTATCCACGACGTGAGATATCTCTTGAGAGAAATTTTTATCCACTAGTGATGTTCGCAAATAAAAATTCCATTTAAATTATTGGGACCCACAAGGTATTTGCGTAATTTTTTCAAAATCATCTAATATATAGATTTCTGGATAACGGCATGATATGTATTTGAACTTCAACATTACGATTAATCCTAGGCTCCCGATCGAAAAAATCTTAAACCTATTTTCATCGATGTTATTGAATTGCTACTGATTATACACATTGTCCTCAACGTGTCCTTCACGTCATAATCTCTCTCTAGTGCCATTGAACTTGACCGATACCACTACCACGCCACCGTGCCCACTATAATCGCCAACCCAAATAGCACCTCTTGACTCGACCACCACAGCTACTGCCACACTCTAATCTCCACACCATGACCACCAGGCAGACCCCAACACCAAAATCACCATTGGCCACCACTACACCCGTTCCCTCCGTCCCTCTCTAGTGCCATCTCGCCTTCACCGCGCCAAACTTAACCCACGCCACTACCATAATCGCCAACACAAATACCACCACTTGACCTAGCTACTAGGGGGTGTCAACGGTTCGGTTCGATTCGGTTTTTTTGAAAAATCGAACCGAACCGAACCGTTAGGAAAACTTCCGAACCGAACCAAATGAGACCCGAACTGAATACGAACCCAACCGAAATTTCGGTTCAGTTCGGTTCGATTCGGTTTTTCGGTTTTTGATTTTCAGCTTTTAGTTTTCGGTTTTTGCATTTGTTTTTTTTTTCGTTTTTTTTTGTATATATTTTTCGTTTCCAAAAAATAAACTCTTATTGGTTTGTTGATTCGGTTCGGTTCGGTTCGGTTAACCGATAATTTTTTTTTTTGATTTTTAATGAGAACCGAATCGAACCAAAACCAAACCGAAAAAACCGAATTTTTCGGTTCGGTTCGATTCGGTTTTCATTTCGGTTTTTGACACTCCTACTAACTACCACTGTTGCCACCATTCTCTAATACCCACGCCACGACATTTGAGAAAATGGAATCTCTCGTGTACTCGAGGTTGTGAGACCTCAAAACAATATATGTTGCGACATCAAAATAACATGACGGCCTTGGTTAAAGCCAATTTGAGAAGTATGATAATTTCGGGCATCTAACATCAAATTAGTTGCAAAAAACTTCAAAAGCTGAACTTAGATTAGCTTTTTTTTTCTTTAAAAGTGTATGGGAAATTGAAAATTTTAACTGGGCATTTGGCTTTGAAGAACAAGACTTACTGTCAACACGATCTCGATGAATTGGCATCCACATATGTGTGCACTCTCCCGGGAGTAATTATTACATGCTTACAAATAAGGTGTTGACTTAGATGGTAAGGGCATTTACTCCTTTCTTTATGGCCTTGGATTTAAGCTTTTTTCAGGAGCACTTCATGAGTAAAATCTTGAATGCACCATATTAGGTTTGGAGAATATGCCTTTTAAGATAGCTGA
This sequence comes from Eucalyptus pauciflora, assembly GCA_007663325.1. NCBI lineage: Eukaryota > Viridiplantae > Streptophyta > Magnoliopsida > Myrtales > Myrtaceae > Eucalyptus > Eucalyptus pauciflora. Next base: position 507,106 of record VMYD01000012.1, read on the forward strand.
ATTAATTGAGGTGTGCAAAAGTTGTCTTTTACAAAATGGGAGTCCTTATTGAGTGGCTACACTTAATGAGTGGCTACACACATGTGAGTGTAGAGGAGTATATAGCTAAAGTTTTTAAAATCTATCCATCTTGGCCATCATCCAATTTCAAATTTTAATGTTGGCAAAAAAAAAAAAATCTCAAGGATTGGGTGATCCCCTTTAACCGCAAAGTTGACGTGCCAATTAGGGGAAAAATCGAGGGTCATTAGGATCTATTTTATTTTAAATTATTCAATGTTTTTCCAAAGTTTGGGCTATCACAAGTTGACTTCTATTTCATGCGACACAGCCAAAATATTTGAAAACACATCTAGTAAAATATTAATAATTTTTCCCTAACTTTAAAGATTTAGATAATATTTTGAGTCGTCGGAGCTGTGAAATTTTAATTCGTTTTCCCAACTTTTGATGACAACACCTCATACCTTTGCCCCCACTATGTTCAGTTGAACTGTCCAAATTGAGTTGGCGGTCTGCATAATTAAAGCAGTGGACCATAAAGGGGGACAGAGACCAAAAAATAGAAAATAAAATGGCACTAAGGAAAAGGATGAGATCCCTTTTGCGGATAACTCACTTGTCAAGATATTTCGAGTGAAATATTTTTTTTTAAATATAATCGCTTGAAATAATTAATCAATAAAATATTTTTTTCATTATTAATAAACATTTTGATATATAATAAAAATATTTTGCATTCATTTATTTTTATAAATAATACATTCAATTATTTAAAATTATACACTTTCCAAACCATTCATTTTTCGCTAAAATAAACGCAAACTAAAGTATATGGATCAAAATGGAAATCTCCTAGCTTATATAATTTCTTCAATATTTAAATTCCAACAACAACTTATAATCTCTCTTTAACTCATCATTTTTTTTAAAAAAAAATAGGTAAATGCAAGTTATTTTTCTTTGGATTTTTGCTTTCCTTTAACCGTGTGACAAAGTGCATAGGGCACCATTTTAAACCTTTTTAGCTATGTTTCCTCCTCGACGATGGACTAGAGTTATGGTGTCCAAGGCTATTTATGGGTCACCTCCATCTTAGTCATCATTTATATTTGTATCTTAGTTGTCATTTTTGCCATGGTATCTTGACTCTGAAGACATCTCTCCTCTTAAATGTAGATCACGTCAATCAGATAAGAAAAACCTCATCCTATATATTTTACATTAAGACATTCCTTACATTATCAAATTGAGACTAAGTGAATCTACAGGATAATTATCCAAAAAGTCTTGAATTTATTGTATGGCATCCTATTAGATTTTAAACCTTTTAATTGTGCTCATTTTAGTCTTAAACATTCTGAAAATTTGTTAATTTAATTATTTCCATTAGTCTGGCAGGAAATCACTAATATGGACATCAGTCAACTCTTTTTTATAGTGTCTCTTGCGTCTTTGGTTGGATTTTTCTTTTGGGTGTAGCCCTTGACCCTTGACTTAAGCCACCTTGAGAGCCGGGAACTTCTGAATTTCTCATAAACTAGAACAACATACTCATGTTGTCAATAAAGTCAAATATCATAAATAAAATTCATAGGGTAATTACAAAACTTACGTTAAAAAGTCATTCTAGTATTGAAGTCTGTATAAAACCCATAATCATATTGTCATATACTTTCGCCAAGAGCCCCTCTTATTCGATGTGGTACCTCAATTTAAGTAGCCTAAGTAACTTTTGGAGTTGGTCCAAAGCTAAACTTTCCCAAAAACAAGGACACGACTTATTAGATAGACGCCCCACATAGGCAACAACAATGGAGGTCCCAACATGGATGACAACAATCACTCAACCATGGACAACAACAATGACAACACATAAATCAACAACTCCAATTTTACCATCGCACGACTTAGCCATGCCTGCACCTACGATCCCAATTTTACCCTTTCAACCCCAGTTTTTCCTCTCTCGAGCCGTAATTTTCTCTTACAAACCCTAATTTTTCCCTCCAATTGAGCAACATAGAGAGAGAAACACACCTTATGAAGTGTGAGCAAAGCGAGGGGAGGCATGTAACGACAAGCGCGCGATAGGGAGAGATAGGGAGAGATGTGACCAGGCCAACCTTTTTACTCAAGTTCGAACATTGGCGTGTCTTGGCAAATTCTTAAATTGATTGGGGGAACAAAAGCTGCGTGAAAATGGAGGCTCGCGTTGTGTTTAGGGCATGGGTTTTTTGCAGACTCCGTAGAAGAAGCTCATCCACACGCGAAAGTGGCCCACCCCAAGGAGTATCCATGGAAATGCGAGAGCACGGCGGCCAGTACGATCAATGACTCGCTCACGTCCAACGATGACTTCTTCTTCTTCTCCTCTCGCTCGTCTCTCCAGAATTTCTGCTACAGCAAAAAACACTAATAGCTTCCTGTTCAATCGATCAACCGATCAATCACCTCCCTCCATGTCACACTGCTTGATTTCACAAATGATTCTCTCTTTTCGACATTACTCAACTCTTTTCTTGAATTAGAATTATGAACTTTGCTAGCATTACAATCTTTGGATTACCGTGAGAGTAACAATATATTATGAGTCACAATTTTTAAAAAAAATAGATCTTATAACAATTTCTAATTATTTATTTTTTATCTTTTTAAAAACACAAAATAGACTGTTATTCTCATTAAGAGTGATTGGGTCCAGAGTGGGTAGGGCCTGGATCTGGACCTTATACTCGACCATATTATAACCGGTTCCTCTTTTTTGGACCATGTATCCGACTCTGTTTATATTGGACCATGTATCCGACCCACCTTGTTTTTCCGATCCGATTATAAGGTCAACCCTCTTTCCACTAAAACTTGTTTTGCAATCTTCCAATATCTTATACAATTTCGAATTTTATATTAATACACGAGAAAATAACGTAATCCTCCTAATTTGTATCGAAATATTAAGAACTTGTAATAAATAAATACATGAACTTTTTGACTAAACAAAAAATTAAGGATCCACAGGGCTAATTATAATAAACAAAACCATAAGGCAAAGAATTAGCAACAAACATGGGTCTAATATTAATCTTATTTCCACAACTACTATATGAAGCTACTCATTTATGCAAACATAACTCCTCATACAAAAGAGAAATTAGGTGAGCCGATCCACGTGGTACACAAGAATTTGGCGGTGATGAACACCGTTCATCCATCGGACGATGCGAGAGGGAGCCGATGAGGGAGGGAAGCAAGTGAGGAAGAGGAACAACGAAGGAGGACGGTCGTGCATGTTTGAGAGAGCCAAGAGGAAAAATACCATGTGATTGTGGGAGTAAGAATAGAAATAAGGGGAAAAAAAAGGTTTTGAACCTATACTTATAAAACCGGTTCCCAAACGGGTCCGGGAATCGATTCCTAGGTGGATAATTAAGTAGACCCAGTTCCCGGACCGGTTTAAACTGGTTTCAAATTTTGGGAACCGGATCCCAAATCAGTTTTAATGGGAACCAGTTCCCGACCCTATTTTCCAGGTGGGCTGGTCCAGTTCCCGGGTATACCCGATCCGGTTGCACACCCTTAATTCTCGTAATAAATTAAGAACAGTTATATAAACATTTTTTTAGTATCACTGGACAAAGGTTTGTCTTCGATTGGTGCTTCTTCTTTGCATACAAGCACTGGGGCTCCTAATTTATAAGATTGTAATTATCTTAAAAGGTCGGGAAGTTCAGTGCTTCCATGAAAAGAGGTTTCATCAACTCTTTTCATTGAAGCCGATGCCACTGTTGATTTGCATTAAGGGCAAGCAGAAGAATCGGACCGAGCCGGAAACTAGATCGAACTGACCGGTTCCGAGCAATATCCTTCCTTAAAATTGGAATCAGTGAGTATCCACGAACCTCCCCAGAAGGTAATTTTAATGTGGCCGATTTCTCCTCTTTTGCAATTAGTTTCATTTTAGTACCCGTTGCTTTAGCTAATTATCCACAATTTTCAAGTGTGATTCCTATGTTATGTATGACAATGTCTAGGGCATATCGGTTGAAGTAAATTCTTACTTTTGATAGAATTCCCGATTTTAACTCATTGACCAGGTCCGGACCGATGTGCATAATTCTGATCATGACAAGACTAAAAACACTAGTTACTAAATGCAAAAGTGGATACACTAATTGCCTCTTCTTCTTTTTTTCTTTTTTTTGGGTCTTCCTTCACTCGCGCGCCGCCTCTCTCTCTCTCTCTCTCTCCCTCTCGCCTCGCGACGCTCCCTCTCAGACCCTCAGTCACGCCTCCGGCAGCCTCGCGCACGACGCGCCACCCTCTGCGGCGGACTTCGCCGGCGATCTTCTCTCCAGGTTTCCATCAACTCTTCCTTCTCCTCGTTTCGCTTTTCCTGTTCGCTCGTTGAAGAGGGCTGCTGGGTTTTTCTCTAATTTCTCGTTTGCTTGTTCTGTTTTGCTCCTCCTCTCTCGCTCTCGCTTCAGCTCCAGTGATCATCTTTAGCATTCCTCGAATTCTCTGCGTTCGAACTTTGCGCACACGTATTGATATGGTTTCCTCTGTCAGTGGATTCGATTGTCTTTTCAGTGATTCGAATCGGCTGCAAAAGAGAGAGATTGAAGAATTATTTTTGCAGGAATTTCAATATCCATTCTACCCATTTGATGATCCTGCGTTTGTGATTCTTGCTGCTATTTGAGTTCCCGATATTCGTCTATCTTTGCTCCTTCCTTCAACTTGGAATTGGCATTACCTTTACTGTTAGCTAAGTCTTTTGTTCTGTCCTATTTTTATTTTATCTTCAATGTGTGTATGGCAATTGTACCGGGGTATGCAACTTTGGGTAGTGGCAAGGCAATTTGGTTGACTGGATTGTTTGGATTGGTCTTTAATAGATCTTATTCGAAGTGGTAATTCGCTTCGTGCCTCTGCGTACTTTGAAGGAACTTTTCACATTGTGAGTGCGAATCCTTATTTTCTAGAGAGAGATGGAGGAGAGGAAATCGCCAGCGCAGGCGCAGCAGCAGCAACAGCAGCAACTGCTGATGCAACACCAGCAGCAACGGCAGCAGCAGCAGTTCTTGCTCCTCCAGCAGCTGCAGAAGCAGCAGCAGCAGGCGGCCGCCATGTCACGGTTCCCGTCCAACATCGACGTGCACCTCCGCCCTCCAGGGCTCTCCCAACGCCAAAATCAGCAGAACCCTACTGTCTCCGCCCCTAACTTGCAGCACCAACAGCAGCAGCAGCAACAGCAGCTGCAGCAACAGCAGCAGCAGCAGCAGCAGCAGAAGCAACAGCAGAACCAGCAATCGCAGCAGCAGCAAAAGCAGCAATTGCAGCAGCAATCGCAGCAGCAGCAGCAGCAGCAGCAGCAGCAGCAGCAGAAAGTGATTCGACCAGGAAATCAGGTGGAATTGCAGATGGCGTACCAGGATGCCTGGCGTATTTGTCACCCAGACTTCAAGCGCCCCTTCTCTTCTCTCGAAGATGCCTGCAACAGGTTGTCCCCTCTCTCTCACTATCCGAGATGTTAGGTTGTTCTAGTCTTTTCAAGTATTTCTTTTGGTTGTGAAAGTTGATGAGAAGAAATGGAGACAGTCCAAGTGAGGAAAGTACATTCGACTACGATGCAGTAAATATAGCACCTTGCACAAGAAATTAATTAGCTGTGATAATGACCTGTGCACTAATTTGCTCCGACTGTAAATCACTCTGTATGCTGTAGATTCATTTGACTACAATCCAAGCAGGTGCTTCTTACACAAGTGACATTTGATGTTCAACTAGAAATCTATAGTTTAAGTAATCTGGGCATTAACTGTCTTTAGTGGATCAATAGGGAAAAATATACTGGTTTGAGTGGTTCATGTCGGCATGAAAAGAGGTGGATCTAGTAATGGTTGCTTAGCAAGAGCAAGTGTTTTGATTTAGATATGAATCCTTGTCTTGCTTCTGGTCTGTTCTGCTCTCTTTTGTTCAGCCAGTTTTCAGGTCTTGTGTCAGGAACTTAGATAGTTAGGATAAAGGAGGAGTCTTATGTTGCTATCTTTGGAGGGCAGTGTCTATATGGACAGTGCGAGGAGCAGTGCAGCAGAGTTTGCTGTTCAGGCAGATAGGGTATCAGGATGGACTTGCATATTCTTCCTTAAGGGGATGCAGCCATAGGCCTTAGACAGTGACACTCAAAGATAGTGTCCCTTGAGAAAGACCGTTGTTTACATAATTTCCTGTACTGGCGTCTGAGTACAAGGAGCTGCTTTAGATTTCAGGCTTTGTCAATAACCCTTTTTCTGTGGGGCAGGTTGCTACCTTACCATGTGATAGCAGATTATGAGGCCGAGGAAGACGACAGAATCCTTGATTCTGACATGACAGGTCAGATGCCTTCTCGTTCACAACAATGGGATCATAGCATTGCGGCCAAAGTAGCAGAGTTTGCTTCGACATTTGAGAAACAGGCCCTTGCATTCAACATAATAAATAACAAACGAGCTTTAGGAGAGTTCCGCTCCGAGGAGAGGTTGATGACTGAGCAGTTGCTGTTTCAAGAGGAAAAAGGGGCAATGCTGGAATTAAGGGCTGAAATTGAGTTGAGAGAGAAAGCTGGGAGGGAGGCTCAGTTGCGCATGATGGCGATGGCACAGGCAGAGCAAGCTAGAGTTGGGCCACAGGCTCATGCTGAAATGATGGCTCGAGGCCCTATTAGGGAAAATGCTCGCGGATCTCAAGACAATGATATTCCTATGAATCATGACTTGGAGGAGCAGGAAAAGGGTGTTAACCCGGACGAGATGATCAATGGGTGGGCAAATAATGGACAGAGAGACGAGAAGGAACCATCTGAAGATTTCTTAAACGATGAAGAGACTGACAATGGTGAGACTGCCATGCAGAGCGATTGGCGTGAAGTTGGTGAATTTGATTTAAATGCTAGATAAACATGGACAAGAAGAAGATCATGTTGTAGCATTCTTTCGATGATATGATGTACTTTTGCTGGAAGAATGCCTTGGTTGAATAGGAAAGAATATGAACCACACAGCCATTTCTATCATAGTCTTCTTGTTTTCTAACTTCTTCGATTCTACTTCTTTCTTGTTAATTTAAATGGCTTCCTGTTTTGACCATCAGAGGGAGGCATTCCTTGACAAAACTCCCTGCTCTGGTTCGTTTCTCTTTAATCCCCTTCCTTTTTTCCCCCTGTTTGTTGAATTTATGTCCTTGCATAGATTTTTGATTCTGCTCTTTTGGTCATTTCTGTTCTCGTGGAGGTGGTGGCTTGAATTTGTTTTCTTTTCATTTGGAGCCGGCTTCCATGTGTATCAGGATGACAACTTTGCAGGATAATGTCATCTTCAAGTGATGGAGCCGAACTTGACACCATGAATGATTTTTGTTTCTTAATAATGTTTTGCTGGTTTTCATTGGCTTGAGCCTCAAAATAAACAGACGCTGTGAAAGCACATGATACAATCCCCCCGTCTTTCAAGTTCGTTCTTCTGTCTAAGTTCGTGAGATAAGTGATTGAATGCTAAATCTGGGAGATAAGTTCCTTTGGGAGGGAAGAGACCCAGGAGGAACAAAGTATTGCTAAACAACAGATGATGGGCCTGAGCACATTGACCTGCGCAGCTTCTAAGACCGCATATTTTCCACGCACTGCATATATTCTTTGGTCTTTCAAGCACTTGAAATCATCCCAACTCCCAAGCAAATCCACTCTGATGCTGAGATTGAACAGAAATCTTTAAGATCCATGTGCCATCCGTAATCAAACATCAGATAATGAGGTTCCTGCATGAGACCTCCTCGGTCAGCATGCGTTGGCATGGGCTTGGGCCGACTCCATAGAAGCCCATCAGCACACAGAAGTGGCCCGGCCCAAAGAGTATCCACGGAATTGCGAGAGCATGGCTGCGGGTGAGATCGATCGCTTGCTCGCGTCCCACGGTGACTTATTCTTATTCCCCTCCTGCTCATCCTCCAGATTTTCAGCTACTCTGCCACAACGAAAAATCACAGTCGCTTCCAGTTCTTGATCGATCGGCCGATCAATCACCTCCCTCCATGTCACGCTACTCGATTTCACAAATGGCGCTCTCTACCGCCGCCCGAGTAGAGTCCAAATCCCTATTTTCTCCAGCCGTCGCCGCCATCTAATAAGGAGAGAAGGCGATGACCATCAGTCCCCCCCCTTGAAGATGGGCCCGTTGACCGAGGGATGATACACGACACCAGCCCATATAAAAATTTGATTTCGGGCTTTATTGGGCCATGAGTTCCAATCTTCGGCCCAAGTTCTAGCTTTGCCATCGGCGCCACTGTTCCTGCTCCAACGGCCGCCGTGAGGTTTTCGAAATTCAACCTTCGAAATGCATTCAAAGATGGGGGTTGGGATTGTGGATAATGAATGATGGCTTGTTTTTTGTTTTGTCTAGGATGTAATCATCAGATTATGACAAGACAACCTGAATTTAGTTGTCGTCGGTGTTAATTCAAAAGCATCTCGAGATCACTTTCCACTCCCAACGTCTCTCCATGCATGTTTCCCTCCACTCCTGGAGGAATTAACGACTGGTAGGTAAAAAGCAAAAGCTCATGATTATGAAAGTCAAACTCATGATTACTTGTGAAGACATTCTTTACTTGGAGAACGATTTCTTTTGAAAGGTATATGTCGGTAAAAGATGCACGAGCCCGGTTTCATGCGAAGTTCCTTGTTAAATGATATTGGGACAAAAAGTTTAATGGGAATATTTCGATATTCTAGATAAACATAAAATCTCATATTGATATTTCAAAGTTATTATCGAATTAGTATTCTATAAAACTGACCAGTATAATTTCCTCCGAAAAAAGTTTAAGCTTTGAAAATGAGTACTGTATTTCGACTTTGTTACCAACTATAACAACTCTTAGAAAACCGCCTCCAACCACTTTAAAGTGTTGTGATTTGTAAATCCGAGTAACCAAACACACGAGCGACAATGTTCCGCTGCACAATTACAACACAACAAACACTAGGTGTGAACGGTTCTAGGTTCTTAAAACCTATCTGTTGAAATAGATTTTCTAATTTTTGGAATCCAAAAACTACCTTGTATATCCAAAAATCTAGAACTTACCTTCTCACGGGTCTCAGGGTCAGTTTAAAAGTCTATGGAGATTCCACTTGTAATCTTAATTGAACTATTATAATGAATCATCAATTTTAATGATCACCACTTGTTACATTCCACTTATCACAACTCACATTTAAACATAAAAAAAATTATAAAATATTAAAAAGAAAAAAGTCTCAATCATGAATATGTCGAACATGGAAGCTTAAAGAAATGTTTTCATATCATATGCTTATCATTAGACGTCATAAAATATCACAAGATAGGCAAACATATATAGCAAAAAAAAAAAAAAAAAACACAAAGACTTGTTCCATGTTCTAGATTCCAAGTTCTCAATTCCATTTACCCTTTGAAAAGAATTCGGAACCTACTTACATATCCTAGAACCCAGAACCATGCTCACCCGAACAAGCATGGCTATATTGAAAGTTCACAAAGTGATGTGGCAGATTGCAATTGCGAGATGAAATATATAAAAGTATACAACTATCATTTTTATATACTGATTTTGTATATAAAATTGTAGTTTACTTAGCACTATTCATCTGTTTTTATCATTGTTAATAAATGTAGTAAGCTTAAACCATATATAGTTGATTTCATCTACATTTGCCGTGGTTCATGCGTACCTCTGGACTATGAAAAACTACTTAGCCCATTGTCAGCACGTTCACTGAAATAGTTGGCAAAAGAAGACAACTTCATATTCATACAATTTCTTAACTGTTTATCGTCAATACACTGTGCAAGATAATTAAAAATTTAAAGTTACGTTTGGATTGATCTCTATCTCTCAGTTTTTGCTCAATCTAAATCTGGTGAGTCACACAATTTGACTTTTTTTTTTTTACTTCAAACACCTTTAACTATCATGATATATGAATGTTTGTGGCATAAATTGGCAAACAATTTTTGTGATGGCTTAAATTTTGAAAAATATTTTAAAAGCTGATTTTTTTTTTTTCCTTTTACCGAAATGTAAACAATGTGCCCAAAATTTAGTTGGATAAAACTAAACAAAGGTGTTGGAAATGTGAGTTCTAAATTTTTTGTGTTGATAATCTTAAATGATGCAAATAGATATAAAAGTTATTTGATAATAATTGAAAGTTAATGTTTCAATATCATCGACTTCTTTCCCAAGACAGTCATCAACTCATCATCATTAGTAGATCCGTAATGGGTAAGATTTTCATTATCAATAATTTTTTTTAAAAGAATTCCCTCCCTTACTTATCACATTAGGTGAATTTTTCACTTAAAGAGAGTTTATTCGAGCCTAAGTTCCTTTTGTTTCGAAAAAAATTAATAATTTACAAAAAATTTTCGAAAAATAGTCATTTGAAATATTTAGTCAATAAAAATATTTTTTTTTATTGTTAACAATTTATGTATAAATATTTTCGTTAACGTGAATGTAGTTTTCATTTAGTTATTTTCATAAGCGATATAAGTGATCTTTTTTAGAAAAAAACATTTTTATAATTATTCATTTACCACGATACAAATGGAGCCTAAATTAGTTAAGGTTATTCAACAAGTATAATCTCATTTGGTGTTGAATTCTTAATTTTCAGCACTTAATAGGATTATTAAACTAACCATCGGTGGACAACATGGTAAATATGATGGTTGTATTTAAATGAATTATTTTGAAAAGGTTGATAGCGACAAAAAGTTTTTCCACAAGATGTCGTCAGTTATTTAAACGGATCATTCTGAAAAGGTTGACAGCGACGAAAAGTTTCTCCACAAGATGTCGTCATTGATCACAAGATGGTTGTAAATACTTACTACTTCACTAACCAATTTACCCAAGGTGCTAGATGCCTCCCGAGAGAAAATTTCCTTGACTGATGATGTTCGCAATAAAAATTCTATTTAAATAATTGAGACCCACAAACTATGCGCATAAATCATCTAATAATAGATTTCTAGATAACGGCATGATATGTATTTGAACTTTTACCTAACATTCAATCCTAAATCTTTTTTTTGTATTAATGTTACTAAGTTGCTACTGATTGTACACATTGTTATCTGCGTCAAAATCGTTGTTTCTAGTGTCATCTCTTCTTCGATGCCGTTGAACTTGACCAATATCACTACCACGCCACACACCACCATAATCGCCAACACAAATAAAACCACTACCATAATCTTTGACACAAACACCACCACTCGACTCGGCTGCCAATCTTGCTACCATGCTGTAATACGCAAGCCACAACTTCAAACATCAATACCACCATCGACTGCCACTACCTTTACAACCCATGCGACCATCGGCAGTTAGTGGCATGTGTCTTAAATTCGAGGTTGCAACTTAAATTTGAGGCCATGTGACTCATGTATTTAAGGTTGTGAGACCACAGAATAGGGAAAAAAAAACTGAGGGTCTATTAGGATTTGTTTTATTTTAACTTATTCAATATTTTTCCAAAGTTTGCTACCATCACAAATTGTTAAAAATATATGCAAATAAATTCCTATAAAAATTTTCCTGACTTGAAAGATTTAGATAATATTTTGAGTTCGGAAAGCTGGGAAATTTTTATTTCGTTTTCCCCACTTTTGATGACAAGACCTCATTCCTGGGCCTGAACTATATACCGTTGAATTGTCCAAATTGAATTGGCGGTATCCATGACCAGAGCGGTGGACCAGACACTGGGGACAGAGACAAGAAAACGTGGGACTAAGGAAAAGGATATGATTCCCTTTTTTGCCGGATCTGATTGGCAGTTACTCACCTGTCCTCATGTCTTGGGAATAGTCTGCCCTTTCTCTCCGGATTCCGCAGCTACATACTCTCTCTCTCTCTCTCTCTCTCTCTCTCTCTCTCTCTCTCTAAGTAATTTTAGAGAAAATCACTTTTTTTTTAGAGAAAGTCCTCCTTTTTTTTTTCGGTCCTCATGTAATTAGGAGCTTTCACTTTTGCTCCTTAATATTCGGTTTTGTTATACTTGTAGTCCTCATATTTTTCTCCGCTGACAATTCAGCTCTTTCCACCAAATATCCATTCAAAACATGATGAAATTGTCGAGTCGACACTAGCAACTAGCAAACCACATATCTTAAGTGCAAGCCTCTAAAAGTACATTTTCAGTCCCTGTGCTTTATAAAGTGTTCAAATTTAGCCCATGCATTTCTTTTTGCAACAATATTAGTCCTCGTATCCGTTGATTGATGAGATTCTAAGCACAGCTAATTAATGTCACCATTCTTAATGAAACTTATTAAGTCCTTAAAGTTAGTCATGATGGTTTTATAAGTAGTAATTGAAGAAAATTTTAACTAAGCTATCTAACATTCAAGGGTTAGAAGTATTTCTTGGATACCTGAAGGTGATTTTCGCAATTTTGATGAAGTTAAGGTCCCTATTTGAAAATTTTCAAAACATGAAAGTTGAAGGTGATGATCTCATCTTTCTTTTGACATTAGTTTTGTTGAAATTGATGCACTTTTGATTGTTCAAGGAACCCGATTAGTGGTGCCGACTTATTCGCACCTAAGTTCTGGAATTTATTTCCCAAGAATGTCAAACCTGTTTCAAAATTTCAATAAAATTGAGGTCCTTGTTTGCCATAATTCGAAACATGAAAACTTTTCTTTAAGCACTCATTTGCAATTACATAATTTTTTGTCCTTGATTGCAAAAGATTGAAATGAACTGACTTGTTTTATGTTGATTAAGTGAGCCATCTTGGTTCACTTCACATTTTTTGATTATATGAGAAACAAGATCTTTAGCCCTAAATGCATGCAACTTTATTCTCTTCGCATGTGGTTCACTCCCATGATAGGTCTAAAATTTGGTTATCAATAGTGAGTGAAAGTTGTGTTTAGAATATTTAAAAGTTATTCACTTTTTTTCTTGAAGTAGTCCTAAATACGTCTATATGGATTTGAACCGAAAGTGAGGATGTTGTTGTTTAATATAGTGAAATTAATCTTATAGGAACCGCCAATTAGTAGTTTGCCATATACTCCGAATGGAAATGTAACGAAAGTAATTAAGTTTTCATTGAAAATTAGGATTAGTTTTGTCAATGAAACAAAGCGTAGGACTTAATTTGTTAATTCTTGATCCGTTTTAGCAGCTTCGACACGTAGCTCACCGCACATGTCAATAGCTGGGTGTTGACTTAGCAATTTCTGACAAATTTTGAATGGAAAATTTGACACAACAAGTTATATTGTCTCCGTAGAATAGTACGAAGACTAAAACTTTAAATAAAATATAAAGATCAAAAGTAAAAACGTCCATGAACTGCAAGGACAATGATGTAATTTCTCAGATATTTAGATCATCACAATAACTTATAATCTCTCTATTTAGCTCTATTCGTTTTTCGGAAAATGAACGATTTATGAAACATTTTCCTAAAAATAATTACTCATATTGCTTGAAATAATTGATCAATAAAAATACTTTATTATTGATAATTATTTATGTTTAAATATTTTCTTGGACAATTAAAATATTTTTCATTCGTTCATTTTTATATGTAATATAAGATATCATTTTTAAGAAAAATATTTTGTAAATCATTCATTTTTCATGAAACAAACACACCATTTATCTCTTTTTTTGTCTATTTCTTCTTCTTCTTTTTTACGGTAAATGCACATTGTTTTTGGGGAAAATTCTAAATAAGGAACTGGAGTGCCTTCATTTTTTCAAATAAGGGCTCGAAGTGGATCTTATGTCAAATAAGACTCTAAGATGATCATGGTTATTTCAAATAAAGGCCCGACCTTGCTAGTCGTTGGTTGGTTAGATATTCCAACCGGTCAAAGAGCTTTTTCTTTCTAATACAATTTTGATTTTAAATTTTTATTATTATTTTCCTTTCTTTTCTCTTTTTTGTTTTTTTCTTTTCTTTTCGGTGAGGGCCGATAGCCGTGGGTAGGGGCTAGCGGCCATTGGTAAGGGCTAGCGAGGACTCGACAACTCTCATTGTCGACCACTAGTAAGGGTCAGCAAGAGCTTGCTGACCGCAAGCAATGCCACCCTTGCCAAATCTGGCGAGAAATTGGCCTTGCTTGAGGTCGTCGATCATTGGTAAGGGCTTGGGAGGGCTTGGCAACCCTCATCAACTGCTACTAAGGATCGGCAAGGGCCTACAAGCCCTTGCTGGCCGCTAGCGAGGGCCTGCCTAGGGCCAACGAGGGCGACCACACCTAGGGTGAGGGTCGACTTTGCCTGGGGTTGGCAATCCAACGAAGGTCACCCTCACCTAGGTCTCTTTGGGAATAGCCGATGGCCAGCCGGCCACCAACGAAGAATGAAGACAAACCAATAAAAAGGAAAAATAGGTAAATGACGGAAATGCCCTTATTAGCCAGATCAGAAAATCAAGCTCTTATTTGAAACAGACATAACCATTTCAAGCTTTTATTTGAAGTAAGATCCACTTTAGGCATTTATTTGAAATAATGATGACACTTCGGGCTCTTATTTGAAATAAGGTCCACTTCGAACTTTTATTTGAAAAAATGAAGGCATTTTAAGTTCTTATTTACTATTTTCCCTGGTTTTTATGTGGATCATGGCTTTTACTAAATCGGGACAATGTGGGCTCCCCACAAGGCTCGAGCTTGGCTTCCATATTGCACTTGGGGATGCTCAGGTAGAATTCCTCAAGGCCAAGTGGAGCTGGTCTACCTTGACCCGACCCGTACACGTCCTAGGTCACCATTTTAACTATATTTCCTCCTCAATAATGGAATAGGGCTCTAATGTTCAAGGCTATCTATAAGTTTCACCTCCGTCGTCCGTCATCTATAGCCGTCATCTTAGCCGCAATATCTTGACTTTGAAGTTATCTCTCCTCGTAAAGGTAGAGCAAGTCCATCAAATAGAAAAAGCCCGCGTCCTATCTGTATTACATTAATACATACAAAAAGGGCATTACATTATCAAATTGAGACTTGTGATATATTCATAAGTGGTCAACGTATATTCAAAAAGGATTGAGATCATTTAAAATCAGTAGGTATTGACATATCACCATCCACAATCATCACAACCTCTATTGGCCAAGTGATTGAGACCACTTTGACTTCTAATTTTATATGTCAAGTGACATTGGCTAAAAGTATCACCTAAAGGTGGTCAATAGGTGATTTCTAGAAACTTGATTGAATATTGCGGAATTATAAATGCCAAATTTGATATAAGCGTAAATTGGGTAAAGAGATAGGAATTGATGTAGGAACATGTTATATCGGTTAGGGCAGTTCACTTCTATCATGTAATAATGACTATAAGCAGAGAGATAGATAATGTTGCACACAAAGCTTTATACTAGCTTAGCTTGATGTAAGTTTACGTCCATTGTTCCAAACTAACAACCTACTAACTAAATTCCACTATCAATCTTTGAGTAGTTATAGTAGAGTGTGCCTCCTTATACTTAGTGTTTCTTCCAAAGCTGGTGCTGCTTATACCCAAGCAAATAAATTTCACTATCTCACACCTAAATACAAACTATAATACTAACAATACTTCTCAAAAGATTATAATTTCAGTATGCTCGAAAAAACAATGTAATAATGTAAAAATTTCTCTGTATTTGTATTTTTGCACTCTAGATCTTTTTTTTTTCTTTTTTTTTCAGCATTTTGTTAATCTCATTTTATACTCCTCAACGTCCAATCTTCCCTAGGATCAGTCTCCAAGCTATTCGTTGGACAATTGTTGAGCAAATCAATTTAGCTATCAAAGTCAATCAATCTAAGTTCCCGATGATTTGGTCACATAAATAATTAATCTTTGGTTTCCAAAAATGGGGTGTTTCGACTATGGAAAGTAAATTGTCTTAGGATGATTGTCAATCAATCAAGATATCACATGTAATTGACATCTTCTGCATAAATAATCTTTGAGATTAATCAATCACTTTCTTCTAAAATGGGAACCTATACCATATCATAAGTTGTCAAAAAATAGGAGAACTGATCTCGGGATATTATCCTCAAAGCACGTGAGATTATCCTCAAAGCACGTGAGAAAGGTTGTTGTCCCAAGCAGTGTTGTTGCTGTGCTTATATCAGCAGCCCCTCGTTATATCTAACTTCCGATGATACTAAATTCTTGCTAATATCAGGCTTTTGGTGATATAAGATTCCGATTATATTCAACTGTGCCTCATTAGGTATTTCGAGTATGATGGTAATTGAGATCTTATAGACCATTTGCCTTGGTACCTCCAAGCCATTATAAACTTCGCATTTTCTGGACTTGTTCATGTAGGTCATTCCAGCTATTTTGAATCTTTTCAATTTGTACATATAAGTTCCTTTTATGCGGAAATTACCTTAGGCATTAACAACACTTGCATATATCAAGCTCGTAAGGAATCATGGATTGTTTCATCAACCTCAAAATATATTAGGAGGTTTTCTCAATACTATGTGCATATAAAAATAAATGATATGTGCAACAGAAGTCCTAAAACTTATTATGAAAGTGCAGTTGAGTCCTAAAACTTACAAAAAGTGCAATTAAGTCCTAAAACTTGTCAAATTGGTTCAATCGAATCCTAAAATTTGACGTTGGGGTTGAGGAAGTGACGATGATGAAAGTGCATCGCGGGTGTAAGGGCGGCAAAGGTGGAGGCGATGTATGGAGAAGGGGGACCAGGGATTAGAGTTTGGGTTGGGATAGTTTAGATAAGTTCCTTCAAAAGGTGGGATAAATTGATTGGGGTGGTGACCTCTACGATTTATATTCTATCCACAAATCAACATAATAAATTTTGGAGAGATGGGGGTAAAGAAATACTACTCCTTTTTACCCCTTTATTTCACCCTTTCTGCAAGCTTTTCATGTTGCTAATAAACAAAAAGAGATCTAGCCCATTTTGAGAAGGGTCTTTCCTTCATTGGCTTCATGAATTTCTAGGATTCACTAGAACCACATCGAAACTGAGAAGCACATCTCAATTCCTCAAGTAACTAATGGCGAGAAATCCCTTTTAATAAGTTCCATGTAACTTAATCACTTGTGCAATTTGCCTTCTTTTATTATATTCTGTTGGAAATTTGTTTTTCTTCAATCTCTTGAAAAAGATGTTGTTAACAACTGATCAGAGGATCCCAACAGAAGATTTTTTCCATATATTATAATTAAGTTAAGGAAGGAAACAAGAAAGTCTTACTTATTTTCAGTTGTACCCACGTTCAACTCTTTCTTGAGTGTTCATGTTCTGCAAGTGGAAGTTCCATCCTCCATCACCTAACAACATCGTGGAGATCATAAACACGTCAGAAACCCTTCAAATCTGTGGTACCCTTCACAGAAAAAGACACCCTAGGCATTAGTTTCTTCTTTTTTTCTTTTTAGCTAAATGAAGGAAACTCTGAATATTCAAAAATTAAGTCAACACTCCCCAGATTTGAATGAGACAAAGAAATGGGTACCTAAACGAGGGTTGTCCCTAGAAAAATTGTTGCAGTTGGATAAGTATTTTTAATTGTGTTGTACTCCGTGTTTACTGGGCCTTCGTGATGAGCATTTTCATTTAATGAGAATCATTGCTAAAGAATATCATTCAATGAAGCTCACCCTTTTCATGGATCTATGAAGCATGTCTGTCACATTCATTTTAAAAATCGATCCTTGAATTAAGTAAGCAGTATTTAAAAAGTACTTATTTGGTGTCTTCTGTGTCGATGCATTGAGAAGATTGCCTCTCTGCTTAGGATGACATTGGAAGGTGTTGAATTGTTTAATCATTGGGACTGGCGACTTCTGCTCCTGGGTTGAGGAGATTTTCGAAATGATACTGTTGGCACTGTCTCCTGGACTTGAAGAGAATCTGATCGCCACATGATGGTTCAAATAATTTGGACAAAACACAATGCAAGATTTGACTTTCCAGTTTAGTTCGATGCACGATGAAGGCGATTACTTTGGCATTACTTAGTTTCATGTCACTGCTTAATTCGGCGTCTTCAATAAAGGGCAAGGATAATTCTTGCAAGATCAGAGAGATTCACGAAAAGTTTCTTTTGCATGACCTGGTCCTGAGGAAGTCAGGCAATCAGAAAACCACCGCCTACTGTGATGGCCACATTAGAGAACACCATCTGCAGTAGCAGTGAGCAAAGTAAATCGCTCAAAATGGACCTCAACCGCTTTGTTAATGTTACTATGGCAGGCTTACCATTTGAACATATCAGGTAGTTTTTTTTTTTTTTTTTAAATTAACAAATTCGATAGTAAAGACCTAGCTTTCTTGAGGGTTCAAGTAGTTGTGTCTTATATTGAACGTTTTATGAGTTTATCACGAGCAGAAATCTTCTACAAGAATGCTGAAGGGTTGTCCTGCTGAGCAATCTTTCTCATTCTTTTGAGGTGAGTCGTGTAATTGAAAGTTCGTATATTTGTTAACCGCGTTCATCGGTCAAAAAATCAAGAAAAAACAAAGAAAATGAAATAAGAATTAGAGGCTGCAGCAGTGGTCCTGTATCCAAGAAAGAAAAGTTTCCCCGCAATCTCAACATAAAAGGTTCCCACTAAACAATTACCCTCCAGAAAGATTCCATTAAACAAATTTCCAATCTCTCTCTCTCTCTCTCTCTGGCCATCTACTGCAGTAGAAGGTGTCATGTTTTCTTTGGTTGCAGAAGATGCTGATTATGGCGACAAAAGAGAGACCTGACAAGGCAGCTTCTACGAGCCATTGACGCTCTTTTCCTTCCTCGTCGATCGTGGGAAAGGGCAATTTACCTTTTGGTTTTATTTTTAATTTCAATGGGGGTTGATTCTGGGACAAACGTTAGTCGTTCGGCGCTTGAGGACAATGTGCCCTTGTCTCGTTTCGGTGTCGCCTTGTGATCTCTGTGCGAAGTGAGTTAAAGTGGAAGATTAGACGAACGAAACCGCACAAAAGGAAAGCTCGTACCCTTTCCAAGCGTCCCAGGCTTTCGTTCCTTTTGAGGCGCATGCATGCATTTTCTCATTCATTTTTCTCTGCACTCATGATGCGATTCAAGCGTGAGGTTTACCGTTCGATGCTCAGCTCTGTTTTTCTGAGCATTTCTTCCTCTCTTGGTCTCTTTGTTTCGTTGCCCTTTGCGTAATTCTTGGACTGGACTTCCTTTTCAAATTTTTCCTGGGCATGTCTTTCTCAATCATGGGGCAATCATACTTAATCTGAGAAAAAGCAAAAGGAGTTCTATATGATACAGGGGTAGGAAAAGAGTAAAATGATCATGGTCTTTTAAACCTAATGATAATTTGGCATATATGATCTGGTGGCCGTTTCCCATCTATTATTACACAACGATTGCTTGCTTTGAGTCTCCGGTGATGACAGAAATCCGTCATCACATGCTTTGCAAAGAACATAAGTGGGGATGTATTCCAAGCATCAGTAGCTAGAGACATCATTATCAAAAGGCCCCAAATATATTGCTTTTTAATTTAAAGGAAAAAAACAAGAAGAAGAAGAAGAAGAAGAAAGAAGACAGACCATGTAACCATATATTTATACACAAGACAACAATACAAAGTTTATAGGGAAGGTGACCAACTCCCATTTGAATCCAAACAAAGCTAAGGAATTTCCAAGCTGGTTTCTGTTTTATTAAGATGTTGATTGGTGCTGTTCGGCAGTTGACCGTCCATGGCTCATAAAATATGACGGAGGGACATGCTTAAATACCTTAGCACAATCCTTTTCGTGCAGGTTGTTTGGATAATGGAGATCTTTAAAACATGCGCTTGGTTGTCTCAAATGTTTTAAGTTGCTAAATGTGAAGCAGAACATATATTATGTCACAGCACTATTGATATGATATGGGAAAAGCTTTGCAAATTGATACTCGACATCATTGTTTCACGAAATCATTGAGATCTATTTCGTCTATCATGAGCGCGAAAAAGGGTAATTTTAGAGAGAATTAGGTGATCGATATGTGTACTAAATTTATCCAGATTCCGTTGGCGAACATTGTTATTCTTATCAGACAATGAAGAGAGAGTAAAACTAAATGGGTCTCCCTGTCAAGGCTGACATCAACATGGCCTGATGGTATGTCTTGCTTTATTTCTAAGGTTGGGTTAAATTTGTCCGTTTGTGGACACCTCGACCGTGATAGGCCTGCTGCTAGCTTGACTCTAAGAAAGTGGGAAACACTAACTGTCCTTTCGCAATTTGTAGACTTGGACCCGAACTGGGCTGCTCAGTTTGATGCCATAAGCCATTCTGACACTGACTTCTTCCGTTTTTAATTTCATTTTTTGTTTAATGTAACAGGAGTTCCCTCTTTAAAAAACAGGGATCACCGGTCAATACCCACAAAGCTCTTCTATATATTTTCTATGTTAGTTGTAAGGGCCAATATTTTACCCATTAGAAAGAGCTGACGCTCTGTTAGCTGGAAAGGAACTCTTCTTCTTCTTCTTCTTCTTCTTCTTCTTCGGGTTCTTGCTTGCAATCATCATTTTTGTGGGTTCCTCTGGGAAGCTCTGGTGTTTTTACAAGACAAGAAGACAACCGACTGTTTTGGAGTCTAACGAATGTGCTCAGACAGCGTGTGAGCATTCTTTGGATACGTTACTTTGGTTCAGCTCTCGCTAAGGCCCCATCTCTGTCCCCTCTTGCATTGACTGAATGTGCTTTTGTAAGTGGGCTGTGTTGTTTTCTTCTGATTTCACTTCTCTGCTTCTGCATCCTCTGTTTTTCACCCCTTCTTTTTTCTTTGAAGATGGCTTTTTGAGCGGGCTTTAGTGAAGCAAATCTTGTTTTAAGGATGATTTCTATCGGTTGGGACTTGATAAAATTTGGACTGCTGTAGAATTTAAACTTTGGTGCTGAAGATGACTCCGACACACAAGCGTTCGAAGAGGTAACCATTCGTTTTGTTTTGTTTTTTTTTCCCCAATTTGTAGCCCGTTGGACAATTCCCTTGCTGGTTTTTCTTACGTTGGTCGATGGGTTTCATTTACTGAATTATCTTCCGAGATAGTTTCATATATAAAAAGAGAAGTTTGATCTTGTCAAAGTGCTCTGCACCATCCGAAGATGGTGAAATCAAGAATGATGATAAAACACGTACCTTAAAGAAGAAGATTTAAGGTTTCTTTTGATTGGCGTTGGCATGTTTAGTAATGTCTCAGCTTTCTGTCTTAGCTTTCTTCAGTCTACGAGAACTAATTCTCTGTGCTTTTGATGCTCTGGAATGACAGCTTTCCTGGCAAGAAAAGAGAGGAGGAAGAAAGTAGTGTAGCTGAAGGATCACACCGTGTAAAGCTGGTAAGATGTTCCTCCTGCAGATTTTCTCTTTCCAGTGGGGTTCCTTTTTTTTTTTTGGTATATTGAAGCTTTTTCCTTTCTGTTCTTTTTTTTGGGTTGAAGTAGTTTCTTACCTTGTCTATGTCCTGCTGAACAATCATTCGATAACTCTACTTCGATCGCCAAGTGTGTGGGTGCTATTTTTGCGAAGATATGGACGATTTATTAGCCCTTGTAATTTGAAACTCTCTGTACCAGGACGTGGGTTACATGACAGACACGATCGAAAGCAAGGCGAAGACTTCCACCACCGGCATTAAAGTCCATGGCTCTCTAAAGCGAGAGGTCTGAACTGGAAATCGTGTTGCTGTGGCCGCTCGAGCAGTGACATTACGTTCTCTTGTCACTTACTACTCCTTCACTGTCTTGTTATGCAGATTTTGCAGCTTGAGAAAAGACTAAAGGACCAGCTCAAGGAGCGCCACGCTCTGGAGAAGGCACTGGGATTGAAGAGTTCGTCCTCCTACGGCGATACAAGTCACGCCTCGATGCCCAGGGTAACTAGTTCTAGTTCTTTTTTGAACGTCACAAGATGGTGGATATTTAATGGCTGACTCTGTTTAGAATCCAATATGAGTAGAGCACCAACTTTTCTCAGTATACTTCAAATTTATGTTAGATTTGTTATCCATTAATTTTTTTGCTTATAATGGTGATAATCATTATGCAAGACTACTTTTGCAGATTTGGTTTGACAAATCTTGACCTTGTTGAGCATGTTTGGTTTTCTGGGCAAATTTATCTGATGTTTGGTTTTTGTTTGGGGTCCAGCCGGTGGCGGAGTTGATTAAGGAAATCGCGATTCTAGAGTATGAAGTGATGTACTTGGAACAATACCTCCTCTCCTTGTACCGAAAGGCTTTTGATCAACAAACCCCGCCCTTGCCGCCCTCTAACAAGGAGAAAAGGATAGAAACACCACTAGATACCCCAAGAGGGAGTTTCCTAGAACTTCCAAGGCATAACACCGTCGCACTGCGAGGGAAGAACGTGGCAGTCCAATCCAGTTGCAAGTTGATCACTAGGCCGTCAAAGGATGGTGAAGAGAAAACATTTGATTCCATCCATCGTTGCTGCTCCTCGCTCTTAGAACGGTCAGCTCAAACTTCTTCTCCGGTGGAGTCCGCAGCTAAAGCTCTGCGTCCCTGTCAGTCTCAACCAGTGTCAATGATGGAGGCAAGTTTCAAAGCATCTCTTTTTCTGTACAGTTGATTAAGCTCCTTTTAGACCAACTTTACCTTTTCGTTTTGCTAGAAGACCACTGTACTTGAAATGCTTTTGCTGCAAAACAATTTCTAAATTCTGACTTCGATAATCTTCTCACAGTATGCTCAGAAAACTCCCCTCAGGATAATTAGTTTGGCGGAACATCTCGGTGCCAGGATTTCCGACCATGTTCCAGAAACACCGAGCAAGCTCTCTGAGGACATGGTCAGGTGCATGTCAGGCATCTATTGCAAACTCGCAGACTCGCCCCTGATGCATAATGGCCTCTCGTCTCCTGGCTCATCTTTGTCATTGGCCAGCGCTTTTTCTCCACGAGATCAGTTGGATGCATGGAGTCCCGGGTTTGGGAACAGCTCTTCCTTCGATGTGTGCTTAGATAATCCTTTCCACGTGGATGGACTCAAGGATTTTAGCGGACCATATAGCACCATGGTCGAAGTGGGATGGCTGCATCGGGATAGCCAGAAATTGGGTGACATCCAAGACTCTTTGCAGAATTTTAGGTCAGCTTCTTGGCATATAGGTTTCATTTTGCGAGCAAACTGTTCATTGACAATCAATACTCTAAAAAACCAATTGAAATTTGGTATATCTTTTGTCCTGCAAAACACATCCTAGAATAAGTTCGATAGTACTTACTAACCACGCTGAAATGTGGAGAAAGTTAACTACTTTGCCCGTAGATTTGATTGACGCCTGCAACAAAATTGTGATGAAACCCTTTGGTTCTGTCTTGGAAAGTTAACTACTTTGCCCGTAGATTTGATGACAGCAAAAAAATTGTGATGAAAGCTTTTGGTCCTGTTCTGATCTTGTGTCATTGCTGAGCCAATTACTTCAACAGGTCGCTTATTTCTCGCTTAGAAGAAGTAGATCCAAGGAAGTTGAAGCATGAGGAGAAGCTAGCATTCTGGATCAATATCCACAATGCATTGGTGATGCATGTAAGGAGTTCTCATTGGTACAACTGTTACTTCCAGCTTTTGTTTGTCCTGTATGATTCGTGTTTTGTAAGTAGCTTTTTGTTTCTGAAACAGGCTTTTCTGGCTTATGGAATCCCCCAGAACAACTTAAAGAGAATGTTGCTACTATTGAAGGTCCTCCATTCGGTCTTTAGACTCTGTCTTTACGAAACAAAAGATTGAAAAATTCACGATGTGGAATTTACAAAAACTTGCCCAAATGCAGGCAGCCTACAATGTTGGTGGGCACACCATCAGCGCTGGCACGATACAGAGCTCGATCCTCGGATGCCGGTTGGCTCGACCTGGACAGGTAAATCTATAAGACCCTTCATTTATTTTAGCATAATAAAGTGAATGGTGAACCTAGTCTTTCGGTTTAGGTGATGAGAGAATTTATTTTCCGTCGTGCAAGGTCAAAACATACTGTTTCCACTGGCTATACTTAGATTAGTCTTTAGTCAATCGACGATATCGAGCTCTATGGTCTTTTCGTGGTTCTGCAGTAAAGGGGGATTCTCAAATGTTAACATCTGTCGTGGATCTGATACAAGTTCGCGTTTCATGCAGTGGCTCCGCTTATTACTGTCTTCGAGGTCCAAGTTCAAAAGCGGCGACCCAAGGCAAGCGTATGCAGTCAAGCAATCTGAACCCCTCTTGCACTTTGCGCTTTGCTGTGGAAGTCACTCCGATCCTGCGGTATTTATCTCTCTTGCCATCGTCTAGAATTAATTTATGGATGTTCAGCTGGATTGCAGATTCTTGTCTGTTCGTAAACATCATTTCTTAATCATTCAGGGTATCTAACATACTCAACCATCCTCGTTCTTTCTTTCTTTTTGAAATTTCATAGGTCCGATTATACACTCCCAAAAGAGTGTTTCAAGAGTTGGAAACTGCGAAGGAAGAGTACATACGTGCGACTTTCGGTGTCCGCAAGGACCAGAAGATCCTCTTACCAAAGGTCGTGGAATCATTCGTGAAGGATTCAGGGCTCAGCCCAGCTGGAGTTGTGGAAATGATTCAGCTGTGTTTGCCGGAGTCCTATAGGAAGACCTTCAAGAGGTGTCAGCTCAGCAAATCGCGCAAGAACATTGAGTGGATTCCGCACAACTTTAGTTTCCGCTATCTGATAACGAAAGAGTTGGCGAAGTGATTAGGCTTTTCTTGGAGTAAACGTGACCAATGTGATTAATCATTTGAGTCTCTTGTTTTCCCAGGGTGGATGACTGGGTTGCTTTGTACAGTCTGTGAGGCAGGACATGACAAGATCGAACAGAAATCTCCTACATATTTTTCTTGGAATGCAATCTGCCGTAATGCCAACTTCTATAATGCCCCCAAAAATTAGATTAGTCAAGATATACAAGGATTCATATTCGCTAATTCATATAAATAATGTTCAAAAGTGCTCCAATGACACTTGCAGTTTCTCGATGCACTAATTTTCTCCAGTGGTTCTTGGGTCTTGAGATCTGACTTGCCGCCATGTCGCGGTGGCTAGCTTGAGGTCGTGCAACCTCGACTATGCCTCACCACTCCTGCTTGACCATTCAAATCAAAGCCCTTCCACCCGGCAACAGAGAATCACAAAGCTTTGTACGAGCCTTGTCAAGATTGTCCCCCCTGCATATTTTTAGAGACGAACACGTTGCCCGATTCAGAGGACGATGAAGGCCGCAGCAGAGGACATGGACGGTGTCGGCTGGTTTCCTACAATTTACAAAGCTTGACGACACACAGAAAGAGAGACCTCTTTTGACTTCCTCATGCTGTACCAGAACATGCACTCTGCAACGTGTTGTTGCGATCAAGTCCTGGTTGCGCTTCCCTTTTAGTTCTTCAATTACCAGTTGCACTAAAACACCGGCGCAGAAATACACTTCGATTCGAATCATTGATTGAATTTGCCGATCATCTTTTACCTTCCAAGCTAATGGTTCAAAGACAAGGTGCGATGATCCCATTGTTTCGATCAGTTCAACTCGATTGATTGGACATGGAGGTGTTTCGGGCTTAGATGGGTTCGAAGTTTGATTCAAGTGCTTGAGACCCGCGATTTTCTCCAGTCCTGACCATGCACGACATATCCTCCAGCACCCGTACACGAACACAAGGCTGGAAAACAATCTGGGAATTGTGGAACGTACCAACAAAGTACTCTAGCCTTACCCATACAATAAATCTGTCTGTACCACTCGAGATTATGAGATTCAACGCATAGCCTCGAGAATAACTAGGAGACAGATGAAGGATCAGGGCATGGAAAGGCAAGTAGGTTCTGGCGCAATGAAGAACGCAATCCGAGCAGCGATTAGAAAGAGAAAGCGAGACAACGACTGCACGAGCACTTCAACCGATGACAATGCCGAGCGTCCCCTCTGTGCACACCGACCCTTCCTCACTTTTTTCTGAACTTCGGTTTCTGATCTCAGTTGTGACAACCTCAGCTTCCACAAACGGCAATGGCAGCATTGACATTGAGAAACCGACCATCTTGCCTGTGTTAATATTTGTTGGCTCCCTTACACCAGGAAACCTCCTCATCTCTTCATTGTCTCCATTCCCACTCTTCTTCTTCTGCATCTTCTTGCTTAGAAGGAAGAAAAGATCACACCAGTAGTGACCAATAGCTAATTCTAAGCTCAAGTTCTTAATCAATTTTTTTGTAGTTCTAATTGATCTTTATGTATATTACAATTACTGCGGGGGAAATATTGCAATAGACTTCAAAAGATTTCAGAAAAATTTCAATTCATCGAGAGGCGATTGGGAACTAATGTAATTAATTCCAAAGGAAACATGTGCCAACATCCATGGGTACATTGAAATAGATTTCGAAATGTCAGGGTGGATATTGCAAAAATTGAGATTTTGAGGGAGCAAATTGCCGCTGCCGCGAAAAACTGGGGGCACAAATATAATTATCCCAAGAAGTGTGCAGTAAATTTTTCTGTGATCCATTTGGCAAACTATTGCGCAAAGATCATACAAATAATACCACTAATGCACAAAAGGCTCCAACCCTAATGCCTTCTGGGTATATACTACCATCCTCCAAGTTCAAATCTTATTATCAGTGACAAAAAGAACTCCAACTGGCGCAACGACTAGCAAAAATCTTACAATTGTTCAACTGCGAACAAAATTAAGAGTAAGCAACCAACTGCTGCTCGCGTGCTTGATCGTGATCATCTGCATGCCAGTGTCCGTCGCCAATCCTCGGCGACTCCTCTTGAGTTGCTTGATCGCTTGCTTGACCTTCCCCAGCCAGCTTCTCTTTGCTCGATGTACCGTACATCTGCCTTCTGAAGTCTCTACGAGCTGCCCTCTCTTCAAGCTTCAGCTGTTTAAAACCTTGCTCGAACTTGGTTTCGTCCTCAGGAGAAAAGAAAACCACCTCCATTTTCCCGAGTTCTTCATAAAGCTTCTCAATCTTTGATTTCCAATACAGACCCATTTCTGTGTCCATCTTGTGATAAGGTGTCTTCAGCAGATACTCATCGATACCACCTGCCTTATCGATGGAACGGAGAGCGTGGGTTGTCACTTTGACACGAATATGGCGGTCGAGAATGTAACTGAACAGGCGCTTCTCCTGCACATTTGGCTTCCAGCTCCTCCTTGTCCTGGAACAACCGCCACGGAAAAGCTCTTATCAGAAAATTAGATATTTTTCACATCAATTCAACTCAACAGAGATCACTATATTTGAAACTTACAAAATCCAAGTCTAAAAGTTCTTTTACTAGCAGGAATCAACAGGATCAGTCAATCATTACCAAATTTTCAATGGGTAACACTTAATAGTATGTTAACATCTACATCCTCAAAGGGAAAAGAAAAACAAGAGAGTCCTGGACCAACAACTTCTTATATTCATGCTAGTCATCACCCCCTGTCATCATCACGCATTTGGTTGGAGCAACTGAACATTGTTTACACGAAATATCTGATAATGTTTATGGCTTTTCCTTGAGTGGAGTGGCAAAGTGTAGTACATATTAACCACATATAGATGGGATTGTGGTGCCCAACCTAAGGTTGATGTGGATTAAACAAACTAAATCTCTGAGGGCGCAAGCCCTTCACTGATAATGAGCAGAGAAAACAGCCATTGTGGAGATAAACAAATGCAATGTCCTACTATCTTCAGACTGATCTATCATGTACAATAAAAAGGTCACAAAAGTATTTCAAGCAAAAAAGGAAAACGACCTCAATGATTCTACATTGAGCAGCAAATAACATGTCAGCCAACTGCTAATCTTTCCTTTGGCCAAAAAGAGAGACTACTAATTAGCAGAAACCAATCAGGAAATCTGCAAGAGCCAGCTGTTACCCAGAACTGATCTAACAAGAATTTGACAAGGAAAAATGAAGGTAGACAGAGCCCAAAGGATTTCTGCGACAGTGTAATCTAATGACATCTCCTTCACCTTCAAAGATTGAGCCCATGGTGTTCACCCATTGCATGTAGAAATGACAACAGTGAGAGCAATTCGACAAACAACTGAGATCGTTGGTAATTCAAATGCTTAGGCAGAAAGAGCAAACAAAAATCGAAAGACCGGAGCCACAAACTTGGATCTTTAACATTGTTCATATCAGATCTCTCGTTAGAAGCCCGGAATCAAACATGAGCTACACCAGACCCAGCTATGAGATTAATACCGGTCACGTCAGATCTCTCCACCCACATTGAAAGGAAAGCAAACATTTTTTTCTCACATTCGAAGTCCTGTCCAACGAAATGCCTGCGACTTAACACTGCAACGGATGCGACCGCATAGCAATTCATCTCAAACTACAGAAGATGGAACCATTGCGACGCTCGTGACTTCAAATAACACGTCGTGGTTGGAAAATAACACGACTCACTCCACAGCTCAAAATGAAGAGCCAGCCAAATTTAAGCTTAACGCAATCACATCGCGAGCTAAATTTAACGACCCAGCAAAGCTCGGCCGATGCAAAACCCCCGGTCGAATCTGCACCAACAAGCGTCCGCCGCCACAACGCATAAACCAGACTCGATTCCGAGCATACCCATTTCGGGAAAAAAAAGTAGATTGACTCGAAACAAAAGAACGAGCCATGGAGGAGGGGTGGAGATTACTACGTACTTGTTGCCGCCGTCCTCGCTGACCTGGTTGCCGAAGCGGATGTGGCGGCCGGCGAAGATGCCGCGGTGGGCGCGACCCATGACGATTTTGGACTTGGGGATGCACTTCTCCAGGGTCTCCTTGACCCCGGGCGCCAGGTTGTTCTCGCCCACCCGCTTCAGCACCTTCTTCATCATCTCCTTCCCCCTGAACGCCATCTCTCTCTCTCTCTCTCTCTCTCTCTCTCTCTCTCTCTCTCTCTCTCTCTCTCTTTCTGTGGGTTCTGTGCTTAGTTCGACGAGAGCAGCTTCTTCACGTGAACGAAGAACCTAGTGATGATACGGAGCAGGGTTAGCTGCCAGGAACCGCCTCGTGGGAGAATTTGGGGAGGCCGACATGGGAGAACCAAGCGATCTGCAAGATGAGGAGGAAGAGAATCGAGGTCTTCTTCTATGGCCATCAAGCGAGATTGGGCTTTTCTTGACCTTGTTGGGCCCGAGTGAGACCGAGATTCATCATCATCATCATCATCTTAGAAGCCCATCAAGTTAAATATTGATACGCCGACATGGATACGTGACACGAGACACAACATGCCAACACATTATTTCTAAAAAGGTAGAGAATTTCGATATATTTCGATACGTTATATATTAATGCATAGATAAATAATAAAAAGAGTATATAATTAATTTACACTAAAAACATTAATTTAAAATTTCTTAATATCATTTATTGTTTTAATTTGTCAAATTCGCAATAGTCCTTAAAATTTGTAAGAAAAAAAAAGTTATTGATGTTTCACTATTAAATTTAGGGATATGTACACTACAAGTCCTAAAATTTATCCCGAAAGTATAATTAAATCTTACAACTTATTATATTGATGTAATTGAGTCTTTCCTTAACACTGTCAATTCGTTTAATGAAAAATCCCGAAGTAGTATTGTTAAATTAATTTATTTATCCTAGGTAGTATGTTTTATTACTTTTTTCTTTAAATCTTATTTAAAGAATAGTAAAAAAATAATATTAAAAAGCTAAAATAATTCTAAAAAAAAAAACTGGAAAAAAGGAAAAAAAATGACAAGGTCGGCTACCTGGTTGGGCAGGTTGTGGCCGCTACCACTGCCACCATTGGAGGGGGCTAGTGAGGTCACTAACCCTAAGTAGTGGTGGGGGCAGCCCATGGCAAAGGGGGAGCGGCCCTCTTCAGCCTAAGCAAGGCCCAGGCAAGGATTGCCCAGATTTGGGTGACACTAGCCTTCGCCCATGATTGACAAGCCTCCCCAGGCCTAGGTGAGGCCTCATCGGCCCTAGGTGAGGGCCGGCGACCCTCGCTAGGCTCGAGTGAGGGTGTGGCGTCACCCAAATCTAGGCGAGCCTTGCGGGCCCTTCCCTAGCCGACGATGGCCAGGACCACCCCCTCTTCGCCACCTAAGGCCGGCAAGGTCATCGGTCCCCTTCGATGGAGGCAACAGCAGCAATGCCAGCCTACTCCTCTTTTTTGTTTTGTTTTTTTTTTTTTTCATATATTTATATTTTTACTCCTCAAGTATTGAAATTTTTTAAAAATTATCTCATGTGTGTCGAAATCACATGAAATTCTATACTCGCATATCGGAGCATGCCAGGAAGAGTTAGTTAACCATGTGCAGATTTTTCGATAATCATTGACTACGTTTTGGAGTGTGTCACAATGTGTCAGAGATGCCAGACACGTGTCGAAGTATCGGACACAACACAAAGGCTCCTAGAGAGTATGGTACTTCTTAGATAAATGAATGGTAAAATCACAAATTGATATACTTGTTAATTATCACATGTCACAAAATTTAGTACTTTAATAGTGAAATTTAACGGAAACTAATGAAGAATAAATTTGTTAGGTGTATCTATTTGGGATTTTTCATAATATTAATCTAAAAAGAAATGTGTAGGCCTTCGCTAGTGGCCGTGTTTCCTTAAGAACGTGCACGAGCCGAGACCCAAATCGAGGGGGAAAAGGAGCGTCGCGTCAAAATGGTGCGAGATGGTCGAGCGATTTATGGCCTAGTTTCGCGGTGTTTTCAAGGGTTGGATTCCCTTTTCTTCGAGGTGTTAGGCTCTATGAATTCTCCAAAGATTTCCTTTGGTCAATCAGGCTCTTTCCTTCCTATAACCTCGCATTTGACCAAAGATGGCTTGTGCAAGAAGATATTATATGCCAATTGTTTGGCGAAGGCATGCTCAAAAACCAAAACCCTTTTTTTCTCAAACCAACACAGTATTTTTACATTTATATATGTATACTTGCATAGCCAATGCATCCTTTGCTGGATATTACAATTGATTTTGCGTGTCAAGATACATTCTTAGTAAACCACCAAAAAAAAAAAACTCATTGCGGACAAATTTAGCGGACAAAACAAAAGTGGAAGTATAGGTTCGGGTAATCAATATATTGGAAATCGAAACATCCCTTGTGAGGTATACTTATTATTGAGATTCGTGATTTGTATCTGCATGTATCTTTATACTAATTCAAAAAAAACAAAAAACCGTATATTCTTATGTATAGGAATCATCGCATGCACTCGAAAAATCAGCATTCATTTTCTTCTAAATCATGATTTTTACTCGAGATTCTTATATCTTAGAATTTTGCTAAAATCTTCTAAATGTTTATGATGCAAATTGCTAATTTTAGATAGCTTACCAATGTTAGACTAAATCTAAATAAAACCTAACAATCCGATTTATTATTCACAAGTAAATATTATGTGCATAATCAGAAACATTTTGTGGAAACATAAATGATCGACATATCCCCAGCCATTGATGAAAATCTGTAAATGCGGAAAATCCCAAAACGTTGAATGGATATGCAGAGCGTGATCAATATGCGAATATGGAAATAATAAATTTGTACGTCATGTTCTATTAATCAATACCCCTCAAATGCAACGGCGTATTTTCTGTAGTGATAGGGTTTGAAAACATTTCCATTCCTTTTCTTACGTTACCGACGGAAATTGGGTAACAAATTGGAATTGATTATGAAATACGAAATTGGATCACATTTAAAATAACGAAACACAGAGATATGGTATTTCCATATTTGCAGATTGATCACGCTCCGCACATCCAATTAAGGTTTTGGGATTTTCCGCATTTGCAGATTTTCATTAATGACTAGAGGTATGTCGATCATTTACGTTTCTACAAAATTATTCCCAATTATGCATGTATTTGTTTGTGACTGATAAATCAAAATCGTCAGTTTTTATTAAGATGTAGTCTAACAGTTGATACACATAAGGATTAGTGTGAAAAATTTAAAAGAGGAGAAATTGCTATGAAATTGGTGAAAAATAACACCACCCCGACAAGGAATAACCTACATGAAAAATCTTCATTGGTTTTTCGTTTAACCTTCGCAAATTTACGTGACAAGCTATAGCTGAGACACATAAGGATCAGGAAGAATAGAAAATAATATCACTGAGTTTGCGCTCACTGAACATTTATGATCGAGATATGGCTAATATCCTCAGAAATATTTATGGCTAATATCCTCAGAAATATTCACTACAGTATATCTTTCGTCGCATACATCCAATCGAATATACGCAACATGGGAATCTTTCTCTACGCCTTCGAGGCGTATGCTCCATCGTACAAACGCACGAAAAGCAATTTCCATACGAATATTATAGAGAACGCATTATTTTCTGCAAATGCCTGTCTTTTCTCACGACGATATCGCTCCATGCAGTGAAGGAATCGTAATTTCTGTATATTATCTTATGATTTCTCTTGTACATAATGTATATAAAGATATTACAAGAGCCCTAAATTAGGGATGATTGAGGATGCTTAAGGCAAGTAGAGAAAATACGGGAACAATATCAACAATATCTTAAATAAGATACAAAAGATAAGATTGTTGACTAGGAACGTTATCACCCTCCCGCAAGCGAAGCATTGTCGACAATGTGAAGCTTGGACCGTAAAAGACGAACCCGTGTTGATGACAGTCCTTTGGTGAAGATGTCCGCGATTTGATCACAGGTGTTGATGTAACGGATGTCAAGTAACTGGCGACCCACCAATTCACGAACATAATGATAATCTATTTCAATGTGTTTAGTGCGACTATGAAAAACAGGATTCCGAGTTAGAGCAATGGCAGAGATATTGTCGCACCATAATACGGGAGCGTGTGGGAGCGAGATTCGTAATTCTCGGAGAAGAGAGAGAAGCCATTGAATTTCAACAGCTGTTGAGCAAGACAACGATACTCGGCCTCTGTAGAAGAACGTGCAACGGTAGGTTGCTTCTTTGCACTCCAGGAAACAGGGTTGGCCCCGAGAAATAAACAATAGCCACTAGTAGAGAGACGATCATGGGGACTGCCAGCCCAGTCAGCGTCACAATAGGCATGTAAAGAAATAGGACCGGGTTGAATCTGCATGCCATGAGAGATTGTACCTTTCAAATAGCGAAGGATACGCTTAACAGCACGCCAATGGTGTTCTTTGGGTGCTTTGAGAAATTGACAAGCCTGATTAACAGCATAGCTAACATGGACGACTGAGAGTAACATATTGAAGTGCTCCAACAACACTCCTATATAGTGTAGGATCTGAGACAGAGTCACTGCTTGAATGACCGAGTTTATTCGAGGTAGCCGGGCTGGAAACAGGCTTGCAGTCCAGCATATTAATGCGATATAAGAGGTCATGAATATACTTTGCCTGATTAAGGAAGATATGATGGGGGCTTCGTCGAACAAGCTAAATGCCCAAGAAATAAGTCAAAGGGCCTAAGTCCTTCATCTTGAATGAGTGGCCAAGTTCCTCAACGATAGCAGACATAACTTTGGAATCATTTCCTGTTACAATAATGTCGTCAACATATGATAAGAGATAGATAATGGTAGAGCCATGACTGTAAATGAAGAGGGATGGATCCGAGATAGTGGTTGAAAAACCAATGTCTTCTAGCCGAGATGTGAATTTTTCAAACCAAGCGCGGGGTGCTTGTCGTAGACCATAAATGGATTTGTGCATTAAGCAAACAGATGAGGAGCAGCAGGATCAATATAGCCTGGTGGTTGAGCCATATATACAGTCTCCTGGAGATCGCCGTGTAAAAATGCACATTCGACATCAAGTTGCTGAATCGCCCATCCATAAGTGATCGCCAATGTGAGAATGACTCGAATAGTAGTATGCTTTACAACAGGACTAAAGGTGTCCACAAAGTCAATGCCAGGTTGTTGATGAAATCCTTTTGCTACGAGGCGAGCTTTGTAGCGACTGATGGTGCCGTCTGGGTTTTGTTTTATCCGATAAACCCATTTGCAACCGACTACGTTCATGGTTGGATGAAATGGCACAAGGGACCAAGTGTGTTGTTCTTGTAAGGAATTAAATTCCTCATCCATAGCTTTTCGCCATTCAGGCGATTTGGAAGCTTGAGTGTAGCACGTCGGCTCCAAGGGAAGAGAAGAAGATAAAGCAATAGGATAACGAGAAGAAAAAGTTTTTGGTTTGAAAATACCATGTTAAGAACGTGTGATCATGGGATGAGTGCGGGTGGGAGGTGGTGGGGGAGGGGGTGGTATGGTGGTAACTGGTATAGAGGAAGGTAAAGGAGGAGATTGGGGTTCATCTATAGTTAACGAAGCAGAGGCAACACCGTCGGCGGGGCTAATGGTGGGCTCAACCCATGCGGTATCCGTGGGGGCGGAGGTTGATGGTAGCCAGATGGAGATAGGACCAAGTGAGGGTGAAGTGGTAGGAGATTTTGGAGAGTTAGAGTTTGTGATAAATGGGTAAACAGATTCATCAAATTTGACATGACGAGATATGTAAATGCGGTGACTTTGCATGTCATAGCAGCGATACCCTTTATGGGAGGTACTATAGCCTAGAAAACAACACGAAGAAGAGCGGAATTCCAATTTGTTAGAACAATAGGGACGGAGCCAGGGATAACAAAGGCATCCAAAGGCTCGTAAATGAGAATAATCAGGAATTTGTCGAAACAATTGTTGATATGGGGAAATTTGAGAAATAATAGGCATGCGGTTGATGAGATATACAGCTGTATTGAAGGTTTCAAACCAAAAGCGAGAGGGCATACCATCTTGAGCTAGAAGGGTGAGACCAGTTTCAACCACGTGACGATGTTTTCGCTCAACGACACCATTTTGTT
This sequence comes from Eucalyptus pauciflora, assembly GCA_007663325.1. Classification (NCBI taxonomy): domain Eukaryota; kingdom Viridiplantae; phylum Streptophyta; class Magnoliopsida; order Myrtales; family Myrtaceae; genus Eucalyptus; species Eucalyptus pauciflora. Next base: position 542,040 of record VMYD01000012.1, read on the forward strand.
CAGGTGTATGTGGGCAGGAAAATTGATGACGAATGCCATGAGTATGGAAATAAGATTCAAGTGCATCACTAGTGAATTCGCCACCAGCATCGGAGCGGAATAATTTAATTCGATGGTTAAATTGATTTTCAACTTGCGGTTTGAAAGCCATAAAAATTTCGTAAAAATCAGATTTATGGCGCATAGGAAATATCCAACTGTAACGAGAGAAGTCATCAACAAACAATACATAATAAGAGAATTTTGAAATAGAAGACACTGGGGCTGGTCCCCATACATCACAATGAATCAGTTCAAGTGGAAATTGAGTGCGCTTGTGAGACAACGAAAAGGGTAACTTGCAACTTTTGCCTAACTGACATGCAGAACACAAAGAGTTGTCACGCTTATTTGATATTTGAAGATGTTTAAAAATAAGATGTTGAATAGCTGTAGAAGGGTGGCCAAGACGATGATGCCAGATGGAGGAGTTGATGCGGGAAGAAAATGAAATTTGAGGTTTGAAGCAAGGTTTGGGGAACCGCATAGGATAAAGCCCATTCTCAGTCCAACCGTGGTGCACAATTTGCTTCGTTAACTTGTCCTTCAAAAAAAATTGAGAATCATCAAATAGAAAATAACAATTATTGTCTTTAGCAAAATGACTAACTGAAATTAAATTCGTAGATGCTAAAGGACAACGGAGTATATTAGTTAAATGTATCGAGGAAGCTGGATGTGAGAGAGAAGTGGAACCAACATGAGTAATAGACAAACCTTGGCCATTTCCAACCTGAACTTCATCAGAACCACTATAGGGAGCGGAGATGGAGAGATTACCCAGATCGGCTGTAATATGATGGCTGGCGCCAGTATCAGTATACCAAGTGCCATCGTCAGTAGGTGGTGCAATAGCCATGGCAGCAAGTTTTTCAGGAGGATTGCGACCGTGGTATGCATAGTTCATGCGATGATAGCAGTCGATGGCACCATGGCCATGTTTGTTGCAGATCTGACAGATCAGCCGACCAGTATTCAATTGACGACCTTGAGGTCGAAAAGATGGAGTAGGGAGAAGTCCGTCTTGATTGGAATGACCCCTGTTGCGTCCCCTATAACCAGTGCCACCCCTATAGTGACAAGGTGTGAATGAGTGCTGCCCAGGAGAAGGAGTTCGAGGGTGCCGGTTTGCAACAAAGGCAGTAGTAGTTTTGGATAATGAGTCATCATTGATGCTCAGTTCTTCAGAGAGTAGCAGATTATGTAAATCTTCAATAGTGATGGAAGTTTGATGAGCACGAACACGAATAGAGGATGCAAAGGAGCGGTAAGCAGCAGGTAATCCATCGAGAATGCAAATTAGGAGATCATCATCACTTACTGGAGATCCACAAATTGCGAGTTTATCAGCTAAAGTTTTGAATTGTTGGAGATATTCTTGCATGGTGAGGTTGCCCTTCTTGAGGTGATGTAATTGTCTTTTTAGAGACATTACATGAGCAGGAGTGAGAGAGGCATAGCGACGAGCGAGGACATCCCACGCGGCTTTTGCAGATGTAGCACCAACTACATATGGAAGTGCAGATCCAGACAGAGTAGCGTTGATCCAGGAGAGTAGCATTTGATCTTTTTCGATCCATATCTTGTAATTTTCGTCAGTTGAAGCAGGCTCTTGGGAGGTTCCATCAATGTAAGACATGAGGTTGTGACCTTTGAGAATTGGTTCGAAAAGAGAACGCCAAAGAAGATAGTTCGAGCTGTTCAGTTTGATGGGTATCAAGTTTGATATGTTTGAGATAACGAGTGAGGGAGGTGCCATAGATGAAGATGACTGAGATGATGGATTAGAGCCTGTCGACATTTTCTTTGGGAAGAAGAAAGTCGATGAAGAATGAGAGGAGAAGGAGAATTGAGGATCGTTAGGCGAATTATGCCAAATGCAACTCGGATACCATGAAGGAATCGTAATTTCTGTATATTATCTAATGATTTCTCTTGTACATTGTCGCGACCTGAATTTTTCGAAGGGGTGAATCACCTAAAACTAGGTTAATGGATTACTAAGTCCGAAGACTTGGCGCGGACTCTCCCAAGCCCTACCAATCGCGACTTGATACTAAGAAAAAAACCCACTAAAACATGCAATTATATTTCAAATCGGAGCCGCCACTAACCAATTATGGCTGATTAGAAACCCAGGTAAAGTATGGGAGAATACTTTACCTTTTACGAACCAGAGATTTAATGGATCTGGGGACATGGTTACGCTAGATTAATCTAACGCCCTTTCGGTACCTTAAAAAAATTTTGCAGGCAGTCTTGATTAATTTTAACCTATGATACTAACATGCAAATGGTGGTCATGCGGGTGCACAATCAATTAAATAACATTCAATAAATCAAAATGCTAAGAAATTATAAACCACAACTTTATTAAAGTCCACTCTCTATGAAAACATAAAAAAAATGCTAATAAAAATGCATGCCCTAAACATGATTTCTAAATGACATGATATTTAATTTTTATTATTATGCAATCTTAATCTAAAATTAATATGCATGGATTTTACTTTAATGATATGTGAAATGCAATTTATATGGCCTAATTTGAACTATATGTATGCAATCTACTTTATACAATCCTAAATATGCATATACTACATGACATGGGATGCATGACATAACAATTCTATATGCATGTTCTTTTTGTGATTTTTTTTTTATGATTCTTTTTTAATGTATGCAACCTACACTAAATAATGATGATATGAAATGGGATTAATTATGAACTAATCTATTAATTAACCAAGAAAATAGCTTTTGTGTTTTCTCTTTTTATTTTTTTATTTTTTTTAAATGACCGAATAATTTTTATTAAAAAAAAACGTAATGATGCAATGCTAACTTTTTGTTTTTTTTTTATCTTTTATTTTATATTTAAAAAGACTACATGATGGGAATACTAAAAAAAAAACATTAAACTATGACCCACTAATTAAAATGCAACATGTAACGTGCACATTATGAAATCCATATAACCTAAATAACATTTTTTTATTCTTTTTTAGTTTACTAAAGGAAAATTAACCTAATCCTATATGAATCTAAAAAAAAAATAAAATGCATTGATTTAAACATGAAATGTTTATGGACCTAAATATCTAAGTTCTAATATATGACATATAATGCATGATATGTGATAAACAAATAACCATAATGCACCAAAATATGTATCGTACTTAAAAAATCATCCATGTAACATGACAACCTATGGGCATCAATAATGCGAAGTAATCTATGAATTTTGACATAAAAAATCAGAATAATCAAAAATCTAACCCGACGTCTCGCAGCTCAAAATTTTTGATTATTATGACTTAGCATGGCAAATTTCCTAATCATATACTAATAAAAATAAATCAGAACAAATCAAGTTAAAAAAACAGCAAAATTGTGAGTTCGAATACTCGAACTAAATTTTTCCAAAAACTTACCTAGTTTAACTCAAAGCCACCTTGAGGAATGGTGAGAAATCAAAGTGACCGAACCGTGATGGTGGTTCGGTGATGGGTCGCCGCTCGAAACAAGGGTTGTTCGTCGGAGCTCCGGCGAGGCTCGGGTGATAACGAACCTACAACCAAAAAGAAGAAAGCAGCAAGTGGGTCGTGGGCACGGCGGTCGCGGTGACTTCGGGTCCTCGGTGGTGTGGAGTCCGATAGCTTGATCAGCTTCGGGTCTTCACGGATCAACGCCGGCTTTCAGGTGGAAGGTCTTACGAACGGAGTAGGACGTCACTCGGGCTCGGGGCGGCGATCGGCCTGCTTCGTGCTAGGTGTCACGGGCGTTGAGCGGTGACGGAGCGGCTCAGGCGAGTGGTGCGATCGTTGGACGCCAGCACGGAGGTGCTCGTGGAGATGCAGGAGCAGCGGCGCGGCAGCTCGGGTAGAGGACGCCTCAGGTGTCGATGTTGAAATCGCGAGGGGTCGCAGCAGGTGACACGCTGGGGCTTCGGCTACCGGGGCGGCGTTGTGAGTTCGCCGACTGCAGGGGAGGAGGGGAACTCCGGCGCGGACGGATGGAGGTGGCTCGGGCGGATCGAGCTTCGGGCGTTGCGATGGTCTCGTGGACCGGCGGCTCGGACTCCAGTGCTGCAGGTGAGGCGGCGTCCGGCGGGGTGCTGGGCGAGACAGTGGCGTCCGTTGGGCAAGGGACGGAGCGCGGGTAGGCCCCAGCTAGTATCGGAGAAGAAGAACAGTGTTTTGTTTTTTTTTTTTTTAATTTTTCTTCTCTCTCCTCTGCATCCGCACGTCCTTTCTCCCTGTCTCCTTTGTTCACTTCACTTTTTTTTTCCTCTGCTACACTTTTCAGCAGAAGAAAAGGTTCTGCTGGCCTTTTTTCCTCAAGAATCGAGACTTCTCCTCTTACGCTGAATTGATGACCTCGAAAAGAAAACCCTAGGAAAGCTTTTCCTTTTTACTTTCTGCAACACTTCTTTTGCAGAAGGAAAGAAAATCAGACCCTCACCCTCTCTCTCGAGAAGACTGCACGGACGGCTCCCCTCTCTCTCTTCCCTTACTTTTAACTTTTTGACTCTCAACGAAAGAAAAATATAATAGCTTTCGCTTTTTGGTCCTTTGATGAAGAGAAGCCCCCCTTTTTCCGAAACCTCGCTTCCTTTAAATAGAGGGAAGACTCCAAGTTGTTCGAGATTGTCGAGATTTTCACTCAACCTCTCAACAGCAAAATGGCTCCTAAATCGCGCGACCGTTTAATTTTTTTTGAATTCAAATTTGTTTCTTCTTTCTTTTTTGTTTCTTTTTTTTTCAAAAAAAAATTCTCTCTAAATCACGATTATCCTCTATTTCTAAAAACTAATTTTAAATTAGGTGTTAACACGTGGAAAAGAAAAAAATAAAAATAAAAATAAAAACTGAAATTTTTTTTTTGGCATTTTGAAATGAAGATTTTAAGAACCAAATTTAATTTATTATTTTTTAGAAATATTAGGTGTCAACAGCTGCCCCTCTTTGAAGGGAAGCTCGTAGAGGTTTCCTTCAAAGATATATGACACCTAAATTTAAACCATGCAAAACGAAATATGAAATGCAATGATTCGGTCAGGAACATAGATTTCTATGTGTCTATGACCAATGAAATGCAAATGCAAAGAAGAGCACATACCTGTCATACCTGTTTGGGGATTTAGGTGTGAAATGATTCCGATGAGACCTGTCAACCATCTGAAACTCCCTTCAGGTAATTGAAAGGCTCAAAGTCTTTAGGGATCTGGAATTCTCATCAGATTCTGAACACTTGGAAATTGCATCAAGTACTTGAAACTTCAAAAATCTAATTCTTATATCAGACATTTGAAAACATTTACTAAACGTCTGGAAATCACATCAGATGTTTGGAAAGACAAACACTTGGAAATCACATCAAGCGTTTAAAGGTTCAAATATCTGGAATTCTCACTAGATATTTGGAAACATTTTATAAATAGGTACTTGGAATTCTCATCAAGTACAAAGATGACTAAACAAATTCAGGGTTTCAAAGACAATTCTTTTTGGTCTTTGAGGAAAAATTCAATAAAAGTCCATGCATGATGGCTTTATCAAACTATTATCAGAAAAATTATCACTAGGACAATTTTCAGTTATAGTGTGAATCTCTTGAACATGCTAAATGAGACACTTTTGGTGTGAAAAGGCTTTTTCACTCGCTCTCATTTAAGAATGGTTATTTGTCCCGACCATTGATGCGGGAATATATCACTCGCTCTTATCATCATCTTGTCAACAAGAGTTCGAATTTTCTTGCAAGCAGTACAACCTTACCAATCTGAGAGGTCTTTGTCAAGGACTGTAATGCAGGCTTGGTAAATGGCTTAACAAAGGGACTCTTCGAGTCAAAGCAATTGAAAGAATGATTCTGTAATCATCTCCGGGTTTACAAGTCAAGAACCCTACAAAATGAGAAAGAAATAATCCTGCTCGCACTTCTTCGAGCAATGCTTAAAACATGTGAATCCCTATGTTAATTCAAGTGCCCTAATCTGAAGAGACTTTGTAAGGGACGTAACATAGGCTGGGTTCATGGGTTGAGAAACGAAAGGATCGTTAGGCTCAAAGATGTGTATAGGGGTCAAAGTTGGTGATCATCTTGACATTGCCACCAGTTCTCTTCGCCACAGATTGTCTTCTTGACAGATTTCTTTATTGGCTCAAAAGTTTATCACCCGATGCCAATGATTATTCAACTGGAGATCTTTTCTCAACATTTTTTAAAGTCATTTTCTTTGATGATGGACATTGGTCAAGCACACTGCTTTTTTTTTTTTTTTTATATGCCTCCAATTCATCAGTCATTTCACGGGCATTGGCCTTACTTTTACTAGGCACACTGCTTTTTTAATGCCCCTTAGTTCTATTTTGATTTCAGTCCTTGCGCACAATGCATGTGTCAAGTATACTTTAAATGACACTCGAACTTTCAAGGGTCTTCATCTGTCTCTTGCCTTGCCCTAGTGTGGGGGATGATCACCAACTGGGTTTAAAAGAAATGAAATAGCAGGCTCAAGTGGGCTATTCAAAGGATATAAGTGTGTAGGATAGTGAAAGAAATGCTCTTCGTCATCCTAAGGCACTTAAATTAGCACATGAATTCAATGTAATAGCACGACTTGAAGATTGATGCAAGTGAGAGCAAGAAAATTTCAATTCATTTTCCTCACTTCATGATGTCATTTTTATCTTCTAGTTGCCCCGATGTGGGGTGATTCTTGACAGGGGTAATTTGAAAAGAACATCCATAAGTGTATGGGCTCAAAAATGGTTAAGCAATGGAATACTTGTAGTGTTTGGGATAGAGAAATGAACTGCCTCTCGTCATTTCAGCTGTCGTACTTTTCGCAAGAAAATTCTTCACCTTGAAATACAAAATGTTTCCATACTCACCTCACAATATATAGACAGGGGACGGTGTATGGGATTAGGCTTGCCTTTCACACCTCATTTAGCATGCTCAAGTAACTCGACATCTTTCACTGAATTATCCATTTTGATAAATTTCAAGTGGAATTGACGAATTACACAATATCATGTGAAAGCATTCTATAAAGACAAAGAGGGCATGCTCATAAAGTCAAAACTATTATATGTCCATGTCTTGCCCTTCCTTTGTAAAGGAGCTCATAGAGATTCCTTACAAAAATAAGACACCATCGTTCACATCCATTCTTTGCCCCTGCAAAAATAAAATATGCAACATTATACACTAAAGATTTGACCAACTTTGAGTGAGGAAAAGGTTTTTACGAGCCCTTTTATTCATGGATAGTATTTCTTTATAGCATCAGAATTTACAGGATTTGTGAATTCCCGCCCATCCATTTCTGCCAAAATTAAAGCACCTCCAGGAAGTACTTTCTTCACGATGTATGGCCCATTGTAATTCGGAGTGAATTTGCCACGAGGATCAAAGTTAATTGGTAGCATCTTGCGTAGCACCAAATCATGGACCTTGAAATGCCTTGGGCGAACCTTCCGATTAAAGGACTTGGCCACCCGTTGTTGATAACATTGACCATGACATACGGCCTTCAATCGTTTTTCTTCAATCAAATTGAGTTGGTCATACCTCTGTTGTGCCCATTCAGTTTCTGTCAGCTTAGACTGAGACAATACTCTTAGAGAAGGGATTTCTACTTCAACTGGCAGGACTGCTTCCATGCCGTACACCAGAGAAAAAGGAGTTGCCCCAGTAGAAGTGCGAACTGAGGTCCTATACGCCATCAGAGCGTAAGGAAGCCTCTCAAACCGATCACGATAATTATCAGCTGTTTTTGCCAGAATCTTCTTGATGTTCTTATTCGCTGCTTCAACCGCACCATTCATCTGAGGGCGATAGGGCAATGAATTCAAATGACGAATTTTGAACTCCTTGAACAAATCATTAACAAGCTTGTTGTTCAGGTTTGTCCCGTTATCTATGATGATGGCTTCAGGCACGCCATAACGAGCAATAATATCCCGTCACACAAACTTCACGACATTCTTTGCAGTAACAACTGCATAGGATGCTGCCTCTATCCATTTTGTGAAATAATCAATAGCGACCAAAATGAAACGATGGCCATTCGAGGCTTTCGGATTAATTGGACCGATTACATCGATGCCCCACATTGAAAAAGGCCATGACTCTGACAGTTGATGCAGCTCATTTGGAGGAACAATTATTTTGTCTCCATAAATCTGACAACGGTGACAACTTCTGACATGTTGAATGCAATCAGTCTCCAAAGTCAGCCAAAAGTAACCTAGTCTCATAATCTTCTTTGCTAACATGTGGCCGCTCATGTGAGGACCACACACCCCTTCATGTATTTCTTCCATCAACTGAGTGGCTTCCTTAGCATTGACACATCTAAGTAGGACGGTGTCGAAAGACCGTTTGTATAATGTATCACCACTAATAAAGAATTTGGAGGCAAGTTTCATGAGATGCTTTCGGTCAGCTGGATTGCTACCTTCTGGGAACTCTCGCTTTTGAATATAGGTCATGATGTCATGGTACCATGGTTTTCCATCCGGTTCCTCTGTCACCACCATGCAATAAGCTGGCTTTGGCAAAACCTCTATTTTCAAAGGCTCGACCTCTAACCCATCAGTGACCTGCAGCATAGAAGACAACGTCGCAAGTGCATCTGCAAATTGATTATGAGACCTTGACAAGTATTCAAATGAAACTTCCTCGAACTTTTCCATCAGATCTTCTAAATACTTGTGGTATGGGAGCAATTTAGCCTCCTTGGTCTTCCATTCACCTACGGTCTGCATTATGATTAATGTGGAATCCCCGAACACTTTTAACTTGGCCACACCTATCTCAATTGCAGCCTGAAGCCCGAGGATGCAAGCTTCATACTCAGCCACGTTGTTAGTGCATGGGAATACCAATTTTGCAGCCACTGGATGGTGCTGTCCATCTGGGGATATCAGAACTGCCCCAGTACCAGAACCAGACAAATTTACAGCTCCATCAAAGAACATCTTCCACGAGTCTTCATTTATACTCAAGACGCGGTCATCAAGGAAACGGTCATTGTCATTAGAGACTCCTGAATTCTCGGCCAATAGGTCAGCGATCACTCGACCCTTAACCGACTTTTGTGGCATGAATTGTACATCAAATTCTGAAATTAAAATTTTCCATTTGGCCAACTTACCCACCAAAGCTGGTCGCTCAAGTAAGTACTTGATGGGGTCGCTCTCAGTCACGAGGAATGTCTGGTAATGCAGTGTGTATTGTTGCAATCTATGCAATACCCATACCAAAGCTGCACAAGTCTTTTCAACATCAAGATACTTCAGCTCTGATACAGTGAACTTCTTGCTCAGGTAATAAATGGCTCGTTCTTTTCTGTCGACGGGATTTTCTTGAGCCAACATTGCACCTAGTGACTCACTATGAATAGTGAGGTAGAGGATTAAAGGATGACCCGGCGATGGTGGGACAAGCATCGGTGGATTCATCAAGTAACTCTTCAACTTGTCGAACGCTTCTCGACATTCATCATCCCAATTGACTCGTGCATTCTTCTTTAGGAGCTTGAAGAATGGCTTGGCGGTTTCAGAAAGTTGGGAAATGAATCGAGCAATGTAATTCAACCTCCCCAAAAGGCTCCGGACTTCTTTCACCGTCGACGGAGATCGCAGCTCACAAATGGCTTTAGCTTTGGCTGGGTCGATTTCAATCCCTTTACTGCTCACAATGAATCCGAGCAATTTACTGGATGTTGCTCCAAACACGCACTTAGCGGGATTTAGTCGAAGTTAAAACTCACGGAGTCGATCAAATAGCTTCTTCAAGGTTTCAATGTGACTTTTTCCAGGTCGAGTCTTTGCAATCATATCATCAACATAGACCTCAATCTCTTGATGCATCATGTCATGAAACAATGCTATCATGGCTCGCTGGTAAGTTGCCCCTGCATTTTTGAGTCCGAAGGGCATAACCTTATAATGAAAGGTTCCTCACGGGGTGATAAATGCAGTCTTCTCCTTGTCTTCCTCCTTCATCCTTATTTGATTGTACCCGGAAAAACCATCCATAAATGAGAATAGTTCAAAACCAGCGGTACTATCCACAAGGACATCTATGTGCGGTAACGGAAAATCATCTTTTGGACTGGCCTTGTTCAGATCCCGATAATCAACACATACTCGAACCCGACCGTCTTTCTTCATTACTGGTACAATGTTGGCCACCCATTCGAGGTACTGTAAGACTTCAATGAATCCCACCTTCAAGAGTTTCATCACTTCCTCCTCTATCTTCTTTGAGAGTTCGGGCTTGGTTCTCCGTAGCCTCTGCTTCTTAGGTGGCACATCCAAATTAGTAGGTAGGCAATGCTCCACAATTGACGGGTTTAAACCAGGCATATCGGCATATGTCCATGCAAAGATATCCTGATATTCCTTTAGCAACTGAGTTAGGCGCTCGGCCTCATCTTTGGGAAGACTCGCCCCAATTTTCACTTCTTTGGCATCTTCAGTATCACTTAAATTAATAGTGACAGTCTGCTCGGACGTGGTAGCCTTAGCCTTTTCATGTTGTTCCCAGCTACGTTGCACTTCACTGGAGTCTTCTTCGGGATCATCATTATTAGCACTTGTCATATTAAATTGGACCATTCTCACGTCCTTGCAAGTCTGAATATCGTTCCTGAAACAGGAAGTAGATGAATTAAAAAGACAAACAGGGTAACCCCTTTTTTTTTTTAAAAAAAAAATTTGCAAAAATCATTTTTAAACATTTTGACACAAGGAAGCATGATGAAGCCCAGGCCTCAGAATTCTCCTTAGATTTTTCCTTTTTTGTATCGGCTGGATATCATCACCGGGCTAGTTTGGTGTACTTCATCATGCCCTCAAAACATGAAAACTTTCATATATTTTATTGGATGAAAAACAAATTACATTATTGGAATGATAGAAATCCTAGGAATGGAAATGCAAATGCGGAAAGTAATAAAAACTCCTGCGCAGAGGAGTATGCAAATAATTAAAATTCTCCTACTCTCGAACTTCGTCGATGACCAACACGAAATTCTCTTCGAACAATTCGGCCGTTCCTCCGAGTGCGTCGTCTTTTCCGGCGGATCGAGTGGTGTCTGCAACTGGCTGGTCTACCACTACCCATTCGGCAGGAATTACATTGATGTCAGCAACTGTAGGCTTGGAGTACTGGACACAGGTATTGATTGCACCTTCTTCCTCATGCATCATCCTTGCAGGCCCAGGGAATGTGGACCTAATGTGGGGTCTAATGATGCCAGTTCGTCCTGGTCCTCTTCCTCTTCCTCTAAAGGATCGTTCACCTCTATCACGATAGCCCAACCCAGTAGTGTATGAATTCCGCCCGGCCTCAATTGGTTGGCGAGTGCCCTGACCATGTCGGCCTAAACCATTACCCGGAACAAAGCCACTCCCGACCATGATCTTGCCTACCATGATCACCGACTTGGATAACTTTGGAGTGGGTAGGGTAGTACCTTGAGAGACATGAATGGTCGAAACCAATTCAAATGCTTGAAAACTGGATTCTTCTTTACAATCTGGTTCAATGTAAGGGATAGCCGTCTCGTGATAAATCTTGAACTCATCCTCTCCTCGAACTGTAATAAGCTTCCCATTCGTCACAAACTTCACTTTCTGGTGAAGACTTGAAGAAACTGCTCCGCTCGCATGAAGCCATGGACGACCTAACAAAAAGTTGAAGGCTGTAGGTATTTCCAAGACCCGAAAAACTACATTAAATAACACTGGCCCTATCTGCAAGTCTAAATCAACTTCCCCAACTGCTTCTTTCTTGGTTCTGTCAAATGCTCGAACAGAACTTTTAGCTGCATGAATTTTCCCTAAATCATACCCAAGACGCTTTAGAGTCGCGAGGGGGCATATGTTTAAAGCCGATCCATTATCAATGAGGACACGGGATACCAAGGTATTTCGACACTTGGCTGAGATATAAAGGGCTTTGCCGTGTCCCCTTCCTTCATCCGGGATTTCATCATCTGAGAAAGTGATCTGGTCGTTTATCAAAGTGACCCCCACGAATTCCCCCAACTTCTCAGGCTCAATGGACTCTGGGACATGTACTTCATTAAGGACTTTCATCAAAGCCTTTTGATGTTTCTCCGATGTCAAAAGCAACTCTAATATGGAGACTTGTGTCGGCAGTTTTCGAAGTTGGTCCACTACACTATACTCACTTGCCTTAATCACAGCTAAAAATTCTTTAGCCTCTTCATCAGTCGCTGGTTTGACAGGTTGTGAGTTGGCCTGAGCGTAAGTGCGTCCCGATCGAGTGACCACATCTATCTTCGGATCATAACACCATGGGACCGCCTTATCATTCGTGTATGTATAGGGTTGCGTAACATCAAGAATCAATTCTTCATCATCTGATGGCGGCACATCATTGATGATTAATCCTTCTTCATCCGAAGCATCCTCCAACGGTGGCATGTCAAAAACTAAGGGATCACCAGCTCCAATGTTCAAGTCAGTAAATTCATTTTCAAAATCAGAAAGCTCCTCCTCCAGATCAATAATGATTGGAGTGATAGTCGAAACTGTGTCGGCAGGATCTACGCAAACAATCATCCCCTTCTTGGACATTACCTTAACTCTCTGCGCCTTCTGAGACATGGTAGGTTCTTCTACATCTGAGTAGTATCCAGCTCGAACTAAACCATTATAAACATCGTCCAGATGTACTCTCAAGCTCTTCTTTCGATGATCATCAAAACTGAAAATGGCATTCACAGTTTCTGGATGGTCAGGGAGTGGATTATTTTGGATGTTCGGCTGTGCTTCGCGGAATGAGACCACTTTAGCATCCAACAGATTTTGGATTTTGTGTCGCAGCGTATAGCAATCATCAACAGAATGTCCTACCTCCCCCATATGGTAAGCACATGTCTTAGAAGGATCATAGTTGGGGAAGCGCTCGGGATTAGGTCGCTTAGGCTCCTTAGCGAGTAATCCTTTCTTCTGAAGGGTCGGCAAGATCTTGGACAATGGCTTAGGAAGAGGCGTAAATTGACGCCTGGAAGAGTTCCTATGCTGGCCAAAGAATGGACGTGCTCCTCCCTGTTGAGTGTTCGAGACAGGGCGAGGGGGTTGAACATAAGCTATATTGACTTCCGCTACGGGCTCTTTGTCCTTCTTAGCCGAAAATTTCTTATATGAGCTGGTTTGATCAGACGCCCATCCATCACGCAGGGCTATTTCAATTCGCTCGCCAACAGGGACTAGCTGATTGAACGACTCGGCAGTCGATCCTAACATCCGATTTCGATATTCGGGCGGGAGCGTCTTCATGAACAAATCCATCAACTCCTTTTCAGTCGGCTCCGGAGTAATTTGAGCAGCTACAGTCCTCCATCTCGTGACATAGGCCTTGAAAGATTCTGTCTTCTTCTTCTTAGTGCGAAGTAAATCCTCTCGAGATGGAGTGACATCAATATTATACTTGTACTGCTTGAAGAAGGCATCAGTTAAATCCTCCCAAGTCTCCAGGAGATTAATCTTCTTCATAATATACCACTGGAGTGCCGGTCCTGTGAGGCTTGCTTGAAATTGCTGAATCATCAGGGGTATGTTATCAACATATGGGGTCATCCTAACCACATAAGTCTGCAAATGGATCTTTGGGCAAGAAGTGCCATTATACTTTTCAAAGTCTGGCATCTTGAACTTCTTTGGTATCTTGATCTTTGCATAATGGGACAGATCAGTTGGGTCTTGGCTTAATGCACCCTGCAGCTGCTTAAGTTTCTCCTCGATTTTCGCCAGGCGTTTTTCTTGTTCAGTCTTCGGCACGGCCGGCTGTATCACTTGTATCTCCTCGTCAACAATGATTTGAGGCGTGTCAGTACTTTTCTCCCTGAAAACATCATTAGAGCTTGATGGGCCACTTGTGGATACATTCTTGCCTTTATCTTTCGGATCAGCTATAGGAGCATGTTGTGGTAACACCACTTCGACTTGTGGAGCTGATGGGACAGTATTTGCTTGGAGAGAATCTATTTGTTTAGAGAGCTGCTCAAGGACATTCAGGACTTGCTTCATTTCTGTTTCAAGGGCAACGACACGAGCTTGTTCAGCACCACGCATTTGTTCGGCGTCATCAGCCATTGTTACTCTAGAACGAGTACGGATTGGTGATCTTGGGTGAGCCGTGTTGTTACCTGCACAATGTAAAATAATACAGTAAGCATCATAACAAATGAGATTGGTCCATGACAACGGTCGATCGTTTATTTTATTAAGTGAAATCAAATTCCAAAGACATCAACTTAAAACATTAAAATCACTTTCTAGAAATTAAATTCCTAAAACATCAATCTAAGAAATTGAAATAACATTCTAAAGCCAGAATTAAACTCCTAAATCTAGCGACTCCTTTCTATATACAATTGGGAGATCACAGTCTTTCGAAGCTTCTTGTTCTGTCGAACCAACTCAGAAATACGAGCTTCCTTCTTTTCCAACGTTTCTTCAAGATTTTCAATTTGTGCTTTACGAGTGGGCTTCATGGTCACTTCAGGTATCACGGGAAGTAGAGCTTGAGGGATCTCGTGATGGTGGATATAATAATCCGAGGCATGAAAAATCTTCTCCTTTCCTTTCAATCTTCTAGGCACCATTATCTTTTCCGGATGGCATTCCTTCCATGCATTTTCAAGGCGTTCGATCTCATCGAGGTACTTGTGATCCTTGCGCACAAAGCGAGCTTGAAACAGGTCCATTCGGAGAGGAGGCGGGATATCTTGGAGCACTCGATACTGGCGGGCCACTCTATGAGGATAGTAAGATGTTGCACCAGTGATTCCCATAAGTGGAATTGAATTATCTGTCTTGTGAGAAAAATGAGCCACGCTAACATGGAACCATTTAGCATACCATAGGAAGCCCTTGAGATCTGGATCTTTTAGAAAAATTACCCAATCGGAAAATGACCTTCCGGTATACTTTTTCTCTAAGATTGAAAATCTCTTTATCGGGTGATTAGAATCATCAATTTCACCTCGACGCATGAAACGACCAAACTCCTTCATGTGAGAAAGAAACCAAATTTGTAAAAGTTCAGGAGAGGCATTCATGATTTTTCCTCCATTTTGTTTAAAACAGTTGAGGGACAAAAATGTCTCGGCCAAAATCATGTTTATAAAGTTCATACCGGCGCATGCTTGTCTAACCACCCATGCAATTGAAGGATTAATGGCATTTTGTCGATGAGGAAAGATTATAAATCCAAAAAATGCTAAGATGAATATCCTACCTTTTTGGCGCATTGAAGATTGATTTAAAAAAAGATCGGCCAAAAAGGAGAATGGGCATGCATTACAATTAGCTTTCAAAACTTTCTTAACCTCATCGGCTTTAATTCTTAGAAATTGAGATAAAATCGATGTGGGCTCCATACCAAGAGGTGGCCTAACTAGTTCAGTCTCAAGAGGCATTCCTATGATAATGATATACTCTTCCAGTGTCGGAGTTAGCTCATTCTTACCAAAAATAAAGGTAGCCGTCTCGGGACACCAAAACTGTGAGATAGCTTGCAAAACACCACTATGGACTCTAATATCCAAAAGGGGGATAAGCCGTCCCAATATTGACTCCACATAGTCTTGGCCTTCCTTACTTAATTTATTCCACCACTCTTTGAGCTCGATCTTAGGAGTTGGAACGAATTGAACATCGGATCTCCCCATTGTATATAGATTAAGGCTTACGATCAACCTAGTGTCATGGACCAAAAGAAAGTGCAATAAAGTAAATAGATTGCATAGTATAAGATAAGAATACTTACTTCACAAAGAAAAATAGCAACCACATAGACAGGCGCATGGGATGTGAGACTTAACACCTAAATTACAAGGCTTAGCAAGTTAGAACTAAAAGGATGGACCGACTTGTCACAGTCTCGCGTACAAATGTCGGGTCCTCTTAGCTCTGGTTCAGTCAAAAGAAAATCCCATGGTCACGCAGTTTCGTGAGCAAGGATAAACGTTTTGACATCAAGAAAAATTTTCGGGGTTGAGAAAGACAACATCTACATCGCGGTCTCGCGTTCGAGGTTGGTTCATTTCTCAACACCATCCTAGAATCCTTAAATGCGGTCCAGGTCCGACGGCAGGTTGTGTGTGCAATGTGTAGTGCTAAAGTAATTTGAAAATCATGCACAACAATTTATAATACAAACAACACTTCAATGATAAGGAAAATAAATCATTCATCTTTACACCCTCCTGCAACACAAGGATTAGCAAAGACTACTCCCCTTATACCTCCCATCTGCAAGAACATTTAACACCTTAGAAATATTAGTGACATACCTGGTGTCCCTGCTGCCAAACAAAAACATATTTTTTTTTAAAAAAGAAACAAGCCTATGTCCACTATGAGTTTTAACTTTAAGTCCCCAGCGGAGTCGCCAAGCTGTCGCGACCTGAATTTTTCGAAGGGGTGAATCACCTAAAACTAGGTTAATGGATTACTAAGTCCGAAGACTTGGCGCGGACTCTCCCAAGCCCTACCAATCGCGACTTGATACTAAGAAAAAAACCCACTAAAACATGCAATTATATTTCAAATCGGAGCCGCCACTAACCAATTATGGCTGATTAGAAACCCAGGTAAAGTATGGGAGAATACTTTACCTTTTACGAACCAGAGATTTAATGGATTCGGGGACATGGTTACGCTAGATTAATCTAACGCCCTTTCGGTACCTTAAAAAAATTTTGCAGGCAGTCTTGATTAATTTTAACCTATGATACTAACATGCAAATGGTGGTCATGCGGGTGCACAATCAATTAAATAACATTCAATAAATCAAAATGCTAAGAAATTATAAACCACAACTTTATTAAAGTCCACTCTCTATGAAAACATAAAAAAAATGCTAATAAAAATGCATGCCCTAAACATGATTTCTAAATGACATGATATTTAATTTTTATTATTATGCAATCTTAATCTAAAATTAATATGCATGGATTTTACTTTAATGATATGTGAAATGCAATTTATATGGCCTAATTTGAACTATATGTATGCAATCTAATTTATACAATCCTAAATATGCATATACTACATGACATGGGATGCATGACATAACAATTCTATATGCATGTTCTTTTTGTGATTCTTTTTTATGATTCTTTTTTAATGTATGCAACCTACACTAAATAATGATGATATGAAATGGGATTAATTATGAACTAATCTATTAATTAACCAAGAAAATAGCTTTTGTGTTTTCTCTTTTTATTTTTTTATTTTTTTTAAATGACCGAATAATTTTTATTAAAAAAAAACGTAATGATGCAATGCTAACTTTTTGTTTTTGTTTTTATCTTTTATTTTATATTTAAAAAGACTACATGATGGGAATACTAAAAAAAACATTAAACTATGACCCACTAATTAAAATGCAACATGTAACGTGCACATTATGAAATCCATATAACCTAAATAACATTTTTTTTATTCTTTTTTAGTTTACTAAAGGAAAATTAACCTAATCCTATATGAATCTAAAAAAAAACTAAAATGCATTGATTTAAACATGAAATGTTTATGGACCTAAATATCTAAGTTCTAATATATGACATATAATGCATGATATGTGATAAACAAATAACCATAATGCACCAAAATATGTATCATACTTAAAAAATCATCCATGTAACATGACAACCTATGGGCATCAATAATGCGAAGTAATCTATGAATTTTGACATAAAAAATCAGAATAATCAAAAATCTAACCCGACGTCTCGGAGCTCAAAATTTTTGATTATTATGACTTAGCATGGCAAATTTCCTAATCATATACTAATAAAAATAAATCAGAACAAATCAAGTTAAAAAAACAGCAAAATTGTGAGTTCGAATACTCGAATTAAATTTTTCCAAAAACTTACCTAGTTTAACTCAAAGCCACCTTGAGGAATGGTGAGAAATCAAAGTGATCGAACCGTGATGGTGGTTCGGTGATGGGTCGCCGCTCGGAACAAGGGTTGTTCGTCGGAGCTTCGGCGAGGCTCGGGTGATAACGGACCTACAACCAAAAAGAAGAAAGCAGCAAGTGGGTCGTGGGCACGGCGGTTGCGGTGACTTCGGGTCCTCGGTGGTGTGGAGTCCGATAGCTTGATCAGCTTCGGGTCTTCACGGATCAACGCCGGCTTTCAGGTGGAAGGACTTACGAACGGAGTAGGACGTCACTCGGGCTCGGGGCGGCGATCGGCCTGCTTCGTGCTGGGTGTCACGGGCGTTGAGCGGTGACGGAGCGGCTCAGGCGAGTGGTGCGATCGCTGGACGCCAGCACGGAGGTGCTCGTGGAGATGCAGGAGCAGCGGCGCGGCAGCTCGGGTGGAGGACGCCTCAGGTGTCGATGTTGAAATCGCGAGGGGTCGCAGCAGGTGACACGGTGGGGCTTCGGCTACCGGGTGGCGTTGTGAGTTCGCCGACTGCAGGGGAGGCGGGGAACTCCGGCGCGGACGGATGGAGGTGGCTCGGGCGGATCGAGCTTCGGGCGTTGCGATGGTCTCGCGGACCGGCGGCTCGGACTCCAGTGCTGCAGGTGAGGCGGCGTCCGGCGGGGTGCTGGGCGAGACGGTGGCGTCCGTTGGGCAAGGGACGGAGCGCGGGCAGGCGGCAGCTAGTATCGGAGAAGAAGAACAGTGTTTTGTTTTTTTTTTTTAATTTTTCTTCTCTCTCCTCTGCATCCGCACGTCCTTTCTCCCTGTCTCCTTTGTTCACTTCACTTTTTTTTTCCTCTGCTACACTTTTCAGCAGAAGAAAAGGTTCTGCTGGCCCTTTTTCCTCAAGAATCGAGACTTCTCCTCTTACGCTGAATTGATGACCTCGAAAAGAAAACCCTAGGAAAGCTTTTCCTTTTTACTTTCTGCAGCACTTCTTTTGCATAAGGAAAGAAAATCAAACCCTCACCCTCTCTCTCGAGAACACTGCACGGACGGCTCCCCTCTCTCTCTTCCCTTACTTTTAACTTTTTTGACTCTCAACGAAAGAAAAATATAATAGCTTTCGCTTTTTGGTCCTTTGACAAAGAAAAGCCCCCCTTTTTCCGAAACCTCGCTTCCTTTAAATAGAGGGAAGACTCCAAGTTGTTCGAGATTGTCGAGATTTTCACTCAACCTCTCAACAGCAAAATGGCTCCTAAATCGCGCGACCATTTAATTTTTTTTGAATTCAAATTTGTTTCTTCTTTCTTTTTTGTTTCTTTTTTTTTCAAAAAAAATTCTCTCTAAACCATGATTATCCTCTATTTCTAAAAACTAATTTTAAATTAGGTGTTAACACGTGGAAAAGAAAAATAAATAAATAAATAAATAAAAAGAAAAACTGAAATTTTTTTTTTGGCATTTTGAAATGAAGATTTTAAAAACCAAATTTAATTTATTATTTTTTAGAAATATTAGGTGTCAACATACATAATGTATATAAAGATATTACAAGAGCCCTAAATTAGGGATGATTGAGGATGCTTAAGGCAAGTAGAGAAAATATGGGAACAATATCAACAATATCTTAAATAAGATACAAAAGATAAGATTGCTGACTAGGAACATTATCATGCAGGGCTCTATAAATTGCTTTGCCGCCAGAAGGCACTCGACTTCATACATCGCCAGCAATAGCTCGACAGCATCGAGGGTCGCTAGGCCTCTCGAGGTGCTGCTGCAATGGAACCCGACGAAAAGAACAAGGGGATATTAAGTAAGATGTTGAAGAAGAAGAGTAAGAAGGAGACTCCGCCACCTCCGGCTGCCTCGCGCGGCTCTAGCAAGAAAGGTCGGCCAAAGTCACTTTTTCTTACGCCTCTTTGTTTTGGTATGAGTTGATTCGGGCCGGAGCGGTCGTCAGAGCCCGAAAGGGTCGGGGAAAACTCCGGCCGCTTCGGCCTCGAGCGGTCCAAGCGCAACCGGGCTGGCCAAAGTCGCCTCTCATTTCTTTTTCCGCCCCTTTTTAAGGTAAATAAGTAGGTAAAATCTCATGGACCGACCTGTGACGCAGGAGATCATCATTCATCCTCGTCCGCCTCAAGCAGCCATTCGAACAAGAAAGCTCCGGAGGAAGCTCCGGAGGAAGCTCTGGAGAAAGCTCCGGAGAAAGCTCCGGGCCGTCCAAGTGAAACTGGTAGGCCGAAGCTGCTTTTTTTTCCGCCTTTTCTTCAAGGTATACGTAGGTAAAATCTCACTGATTTACTCGTGACGCAGGAGATGATGAATTGTCCGAGAAGTTGGATAAAATCACTTATTATTTTAGTGAGGAAAATCCTCGCGGCTGCATTGTAATGTGAGCATAAATCTATATGATCGTGGTTATAACTCATGAATTTCTAGAAAAGCAGTCATTAATTCAATAATTCGATCACATTGTGATCATTTCTTCAGTTGTGAAGCTAATTCTGCAGTTTTTCCTTCGTCTGATCGCGCGTCGTGCTTTGATTTATGCATTGGACAAGGATTCCTGAACCGTTCTTACTATCGGTTTTCGCCTTTTGTGAGAGAAAATCTTACAAGTGCCATGATAAACTCTAGTTTTACGTTATCGGTTTAGATCAACACATCGAGTCGGCCGCATACCCTTGTTAACCGGTGTCTTGCATGGCCGTACGTACCTAGGTATTGAGAATGAGATTAAGGGCCTATTTGGTTCAGCATGTAGAAGGGGCTTTTGAGCTCTAAAGGGGTTTGGGCAAAAGGGAAGGGGTTTGGTTTAAATTTTTTGAGCACTTTGGG
Organism: Eucalyptus pauciflora; assembly: GCA_007663325.1. Taxonomy (NCBI): domain Eukaryota; kingdom Viridiplantae; phylum Streptophyta; class Magnoliopsida; order Myrtales; family Myrtaceae; genus Eucalyptus; species Eucalyptus pauciflora. The sequence goes on from VMYD01000012.1 coordinate 562,865, forward strand.
GAGATGCAATTGCATCTCCAAGGGGCTTTGGGGGAATGGAGGGGTAGAGGTCAATTGGGAAATTGCATTTTCGGAATGCAACTTCCGGTACTGTTCATCTCGCTGGTGGAGTGACGATCACCAGCCAAGGGGTCGCTCGCGCTGGCTACGCGCCGGCGACTGTTGGCCAAGGGTCGTCCGACCCCGGCGATCGTCGCCGGACCTCAGGTGATGCCTTCCTGGACAACCTGCTTACGTGAGCAAAAGATCAAACCAAACCATATGCATGCCTCTTGGTAAGCAAACCACATCGCATCAAATGCAAAACTCCGCCGGTAGTCCCGCATTGGCCTTGGGCTCGATCCAATGTGGTTCTAAAACCTTGTACTCACGCAAAGACTAGACACAATGCACGACTTCCCGTCGCTAATTCGATGACTGTCGGAGCCAACCTTGCCATAATCAATCCTCTCATGGAACCAACACATCAAAGGCTTTTCATTGTTGATCTACATAGACCAGTCTAGCATAAGATTTCGCAACGGCGAGGATAAGCTTGTTGGGAAACTATTCATCGGAAAACTTCCGGCATCCTGCAGTAATCGGAGCTGTCATACCACAAATTTCAATGATCATGTTATTCACATAAACACGGTGCACCTAGGACATAGTTCAGCCACCCAAGTGCTGCGGCACCAATTATTATCCAGGTTGAGAACCCGTATGATCCAGCAACAATCGAGCGACCAAAACATGCAATGTCGGATGTATGCTGCTCACCTGGGAAATGGTATGAAGAAACGGAATAACAACAGCAATCCAACTTCTCTGTTTGGTTATGACAATGGAATGTTGCCGCAATCCGACAGAACCAGTGTCTAAAATGTTAAATTTGTCCCCTGAAACAAGTTTACATACACGGAAAAATCAAAGTGGAAGTGGAATGGAACAAGCATTCTTCCCGCGTGAAGAGGAACCGGTGCCTACTCGATTGAAATATGCATTCCCTTCGAAATGCTTATTCCTATCGATGAAAATCATACCGAGCACCGGGAATGGAATAAGAGCAGGAATAACGATTTCTTCCATGTCCCATTTCCTTCCCTGGAAACATGGCTGGTTATCTGCGATCGCACAAGCAGAGAATCAAGAAGAAAACGCAAACATTCCCACTCCGAATCACCCAAGCAAGCAGGCAGTCAAACGAAACACCGGCTACACGTTCACAAAACAGAAGCAACAGCAGAGCGGTCGTGTCAGATTTGCATATTTCAGCATCCGATGCATCAGCCGGGGATAACTGTGAATTTTCACGTCTCATCAAGCGCGACGTTTTCGCTTTCCGAAACTACGATGAACAGACATGAAGAAACGCAAAACGAAAACGAGACCCAACAATACAAGACATTGTTCGGCTCTCGATTCAGGGATACAATCACAGAAAATGCCTCAGACCGTCCTAGTTCAGAAATCTCAACACCAAAAGCCAAGCCCATAAAAAAAAAAAAAAAAACTTTGCCTTCAGAATTTTAATTCCAGTTCGTCATCACTGGCTTCTATTATCTCAAAGCGTTGTATCATTGTACTAAGGAAAAAAGAAAAAACAGAGCGTGAGTACTCAACCACTCGAAAGAAACCTCGTCGCTTGCCTAACCATCCATTCTAAAAGTTCTTATTTCCATCAAGAACGTCGGACAACGAGCGAGCGAGCGGAGCAGCTATAGACACTACACCAGAAGAACAACATCTGCATCGTCATTGTCGGACGAATTCTGGGTAACGCGGAGAAAAGGAGGGAAGACGGGAAAAACGGCGGCTTTTGGGTCGGCATCCATGGACGGCCGGCGGCCATTGACTTGATTTGGACAAGGATGCCGTTTTCTTTCTCTCTCTTGTCGGCGCTTGCGGCGGCGGTGGGCGGAGGAGGGTGGCTGACACAATCAGGCGATCACGAAGACGTAAGTTGGGGCTGTGGACCGTGGCCTGAAACATCATCTTTCAGTGCTTTACCATTTTGATTTTTTGATTTTGATTAGATCAAGACTTATCATTTTGGCTTGTTTCTTTTTCCTGATTAAGTACCTCAACTTTTCTAATTCGCCTCAATGTGAAGCTTCCATTGAATGGATCGACTATGTCAGCATGGCTTTCTTCTTCAATAAATGTAAGTAACGTGACTTGTTTTTTCGGTTAAAAAAAATATATATCATTGATTATGTGTGAACGAGATGTTAATAACTTTAATAGAAAAATCACATAACACATTAGAGTTATCACTCAGATTTACATTGAGGTGTTTTCGCGGATCAATACCTATGTAGGTCCAAAATTTCTCCAATTGAGTTTTCCCCTATTGTAAATTTCCTTGATTTTTAAGGGTATAAATAAATTATATTGTTGTGGTTATCATCACTGCAGAAATTGAATATAGGGATCCTCTTATATCCCCAGAAATGGAAAATGGGATTATATAATCTTTTTCTTCTTCTATTTTCCCGATCGTGGTGAACAAAATGAAAGTAAAGTATATTTACGACAGCAAAATGACCCTTGCGAATTTCCCAAAGTGCCCCTACTCAGGAATTGCAATCAAAATCGCCACGCTCTTCCTCCTCCCCCTACCACCACCGCCGCCACCCCGTCGTTTCCCCGACCCGGACCCACCATCACCACCACCACCACGACCGCCCACCTCCGCCGGGCGCCTCCCCTCCTTCCGGCCGGAGAATGCCGCCGCCGCCGCCGCCGCCGCCGACCTCGCCCTCCCGCATTTCCGGCCGCGGCCCTTGACCTTCATGGCCAAGCTGGCCTTGACGGCCAATGCGGCCATCTCCTTCGCCTCCAGCGGCCGCCTCAGCCTGCTCAGCGGGAGGGCGAAGTAGAGCTGCCCGGGCCAGAGCTCCTCGTCGCCGTCGACGGCGGAGATGACGCCGTCGAAGCCCACGTCGTCGGAGTCGCAGATGAAGCACGCGGGGCCGCAGCCCTCGCTAGGCTCGAGTGAGGGTGCGGCGTCACCCAAATCTAGGCGAGCCTTGCGGGCCCTTCCCTAGCCGACGATGGCCAGGACCACCCCCTCTTCGCCACCTAAGGCCGGCAAGGTCATCGGTCCCCTTCGATGGAGGCAACAGCAGTAATGCCAGCCTACTCCTCTTTTTCGTTTTTTTTTTTTCTTTTTTCATATATTTATATTTTTATCCCTTAAGTATTTAAATTTTTTAAAAATTATCTCATGTGTGTCGAAATCACATGAAATTCTATACTCGCATATCGGAGCATGCCAGGAAGAGTTAGTTAACCATGTGCAGATTTTTCGATAATCATTGACTACGTTTTGGAGTGTGTCACAATGTGTCAGAGATGCCAGACACTTGTCGAAGTATCGGACACAACACAAAGGCTCCTAGAGAGTATGGTACTTCTTAGATAAATGAATGGTAAAATCACAAATTGATATACTTGTTAATTATCACATGTCACAAATTTAGTACTTTAATAGTGAAATTCAACGGAAACTAATGAAGAATAAATTTGTTAGGTGTATCTATTTGGGATTTTTCATAGTATTAATCTGAAAAGAAATGCGTAGGCCTTTGTTAATGGCCGTGTTTCCTTAAGAACGTGAACGAGCCGAGACCCAAATCGAGGGGGAAAAGGAGCGTCACGTCAAAATGGTGCGAGATGGTCGAGCGATTTATGGCCTAGTTTCGCGGTGTTTTCAAGGGTTGGATTCCCTTTTCTTGGAGGTGTTAGGCTCTATGAATCCTCCAAAGATTTCCTTCCTATAACCTCGCATTTGACCAAAGATGGCTCGTGCAAGAAGATATTATAATGCCAATTGTTTGGTGAAGGCATGCTCAAAAACCAAAACCCTTTTTTTCTCAAATCAACACAGTATTTTTACATTTATATATGTATACTTGCATAGCCAATGCATCCTTTGCTGGATGTTGCAATTGATTTTGCGTGTCAAGATACATTCTTAGTAAACCACCAAAAAAAAAAACTCATTGCGGACAAATTTAGCGGACAAAACAAAAGTGGAAGTATAGGTTCGGGTAATCAATATATTGGAAATCGAAACATCCCTTGTGAGGTATACTTATTATTGAGATTCGTGATTTGTATCTGCATGTATCTTTATACTAATTCAAAAAAAAAAAAAACGGTATATTCTTATGTATAGGAATCATCGCATGCACTCGAAAAATCAGCATTCATTTTCTTCTAAATCATGAGTTTTACTCGAGATTCTTATATCTTAGAATTTTGCTAAAATCTTCTAAATGTTTATGATGCAAATTGCTAATTTTAGATAGCTTACCAATGTTAGACTAAATCTAAAAAAACCTGACAATCTCGATTTATTATTCACAAGTAAATATGTGCATAATCATAAACATTTTGTGGAAACATAAAGGATCGACATATCCCCAGCCATTGATGAAAATCTGTAAATACGTAAAATCCCAAAACGTTGAATGGATATGCAGAGCGTGATCAATATGCGAATATGGAAATAATAAATTTGTACGTCATGTTCTACTAATCAATACCCCTCAAACGCAACGGCGTATTTTCTGTAGTGATACGGTTTGAAAACATTTCCATTCCGTTTCTTACGTTACTGACGGAAATTGGGTAACAAATTGGAATTGATTATGAAATACGAAATTGGATCACATTTAAAATAACGAAACACAGAGATATGGTATTTCCGTATTTGCAGATTGATCACGCTCCGCACACCCAATCAAGGTTTTGGGATTTTCCGCATTTGCAAATTTTCATTAATGACTAGAGGTATGTCGATCATTTACGTTTCTACAAAATTATTCCCAATTATGCGCATATTTGTTTGTGACCGATAAATCAGAATCGTCAATTTTTATTAAGATGTAGTCTAACAGTTGAGACACATAAGGATTAGTGTGAAAAATTTAAAAGAGGAGAAATTGCTATGAAATTGGTGAAAAATAACACCGCCCCGACAAAGAATAACCTACATGAAAAATCTTCATTGGTTTTTAGGAAGAATAGAAAATAATATCACTGAGTTTGCGCTCACTGAACATATATGATCGAGATATAGCTAATATCCTCAGAAATATTCACTACAGTATATCTATCGTCGCATACATTTTAATCGAATATACGCAACATGGGAATCTTTCTCTACGCCTTCGAGGCGTATACTCCATCGTACAAACGCACGAAAATCAATTTCCATACGAATATTATAGAGAACGCATTATTTTCTGCAAATGCCTGTCTTTTCTCGCGACGATATCGCTCCATGCAGGGCTTTATAAATTGCTTTTGCCGCCAGAACGCACTCGACTTCATCCATCGCCAGCAATAGCTCGACAGCATCGAGGGTCGCTAGGCCTCTCGAGGTGCTGCTGCAATGGAACCAGACGAAAAGAACAAAGGGATATTAAGTCAGATGTTGAAGAAGAAGAAGAGTCAGAAGGAGACAACACCGCCACCTCCGGCTGCCTCGCGCCGCTCTAGCAAGAAAGGTCGGCTAAAGTCACTTTTTCTTACGCCTCTTTGTTATGGTATGAGTTGATTCGGGCCGGAGCGGTCGTCGGAGCCCGAAAGGGTCGGGGAAAGCTCCGGTCGCTTCGGCCTCGAGCGGTCCAAGCGCAACCGGGCTGGCCAAAGTCGCCTCTTATTTCTTTTTTCCGCCCTTCATAAGGTAAATAAGTAGGTAAAATCTCATGGACCGACCTGTGACGCAGGAGATCATCATTCACCCTCGTCCGCCTCAAGCAGCCATTCGAACGAGAAAGCTCCGGAGAAAGCTCCGGAGAAAGCTCCGGAGAAAGCTCCGGAGAAAGCTCCGGGCCGTCCAAGTGAAACTGGTAGGCCGAAGCTGCTTTTTTTTTCCGCCTTTTTCTTCAAGGTATACGTAGGTAAAATCTCACTGATTTACTCGTGACGCAGGAGATGATGAATTGTCCGAGAATTTTAATAAAATCGCTTATTATTTTAGTGAGGAAAATCCTCGCGGCTGCATTGTAATGTGAGCATAAATCTATATGATCGTGGTTATAACTCATGAATTTCTAGAAAAGCAGTCAGTAATTCAATAATTCGATCACATTGTGATCATTTCTTCAGCTGTGAAGCTAATTCTGCAGTTTTTCCTTCGTCTGATCGCACGTCGTGCTTTGATTTATGCATTGGACAAGGATTCCTGAACCGTTCTTACTATCGCTTTTCACCTTTTGTGAGAGAAAATCTTACACGTGCCATGATAAACTCTAGTTTTACATGATCGGTTTAGATCAACACATCGAGTCGGCCGCATACCGTCGTTAACCGGCGTCTTGCATGGCCGTACGTGCCTGAGTATTGAGAATGAGATTAAGCATTTGACGTGGTTCCAGGAGAGGAATCAAACGATCGTCAATCCTATTCTTGCAGTCTACAAACATAAATCTGCGAACTGAACACGACCACTACAGCTCAAGATGACTTCCTGGACAACCTGCTTACGCGAGCAAAAGATCAAACCAAACCATATGCATGCCTCTTGGTAAGCCAACCACATCGCATCAAATGCAAAACTCCGCCGGTAGTCCCGCATTGGCCTTGGGCTCGATCCACGACTAGACTAGACACAATGCACGACTTCCCGCCGCTAATTCGATAACTGTCTGAGCCAACCTCGCCATAACCAATCCTCACATGGAAACAACACATCAAAGGCTTTTCCTTGAGTTGATCTACATAGACCAGTCTAGCATAAGATTTCGCAACGGCGAGGATAAGCTTGTTGGGAAACTATTCATCGGAAAACTTCCGGCATCCTGCAGTAATCGGAGTTGTCATACCACAAATTTCAATGATCATGTTATTCACATAAACACGGTGCACCTAGGACACAGTTCAGCCACCCAAGTGCTGCGGCACCAATTATTATCCAGGTTGAGAACCCGTATGATCCAGCAACAATCGAGCGACCAAAACATGCAATCTCGGATGTATGCTGCTCACCTAGGAAATGGTATGAAGAAACGGAATAACAAAGTAATCCAACTTCTCTGTTTGGTTATGACAATGGAATGTTGCCGCAATCTGACAGGACCAGTGTCTAAAATGTTAAATTTGTCCCCTGAAACAAGTCTACGTACACAAATCAAAGTGGAAGTGGAATGGAACAAGCATTTTTCCCGTGCGAAGAGGAATCGGTGCCTACTCGATTGAAATATGCATTCCCTTCGAAATGCTTATTCCTATCGATGAAAATAATACCGAGCACTGGGAATGGAATAAGAGCAGGAATAACGATTTCTTCCATTTCCCATTTCCTTCCCTGGAAACATGGCTGGTTATCTGCGATCGCACAAGCAGAGAATCAAGCAGAGAATCAAGAAGAAAACGCAAACATTCCCACTCCGAATCACCCAAGCAAGCAGGCAGTCAAACGAAACACCGGCTACACGTTCACAAAACAGAAGCAACAGCAGAGCGGTCGTGTCAGATTTGCATATTTCAGCATCAGATGCATCAGCCGGGGATAACTGTGAATTTTCACGTCTCATCAAGCGCGACGTTTTCGCTTTCCGAAACTACGATGAACAGACATGAAGAAACGCAAAACGAAAACGAGACCCAACAATACAAGACATTGTTCGGCTCTCGATTCAGGGATACAATCACAGAAAATGCCTCAGACCGTCCTAGTTCAGAAATCTCAACACCAAAAGCCAAGCCCATAAAAAAAAAAAAAAAAACTTTGCCTTCAGAATTTTAATTCCAGTTCGTCATCACTGGCTTCTATTATCTCAAAGCGTTGTATCATTGTACTAAGGAAAAAAGAAAAAAACAGAGCGTGAGTACTCAACCACTCGAAAGAAACCTCGTCGCTTGCCTAACCATCCATTCTAAAAGTTCTTATTTCCATCAAGAAAGTCGGACAACGAGCGAGCGAGCGGAGCAGCTATAGACACTACACCAGAAGAACAACATCTGCATCGTCATTGTCGGACGAATTCTGGGTAACGCGGAGAAAAGGAGGGAAGACGGGAAAAACGGCGGCTTTTGGGTCGGCATCCATGGACGGCCGGCGGCCATTGACTTGATTTGGACAAGGATGCCGTTTTCTTTCTCTCTCTTGTCGGCGCTTGCGGCGGCGGTGGGCGGAGGAGGGTGGCTGACACAATCAGGCGATCACGAAGACGTAAGTTGGGGCTGTGGACCGTGGCCTGAAACATCATCTTTCAGTGCTTTACCATTTTGATTTTTTGATTTTGATTAGATCAAGAATTATCATTTTGGCTTGTTTCTTTTTCCTGATTAAGTACCTCAACTTTTCTAATTCACCTCAATGTGAAGCTTCCATTGAATGGATCGACTATGTCAGCATGGCTTGCTTCTTCAATAAATGTAAGTAACGCGACTTGTTTCTTCCGTTAAAAAAAAAATATATCATTGATTATGTGTGAACGAGATGTTAATAACTTTAATTGAAAAATCACATAACACATTAGAGTTATCACTCAGATTTACATTGAGGTGTTTTCGCGGATCAATACCTATGTAGGTCCAAAATTTCTCCAATTGAGTTTTCCCCTATTGTAAATTTCCTTGATTTTTAAGGGTATAAATAAATTATATTGTTGTGGTTATCATCACTGCAGAAATTGAATATAGGGATCCTCTTATATCCCCAGAAATGGAAAATGGGATTATATAATCTTTTTCTTCTTCTTTTTTCCCGATCGTGGAGAACAAAATGAAAGTAAAGTATATTTACGACAGCAAAATGACCCTTGCGAATTTCCCAAAGTGCCCCTACTCAGGAATTGCAATCAAAATCGCCACGCTCTTCCTCCTCCCCCTACCACCACCGCCGCCACCCCGTCGTTTCCCCGACCCGGACCCACCATCACCACCACCACCACGACCGCCCACCTCCGCCGGGCGCCTCCCCTCCTTCCGGCCGGAGAACGCCGCCGCCGCCGCCGCCGCCCTCGCACTCCCGCATTTCCGGCCGCGGCCCTTGACCTTCATGGCCAAGCTGGCCTTGACGGCCAATGCGGCCATCTCCTTCGCCTCCAGCGGCCGCCTCAGCCTGCTCAGCGGGAGGGCGAAGTAGAGCTGCCCGGGCCGGAGCTCCTCGTCGCCGTCGACGGCGGAGACGACGCCGTCGAAGCCCACGTCGTCGGAGTCGCAGATGAAGCACGCGGGGCCGCAGCCCTGCAGCACGCAGGAGACCCGGACTGGGTCGGCGAATTCCTGGAGGCGGCCGTCCTGGAGGATCAGCTTCGCGGTGTCCACGGCGGCACTCGCGGGCTCGCTCGAGTGGCAAATGCCCATCTCTGCTCTCGCCTCTTCCTTCTTCTTAAAAAAGAGCACTTTCTATGGCTCTTGTGAAAGTCGAGCGTTCGAAAGAGACGACGAGGGTCGAGCTCGAGGTACGGGAAGCAAGTGGTGGAGATGGACTGGAGCTTTTTGGCGGAGTATATATAAGGTGCGAGACTGCACTTTGCAGTCTGCAGGAAGAAAGCGGTCTCTTTCAGATCGGAGATCGAGGGAGGAAGGGGTCTCTTTCTTCCAGCCAGCCAGCCTGGAGATGGGACGCGACAGGTTGTGTGTTCTTACATGAGCGTGGAGCGGATTCGATGTTCCAACAACAGCCCTGCATTTTCTGATGATGTGACGAGGTAGGGACGTGCACGAATCCAGTAAGATCTCAGGTCAGCACGTGAGCTTTGTAGCTCTAATGTCGGTGTGTCGTGGTCGTGGCCTTCGCGCCATTTGCGATTGCCGGGTATCGCTACAAGAGCGTCGTCGTCTCTCCTTTTCGGGATGGCTACAAGGGTCTCGGATCAAGCTCGTTTTGGCCATCTTAGACGACCTTAAGTCGAAGCCGCTGATCACATTTGTGGCAACCTTGATCTAAGTTTGTCCATGACATCTCTAGATGGATTTCCCATCGAGGTCGACATGGGGTTGTGACCTCGACATGTCTGAAGGTGGTCGTACACCCGTGAGGATCTCAACATGAGTTCTCTAGGCGACCTCGAGTCTGGTGGTGTAGCAAGGAACAACAATTGGAGGCGAGTGATGGGCGAGGCGAGAGAGAGATTAGGCATTGTATGAAAATGCGGCATGCATCAATAGTTAAGTTAGGTTAAGATATTGAGAGATTAGGCGTTGTATGAAAATGCCGCATGCATCAATAGTTAAGTTAGGTTAAGATATTAATGGATGCACTGTACCGAATAGTGACACGGTAAAGTGCGATGTTATGAATTAGGATTTGGAGATTTGAGACTAATATCCAAATGAGGGGGACGAGTTCAATTAATTGAAAGATGCAAACTAAAACCACGAAATTTTAGTGAAATATATATCAAGAGGATAATGGGGAGTTTTACCATTTCTCTTTTTGTCAAGAAAGGCAACCAGCAACGCTTTGTTTGAGTAACTTTTGACTGGATCTCCGGTCTTATCCCTGTAAGTAATAATAGAGGATTATGCGAGAAATTAAGGGTCTAACTAGATTGGCTTTTATTTTATATTAACTTAAATTTTATGATTCACCTATGTCCGGCTTTTTTCAAATTGAAAATTCTCGAATTTTTCACCACACTTAAATATTGATAGACATGAAAATTTACATATAATTGCGATTTCTAAACTCTAGCTTAATGTATAATGTGATCTCTAAACTTTCATCTAATATACGATATGATCCCAAAATATATTGTATATGTTCAATGTAATCCCTAAACTAAAATACTGAATATATTCATAACAATATTGAATAGATTAAAAGTTCAATATTTATATTGCATTTTGGATTAAAGTTTGAAGATCGCATTAAATAAATTAAAAGTTCGAAAACCGTAAAAATTCAACTTGAGTATGAGTGTCGTCTTGTCAAATGCAAACCAAGGAGCGTGCCACCCGTGGAGGTTCAGCGGGAGATGTGGAGTGGTTCACGTGGGGCGCGGAAGTGAGGGAGAGGCTTCTCGGGAATCGAAGCGAAACCCCCAGTCCACCACCCACCAAGTCCAACACTGCATGGGGCGGACGATGATCTGGTCCTGCCGGTCTGCCTGTCCCCACTCTCTCTCAGTTCTCGTGGACTGATGTTGAATCTGCATTATGCGATGGTTACAGATGCACTGCACGGATCCATCGTGAGTGGTGTCGGTTCTTTGAATAGCCGCTCCAAGATCGCCCCCACTCAAATCTCTGGCAATCGAGATTCTGTATTGTGTTCGCTAGCCTGGAGCCGGTACGGGGTTTGGTGCAGGAGCGGAGGGATAGGGACAAGACCGACCGACGAATGTCGTTTCCTCATCTGAGATTTGTGTTTGGCTTCTGCTCGCCTGGAGGGTGGCAGGGGATGGGACGGATTTGACTGCTCCTCTCCTGGCCACGAATGAATAATGCGGTGAGGTGGTCGATGCGTGAGGTCGAGTGGAATCGGACGTCTTGGCATAAGATGTGGTTCATGCATTTCTGTAAGTGCACTGGTGGTGGTGATGGTGGTGGCGGTGAAGGAAGTTTGGTGGGCGGGCACCATCAACGTCCCTTGACTATGAGAAATTCGAGTGTAGATCGGAATCTGTTGGATGAAGTTTAAGGCATCCCTTAATTAAGGGACCCTTGCGTTGACAAATTAGTACGAACGAAATCGATGATAATGATAGTGTTTGGGACTCTAAAGTCTATCGGTCAAATACAAATAATCTTTTGGTTTGTTTTTTGCTCAACTTTGAGGAAATGCAATTATATTTCCAAAGGCCTTTGACCTAATATAGATTTGGAGATCCTTTAGAAAGTAGCATTTTCGGAATGTAAATCTTGGCATTAATTGTTGTTTATATTCACTGTTCATTTTCTCCACGGTTTGCATGGAGGAGCTGAACGGAGGTCGGTGTTTGCTGCCCAAGGGGTCAGGCAACCCCAGCAATGGTCGCCTAGTGTCATACGACCTTAGGCGGAGTTGCCTGGTTTCCCATGATCTCAAGCGGTCTCGCCTAAGGTAGGGCAACCTTCGGCCACCATGCTTGAGGTCGAGTGACCTCAAGTGAGGTTTTCCAAATTGGCTGCCAACAGCTGGCTAGTGATTGTTTTGGCCCACCAGCAGTGGGGCTTCACTAGGATTAGTTTGAAACTTTTTTAAAAACATTAGAAAAAATTCTTTATAAAATATAGTTTTTGGCAAACGACATTTAAGTCAAAGTTGTTTCTTAATGCATTATAAAATTACAATTTACCAAATACTATTTGCTTTTCAGAAAACCCATTTAACCTAAGGTTTCATTCATCGAAATATATGGCATTTCTGGAAAATGTTTTCTAGAAAGCTATTTCCTAGGAAAATTACAATATTTTCTAGTGTCAAGATGAAACTTGAAAATGTAATGAAAAATATTTTGGACCATTTGGTAAGGAAAATATTTTCCTCCATGCACCCCTTCACTAATTTTTTATTATTTTTAAATCAAGATTTAATCATTTTTTTCTTTTTTCTGTTTTCTTTTCTTTCTTTTTCCTTTTGGCTGGTGACTGGCCGGAAGCAAGCTCGAGGTCACCATAGGTCAACAAGGCTCTAGCTGGCCAAATACTAGCAAGCCAAAGGTTGCTTAGAGGTTGACGAGCCTGTCAAGGTCCGCCCAACTCGCCTCTCTAGCAAGCCCCAAGCTCGCTCAAGCCTTGCTCGCATGTGGCGCTCGCTTGTGGCCGGTTGCCAACTTGTGTTAAGCGATTGGACAGAAAGGTGCTTGGTGAAAAAAGAAATGCTTGATTTAGGAGTGAAAGAAAGAGGGAGAAAGCAGAAAACATTTTCCACTATTTTAGAATACTTTTTTCCTTTGACAGAAAATATTTTCTTTAACCAACTTATTTTTAGTGAAATAAATGCCGAAAAATTAGAAAACGTTTTTAAGGAAGTTATTTTCCGTGAAACGAATGGAATTTAAAGGTATTTGCATTTTCCCAAAAATATTTCCTCTGAACCAAATAGGCCCTTGAACCCAAAGAAAAAACTCCGCTCAATAGTTAGATGTCCGTTGGTGTAAGTTTTGTGAAGACTGAGTTATCTATCATGGGATCGCAGCGTTGATCGTGAACTCTATGTTGCGTGTATAAAGGACTGGCTATAATGAACTCTATAAAGGTAGGCACATTATAAGAATTTTCTCGGAAAGTTCATTGGACATCAAAGAGGCATCAGGAGTATGGTATAGAGTCAGCTTTTTGCTTCCCTCAGTGCAGTTCACTCTCTGCATTCCTTTTGTTTCTTTTTCCTCTTTGGTTTAACAAAAGAACTTAAGTTCAACCATAGATACCCCTAACATCGACCGGAACCTGAAGATGTATTCAGGTGGTGTTCATTAAAGCAAATAACTCAAAACCCAAAGTCACATGATTGAGATCTGCAATCCTTTCTTGCAGAAACTTCTCGATACAACAAAAGAATGGGGAGATCACTGTACATCCTCTGCCTCCCAAAATGCACCAGAGAGATTGCATGGGCAGCCCTCGAATTTCAAATGATCAGTTAGTCGGTCCAGCACCAAGTATAGGCTGCTTGACATTTCACCTCTCTTGTCATCAACCATGAATTCGTAGACATTACCATCAATCTCGATGAAGCTAACAGCCCTGCATTTAGCAATACCGCTTTCGTTCATTATCTTCCTTATTTTCCTCGCATCGTCCCATCTTCTGGCTTCAGCATAAAGGTTTGACAAAAGCACGCAAAGCCCCGAACTATGAGGCAAGAGCTCCAACAGCTGCTTCAGAATGGATTTCCCGATTTCCCAGTAGTGGTGAGTCCTACATGCGGCTAACAGGGCACCCCATATCACAATATCGGGTCTCATTGGCATTTTTCCAATCAGCCCAAGCGCATCTTCCAAGAAACCTCCACGCCCAAGAAGATCAATTAGGCAAGCATAATGCTCTATTTCAGGTGATATGCCATAAGCAGAACTCATCCTTTGAAAGTAATATCTACCCCTTTCGATGAGACCACTGTGACTGCAAGCGGAGAGAAGTCCCATGAAGGTAATCTCATTGGGGAAGATTCTGGAAGCTTCCATGTCCTCAAAGAGCTTGACTGCTTCAGCCCCACATCCATGCAATGCGAGGGCGCCAATTGCTACATTCCATGACACCAAGTTCCTTGGCTTCATCCTTTTAAAGATATCAACAGCAATTTGAACTGCACCGCATTTTCCAAACATGGTCATCAAGGCATTATAAAGGGTAACGCTGGGTCTAATACCAGATTTGGATATGTAAATGTATATTTCTTCTCCTGTGGCTGCATCACCAATGTGACTACATGCTGAAAGAACTGCAATAAGCGTAGTTTCATCTGGGATGACTCTTGAGTCACACATCCTGCGGAAGAGGTTCAAAGCTTCTTTGGATTGACCAAATTGAACATAAGATGAGATTAGTGAGTTCCAAGAGACCACATTCTTCTTTGGCATCTGATCAAAACATTGTTGGGCCAATGTGAGTGAACCCTGGTTTGCATAGGCATTCACCATGGTAGTCCAGGAAACAACATCCTTGTTGGGTATTTTTTTGAAAACAGCTTCAGCCGAATGCAAATCCCCGCACTTTGCATACATGTCCAATAGAGAATTGCTCACAATGATATCAACTTCAACACCGGTAATCTCGATGTAGAGATGCATATACTTTCCCAAATCTAACTGACCAGTTTGTGAACAAACTGAAATTAGACTAGCCAGTGTGAACTCATCTATCTGCAACCTCAATTTCCTCATCTCTTCAAACAATCTAAATGCTTCCCTGGAGCAACCAATCTTAGAATATCCACCAATCATCAAATTCCAAGAAACCAATGTCCTGTCAGCTATTTCACCAAACAGTTTCCTGGCATCCCCGACCAATCCACAAGATACGTACATCGTCATCAGAGCGTTCTGCACACAAACTTGAAGCCCAAATCCCAACTTAACAGCCTGGCCGTGAACAAGAACTGAAACCCAGTACAACGACTCACCCGCACAAGCCTTGAGAACAAAAGGGAAGGTGAATTCGTTCGGCGAAATGCCCGAACCGATCATTCGGCGGTACAAAAGAACGGCCTCCAAAGGGTCCTCGCTGTTCGAGTAACCCCTTATCAAGCTATTATACATGAACCTGTTGGGCTCTCGCATTTTGTCGAACAGGTACCGAGCATACGCGAGATCGCCGGCACCGTCGACGGCGCAGAAGGAAACCAGCTTCCCGAGCAAGAGAATTTCATCGGCCAGGCCCCGGAAAATCATCTGGGCATGGATGGTCTTGAGCTCGCTCACGGAAGAGCATCTTTCCAGTCGGTCGTGGAGAGTCCAGGCCGCGACCGACTTGAAACTGAGGTTGCCGTGGATCGCGCGGGGATGGGAGAGGGAGTGCTTGAGGCGGGAACAACCAACGGTCGCACGTTGGAGAGCGAGGAACATGAATTGGGCATTTGGTCGGGGAAATTGGCACGAAAGCAGCTCGATCTCGTGCGGTTGATGATGTCTTAGCTTTAGCTAACATCTGACGTTGTAAGGCATGCAAAGAAATGGGAAGTGACGAGGAGCTGGTAATGACATTTGTTAAAGCCGAAACGAAAACTGTGAACTCCAACCATGGACACCAAACCAATAGTAAACTTGTCGACGATGTCTTGGCTTCGCTTGGCATTTTCTATTTGTCAAGTTAAACGGACTTAATAGAAGGAGTTAGCTGCATCAGTTTAACAAGTTTTACAATTTAATCACACTTTTTGAAAGTTTATAATTTAATTGCATATTTATGATAAATTCAAAAATTGGGAAAATGACACAAATAATCTTTTAATTATGACTCAATATGCTATGTGATTTCTAAATTTTTAATTTGTTTAATGTGATTCTTGAACTTTAGTCTATTGTGCAATATATTCCCTAAGCTTGTATTTGTTTAATTTGACCCTTGGACTTTTGGTACATATTCAATGTAATTTCTAAACTATATTAAAATATTCAATAATGTCCCTCCATTAATTTAAGTTTAGAGATAACATTGAATATTTTTATATAGTTTAGGGACTATATTGAACATATACAAAAAATTTAGGGACTATATTGAATAAATTAAAAGTTCAGAGATTATATTGCCATTGAGCTACAATTCATGAATCATATTAACAAATTAAAAGCTCACGTTGCACATTGGCCCAAAATTCAAAGACCATTTATGCCATTATCCCTTTAGAATGTGATTGCACTTTTTAAAAGTTTCATAATTCTATTGCACTTTTGTGATAGATTTTAGGATTTCCAGTACATATATCTCCAAATATAATGCATAAAGCTAGTCGGCCTAAGCGGGCT
Source organism: Eucalyptus pauciflora (assembly GCA_007663325.1). Classification (NCBI taxonomy): domain Eukaryota; kingdom Viridiplantae; phylum Streptophyta; class Magnoliopsida; order Myrtales; family Myrtaceae; genus Eucalyptus; species Eucalyptus pauciflora. The sequence continues at coordinate 579,199 of VMYD01000012.1, forward strand.
TGGGCGGGCCAAGTTGGGTTGAATGCATGTAAGAAAGGGATGGCTTGCCCAGGCCTGCCCGTTTCTCCTTTCAGGCTGATCAGGCGTGGGTGTGCCCTCTGTGCCTCTAAGCCCATGTTCACTTGTAATTTTCACCTCAGTAATGTTCTTTAGCCTACTTCACTTTCTCTGTGCCCTTTGTGCCTTTACTGGGGAAAATTATCAAGCTTGGGCTGTCAAGATGATAGCATTCTTGGAGGGTCATGATCTATGGGAGCTTGTGGAGAATGATTATGAGGTTGCTCCACTTCCAAACAATCCGACCGTGAATCAGATAAAGTATCATAAAGAGAGAATCGCAAGGAAGGCCAAGGCAAAGTCTTGCCAGTATGCTGGTGTCTCACCCCCTATCTTCACAAGGATCATGAGATGTGATTCTGCAAAGGTAATATGGGATTTTTTGAAGGATGAATACAAGGGAGATGAGAAGATAAGGAGCATGAAGGTGCTGAATCTCTTAAGGGAGTTTGAGAGACAGCAAATGAAGGATTCAGAATCAGTGAATGAATATTATGATAGGTTGATTGAGATAGCTGAAAAAATCAGAGTCTTAGGGACTAACTTGAAGGATGAAAGGCTGGTTCAAAAGATCCTGGTGCCTCTTCTAGAGAAGTTTGAAGCCACCATAGCTTCTCTGGAAAATACAAGAGACTTAACTGACATAAGGCTTGCAGAATTGTTAAGTGCCTTGCAGGCACAGGAGCATAAAAGACTGATGAGAAGAGAAGAGCCCGTAGAAGGTGCACTGCAAGCTAAAGTGAAGTCCAATGATGGAGGCAAAGGGAAGAAATGGAATCAGTCCAAAGGAAATGCAGGTGACTCCAAGTTTGCAGCAAAAGAAGGAAGTTCTAGTGGGTCTGGCAAATGGAAGAAGAACAAGAAGCCTTGTCAACACTGTGATGGAACCAATCATCAGTCCTTTAGATGTCGGAGGAAGCCTGATGCTAAGTGCAAAAGATGTCACAAGGTTGGTCACATGGAAGCTATCTGCAAAGAGAACAATCACCAGCAAACAGGAGAAGCACATATAGCAGTGAATGAGACTGAGGAAGAACACTTGTTTGTAGCTTCCTATTCAGGCTCTTCTGTTGAGAATGATGCATGGCTGGTGGATAGTGGTTGTACCAATCATATGACTGGCAATTTGAAGCTGTTTAGGAGTCTAGATAGGTCAGTCAGGTCTAGAGTCAGAATTGGCAATGGACGGTATATCGAAGTGCAAGGGAAGGGTATAGTGGCTATTGAAGGAAATCAGGAGGTGAAGTTGATCAGTGATGTTCTCTTTGTGCCAAAAGTTGACCAGAATCTGTTAAGTGTTGCTCAATTAGTTGAGAAGGGTTATAAGGTGAAGTTTGAAGGGAATGACTGCCTTATTGATAATGCAGATAGCAAAGAAGTGCTGGGAATGCCAATGAGGGACAAGAGCTTCATGTTCAAGCCATAAGAGATGCAACAAATGGCTCTAAAGTGCAAAGAAGAAAATGCAGAGCTATGGCATAAAAGGCTTGGGCATGTTCACAGGAAGAATATGTTGTTTATGCAGAGGAATAGCTCGGCAAATGACTTGCCGAATTTGGAGGAGGAATTTCCATAGTGCAGAACTTGTCTTCTTGGCAAGCAGGCCAAATTTCCTTTCAAAGGAGGAGGCTAGAGAGCATGTGAGAAGCTGCAATTAGTTCACACAGACTTATGTTGACCTATGTCTGAGTCATCTCTCAGTGGTAGCAGGTATTTCATTACTTTCACAAATGACATGACTAGGATGAGCTGGATTTATTTTCTACAAGCCAAGTCTGAAGTTGCTGATGTGTTTGTGAAGTTCAAAGCCTTAGTTGAGAATCAGAGTGGGAAGAAAATTCAAATGCTCAGGTCTGATAATGGTTTTGAGTATACTACTCACCAGTTTAAGTTAAACTATGAGCAAGCAGGCATTGTGCAACAATTCACTGCTCCTTATTCACCTCAACAAAATGGGGTTAGTAAGAAGAAAAACAGAAGCATTATAGAGATGGCTAGATGTATGATGCAGAAGAAAATGTTACCTAAGAAGTTCTGGACTAAAGCAGCTAATACTGCAGTGTTCCTGTTGAACAGATTGCCCACAAAGGCCTTAGAGACATCAACACCTTTTGAATTATGGTATGGTGTTAGACATTCTATGAAGAATTTGAAGGTTTTTGGGTGTTTGTGTTATGCTCATGTTCCTTAGTTCAAGAGGGACAAGTTGGATAAAAGAGCTGAGCTTGGAGTCTTCATTGGGTATAGTCTCTAATCAAAGGCTTACAGGATTTTTCAGCTTATGACAGGGAAGGTGACTGTGAGTAGAGATGTTGTTTTTCTAGAGGAAGATGAGTGGAATTGGATGGAAGAAAAGAATGCAGGACAACAGCAATCTACAAAACAACAACCTGCAACAATTGTAGAGGTTGATGAAGTCGTGGATGGATTGGAAGATAGTATGGATGATCTGTCAGTAAGAGGCACAAGGTCACTTGATAAAATCTATGAAAGAAGCAGTGTGGCAGTGCTTGAACCATCTTACTTCGTGAAAGCTAAGGAGGATCAGAGGTGGATTGCAGCAATGCAAGAGGAGTTTGCACTGATTCAGAAAAACCACATATGGGAGCTTGTTGACAGACCATCTGATAAGAATGTAATTGAGGTTAAAACTTAATCTTGATGGTTCTGTCAATAAATACAAAGCCAAATTAATTGTGAAAGGCTATGCTCAAATATGGGGAGTAGACTATTCTAAGACATTTACTCCTGTTGCGAGGCTTGATATAATCAGGCTACTATTAGCTGTTGTAGCAGAGAAGGGGTGGCCTATATTTCAGTTAGATATCAAGCCTGCATAACTAAATGGAGAGCTCAAGGAGGAGATTTTTTTTTTTTTAACAACCCGAAGGCTTCAGTATCAAAGGGCAAGAAGAGAAGGTATACAAATTGAGGAAAGCTCTATATGAACTTAAGCAGGCTCTAAGAGCTTGGTATGGGAAGATAGACCGATATTTGCAAGATTTTGGCTTTGTAAGAAGCTTGAGTGAGTTCACTCTTTATGTCAAGAGGGTGAATCACAATGTTGTAATTCTGTCACTCTATGTAGATGATTTATTAGTGAAAGGGAATGATGTGGAACTAATAGAGATGTGGAACTAATAGAGAGAGTGAAGTAAGGTCTGTTTGCAGGTTTTTAGATGTCAGGCTTAGGAAAAATGGCCTATTTCTTGGGTCTGGAAGTTAAACAAGCTTCACATGAGATCTTCATTTGCCAAAAAAAAAAAATTACATGAAGGAAATTCTGAAGAAGTTTCAGATGGAAGATTGTAGAAGTGTAAGCACTCTTATGGCTACTAAGGAGAAGCTGCAGAAGAATGATGGAACAGATGCAATAGATGCTTCTATTTATAGAAGCTTGATTGGATGTCTCATGTATCTTAGAGCAACTAGACCAGATATTCTATTTGATGTGAGTGTTCTATCCAGGTTCATGAGTAGTCCTAGTCAGTTACATTTGGTTGCTGCAAAAAGGGTCTTAAGATACCTCAAAGGAACATTGTTCTTTGGTGTGAAGTTTAGGAAATGTTAGAAGTTTAAGTTGCAAGGCTTTTCTGATAGTGACTGGGCTAGCTCAGTGGATGACATGAAAAGTACATCTGGGTACTGCTTCACTCTTGATTCTGCTTGTTTCTCCTGGTGTTCCAAAAAGTAGAAGATTGTAGCTCGGTCCACTGTAGAGGCTGAGTTTATAGCAACTACTGCAACTGCAAATCAAGCTTTGTGGCTAAAGAAGATAATGAAGGATGTGTGGTTGAATTCTGGTGATTGCATTGAAGTTAATGCGGACAATCAGGCTGCATTAGCAATATCACAAAATCCAGTTTTCCATGGCAAAACCAAGCATTTTAAAGTCAAATTCTTCTTTCTGCGTGAAGTGCAACGAAGTTGTGAAGTTAAGTTGGTCTATTGCAGATCTGAAGATCAGCTTGTAGACATGTTCACAAAGCCACTTCAGGCTGGAAGGTTTGAGCTATTAAGAGAGAAAATAGGAGTTTGTAGCAGCAACTAATCTAAGGAGGAGTTTGTTGGAGCTGTGTCTCAGTGCTGCGGCTGATGTTTTGTCATTTTAGTGTTTTTTTATTATTCAATCAAGTTTGTTTGTTAGGCGGTTGGTTTGTTAGCTATTTTCTAGGAAGTGAAATAAGTCTGTTTTGCACGTTTGTGTGCGGTTCCAAAAAAGGTTCTTATTTAGCTTGTACTTGACATTTTTTTTTTAAATTGAATGAAGTTCAATGTTTTTTTATTCCTTCTCTCTCAGTGCAACTAGAAGTTCGTGAGAATTAGTTGATTATATCAGCAATAACAATACTTTACATCTGATTCTCAATTTGCCAATTGAGTGGATCGGACCTGCTATTCTCGAGCCTCTTCAATCAAGAGTGATTGTGACTTCAAAAGATAATATCGCAGTCCCTAGAAGCTTTCTCCTTGGAGCACACTTCACCATGCATCCACAAACGAAAGGGCAACAATCATGTGACAATCATGCAAAAATCGCAATCTCTATTGATCTCAAAACCGTATCCCACGCGTCTAAGTAGGACAAGGGTCCTAGGAACTGGAATATTAAGGTTCAGATCGCATCTTGCCCTTTGATGGGAATAGAGTAAGGGCAGAGAGACTCAATCAAGATTCAGTTAGATCCAACATCATCTGCGTGTGATGCTTGTAAAGGAGGGGGTGTGTATAGGGAGGATCGTATGGGCCTTTCAGGTAGACAAAACGAGTGCATATATGCTCTGGCGTTGATAACTGAATGAAAGATATCAAGGTCTAGTTCATCAAAGTTTCGATGTGCAGCGTACACCATCCTTTGCTCAGCCAAAAACATTTGTGTGGCTACAAGTATAATAAAGAAGGAAAAAAAGGTCCTAGATGCTCACTACAAGTATCTCTTCACATATACTTAAACCTTTTTTTATTCGGCAGGCCGGATTTTCCACTTTCAAGTTTCTTCGACGATGGTACTCAACTGTTTTTCACGTTCGCCGCCGTCGCTGCTGGGGATGATGACAGGGGCAGGCAGTCTACCTTCCAAGCACTCTTGCATAACCAAGGGGCCAAGCTCTGCGTCGCCTTGGCTCGGATCAACTCGGGACATCAGTTCCTTGAGCTGTGTCCGGGTCATCCGCACCTTAAATTGGATAACGGGGCTCGGATGCGCTCGAGGGTGCCCCTGCACTTTCTTCCCCAGCCAGTTCCCCATCTCTCTCTCTCTCTCTGTGAGAATGAGGGGGGCCGTGTGGCCAGCTCACGAGATGGCTTTATCTGTGCGTATGAGTTGTCAGTCAGTGAGAACGCGGATGGAAGAAGACTAAGATTCTGATCTTGAACGCGCTAGGAATCTATGGATGTGTTTAACTCGACCACTGGTTGGTTTCTTATATTATTACATGGTGGGGGCTTTTAGCAGGACGAGTTCTTCTTCTCTTCTTTGATTTAACTTAATAATAATCAGGATAATTACAGTGAGCGCAAAGGAAGAGACGAAATCACGAGAATGGTCCTTGTACTCTTGGCCGAAAATCGAAATTTTCTATCTAGACAAAATCACGATCATTTATTTGGACATATAGTGTTAACGTGACTTCTACGGTGCCAGTAGGGATTATGTCGGCAATTTAAACAGCATGAGATATGAGAGCAAAGAGAGACTTTGCAAGGCACGGCAACCGCTAGACTGGGCTGAGACCACCTTGCGAAGATGACCACATGAGGAGGGTGACCACCACAAGCGATTTGGGGTGCATAACAAACCAAAATTTATGTTCCATAAACAATTTTTCTATTTCAGATTTGTTTCTAAAATAAAAATCCTTTTGATAAAATTATTTCATATTTTTATTTCTGAAATAGATTTTTGTTCCAAAAATAGGTTTATAATAAAAATCAGAAGTAAATTTTTATTTTTATTTTTCTATTTCTGGAACAAAAATGAAAAATAAAAATTCTTCACATCGTTTGTCTTTGCTATGAACCGGTCGTCCATCCGTCGCCGTCAACCACTATCCGTTGTTCACTACCGCTCGCCGCCTACCGCCAGTCGCTTGCCACCACTCGCCTGCCCGTTGCCAGATGTTGACCGTTGGCCGCTGTCTGCCAATCGCTGCCGCCCAAACCGCCGTTGCTGCCGCCACACCCCAGTCACCAGCTGTTGGTCGTCATTGCCGCCTCTACCATTGGTCGACAGCTGTCGGTCACCGTCGGTTGCTAGATGCCAGCCACCGCCGTTCGGCACCCGTTGCCGATCACCGGTTGCCGTTGCCGTCGCCGTCACTGTCGCCCCCATCGGTTGCTAGCTGTCAGTCGTCGCCATCCAAAAGAGAGAAATTTTGTGTTATTATCAAACGAATTTCTATTTTGAGAGTAGAAATTTTATGTCGTTATCAAACGGGTATTTTTGCTTAGAAACTTATTTAGAAATAGAAATAGAAATATAAATATCTATTTCTCTTTCAGAAATCAATTTCTAGCCAGAATGGTTATCATTCACACCCTTGAAAGCCGCACAGCTATTTTGGGGTAGGGTGAGGGGTCTGTGACTGTGAAGCAACAATGACCAAGACGCAATTGGCTGCCGTCCCTGGCAGGGCCGATGACTGAGTAAGTCTCTGGGCCTACTTTGTGTCTATGCGTCTCACGAGTCATTATTCTTCAATGGAAAAGTATCGTCGAGACCCAATCACGAGAATGAGTTGCAACCATGACTTTCCCAATTTGATTATAAAATAACATTGAAAGAATGATCCAAAGCCATGGAAAGGATTCCACCAGCAGAGGAATCATGAAGAAATGAAATGGTAAACCAAGTGTGTTACACTGTTACTAGACAATATTTTATATCGAGGTATTTTGTCAACATATTATTATTATTCATCTATATGACAAGAACATATTCTTTAAAATATGGAAATCTGTTGGAACTAAGCAAGTTTTTAAAAGGTTTCATCCCGATTCAATTTAGATCTCGAGACTTCCGAGATGTAAAATACCAAGAGGATATCCTCTCCTCCTATATAGAGGAGAACTTAAGGGGATTAGGTATGTAGATATTAACACGTCAAAATAATAAATGCAATTCTATGGGCCCACTTGGATTACTGGGCAAGTGGGGGCAGCCTCAACTTGGAGCTTTCAAGCTCTTGCTGCTAGGTGAGGCTACTCTATAATCAGACACTAAGGATCCAAGCAGTCTTGTCAACATATTTTTATCAGTATTATTCATCTGTATGATAAAGAACATCTACTTTAAAATATGGAAATCTGCACAATTCTCCCATCACGCTCCTTTGATTTTCTTCCCTCTTATCTTTCGAGTTTTGTTCTTTCCGCACGCTCGTAATGACTTTGAAAAATTTGCACACTTGGAAGGTTAAAGTTGAAACTTGCCCGTGCAATGGGGTATGCATTATGCGACTGATGTTGAATCTGCATTATGCGATGGTTGCAGATGCACTGCACGGATCCAACGTCGGGGGTGTCGGTTCCTTAAATAGCGGCTCCAAGATCGCCCCCACGTAATCTCTCGCAATCGAAATTTTTTGTTTCGTTCGCTAGCCTGGAGCCGGTACGGGGCTTGGTTCAGGAGCGGAGGGATAGGAACAAGACCGATCGACGAATGTCGTTTCCTCATCTGAGATTTGTGTTTGGCTTCTGTTCGGTTGGAGGGTGGCAGGGGATGGGACGGATTTGACTGCTCCTCTCCTGGCTACGAATGAATAATGCGGTGAGGCGATGGATGCGTGAGGTCGAGTGGAATCGGACGTCTTGGCATAAGATGTGGTTCATGCATTTCTGTAAGCGCACTGGTGGCGGTGATGGTGGTGGCGGTGAAGGAAGTTTGGTGGGCGGGCACCATCAACGTCCCTTGACCATGGGAAATTCAAGTGTAGATCGGAATCTATTGGGTGAAGTTTATGGCATCCCTTAATTAAGGGACCCTTGCGTTGACAAATTAGTACGAACAAAATCGATGATAATGATAGTGTTTGGGACTCTAAAGTCTATCAGTCAATTACAAATAATCTTTTGGTTTGTTTTTCGCTCAATTTTGAGGAAATGTAATTTTATTTCCAAAGGCCTTTGGCCTAATATAGATTTGGAGATCCCTTAGAAAGTAGCATTCTACTTTCGGGAAAAATTCAATCAAGGACCTAAAGTGAAACTGTTTTTTCAAAAAAAAACCCAAAATGGACATTGTCTAAAAAAAGGACCTAAAGTGACCAACTTAGTTTCAAATAAGGGCCTCAACTTAAAAGCCAACAAAATCTTATTTGCATCTAGGGGTATTGTCTAGAGACTTTTTTTTCCTTCTTTTTTGAATTTATTTTCCCCTTCTCTTTCTTTTCTTCATCATCATCGTGCCTTCACCTTTTTCACTCTTTAGATCGCGTTCTCCATAGTCCATCTCTATCTTCCTTGTTGAATTAGCCATAAATGCCCTCAACCTCATTTGTCATTGCCACCAACAGCAATTCCAGTACCTTTGTTGAAAGATGGAGGTCAATCCAAGTCCTAGATCGAGCACAAGTGGACCAAGATGTGACGCTTAGCTCGATTTGATCCCCATATCTTGTGGTCGTGGTCAAGCATGAAGCATGATGAGGTGTAAGCCATTAGCTTGTTGCCCCTGTTGTCATCGATGCTTGAATTCAAATCAACGCTCACACAGGCTATGATCGATCTTAGCGAGGAGAAGCTAGATTGAAGTGCCTAAGCCAAATTTTTTAGAGGTTTTTGAGGAATCTCTGTGATACTCATGTGCATTGATTTGTTTAGTGAAATACGTGGTTTTGGGAATTTTCGATCACGGGTCAGAATGATTCAACGGCTTTTGAAAATAACCAGCATGCACGACACAATTGGACCCTCTCAAGAAGCCACATATTCCACCTCAATGCAAGCTACATCTATGAATGTTATAATAATCCAACCCGGACCCAATAAAACATTCCCAAGAAGCTACGAGTGGAAGTTATCATGGCATAGGCAATTTCATTGGCGAGGAGAGCATAAAACTGTTATTTTAATTGCCATAATAAGTTTTTACAAACAAATTGAATAAAAACAAAACCCATTGATGGATATTCTTGATTCTCAAGTTCATTATCATCATCAGAGAAGGTGAGTGGTGGCGAATAACTTAAAAACCGGCTTATGCCGAAATCGATGAGTTCTTAGGTGAGGATGCAAAATTGCCAATGTAGAGAGCATGCGCTTTGAAGTTTGCTGATGGGGAGGCCACAGAACTAAAGCACGCAATTTGCAGTTTTGCAAAACCGCATAACTTCTCGAATATCTTTTTGTTTTCTTCTTTTCCTAAATTGTTCAAATTGTTTTGCACCTGTGCAAGCTCGTGCGTGAGGAATCTGATGCATTTGTCAAGAAAGAGGTGAGCAAGATGAAAAAAGAAAAACAAAAAGAAGAAGAAGAAAAAAAGTCTTTAGACGAAAATACCCTAGCTACAAATAAGATTTGACTGGCTTTTAAGTTGAAATTCTAATTCGAGACTAAATCGGTCACTTCGGGCATTTATTTGATACAATGTCCACTTTAGACCATTTTTTGAGAAAACGGTTCCACTTCAGGCCTTTAATTGAAATTTTCCCTTTTCGGAATACAAATCTTGGCATTAGTCGTTGTTTATGTTCACTGTTCATTTTCTCCACAGTTTGCATGGAGGAGCTGAACGGAGGTCGGTGTTTGCTGCCCAAGGGGTCAAGCAACCCCAACAATGGTCGCCTAGTGTCATACGACCTCAGGTGAAGTTGCCTATTTCCCATAATCTCAAGCAATCTCGCCTGAGGTCGGGCAACCTTCGGCCACCTTGCTTGAGGTCGAGTGACCTCAAGCGAGGTTGTCCAAACTGGCTGCCAACAGCTAGCTAGCAATTGTTTTGGCTCGCCAATGGTTAGCCAATGATTGGGCTTCACAGGAATTAGTTTGAAACTTTTTTTAAAACATTAGCAAAAATTATTTATAGAATATAGTTTGGGCAAACTACATTTAAGTCAAAGTTTTTTTTTCATGCACTATAAAATTACAATTTACCAAATACTATTTGCATTTTAGAAAACCCATTTAACCTAAGGTTTCATTTGTTTTACGAAAAATATGACATTTCTAGAAAATGTTTTCTAGGAAGCTATTTCCCAGGAAAATGACAATATTTTCAAGTCTTCAGATGAAACGTGAAAATGAAGTGAAAAATATTCTCAATCGTTTGGTAAAGAAAATATTTTCCTTCATGCACCCCCTTTCACTAATTTTTTTATTATTTTTAAATCAAATTTTAATCTTTTTTTTTTCTAGTTTCTTTTCTTTCTTTTATCTTTTGGCTAGTGACTGGCCATAAGCAAGCTCGAGACTCGCCATAGGTCAGCAAGGCTCTAGCTTGCCAAATATTGGCAAGGCTAAGTTCGCCTAGGGGTTGACGAGCTCGTCGAGGTCCACCCAGCTCGCCTCTCTGGCAAGGCCCAAGCTCGTTCAAGCCTTGCTGGAACGTGGCGAGGCTCAAGCTTGCTTGTGGCTAATTGCCAACCGCTGTTGCGGTAATCAACTAGCTAAAAAGGTGTTTGGTGAAAAAAAATGCTTGGTTAGAAGTGAAAGAAAGAGGGAGAAAGTAGAAAACATTTTTCACTATTTTACAATACTTTTTTCCAGTGATAGAAAATATTTTCTCTGACCAACTTGTTTTTCGTAAAATAAACGTCGAAAAATTCGGAAAACGTTTTTAAGGAAGTTGTTTTCTGTTAAACGAATGAAATCTAAAGACATTTACTTTTTCCCAAGAACATTTCCTCTTAACCAAATAGGCCCTCGAACCCAAAGAAAAAAATTATGCTCAATAGTTAGGTGTCCATGGTGTAAGTTTTGTGAAGATTGAGTTATCTAACAGAGTATCGCAGCATTGATCGTGAACTCTAGGGCACAAATTCCTCTCGCATTAATTTTTTCCAGCTTTTTTATTATCTTTTTGATGTGATTATATACCCACGTCATCTCTTGCGTGTATAAAGGACTGGCTATAATAAACTCTATAAAGGTGGGCACATTATAAGAATCTTCTCAGAAAGTTCCTTGGACATCAAAAAGGCATCAGGAATATGGTATAGAGTCAGCTTTTTGCTTCCCTCAGTGCAATTCACTCTGCATTCCTTTTGTTTCTTTTTCCTCTTTGGTTTAACAAAAGAACTTAAGTTTAACCATAGATACCCCTAACATCGACCGGAACCTGAAGATGTATTCAGGTGGCGTTCATTAAAGCAAATAACTCAAAACCCAAAGTCACATGATTGAGATCTGCAATCCTTTCCTGCAGAAACTTCTCGATACAACAAAAGAATGGGGAGATCACTGTACATCCTCTGCCTCCCAAAATGCAGAGAGGTTGCATGGGCAGCCCTCGAATTTCAAATGATCAGTTAATCGGTCCAGCACCAAGTACAGGCTGCTTGACATTTCACCTCTCTTGTCATCAACCATGAATTCGTAGACGTGACCATCAATCTCGATGAAGCTAACAGCCCTGCATTTAGCAATACCGCTTTCTTTCATTATCTTCCTTATTTTCCTCGTATCGTCCCATCTTCTGGCTTCAGCATAAAGGTTTGACAAAAGCACGCAAAGCCCCGAACTATGAGGCAAGAGCTCCAACAGCTGCTTCAGAATGAATTTCCCGATTTCCCAGTAGTGGTGAGTCCTACATGCAGCCAACAGGGCACCCCATATCACGATATCGGGTCTCATTGGCATTTTTCCAATCAGCCCAAGCACATCTTCCAAGAAACCTCCACGCCCAAGAAGATCAATTAGGCAAGCATAATGCTCTATTTCAGGTGATATGCCATAAGCAGAACTCATCCTTTGAAAGTAATATCTACCCCTTTCGATGAGACCACTGTGACTGCAAGCAGAGAGAAGTCCCATGAAGGTAATCTCATTGGGGAAGATTCTGGAAGCTTCCATGTCCTCAAAGAGCTTGACTGCTTCAGCCCCACATCCATGCAATGCGAGGGCGCCAATTGCTACATTCCATGACACCAAGTTCCTTGGCTTCATCCTTTTAAAGATATCAACAGCAATTTGAACTGCACCGCATTTTCCAAACATGGTCATCAAGGCATTATAAAGGGTAACGCTGGGTCTAATACCAGATTTGGATATGTAAATGTATATTTCTTCTTCTGTGGCTGCATCACCAATGTGACTACATGCTGAAAGAACTGCAATAAGCGTAGTTTCATCTGGGATGACTCTTGAGTCACACATCCTGCGGAAGAGGTTCAAAGCTTCTTTGGATAGACCAAATTGAACATAAGATGAGATTAGTGAGTTCCAAGAGACCACATTCTTCTTTGGCATCTGATCAAAACATTGTTGGGCTAATGTGAGGGAACCCTGGTTTGCATATGCATTCACCATGGTAGTCCAGGAAACAACATCCTTGTTGGGTACTTTTTTGAAAACTGCTTCAGCCGAATGCAAATCCCCGCACTTTGCATACATGTCCAATAGAGAATTGCTCACAATGATATCAACTTCAAGACTGGTAATCTCGATGTAGAGATAGATGCACATACTTTCCCAAATCTAACTGACCAGTTTGTGAACAAACTGAAAATAGACTAGCCAGTGTGAACTCATCTATCTGCAACCTCAATTTCCTCATCTCTTCAAACAATCTAAATGCTTCCCTGGAGCAACCAATCTTAGAATATCCATCAATCATCAAATTCCAAGAAACCAATGTCCTGTCAGCTATTTCATCAAACAGTTTCCTGGCATCCCCCACCAATCCGCAAGATACGTACACCGTCATCAGAGCGTTCTGCACACAGACTTGAAGCCCAAATCCCAACTTAACAGCCTGGCCGTGAACAAGAACCGAAACCCAGTACAACGACTCACCCGCACAAGCCTTGAGAACAAAAGGGAAGGTGAATTCGTTCGGCGAAATGCCCGAACCGATCATTCGGCGGTACAAAAGAACGGCTTCCAAAGGGTCCTCGCTGTTCGAGTAACCCCTTATCAAGCTATTATACATGAACCTATTGGGCTCTCGCATTTTGTCGAACAGGTACCGACCATACGCGAGATCGCCGGCACCGTCGACGGCGCAGAAGGAAACCAGCTTCCCGAGCAAGAGAATTTCATCGGCCAGGCCCCGAAAAATCATCTGGGCATGGATGGTCTTGAGCTCGCTCACGGAAGAGCATCTTTCCAGTCGGTCGTGGAGAGTCCGGGCCGCGACCGACTTGAAACTGAGGTTGCCGTGGATCGCGCGGGGATGGGAGAGGGAGTGCTTGAGGCGGGAACAACCAACGGTCGCACGTTGGAGAGCGAGGAACATGAACTGGGCATTTGGTCGGGGAAATTGGCACGAAAGCAGCTCGATCTCGTGCGGTTGATGATGTCTTAGCTTTAGCTAACATCTGACGTCGTAAGGCATGCAAAGAAATGGGAGGTGACGAGGAGCTGGCAATGACATTTCTTAAAGCCGAAACGAAAACTATGAACTCCACCCATGGACACCAAACCAAGAGCAAACTTGTGGATGATGTCTTGGCTTCGCTTGGCATTTTCCATTTATCAAACTGAACGGATTTAATGGAATGACTTGATTGTATCAACTTAACGAGTTTTACAATTTAATCACATTTAAAAAGAAAATTATAACTTAATTGCACTTTCATAATAAATTTTGAAATTAGAAAAATAACACAAATAGTCTTTCAACTATGATTTAATGTGCCATGTGATCCATAAATTTTTAATTTGTTAAATGTGATGCTTGAACTTTAGCATAATATGTAATATCTTTTCTAAACTCGTATTTGTTTAATCTGGTCCTAGAACTTTTAATACATATCAACGTAATTCATGAACTATACTAAAATGTTCAATATTGTTCCTCTATTAATTCAAGTTCAGAGATAACATTTAATATTTTCATATAGTTTAAGGACTATATTGAACATACAAGAAATTTAAGGACTATATTGAACAAATTAAAAGTTCAGAAATCATATTGCGTATTAAGCTAAAATTCAATAATCTTATTGAACAAATTAAAAGTTCACATTGCACATTGGCCAAAATTCAAGGACCATTTATGCTATTGTCCCTTTAGAATATGATTGCAATTTTTTAAAGTATTATAATTCTATTGCACTTTTATAACAGATTTTAGGATTATCAATACACGTATCTCTAAATATATTGCATAAAGCTAACCAGCCTAATCGGGCTTGGGCGGGCCAAGTTGGGCCGAATGCACGTAAGAAAGGGATGGCTTGCCCAAGCCTGCCCGTTTCTCCTTTCAGGCCAATCGGGTTTGGGTGTGCCCTCTATGCCTCCAAGCCCATGTTCACCTGTAATTTTCACCTTAGGAATGTTCTTTACCCTGCTTCACTTTTTTTTTTCTTCTTTCTTTCGACCTACCATCATGTTAGAAAAATCAAATTTCTTCTTGTCCATCAACCTAAAAGAGCAAGTATCTAGCATACTTTACATCTGATTCTCGATTTGCCAATTGAGGGAATCGGATCTACTATTCTTGAGCATCTTCAATCAAGAGTGATTGTGATTTCAAAAGATAAATATCGCAGTTCCTAGAAGCTTTCTCCTTGGAGCACGCTTCACCATGCATCTTCCATTGATAATCATGTGATAGTCGTGCAAAATTCGCAATCTCTGTTGATGTCAAAACCATATCCCACGCGTCTAAGTAGGACAAGGGTCCTAGGAACTCGAATATTAGGGTTCAGATCGCATCTTGCCATTTTATGGGGATGGAGTAAGGGCGGAGAGACTCAATCAAGATTCAATCAGATCCAACATCAGCTGCGTGCGATGCTTGTAAAGGGAGGGATCGTATGGCCTTTCAGGTAGGCAAAACGAGTGCAACTTTTATCTACAGACATGCTCTGGCGTTGATAATTGAATGAAAGATATCAAGGTCCAGTTCATCAAAGTTTCAATATGCAGCGTACACCATCCTTTGCTCAGCCAAAAACATTTGAGCGGCTACAAGTATTATAAAGAAGGAAAGAAAAAAAAAAGTCCTACATGCTCACTACAAAGCACCTCTTCACATATACTCAAACCTTTTTTATTATTCGGCAGGCCGGATTTTCCACTTTCAAGTTTCTTCGACGATGCTACTCAACTGTTTTTCACGTTCGCCGCCGTCGCTGCTGGGGACGATGACAGGGGCAGGCAGTCTACCTTCCAAGCACTCTCGCATGATCAAGGGGCCGAGCTCTGTGTCGCCTCGGCTCGGATCAACTCGGGACATCAGCTCCTTGAGCTGGGTCCGGGTCATCCGCACCTTGACTCGGACGCCGGGGCTCGGATGCGCTCGAGGGTGCCCCTGCACTCTCTTCCCCAGCCAGTTCCCCATCTCTCTCTCTCTGAGATTGAATGAGGGGGGGCGTGTGGCGAGCACACGAGATGTTTTTATCTGCGTGTACGGAGTTGTCGTGAGTGAGAACGCGGATGGAAGAAGACAAGATTCTGATCTTGAACGCGCTAGGAATCTATGGATGTATTTAACTCGACCACTGGTTGGTTTCTTATTATATTACATGGTGGGGGCTTTTAGCAGGACGAGTTCTTCTTCTCTTCTTTGATTCAACTTATTAAATATCAGGACAATTACAGTGGGCGCAAAGGAAGAGACGAAATCACGACGAAATCACGATAATCTTCTCCTCCTTCCGTTAGATTTGACCGTTCGAAAGACTGAGTTGGCCGCCGGATTCTTGCATTTGGCCGATCATTTATATGGACGTATAGTGTTAACGTGACTTCTACGGTGCCAGTAGGGATTACGTCGGCAATTTAAACAGCAAGAGGAATGAGAGCAAAGAGAGACTTTGCAAGGCACGGCATTTGCGAGACTGGGCTGACACCACCTTGCGAAGACGGCCACGCGAGGAGGGCGACCACCACGAGCGATTTGAAAGCCGCACGGCTGTTTTGGGGGTGGAAAGGGGGGTCTGTGACTGTGAAGCAGCGGCGACCAAGACGCAGTTGGCTGCCGTCCCTGGCAGGGCCAATGACTGAGCAAGTCTTTGGGCCTAGCGTCTCACGAGTCATCATTCTTCAATGGAAAAGTATCGCCGAGACCCAATCACGAGAATGAATTGCAAGCATGACTTTTTTAATTTGATTATGAAATAACATTGAAAGAATGATCCAAAGCCATGGAAAGGATTCCACCAGCTGAGGAATCATGAAGAAATGGAAAGGTAAACCAAGTGTGTTACACTGTCTCTAGACAGTATTTTCTATCGAGGTGTTTTGTCAACATATTATTATTATTCATCCATATGACAAGAACATATACTTTAAAGTATGGAAATATGTCGGAATTAAGCAAGCTCATTTTATCCCGATTCAATTTGGATCTCAAGACTTTCAAAATGTAAAACACCAAGAAGATATTCCCTCCTCCTATATAACTTAAGGGGATTGGACGTGCAGGTATCGACACGTTAAAATAAGGAACGCAGTCCTGTCAGCCCACTTGGGTTACTAGGCAAGTGGGGCAGCCTCAATTCGGAGCTTTCGAGCTCTTGCTGCTAGGTGAAGTTACTCTATAATCAAACACCAAGAATCCAAGCAGTGTTGTCAACATATTATTATCATTATTATTCATCTGTATGATAAAGAACATCTACTTTAAAATATGGAAATCTGCACAATTCTCCCATCACGGTCTCTTGATTTTCTTCCCTCTTATCTTTCGAGTTTTGTTCTTCTTTCCGCACGCTCTTAATGACTTTGAAAATTTTTCACACTCGGAAGATTAAAGTTGAAACTTGCCCGTGCACTGGGGTATGCATTTTGTGTTGTGCATATCCTTAGATAACGCCTCTCAAGATCAGGTCTCTCTTTCCCTTTTCCGGTCAAATGCTCCAAATTGGAATTGGTCCGAAACGAGCCCCACGCGCTCGCTTTTCCCTTCTATCTTTTCTAGGCAACATCAAAAGGTAATGCATTCATCCAAGGGAGGCTACGACCTGTAAAAACGTGATCTTAGCAACTTCATCAGCAGCTGCAATTTCGAAAGTTTGTCACCATTGCCACAATTTGGTCCTTCTCTTCTTCTTAGTTTGTATTCCCATGAGTATCCATAACTGGTTGAATCCGCGGAGTGCAAATTATCCTTTAGGTCTAAATGTGAAACGACGACACAAGCACAGTCTCATTGGTGGTCCGGCTTTCAAACCGAGCTCACTCGGTTGGCGGGGTCGCTCACCCTTGGCCACTAGTGACCGAGAGGTTGCTTGTTCGATGAGTAGGTCACTTGCTGAAGCTGTACGTTTAATTCAAACAGGACAGCTTGAAAAACCCATCAATTGGACGTCACTTATGTAAGATGAGGAAGAAGATGAACAGTGCATCTGAAGCCAAATAAGAAGATATCGTGCGGCGGTGGGAGAGGGAGTGTTTGAGGCGAGAGCAGCCGAAGGTCGTGCGTCGGAGAGCGAGGAACATGAATCGGACATTTGGTCGGGTAAAATGGCACAAAAGCAGGTCAATCTCGTGCAGTCGATGATGTCTTAGCTTAGCCAACATCTGCCATTGTAAGGCATGCGAAGAAATGGAAGGCAACGAGCTGGTAATGACATTTCTGAATGTCAAAATAGAAACAAGAACTTCGACCATTGACACCAAATGAACAGTAAATTTATTCACAAACGTGCAATTGAGTCTTAAATTTTTTTTAAAATATAGTAAAATCCTAAAACTTGTCAAGTTTGTGCAATCTAATTTTAAAATTTATTAGCATTTTTCATTTGTCAAATTGGACGGAGTTAATAGAAGAAGTTTATCGCACCAACTTAACAAATTTTAGGAATTGATTGAAATTTTTAGGACTCAATCACACTTTTGTAATAAATTTTAAATTTTAATTGTACTTTTTAAAAGTTTTATAACGTTAGAATTCTAAACTTCTCCCCAAATATATCGTAGAAAGTTGACCGGGCCTAAGTGAGCTTGGGCGGGCCAAGTTGGGCCATATGCAAGTAAGAAGTGGATGGCTAGCCCAAGCCCGCCCATTTCTCCTTTCGGGCTGATCAGGCGCGTGTGTCCGGCGTGCCTCCCAGCCAATGTTCACCTCTAATTTTCACCTTAGGAACGTTGTTCAGCCTGCTTCACTTTCTTTTTCTTCTTCTTTCAATCTGTCTTCGCTCTATTTCTTAGAATGATCAATTTTTCTCATGTCCTTCAACCTAAAAGAGCAAATTTCTAGCGTACTTTGCATCTAATTTTCGGTTTGCCAATTAAGTGGATAGAATTAAACTTGTCACTCTCGACC
This sequence comes from Eucalyptus pauciflora, assembly GCA_007663325.1. NCBI lineage: Eukaryota > Viridiplantae > Streptophyta > Magnoliopsida > Myrtales > Myrtaceae > Eucalyptus > Eucalyptus pauciflora. The sequence continues at coordinate 597,629 of VMYD01000012.1, forward strand.
CTCTTCGATTAGGAGCGATCGTGACATCAGAAAGTAGCACTACAGTCCCTAGAAGCTTTCTCCACCGCAAACGGAGGGCTGACAATCCTGCAAAAATGGCAATTTGTTGATCTCGAAACCGTATCGTGTGCGTCTAAGTAGGACTCCCAGGTGTGGAAGCCGATAAAAGGGTCCTAGGAACTCAAATATTAGGATTTGGATTTCGTCTCGCCGATATCGCTTCGATGAGAATAGAGTAAGGGGGCGAGACTCAATCAAGATTCAGTCAGATCCAACACCAGCTGCGTATGATGCTTGGATAGGTAGACAAAACGAGTACGCTTTTATCCACAGACATGCTCTGGCTTTGATAATTGAATGAAAGATATCAGGGTCTAGTTCATCAAAGTTTCGACACGCAGCATCCATCATCCTTTACACAGCCAAAAAACATTTGACCTACGAGTACAGCAGCAACTGCAAACTATGAAGAAGGAAAAAGAAGTCCTAGATACTCACTACATAGTATCTCTTTGTCTATACTTCACCTTCTGTTTTTTATTCAGGAGGCCGGATTTTCAAGCCTCAAGTTTCTTCAGTGATGGTACTCAACTGTTTTTCCCGTTTGCCCCTGTCGCCGGCAGCGACGACAGGGGCGGGCAGTCTGCCTTCCAAGCACTCTCGCAGGATCAAGGCGCCAAGCTCCCCGTGGCCTCGGCTCGGACCGACTCGGGACATCAGCTCCCTCAGCTGGGTCCGGGTCATTCGCACCTTGACTCGGACGCGGGGCCTCGGCTGCGCCCGAGGGTGCACCTGCGCTTTCTTCCCCAGCCAGTTCCCCATCTCCGTTGTGGAGTTGTCGTCAGTGAGAAAGCGGATGGAAGAAGACCAAGATTCTGATCTTGAACGCGCGAGGAAGGGGGCTTTTAGCAGAACGACTTCTTGTTCTTCTCTTCGATTTAACTTATTAAACAGCAGGATATTTACAATGGGCGCAAAGGAAACGACGAAATCACTACAATGGTCCTTGTACTCTTCGGCCGAATATCGTGATTTTTAATCTAGATCTTACTTAGTTGCTGCCCCTGGACGGTCGTCGTGCCTCCTTCCGTTGGATTTGACCGTTCGAAATGTCGTGTTGGCCGGCGGATGTCTTGCGTGTTCGGCCTATCTAGAGAGAGCACGCTTTACTTTCTTTACTTGCACACGTAGGGTTGAGGTGACTCCTGCGGTGCCATGTGGGCATATCTGTGTCAGCAATTTAAACGGCAAGAGAAACGACAGCAAACGGAGACTTTGCAAGGCACGCAGGAACCGTTTCGCCGGCCCGAGACCTCCTCGCGAAGACGGCCGCCGGCGGAGGGCGGCCGCCGCGAGCGAGGGTCTGTTACTGCGAAGCAGCGGCAGCCGTGACGCGGTGGCTGCCGTGTCACCAGCGCCTCTCGGATCCAAAGTCAACTGGGGACTAGGCAAATCTCTGGGCCTACTTTGCGTCCGTGCAACACGCAAGTCGCTGTTCTTCAGTGGAAAAGCATCGCCGAGACACGATCGCAAGAACGAGTCACAAGCATGACTTTCCCTCTATGATTGGTTATGAACTGACCTTGAAAGAATGATCCGGAGCCATGGAAAGGACTCCACCAGTGGAGGAATCATGAAGAAATGGAACGGTAAAGCAAGTGTGTTACTAGACAATATTTTATATCATGGTGTCTTGTCAACATGTTTTTATCATATTCATCCATACGACGAGAACATATACTTTGAAAAAATGGAAGCCTGCACAATTCTTCCGTCACGCTCTTCTGATTTTTCTTCCCTCTTATCTTTCGAATTTTGTTCTTTCCACACGCACCTTATGACTTGGAAAGATTTGCACGCTTTGAAGATTTTCCATTTATTTCACGAAAAATAATTTTCAAAGAAACGTTTTCCGGATTTTTCGATGTTTGTTTTACGGATGATGAATTGATTGGGGAAAATATTTTCCATAATGGGAAAAAAGTGTTCTAAGATAGGGAAAAATGATTTCCACTTTTGGGAAGTTGAAAATGTTTTCCACACATTCTTTCACCTCACTTTCTTTTATCAAATACATTTTCCTTTTATTTTTAAAATTTTTAAATTCTTTTTCTTTCTTTTTCTTTTTCATTGGTCGATCGCCACCGGCCAGAGAACCCAACTCTGACATAAGTGATTGGAAGATCTGATTTTTTTTTTTTTTTAAAGACCGGTCTAATTGAAGTTGAGGTAAAATAAAGAAGTCAAGGTTACGAAAGAAAGAAAGAAATCATTGTCTTGTCAACTTAAGGTCAACCTTCTTATTTTCTTTCAATAAGATGATTGGATGGTGAAAAAAAAAGGAAAGACGATAACCTCAATTGGGCCTAAGTCATCTTCCCTAAGTCTGAATCTCAACCAAAAAGAAGTTCAACTAACTGGGACTGTAAACCTAACCAAATTTGAATACTAGACAGCTTAGCTTCTTTGAAAGCTAAGGAACAGCTATGGGCTTGGGCTTGGGACGATAACTACCTCTAAGACGGATGAAGAAAGAAGGGGGGATAATTTATTTGAACATCTTTATCCCTAAATTCATCATCCGCAAGACATCCACTTCCGTAAGAGCGCTGGCTTTAACTTCTTTTTGGCTACCCTTTAACAGACTCAACCTATTGTGGCTAATAAATATCCGCTTGCTTCTTACTTACTTGCAACCTTTAGTTGATTTCCATCTTCAAGCTTTATAGCAAGGAAAGAAAGTTGCAGAAGGGGTGTAGCGGGCAATTCAATTGAAGAAGAAAGAGAGATTTTTTAATAAAGAAAAGGAGCTCTTGTCAACATAGGCCGATAGTCTATGTCATTCTTAGCGAGATTGAGTAGGATTCCCTGTTTTCCCTTTTTTTCACGAATTATGTGTTAAATAGAGAAAGGAAGAAAAGGCGTAGCTCTCTTTTTGCTATTAGCAGGATTTGTTACTAAATTCAACTATTTCAAAATTTCTACTTTGCTACCTTTCTCTGAGCTCCTAGACAACATATTCTACTCCCAAAGAAGAGTCATTAAGAGAGAGGGATTCTTTTTGATAATTCATAGCTGCAACCTATCTCATATTAGGGAAAAGTTACCACCCTGGATCACAAACTAAAAATTTTATAAGAGAACGTATAGAGCGGATTTCGGGCTAGGTTCAAGGTAACCAAGGAGCAAACCAAGGCTCTACTGCTAACTAGTCTTCTTTTTCGATTCCTTCCCCCGAAACTACTAGCTATCCTCCTGATCTAATTTATGCACCTACTTAACTAGTGAAGTGGGCCCACTAAAAAGAGATCCTCCCCTCGCTCTCTACCAATTTATGACGCCCCAAAGATCTACCGGTAGGTGTGAACCTTGTCTTTTAGATGTCTTCGGCAACTTCATGCTCATTATAAAGTTCGTATAACTTCTAATCAAAAGATTCCTTCTTTATGAATCAAGTACCAGGTACATTGCCTCTTTGAGTGAAGAAGAGAAGGGCCGTGTATAGAAAATCTTGAGCCATGTTCGTTACCCTAGGCTCACCCATTATTTATCGATAGAAATGGATAGATGCGTGGGGATGTTTTACGCTGAAGCTATCTTCGGATGATGATTGGAACTTCTAGGTGTCATCTTTCATCTTTGCCTTGTTTTCTTCTCCTCCCATGCATCGGTTCTTAGAGTCTAATTTAAGCAGGCTTTCTCAATGGATGGAGTGAGTCCATGAGTAGAGAAAGAGTTTTTATTCTTCTTCATCTACGAATTGAGCTTCTCCCGATCTAAAAGGTAATATTTTCAACTTCATCATAAGTAAAATAGAATGTTCAGCCAAGAGAGTTGGGAATAAGGGATAAAAAAAAATCTCTATCTAGTAGATAAGTTTGAAGGGGCATAAACTCCACTACTCGGATTTAGTCTCGTATATATTCTTGCTGAGGAAAGGTCTCTAAGGCCATTTATTAGCGTGAGAAGCGGGCTTAGGCGACTTTGAAAAGACACTCTCTCCGGTAGTGGGTTGTAATTAATCTCAACTTCCGTTGAGATGAGAACAGCTTTCACTCTCTTGCTTTCCAGCGCCCCTTACCCGCAAACAGAGGCTCTCACTCCACTTTTCATAAAATAGAGAATGCTTTCCTAGAACAAGAAGGAGAGAGGGGAGGGCAAAGGGTTTACTAAAAGGTGGAGGTCAAGGATTTTGAACTTACTCGTTTTACTCGTTTTAGTAAGCTAGTCTTCTTTTGTGGGGCGTCAAAGGTTGTTGCCACATGGCTAAGTCGAAGGGGCTTAAGTTCGATGCAGGGCTTTTTCGTTGTTAAGTTATAGCAATATTGAGCAACATCCAACAGCTTCAGTCCTTTCAGTTTGCACTAAATAAAGTGCCTTAAGTAGCCCTCGAGGAGTCTGGTTATTCTCTCTGTCTGAGCTAGCATTCATGGGCTCTTTGTTAAGTGTCATATCGCTCAAAACGCAAGGAAAAGCCCCTCATGGGTCAACTAACCTGTGGTTATGAAAAAAGGGTACTCGCCTGGTCTTCGCGAACTAGATAATTTAGTTCCTAGCGAGTAGTTTATTATTATTATTTTTTTGTTTTTATGTGGAATGTTCATACAAAAGTGAACCTAGACTAATTGCGTAATGTTGACTTGAGGTAGCGAACGAGACAGCAAATGGACAGAAATTCTCCACTTTATGGCTGTCACTTTCTAGCTCCGACACTCTGAATATCGGGTACGATTGGTGAGCTTTGCCGGAAGGAAGCTACTCGACTAATTCAGGAGGCTACTATCGGCGAAGCTTGTTTGCTTCGGAGAGTGCTAAGGGAAATTGGCTTCTACCACTATTCTTCTTCTCTTCGATGGTTGCTTGCCTCTCCATTAGTTAAACCCATTCTTACCCTCCCCTTTGACTCATATTTTGTTTGTATAAAGCAAACTTTCTTCTACCAAAAGGAAAGGAAATCTCCAAGCAAGACAGAGAGAGTTAAGATATCAAACAGAGCCTCAGTCTAGTCACTCAGCTAATCCACTCGCAGAGTGCTAATGGTATATAGTAGTGTGGTAGTTGAGACTCTGCCCCTTCTTCTTCAATAAAGTCGCCCTCGTTGGAATGGGTCACCAATAGAACTGTTGGTTCAAATGTTGAGAATCTAACATTGGGACAAACTTTAGGCTTACTTGTTCCGGGCAAACAAATCAGCCGTTCATTCAACACTACTACATTAAACATTTTCTCTTTTCCTCTCTCCAAAATCAATAGAAAAAAGAATTCCTTTGTGACTTACTACTTACCTATCTTTCTCCAAAACCCTCTCCTTGGCTTCCACAACTGCCGCAGAAAGAACAAGAGCATCTATACCATCTCCTACAAATTCCGAAAGAGGATCACCGACTACAAGTGAGCTGGAGCCTCACCGCAGTCTGGGGAGGCTCCACCTCACCTAATTAGGCAAGGCCAAGTTCACCCAACACTGGCAAGCTCAAGTCCCGCCAAATCTAGCCATCTAGGCGAGGCTCGAGCCTCGCCCATGTGGCCGGATCTGGCGAGGCCCGAGCTCACTCGACCGGCCTCAAGTGAGCTCGAGCCTCGCCAGATCAGGCGACCTGGGCAGGGCTTGAGCTTGCTGGCATTAGGTGAGCTCAGCCTCGTCTAATCTAGCGAGACTCCAGCTCACCCGTGACCAGTCGCCAGCCACCAATGAAAAAGAAAAGGAAAAACACTAAAAAAAATTAAAAAAATCAAATAATAATATAATAATAAAAGAATTATTGAAATTGGTGTACGAAGGAAAAAGATTTTCCTTACCGAACAAGAGAGTATGGAAGCCAATAAAAGGGTCCTAAGATCTTGAATACTAGGGTTCGAAAAGGCGATCACGGCAAACCAATCTATGTAGACAAAACAAGAGCACTTTCATCTACTGACGTGCTCTGGCGTTGATTATTGAATGAAAGATGTCAGGGTTTAGTTCATCAAAGTATCAATACGCAGCATCCACCACCCTTTCCACAGCCAAAAACATTTGAGCTACGAGCACAGCTACTACGAATCATTAAGATGGGGAAAAAAAAGTCCTAGATGCTCTCTACAAAGTATCTCTTCATATATACTTCACCTTCTCTTTTTATTCGGCATGCCGGATTCTCGACTTTCAAGTTTCTTCGGAGATGGTACATAGCTGCTGTTTGCATTCACCGCCGGGGATGATGACAGGGGCGGGCAGTCTGCCTTCCAAGCACTCTCGCAGGATCAAGGGGCCGAGCTCCGCGTCGCCTCGGCTTGGATCGACTCGGGACATCAGCTCCCTGAGCTGGTTCCTGGTCATTCGCACCTTAACTCGGACGCCGGGGCTCGGCTGCGCTCGAGGGTGCACCTGCGCTTTCTTCCCCAGCCAGTTCCCCATCTCTCTCTGTCTGAGACTTAACGAGGAGGGCGTGTGGCGAGCATAGGAGATGGTTTTATCTATGTGTATGTAGCTGTCGTCAGTGAGAACGCGGATGGAAGAAGACACAAGATTCTGATCTTGAACGCGCGGAGGAATCTGTGGATCTCTTAGAACTCGACCACTGGCTGTTGGTTTTTTATTATATTACATGGCGGTGGTGTGGAGCTTTTAGCAGGGCGAGTTCTTCTTCTCTCCTTTGATATAACTCATTAAATGGCAGGATAGTTACAGTGGACGCGAAGGAAAAGGCAAGCTCACGTTAGTGGTCCTCGTACTTTTCGGACGAAAGCGGAAAATGCCTATCTAGATTTGCTTAGTTTTGGCCCCAGATTGACTGTCGGATTCTTGCGTTTGTCCGATCATTTATTTCGGACATTTAGTGTTAACGTGACTTCTACGGTGCAAGTAGGCATCGTGCCAACGATTGAAACGGCGAGAGAAATGACAGCAAAGGAATGCTTTGCAAGGCACAGCGACAGCCACACCGGCCCGAGACCACCTTGCGAAGACAGCGGCTCGGAGAGCGATTTGAAGGCCACATGGGTGTTTGGGGTTGGGAGGAGGTCTGTGATTGGGAAGCAGTGGGAAAGAAAGCAGGTGGCTGCCCTCGCCGGCGCTCTTGGATCCAAACTCGACCGACGAGAAAGCGAGTCTCTGGGCCTACTATGCAACCACTTGACTCGCGAGTCGCTGTCCCTCAACGGAGAGTTAATCACGGAGACCCAGTCACAAGAACGAACAACGAGCATGACTCTCCAATGCGATAACGAAAGAACGTAGTAGGAGTGACTCGCGAGTCGCTGTCCCTCAACGGAGAGTTAATCACGGAGACCCAGTCACAAGAACGAACAACGAGCATGACTCTCCAATGCAATAACGAAAGGACGTAGTAGGAGTGATCCGGAGTCATGAAAAGGACCCCGCCGGTAAAATCACCAAGAAGGGAATGGCAGAAAAGCGTTCTAGACGATATTTTATATCGAGAGGTCTTATCAACATAATCTTATCCATCCATGTGAAAAGGAATCTATACTTTAAATATGGAAGCCTGTACAATTTTCCTGTCCATGATTTTCTTTCTCTTTATCGTGCCAGTTTTGTTCTTTCCACAGGCTCGTACTGACTTGAAAAATTTGCACGCTTTGAAGATTAAAGTCGACGCTCTCAAGTGCTTTAGGGTATGCAATTTGTATGTCCACAGCCTTAGATGACGCCTCCCAAGATCAAGTATCTTCTCTAGGCAATATCAAAAGGTAATTCATTCATCCCAGGGAGGCTATTATAAAAAGGTGATCTCTGCAAACTCCATCAGCAGCTGCAATTTCAAAAGCCGTCACCATTGCCATGGATTGATTCTTCTCTTCTTCTTCGTCTAAGTGTCCACAATAGGTTGAAAGTGCGGAGTGCAAATTATATTCTTTTGGTCTTCAAAATGTGAAACGACAACACACGGTCTCGTCCAGGGTCTAGCTTTCAAACCGAGCTCGCTTGATTCGTGGGTCGCTCACCCTTGGCCACGGGTGACTGAGAGGCAGCTGAAGCCAAATAAGAGATTTCAGGGGCCTGAAATCTGTAGATCCCACACCATCAGTCTCATTAGCATTGTTTTCAAGATCAATCTCCCGATTCCATGAAAGAATATCACTACAATCCCTGAAAACCTATACCTCAAACACTTTAATTGACCGATTTTTCGAAAACATTGATCCAGAGTTTTCTATTGGCAGAAGATGTAGCATAGTTTACATGAGACAATCTTCAGTGACTACTAGCCTGAATGATTTTAAGATTTCCTTTCAACCTGCTTCAATGGAGAAGGAGAACCAAACACTTGAAAACCCAAATCTGCTACGTTCATTAACTAAATGGCAAATTATCGACGCTTGGAAGGCAGGACCAAACCATTAAAGCTATTAGTAGACGCCCACTCAAAAGTTCGCAACACAGCAGCCAATGATCCTTTCAATGAATCCAAAGTGTGATATCATTGTTCATACTTCAGAACTGGGAGTTGCATCCAGACAGGCATCGATTGCAAGACAAGCATTAACGAGGAAATGGTTTGCAACAGCATGTGGATGAATAAAAATGTTGGCTGACAATTTCAATTCAACTCTCTTGTACAAAACAAAAATCATTTTCAATTCAAGTACAAAAAGAACCAAAGTGAATAGCAGTTTTAATCATTTTCACTTCAAATGTGTCAATAAATCAAAAACAATTAGACAAACCTAGCTGGAAAATTTGGTCTGGTACATAAGTTTTTTGAGCTTATAAGAAAAAACCAGAGAGAGCAGCTCAAAGGTGCTTGAAACCTACATAAACAAATTGAAATCTTAAGACCTAGCTTGATATCTACACATTGAAGACTATCATTGAGCTGATCTACATAGACTGAGTCTAGCATAAGATTTCACAACAGTGAGCATATAATTTAGTGACATGTATCAGTCAAAAACTTCATGCATCCTGCAATTATCAGCGCATTATACGACAAATACTCAATCTTTATGTTCTTCACATAAGACACGGTGCACCTAGGACACAATTCTGCCAACCGGTGCTCCAGCATCAATTAGTATCCATGTTGAACCTGCATAATCTAACAACACCCAAGTGGCCAAAACCATGCAATCTCAGAATATAGGCTCATATTGGCACAAGGAAACCGTCGAAAGAACAGAGTGAAATTAGTAATCCCAACCTCTGTTTTAATAAGACAAAAAAATGTCGTTACAGTACAACAGAACTAGCATCTAAAAATATTAAATTTGCTCCCAAAATAAGTTGAGAGAAAAACAAGGGTAGGCGTACAAAAGAAAAAATCAAAGTGGAAAGAAGCAAGCATTCCTTCCAACATGAGAAGGAAGAAACGCCTACTTGTTCCCTTTGATGAAATGCTTATTCCTACAAACGAATCATAAATAAGTAAAGGAATAGCAATTCCATCCATTTCCCATTTCCTTCCCTGAAAACATGGCCTGAAGTTCTAGCCCTTCTCCTACATCAGGGCTGCTTTTACACTAAAGTGTGATCACATAAGCAGAATTGAGAAGGAACAGCAAAAATTCCCTCCAATTTTTCAAGCAAGCAAACAAAAGTACTGTGGTTGTGTCAGATTTACAAATTTCAGCACCTGATGCATCAGACAGGGATAACTGTAATTTTTATATCTCATCATCCACAACGTTTTTGCTTTCTGAAACACGATGAACAGAGACAAATACCATCTACTGATTCAGAAATGGAGGAAACAATGTACATATTTTAACACACAGGTATACGCAGAAGAAGCCTCAGACCGTCCTAGTTCAGAAATTTCAACACCAAAAGCCAAGCCCATAAAAACCTGCCTTCAGGAAATTAATCCAATTTGTCATCACTGGCTTCTGTTTAAAATCGATAACAAAAAACAAAACTAATTTGACAAGAAAAATATAAGCCAAGAGAAGCATCAGATCTTCCTATTCAAAGTGTTGAATCATTATACTCAATGCAGAGCATGAGTACTCAACCACTAGAAAACGCTCGTCATTTGCTATCTTCAAAAACAGATCCTCCCACTGCAGAAATTAAAACCATCCATAAGCAAGCAAGCAGGCAGATAAACACATTACCTGATAAAAAAAAAAACATCTGCATTGTCAATAAAAGAGAGAAGATGGGGAAGATAGTGGTCTTGAATTCGCATCAATGGACGACATTACCTGATAGAAAACAAAGTGAATGTAGCAGTTTGTTCATTTTCACTGCACCCAGTGATTTGATAATACCATGTTTCCCATGTGAAGAAATCAAAACAAATTAAAAACAAACCTAACTGGAAAATTTGGTCAGATTTGTAATCAAAACACAAGTGTTTGAGCTGATGACAAAGAAACGGAGAGGGAGAAAGAGAGAGAGGAAGAGAGCAGCTCAAAAGTGCTTGAAACACAATCATAGGGTGCTCCTCAAAGCAGTATTGAGAGAGTAAGATGGTTTTATCATCACGGCCGCAATCATCCTCCTCTCTCAACAAAACCTGAAGAACAATCAACAAGAGCATTGCAGAAACTGAAACAAACCGAAAACAAAAGACCCACCAAACCAGAAAAAAAGAGCAACAGCAACAAGACACAAATACCCAAAAAAAAATCCTTTTTTTCTCAAATTTTCATAGGACTCAAGCGGCAATTGTTCGATGCAGGCATTCAGTATGAGTAGGAGGTTAGAAAATCATCAAATATTCATCAGATGATTTTTCTTGTCATCATCAGTATGCCCAAATCTCAACCACACACACCCAAGATTTTCCCCCAAAAAAAAATTAAATAAATAAAAAGTACAGAGAAAATAAAACAAAACAATCTGCGATTCGGGAATCGAAGGAGTTCCTCTCAGACAAATGCCTCATTTGTCGTCACGATTTTAAAAGAATGGATTCAATCGGACTCGTCATCATAAATTTGTACATCACCGAGAAACTCCCATCTCAAAAAACCCAAACAGGATTCCAACTTTACAAGAACAAGGCCGACCCATGATTGAACAATGATGAACGACACGATGCATCGGAAGACCGAGCTCGAAGATAGGCGAAACCGGAGCAATCATTCACAATTTTCAAGCTGGAAAAAAAAAAGCTACTTCGGATCCCTCCATGCTTCGAATTCATCAATCTGCAAAACCTAGCGAAGAGGGGGCAACGAGCGATACCTGAGAGTCCCGCAAGGAGTTCGATGCTCGGCGACGGGAGAGAGACAGGAGACGCCGTGGGATTTTTATAGGGTCGCGAGGAGCGGGTTCTAGGGTTAGGGTTTTTCGCTTTCGCATTCGCAGGGGAGACGCGGGGAACGGCGTCGCGGGCGAGCCGGATCGAGGCCTCTTGGCCCAATGGGCCTGAACGGGCCCATCGGTCTGGGCCGATCTTTTTCTTCTTGGGCTGGAGCCCTCCCACTTTGGGCCTATCCGGCCCGCCCAACTCCTCTCGTTTTATTTTTATGAAGAAAATGTTATGTTCTTCTTCTTCTATCATAGTACCACGCATTGCACCAAAGCTTGTGGAGCCTATGCAGGCGAGAGACGAACTTACGGACCGACGGCGAGGCTACTAACTACGATATAAGTCACGAGCGGTAGCGAAATCAGAGGCATTCCGGCTTTAGAGGCGGGAAAGCCGGGTCCGAAAGGAGTTTGATTGCAACCCATGGCTAGGTCAAGGAACCAATTCTTTTGGAGACTTGGGTTTAGTTAACGAAGAGGTTTTTGGATGATAAATTGTATGGAGTCTCGGTAAAAGACGAAGAAATAGCTCTCTTTACCGTCACATGTTAATTTCCCTTTCTTAATATTTGCATGTGAGCGATATGCATATTTGCAATCTACCAATCCGAATGTCAAATTTTAGGTCTTCCAATACACTTATCATCATGAAACCACTTAGGACCTGTCAGGCTAGCCCAACAACTCCTGTCATTTTATTATTTTAACTTTCGGACCGACTATAAGATGAGGAACTACGATAGAAGTCATAAGCGATGGCAACGACAGAGGCAGGTGAGCCGGGTCCAGAAGGAGTTTGATTGCAACCCGTGGCCAGGTCAAGGAACCAATTCTTTTGGAGATTAGGATTTAGTTGATGAAGAGGTTTCCGGATGATAAATTCTATTGATAAAAGACGAAAAGAGCTCTCTTTACCATCACCTTAAATATTTTTTTTAATTAGAATGCTAAGTTTTAGGTCTTCAGCACATTTGTCTTTTATATAACGTTAAAGATCTACCAATCAAAACGTTAACTTGTCAAATTGGTGCATATGAGTCCTTTTACTAGTTCCATTCAACTTCATAAACGAAAAATGTCAATATGGTTTTTTTTTTGTTTTTTTTTTCTCTAATCTACATGGCAATGATGTAGTTATAACGACATCTTTTTGGTCCAAATATAATTTTTAGTAGAAATTTTATTTGAGTTATATAAATAAAAAAAGAAAGTTTCAAAAAATACAAAAAGAAAAAGGGAAACGCAAGTGAGGACTTGCATCACTCTATGCCACCACACCATCACCGAAAAGGATCAAAAAGGGTCATCGGGTCCTAGCCAAGGGTCAGCGACCCTCACCCAAATCAGGCAAAAGCTGCCAATGGTAGCCCTCAACTAGATCTTCTCGCCATCCCCCCACCATCGCCGGCCTTGCTTGAGTTTTCTTTTTATTTTTTGTGTTTTTTATTAGTTTGCTTTTTTAATATAATTTAAATAAAATATGCATTAAAAATTAAATTTAGACCAAAACAAGTTTTAGCTTTATATTTAATGTTTTAGCCACGGCATCACCACATATAAGGGGAAAAAACATTATGTCAACATTTTTCGTTAGTCAAGTTAGGCAAAGTTATCATCAAGTTATATATATATATATATATAGTTTTTCCACCTGATTGGGGTTACCTTTAGTCAATTTGAATTAAATGAAAATATATAATTAAGAGAGACCAATTTTTGGATGATTAAGATGGACACCACAAGTTTTCTTCAGCCGGGATCTTGATAATAACCTACATTAAAAAAATAAGATGAGGCTTATTACTCCTATTGATGATTCATTCTCTGTGGCAGATTATAAGCAATAATTGCAAGAACTTGTCCATCTTATATGACTAACCATTTACCAAACACATAATTATGATGCAGACGCCATATCCTTTTACGACTAAAATGATTATCGATCTGAAAGAAGAAATAGAATAAGGCGACTCAATCATTTATTAAGATATATCATCATTGTTTTCATTCACACTTCAAAAACAGAAAAAAAAAAAGAAAAAAAAAAGGGATCCATAAGCCGAGCCTTGTATCTAAGGATGTCAGATTGAATTGGAAAACCAAACCGAATTGAACCGGAGTTTTGTACATTTTCGGTTCGGTTCTGATTCTAGTTCGAGTAATATAAAATAACCATCTTTTTATTCCAATTTAAATAATTTTGGTTAATCAAACCGAACCGAAAATCGCCCTTTTTTTCTTAATATTACAAATTATTCCTCTCGCCTTTTTCACTAAAACATCTTCTTAGCATCTTCTAAAAATCCAAACTGTTGACACTGTTGACACTCCTACTTAGTACTTATATTCCAGACGTTTTTTCTATGATCCATCAAGGGCGACGCGTGAGGTTACGTTGCGAAGGAACACGTGCTCGCTATCGAACTCAGAAGAAGAAGAAAAGCAAAGAATTTCAGCTCGAGCCACAGGCCCATGACCAAACACGGCCAGACCAGACATACGATGAAACCAAGGCGCACCATCCCCATCATCATCGTCTGGTCCACTCCACGTTCTGTGTCCCCGTGGAGAACGTTCCTTCGACGGCACTCCGACGCGGCGAGAGAAGCACAAACCGTCGGAACAAAAAGAAGGACGACATCTGTAATCATGACGAGGAAGCGAGGAAGCAAGAAGGGCGGGCAGCTCGATCTCGTCTCCACTTCGCGTCCGCCCGACCGAGTCCTCGACCTCGCATCATCCCTTGCATGGCGACAAAAGAGCAAAAGCGCGGCACGCTAATCATCGTTCTCGATCTTCTTCCACTTCGTCTGCTTCCTTTTTTTTCCTGGTCTTCGTCTTCTTCTTCTTCTTCTTCTTCCCTACTCCCACTCAAAAAGCTTGGGGGACCAGACGGTGAAAAAAAAAAGTAATAGAAAGCAGCGCCATCCAACTGCGACCCCTCGAAAGAATTCACATCTTGAAAGCTTTGAATTTTCTGCTCCCCACTTTCGTGCCCAACAAAGCGAGAGGCATGACAGCAACAGCCATATTCAAAGCCTCGCCAGTTCCTCTCTGTCTCCATCTGCTCCACTCACAAAAAATAAAAGTTGGTTTCTTTTCTTTCTTTTTTTTTTTAAAAATTTCCATAGAAAGAGAAAAATTTCCATGAAACACAATTCTTTTCTACGTTGACAAAGATATTTATAGATATTGACCAAAAAAAAAAGATATTTATAGATTAATTGTCAAGTGGAATCTAGAAGATTTTAACATAGACACTTTTTTTGACGCAATCACTTTTTTTTTATAAACTTTCACTTTAGTTGTGCATATCAGTATATCACCATCAAACCCTTTTTATCAACTGCTATAGATGCATTACGTATAATGGGATAATCTGATGTAAAAAAAAAAAAAACCTTTTTAAGGATTTTCCAAAATAAAATCATGAGTTACATTCTCCAACGTGAAACTTAAAAAAATATGAATTCAAATCAAAACATTGCATAAATTAGAAATTTTTCTTTAACAATGCCAATGAAATCCGATCAATTTGAATCATCAAAAGTTAATATCATCCATGAAGTTTTTACTGAAAATGTATTAAGATAAGAAAGGGTTTGATGGTGATATGAACAACAAAAGTAAAAGATTATAAATATGCGATAATGTTAAAAAATTGTCTGTTAAAAAATTTTCTAGGTCCTACTTGAACAAATTTGCTCCACTGCATAAATAAGAATTAGATTTCTTGAAAACTTCTCTTTTCGAATAAAATTATTTCTATGGAAGTATAAACTAAAATAAAAAAAGAAAACAGAACTTATTTAATGTACATGAGATACCCATGATAAGCAAAATATAAAATATGTGAAATGCTTAATTATGACAACTACATCTTAAACAGAATAAAATAAAATAAAATAAAAAGGAAAATAAAGAAATTTGGAGCCCCCACTTTAAATCGCAATCAACAATTAAGTTAGATATGTGTGTGAGTCAAGTGCACGACGTGTATATAAGTTAGATTTAATATATACAAATTTACCTCCCTAAATATGGAGGATCTCGAAAGTCATTTCGGACAAATTTAGAGTAGCGACCATCTCGAAGCTGACAACTTTTATGACAGCTCAAAATGCTCTTCAATGCAACACCACAATATTTTTTCCTTCCTTTTCATTTTTTTTTTCCAAGGAAAAAGAGCAAAAACCGACACAACAATTCCTTATTGTCCGATAGCTACCACGGAACATACACGTCGAGCAATAACTATTTAGCCCATCTCCAAAGGTACAGATCCCTTCAAAACGATCTAATCAAGGTAGAGATCCATTTAAAAACGATCTGATCAATACACCGTAAAGATCCTAGAAAGGTCACTATCCAAATGCGAAAGCCACAATCGGGTCCGATCATGTGAGCTCATCATGATCAAGAATACTAATCTCATACCATATCACCACCGGCGCAAGAACTAGAACTCTTATCATTCGAGTGGGACTCGGTCACTGTAGTTTTACCTAAACAGATGGACGACATGTCAGTACAAGCAGCCACAAGGAAGTGTCCTTCACCACCATTCATCGAACACCAACTCCACTTTTGACGCTTTGACGACCCTATATTGGTCGGACCTAGAATCGCAATTATTAGTCTCACTAACACCACGATAAAACCGGAATTATTGAATTATTCCGCCACATTATTTCGCCCCCCCAATAATGCCCTAGACCTCCTCCAATTTTTTGACGTCCCGAATTACCTTTCATCGCAATCATGATGCCTGCGTTCACAGAATCGTCCGACAACTTCCATAATTCCCCCGAACCCCCTCGAGAAATGTGCCCGGTTTCGAAGAAAAGGGCAAACGGGGTGAGCCCCATCTGTTCGTCTTTTCGATCCACTTTGATCCCCCCACATATTCTCCATCGCCATCTTCGACCGAGCCAAAAAAAGCCCGGTTTGGATTGTCAACTCAATTGGCCGTGGCCTCAAAAGACGCATTGAATTCGGCACGTCGTCCGAATCATTATACCATCATCGATTTTATTTTTTCTCTCTTTTTAAAGCAACGTCATTAGAGCGTTCGATGAATGATTTTATTAGCTTCGTTTCGAATTAGGTCTCGCCTCGATACTAGCGAAAGGCGAAAGGCGAAAGGCTCCGATGCATGGAGATTTTTTCTCGTGTTCGGACGAATTGGGGATGGTCGAATGGAAAGGGGGATTTGTTTAGGTCTTTACAAAACGCCACCGTCCCACATCCACCGCGTGCTAACTACTACATGAGGGGAGTGAGTGTTTAGAGGGGTGTCTGCCAAGATCTTGGCTGGCGATCTACTCTGTCGCACGGAGATCATGTTCGGTAGGCAAAAGTTCTTTCGATGGAAAAATGATGCAAGTGATTCTCGAATTTTGATCTAACATGCAATATCGTTGTCGAATTTTCAATTTGTTCAATATGGCCCATAAATTTTGGTTCAATGTAAAATATTGTCATTGAATTTTTAATATATTCAATGTGGTCTTCGAACTTTGAGCATTTTTCATATAATATAAGGTCTATGCTGAACATTTACCATTAATTAAAACAAATTAAAAATGTAGAGACGACGTTACACATTAAATCAAACTTCAAGGACGACACTGCACTTTGAGCAAAGCCCACAAATCATTTGTGCTGCGAGGATCTACATTGAACATTTATCATTAATTTAAGAATTGCATCAAATAAATTAAAAATTTAAAGACGATATTATACATTGGATCAAATTTCATGGATAACTTTGCTCTCGTGCAATGTTCAAAAGTCAATTGTGTCGCTCTCCGTTCTTTCTGTAGCTAGGAATTGGAAAGATCGCGACTTGCAATTTCTAAGTTTGCCCAATTTTGGCAAATGAATCCGAATCTCAAAGGTGCTTTAATGCCCCACTGTTCTAAAGTTTTTAGGAACACTTCCTTCTTTTTGCTCCGACAAAGGCGAAACCCATCACGACATCAAAACGACTTTTAATTTTCCGTTTTGCTCACCTCGAATTATTTAGCATTCCGAAAGAACGAATTGACATACAATTTCCGTCGAACCAAATCGGCGTTTTAACCTCACATGAACTTCGATGCGTGTCGCAATTTCTCCATGCCCTAAAGATGCAACATACATGATGATCGGACTACTACGACGCCGCTCCGGGGAGGTTAGGCGGTCCGCCGTCAGTGGCGATGCCGGTGCCTCCCCTTCCTCGTATCCACCACCGTCGGCTCGTGCGAGTCGCACACCTGGGTCTTGAACTTGCACCCGAACTTCCTCGTCAACGACCCTTTCCACCCTCCGTTGGCACGACCGCCGCCGCCGCCGCCGCCGCCGACGCCGTCGTCGTCGCCATCCTTGTCGATCTTCTCGATCGCCTTCTTCATCGTCGAGCACTCCCTCTCCAGCTGGTGGACCCTCGTCCGCATGCTGTCCATGTCCAGCCTCAGCACCTGGTTCTCCCTCACCGCCGCCCTCCACGTCGCGCTCACACTCCCCTGTCCCACCGCTGTCGCTGCCGCCGCCACGGCCTCCTCTTCCACTGACTCCTGTTCCACCACCTCCGCATCCTCGTCTTCGTCATCGTCTTCGTCGCCGAGTCTCGATGCCGACTGCCGGCCCGGCTCCATCACCGCCCCCGTCTCCGCCGCGAGCAGCGTCCCGGCGATCGCGTGGCGGAGCTGGAGCTGCTCGAAGAACAACACCTGCTCGACGACTACGGAATTGAGTACCGACTCGATTCAAATGATTCATGGTATCGAACTATCGAAGATGATCGAGAAATGGACAGATTGAACGGGGCCTCGGCCGCCATTAGTGGCCGACCTACCTGCACCACCACGCGCAGCGGCAACCGCTCGTTCTGCGCGGCGTGCGTGCACGCCTCGAGCGTTAGCTTCTGGCAATCCATCAGGCCGCAGATCTTCTCCCGCTCCGCCTCCGGTATCCACGGATGCGCCTGAACACAACAAAGCTCCATTTCATCAATGTTCCTGCTACAATGGCGAAATTAGCTACAAAAGTCTGATCGCCCTGCGCCTAGTCGAAGTCGAAGTACCTTGAGATAAACGTCGACCGCGCGATAAAGGCCGTCATCGAAGAGCCTGGCCTGCTCAGGTAGCGAGATCGCGAAGCTGTAGAACTTCTCCGGCTTCAGGTTCGCATCGGAGGCGATCTCCGAGAGGTACCCATCGATCAGCTTCCCGACCAGCATCAGAATTGGCGACCTCTCGAGGCGGCCGTCGACCCCGGCGGCGTCCAGGAAGTGGCCGAGGATCCTCTCGACGCAGTCCACGTCGTAGAGGGTCTCGTTGAGGTATGAATAGCTCGGGATCAGTAGGTCGTCGAGCGTGGCTTCCTCGAGCTGCAGGCCGACCTTCCTCTCGAGCGACGCCCGGCAATCCTCCGACGCGTTGAGGATGATCGCCGTCCGCAGGAGGCCGAAGAGGAATCTCGTCGTCGCCGCCGCCGAGGACCGCGACACCGTCTTCCCCGGCGGCAGGTTTGCGATTATCGTCTCCAGGAGCTCTCTCTGTTCGCTCTCCGACGGGACCGAGGAAGAGGAGGAGGACGACGACGGCAGCGGCGGCTTCCGGCTGGATCGCGAGACGCCCGGGATGTATCTCTTGGCGTAGTGTATCAAGCAGGTCTCGACGATTTCGGGGCTCAAATCGGCGTCTCGCATGGCGGAGATCAAGCGCCTGAACAGGGGCAAGCTCAGCAGCGACAGATCCTCCAGCCACGACTCCACATTGCTCCCTCCCGACTCCCTCTTCCTCCCCTTCGTCTCGATCCCGTTCCACAGTATCTGACTCGCCGCGCCGCCGCCGCGGCCCGGGTGGGCGGCCCCGTCGCCGACGGGCCAGCCGAACAGGGACGGGTCGGCGGAGGCGGCCTTGGCGACGACGGCCTCGACGCACCGCTGGGGAATCTCCAGCGACTCCGCCAGCGGCGTCACCCGCTCGCACGACCGCAGCGCCCGGATCGAGTCCTTCAAGCTCTTGAGTACGGACTGGGACAGGAACTTCTCCGTCTTGGAGATGAGGTTGTCCTCGGAGTAGCCCTCGGTCATCTCGAGGAACTCGCCGGCGCACCGGAGGGGCGCGACGTTGAGGGCGGAGAGGTCGATCTTGACGCCGTAGCAGAACTTGGCCGCCAGCTCGAACGTCTCGGACCCGCCGGGGAAGCCCTGCAGCGCTATGTGGCAGTGGACCTCCTCAATCTCGTCCCCACCATCGCCGCCGCCGCCGCCGCCTTCCTCGCGGGGGTCCGAGGCCTCCGAGGCTTGGACTGCAGGGGGGGCGGAGGCGGAGGCGGCGGAGGTCGGATTCGCCTCCTGCTCTGTAATCAGCTGGTGGAGCTTTCTGCTTTTCGACATCAGCGGGAACTGGAAAACGAAACAGACGTCTCGCGTTAGGCGTTTTCGCACTGAAAAAGACGCAAGAAAACAGCGGGAGCCACCACGCGCGAGGCTACCTTGTGCAGATGGAACGTCATGTCATCGACTTCGACCACAATGTCGCTGGGCAACCCAGTGGTGCAGAACCTGCGACGAAACAGGACAAAGGGTCAGAAAGGGGAGAAAGGAAGAAAACCCAGAAGAAGGTCGGCGCTATTTTCCCGGAAAATGGAAGAGAAAATCTGCAGGAAGACGGAGGCGGGGGCGTATACCATGCTTGGCCTTTGGAGCTGGTCTTCTCAGCAGCCATTTTTCTCGTTGTTTCCTGTTCTTTCTCGGGAAAAAATCTCGATCTGCGACCTGAGGGAATGCTTCTTTTTTCACAGACCCATCGGAATCAGCAGCATCTGAGCGAATCTGGAGCGGCGACGCCCGCAAAAATCGAAGCTTTGGCGTGGAGTTCCTCTCCTCTTTTGCTTGCTTTCAGGGGGCGGCCGTGAAAAACAGAGCAGAGAAAATCATTAAAGAAAAGAAAAACAGAGGCAGGGGAAGAGAGAGAGAGAGAGAGAGAGAGTGGAATCCAGGAACAGGGAACGGACAAAAAAGGGGGGGGGGGAATTTAAAATTAAAACCGAAATTCGATTTATTTAATTACATAAAAAGGGGGATCGGGTGAGGGGCGATGATTTCTTTTGGTTTTTCTTTTGAGAAAAGTCTTTATTTGCTTTGGAGAACGGAGAAAAAACAGGAGTCAAGAGGGCAGAATCTCACCCACTTCCCACTTCCCACTTCCCCACTCCCCTCTTCTCCATTTTTCCGAAAGGTCAAAAAGCCAGGAAGGGAAAGAGGAGAGAGAGAGAGAGAGAGAGAGAGAGGACCAGAATGGCAAAGTCTCTCTCTAGGATTTTATCTAATCCTAAGACCATATAGAAAGCATTACCAAAGCATCATCATTATCCATTACCAGATCAGTGATGGACCTAGGGTTTCCAATGGATAGCGGTTTCTCGAATGTCGCAAGCCTTAAACATTTTACGGTCGATGAACAAAATTTACTATCTTCGAAGATCCGTTCCTAAGAAACAAATTGGCGTGCGCGCCTATTGGATTCGACACTTGTTTAATGCTCGAAAAGAGGTAAAAGTTTTTTTTTTTTTTTTTGGTCGGTCCCACACTAATCTTATTCTAACACTCACTCTCAGACTTTTGCCATGCCTCATTGCAGGGCGTGAAAGTCGAAACACACTATTAAAATGAAATCATCCTCACTCCAATCCCTCATGAGGTGAGAGTTCAATCGACAAGAAGTTTGGATTTTGCTTGAGTAAAATGGATGCCCACGTCATTTTTTATTTTTGTTTTTCTGGCCAATGCTTGGCTGCACTAATCTAGAGATGTACTTATCGAGGCGATTTAATGCGGTTGCTTGTCTCAAGGCCCCATAGGTCATGTCCCTCTCCTACGTCTTTCGATCGTGAATACAAACTTTGTTTTTGCCTGATGTGAAAAACAAAAATAGAAAAAAAAAGGTTTTATTACATAATTATTTTCCCTAGTTTTCTCGTGTCCGTGAAAGTTATTGTCTTGTTTTTTGTTTTTAAAGGGCGGTCTTTTTTTTTTTTTTAAATTAGAAGTGATGGGCACCAAACTTTCTGCGTGACCCATGAATGTATGCTGAACAAGTCTTCTCTTGAAAAATAAAATAAAAAAAAAGTGGTAATTTAAACATTTTCAAATTCACCAAAGGGTACATCACTTTGATCTTTGTCTAGTTCGAGAGGTTCTCCTAGAAATGTAACTCGACGAGTCCAACATGCGCGTCTGCCATGATCTAAATCTCACAACGACAGTATCGATATCTAATTTCGAGTTTACTAAGCCTCGGTTCGACGTGCCTTGTCGAGCGTTAAGCAGGACATGGTCTTGATTTCACGTGCACGGTCGAGATAATTGGCGGATCCTAGTCTCGTACCGCAAGATCCTCCGTCACAACTTTGATTGGAAGATGGAGGACGATGTAAAGCCAGTCTGTCTGCCTGCCTCCCTCTACCTCGTGTAAATTCTTATTGCATAAAGCGCTCTCTTCCTTTTGAAAAAAAATGGTTAGGTCCTTGTCAATAAAAAAGAGCGAGAGATTGTCGCTCCAGCTAGCGAGAGAGTCCAAGACAAAACGGGGTTTTTCCCGAAGGCCAGCTTCCCCTTTTTTTCTCTCCCCGTGTGGTGGACATTGGAGTTCTTAGTTGGACTCCTTAACGTGCGTTTCGATTCGTGCCGTGGACGTCGCAGGGGGATGAATAATGCTTTGCTCACAGGCACCTCATGACCCCATACAAGATGGACAGCTCGACGACATCATGAGTGCCCCCTGCCGATCCTTTTCACATCTCTAGCAATTAGGGATGAGCATGATGCCGGGATAAAACCTGAAACCCGAAAACTGAACTGATGGGAGCTTATTTGATTTCAGGTTCTAAAGTATACAGAGTAGATATGTAGATTCTATGTTTCAGGTTTCATCAACCTAGAACTTAGAATCTATAATAAGTTTTTTGTGTTTTTCTTGATTTATATCTTCCCGCGATTCCGTGACATTCCATGGCGTTAGACCTAGACCTAGAACAAAAGAAGGAAGAGTCAATTTCTACAGGTATACCTTTCCATGGTGGGCGAACAACCCCTGTTCAAGCCCTTCAAAGACAGCATTTTAGCAGAAAACCACTCAGCCATTTAGTTCATAACCTAGAGACACTAAGAAATGTTAGGATGATAACGTTTTTAAGATTTTTATTTTATTAATATTTCATAGTTATGGTAAGTGAATTGTAGTAATAAATAATGGTTATTAATCGTTCAATTAATAATATAGTAGAGTCTGATAAACCTTGGATTCGACCCTGAAACATACGACATGATATGTTTTAGGTTATAAGCTCTAGATTCTAAATGTTTCGCGGGTAGATTTCAAAATGAAATCTATATGAAACTTAAAAAAGCACACCCTGACAGCAATGAATTCGAGCTCCAGTCTTGCTTTTGAACGTTTGTCTCACCGGCGGTCCTGATCCAGAACCCGAATCGCTCCATTTAAATTCCGTTCCACCTACCAGCACTAGCGCCTCTTTATGGCTCCTGCATTTATGGTCGTATTAATGAGTTGATGACGAGAGAATCTGAGCAAGAACCAGAACGCCCCCACACAACGTGGTTGCCGAAGGCTCTGCAGGAAAGTACCCAAAAGGGGTCCTTTAAAAACCATGATTAGCGCATGATTAAGCATGACCTGTGCTCATACATGGGCTAATGATAATGACGGGGGAAAAAGGAAAGGGAACCCCACTCGACGGGAGCCGGACACGGCCAGATCGTTCCGAGCGCGATCCGGACGTCACGAAAGATCAGGGACGTGTGTGATTTGCGCGAGAGGAGGAGGGCCTTCCGGCTAATCATTGGATAAGCTGGAGGTTTTGGAGCAGAGCCCTTGTGGGTTTTGCGCACGTAGGGTTCTTCTTCCCTTCCAAGAACATGACATTGGAGAGAAGACAGCAAGAGGCCAAAGGTTCCAAGCCAAGAGGCCCGGAAACAAGAAAGTGATTTGCTGCTATATTTTATGTCATGGCCATGTTCTATGCTAGAATCTGAGTGGATTTTAGGGCAACTTTCTTAGCTCCTGAATTTCAAAACCTCTCTCTCTCTCTCTCTTCTCTCTCTGTGGGGGCAGGCTGTCATGGGTTATCTTAAGACAAGGTCAAGTGGGTTTTTGGAAAAGAATGCTGAAAAAGAGCACGAGAACCACCGGAAACCGTCCAAGAAGAAAGCACCAGAAACCGATGGTCGAGTGGGGGGCGGGGCGTTTACGCATATAGATTATAGCACGATGCACTCTGCACGGAGTCTCAACTTTTGAATATTTTACATGCTCGTGAGCAGCAGCACGACACCACACTGATTCGAGCATCATTGGTCAACTTACGCTGACCACGCCCGAACCCTCCGCCATCATTTATTCCCAATCTCTCTATCTACCGACACGCCAGTCTTCTAAGCCAAGCATTGGAAAAATTGAGATGTTGCGTAAAAACAAGGGACACGATCGTGTCCACGCTGCTAGGGTTTTCTCTCTCCCCTTTATTTAGTGCTTCTGATTTCGTTAGCCCCCACCAAGATCTAAGAACGTTGGGGGACTTCCTGCATCTTGAAGATCTCCCATCTTACTTACCTGCACAAAGTAAGACGATAGGAACATGGTGACACGAGACAGTTTCTCCACTGTGCTAGAAAAAAATGAGGATAAAGATTGAAAAACGATATGACATCTTGAACATTTGCAGGCGAAATGAAAAGTAAGGATGTCCAAGAGAATAAAGCACGCCATTCGATTGTAATCGGCCTCTAGTGAAGCAAACTGGGGTAGAAACTAGTGCACCTATGTGAAATCAACATCGATTGACTACCCCGGTTTGGGCTAAGCGAACGTCTTTTGAAGAAGCAAAATTCCGATTTCTTTTCACCCCGATCTATGTGATTTCTGCGGAAGATCATGTGTATGGAGCTGTACCAGCAGCAGACGAAGCTGATGCTTGCTCCGACGACGAGGAGGGCATAACGACGCCGGGCCACGAGGTGCACATGCAGTGCTTGCCCTTCTCGATGTTGTTATAGAGGGTGGTCAGATGCTTCCCACAGCCACCCCATGTGTACTTCCCGCACTTCTTGCAGTCGACCTTGTAGCACATTGTATCGACGCTCCTATACAATGTCACAAGACACTTCCTATGTTGAAATTCACAATATTCGTTTCCCCCAATACATCTATATATAGCAAATATCGTGTCATAAGAAATATCGATCTCTTGTGTCTTTTACCGAACAGCTAGCTCTCTTTGTTCACATCTTCTGGTTTTTTCGTGCACACAATGCAGCATCGTGACCCACCCTGCTTCATCCATTCAATTAACGCCCTTGTCCGGCCGCTCAAAGTCATGGATAAGGTATAAGTTCTCTTAAAACTCCATCGAGAATGGACGGTAACATGTGGTGGCTGTGGCTGTCAACATGATGCAATTTCATTGTAAGAACGTCATCAGCTCGGCCATCATTCTTGTCATCGTTCTTACTATTTTAAGCTCACGTAGTACGGGAAACAGACCGACAAACCTACGGTGTCGAGGAGCACAACGGCCTACCAATTAATTTTCGCAGAAGGGACCTACTCTTGTCGTTCTTGACAAGTTTCCGTCTGTTCTTTTTCCCTTGGCGCTTGACTAGACGATCCCTCACGGACAATCGTGCAGACAAAAGGGAATTGCTTTACGTTACATCATTTCCCGTTATCATGTGTTCGCTTGGGAAAAAGGTTCGCTTTGCTACATCGAAATCAAAGGACCCTCCTCAGCGACTAGGCAAAATAGCATCTGCTTGCCCTTGTCGCTGGCGAGTGTTGTATGCCTTTCGTTGTCCTTCGATCTGCACCACATCGAGCAGATTCACAGCCCTTCCGGCACATCGTAGATATTACATGCCTTGATGAATTTGAAAGTTCCAACTCACAATCACTTTTTAATTGACTCCGTTAAAGACGAGTGTTCAACTGACACGAGAAAAATTCGACAGCATGATTTGTACACTGTCCTAATTTGTCTCGGCGGACAAACTACAGACGATATCAAGTTACATAGAAACTAGATTACCAGAAACGATGATAATTTTAATAAGTAGGAGTCCAATGGAATGAATATCAATATCCACCGATATAAACTCCACCAGTTGAACCAAAGAGGAAGACAAAGCATGGCAGATTATATCGTCTAGCATTCTGAGTAAAGCAAAAAGGAGAAACCCATCTGGCAGGACACTAGGCTTCATGCTTTCACTAAACAAGAATCAATACCAACCACACCCTCCCCTCCTGACCAAGCACGCACAGGCCACTACCGTTAAAACAACCAAACAACTGAAATAGACATGAACAAACTCAAAATATACCAGAGGAAATTAAATGCCACTCAAATACCTTCCAGGGGTGTTATCTGATCATGAAGTTGGAAAACTGATTTCATGGGACAATTGCCTTTCCACATGAATTTCCTTCGAAATATCCAAATGACTCCAGGATGTGAGTTGTAAAAAAACAAGGATCCTCTAACAACAGGCAGAACCTAGATGCAGTCAATTAAGTATGAAGTACAGTAGTTAACCAAGGTTTGCAATTTATAATAAGCTAGGCTATGCAGGGTTGAGCATGGACTATGTCACATTGGGAATCAAACAACTTCAGGAATCATTACTATCTCGTTTCTCCTCGGACGAATCAACTGCAGGTTTCTTTGTTGGGCCAGACTGTGCTGTCATTGACACTCGCTTGACGCCTCTTCCAACCACACCAAGATGCGTGACTCCAGCAGCACCATTCGTGTGAGCAGTGGATGCTGTCGGGGAGTCAAAATCCCCATTGCTGTTGACTGTTCCTATACGAGAAGAGCTCATAGCAGCTGAGGACGCTCTCTTCTCAATCTCTTTCGCCTTGGCAGATGCCATTCCAAGAATTTCAGTGAGAATTGATGTTGGATTTGCAGCAAGCTGTTGCAGATCTTCCAACTGCATGTCAAGAAGCATACTTTACACCAGAATACAGTAAAAAAGAATTTTATATATGAAATCCCTAAAATAAATAAATAGATAAATAAGCTTGCCTTCTTTTCCAGCTCACTTGAGAGGCCATTTAATGTTTTGATCTCAGCTTCCTTATCTGCTGAAGCCTTATCTGAAGGTGAATCACTGGACGATGGGTTGACATCTCCATCTGATGAAGAAACAGCTGATACTGCTGATTCAGAAGAAATCTTCACTTCATCCATTAGACGATGAACCCGCGATTTGCAGATAGATATTGCCTTCTGGCAGTACGGAATGGCTTCACCTGTCTTAGAGCCAATCTCCAAACACAAGCATATCCGAAAGTTTCTAACATCATAGGTTAAGAAATTGCCACTAAAGGCTCAATTGTTAACAGCTGACATTCTGAATTCAGAAATAACTCACAGAAAAAGTAGAAACATTATGAAAAAAATCTTCCATGCTTAGCACAATAATCTAAAGTAGGATACAGTTCTGCTATCTGTCGACTATCTGGTTCAACCAGTTTCTCCAAAATGGACAGAGCTTTTTGATAGTCACTGAGAGAAGTTTCAATGTCCTCTGCATGGTAGCCAGAAACGATGACAATAGTCAATCACCTTGTTTATATTGATAGCAAATTACACAACCAAAAATAAAACATGACCCACCTCTTTCCAATGCAACTTCTGCCAGAGCTGACAATATGTCCACCTTCTCAACTGTTTCAACAGAATGCTTTTCAAGGATTGCCCTTGCAATATCCAGCATCTTCCATGCCAAGTCCAGATCAGACTCATCTTCATCTGCTTCAGCCAGATCCTCGGCATCAGAATCCTCATCATCATCTTCTTCTTGGTCCTTCCCTCCAGAACCTATTATATGGGCAACATAAATGGTAGGCCTTAACCATAACTGGAAATCAGTAGGAAAAGAAAGAAATGCTTCTCATTCTGTCTTATCATCCAAAGGAAAAGCACAACCAATAAATGTTACAGTGTCCCACCACACCTCCTTCATATATCCTGTTCAGCCAGCACAACTTCCATCAAATTACTCATCTGAACAGTATGAAATAAAAGCCCAAATGACACCTACTGATTTTCAGTGATGACTGCCTCTCTACTGTTGAGTGCATGCAGAAAATAACCAATATCATGCACTCTGAAGAAAAGGAAGTGCAGTCTCCCTATTTATTCAGCAAAATAAGGACGTGCCTAACTTCAGAGGACACGGTCAAGAGCAGATCTAGCAGATAAGACATGCTTCAAAGTATTTATTGAGGAATACACCACCAGCATGGCTGGCATAAAGATAGTATGAATCAATTACAAGGCTAACGCCGAATCACCGGCCAATCATATTGCTCACCTGACACACATTCAACCAGCTTTTAAGTTTCAAAAATCTCCCTTCTTATTGGCTGATTTCTCCAGGTGTCATTGTCATGCGATATGATCAATGTAAAGAAAAAATTTCAAAGTTTTCTTAATGAATGCAAAGTACTGGCAAGGCAAGCCTGAAAAACAAGTCATATCATTTGCCTCCTGTATTCCAGGAGGGAAGTAAGACCACAATCATCTTTTTCAAGATTTTTTTCTTACTAGGCCGATGATAATACTAGAGTCCTTATCTAACAAATAACTTTCCAAACATCATGAACTGCCTAAAGATGTCTTGGTTGAAAAATATACCATTTCATCCTTTAAGAAGATAAACCACAAATGGCAGATGCCTTTCATGGTAGTTATGCTACTAGCAGAGGATAAAATTTATCACATTACGAGTGCAAGGACTCCAGTAGGCACCCATCATGATACCGAGTATTGGAATAATGGTTAACAATACACTGAGCATTAGCTAGCTTGCACTTGGGGCCATGTTGTAAGTATTAAAGGAAGATCTGCAAGGCTGCAACACTCAGGCTTTCCACTTGACCTTTTCTGACAAAGTAACCATAAAACCCTGCATTCACTTGCTTGAACCCCAGATATTTTCTTATGGGAAGCTCTAAACATTGGTTAGGCATGTAACCAACAAGCAAGATATTTCCAATGATCCATCATTGGGTAGCACAGAAAACAAGGTATCATAATCCAATAGTACTCTTATTCCTGATGAACATCCACCTGCCTGAGAGAGCTACTGATTTTTCATTCATAGATGCTGCCGAAGAGGCGTGATGCTTTGTGAAACTACCCCAGTCTAAAGATGCCTTAGGTAAATGATGCAGTTGGAGAGCATATTTCAATGTCATGTATCGTGCACCGTAAATTATAAACATAGTTCATCAACAAATAGAGACAGTGTAACAAGAAATGCAAAGGAAAATGATGATTCATGAGCAAGACACATGGCACGTACCATCATCTGTTGCTCCATCCTGATGATGTGAACTTCCATCCTGATCAATATTACTAGAAACAGAAGCTACGGAAGATTCACCACGTAAGTTACTTCTTTCTCCATCTTTATCAGATACTTGACTTTGGGCGTCCTTTTTGGGCACAGCACCCAATGGATCGGCCTCCTCTTGAGCCTTGTATAGAAGCGCACATCCATACTTGTAGTATGAACTGACGCACTCCAGGGCAAGTTCTCCATAATGTGCCACCCTAATTTTTTTCATAAAAAGTTGATGACAGAGTATTCACATGAAGGGCAGAAAACGAAAAGATGAAGCAATGAATCAACAAGCTACAGGCCCCCAAAACTGAAGATATAGTCAATCCTCGATGCCAAAAGAGACACATCAACAGATATATAATCATCGTGATCAGAGTGACCCATACTCACAAGTTTTCAATAGATCAAACACTACACAAGTCACCGAAGGCAGCTAGTTGTGCTACGCATTACAATTAGGTCTCCCATTCTTTTGTCCCGAGCCCATATAATCAAGGCAGAACTCGAACACTATACGCCACACCTTCACATAGCAGAGAGAAATTCTAAAAGTAGCTACCAATCTAGATAGGGCCCAAAGGTCCGCATCCATTTCATCCATGATTCACGAGACAATACGAGCCGATGTGCAAATCCAAAGATAGCACAACCCAAATCTGCACCGAACTACTTCTACGACTAGACCATAAAGGGCATGCACAAATTCAGTTCCTGAACATCTGCATAAACGTAAGAGTAACAGAAAAGGAAATAAAAACCACACAAAAGAAAAGCCTTTTGGCCCGGGTTTCAGAACAGAACAGCAGCTCTAGTTAACGGGAACAGACATCAATACTCGCCAAATCGCCTAAAAAGCAGCAGAGCTCGACCAGCATTACGGAGCGAAGTGAATCGGAACACAGAAAACCAAAATGACAGGACACAAGCAGCTATCAAGCAAAATTGCCACGAAAAATGCGCCAAAAAAAATGGAGGAAAAAAAAAACACCGAACCTGATCTCTAGGGCACGGCTGAAGCACTCGGCGGCCTCGACGTTGTTGCCATCCCTGAGAGCTCGGGACCCGCCCTCCATCAGCTCGTCGGCGAACCCTAGCGATCCGTCACCCTCTCCCTCTCCCCCTCCCCCGCCGCCGCAGCCGCCGCCGTCGCCGTCGGAGGTGAGGACGGAGCTGCTCTCGGGCTTGTTGTAGCTGCTGTTGCTGTTGCAGACGGAGTCCGTGGCGCCGCCGCCGCCGAGGAGGGGGTTGTTGGACCCTTCGACGGTGGCCTCGTTGGAGGCCTGGTGGGAGGAGGGCGGGGGGAGGGGCTCCTGGGGCGTCGCGGCCGACGCCTCCGATTTGCTGGAGGCCGCTCCTTCTTCGACCATTGCTGACGCTTTCTCTCTCTCTCTCTCTCTCTCTCTCTCTCTCTCTGTGTGTGCGCGTTCGAAATTTCGATGGATTTCGGGGGTTTCGGTTCTGAACTTCTGAGCGCCCCCTTCTAAAACCCCTTTCTGGCGCAAATTCGTTGAAATTTTGGGGAATCATGTTCCGTTTTCCGTAAAATAAACGTAATTACATAAATGTCCCTAGATTTCGACACGATATACAATGTTACCCTTAAACTTTTAATTTACTCGATATGATATCTGAACTTAATGTATAATGTTATTCTTAAACTTCTTCATTTGTCCAATGTGATTCATAGACATTTAATAATGTTCATTTCGGTAAACTATATAAAAAATGGTCAATATTTTACTTTCTTATTTCAAGTTTAAAGATAATAATGAACATATTCATATGAATAAATTAAATATGTATGAAAGGTCTAGAGATCACATTGAATAAATTAAAAATTCAAAGATCATATTATACGTTGAATTATAAAGTTAAAAAAAATATCTAAAAGATCCTAAACATGTTATATTAATAAGTCTTAAACCTTTTAATTTGAATAATTTAGTCCTAATTATTTTTGTATTAATACCAATTAAGTCCATCCAGCCAATTTAACTCAGAAATTACTGATGTGGATGTTAATTGTTCTACGGAACACGATTGATGCTAAGATTAGCATTTTTTATTTTTATTTTATAATTTTTACTCTTTTCTTTTTTGTGTGTTTGGCTTCCATGGCCAAGGCCAATGAGGGCTAACCTTGAGTTGAGGTCAAGCACCAAGAAGACAAACCCTTGCCTGGGTCACGAGAGTCAAGCCCTAGCCATATCTACCGAGGTGGCCCTTGCTAGAGGCTATGAGGTCGAACTAAGGAAGGATAACATGGAAGACGAAAGCTACTGAGGGATGGGATTGTCTTCGGGTGTGTTTGGAAAGGTTTTTGAGGAAAGTCTTTGGGGAAATGCAAAGACCGTTGAGTGAAATGTGTTTTCCAAAATGCAAATTGTATTTGGTAAATTATATTGTAAAAGTCCTTTATGAAGTACCTTTGAGTAAAATGGTGTTTTGAGAAAATAAGAGTTGACCGACCAAGAACAAGTAGTCGCCGGCGAGGAGCAAGCGGTCCGACGAAGGGCGAGCAGTCCGATGCAGGTCGTCCAGCGAGGGTCGCGGCGACCAAATGGGTCGCGCGAAGGTCGCTTGAAGGTCACGGTCGACGATCACATCTGGTTGCGACCTCCACGGAGGTCACCTGAAGGTCACGACCGGCGACCCATCTGGTTACAGCGTGAAGGTCACGGCCGGTGACCACATCTGGTCACGACCAAATCTGCGACTAGATGGGTCGCGCAAAGGTCGCCTGAAGGTCACGGCCGGCGACCAAATCTGGTAGTGACCAGATTTGCGTCGCGACCTCCGTGGAGGTCACCTGAAGGTGGTGGCCCGACGACCCATCTGGTCGTAGCATAAAGGTCGCGGCCGGCGACCATATTTGTGACCAAATGGGTCGTGCAAAGGTCGTGACCTCCACAGAGGTCGCTTGAAGGTCGCGACCGACGACCACATCTGGTTGCGACCAAATCTACAACCAGTTGGGTCGCACAAAGGTCGCGACCTCCACGGAGTTCACATGAAGGTCGCGACCAAATCTGCGACCAGATGGGTCGCGCGAAGGTCGCGACCTCCACGGAGGTTGCCTGAAGGTCGCGACTGGCGACCACATCTGGTCGCGACCAGATGGGTCGCGCGAAGGTCGCCTGAAGGTCGCGACCGGCGACCACATCTGGTCGCGACTAGATCTGCGACCATATGGGTCGCGCGAAGGTCGCGACCTCCATAGAGGTCACCTGAAGGTCGCGACCAGATCTATGACCAGATGGGTCGCGCGAAGGTCACGACCTCAACGGAGGTCGCTTGAAGGTCGCAATCGGCGACCACATATGGTCGCGACCAAATCTGCGACCATATGGGTCGCGCGAAGGTCGCGACCACAGTGAAGGTCTCCTGAAGGTCGCGATCGGCGACCAGATGGGTCGCGCGAAGGTCGCGACCTCAGCTGAGGTCGCCTGAAGGTCACGCCCGGCAACCACATCTAGTCACGCGACCCTGAGGGTCGCGACCTCTCAATCGAGGTCACGCGACCCTTGCCGAAGGGTCATGCGGCTGCGGCGGAGGTTGTGGCACGGTGGGTTGCGCGACCCTCACCTGAGGGTCGCACGGAGGTCACGACGTGGCGGGCACGACGATTGCCGGCGACTGCCTACCCTTCATCGGCAATTGCTCATGAAGAAGAAGATGAATAGTCAGGGCAAAACCGAAGAAACGAAAAACCAATGAAGACAATTTGGGAAGAATTTTTTTTTATTTAGCCCCTCAGCTCAGCATGCCGAGAAGGCTAAAAGCCCAAGGTAGCCCCCCACCTACCTTGGGCTTTCAACCTTGTGAAGGCTAGCATACCCTAAATGGGGTTTGAAAAGTTTTTACCAAACACCCACAAATTGGCCCAAGGAGCTTTGGGTGTTCAAAGTGGCTTCTAAATGCCACTCCCAAATGCACCCTTAGAAGGAAGGGGGTTGTACCGCTTTGTAAGTTACGGTTTCCAGGGATTAGGAAGAGAAGCTGGTCAGTAGGGAATGGTACGGACTTGGTGAATCGAGGAACCAAGTTAGGAGACAAAGATACCTAGGAGGCCTCGCCCTCTTCGGCCATAATGAAACAAAAATTATAAATTATAAATTTTATTCACGTTAATGTCGATCATGCCACATAGAATAACTAATGTCCATGCCAGCAATTTCTAACTTAAATAGGCCGGATTGAATTAATTGATACTAATATAAAAATGTTTAAAAATAACAAGCCAATTGAAATATTTATAATTGAATTAATACAAATACAATAAATTTATAACTTTTTTTTATACTTTCCTAGCTAAATTTCATTAATTATATTGAATAAATTAATAGGTCGTAGATATTACATATTGAGTCAAAGTTGAGAGATCATTCGTATTATTATCCCTAAAGCAAAAAGAAAAAGAAACTCACACTTTGTGTTTGGCCCCGAATTTTTTTTTTCCATTTCAATCCTCGTGCTTTTACAACTTGCATTAATTTGGCTCAAACCTCTACAATCTAATTCCTTTTCCTCAAAATTCAACCTGTTGAAGCACATGATTAATGCTTTCTTTGTTTCACAGAAAATAAATAATTTTAAAAATATATTTTTTAAAAATAATTGCTCACAAAAATGAATAAATGAATAATAATTTTATTGTCAACAAAAAGATTCAGATATAAATTGCTGTCAATAATGAAAATATTTTTTTGTCAACTAGTTATTTCAAGTAATGCATACGATTATTTTTAAGAAAATATTTTTCAAATCATTTATTTTTCACTAATAGGACTTCAAGAAAAGGTTACGATTTGGCACAAAAGCACCACTTTTTAATAGCTATCTCTCCTTTAACATAGGATTGAGACATAACTAAGAAATGGAAACATATGATCAAGTCGTATTGTGCATATTTATGTTAAAGCTACTGATTTCGACGGACAAATAAGATGAAAGATTTTCTATACTTCGCTAGAATGTAAAATAGAAGTGATGAGGACTTGCCATCTGGGCCCAAACTATGACAAAATTTCAAGTTCTCTAGCGGGCTAATAATCATAACAATTGAATCTAATATGAAGGAGAAATAAGAAGATCAAGTTGGGTCAAATTTCTTATTAATTAACAAATATATATCTCAAAAGGATAATAGATATAGGGCAAATTTCGGAAATAAATAAGAATTTGAAGAGTGTGAATGACAAAACTTCTTTTCTTATTCGAAACCATTGGTCAACAACCACATTTGCTGCCGGTGACAAATTTTACGGAGTTTGGAATTTTAGGATGCGTGGATGATTTCCAATCATCTATTGCACAACTTGGATGTCTACAATTGGTAATTTTCACAAAATAGACCATCTCAAAATTGATATAGGCAATACAAACATAATAGTTACATATGGCATATTTTTACATTCGAAATCTTAATTAAAAAATCGACAAAAATAATTAAATAAATAAAATAAATAGGAACACTGTTTTTCCATATAATTAGGTTTCTAAAGGTGGCTTTGGCGCATTTGGGGCGTCTGATCTCGTCGTCAACCACACTTGTAAATGTCAACATGGTCGGAGGTGAATATTGTCAAAACCCATTGAAGTCCATTTCTAGTTAAATTTTGCAGCTCTAAATCCTATAACAATTCATTCTTCAAACTTTAGCTAACCCTTCCACAACCCGACCTGCTAAATATGAGTTAGATAGTGGTCTTCAACCCGTTCTAAATTGTTATAGGCCAGTCAAAATTTGGAATGATTCCGAAATACTTTGCCAAAATAGAATGAAATACACGTCACGCAACTCTTTTGATCAGCCACTATCTTTACCTATCGTGTCCTCACCACCATCGCCGCCGCCATCTCCGCCGCCATCTCATCACCGTCCTCTCCTTGTCTCATCGCTATCTCCATTGCCCTCGTCCACAACCAGGTTTGCTCTCACCATTTGCAACTTGACCCAAACCCTACATCACTCCCTTTCTCTGTGTTGGCCGTTGGATCTCAGTGCCATCTCGATGACTTCACCTAGATTTGTCCATCACTGTCCATCCGGTACATTGTGGGTCTAGTGCACAATAAGAGGGATATGTATTACGATCTGGCTTGAGAGATAACGGATGAATAAACTAACGATACAGCCGATTTGCATCTCGATATGTGTGCCTTTGTATTGGCTTTTATTTCGTTCTAGAGAGAGAGAGAAAGAGAGAGAATTGAAGACAAAAAATATATATTAGAATATGAGAAAGTTTCAAATAAGGATATGAAATGTCATCATTTTTTCAAATAATTACCTAAAGTGACCATGTTAGTTTCAAATAAGGATCTAAGGTGGCCATAACAATTTCAAATAAGTATTTGATCTCGTTGGTCAATGATATGTCTGTCAAAAGACAATTTTCATTTTCATTTTTTCTTTTTCTTTTTCTTTTCTATGAGAGCCCGACAACCCTCCTTGACCACCGATTGTTGGCGAGACGACCCTCACCCAAATTTGGCAAGGCCGTCCCTCGCTTTTAGCCAACGAGGGCGGCCCTTGCTTAGTCCTCTTCAAGTATTGTTAGTGGTTGGCCATCGCTTGAGACTAACCATCAATGAAGAAGAAAGAGACAACCAAAAAAAGGAAAAAAAGAAAGAAAAATTCAACAAAGGTAAATGATGAAAATGCCCTTAACTAATAAGAAAGTCAAACTATTCTTTGAAACTAACATAACTACTTCAGATTTTTATTTGAAACAAAATCCACTTCAGGCCCATATTTGAAATAATATCCGTTTCAGACTCTTATTTAAGAAAATGATGACACTTTAGGTTTTTATTTGGAATTTTCTATTAAAGTTTTGATAAAATGATAAAAAAAAAAGTTATACCTGAATCTCAATATTATTAATAATATATTTGGAAAGGCTTCCTATGACTATGCTAAATGAAAGTTAAATACAAAAAATAGAATTGAAAGTTTTAAGTGAATCCTCCTATAAACCTTAATCTATTTCATATTAGGGTTAATATTATAAAAGAACCCGTAACTAATATGCTTGTAAAAAATTTATCTAAAACTAATTTTTTTTTATCATCAAAAAGTCCGAATTAGTACACCTATGAATCATTTATCCGAAAATTAAATTTTTGACCACTAAAAATCTATAATCGGTACAACAAATTTACCTTTTGTTAAATTAAGTTAATACCACAAAATTTACTTGTGACAAATGAAGAGTAAAATTCTAAATTGGTACATTTGTCCGCTATCGTGTGTCATTCAACTCAATAAATTGGTAGTAAAATTTTATAGAGACTAACGGATGGTACATTTATTATAAGTGTACTAGTTTAGAGTTCTTGATGGAAAAAAAAAATTATTTTTTGAGTAAATTTATCACGGGTGTATTAGCTTAGGATCTTTCTCCTAAAATATAGAGTGAGTGTATTAGAAAATCTTAAAACTTATTAAGAAAGTATAATTAAGTTTTAAAACTTTCAAAATGTTCAATGAAATTCTAAAACTTATCACAAAAGTGCAATTAAATTTTAAAATTTTCAAAAAAATGCAAATAAATCCTAAAAATTATCAAATTGATTTAATCAAGTTATTTCATTACCTTTGAAAATTTTCAAACTGATCTCACTCTTGCAGCAAGTCATAGAATTTTTATTTTTTTTTCAATTTTAGGATTTGATCATGCTTTTATTATAAATTTTAAGATTTAATTATACTTTTCTGATAAATTTTAAAACTTTTAAAGGACATATCCTAAAATTTACCTTGGAAAGCATTTTATTGTCAAAAAAAAGAAAAAAGAAAAAAAGAAAAATCCCTGTCCATCACCATTTTGTGGACGTGCGATCAACGTGTGTTGGTAATAGTATGGAAGAACTTGGGGAAATAATGAACCTCCACCACACGTTCTTGTCTCCCTCTCTAATCTCAAGCCGTCGCCAGTTCTTCCCCACACCATACACCAGTCAAGCTCTCAACCGGCCCTCCAATGGCTTCCGCAGCGTCAGCTCTCGTCCAGGCTCTCTCACTCCGCCAGGTCCGCAGCGAACAACGCTCCCCCCACGCCATATCCCGCCCTCTCCCCGCGCCCCTCCGGGCCAGCCGGCGGCAGATGGCCTTCCTCCTGACGGCGTCGACGGTGCTGACGGTGGCGCCGCGACCCTCGGCTGCAGTGGACATCCCGCTCTTCGGGCTGCGGAAGAAGCTGAAGAAGGCGGAGGAGGAGGCGGAGGAGATCGTGAAAGAGGGCTTCGAGGCGGCTGGGAAGGGGATTGAGAAGGCCGAGAAGGGGGTCGTTGCGGTGGAGAAGGGTATCGAGACGGCTGAAAGGGAGATAGAGGCGGAGGTGAGCTTCGGAGGGTTGGCGCAGGCGGGGGCGGTGGCCGTGGCGGAGGCGGTCGGGGTGCTGGTGGCGACGTCGGTGGTGAACGGGATCTTGGGGCCGGAGGGCCAGAGGTCGTAGAGAATTCGAGTGATTATCGGCTTCTAAATTTCAATCTGTTGCGTTGGATATGATTGATTTTAGCTTCATTAGTGTATAATAACAGCGATGATAATGGCTTTGATTTTTGGTTGTGATACAATGTTTATGTTAGTAGCTTGGTTCCTAAAGTAATGTAGATGTGGTGTTGGTAGTGACAAAATGGAACATTTGGCAAGTTATTGTTCATAGTCCCCTCATGGGTCTTAGCTAACATGTCTTAAGCAATTGATGAAGATTCAAGCAAAACACAAAAAATAAACCTGCATTTGTTTTATGAAAAATAAATAACTTAAAAAATATTTTTTAAAATAATTACATAACCGATCAAATTATTTGGACTGACTCAATGGATGGCAACTACACCATTAAAGGTGGTTATCGCTCCACCAGATAGCAGCATTACACAACACTCAACACTAAACAACAACATCTATTCAAGATTCACCTGTACCGTGGAAAGCTATATGGAAGCTGAAGCTCCCCCCGAAAATTCGCATATTTCTATGGTCCCTCAGCCATGATGTTCTACCAACTAAAGCAAATTTACATCATCGCCACATTACCTCAGACCCAATGTGCCCTATTTGCTCTACCAACGAACTAGAGACAGCCCTACATACCTTTTTATTATGCCCCTGGACAGCAGCTATTCGGGCACATCCTACAATTAATATTCACATTTCCGCTCAAGGAATGCCAAATCTGGGTGTCTGGATGGAAAGCCGAATAACACAGAACGCTGACATACCTAGAATGGAACTTGTAGCCACCATCTTGTGGAATATCTAGAAGTCCCGAAACAACTATGTCTTTCGGCAACAAACACCAGATCCGAACTGGGTGATTTCTCTTGCGATGGAGGACCTGCGGACGACTCAACCTTCCCACTCCCATCCACGACGCACTGGTGACAACACGATCACACAAGTTGAACTCTGGACACCCCCGGATCCTGGCACCATGAAGGCGAATATTGATGGAGCATTTCGATCAGAGACAAAAGAAGGGGCAATGGCGTGCGTTTGGCGAGATCACACTGGAAATTTGATTGACGGCCTTACCAGGGATTTTCGTGCTTCGTCCGCCTTGCAGGCTGAGTTCCTCGCATTCTCCATAACGCTTCACTACTTGCTGGAGCAAAGAAAGGAAGCTGCTCGTTTGGAGATTGAATCAGATTCACAGGTGTTGGTGGACACACTCCAACGCTTACGATCTCCTCCATGGGAGGTTCGGTCCCTATATGCCGAGGCAATGACTCTCCTTCACGAGTTCCCTAATATGCGCATTAGGTTTTGCAGAAGAAGGGCTAACTCTGTAGCTGACTGGGCTGCCAAGGCCCAGAGGGATGGCCTACTTCCACTTAATTGGCCCGTATCACCTCCTTCAGCTTTGCTAGCTATCTTGTACTAGACGCATTACGTGCTGGCTGTACTCCTGCTTTTACTGAATGAAAGTTTTCTTCGACCAAAAAAAACAAATAATTAGATGGAATATTTTATGCGGGCACATAAAAATATTTAGACGTTAATATTTATTATTATTAATTATTGCAAAGGATATAAAAAATTTATTTTTGAGAAAGCGAAGGGAACCGCAAATTCAGGGAAGTATTGAAAAAGGAGGATGGAACTGGAAGGAAATGGATTTGAACGAGCTCGTGTGAACCGCACTTTTATTTCCCTCAAATTGAAAAGAACTAAAGGGAAGTGAACCTGTGGCTTCTTTTTCCACTATGGCCCTTATGTTTTCCTAAAATCTAGACAAAACAAGTAGAATCTAAGTAAACTTTACTCACCTTCTTCAATGCACGTCCGAACAACACGAGTTAATTAAAAGATTTAGTCCATTTTTTCCCTACCTTCGCTTTCTTCACCTTCGTTTTCCTACAACCTGCAAAACCAAACATAGGGTTCATGATCTATTTCTTCGAGTCTCTCTACGTGCCCTCCACTTGAACAACTATGTAGTAAGTGTCCCACAGATGATAAAATGCGGAGAAAATATTAGGTACAAGATGTGCTAACTCAACAAGTTGGAAGCCCATTCATTGAGTGACACGTGTTTCTCACGGCCCCACTTGTCAGATTTTTCTCTCTTTTGTCTCTATCCTCTCACAAACTCGCACTTTCTTTCCCTTTGACCTGCGGTGGTACTTGGCCATGGCTCGCGATCGACCACAAGCCAAGGTTGACCTCACTGAATCTAACGAGGGAATTTGGCAAGGGGTCGACTCTCATTGCCAAGGTAAGGGTTGCCTACATTGGATCAAGTGAGGGCTTTAGATCCGGAAGCTATTGAGGGAGGCAATGACTCGAAGCACAGAGGATTTTGAGGATGCAAGGGCTCGGGGTTGTGAGTGCGTAAGGGGACTTGGGCTTGTATTACAGTGGCGACAGACAATTTCAATGGTGGTGCCATTGCCAGTGGGGGAGATATAGAGGTCGGGCTCAGTCGAACGAAAGGGCAAGTGAATGGCGCTATCATGCCTTGTGTGAGGGAGAGGGCCGGAGGGAAGAGATGGGGGGTTTAAGGAGGAGAGGGTCATTCGTGGCCTGCAAAAAGAACAAAGAAAGCTGTGGGAGAAGAGAGAAATGGTAAAGAGATTGGAAAAATTTGACAAGTGAGCATTTTATGGACACTTGTCACTCAATGAATAAGCTTTCAATTTGTTGTGCTGGCACAACTTGTGCGGCCAATATTTTCTCTAAAACGTGGGCCGTTAGGCTAACTTTTAAATAAAACCATGCATAGTTGTAGTGTGAGATATCTCGAGACCAAGACGCCAATAGTCCTTGTGATTAGAGCTCAACGATGAGATCAATACAGTTAATGACAATGATAGAACTCATCGATGACTGCAAACAATCAGCCATCAATGCACGATGATGATGGTCAACAAACATATTGATGTGATGATAAAACCGGTATTTGGCCAATGTTATAGGAGATTTGGCTCAAGTGTTGGATGCAGAGAAATGAAGAAAGGAGATAAAGTAAAGCTGCCGATTGAAGATAAGATGTTAATTAACAGTTGAGCTCAGTGGCACTAGAAGAGTTGTAACTGTTTGCGAATGAGGTATCATGGAGCCTAAAATCGTGGAACTACAATTGTAACTGCATTTTGAGTGTTAATTGCTTATGAGCAATCATGTTTGGTAGATTATAAAATGCATTGTGTAGTTGTAAAAGAATCGACACTCATCAAGAACAAATTCTCCATGTATTTTAAATTTATCAATATATATTCAATGTCCACTACTTGTAGTTCTTTTCCTTTGAATTTATCGTTCTTCATCCTCGTCACACAATTCAATTCTTGGTCGAATTGTCACTGAACCCTCGACAAAAAACCAAAAATTTAAACTTTTACAAAACGCTTTTCAATATTTGGTTCGGTCAACCTAACTGAAATAAACCGAAATAACATGAATTGGGAAAAGAACGGTTATTTTTCTATCATCCGAACCGAAAATTGAATCAAACCAAATCGAAAATTCACGAAATTTCGATTGAGTTGGGTTCGGTTCTAACACTCCTAATGGCCAACCATGTGACAAAACTATGCTCTCGTTTTGCTTTTAGCAATCCAAACAAACATTCTCCATCAAGAGTAACTTTGCCTGAACCACTCCCCA
The DNA here is from genome assembly GCA_007663325.1 of Eucalyptus pauciflora. Classification (NCBI taxonomy): domain Eukaryota; kingdom Viridiplantae; phylum Streptophyta; class Magnoliopsida; order Myrtales; family Myrtaceae; genus Eucalyptus; species Eucalyptus pauciflora. Next base: position 638,375 of record VMYD01000012.1, read on the forward strand.
CCCACAGCAGCTCATCAGCTTCACCAGGCTTTATAACTGGCCTTATACAAAACGTTTTCCTCCAATCACGAATGAAATTACAAAGGAACGGTCAACGCTTCGGACAAAGGTAAGCTGTGGCGTCAAGATAATCACTTGTTTTTCTGGCGGCACTCAATTTTTCTTTCCCCATACTCCTCTCCCTCCGCCCCGTCGCTTTGTCGTCTTCTCCAAAGCTGTGCTTCATCACCCTTCTCTGAAAATATCCCACTTCCCGAGTCCGGCAAGCTAGCCATTATCGCCATCAAGATCGAGTTTTGGACGCAAGGAGGACGACCCAGTTGCGGCAAAAGCTTCCATGTCTCGGGTAGCTTCCAACCCGCTCGCGCTACACCGGTTCAGGCCCTACTTCCAAGCAGCCCCTCGATCCTCGTCGCTCGTCGCGACCCCATCCGCCGTGCGATTTCGCGCCAGGAGTCCCGGGCTTCGGATCGTCGCGTGTGAGGCGAATCCGAATCCTACCGAAAGTTCCACGTCGGTACGCTTTTCAGCGCTTTCATATCTGTTCTTGCTGCTCATGGAGTCGGTCGAATTATCCTGTGCCCTGTGCGTTCTAGATTGTAGGGGATCGGGTTGCAATTTGACGGGAGAATTGTTTGACGGTTCTAATTTCTGCTCGATTTGTCTGATTCGAGCTTCGAGTTTCCCGACAACGAACGTAGTTGGATACAGTTTCTGGGACAATTTGCATATGTTCGTGCTCTGTGTGAGCGTGTTTGTGTGTGTTTCGGTTCTTTGCACTGCCATGGATAGGGATTTGAGCTTGCATTTTCATATCAATGTGTGATATTTATTCTGATCCTCGTGTTGGCATTTTGAGCTGTTCTGTTCAGCTAAAGTTCTACTTCTCTCGTTTGTATGCGCTATGCAGGAAAAGTTGGTTCTTGAGCCTTCTTCAGAGAATGACAGTGCTACTGACCAATCTACAAGTCCCTCCCCAAACGTTGGGCTTCCAGATGTACCCAACAAGTCTTTTAATAAGCAAATAGCTTTAGTTTCTGCTCTAGCCGCAGTTGGACTTTTCTTATCTGCGCGGTTGGATTTTGGTGTTTCTTTGAAAGACCTCACCGTAGCTGCATTGCCTTATGAAGTGGTATGCATACTCATGCTTTTCTCTGAAAAAAGAACGAAAAAGGGGATGCTTAAATCGCCATATAGATGTTTCTGTATGCATGCAGAGGACTTGCAATGAATCTAATTTGTCAACAACTTCAATACTATATACTGGTTACAGTGTTTTACAAGTGCCAATTTGTATGTGTTTCGTATTCTATAAGAGAACCCAATATAGTCATAACTTGCCTGCCTTTTCTATGGTAAATGATGAAGTTAACTTACTGATTCAGTTTCTATTGTAATGTTCATTCTGCCACTCTCTCATCTCTCTCATGTTTATATACATATATCTTCGATGTTTGATCCCTAGGCTCTTGCCAATGGGAAGCCCACTGTGGTGGAGTTCTATGCTGACTGGTGCGAAGTTTGTCGAGAATTAGCTCCTGAGATCTACAAAGTTGAGCAGCAATACAAGTAATTGTCTTTACTTTTTTATTTGCAGACTTTACTTTATGTGTCGACTTATAAGCTCATTATTTGAGCCAGATCTTTCTCACTAGAAAGTGAGAAGGGGAATATCCTGTAAAGATTGCAAAGACTCAGCTTTGGTCGAAGATTGAGCTTTCCATTTTCAATAAATCAAACTTGTATCTGTGAAGTTTCTGGCAACTCACATGATGATTTTCTTTGTTCAGGGACAAGGTTAATTTTGTTATGCTAAACGTTGACAACACTAAGTGGGAACAAGAGCTCAATGAGTTTGGAGTTGAGGGTATCCCACACTTTGCATTCCTTGACAGTAAGGGGAATGAAGAGGGCAATGTGGTGGGCAGGCTTCCAAGGCAATACCTGCTTGAGAATGTGGATGCCCTGGCCCGTGGTGAAGCATCCATACCTCATGCTCGTGTTGTCGGACAATATTCCAGTGCGGAAGCAAGAAAGGTACATCGGGTTGTTGATCCGAGGAGTCATGGATAGGATGAGTATTCATTTGGTCAAGAAGCAATGAATCAAGTTGTTGGTATCATGTCTATAGAAGGTACTGTTTCTATCTCATTAGTTGTATCCCATTCATTTTCCTTGCATGATTATGTAATCCAGTCGCACGCTCTTTCTGGGCATGATTTTGCTGTTTGGTTACTGATGTATAGAGATGAATATCCTGGTGCACTTGTAGTCTTCAAGAGCTGTGAGGCAGCTTAGGGTGTGTTTGGGAATCGGCTAATTCTTGGCTATTTTTGTTCTTTTGTTCCCAAAAAAAAAAAACAGAAATCCGTATGATAATGTCAGCTAATTTTTCTATTCCGGGAATAGATTGCTAGGAACAGATTTGTTCCCAGAAGTAGATTTGAAATAGAATCAATAAATAGAAAAAAATTATTTCTTTGTTCCCGGGAACAATTCTAGAATCAAGCCGTGTTCTTCTTTTCCTTTTCTTCTTCTTCCTCCTCTAGCCGATCGTTGGCAATCGCCGAGGCCCGGCGACCGGCTAGAGGAGAATTATTCCTATGAACAGAATGATCGTCAAACGTGCCTTTATCTTTCTATCTCTTGATAGGAATGCATCTCCTCTATAAAATGGCTGAAAGAGTGATCGATCTTTTTAAGTAGCATTTGGGTTCTATTTAGCAAGTAGATATTGGATAGGCGTTATGCGCAACTTGCAGGTGCAAATCTGTCTAGAAATTCATCATTTGACTGTGCAGATTCAAGGATGAATAGTTTTATCGAGTTTTACATATAATTCCTGTTATTTAGAAATGCTCAAAAAGGCGAATGAATCTCTTCAAGGGTATCATGAAAAACCTTTTGTGTTAATGCAGGGAGATTCTGCAAAAGTTCTACAAAGGTGAGTCCGAGCGGGATGATGAAGCCAGGGGTGGCCGTTGGGACTATTTCTTTGCTACGACATTACTTGAACTGGAATTGGTCGTCATCTAACCTCTTAAGATTTTAAGATGTGTATTCGTCGAGAAAAGTAGACGAATAACTAGATTTATTGGTACAGGATCTTTCCAGCTTTCTGTATACGTCTGCAATGAAAACAGCGAACTGATTACAGGAAATTTGTACGATATCTTAAGGATCTTCTAATTTGCCGAAGACGAGCAAGAGCTTTTGTTTGAAACTCGGAGAAAATAAGTAGCCTCATGTTCTGTAACTTAAATTTCTCGGAAGAGGACTTCCGGTAGGATGTCGATGTTGGCGAGCGAACCGGGGCGGTCGGGCGGAGGCAAGAGTTCTACATCGTCCTGTACATTGATGCCATCTTCTCATCCGTTACGTGTGAGTATCGAGTGTTGGAATGCTCGGTAGGGTGTCGATGCGGGCGAGTATTTGGCGTTTGTATCCACAGCCAAATATACAGAGAAAGTTTTCGATTTCGTTCACTTGAACTAGAAACTTGGAGAGGGAAAGAACATATGAGGTGGGTGTGGAAAATTAGTAAAATATGAAATGTGTTCAGAATAATTTTCAATGCCTTATATGTATTGTCATTTTTCCTACCTCCTTATATATTTTTTTTTTACAAAAAATGAATATAGAGAGAGTAAATATCTTCCAATCATGGAAAGATTGCTGGCCAAAAAAAGAGCGAAGTATAATGAAGTGGAATAGAGATCGTGAAATTTTCTGTATATTTGGTTGTGTTGAAGATGAATAGATGAGCTTATGTATAATTTCCATTGAATAGACTCTCTAAGTTAACATATCAATCAAGATATACATAATCAAAGGGAGATACATATACAAAATTATAAGAGAAATTAGCAAATATCTCTTAATATAGGAAAATATCATCAATAAAAAAAAAAAAATGAAGGGAAACTTTCTTATGTTAGTCATTGCTTCCCATTTAGGTCATTTGACATTTGCAGATCCTTTATTGGTTAATAAAAACGGTAACCTCGCCTGATTACGATAAGCAGAAGAGTCAAAATTACATTTAAATTGCATACATGAATATAAGGAAGTGAATCAAATAAACATTATATTTAGATTGCATACATGAATACAGGGAAGGTCATCAAATAAATATCAGAATTATATAAGTGAATATAAGAAAGTTTACAACATAAGTATTATATATATATAAAGCCATCATTCTTGAAATGCAATGATCATCCGTCCCTTGCGTTTTCTTTGTTGTTCTCATTGCTCTCCATCAAAGTAAGATTAAACTAGAAGGCTAAATCGTCTTTTTGCTTCGATGATTTGTTTGTCTTGATATCAATCAAGATATACATAATCAAATGGAGATACACATACACAATTATAAGAGAAATTAGCAAAATATCTCTTAATATAGGAAATTATCACCAATTAAAAAAAAATCAAGGGAAACTTTCTTATGGTATATCTAGATTGCATACATGAATACAGGGAAGGTCATTAAATAAATATCAGAATTATATAAGTGAATATAAGAAAATTTACAAAATAAGTATTATATATAAAGCCATCATTCTTGAAATGCAACGATCATCCAAAAAATCATTACAAATGGCATTTGGGAAACACACAATAGGTCAATTTGTTCTGCTTACTTGCGTTTTCTTTGTTGTTCTCATGGCTCTCCATCCAGGTAAGAGTAAACTAGAAGGCTAAATCGTCTTTTTGCTTTGATTTATTTGTCTTGACATCATTGACGCACACGCATATCTCTTAATTTCATATGTATAATTTAAATTTATCTTCTGAAAAATGAGTCAAATCACATTATAATTCTTTCATCAGCTTCCTACCTTCACAATGAGATCTTCCAATTCCTCTTTTCTTTTTGACCTTCTAGCTCTCCCTCACATACCTAAAGCATTCATTAACATTGACGACGACATACATGTCTTTCTCGATGCCAACAGGCAGCGCCGCGACACGTTTGAAGGGCCTCGGCACCGGCGAGAATTTGCGTGGCACGACAGAGGACCGGGAACCCCACGCCTCTCGTATCAAGTACGGTAGCAAAATAAACATACCCTCGTGCCTAAAGACGGCTTGCCCGGACTCGAACAGCTTGTGCTACTGCTGCCTGACCGACCCCAGCAAAGGATGTGCTATCAGCGAGTTCGGTTGTTTGACATTTTGCCCCCCCGTCTCCCCGTAGGCCAAAGAAAATGGCACTGCCCTCACTCAATCGTTCCGGAATAAAGAAAATATTTATCCAAACTTGACTCCGCTTAGATGTTCTCGAATCGAACTTACCACTTCCGCATTTCGCGTTCGACAACAGGAAACAAAACGAGGAAAAGAATGCCTTCTCCAGCGTCGGGCGCAGCCGACTTACTCGACGCCCTCTCGCCTGGAGACCAACTCATAAGTAGTAAACACACGAGAGAAGTCGTGTCGTGTTCATTCTCGCCAGTGAAAATAGCGAAGTCAGGGATTTCAAAACCTTTAGGAGAAGACGGATTATCCACCTGTTCAGGATACGATTCTGCGTAAATAAGCCTTAATCATACCTCTGTTCATACGCAATTATTGTCGAATCTCTTCCACAAACGGTTCTGCATTGAATGGAAGAATCAATTGGCCATCGTGCCCCCCCTAGGTGGCGATATTGGTATTGCCGGATCATCTATGTCAATCCGCATGTTATGGCTATAAGGTCTATTTCCCACATTCGGTTCGAATAAGACATATCGAATTGATGGCAATGGAAAAAAGAGGATACACAACTACATTGATCGGCCTTATATTTTCAACATGTGGATCTATCCTCGATCGATTTGCAAAATTATCGATCCCATTTTGATTATTTTGACAAGCATTGATCTGATTATTTCCGTTATTCTGGTTTTGATTAAAAGAAGCTGGACTTTTTCGATAGGGTATGTAATCAATCAAGATAAAAGTTTACTTCATCTGATTATATGATATTGTGATACGTACTTTTACTTGACCTATAGTCAAGAAGAAAATAACGAGTTACTAATTACCAAGCAAAGCTTTTGGAACAAAAGAATGTAACTAAATCCTTAAAATTATAATTCTTTTGATTTTTCCTACATGGCATCTTCTAAGGCTACTTCCTAGCAATTTATGGTTGCGAAGAAAGTCATTGCCAATTGCAATTTGAAAAGATTTATACCTTGACTTAGTAGTTGAATAATTTATGGCCCAGGCACTGCCCGCATTTTTTTCAGTGCCTTCCCTTTGTTTTAAAACATGGAGAGGGAAAGAACAAAAAAGATGGGTGTGCAAAATTGTTAAGATTTGAAATTTTTATCACAAACAAAAAATTCACAAAAATTTAAATACCTTATATTTTTTCCACATTGAATTCTCATTTTCCCTCCCTCCTCATTTTCACAAACAAAGAATATATATAAAGAGTGAATCTATTCCGATCACGGGAAAGATTGCTGGCCAAAAACTAAATAAATCAGATGAATCGAGGGAAACTTTGTTATGTTAGTGACTGCTTCCCATTTGGAACATTTGACATTGTAGATCTCAGATAGTCTTGCTTGATAAGAGTGGTAACCTTGCATTAGGAAATACCAAATTTGAAAGGTTATTTAAAGTCATAGGCCTGATTACGACAAGCGCCAAAGTCAAAATTATATATAGATTTGCATAAATGAATATAAGAGTTAAGAATAAGAAAGTGGAAGAGAGAAATTGTGTAAATTTATATATAATTCGACGTGCATTAAAAGAAGAATACACAAGCCTATTTATAAACATTATTAGAAGACTATCTAAGATAACATATCAATCAAAAGATGCACACAATCAATATGGGTGCAATCTTGAGAGATACAAGAAATCAATAGAATTATCAAAATATATCCAACAAAAGAAATTATCCTAGAGACATCTCTAATTATACCTAGCAATAATTTTGACATTTGTAGATCCTTTATTGGTTGATAATAATGGTTACATAGCCTGACTACGGCAAGTAGAAGAGTCAAAACTATATCTAGATTGCATACACGAATATAAGGACGTGAATCAATAAATATTATATATAGATTGCATGCATGAATATGAGGAAAGGTCATCAAATAAATATATGTATTGTATAAGTGAATATACGGAAGTGTCTAGACTGAGTATTATATATAGCCGTCACCCTTGAAATCCAATAACCATCTAAAAAATCTTCACAAATGGCGTTTGGGAAACACACAACACGTCAATTTGTTCTGTTCTCTTGCGTTTTCTTCGTTCTTCTCATGGCTCTTCATCAAGTTAAGCAAACGAGATGGCTATATCCTCGTTTGCTTCAAGTCGTTTGTCTTGATAGCATTGATGCACCCATGTATATCTCTTCATATCGTGATTATATCCTGTATTACGAAACAAATTGAACACCACCATATCCAAGGCCAGTCTCCATTGAATATTAACCATACGTTTCTACTCTATAAACAAAACCATAATTTAAATGTACCCGCATAACGATCGTATGGTCACATAAATCTTTCCCGGATTTCATATGTATAATTCAAATTTATTTTCTAAAAATAAGTCAAACCACATTATGATTATTTCATCAACCACGCAAATTTCCGGTATGCTTATTATTCCTTGTTTATTTCTCTAGTGTTTTCCGCGTTAACGTAAGTTGCAAGATCCCATTGTTTTTGTGTATTATATTTCAACATTTTTAACCTTCTATTTCCCTCGCATACTTAAAGCATTCATCAACATTGATGATGATATACGTGTATTTTTCGATGCCAATAGGCACCACGGCGATGCGTGTTAAGGATTTCGGCACCGACGAGGGTTCGCTTGGCACGACAGAGGACCGTAAAACCGTCGCTGCTCGTGTCGAGGACGGAAGCAAATTGCAGATTCCGCAATGTCAAAAGGCGCCGTGCGAGAAGGGTGCACACGACCTCTGCTATTGCTGCTTGACCGACCCCAGCCAAGGATGTGCCGTCAGCTTGTCCTTTTGAATGTCATTTTGCCCTCCTTCGTAGGCCAAAAACAGAAAGATATACTTGATCGTTACCGAATAAAAACGCCATCGACACGAATTTAACTCCGCAAGATGTTCTCGAATAAAACTACTCTTTGGCATTCGCGTTCCAGATTTAGAAAGAAACGGAAAACGAAACGGGGAAAGTAACGTCTTCTCTAGTGCTGGCGCACGCTACAATGAACGGTGCAAAAACTGAAGCGAAATTTAAAGGGCAGTCATGATCAAGCGTCCAAATGTTAAAGCACAGGGACGTAATTACACTAACGCCTCAGGTTTGGCCTCAGGTTTTGCGACCACTGTGGCATTTCTTGAAACGTCCCACGCCCATCTTAGTCATTCTCTCTCGCACTCGCTCGTGCTCGCTCAAGCCTCTAAATTTCCTTTGCAACTCTTTTGTCTAAACTTGTTAGTTTCCGCTATTTCTATTGTTAGGTTAATTTGCGTATAAAAACATGATCTTCATAGGGTTGTGCGTCAAAGCAATTATTATTATTATTTTTTTTTTTGTGATTTGTTCTATCAAATTAGTTTGTGTTTTCTTGAAAAACCAATTCATCTCCATCTTGGTTGCTTATTTGGACCTAACATATGTTGGTAACTTACAATTTTTTCTCCGGTTAAACTATTAGTAAGTTTTGGATTATCGGCTCTAATTTGAGTTGCTTCCTTTCGTTTATGATTTCTTTCTTAAATTTACTATCTATTCTACTGAGCTACCATTTCTATCTGCCTTGCTCTCCAACTTTTAAACTTATTAGCTCATTTTAGAAATTACAAATCTCAATTAGAATGATTAGCAACTTTTCTTTGATGAAGATACCTCCTAGTTTTGCATGGCTAAACTCTTATTTAAGATAGCTAGCATTGATTCATAGTTTTTTTTTTTAAAGATAATTGCACCAAAAGTTCTAAACTTATGCGAAAGTACAATTTTTTTAAATGGAGAAAGAAAAGGAAAAACAAAAACAGAAGAAACGAAAGGGGCAAGCAATAATCTTAAACCAAGAGCAAACCTCACATTTAACCTTGATAAATGTTGTTTGAGAGGAACGTAAATAGTTTGATTTAAGAGAGACCCGTAAGAAAAAAATATAGTCAATTCAATATAAAAGAGGATGTCCGAAGCCGAGAGAATTACCAAAAAAGTCATAAACCTATTGCAATTATGTCAATTCAGTCTTAAACTTTTTTTTTTTCTGCCAATTTAGTCTTAAACCTTTTATAATTGTGCAAATTCAGTTCATTCGGCCAAAATTGGCCGGTTGGCGCTGACGTGGACGCCAACCGTCTGGCGAACGCTGATGTAGCATTTTTTAAATCTATATTATATATATTTAATTCTTTTTAATTTTTTTTTTCTCATCTTCTTCTTCCCCTGGCCAGCGAGGTCAGCCTCGCCGGCCACTGGTGCCATCGGTGGGATGTCGGCCAGCGTGCTGGGGCCGTTGGCGGAGTTGTTCGCGTTGAGCATAGAGATCTGGAGCTTCTGCTTCTTCTCGTAGTGGCCCGGGGACCCGCTGGTGAAGTAGGACATGCCGGGGAGGTGACATTGAAGAGGGAGTTGCCGTCATCCATGAACAAGATCGGATTCGTGACGTTGCAAGTGTCGAACGCTCCAAATCTCAATGCTTGACGCGAACGACTTTGCCAACGCCTCGTTGTCCGTCGATGGCCCCAGCACACTGGCCGACATCTCATTGATGGTCGGTGAGGTTGACCCTCACCTTGGCTGGGCGAGGCCCTGCTGGATCTGCCAGGAGAAGAAGAAGATGGGAAAAAAAAAAAGAAAAAAAAATTTTAAAAAAATTAATTTGTTTTAAAAATTAAAAAATTAAAAAATGTCACATCAGCGTTTGCCGGACGGCTGGCGTCCATGTCAGCGCCGGCCGGCCAATTTTGGCCGAATGGACTGAATTGACACAATTATAAAAGGTTTAGGACTAAATTAGCAAAAAAAAAAAAGTTTAAGACTGAATTAGTACAATTGCAATAGGTTTATGACTTTTTTGGTAATTCTTCCGTCAAAAGCCAATAAGAGTGAGTAAATAGCATGAGCCAAATTTAAAATTTTGGTAAGCTATGAAAATGAAAATTTGTAAATTTACAATATATGGGAACTAGAACAAGGTTGGTGATTAGGAAAATTACAAATGAGAGCCGGAAATAGAATCATTTATTTAAAAGAAAACCTAAAGTATATTTTGTTTCAAATAAGGTTCTGATGGCTGATGAGCACTTGATTTTTTTCCAGCAGTTGGAATAGGGCATGTCGGTCCAAAATAAAATTTGGATAGAGATTAAAATGATAAAGAAAAACTAACCCTGCCCCCCTTCTCCCCACCAGAGAGAGAGGGAGAGGGCCGGGGGGGATGAAATCAAATTCTAAGAAGAAAAACATGAATCGTTTGTCTTTGAACGTGAAGAACGCAAGCCAATCTCAGTAATGTGAAACAACTAAACCGAGATTTTAAGAGAGCGAAAGCTGGTGACTTTCTCTCATTTTTATCTTGATCAAATTCATCCACTAACTCGTTTTTTTTTTTTTTTCCATTAAAGCCACAATTTGTGAAAAAGTTTTCAAGTGGCCATTTATCTCTTTCTTTTGCTGATACCTAGACAATCTCGTCATCAATTGAAATAAATCGGGAAAGTCTTGGCCTTCGAATCTTTCTCTTATGTTCAATGCTAATCCCGTGGAAAGCCAAATTTGCAAATTCTTCCTCTGAAAGTAAAATGAGGCATCTATATCTAGCTTTATTGACATGAGCAATAAACTGATCAACTGAGTCATTGCAACCAATACTTCGGATATTGTTCTGTAAAATTGAAAATGCAATTGTCTTTCAATCTCAGCCCAGTTAAGCACTAAACTAGGTGATCCATTGGTATAATTAGTAAAAACGGTTTCTGATAAAAGCAAAGGGCTAAGTTTAAGTCTCAAAAATTCATTTGTTCTTCTCTACATTGGGTTATAAATCGACTAAGGTGGTCTATGTTGACTGTTCATTTTCGCTAGTAAAATGGCGAAGTCAAGGATTGGAAACCTCTATGAAAAGACTGATCATCCACTCAGTTGGGATATGGCTAATCATACCTCTATTGACCTTATATTTTCAGCATTTGGCATATGTCCAGCCTGCCAAGTTGTTGATCCCATATTTATTACTTTGATCAGCATATTAATCCAATTATTTCCATCATCCTGGCCTTAATTAGAAGAAGCTAAACATTTTTAATAAGTTATGTAACTAATCAAGTTAAAAGGACACTTGGTATGATTATTTGATATCATGATACTTACTTTTACCTGACATAAAGTCAAGAACAAAGAAAATGAGTTACTAATTTACCAAGTCAAGCTTTTGGGAAAAAAAGAACGTAACTATGTGCTTATAATTATAATAATTTTGATTTTTCCTAAATGGCATCTTCTAAGGTTACTGCCGGGCAACTTATGGTTGCTAACTAAGTCATTGCCAAATTAAGAATTTGATTGCAATTTGAAAAGATTTATACCTTGATTGCAGGGGTTGAAAAGTTTATAGCCCATGGACTGCACACATTTTCAGTGCCTTTCCCCTTGTTTGGAAACATGGAGAGGGAAAGAACAAAAGAGGTGGGCTTGTTAAAATTTGAAATTTTTATCACATATATTTTCAGTACCTTATAATTTTTTTCCATACTCAATTCTCATTTTTCCTCCCTCCTCATTTTCGCAAACAAAGAATATATAGAGAGTGAATCTCTTCCAATCACGGGAAAGAAAGTTGGCCTAAAGCTAAATAAATGAGTAAATCGAGGGAAACTTTGTTATGTCAGTGATTCTTCCCATTTGGGCCATTTGATATTGTAGATCCTTTATTGGTTGATAAGAGTGGTGACCTGACCTCACCTTAGAAAATATCAAATTTGAAAGGTTATTTAAAGTCTTAAATAGGCCTGACAAATATATTTAGATATGCATAAATGAATATTAGGAAAGTCATCAAAGAAATATCAGATTATATAAGTGAATAAAAGGAAGTTTATAACATATATGGAAGGTTATTTACTTAAAATATTAAATGAGGCCAAATTTAAGGTAAGAACAAAAGTCAAAGATGGTTTTTGGAATTTATAAAAAAAAATGCATGAATGGGATTTCATCAAGAACAATGTTATATAAACCCATAATCATTGAGATGCTAATAAGCATCTACAAGATTTCTTCATAAAAAATGGGAATTGGGTATAAACACACAGCTGGTCGATTTGTTTGCTTCAGTTGCATTTTCTTGGTTGTTCTCTTGGCTCTTGATCAATGTAAGTAAACCATTAAGATGAAAATGTTCCCAGCTATATCTTTGATATGTCATTCTTGCTTTGTTTTCTTTTCATCCAAGTTGATCATGACCGTATCATTTTATCCAATGCAAACAGGTAGGGCGACCAATGCGCCAGGCCGGCAGTTCACGGCCGATGACGGTGGTATGATGAGGGAATCGAAACTGCTCTCTTCTTCTCCGATCAAAGATGGTGAAACGCCGCCTTCATGCCAACTTAAGTCTTGCCCCGGTTGGGATGTCGACTGCTACTGTTGCGTGACCGACCCCACGAAGCCATGCGCCAATTCCATGGAATATTGTATGGAAGAATGCCCTGCTCGGCCTCCGTCAGAAATGTCACTGCCCTAGAATTTGCACTCATCGTTGCTGAATAAAGAAACCATTAACCCAAATAACTATTTTCCTTTGCTGGACTTCATTCTATTTAATTTCGTTATAATTTTTTTTTTTTGGCCAGGTTCGTCTCGCAGTTTTAATCACATTCCAAACTACTAATTAATTATTGAAGCACTTAATTAAACCGAAATGATAACGACAGAGCAGGATTGACCATGCTGTGCAGTGAAATTCTCCATATATACCAAAATTTACAGACCTGTTGGAAGACTCGTGATGTCGTATATAGGAATCAAATTACATTCCGTAAACGAATTTTACGACTTTTAATGCATTCTCTGAAATGTTGTGCTTTTCTGCCTTAGCAAAATGCTTGTGATAAAGAAAAAGAAAGTTATGGTAAAAAACTTCGTGAACAGCTTTTTCAGTTCAAGTCATATTAGGGTTTCGGTTAAATTTGGGTCAAAGTAGATGAACATCCTTTACGGTTCGGTTATGGTCGGGTATTTTGGAAATCAAACTGTTGACAGGCATAGTAATAAGAGATGACAATGAACATCGATGGTCATGTCCCTTGACTTTCAAATGTTTCTCTTATGTTGAATGTTAATATTTGGAAAGCCAAATTTGCAATTTTTTTCTTTGAGAGTGAAAGGAAGCATTTATTTCTAGCATTCTTGAATCGAGCAATAAACTAATAAACTGAGTCATTATTGTATTAATCAAGTCTGGCAAATTCAACAACCGATACTTTAGGTATTGTTCTATAAAATCGAGAATGCAATATTGTTTTTCCATCTTAGTCCAGCTACATACCGAACTAGGCGGTAGATTGGTATGCCAAATAATTTTTTTTTTTTAATAAAAACATAGGGCAAGGTCTAAATCTCAAAGATTCATTTGTTCCTACTTCTTCTCATTGTGCTATAATTCCAATATCTTAAATATTTCTACACTCAATTCTCAAATTTCCTCCCTCCTCGTATTCACAAACAAAGAATATACAAAGAATGAATCTCTTCCAATCATGGAAAAGATTTTTTCCCAAAAACTGAATAAATTAGATAAATCGAGAGAAACTTTGGTATGTTAGTAATTGCCTCCCATTTGGGCCATTTGACATTGCAAATCCTTTATTAGTTGATAAGAGGGGTAACTTGTTGAAAATGTGATAGATAACATGAAATATAACAATAACCATTGAAAATACGTTGAAAAAGATTAGAAAAAAATAATTGTTTGAGGCAAGCACTATCTTTAAAGATAATTTGGCCTCTCAGAGTACAAAACTCAATGCTTGAGGCTTCAGCGGCTATCTTCCCAAGATACAATAGATCTTCTTCTTTATTCCACACTAAATAATAGAAGAAAAACAGAACAACTTTTTGTGTATAACCAGCAATGAAAGGAAAAATACATAAGGAAATAGGAAAGGAGAAATAAGGATGTTCCGGATATATTGATATCACTTTCCAATTACGTTCGGAGTAACAATTTATAGGTAAAAATAAAGAGAGAGCTATTAAGAAATAGTTATAAATAAATTAGTAATTAAAAAAAGAAGATAACAGTTATATAATTGTTATAAAATAATGCAAAATTTATGTAGAAATAAATGAAACGTTATAAAACCGTTATACGGCCATTAAAAAGTTGTTATACGATCGTTATATGAACAAAATCATTTTATATTAATGGCATACAAAACCGTTATACGGCTATTAAAAAGCCCATAAATTTGGCTTGATTCTAGAATTATTTTCGAAATAAGAATCAACTATTTTCTACTTCTTGATTATGTTCCTAAGCTATTCCTAAGAACAGAAAAACTTATTTTTGTTCTAGGAAATAAAAATTTGCCAAACGGATTTAAATTCTTTTATTTATTTATTTTGGAGAGTAAAAGAATATAATCAAGTACTATTTGAAGTGTTACCAAACAGAACCATAGTCTCAAATAAGGGCCCAACTAACTGACGGGTGATTAGAGCAGAGGAAATTTTGTCTATGGCAATTTTTCTTTTTTCTTATTTTTTGTCTTTCTTCATCTTCTTCAGGCTCTCTCCTCAAGGGTAATTGCCAACGAAATGTGCTAGAGTTGCTTTTGCCATCACGAATCGCAAAGCATAATCTTCCAATTTTGCTCAATTTTCATTCTCATTGCTTTAGACTCCAAACGCCAAAACCTACGCATGTTATTGTGGGATTTGTCCCTTTTGAATTCGATTATCCTCCAACAAGGTAAAAAAAAATCAAGGAGCAATGATCAACCAAAAAGATAAACCCCTTTGCTTCTTTGTTCTTTACAAGCTTTTATTAGGGGTGAGCATTGGTACACGGTTAATCCTGGACCGACCCTAAACCAGCCCAACCCTACCGAACTTGGTTCGGTTCCTAGGAGGACTAAGTTGGTCCTTGATCCTAAGATCTCTATAGACCAGTACTGTGCAAAGTGTTCCTCGATCATGGGAGTTTAGGGTCGGTCAAATCCAGACCAACCCAGACTATATATATTATATATAATATATCTAAAATATATTATATATTTATATATCTAATATATTGTTTATATATATTTTTATATTCTAAAGAGAAAATCTTAAGTCAAACGGCGTTAACAGCATTAAATGGCTTCTCACGGCATCCAAAACAATGTAAATAGCATTAAACGGCTCCTCAGGCATCCCCCTTTAGTACTAGTTCTTTTCTGTCTTCTTTGAGAAAAAATTTCCCCACTCGCCACTTGACACTCACTTCGCTCGACACTCGCGCTCGTCGCTCAACTTCCCATCTTGTCCCATATCTCTATGGGCGGTCCTAATTGTTTTTGTGGTTTCTTACTTTTAACAGGTGTGAAATTTCTGTTAGTCCCTTATCTTAAATTTCTTGAATATGTACTGATATTTATAGTTTGATTGTACAACGTCGTATTGTCGATGGATATGTAATTTGAAATAGTAAGTTTACCTTTTTCAGGAGTACAAAAAATGAAAACAAAAAATTATCAGTTGTTCCCAAATTGACCCTAGAATCGGATTGAAACCATTGATCCATTCGGTCCTCGGTCCCAGGCTCAATAGGATAGGTCATCGATTCCAAAAATTGAAGACCAACACTGTGCAAGTTAATTATAAAGTTAGGGAGTGGACTGGCCCAACCCAAACCATGCTCACCCCTAACTTTTATTTCATTATCTATCTAAAAGCTGAACACCAACCGGCCCAAACTGCAAGCACAAATGGACAAATCCAATAGATGAAGAACCAATTTCCCATGTTCTAGTATTTCACGTATGCCCGCCCAAACGCATTCGTTGGGTTCATTGCCAGCCTAGTGTAGCCCAACCTGACCACCAATAGTCCTACCATTGCCATCACCAACAGCCACACTCGCAAGCTCCTTGGCCCCATCATCAACATCACCAAAGACTAACGACGAAGGTTAGTGTGCCCTCAGCAAAGTGCCCATGTGCTCCATCTTCTTCGACATCAAGCACAGGATGGTGTTTGCACCGGCTAAGGGTGCAAAAATGGTAATATTTTTGTTCCGGGGAATAATTTCTTTTGAGAAATAGTTCTTTTCTATTTCTACTCTCGGGAACAATTTCTAAGTAAAATAATGTGTTTGATAACTACACAAAATTTATATTCTTGAGATAGAAAAAAGAATATAAATGTGTTTGGTATGATCAATAATTTTTTGTATTTTTGTATTTTTTCTTCTTGCTCACGGACGACCGAATGCCGTCGGTCATCGACCATTGCCCGACCACCGCTCGCCGCTTGTTGCCGTCGCTTGTCGCCGCTCGACCACTATCCATAGCCCACCGGCCGCTGCCCCCTCCCATGACCGCTTGTCTGCCTTCGGCGGCCGATGGGCTATGGGCAGTGGTCGGGCTGCGGCGACAGGCGGTGAGCGACGGTCGGGCAACAACGAGCGGCAATCGGGCGGTGGGCGGCAGTGGCCAACGGTGGTCGGGCGATGGCGGTGGGTGGTGGCAGTCAGCAGTCGGTGGTTGCGGTCGGGCGGCGATGGTCGATGGCGGCAGGTGGTTGAAGGACGACAATGGCCGGCGTCGGCAGTTGGCGGTCGGCAGTAGTGGCTAGCGGCGGAGGTGGCTAGCGGTCGGAGGACGTTGACAGTTGGCGGCGGTCAGCAAGCGGCGAAGGCGGCCAACGATCAGAGGAAGGTGGTGGGCGGCCATCGGCGGTGGCTCCGGGCGGTCGGAGGTGGCCGCGGCAAGAGAGAGGAATAAAAGAAAAATAAAAAGGAAATTGACTTATTTTTAGAAAATTTTTCCCGGGAACAAAATGCTACTTTTTATTTTTATTTTTATTTTGTGTCTATTCCAAATCTATTCCCTGGCTACTTTTTTATTTTGGGAAATAGAAAAATAAATTGGCATTACCAAACAGATTTCTATTCTTTTTTCTATTCTGGAAAACAAAAGAACGAAAAAACAAAGGAACAAAAACGTTCCTATACAGTGCCTAAGCCGCCATAGGCTTGGGCAAGGAAGCAATCAGCATGCTCGATCTAAGGCTTGGATCGACCTCCATCTAACGACAAAGTTGATGGAGTTGCTGTCAAGGGCAATGGTGGATGTTGTTGAGGGTGTCGATGGCAAGGTTGATGAGTAACTCAAATAAGAGTTAGTAACCCCATACTAAGTGGGAATTGAACGAGAAAGAAATTACCAAGTTACACTAATTTAGGTTGATTATCTCTTAAAAGATTAGAATAAATGTAAGGTATTATTAAACAAGGCAAAATAAAGTTTGGCAGCTCCTTAAAAAAAGTGAGTAAAAAAGAACAAGTAAATATTGTCAAGTAACTCAAACGAGAGTCAATAATGCAAAACCAGACCAATAGAAATCAAATCAGTAAATCGCTCTAATTTAGGTTGGTAATTTCATATAAGAGTTAGTAAATTCGAAATTTTGGTAAATTATTCAAATAGAAATCAACTAAATTGTACAAAAATTGCCATTTTAGAAACTAGTAAAAAAAAATTGTTAACGTCCTAGAAACGTTGATATGTTATCAACAGGATACCTGAGAAAAAAAAAACTGTCACCGACGATTTTTCTTGTTACCAACCACTATTAACATTTATGAACACTTATTTCAATTTTATTAGCATGAAAAAAAGTCCAAATTAAGTCGGGTTGCTATGACGGGGGTGACCGGAGTGTAAGAACCGCTCACTTCTCAAATCAAAGATGGCGAAAAGCCGCCTCCAATGTTGAAGATTGCATGAAAGAGTGCCCTCCTCGGCCTCTTCCAGAAAGGTCACTGCCTTCGAAATTGCACTCATGGTTTCTGTATATAAATAAGTTCACAGGCTTATCAGAAGACATGTGATGTCATGTATACGAAAACTGCGTTGCACGTCTGACCACAAGAAACCGTGTACTCGGAGTCTCGGACCATGGCCGCTTGTACGAGAAGTTGCCTTCCTTTACTTTGGTCAGCAATGTCATTGCCTTGCAAATTCTATGCAACTCCTCTAAGTAAAGAAGTAAGAAGCCACTGATTTAAGTTCCCCTGGCCAGAGTACTTTCGGTTTGTTTTGGGCAAATTGCTGTGGAAGCTTAAATATATATTTTGCAGAGATGAAGAATGAGAACAACATATTTGTTGTCAAATTGCTTTGCCTAGAAGAATATGTATGAGCATTTTTTTCCACATTGACCTTCAACAGAGAGTCTCCTATGATCCATTCTGAAGCACTTGCAAAAGCAATCACATTCAGCCAAAGGTGAAAAGCATACAGAAGCGAGATGAAGTTACAAGGGAATCCAACCTCAGAGAGAAAAACCATCAAATCCACCTGGATTGCAGAAAGTGAATAATTTGTCAGGCTCCGCTGCATCTTTTCCCGTGTGGTGGAAATGAGATATTATCGACATATTATTTGTGATACGATCAGATGCATCATGAAACCTGCTGCAATGTAAAATGCCATTCTTTTTGCAGTCTCAAGACTCATCAATCATAGATTTCAACTCTTCCCGGAATTGTGTAACTTTCTCTGCTTTTACTGCCATGACTAACCCTGTCAACTGGTAATTCTTCAGCTGCAAGTAAACAATATCTCTCGATTAGCAATAAAAATGACAATGAACACCGATGGTCAAGTCCCTAGGCTGCAGTAGCAGGAGCAACTTTTAATTTACTGTCAGCCCTAATTGATGATTCATTATATTCTTGCCTATCCCAACAACCCACAGTAATGCAGGGAAAAGATTCTGGATAGAGTAAGGCTTTTGTACCTCATGATTTGTAACTGGCGGAGTGTGCAAAGGAAAATTGAAGGACCATGAGCTGAGCTGCATTACATAGTGGAGTGATAGTCAACTAAGGAAGCAATTGGCCAAAAACAAGAGTTAGTAGCATACTTAACCAAGGCACTGAGTTGAGAAAATTTGTACCTTGTAAAAAATTTCATCTTCAAGCTTACTGAATAAAATATCTGCATCTTTGTCATGATTGCTGCTTTGTTTACTTTTCCGGGAACCACTCTTCAGCTGCATTTGACAACATAAAGCAAAGCATAGCAGGTCAGGATGGCCTGCATTCACAAAGCTAGCACCAGATTGAAGAGAAATGAGTAGACCAAGAGAGCCGCACTTTTACCTTATAAATTTTGCTAACTAGTAGATAATTACTGAACTTGAAAGAGTTCCTAAGCACCTCAGTGGGCTTCAAAAAGATGAACAAGATATATTAATCATGGAAAACTGTTAGCTATATAGCAGGTAAGGAAGGCATATTCACCAAGCTCACCGACTTCACACAATATTCTCAGCTGACCTCATCTTCCGTAGCCCAAGAGACTTCATCAAAGAGTGCATCATAGAGAGGTGGCAAAAGCTGGGGAGGAAAATTCATCACGTGCTGAGACACCAGAAGACCAGTATGCTGTGCTTGCTCCTTCAAAAGTGCTCTGAGATCACCTATCGCAGGATTCTCTGGGCACACTTTAAGGAGGTACTCCTTCAGCTCAATAATACATTTATGATCCTGCTAACCGAGTATAGCATATATTAGCGACCAAATTTATGAGCAATACACAGACATTGGCCAGCAAACGACTGCACAGAATGCAACAAGCAAGTGCCATCTAAAGAGGGGGGAGATTGAGAAGACACCTTCATATCTTTCACATGTTAGTTTGTCACGTCTACTCTATGTTTCGAAAAGCCATTTAGTGAGGGCAAATTGATGTTGGTGTTGACACTTACAGCTAAGATGCAAATCATGCGATGAATCGACAGCAAAAAGGATTAAAATTCCAGGAGACAGATCGACTTGCCTTATATCTGTCCAGGTTAAGTGCGGAAACAACGGAGAAAAGCCCATCGTCTTCAGCACCCTCTATCTTAACAACAGTCCCCACCGTTGTCTGTTCCAATATCAGGTCTACGAATCCACTCAAGTCCCATTCCTCATCACCAAGGTAGTTTTGTAGCAATATCTTCACTCCGTGAAAGTCGCTCGGTTTCGGGTCGAAAAAAGCGAAATCAGCTTGAACAACCCCCTTCAGATAAAACCCACAAAAAAGAAAGAAAAAAATTCATCACCGAGAAAGACAACACGCCAAGTTTCACCGCTGAATCGAAAGCTATCCAAACGATGCTCTTACTTCAATTTCACCACCACCATCACCATCGTCAGAAGACTGGGAATGCGCGCTCTCCTCGTCGGAGGATTCGGTCTGCTCAATCTTCTCCTTCCGCGCATTCTTCCCAAACCCATCATCTAGAAGCGATTACCCAATCCAAAAAACACATCAAAACTCGAACTTGAGACCAGGAACAAAAAAAGAGAAACAGGGGAGGGGAAAAAAAGCAGTCTTGATCACCCAATCGACACTGGAGAGTGAACATACCAGGAGCGTCCGTGCGGCGACTGGACTGGTGGGCGTCCCGCTTGCCGCTCGAGCTCGCGGAGGCCGCGAGAGCGAGTGAACGAGCGAAGGGCGAGAAGGTCTGCGGCCGGGAGGACGACGAAAGGCGGCGCCTTTTGGCCTTGTCAGGCATCTTCTCGAGCTGATCAGGGGCTGAACGGAGGAAGAGGGTGAATCGGTTGCCTGCGCACGCCCGCCGATCTGCAAATGCCCGGTGTTTCAGATTAGGGTTTAGGGTTTTTCGGCGGGCCGAAGAGCACGATGGTGGCGATTTGTTTCATATTTTTTCCGGGTTTCTTGGGTTATTACCATACTCCAAATTAATATTTTAATCTCCAAAAACCCTAAATTAATACTTACGATAAATTTATCGTCCATTAATTTTTATTAGACTTTATCATTAAATTAGATGATATGTAACAATTGATTTTACCTTAATTTAATATAAACTAATGTATAATAAATTTTTCATAAATATATTAATTTGAGATTTTCCGTGATCAAAAAATAAATTTAGGTAAAATTATCACAAATATACCAGTTTGGAATTTTTGTAGTTAAAAATTAGTTTAAAGCAATTTTTTTCCAAATGTATTAGTTTGGAGTTTTTTGTGATATTAACCTATTTTTTTCCTAATATAAAGGAAGACTTATGTCATCCTCGATTGCATTGAAAATTCAACATATGATTGAATTATAATACTTTCAAAAAGTATAATTAAATTCTAAAATTTCTTACAAAAATGCAATTAAATCTTAAAACTTTTAAAAAATGTAAGCAATAGGAGAACTTGATTTGATCAATTTAACAACTTTTAGGATTTAATTATATTTGTGAATGTTTTAAGACTCAATTACACTTTTGAAATAAATTTTATAACTTAATTGTACTTTTTGAAAATTTTAGAATTCAATTGCTCTTTAGTTACAAGTTTTAAAACTTCCGGTGCATTCATTCTTATTTCTTGAACCAAAAGTTATTAATGGATGTGAAAATTTCACTCGTTGAAACCCATTTTTAATTGCAAAATGTTGCTAATCGCATTTAAAAGATACTAGCTTCTTCTAATTTAATGTTACTTTTAGTAAGTAAAAGTTATCAAACACGCGTCGGAATTACTAATTACTAACAAGGAAAAAAACTAGATCCTCATCCCAGCCTTGGTCTACCGATACTAACATCAGGACAGAGGATAATGTCTTGAGTAAGTTGATCATTCATGTTCTGTTGTCCAAAGTGAATACCATTGGAAAGCGATGTACAGTTGAGAGCAAAGTAAAGTTCCGGCGAACGAAAATCGACATTCCGCGTCTCGTCGAGCGGCTCCCTTGCTAGCGGGAATGAACATTGCAACTGAATGCCCTCTACGACGGATGTATCTCAACCGAGCCGAGAAGATTCGCAGCCGTGGCCCGGCGTATTATAAGAGCATCATCTCGTCTTTCAACTTGACATTTGATTTACATGACTAAATCGAAAACAAGTACGGATCATAGGTTGCCCGTTTACTCTGAACGTAATCTACATCTTGTGAGTACTAGGAAGAAACAGTATGGCTAATGATACATAAAGGGAAAAAGGCATTCTTTAGATAGCTATATGCAGTAGTGGGTGGCCAGAGACCTGTAGACTAAACCAGGGACAGTTTTCACAGACTGATTGAAGAGCAAGTCCACGAGCTGGTGGTCGAAGATGAGTTCATCGAACCGCGTTACTTAGCAAGCTGGTTGTCGAAGGCGAGCTCTGCTCACTTAGCCAAGAATCCTGAATTGAAACCGGGGAAGAGTCCTTCAACTCCTCCACTGAGCCCAGAGAATCGGCCGCCCTCGACGTCACAGCCAGACGTTGACTCGTGGGCCCTCTCTTCATCGACATGCCACCAAAGGACCTCTCGCTCCCGTTAAACGGTGAGGAACAAGAGGATGCC
This sequence comes from Eucalyptus pauciflora, assembly GCA_007663325.1. Taxonomy (NCBI): domain Eukaryota; kingdom Viridiplantae; phylum Streptophyta; class Magnoliopsida; order Myrtales; family Myrtaceae; genus Eucalyptus; species Eucalyptus pauciflora. Next base: position 660,908 of record VMYD01000012.1, read on the forward strand.
ACCGAGGACGCTGCGAATAAGTGCTCTTCTAGCGGCGCCCACCCACTGAGCCTTATCTGCTCGAGTTCCTCGGCAACTTCTGTCATGGAAGGCCTCATGTCCTTGTGAAATGCGAGGCATCGAAAAGCCAGCTCAGCCACCTTATGAATGGAGGAGAGTGTCCATGCATCCCGTTGTGGGTCGAGGAACGGGTCAATGATGTCATCCACGCAACCTCTGCCTATCCTATCAACAGCCAGTGCAGCCAAGTTCACCTCGCTGTGGGGTCGGGAGAAGTCCACCACTTTTAGTGCGGTTAAGATTTCCACAAGGACCACCCCGAAACTGTAGACGTCACTCTTGTCGGACAGATGGAAATTTTGATGATATTGAGGATCGAGGTACCCCGGAGTCCCTTGTGGGGCAGTAGAGATGTGGGAATCCCCAGTCTCCGTCATTCCTAGCCTGGAAAGGCCAAAATCTGCTACTTTGGATCTATATTGGTAATCCAAGAGTATGTTGCTAGACTTGATGTCTCTATGATAGATGGGTGGGTTCACAGCTGAATGGAGATAGGCAATGGCACGAGCAGTTTCAGCCGCGATGGTGAGCCTTATCGTCCAAGGAAGTCCTTTCCCTCTCTCTCTTTGTAAATGCTGCGACAATGTTCCATTTGGCATGTACTCATAAACAAGGATCTGTTCGCCCTGCTCAATGCAGCAACCCAAGAGACGGACAAGATTGGGATGACTCACGGACGATAGGAGCTTGATTTCATTCATGACTTGGTCAATGCTATCTGTATCCCTATGCCGGATCTTCTTAATAGCGACCCACTCGTCATTGTGGTGGAGCTTTCCAGCATAGACTGTGCCGTAGGCCCCAGTACCCAGCCTCTGTCCCTCAGAGAATCCATTGGTGGATCTTTCGATGTCTTTGTACGGGTATAAGGGAAGACTGGAGTTTCCGGCTGCGTCGCAGAGAAGGCGCTTCGCACTTTTCTGGTTGCGCTGAGTAGTGGACCGGCGATGGGCAAAGAAACAGATAACGGCAAGAGTAGCCATTAAGGAAGCTCCAGCAGTAAGCCCTAAAACACCAAATGAATGTGGACAACATCAGTACACTTATCTTTACTCACCAAAGAACTGTCACCACACCTATCCTCCCAACAACACAGAAAAACCACAGAGAGAGAGATGATCCTGTGTGGCAAACAGATGAAATATAGGCTTATTTTTCATCTATCTAGTTTCTTTCCTTCCTTGCTCTGCCCCAGACATTCCTTCGATTAATTGATAACATAGACTCTTTGTTCATTTGTCTCTATCAACCAATGTCTGAAGTGACATAATAGAAGCACTAGTACAGTCTAACCATAAGGGGGTGAAGACTACTCACCTCCAATGAGTATGCCAATTCTTCTACTTCTTCCACAGCGCCTGAAGAAGTAGTTTGAAGTGCCACAACTTGAAGCTACAGATAACAAAGGAATGAAACTGAGCATTCTAATTTCATAATGCAGAATGACAATGTTAATCATTCCAGAAATCAATTTCACTTTGGAAGAAAGAGTACAAGTTAGACAATATTTTTCACACAAAATTAGTATAAAAAAACATGTATACGTCTAGAAGAAGCTTGCAACTGAAGCCAATATTGAATTGAGCCAAATGTAGAGTTTCCTTGGTTTCTTATTTTAAGAAAAGGATTCGCCAGAAATGACCAGTCCACTGACCTAGTGATATAATATGCCAAGTCATGCTAACTGCTTCATCATGTTTGATGAAAATGAAAATCTCTTTTAACTTAGGCCGAAAGGAATAAAATGTGACTACTCTGATTACTCTGAAACCACTCAAGGTCTAACTGTTTATTTTGTCATCAAAATTTTTAATTCTGTGCCAATCTCCTTATCACTCTCTCTCCCTTCCCTTTTTACTCTAATGAGCTAATGCTCCTCTGGTTTCCTCAGTCAGGAAGCCACACTGTTTGTTATGGCAAATATAGGTAATTGCAGCCAATGCCGCCCAATCCTTAATATGCCTTATATATATATGTCATGGACTGTTTTCTGACATATCATAGGAAAAAGGGTCATTTGGCGTCTATAAATGTATAGCAGAGTGTTGGTCCATCGATCAGCTCAAATTGTAGATCTTCTTGTCTGGTCTTGTGACCTCCTGCACCCCATGTATTTGAGGGAAAAAAAAGAAGTATCTTTTTTCCAGTAGGCAGTACCACGTTCACATCCTTGAATTATGCCCCCATGATCTAGCAGTCATCTTTTATCCCACAGTTCTTAGTTAATGCAGATGCAAAGTCAATGCTGATCATATCGATCATGTAAAGAACCCAAAAATCACATAATGGAAAAGTTGATCAAATACAAAGACAGGTCAGAGCTACAAGATTTAGAATCTTTTCCCTAATAAAGCCCATGTTCCAGTCAAAAGTGAAACTTCAGAGATTCAGAGGCTGCTTTCAAATTAAAGAAGAGAACAATCATCCTAACAAGAAAACTCAAAAAAGTAGAAAAGAAAAAGATCATCTAGATTAATTGACAATTCTCGTTCTTTATTATTTACCAATCTTGCCCTTTTATTGACCAAAGAAAGGACATCCCTGTATCCTATTGGATGACAGTTGAATCTTTCTTTTCCTGCCTTCCCATTTGTCCTCAATAAAAGAAACTTAGACCCCAAGCGGAAAACAAGAGATTAAACAAAGAAAAGGCCGTCTGATAAACAAGATGGGAGATTTCACGTGGTCAGCCAACTTTTGGGTCTTTCACACTTAAAAGACATGAATTAACTTAGCAGTTAAGACTTGACGATTTACAATGCATCTGAATAGGTCCCTCAATTCGAACTTTTTTTGCCCCGTGCAATCTATCAGCATATCATGTAATAATTTCAATCTCTTTTGGAGTTTTTTTTTTTTTTTTGGCCGAAATCTCTTTTGGAGTTTGAAGAGAAGAAAATAACAAGAAACATAACAATTAGCATTACCCCAGTCCCAGATGACCCTACTTTGCAAGTATTCTGTAATAGTAAAAAGGGTGTATTATCTACAATGGCTATGTATGTACGCATGCTCCAATGAGTTGTTGACTCACCTCTCCGGCAACCTTCACCATGGACGAAGCCATCACCTTCAAAACCATGATCACACTCACATCTGAACCCTTTACGACCATCAACAAGAGAAACAGGCACGCAAGTCGCATTTTTTGTGCAATTACATGACCCATTGAGCCACCATCCCAACTCCAGAGCTTGAAACTCGAAGGAGTTCTTCTCCGGGTCAACAGCAGCAATGGAGGAGAACAAGAACTCACAACCCGTCTGATTCAAACTTTCATACTCAATCAAATCAATCCCCTCCTTACTCTCTTTCGAGTAACAGGTTATGTTTTCTCTTCGGCAGGTCTCTTTCTGGAATCGTTTTTTCACAAAACTTGTCGGCACGACGCATCCACTCAATTGGGCTTCTTCACAGTTCTGTAATAGAAATCCATTTGTCCAAGTAGGTGCATAATTTTTGCCAAAAAGAGACTGAATTGATGCGACTGAGCGGTTGCATTTCGCTGGGAGGTCGACGAGTATGCTATATGTGGTCAAGTTCAGGACTCGAAAGCGCCCGACTCTGATCTCGGAGTTGTCAGCGCAGACGAGTTTAATTTCGCAATCGCTGGAGAATCCAAATGGGTAATTCACACGCTTGATAGATGTTCCAGTTCCACACGATCGGTTGCAATTCACGGGATTACGAGCTTCTGCTAGAGAGATGATCGAGACTGCGGTGATTATTGCAAGAATTGCTTGTTGGAAAGCCATGCTCGACTGGAAATGGACTGAGCTTAACTGGGTTGATGGTATCTTGAGTAATCATCAGCTTTCTGCAACCAAAGATAAAAGAACAAAAAGGTGGGAACTGTTTGATCACGAAAGAGTGATGAGAAAATTCAAGGAATCTTCTACGGAAGACGTAGCAAAAGCCGTTGAATCATGGCTGCAATTTGTTCAGAAATTAAAAGCTCAATCTTCTGTACCGTTGGGAGACCATCTATCTCCATAAATGCTCGTAGAACAGAGAGAGAGAGAGAGAGAGAGAGTCTATTTTTATCCTTTAATTCGATCAGGACGCAATGAATGATTTCCCATCTTTGAGGGAAATAGAACCAGTCAACTTGAGCTTGTTCAAAACAAAAGAGAAAAGGAAAAAGAGAACGATTTTGTGAACATACCTCTAAAGCTTCTTACTTCAGATTGGAAAGGCTCAAGACTGGAGCTTTGTAGCTGGCTGCTCCCCGCGGTTCAAATCTGAAAAATCTGAAATTTGAATTCTTGAAATCTCCCGTCTCAGCTTGGTCTCCCTTTCTCATGCTCGATCAAAAAGCTCAAAAACCCGAAAGGAAAGCAAGAAAAGAAAAGGCCTTCACTACAGGATTCTCTCTCTCTCTCTCTCGTCTTTCCAAAGACACACACCCACGAGAGCCTGGAGCAGCCCAACGTTAAAAAAACCACCTTTTCTAGAAGAAGAAGGACAGACGTCCGAGACGGACATCATCGTCCATGTGAGCGACAGGGTTCGGTCATCGACGAGCGAGTGGAGCAGGGGCATTACGTGAATGTGAAGGTGGGTGTTGAAAGCAACGGGCGAGCGCTGGGAGAAATTATAAATGGGTTGACCGGGGGAGAGGGAGGAGAAAAAAGCAAAAGGTGGAGGTGGTGTGTGGACAGCAGCCTCGCCACCTATCTTTTGATCCTCAATGATTCGACCGAGGTGGGGAGGTTGAAGAAACACCGCGTACACATCTTCTTCTTCCATTGTTTTTGTTTGGGTGTGGAGCATTAAATTCCCTTTTTGCTGGCATTGGATCTGGGATCATATAATGGGAAGGAATATGACAAGCCACATTTAACATGGCTGTCTTATTCAAATCTCATTCGAAAATTGATGTGATGGACAAAATCGATAGGTGAAAATCTTCTTTTCTAAGTAGGAACTCTTTTTTTTAAGCTAAAGATTAGGGGGAAAAGAGATACCCAACTCTAGCCGTTTCCTTGGGACATCGAGATAATGATCCCACGCCCTTTATGGAATGTTCGGTTTGAGTTATTGATACTCCGCACCATTCATGACCAAAAAGTCTAAGTTGACAAATCTATCATTGTAACCCTATTAAGATATTAGTTGCTAAAAAGTCTCCTTATGTGAAGTATGTCATAGCTAGCCAATGCAACATGAGGTGTTTAGAAGTTCTTTTACAACTTGAATCAAACTCGAGAGCTCGTGAAAAATGGGGGTATTGAAAATAAGAACTTAGGTTGTATTTTTTGTGGGAGTCAGTATGGGTCCCACGGTCTTGATATGTAATTGCAGGCGTAGCAAAATTACTTTAGAAACATCAAGTTTGAATATTGGGGAAATGCAAAAAAGTAAGGGTGCGCAACCAAATCGGTTCTACTCAGAAATCAGATCGAACCACCTAAAAAATAGGTCTAGGAACTGGTTCCCGTTGGAACCAGTCCGGGAATAGGTTCCTAGTAAATACCCACTCGGGAACCAAACTGGATTATCTTATTTTACAATCGGTTTCGAAACTGATTTTTTTTAGCTAAAAAACCAAAATCATAATTTCTTTTTCCCCTAAATTCTAACCTCAGCACTCATTCGTCCTTTCTCGAATCTCCTCGTCAATCTTTCCTCTTCCCATAATTTTTTTTGGATGAATAGGAAATGGAGTTTTATAATTTATATTTTATATTATGTGTTTGAACTTTTTATTGTTTATAATTGTATATGACTACGTGTTCATCTTATGAATTATTGTTTTTGGCGGATAGGGATTGTTGTTCATCTTTTACTTCGAGTCGTTTTATTACTCATGATCTCATATGATTTTGCTTTAAAAAATGAACCAAAAAAAGGAAAAAAAAATGGGTTCTTAGGTAGACCCCGAAATCAGATCAGAAAAACAGGGTAAGTTCTAGAATCGGCTCCATATAAACAGGATAGGTTTCAAGGTCCAAAAATTGAGAATTGGTTATAATAGGATAGGTTTTAGGCTGGAACCTACCTACTTTAAAATAATTAATTTCAATTCTTCTTAGTAGGGGTGATTAGTGAGTTTCCAACCATGATATTGGTGAGTTTCAAATATTATTGGTAAAAAGGAAATATTGATTAGATTCTTCCCAAATTACAAACTTCCATTATAACTCATCAACTTCTATTTTTGTAACTTAGGGCATGTTTGTTTTTACTTCTTTTTTCTATTTTCAAACAAATTTTGTTTTTTTTTTTTGTTCCAGGGAACAAAAAAAGAACAGAAACGCGTTTGTTTGCGTTTTTGTTCCAAATATATTTTTTTGTTCCCGAGAACACTTTTGGAATGCAAAGTCGTTAAAACCAAAAAACTTTGCCATTTGCTTCTGAACAAAATTAGAAACACATTTTCTCTCCTCTCTTTTTTCTCTTTTTCTTTGCCTGGCCAATCGGCTCGGCCATGGTCGGCGACGCCAGCGGCCTGGCCGACCTCGCCGGGATGTCGCCGCCGGCGCAGGTTCGCTCGCCTTTCAGGCGAGGTCGGGCTCGCCACGCAAGGTCGAGCGAGGTCGCTCGCCGCATTCTGGCTGAAGCTCGAAGTCACCATTCCATGTAGGTTCTCACTGGCCGCCATCGCCAGCTTAATAACCGCCCCGAGGGTCTGGCGAGGCCGCAGCCTCACTGCGGAGCTGGGCGAGGCCGGCCGCCCTCGCCGGCACTCCGCCAAAAGAAAATAAAATAAAATAAAAATAAAAATATTAAAAAATTAAAAGAAATAAAAAAAAAGAATACAAATTTACCAAACGTGTTTCTGTTCATTTTTTATTCCTGGAACAAGTTTACCAAACGCGTTTTTTTGTTCAAAAATTGTTTCCCGGAACAGAAACACTTTTTTCTATTTCTGTTCCCTGGAACAATTTTTAAACAGAAGTGTTACCAAACGCACCCTTACTGACCTTTTAAAGCTTATAGCCATTATATGAGATTACAACCTTAAAACTACATTTGGTAGTCATGATAAAATTCAAGATAGAATAAAATTTATCATATTTTGCGTTTGGTGCATTTTCAAAATAGGATAAAGTCGAATATAAATGAGATATAGACCGGATAAAATTATCTAATGGGGGAAGTTGGATAAATATGGATAAGATTTCTAATATCCACAATATAAACCTTTTTCTTCAAATAAAAAATTTCTTAAATTATCAAATTAAAGTTATATTTCAATATAAATAATATTTGAATTCTAATATAAGAAATTCAAAATAACAAAAAAAATTATTTTTTTAATTTAATCTTATTTTTGTTTATATTCGAATTTAATTCTATCTTATTAGTACAATTTTATGTTTAATAAAATTTTATTAGAGAATGATGGAAGGGGAAGAAAGAAAAATAAAATATAAAATAAAATAAAAATAAAGTAGACAAGAGTGTTGCGAGAGATTTTTACCATTTTTGTTTGTAAAATTTGTGATTCATATAGACATTTATACCAAATAATATATATAATATGATGTGAATATATCCGACTGTATTATGGCAATTATCAAACAGTGGATATGATATAGTAAAATCCCCTAGATTTCATTTTCTATTCCATCTAATCCTATCCTTATTAGAAATCCGGAAGACCAAACGTAGACTAAGTGGAGTCATCTTTTATACGTTACTAATAATGTGAGGTCACTTATATTTAGTTTTTTTTTGTTTTTTGGTCAAAAGAATATTGTATTCATTATTTAAAAGGATGCATCAATACATAATCTTCATGACAAAACAAATCAAAACAAAGCATGAATATTGAAAAACAAAGCCAAATCCATAACACAAGGAAGATAGATGGAACATTTGTAAATTTAAGCACAAACTTGTTTCACATGAACAAATCTGTCAAACAAAATCAGCGATCGATCATTAGATGAGCACGTGTCAGAAATTCCTTATTCAAATTACATGTTTTTCGTTTCAAATTACCTTGGCAACAACTTATCAACCTTCATTTATGTAACTTGCCAATTTTCTTATGAAATTACCCACCTTGATTTGAGTGATCTACCAACTTTTGTACGATCAAATTATCAAATAATTTTAGAATACCAATTTTTTATTTGATTGTCTTATCAATGATTTTTTAGCTATTTCAAAATACCGGAGAGGTGGGGGATTAAAATCCCCACCTTAGGGAGGGTTGAGGTGGAGATGATAAGTTTCATGTGTAAATTTCGACTCTCATGTCCTACAAAAAGGTAGGGGAAATGTCTTAGAGTAAGTTGAGAGTTAGAATAGCACTAATCTTTTACTTTCACATTATTAACATAAAAATATATAACTTTAAAATAGTTAGTATATTAAGCAAATAAGCTTTTCCGTCATAAATAAAAATAGTAAATGATTAAAAATTAGTAATTTGGAAATGTTAAAAAAGAAAGTTGGTGAGCTATTTAATTTAGAATTGGTGATAATTATCACTTAAATCAGTGTCGGTAATCGATCATAAGAGTTAGTAACACTAAAATAATGGATGAGAAGATACAACAATAAGTGTTGGTCTCTTGTGCAAAGTTGATAAGTAATTACAAAAAAAAATTAATTTGGAAACAATCAAATATACCTAGTTTATCGATTCAAATAAGAGTTATTTCTCACGTATCTTGGTAACTTAAGCAGATAAATGTGGGTAAGTCACGTACAGCAGGGTTGATAAATTAACATAATAGTCAGTAGCTTTTAAAAATGGAGTGAGATACATAGATAATGTCAGCAAGTTATGCAAATAAAAAATTACTAAACTATAGTAATCAAGAGTTGGCAGCCTAACACAAATTGGTAACTTTAGGGATAATTCACCTCGAGGGAAAATTATCCAAAAAGTCTTAAACCTATTGCACTTTACCAATTCAGTTATAAATATTTTAATTTTGTCAATTCAGTTATAAACATTTTCACTTATTGGTAGTTGAGTCCATTTAGTTAATTTTGGCCGAAATTTACTGACATGAATTCCGACAGTGACACGTGACACGGTCAACGCTGACATGAATAAATTTTAATAATAATTTTTTCTGATTTTTTCCTTTTATTTTTCTTTTCTCTTTGGTCTTCTTCTACCTTGTGCTAGTGGCTAGCCTTCGGCCACAATCGATGGCTGGCTCGCCTCGCCCACCATAGGGGAGTCTCGGCTGAGCGAGGGTGAGCCTCAGCAAGGGGTACCCTTGCACAAGTCAGGGTCAGCCAAGCGAGACCCGATGAGGGTAAGCCTGGGCGAGGTTGACACTTGCCTAAGTGAGGGCGAGCCTCGACAAGGGTTCCCCTTGCTAACTCTGGCAAGGCCAGCCCTCAGCGAGGCTAGGGCAGCCTTGCCCAACGTTGTCTTGGCGAAAGCGATGCCCAGCGAGGCCACCTGGCCTAGGCGAGGGTCAACCTCGCCTGGTTTAAGCAAGGCCGACCCTCAAGCGAGGCCACCCTTCGTTGGGGCTGGCCCTCCCCCAGCCAAGCCTCTCTTATGGTGGGCAAAGCCAACCCGCCCTACCATGGTCGGTGGTCGGCCACTGGCAAAAGGTAGAAGAAGACTAAAAAGAAAAGAAAGAAAAAAAAAAAGAAAGAAAAGGAAACAAATCGGAAAAAAAATAATAAAAAATTCAAAAATAGTAAAATACTACTAAAAGTTGTCCACGTCAACGCCAACAATACCACATGGCATCCCAATATCCATATTAGCAAATTCCTACCAAAAATGGCCGAATAGACTCAATTGGCGAGAAGTAAAAAACTTTAGGATTTTATTGACAAGTGAAAAGATTCAGAACTGAATTAACAAATTTAAAATGTTTATGATTGAATTGACAAATGTGCAATAGGTTCCGGACTTTCTAGAGAATTTTCTCATCACCTAGAATAGCATTGAAAATCTTATGCAAGAGGAGATAAACAAGGGATAAGATACAAAAATGTTGTTAAAGTTGGTAATCTATTACAAATTGCACTATCGATGATTTGGAAATAATGAAGCAAACGTTGTTAAGCTATATAATAAGAGTTGATAACCTAACATTTAGTGGCAACTCAAAGGAGAAAATTTAGTAAATCATTCAAATCGTAATTACTTTATGATAACGGAGCTGGTAACTTTGAAATTATAGATGACGAAAGAAAATAAATGTTAGTAAGCTACACAAAGAATAACTTGAAAGTTTCACGAGATTTGGTAATTGGGAAATTTTTTTAAAAAAATGCTGATAAGGTATTCAAGTAAGAGTTGGCAACATAAAGATAGCGTGTAAATTAATAGGAGAAATATTGATAAGTCATTCAAATTATGTTCGGTAGTTTAATGTAAGAGTTGGTAACTTTAAAATTCTGCATAGGATACACCAATATGTTGATGATTAGCTAAAGAAAAGTAGGTAAGTTTTACAAAAAAATCAAATAAACTTTAGTAAGTTATCCAAATAAGAGTCGAAATTTTAGTACTAAAAAGTTGATAATTGATACAATAGTAGGCAACTTACCAACAATTAATCGGCTAACAAGTTTTTCAGTTAAAAATGTCTCATTATTCAAAATCAACATTACTCGTTGAGTTCTACCTCTACAGTAAATTTACTTGGTCTTTTGGAAGAAAAACAGTAAAATGGTTTAAGTTGAATACAACAGTTGCATTTTTGTTCCCAGCCGATCAACTTGTTTTGCTTATGAACAAGAAAAAGAAAACTTTATTTTGCTTTTCTCGAGTATTTTTCTCCAACGTTTGGCTTGGTGAATTGAAATTGAAAACGTGGTTTTGACCAAATAGCTTCTTATCTTATTTGTGTTAAAATCATTGACTTATACTTAATCAGTTATATAATGAATTGGGTGTGTGAAATCAGGTACTATCAGATCATATTTCCAGTAATTTGTAGGTTGTTAACTTAACTTTGATTATCACTATGGTAGTAAAATAAAAGGAGGAAAATTGATTAAACCTTATAACTGATATATTCATCTTTTAATTTTGGTAGTTGAACTAGTAATTTCTGAAAACGAAACATCTTGCAATATTCTTCCCTATTTGTTATGGATTAATCGAAATTTAGATTCTATAAAGTATTTTTTTTCATTCAAATTTTTTTTGAGATCTGAATATCCTATTTTACCTTTTATGACCATTGTATTTGCCTTTTAATCTTTTTTGATCCATGTATCACATTGACACGAAGTCGTCTGAAGTTCCAAAGCAAGTGGGCAGGTTCAAAATTTTGCAAAATAATGTTGAGAACAATGCCATGCAAAAGACTTTTCAAATGGTCACATATCTGAATAGCATCGATAGAAAATGAATTGTTCATGCAAGCAGCCTTTGTCCATTGACGTTCCTCGGATTCATTCAAAGAAACCAAAAAAAATAAAAATAATAATAATAATATCTTCCCATGTAAAGTGCAAGAAGAAAATAAAATAAAATAAAATTTTAATGAGGTTTTGTAAACACGTCATTTTCAAAAGTCTTAAGAATATTAAAAAAATGGTTAATACCCTGAAAAATCCCAAACTGGTACACTTGTGAGGCTGTGACAAATTTACCCCAAACTATTTTTTTCACCATAAAAAACCCCAAACTGGTACATCTGTGACAAATTTACTCCGATTGATCATAAAAAAAACCTTAAATTGGTACATTTATGACAAATTTACCTAAAACTAATTTATTCGACCGCAAAAAACCTCAAACTGGTAAATTTGTAACACATATACACTCTGCTAAATTGGATTAATACCACAAAAAAATCTAAACTGTGACAAACGGAAAATTGGTATACCAGTCAACTGTCACGTGTCATTTAACTTAATAATTTGGCAGTAAAATTTAACGGAAACTAACAGAGGGTAAATTTGTCACAAGTATATCAGTTTGGGGGTAAATATGTCAAAAATATACAAGTTTGGGGTTTTTGGTGGTCAAAAAAATAGTTTGGGGTAAATTTGTCACATGTGTACCAGTTTGGGATTTTTGAGGGTATTAACCCTAAAAGAAATGACTGAGCAAATATGTGGTTAATTAAACCGACGCTCATCACCAAGAATTAGATACAATGATGTATGAATACACCTCTGTAGATCAAAGATAAGCTCATACATTTGACTTCATTTTGCCGCATGGTGAAAAGAAGGCGTTGGCTCGAATACGAATATCAAACATTGTTAGGGCACGCAAAAGAAGTTCAAAATCTTTCTTTCTTCTAGAAGAGATGTGAAACGAAGCCTCTTAGAGGTATCTAGGTAGGGGCGAAATTGAAGCCGAAGACGGCGAAAGAAAACTGTACAGGCATGTGGAAAGGCCAAACACGAAACTGATCCAGAAGAATTATTCTTACAAAATGAAAGGAAAAAAAGGGATAAGAAGCTAGAAACAAAATTGACTAAGAAGGTCGACTAGATCCAGCAGCATTCTTTGACAAAGCAGAATAATTTATGTTGACAAGGAGTGCAAGGAAAAATGAACAACATGGTCAAGCTTTTTGGTAATGATATGGCCAACAGACATGCAAGATCGGTGCCATCCCTGTCAATTAATATAATTACAGACATTATTATTACTGTTACTATAATTATTGTTATTATTATTGTCGTCGTCTCATGGCTGTTGTTAGGAAAAAAACAGATATTTTTGTTGAAAATTGCAGCAGTTTTTGACTTGTCGGTCCATGAGAAATACGAGAGTCAATTTCAATTTCAATCAGCATTACGTACATGACACCAGCTTTTGGACAAGATCCGAGCTCGGTGACCAAACTTAGAATTTTTTTTGTATTGTTAGGCAGACACGCCGGTAATCACTGATAATCCGCGTGACATTTCCCTTCTCTTTATTGTTATTAGGATAAAAGTGGCATAATCCTCTTCTTAAATGGGGATCGACAACGACTTCGATTTCTTTCGTATCTTATACTCCTTGAAATTCGCCATTTACTAAATGCAATAGCCAATTAATACGGAAGATCTTCCAAAACATATGAATGCTCGATCCCGTGGCGATTCATGGAATTTCCGAAATTTCAAGGAAATCAATGAGCAACGTTCGTCGAAATGGCCTGCGCTTTCATACTTGACTCGGTCCATTGCAAGTCCCGAGTCAACCACGAAAGTGCAGTCCAAATTCCGTGGAACTGTATCTCCTTGAAGAGGGGAAGATCTTGAAAAATAAAGTAGGAGCAAGGAGCAATTCATGGGGTTCATCGTTCGCATTCCCTTTCCATTTTCAAAATTTAGGCCCACCAAAGATCTATTCTTTTCAAAGTTCCTCGAAGACCACGCAATCGGAACTAAGCATGGCCACTTTTTTTCTCTAAAATCGATTCCATCAACCTCCTCCTTTGATTGATTGCCCTCCCATTACGCGTCCGTTGACGAATTCGTACCTTTTTCAAGACCAAAGACGTGGGTGGGTTCTTGAGTAAAACGTTATCTCGTCCGAAAAATCATAAATCTATCTTGCCGTACCGATTTTAACCCTAAAAACTTTTTGATTTTGTTAACCGAGTGTCGAACGTTTCAACAGTTTGGGTGGAGACTTCGACCCTCGAATTGCATCCGACCCGTGGTCTGGGTTCTGCCTTAGTCTCGTTCCTTGACCACGTCTTAGTGTCGTGTGTTTTCCTTTGCGATGTCTCGGCCATAAAGCTCGGTCTCTTGGCGTTCATGTGGTGTCTGTCCGTGATTAGGTTTGTGGCCTATTTATGGATAGTCCGTGACTGCACAACGACTGATAAGATGATTGGAATTTGGAACCCTTGTTTCTCCTATTGGAATAATGTCATGGGTTATCGCCGAACTTTGACAGAATATTGAATGTGACCCCTAAATTATTTGTTATTCGATTTAATATCTTAAACTTTTTTAATTTGAATTCAATGTGATCCTTTCCTTAATTTTTTGTTTGTTAGATAAACATTTCATTCATTTCCACATATATATATATATACATTGGAGAGAACACGGTCCAATAATAAAATGAGACAAATCCTAGATAAATCCAAAACAAAACAAATTCCAGATAAGAAAATGGATGATTGAAATAAGGTTAGGGGTCACATGCAACAACAACAAAAAAGAAGAAGAATAAATTTGCGACTATTCAATTTTAGTAATAAGCACACACCAAAAACTCCATCTATTGTTATGGATTTGCTTTTTGGCGGTGCACTCCTAAATTTAGCATTCCCAACACCATTACCATTTAAAATAACAAGGTTGAACGTGTATAAAACTTGAGGGAAGCGAAACCCTAAATCATACACATTAAAACCCCAATCTTTGCTAGATCGGGATAGAAATCTTCCCAAAATGAGGGAAACTTCTAAATCTAGACTTGATTAGAAAAGAAAAAACTCCTCAAAACTAGAGGAAAGTAAGAAATAGAGAACGGAAAATCAAATAAAAAAAAAAAAAAGATCTAGCTCAAGCCCTCATTTCTATAGAGGTTAAAGAAGAAAGTTGTGTGAAGATGAGAGGGAAAAAAGAAACCCCTAGATAGGAGGGGATCCTTTCCTTAAGTCGACTCGCAGTTGACTAATAGAAATTGTCAATGTCCAATCGGATAGGCTAGATGCTTTCACATCCTCCTTGAAGGAGCCCTCTATCTATCTATCTATCTAATACCTAGATTTGAGGTGCCATTGCTTGACCAGGGTTGGGCGGCTTCAGATTTGCAGTGTCGTGTTCACAACCTTGCCTGCCGCGTGGAGAAGTAACAGAGAAAATGTAAACATTTAGTTATAATTCTATCAACATGTTTATGATGGTACATGTGATTTCCGTAAGAAGAGAGGCATTAAGGAAATTGCCTTTGGTTTCTCTCATTACTTAGCCTTTAAAACCACACGCATTTTGCATTTTTCGAAGCACCCCAACCACAAGTTGCTCCAAAAAATGAAGAAGACTAGACCTGATCACGAGACTAATCGGGTGGAGTGCCAAGCCTATAAATAAGGCCTCGGCTGGCTTGCTCCCCATAAAAACAAAAGCACGACGTTTTCTTCATAAACATAAAATGATAGGAGTTGGGCGGGCCTGACAGGCCCTAAGCGGGAGGGCCCGAGCCCAAACAGGAAAATGCTTGTTCAAGCCCCTACCAGCCTAGCGGGCCTGAACGGGCCTAGCGGGCCTGAACGGGCCTAGCGGGCCTGAACGGGCCTAGCGGGCCGAGAGGCCTCGATCGGCTCGGCCGACGGCGTCGTTTCCGCGCGTTTCCCCTCCGCGCTCGCCCCTCTTGAAGTTCTGAGGTGAAGCCACGAAGGAAAACCCTAAACCCTAGAATCCATGCCCGCCGGTGCCTCTTTGAGAATCCGTCGGAATCATCACCGTCTCGTTCATCTCCGAGCATCGCACTCCTCGTGATTCTCAGGTACTCGATGCAATCTTCTTCTTATTAATTGCCGATTAATTAGTAAAAAACAAAGGTAATTGGAGTAGCCTTTCAGCCTGAATTGCGATTGCTGTAGTTTGTCAATCGTCGAGCTTGGTGTCCTGATGCGTGTTGCTCGTCATTGTTCGATCATGGGGTGGTCTTGTCCATGTAAAGTTCGAATCTTTTTTTCTTTTTTTAATTTATTTTATTTATGGTGACGAGTTCGATTGAATCCATTCTTGTAGAATCGTGACGACAAGGAGGCATTTGTCTGGGAGAAATTCTTGTTTTTATTTAAAGGGAGACAAGAGGAAGCTTGTTTTTTCCATTTCTTTTCGCGGGGTTTATGTCGGAGATGGAAGAGAATGACTCCGATGCTCCGGAGGAGCTCACGGTTGAACAGGTTTGAACTTCTTTACGGTGACCATTTCTTTGGGTCGATTTGGGGCTGAATTGATTTGCGAATAGCAATGTGACGTTGTTTCATTCTTCTATTTCCAGGGCTTTCATCAGGATGAGGAGATAAGGAAGATCCAGAAAGACAATAAGGCCAGGTACATGCGGCGCAGAATTTCTAGCACGAGGATTAAAGATACCGTATATTGGCTTTTTCTATTTTGAAGATATGAATGGGGTTTCTATGTCTTGAAATGCCTCCATTTACATTAGTGATCACATTAGATACAAACTGCGCAATGGTTCTATGCTTAGAGGAAATGGTGACTTGAAATGCTTGTATGTGTCTTAAACTGGTTTCCTCTTGGAAAAGTCATCTACGCGTTGTAGTTACTTTAAAGAGGATTGGCGATTCGAGTAAATGTGCCTATATACTAGGTTTCGTTTCTATTCTTCTCTGGATGGTTTTGACTCACCGCATCGTCTATGATGGACTTTTTCCACGTAGAGTTACTCGTGAAGGAAAAGAACGGCGAAGACTATGGGCTCAGAAGAAAACACCTCGACCTTCTAAAAAGCCCAAGGATGGCCAAGAAATTGCAGAAAATGGAATTGAGGAGGATGGCAATGAGTCTCCAGAAAGGAGAGGAATGCTTCCGAATGAGATCGTCAACCTGCTTGCTGCTCGTGAGAAGTATGATATCTTTATGTTCCTTAAATTTTAACTGTAAGTTCTCTATCTTTGGATGTTGTGTATGACCTATTAGAATATCATTCATCTACAGGCAAGTTTTCTTGTCGGACTCGGAGGATGAAAGGGCCAAAACCAAGCCTATTTCACGAAAGAAGAAAGTTAAAGGATCAGGGTAAAACCTTCATCTATCAGGCAAACTTTCTTTCTGCATTGCACTGCCTCTCAAGTTGCTGTATAAAATTTGTTGAATTCTGTTACACAGGTCAGGACCTATTATTTTAAAGGAGATACCTCCTCCTCAGTGCTTACAGAGCTCCCTGGAGTTCTTGAAGAAAAGGAAGATGCAGGTTTCGAGGTCATCCTCTGTTTTGAACAACCCAAACCAAGCCTTACGGTATCTTTCTAATTCTGGTGTGTTAAGCAAGAAATGAACATGCTCTCCAATTTTGTTTTTTCGTATTTTTTGGTTGGAATAGAACTAGGGAGAACTCATGTGATGATAGGTTATTGGGAGTTATCCTCAGTGTTGAGGCCATAGCAGAGATATTTTCATTGGACGTGCTGTGTCATAGTTGTTCCTTGACCATCCCTGTTCCCCTCTTTTCAAATTCTTAAATGTTGAAGTTGTTTAATAACCATATCAAGCCAGAATACCTGCCTTTTCAGCATTCGATAGTATCCGGCTGTTTGTTATGTACTCGACACTATATTCAAATGAATGATTAGAATAGCAGTTGATGTGGATGTGTAACAAAGGGGATTGCTAATGTTCAGGTGGGTTTGGTTTGCGATAGAACAGTGAACTATAGCAATTCGAAGTGATATGAGTAAAGTTAAGCATGGTGGTCATTGTGATGGCATTGGATGGTAAGGAAGTAGGCAGAGTTGGCCATTGACATCGGGCACAAATATAGTTCTAAACCATTCGACATTCAATGGACGGCAGCCTCAAGAGAGAGAGAGAGAGAGAGAGAGAGACAGATTTGATCATCGCATATAATTTGGACAATGGGACGGCCTGAGGCAAGCTATTACAATTTTTTGGAATCTACATATGCCTTAATCATCTGCAAAGAAAATGTCGGCTGAGCATGCGTCCATCACACACAACTCAGCACTTCATTTGGCATCATCTTTGTCGAGGAAACTCAATAAAAAGCCGCTCACAATCCTACGAACTATGGGATTTGGAATACACCGGCAAAGCCGACCGTCAACATAGGCTAAAATTCCCGACACCACAAAATTGCCTATGCCCCATCTCCAAGTGAACTGCACCTTCGGCTTCGGCTTCTCCTCGGCGTCTTTGGCGGGAAGATTGTCTTCTTGATCACGTAGTTTCAACGTTTTCAGCTTGATGTTGGCTGTATGTCTCCTGGCTTGGTTTTTCAGCATGCGGATTGCAAAGCTCACGAAGAGGTGCTCACACAATGTCACCACCGTTGGTCCAATTTTCCATTGCTGCAGATAAATAACAAAGTGATCACCAAGGTCTAAGCAATGAGTCGACTTTATTTCATCTATATTCGACAGATATAACTACAATATGGAACCTCCAGCAATTTAAGCAAGCCAACTCGTTGCGCGGTCATTTGGGCCGTCTTTTGCACCGACTGAGCAATTGCTTCTCAAATTAGCAGAAGAACACACATTTGGCCCACAACGTAGTCGAGCGATTCTATGGACTTGGAGCCATGCTAAAGGTGGACCCTATTTTTGTGGAACCATGCCAAAGGAGGAGACTAAACGCTCAAAATGTACTGGCAACTAGTTTTCCTAAGTTGCAGATGTCATAGTGCCATGTAAATTGGGCAGGCATTGCAAAGCGAATGTTCTTGCAATTCGGGTTGGGCGATTGGCTAATTCTTTGGAAATTAAGTTCTCTGAAGCTTTTTTTCTGGAGATGTCTAGATGCAGAACTCTCAAAAAGATTATATAGAAATCAATGCATGCCAAAACTTACACTTTGTCCTCGGAGATGGCGTAAAGGACGCGAAGTAGTGGAAGGATCTCCTTTTAACAGCGCCTTGCTTACAAGGAACCCTCTCACTCGGTCCATGATCTCCTCTACAAGTGAGCTGCTAGGAGGCAGGTTCTTTAGGACAACCTGTAATTATGGACAAATACATAAACATGAATGCCAACTCAAAGCATCTAGAACCAATAGTCGCATATATCTACTATCAAACACTGAGGAAATAGTCTCTGGGAGTGCTATCCTCAAGATAAAGCAGCCGTATATATAGGCATCCTGTGCTTTAAGTGGGAAAACCACTTTAGCCAACAAACTTTTGGTTGCCACTCGTCTGACATAGCAATTGGTCCAAATATAATGTAAGAGGGAAAAATGATTTCTACTTCCTATTTTAATGAAGGTGCGCCATGCAAATAAACCTTTTGAGACGCTGAAAGCTTCTGTACAAAGGCATTTTGGGTTTACATTAGTCTTTCATGTATGGAATAGTCAAAGTTCAATAAAATAGGCAAATAATGTGCATGAATGAGCTTGTCTGAGAACAAGATATACTTGGCATAACTGTAAGGAAAGTTCCCATTAAGGATGAAAAACAGAAATGCTTTTTGTGTTCAGCGTCCAATATACGTAACTGACAAGAAAGACGAAATTCTGGAACTTTTATTTTCCACGTACCTGATTGTCAATAACTCTCACTCTTAGATATTCTTGTCTGTAGATAGTATCCAACATAGCTTGCAGGTATCCCTCTATATATAACTGCAAAATTGACATAACCACTACCAGTCATTTTGCCATAGCAAACAGTACATAAGGAGCATTCCTACAGAATGGGAAAAGGTAGATGGAAAAGCAGTCCAGGAAGTTTCCATCTTCTCTTTTCCTACATCGATTCTGTCAACTTCTAGCTAAATTCACATTTGAGCGAAACTCTTAATGTTCATAAGAGAAATTTCCTCACTACAATAGCTCTTTCCATAACTACAGCTATAGCCGACATCTTACAGATGCAGGAAAGATAGTTTGCTTGTTAGGAAAATAGAGATGGCTCTACTAGCTGGTAGTTGGTACATCATACTAAGTCCTTCTCTTATTCGGTTTTTTTTTTTAAGGTGTTAGCTATATCTACTAGAAGAAACTTCTTACATGGATTAACACCCCTCTAATACCTGTCCTGGAATTATCTCTACTAATACACCCTCCCTGCCCCTCCCCATGAATGACCAAGATGTGTACCTCATCCACCCCGGGACTTTGATCAAGCTTTATCGTTCTATCTGGGCTGCCTTCCAATAATGCGCTACCCAAAACTGACGGCTCCATAGCCAGATTCAGTATTCCTTGGTGAAAACCCTTAATCTGAAAAGCAACAAATAGATGTCATTTCATCATAATGTCCCGACAAAGATGATTACTCATACCTCAGGAAATTTGCAGCACAGCAATAAAATAAAAGTCGGTATTATGCTTCACATTATAGTACCATTCCATCATATCCACTTGTTTCTGCTCCCCTAAGAATGGAATCTGATATTTCAGTGACCGCAGCAAATAGCACATTTGATCCTGCTGTTCTCAGCTGTAAGAAGCATCACACATTTAAAAATCCAGTGAGTATAGATAAATTACACCTTCAATTTGGAAAGAAGTGTAAATGCTTACAGTCTTTCCTAAGTCGCCAAAGTAGTGCCCTGTCCCTGAGAATCCTTTCCCACCAATGCCTTTACTTATCAATTTGAAGGTATCTGTGGAGAAGGTTTCCTAGAAATAATAAGACCATGGGGAACCTTTGGCTCCTAAAGGAGATAAATACAGCTGGCATTTGGGCACCATGTGGTCAAATCAGCTCAAGAAGTTCACCAACACGTCATTTAAAAAAGCAAATTACACAGCAACTGAAAAAGTCAGCAACATTTTCCTGAAGGAAGTAAACCATTGCGGTTCACCAAAAAGTTAGAAATATGTATACAATTGATCTACAAATGCAAATTAATCAATTCGTTGATGCTCATTATTCGCAACTACAGTCTATGAGCATTCCTGCAATTTTTGTAATGGTGCAAAATGTTTTCCAGATTAAGGGAACTGAATCAATTCGAACACTTCAGGACACAGCTTCACAAATTGAAATTCTGAGAAGAAATTATCCTCCTCACTAATCAAATTGAATGGGAAGATCGGAGGAAAACCGGCGGGCAAGCTCATCCAGAATTCGAAGTACGCACAACAATGCCATTTGCAGCATTTAATCCAAACCCCAGGTGTTTAGCAACTGATTGATGATGAGCCAGGAAAAATACCTATTGGTATATCATTCATCTGCAGGCAAGTTTTCTCGTCGGACTCGGAGGATGAAATGGCCGAAACCAAGCCTATTTCACGAAAGAAGAAAGTTAAAAGATCAGGGTAAAACCTTCATCTATCAGGGGAACTTTCTTTCTGCATTGCACTGCCTCTCAAGTTACTGTATAAAATTTGTTGAATTCCGTTATACAGGTCAGGACCTATTATTTTAAAGGAGATACCTCCCCCTCAGTGCTTACAGAGCTCCCTGGAGTTCTTGAAGAAAAGGAAGATGCAGGTTTCGAGGTCATCCTCCGTTTTGAACAACCCAAACCAAGCCTTACGGTATCTTTCTAATTCCGGTGTGTTAAGCAAGAAATGAATATTCTCTCCCATTTTGTTTTTTTGTATTTTTTGGTTGGAATAGAACGAGGGAGAACTCATGTGATGGTAGCTTATTTGGGAGTTATCCTCAGTGTTGAGGCCATAGCAGAGAGATTTTCATGGGACGTGCTGTGTCATAGTTGTTCCTTGACCATCCCTGTTCCCCTCTTTTCAGATTCTTAAATGTTGAAGTTGTTTAATAACAATATCAAGCCAGAATACCTGCCTTTTCAGCATTCGATAGTATCCGTCTGTTTGTTATGTACTCGACACTATATTCAAATGAATGATTAGAATAGCAGTTGATGTGTAACAAGGGGGATTACTAATGTTCAGGTGGGTTTGGTTTGCGATGGAACAGTAAACTATAGCAATTCGAAGTGATATGAGTAAAGTTAAGTATGGTGGTCATTGTGATGGCATTGGATGGTGAGGAAGTAGGCAGAGTTGGCCATTGTCATGGCGTAAATAGTACCGACACGTGACACGACATGCTGATACATTGTTTATAAAAAAAAAATAGAGAATTTCGATATGCTGGGACGTGTTAAATTATTTTTATGATTATTTTAATCAAATTAATTTGATTCAAATTCACAAATAATAATAATAACAATAATGATAATAATAATAAAAGCATAGAATGAATTTACATTAAAAAATTAATTTACCTTTTGTTAATATCATTTTCATTATTTCAATATGACAAATTAAACTCCATTTTAATAATCTATAAAACTTGAAGAAAAAATATAAACAATCCACATTCTAGTAGACTTGTGTCACGGGCCGAAGGAAGGCCGATCCAAGAGTTTCCCCAAGAACGACCGTGACTCGTCCGTGGTCGACTTCCTGTGCTCGCTCGGATTTCCAATGAGCCTTCTCCTCGAAGCTTTTAGAAGTCCCTAGCCTTATTTAAGTCGGTAGCCAATAGCTAGTAGTTGTCATAAGTGTCGGTGGTTAGTAGCCGCCATTAGTGTCGGTAGATGAGGCGGTGCGATCTCGTCCACCGGTTAAATTCTAGATTAATAGTTGTAATCCGAGGCCCTCGACTATAAGAAGGGGTGTCCTCCTTCATTTGTGATCATCCACTACTTCCGCAATACAAAGCTTCTATTTTTCCAAAGCTCTTATCTCTAGATTCTTTCTCTCTCTACGATCCGAGTAAGCGAGCGAGTGAGCGTTCGATCGAGCAAGGCTTGGCTTAGGTACTTTGGCGATCCAATCCGATCCTAAAGTGCCCGAGTCGCTGCGCGGTCACGATCCCAATCGATCGGCCCGTGACAAGTGGTATCAGAGCTAAAGAGAGATCCGTTTCCAACGAGGTTGAAGAGCGCCAACTGTTCGAGAGAATGTCAAGCCAAGAAGCGGCTATAGTTGGAGAGGCCGAGCAAGTCAAAGAGACCCACGGCCGATCAAAGAAGAGGGAGACCTCAATGGATGCTGCAGCTACATTCGATGAGAAGATCGGGAAGGTCCGGAGTGCTGTGCTCGAACTCATGAAAGGTCTTGACGATGTGCGAGACCGGATCATGGAGGTTGAGGGCTCGCTCCGTCAAGACTTCACGACCGGCATCAACCAAGCTACGGCTCCTTTGTTCAACAAGGACGAAGCTCTCGAAGCATCGATCGATGGTTTGAACGAGCGCGTCCAAGTGATCGAGGAGGTAAGCCCGTGTAGGGAAGAGGTCGAAGTCATGAAGGCGAAGTTCCAAGAGCTCAAGACCGAGCTCGCCCTATGCAAGCTTAGCATCACCAACGGTGCGGTGTCTACTCAAGCGGTGCCCAAAATTGAGGTGCCGAAGCCTAAAGAGTTCAAAGGCGAACGATCCGTCAAAGAGGTGGACAACTTCGTCTAGAGCATGGAGCAATACTTTGGCGCCATCAACATCCGAGACGAGCCGATCAAGGTACGAACCGCTTCGATGTTCCTTACTGATACGACAATGCTTTGGTGGCGCAATAGGTGCGATGAGATTAGACGCGGCGCCGATCACGTGGAAACATGGGAGGACTTCGTGAGAGAGTTCCGCGACTACTTTTTCCCCGAGTTCGCTCAACAAGAAGCTCGTAGCTTACTCTATCGCATCGAGCAAAGAGGTGCGATCCGAGAGTACGTGAAGGAGTTCATGGAGCTCAAACTCCAAATTCGCAACCTAAGCGAAGAGGAGGCCTTCGGAGTGTTCATGGATGGATTGAAGCCATGGACACAACTTGAGCTGAAGCGGCAGGACATGAGTAGCCTTGCGCGTGCGCTAAGCATGGCCGAGTCGCTCGTCAACCTCATTAGAACTGAACCAAGGAGTAGACCAAGGGATTGGAGGTCGGATCGACCTTGCGAAGACGAAGCGAGAAGCACTCCCCGAGGCGCGCATGATCAAGGCGGCCGGGCCAAAACATGGGGAGAAGGAACTTCTAAGCCGTCCTTCCAAATGGGTCGACCGCAGATGGACTACATGAGTAAGTTCGATAAACCTCCGCCCTCTCCTTGCTTTATTTGCAAAGGTCCGCACTGGACCCAAAAGTGCCCGAAGAGGGGTCGAATCAACGCTCTCCTAGCCATCGAAGAGGTAGAGGAGGAGCCCAAAGAAGAAAGGTGACAAATCCGACTTGGAGGCGTGAAGACGATCAACTCCGTCCAAGGTCGATCACCATCCAAAGAAGAAGCTGCGTCGAACTCGGAAATGTTCTTCGTGGAGGTCAACGTGTGCGGCCGAACACTCTTCGCCTTGGTCGACACGGGAGCATTGAACATGTTCATGTCGACCGAAGTGGCGAAGGCCTTAAAGCTTTGTGTGGAGCCAACCGAGAATACCTTCAAGTCAATCAACTCGGAGGGCGTCCATGGTGTAGGAGCGACTTCGGACGTGGGTGTCAAGATTGGCAGATGGAAGGGTAAAATGAATTTTGAGATAATCCCTCTCGATGATTATGATCTCATCCTTGGTATTCAATTCTTCGATAGTGTGAGAGCCATAATCGACATGAGGACCAAGTGCATTGTGATCTTCAACCCTAAACACCCAACGACGATCCCCATGATCAAAGGGGTGGTCAACACCAAGACCATCACCACGATCTGACGCCTCGACAAGAACTTGAAGTCCGTGAAGCGACTAAACAAGCTGGCCAAGGCGAAGCTGAAGGTAGAGTTGGATCCGACTCCAACACACACCATGCCAATCCAAGTGCTCTTCCCCGAGGTTGAGTGCGCGCCGCATGCTCCGTCCAAGCCGAAGATGGAGCCGCGTGCCAAGTCTGAGTTCATCATAGAAGGTTGCGATCCTTCGTACATGAGCGTCTGCACCAAACGAAACCAAAACAAGAGAGCCCGTGCCAAAGCCTGTGCTCGTACCAAGAAAGCTGCCAGTCAAGTTGTAGGCGACAAGGACGTCGCTCGATTGAGTGAGGGAGAATGTCACGGGCCGAAGGAAGGCTGATCCAAGAGGTTTCCCAAGAACGACCGTGACTCGTCCATGGTCGACTTCCTGTGCTCGCTCGGATTTCCAAGGAGCATTCTCCCCGAAGCTTCTAGAAGTCCCTAGCCTTATTTATGTCGGTAGCTAGTAGTTGGTAGTTGTCATAAGTGTCGGTGGTTAGTAGCCGCCATTAGTGTCGATAGATGAGGCGGTGCGATCTCGTCCACCCATTAAATTCTAGATCAATAGTTGTAATTCGAGGCCCTCGACTATAAGAATGGGCGTCCTCCTTCATTTGTGATCATCCACTACTTCTGCAATACAAAGTTTCTATTTTTCCAAAGCTCTTCTCTCTAGATTCTTTCTCTCTCTACGATCCGGGTAAGCGAGCGAGTGAGCGTTCGATCGAGCAAGGCTTGACTTAGGTGCTTCGGCGATCCAATCCGATCCTAAAGTGCCCGAGTCGCCGCGCGGTCACGATCTCAATCGATCGGCCCGTGACACTTGTGTGTCAGAGCATATCACAAGAGAAAAGAAAGAAAAAATAAACTTGAAGTGAATTATATGTCACGAAAAGTTAGAAAAGAAGAGAAAACTATATTTTTTTTCATAATTATTTATTTATTTATTATTTTTCTATATTTACATTTTGATATATTATTTATTGAATTTTTTTTAAATTAATCTTGCACATATCTAAATTACGTGTCGGACTTTCCAACTTGTACGTTGAAATTTCCAACTTATGTGTTAGAGTATCGGGAGAATTGACTAGATGTTGGATTTTCCAACACTTGTTAGCCAAGTATCAAAGAGTAGGGGTGAGCATTGGTCCAGGGTCAATCCTTGACTGACCTTGGACCGGCCCAACCCTGCCGGTCCTAGTCCGATTTTCAAGGAGATTAAGTCAGTCTTTGATCCTAGAATTTCTCAACACTATGTGGGTTTTACATTGTTCTTTAGATTTTTAATGTCTTTTACGACATCAATAATCATAATTTACGAAGGAGAAAAATGTTTTTGTGAAGAGTCCTCACAACGTCCAAAAGGGCATAAACAGCTCATTACAGCATATTCCTCTAGTACTCGTTCTCTTCTATCTTATATGTCCTTTTAGTTCTTAATTTGCCGAAATTGAAAAAAACAATTTATCCACTTGCCACTCAACACTCGCCTTGCTTGCTTTGGGTCGCTCGTGTCGCTCGCCACTTGATACTCGCTTGGCTTGTTGCTCCCTACTCAACACTCAATGCTCACTTTGTTCGATGCTTACCCCACTCGACCATCACTACTTGTCTTTCTTAGTTAGCCTCGCTTGTTATCGAACCCATTGAATCGGTCCAGTCTTTGGTTGCTCTTTCAAGGAGTTTTAAAAATGAAATAAAAAATTATTGATTGGTCCCGAGTTGACCCTGGAATTGAACTGAACTCATTGGGTCAAATCTGGTCCTCAATTGCTTTTTCAATGAGCACAAAAAATGAAATAAAAAATTATCAGTTGGTCTCGGGTTGACCCTGAAACCAGACCGAACTTATTGGGTTAGTCCGATCCTTAATCGCTTTTTCAAGGAGCACAAAAAAAAAAAAATTATCAATTAGTCCCAGGTTGACCCTAAAACTGGACCGGACCAACCCACGAATCCATTGGGTCAGTCCGGTTCGGTCCTTGATCCCAAGCTTAATAGGATCGGTCATTGGTCCCAAAAATTGAAGACCAGCACTGTTCGGATTGTAACCTAGGGTTAGGAGGTGGACTGGCTAAACCCGAACCTTGCTCACCCTTATTGAAGAATGTCGAAGAATGTCGAAGAATGTCGAAGAATGTTGAACACATTTCGAAATGTTCAACACAACACAAAGACTCCCGAAAAGTATCGATACTTTATAGGTCGTGACACTATTGCTAGTGATGGCGTTAAAATGGCGCTAGTAACAATGGTGCACACACATGTTAAAAAAATAAAAAAACAAATACAACGGTGCGCACACGATGGTGACGCTGTGGTGTTGGTTATATGTAGTGAGATAAACGCTTTGGTCATACTGATTGTCATCGGGCACAAATATAGTTCTAAACTATTCGAAATTCAATGGACGGCAGCCTCAAGAGAGAGATTTGATCGTCGCATATAATTTGGACAATGGGACGGCCTTAGGCAAGCTATTACAATTTTTTGGAATCTACATATGCCTAAATCATCTGCAAAGAAAATGTCGGCTGAGCATGCGTCCATCACACGCAGCTCAGCACTTCATTTGGTATCATCTTTGTCGAGGAAACTCAATAAAAAGCCGCTCACGATCCTACGAACTATGGGATTTGGAATACACCGGCAAAGCCGACCGTCAACATAGGCTAAAATTCCTGACACCGCAAAATTGCCTATGCCCCATCTCCAAGTGAACTGCACCTTCGGCTTCGGCTTCTCCTCGGCGTCTTTGGCGGGAAGATTGTCTTCTTGATCACGTAGTTTCAACGTTTTCAGCTTGATGTTGGCTGTATGTCTCCTGGCTTGGTTTTTCAGCACGCGGATTGCAAAGCTCACGAAGAGGTGCTCACACAATGTTATCACCGTTGGTCCAATTTTCCATTGCTGCAGATAAATAACAAAGTGATCACCAAGGTCTAAGCAATGGGTCAACTTTATTTCATCTATATTCGACAGATATAACTACAATATGGAACCACCAGCAATTTAAGCAAGCCAACTCGTTGCGCGGTCATTTGGGCTGTCTTTTGCCCCGACTGAGCAATTGCTTCTCAAATTTGCAGAAGAACACACATTTGGCCCACAAAGTAGTCGAGCGATTCTATGGACTTGGAGCCATGCTAAAGGTGGAGACTATTTTTGTGGAACCATGCCAAAGGAGGAGACTAAACGCTCAAAATGTACTGGCAACTAGTTTTCCTAAGTCGCAGATGTCATAATGCCATGTAAATTGGGCAGGCATTGCAAAGTGAATGTTCTTGCAATTCGGGTTGGGCGATTGGCTAATTCTTGGAAATTAAGTTCTCTGAAGCTTTTTTTCTGGAGATGTCTAGATGCAGAACTCTCAAAAAGATTATATAGAAATCAATGCATGCCAAAACTTACACTTTGTCCTCGGAGATGGCGAAGAGGGCGCGAAGTAGTGGAAGGATCTCCTTTTAACAGCGCCTTGCTTACAAGGAACCCTCTCACTCGGTCCATGATCTCCTCTACAAGTGAGCTGCTAGGAGGCAGGTTCTTTAGGACAACCTGTAATTATGGACACATACATAAACACGAATGCCAACTCAAAGCATCTAGAACCAATAGTCGCATATATCTACTATCAAACACTGAGGAAATAGTCTCTGGGAGTGCTATCCTCAAGAAAAAGCAGCCGTATATATAGGCATCCTGCGCTATAAGTGGGAAAACCACTTTAGCCAACAAACTTTTGGTTGCCACTCGTCTGACATAGCAATTGGTCCAAATATAATGTAAGAGGAAAAAATGATTTCTACTTCCTATTTTGATGAAGGTGCGCCATGCAAATAAACCTTTTGAGACGCTGAAAGCTTCTGTACAAAGGCATTTTGGGTTTACATTAGTCTTTCATGTATGGAATAGTCAAAGTTCAATAAAATAGGCAAATAATGTGCATGAATGAGCTTGTCTGAGAACAAGGCATAACTGTAAGGAAAGTTCCCATTAAGGATGAAAAACAGAAATGCTTTTTGAGTTCAGCGTCCAATATACGTAACTGACAAGAAAGATGAAATTCTGCAACTTTTATTTTCCACGTACCTGATTGTCAATAACTCTCACTCTTAGATATTCTTGTCTGTAGATAGTATCCAACATAGCTTGCAGGTATCCCTCTATATATAACTGCAAAATTGACATAACCACTACCAGTCATTTTGCAATAGCAAACAGTACATAAGGAGCATTCCTACAGAATGGGAAAAGGTAGATGGAAAAGCAGTCCAGGAAGTTTCCATCTTCTCTTTTCCTACATCGATTCTGTCAACTTCTAGCTAAATTCACATTTGAGAAAAACTCTTAATGTTTGTAAGAGAAATTTCCTCACTACAATAGCTCTTTCCATAACTGCAGCTATAGCCGACATCTTACAGATGCAGGAGAGATAGTTTGCTTGTTAGGAAAATAGAGATGGCTCTACTAGCTGGTAGTTGGTACAGCATACTAAGTCCTTCTCTAATTTGGTTTTTTTGAAGGTGTTAGCTATATCTACTAGAAGAAACTTCTTACATGGATTAACACCCCCCTAATACCTGTCCTGGAATTATCTCTACTAATACACCCTCCCTGCCCCTCCCAATGAATGACCAAGATGTGTACCTCATCCACCCCGGGACTTTGATCAAGCTTTATCGTTCTATCTGGGCCGCCTTCCAATAATGCGCTACCCAAAACTGATGGCTCCATAGCCAGATTCAGTATTCCTTGGTGAAAACCCTTAATCTGAAAAGCAACAAATAGATGTCATGTCATCATAATGTCCCGACAAAGATGATTACTCATACCTCAGGAAATTTACAGCACAGCAATAAAATAAAAGTCGGTATTATGCTTCACATTTTAGTACCATTCCATCAAATCCCCTTGTTTCTGCTCCCCTAAGAATGGAATCTGATATTTCAGTGACCGCAGCAAATAGCACATTTGATCCTGCTGTTCTCAGCTGTAAGAAGCATCACACATTTAAAAATCCAGTAAGTATAGATAAATCACACCTTCAATTTGGAAAGAAGTGTAAATGCTTACAGTCTTTCCTAAGTCGCCAAAGTAGCGCCTTGTCCCTGAGAATCCTTTCCCACCAATGCTTTTACTTATCAATTTGAAGGTATCTGTGGAGAAGGTTTCCTAGAAATAATAAGACCATGGGGAACCTTTGGCTCCTAAAGGAGATAAATACAGCTGGCATTTGGGCACCACGTGGTCAAATCAGCTCAAGAAGTTCACCAACACGTCATTTAAAAATGCAAATTACACAGCAACTGAAAAAGTCAGCAACATTTTCCTAAAGGAAGTAAACCATTGCGGTTCACCAAAAAGTTAGAAATAAGAATACAATTGATCTACAAATGCAAATTAATCAATTCGTTGATGCTCATTATTCGCAACTACAGTCTGAGCATTCCTGCAATTTTTGTAATGGTGCAAAATGTTTACCAGATTAAGGGAACTGAATCAATTCGAACACTTCAGGACACAGCTTCACAAATTGAAATTCTGAGAAGAAATTATCCTCCTCACTAATCAAATTGAATGGGAAGATCAGAGGAAAACTGGCGGGCAAGCTCATCCAGAATTCTAAGTATGCACAAAAATGCCATTTGCAGCATTTAATCCAAACCCCAGGTGTTTAGCAACTGATTGATGATGAGCCAGGAAAACTACCCTAATTACCAAAAGCCAATCCCAGTAAAAGTGGGCTAATCCAAGGCCCCAGGCCATGTCAGGTACAGGCTCACAAGGAAAACCAGAAGGCAGAGTCAAATGTTACCCTTGAGGGCAAGCTGAGATGGTCCATCAATCACTTTCTATATGACAGGGGAAGAGGCAACATTACAAGCTTAACAAGACACAAGCTGAAGCAAACATATGTCAATCAACAACCACGATCAAGCTCCCGCGAATGAGGGATACAATGATCTTCTATGCCATTGTTTTTCTTTATAATATCACATATTACTTAAAATTTCATATAACTTGGGTCTTAGAACTTTTACCTATGTGACTTTAGGTCGTTTACCCCTTTTGGACTGACTCCCTACCAGAAAATTATATCCTCTTAAAGAAGGCTTGAAATCTTCATCAGTAATAGATCTAATAGAATATCCAGATAAAGAATGACAGATGGAATGAAAGTAAAAATGAAGCACCTGATGTGAAGCCTGGAAGCTTCATCAAACCATGGGATGGATCAAAGAAGACGTCAAGGGATGACGAAGCCAAATCATCAAACATTGATGCAAAACCTGGTGGAAGTAGCGGGCTTCCTTTTGCTATGTAGATAGCCCTCATGGCATACCTGCATGATCTATAAGCTACAACTCGGGAAACTATTAAGATCAAACATAAGGGGCACGATGGGGCTCACCATGAATAATGCTGTGCACATCTAATGCACAATTCACGTATGGTAATTAAGGCATGAGTAACCGAGACACCATTAAGCTCCACAACCACATTTTTCATGGAAGGAACCTACATTGTATGTAAGGAATAAAAGTTTAAAAAATATAACCCACCGTAACACTTTACATGTGTTGAGTAAAAGAAAAACTACAGGAAGATAAGTTCTCACACCTTTATCACACTGTGTATAAGCGATCTTAAAGTCTCCTGACTGGAACCATAACTTGAATATGAATCTCCAGGAAGAAAGTTGGCAGTAATCTATGGATGCACAAAAGAGGCAGCTACCATTATAAGCAGATGCGGATGCTTTAAGGCTAGACTATTTAATTTAAAAAACAAGACTGATACCTTTATTGGGTGGATTTCAAAATTATCAAAATAGTACTGTTGAGAAGCACTTTTTGATTCATTAAGAGAGGATCTCCAAAAAGGGGCAATTCTCATTAGTGTCTCCTCATCAATGTTCAAATCAATTGGCTGTATACAAACACAGTGATGTCAGAATGCTGCAAAGTTGCTAACATAAGCCAAACAAGATACTTCAGGAAGTAGATATATAAATGATTTCAATTATAAATATACTGTTGTAAATTAGAAGACATATAGGTAAAATGTTCTGTGAGTGGAAAGTAATGTAGCTGTGAGAAAGTATTACCTGCAGCACGATGGATGAATATCTGACTTGTTTAACGTTTGAAGTGGAGGAGCTCAGGACGAGGACAAATTTTAGCATGCAGTCATCTGTGTCGTCATACCCTGCATGATGTCTCCTAAGAATCGCCGCAAAGGGTGCGCCTGACCACTTTGGTTCCATATCTGCTGACTGTGTTGACAAGGAAAGGAATCAGTTGACAGTGTCTACAGCCTGGTGGATATTATCATAGCAAGGGAGAAAACACTGATGAGAATGTTATATTACCTGTACAGTGGTCTGAATATACCTATGAAGATCGGTAAACACAGCATCCATGCTAATTTTCACAAGTCTTGCATTAAAAACAGGTGTACAAACAGACGTTCCACTCTCGTCTCCATCCTTCAAATATACACAACAACAAATAACCATATTGAGATACACTAAATCACTTCTGAAGGAAAAAGCAGTTGCAGCCACAGCTCTAACAGCTCAGTCAAAATAAGTCATAAACACACTTTAAGTGCATAATAGAACCATTTACTGGTCTTTATGTCAATAATTACTGATCTTTGGACACCCTCAAGAAGAACATTCAAAAGATGGTTTTTCAAGACTTCCATCCCATTTGCATGAGCACGCTCAAACAGAAGTAATTTTAAGTTGAACCATAGTCCTGTTTGGTTGCCTAAAATCAGAAACTACCAATACCATGAGGAAGACCAGACCAATCACATTGTGAAACATTCTTTTCAGGTTGATCTAGAACGAAGCAGAATATATTGTTTCTGATAGTCTTATAGGAGTTCTCTTCTTGTCCCAATTTTACAAGAAGTCAGTATTAGTGATCACAGATTACTTCGCAAACAAGTTGTTTCAAGAAACACTTTCATATATGCTTAGTGATGTGACTGTTAAACAGTGAAGCATAAAGAACCGTTATTCCAACTTAAGATTCTATAATCTCAGTAATAATTTAACACTAGCAAACTCTAACATTGCCTTCACCACTGTTTCATAATACTGGACCTTAAGGATGAACATTACCTTCTATAAAGGTTAAAGAGTCTTAAGAACACAACCTATCATAAAATAGCATGCACTCCAGAAGATGACAACATGAAGAAAACCATAGAATGGTGAGAAATAATCACCGATCTTGATCTAGTTATTTAGTTCAACCATGTACTTCTAGTGCTTGGTATATATAAGTAACCAAAGGATCTTTAGGAGAATCTATGTGACCTGCTTTAGATATAACCTCCTAACCTTACAAATGTTTGAAGAGAGATACATATCTGATATCTTATTGCATCACACAGGGACCGTACCTATGACCTAAGGCCTTAACATCGCACCAAATTCAACCCCTTCAAATATTATTTCCTAAGAGAATTAATATAATATCATATAGAAAATGCTCATTCATAGATCAAATCAATCCAGCTATTTGACAGCCAGTAGAGAATGGGTCATTAATAGTACATTCATAAAAGTATATTTTACCCTGTTTTGTTATTCTGTAAAGAGCAAAAAAAAAAAATTCCATTTCTTTTTCTATAAAAGAATTTAGTACACTAGAGATGACTCATTAATCCCACTTCAGAGTTTGCCTAAGGGATATCAGGCAAAAGGGCCTAAGGAATCACAAAATAGCACCCATTACTTTGAGATAACCTGGTCAATCAATTTGTATAGGGATTTAAATCTCAGACCTTTGTTTCAAGCACATGGATCGTGAAACAAGGAACTCTCAATCGTATCTTCTCACTTGAATAGAATCGCAAATATCCCTTCTGACTGTTTGATGCCTCACAAACACGTAGAACTCTGGTAGAACCATCTGCATATACTTCATATCCAATCTTGACCATGTCCTTGTAACCTCCGAACTTACTTTTATCATCTTGTGATTTCTTGTCTTGAAGTAAACGAGATGACAGCCTTTCATACTTCTGGACCTTAATGAAAGGCTTCCACTCCCGAACTTTATCCAAGTTAATTTCACGTATTTGATGCATACCTACAAAGCAGATGAAAAAGTCATTCATGCAACTCAAACTTATTGGATACCATGAATTTCCAGTTTCACAACTAGAGAGCATCAAATGGCTTGATATATTGCATTGGATTCTAAGCATATCCCATTCATCATGCATGTATTTGCATCGGTGCAATCTCTGTCATGTCTATTATGCTACACACAAGCTATTCACTCTCAAATCAAAATAAAAGTAACTCAATTGCCCCTAATATTTATGTACTAAGGCTACGTTTGGTCGTCGGGATTTCTAATCGGGATAGGACTGGATATGCCAGGATATAAAATCCTGAGATTTTTTTATATCCTGTTAATTATTTGGTGAATCGCAGTATTAAAGTTGGATATATTCACATCATATCATATATATTTTTTTGATATAAAGGGCATGTCATTATAAATGAACCTAAATGTTCATAAACGGAGATGGTGAAAATATCTTGTAACACTATTCCTTAATTTATTTTTATTTTATTTTTCCTCTTTTTTATATTATTTTCTTTATTATTTCTTTTTTCCCCTTTTATCATTCTTTAATAAAATTTTATCAAATAGTAAACTATACTAACATACCTAAAATATATAATAAATATAAATATTTAATTTATAGATTGAATGTTTATTATATGATAGAATTAAAGTTGAATATATAAATTAAAATAAGATTAATTAAAAATAAATTTCTATTTTTTTATTTTTAATTTCTTAAATTAGAATTCAAATATTATTTATATTGAAATATAATTTCAATTTTGTTAACTTAATAAGTTTGTTATTCGAGAAAAATAACTTTCCTATTATAGATATTAGAAATCCTATCCACCTTTATCCCACCTTCCCCATGGGATAATTTTATCCTACCTATATCTCCCTTATATTCAACTTTATCCTGTCATGAGCGAGCACCAAACGTAGGATGAGATAAATCATATCCTATCCCGAATTTTATCTCGATTGCCAAACGCAACCTAAAAGGTAAGCAATCCCCAATATTTGGGACAAGGCTCGGTTGTCATCATCCATCATCATTGTTGTAAGAGGTTCTAAGGAATTAAATTCACATCACATACAAGTAAGCCACCAAATATTTAGCTTTACACAATTTAGATGCGACGATCATGAGAACTTATACATGTTAGATTATATCGGCAAATCGCATGTTTATGAAATTTAACTAGGCCTTATGCACATGTAGTTTTCCTCCACCCAATAGCTCAAGCTTTTGGGTTGGACATTCTAACATAGTATAAAAATCAGGTCTTACTTCTTCGTGTCCCAATTAATATTTCATTTTGCAGGTGAAATTTGTTTGTCTAATTCCCATCTGCCAATTTCACATGTTCTTCGTCTGATTTGCATATGAGAAGCAGTGTGGTATTAAAGTATATTCCACATCGCTTGTTTACAAGGTTTGACTAGCCTTATATCCCTTTATTCTTCCTCCACTCAACAATTTTAAGCTTTTGGTCGGACATTTTAACATGTACTCATCAGAAGACAGCCGCTAAGAAGATTGATACCATCTTTGAACAAAGAGAGTATAACTAGCAGCCTCAAATGCATCACATTTCCAAGGTCCCAGACAGCTTAGTGTTTGTAAAACAGTTTCAATGGCCTCGTGGCAACACGCACATTCCAAGTTGTCAATGACTCTTCTGTTTTGTTCTTTTCTTTGTCCACACAAACATAGTTCAGCAAGTCATCAGGTACTACCAACTTCTTACTGCATAGAGCAGAAGTAGAAAATTCTCTGGTGGGGGAAAATTCCATGGTTTAACTATAATAAATCCAGCTTAGTCAGTCTAATGATGTGTATGATAATTTTTTGCTTAGTAAACCGATAGATGTCCATGACCACGTAGATTTTGCTTGCAAGTAGGCACTATACGGCACTAATTATAGATCTGTCTCTGAAATTTTTCACAGTGGATAATGCAAGAAATTGTTGGGAAATAGCTAGAGCTAGTATTAACTAGAGCTAGTATCAGCATGAGCAAGTATTTTCTCATGCCTGGCATTAGAAAGCTCCTGTTTCTTTAATTATCAGCACTAATCTTAGCTACTGTAGATCTAGTAAGGTACCTGACTTATTTTTATCATTGGCATCAGACATTCATTCATCAAATATCATGCATGCAGCATGAGCTGCTCTTATGTGATGACAACTAATTAAAATCTCCACCATCTTCTAAAGCTTGTTTCTTCTCTACCATTCTGATTTCAGGCAATTTTTGGAATACCAACAAGGAAAAGAAAGTAGTTACCATTTATCTGCACAATGAGTCTATGTGGAAGAGTCAAATCATCCCAGACATAATCAATGCTGTGTTCAGGTTGAAGAACCTCAGGCTCTGAGGTTTCCTGCAAAAGTTCCAAATCATTGAAATTAAATTCAAATAAATTACACTTTCCGTGATAAAAATACAGCTCATGACCAAGAAAAAGTTTAAGTTGACTGCCCAACCTTCTGATAGTAAGTGAGCAAAGAATCGCGCAAATGATTTTCAATCCTGTAAGGCATTCTCACATTTGGAGGTCTATAAAACTGCAAAACGAGTGAAGAACTTTCTTCTATCACATGGACATTAGCGTACTGTGGAGTGTTGTCTGTCGCAGGCACTTGATTTGCTTGTCTTCTAAACTTCAGAAAAAAGCATCCAAGAGAAGCTACACAAATAGGTCCGGACCACCCAAATTCAGGGTCATTCAAATGGAACTGGACATATGTCATAGAATCATTGTTAATATTTCGATGCTTTCTAATGAAGTTTTCAAACAAAGTGAATTCACGCCTTTCACTGATTCCATTACGCAGCTGCAACATTGCTCTTTCCTTGCTCTTAACAGTAATTATGCCTGCCATGTCATCCTTCATGCAAAAAGTGTTAAGGCAAGTTAGATAATCAGACAAGCATGTGAACAGAAAGTGGTAAAGATTCAGAACAGACCTCCAAATAGCATTGGCGCACGATGATGTTTTCCTGAGAATCATTCATTACTACAAACCGTGGGACAAGTGTTATTAATCGAGCAGGAACATCCACTTTACCCAAAGTTGGCTGCACAAGTACCCCAAACTTTGCGAAATATTTAACCTTATTCCCTGCCTCGATTTCCACCCCTACTTCTGAATGGCCTGATAGAGCATCTAAATCCAACAGTGCCTCATGCGAATCAAGTTCCAACAATGTTACCCTAATCTTGCTAGACCTAACAACAGCATCAATTCAGATACATGTGAAGGCGTCAGAACAATCAAAAGATCTATTTAATAGCCCATCTTACTTGGAATACCACGATGCGCTTGTCTTTGGAGGCAAAATTAGTCCTCTGTCAGGAGAAATTTTGGAACCAACCTTCCTTGCTTCTTCCCTGGAAGAAATTTGAAATAGTCAAACTCGATGTAGGAGACAATAAAGATGGGCTCATTAGTTGTCTGAGCTACAGCAATTACCTACATAGAGGTTTCTGTTTAAGTCCATAAATGTATAGGCAAAAGTCTGTCTCATTCTTCAGGGAATATGGTGTGAAAATAACAGCCTGCATAAGTGCACTGTTGTTAGTTTCATAGGATCCTGCTTGGAGAACTGACTGTTTAGCATGGTAGGCTAGTGGTACCAAAACCAGAAAATTGAATATCTATGGCTAGCAGCTCAAAAAACAGAAGGTTGAAGATCTATTTGCAAACCTCTAACATTCCCCTGTGTCCACGAGACAATCTCAAAGATGCAAAGTACTTTCCACCATCAAAATCCAAATCAATGTCTAAGAACCTGCTGTGTTTTTTTTCCTTAAGTAATTTCTTCACCCAGTCGCTGCTTTTCAGTGGTTTGCAACACAAACCAAATGCAGTCAGAGTTATGTTGAAATATACTTCAGAAGGATCAGCATAAAAATTGACCGTGGAACCGCATGCTAAGATTGCCTGATTCCCAATGTAGCGTCCAACACATTCACCTGAATCTGAATTGAACTCAAATTTAGCGTATCTGATAAATCCACCTGCACAAAAAATTGTTTCTGCCTTTACCTGTAGAGGTCAAAAACACATCTATATCTGACTGCAATAAGTTGGAAACTTGGACAGTTGGGAGAAGAACAATGTCTCTTTGCACTTGTAAAGTAAGATGTGAACTTCCAGAGGTCTTGGCTTTAAACTCATCTGGCTGTTGAACAGGCACACTTCTTCTAATGCTTTGAATCAGAAAATGTAGCTTCGTGACATTTGAGTCATTCAATTTGACTATACAACATGCTGTGCTAAAGGAATACTTTATTGAACCACTGGAGAAGGCCCTCCGCACTCTAAAACTCAATTTATCAAAAACTCCAGAGAGATGTTTAGCTTTGCCACCCTCAATATTATCTGACCATTCCACTGATGGCGACCCTTCAAGATTCAAAAGACCTTCAATTTCTGGTCTGAAAGAAAATAAGAAGTTTCCTGCAAATTGAAACAAACAAATGAAAATAAAATAAAATGCATGAACTTTACAAAAATACATGAGAGAGAGAGAGAGAGAGATTTCTAGCTCCAACATGTATAATTTTAACAATGATACTAAACAATTAATAAATGATTGACAGAACACTCCAGAGGTTGAAGAATAAGAGTTTTCAACACAGAAAGGGAGAGGGGAGATGATAACATAAGGTGGTAACAGAAAATATACTAAGGCGCATACACAATGCCAACACTTAGCCAAATGCTGGATGATCACTTTTTTAAATAATCAATTCATCGAAGGAAAACCTCTAGTAGCCTACTGTAAAATGACCATGTGTCAAAGATCAAGTAGCATGAGAAGAATCTACATACAGATTTATGCAATGCTCATATTCTTCGCAAATCCTAAAACGTATTAGGGTTTGGGTGTTATGGTTTTTGGCCCCGTCAGGAATTATGGTTTTTTGGGGGTTTTTTGAAGGAGTCTATTTGGTCATTTATGCTTTGTATTTTGACCAAAGATGCCAGACGGTAGTTTTAGAAATAGAGGCTGCAACACGGAATAGGTGCAAAAGGTCAGTAGGGTTTCTGGTACTTTCCACGAGAAAATGATGAGGGCTAGACATCACATATCTAAAGAAAATCAGCATGGTTCCTTACCAAAAATAAGATGAGAAATCAATTTAGGTTGTTTAGACGTGAAGAAACAAATGATCCATCCTAGAGGACAAGCCGGGGTCTTCGGCAAATATACAAATCAAAAAGACAAAAGGATACGTCACAGGGGACAAGGCTTGAGAGGATCTATATAAGTGTGGTAATAGGATTTAGTTTGTTGTCTATGCAAACAGCTGAGGCTATGTTCTGCTCACTGTAAGATTCACACAAGTCCTCAAAGCTAAATATTCGATATCAAACATATGACTTGTTGTGATGCTAAAAACACTGCAGTCAAAACGACATGGTAAAGGATCCACTGAGTAAATAACATAGCTTTAAACACTCATTGATACAGATGAGGGAAAAACAAAGCACTCAAAACAGCAGAGTAAAGGATCCACTTAGTAAATAACATAGCTTTAAACATATTCATTGACTCAGATGAGGCAATTAATGTATCTAATAGAATGGAGAAGGATCGGAATGAGAGAAACAAGTAGGAAACTAAATGCCTTCTGACCCATTGGGTTCATGGAAATGTTCAGTTTTGATTTTAACTGAAAATGAAAACAAAAGTGAAACAGTTTTCCATTTTTCAATTTTATTGAAATGTGTTTGGTATGTGAAAATGAACTCTCTTTTGAAATGGAATGGTAAAACACGCTAGTTTGTGTTATTTTCACAAGATACATATTTTCCTTAAACTTTATCAACTGCAAAATTTTGTATCTCCATGGAAATTCTGCATCTGCGATAAAAAGTTGCGTAACTGGAAAACACATTATTTTTGGCCAAAAACTACAGAACATACTCCATTTTCATACTGTTGACCTTCAACTGGGCTTTCAAAATAGTTCTTCATCATTAAGAGAAAAGGAGAAAGGAGTGGCTTCAGTTGCTGCTTAAGTAAACGAAAAGAAATTAAGTCTTCAACCAAAAAGAAAGGGGGTCAAACAAATTTTCAAGCTTTTGGCTTCCCAGAAGCTTTGCTGATGGACGAATCTCAATGGGTCTTGACCATCCTCAATTGAGGCTATGTAAAGCTCTGCCAGTTTTAATTGATGCTTTATCCATGATTACTTGAAGCATAAGGTTTCTTTCTCTTTTTTATTATTATTATTATTTTTTAATTATGCGCTTTCTTTTGCGCCTTCTCGAACAAAGAAGAAAGAATGTATTTGAAGATTCGGCAGCATGACCTTGTTTCTGATGAAGAAGAAATACTGAAAAACTACTTTTATTTCTTTTCACACGTTTCAATATTAACACTTCTTAACCTTTTTCAACATTTGGCAACAGTCCCGCAAAGTTATATGTGGTAACAAAGCAGGAGATCCTAAGTTCAAATTTTATTAGACCCTTTATTTGCATCCCCAATTACATATATCCACGCTTCAGTTTTAGGCAAAATCTCAGTCCACACATGATGGGGAGTTTACAAATGTACAGACATTAAACGTTACCTTCATCTATCAGTTTAAACTTTTAAAAACAGTCAGGAATGATCCAACAAAATTATCCAAAAAGCCTTCAAAGGTTTTCAAACCAGGTTTTTAAGTCAAAACTATCACCATGTCCACACCAAACACATTTTCTCTTTCTCAAATGAGAATGGAACCAGGAATTTAAAGAATGTTATTTAAACAAGCATGCCCTAAAGTAGAAAACAGTGAGGTATAAATCAATTCAGAAATTTAGAGTAAGCAAACCATACCTAAACTCAACGATGTTATCACTTTTTTAGATCCCCCAGACATCTTTGTTGCATCAAACATTGCAGTGGAATCATCCATCGTCTCCCCCTTCTTCAGCAAAAACAATGCAGATCCATCTTTCTCCTGTTCAGGCCTTTGAAATCGAAGCTCCAGGGAGAAATCAGTTTCATTTTGTATTCTTGTTAAAGGAGAAACCACAATTGATAAGCCATCCTGCAAGCAAACAGAACATTGACTAGAACAAAGTTACAGAGGCTTGACTATTTTTCAGAAGCAAAGTAAAATGCATGAGGACTGCTCTGGTGATCACCTCAAATTTACGGACAACGTCAAGTATGATATATGGTCCTGGATATGTCCTGGAATCTGTTCAAAGGTTATAGAGAAGAATGATATAAAATGAACTTTAGGCCGTAAACACTTGTCAGCAAGGACAATAACTTTCTTAACAAAATTATATATGCCTAAAAAGTTGTCATTTGAACCTCATCTATATGTTAATCTTAGCATACACAGAGCAATTCAAAGCCAAGAAACAAATGCTATGTCATTTGACCTCATCTATATGTTAATATAAGCATACACAAAAAGCAATTCACAGCCAAGAAACAAATGCTATTTCACCAGTAGAATTTATACATTTATCTTATCAATTTATTACTCTATAGAAATTTGGATATGCAGCATTATCAAGGTGAGCTCCTGATATCCAACTTCAATACTTTGAAGTAAGACAACAAGGTCCCCTACAAAATTGTCTTATTTCCAATTTCCCCTTCAAACAAGATATTTTCTTAGGAAAGGTGGGACATTCACATTGCAATGAGCAACCGTAAGAACACCTGGACCTCAGTTCTTTCATTTTCTAGAAAAAAAACAAATGCGCACTGCCCTCACAAGTCAACTTAACTAATTAACAGAACAGGGCAAATTGCATTAATCTCCAAACAGCGGAAATTAGTATACCTGCTGAACTTTATTTCACAATAAGTTCAGATAAACAATTCCAATTTAATAAGCATGACCCACCTCCATTTCAACATTAACAAATTGATGTCACTTCTCTTTACCAATTTATTCGAAACTTATAAAACCTTTTGGCACTTAATTATACTTGTATGTTCTCCTTCTTTTCCTGATATAAGCACATCAATAAGTTAATTATCTGAATCACTGTTTAGGTCTGTACTGGTAAACAATGAGAATGATAACTACTGATTAATGATTTGTAAAGTTCTTGGTGACATACATATTATTGGGTGCAATAAAATGTCTGCCAAGTAAACTTCATTGATAAACTAACCGTATACCTTGCATGGAGCCATCTACCAGTCTGCTTTCTTAAGAAAATGTAAAACCACATTTTGCCCCTTTTTTATTCTAATTCTAGTGAGTCTAATGCAAAGAGTATGTACCATAAGATGTTGAACACTGGGTTTGGGACTAAACTATAATAACTTTTCGTTGAGAGTAAGATAAGGCCTAAGGCCCTAGAGTCAAAGCCTCGACCGATAGAGCTTCAAGCACCCCATGGTTGCCATCACAGTATGCGGAATTTAATGAGTTAGTAGATTTTGTCGCCCGCACTCTTCAGCAATTTCATAAGCTAATTTGACTTGACCATGTTTCAAAGAGATCTACTGTTTATTGGGATAAGTCCACCATTGTCCTACAAGTCCAGTGAACTGTAAGATAATTAGTTTGGTCATTTTGCTATTCACATATAAAAAATTAATCAATGAGATATAGTTACAAATTATATAAACAATGCTCAAAGAAAGCTAGTTTGTATGTCTAATTCAAATTTAGGAACTTGCAGTTGAATAGATTTTTTTTATTTTTTTATTTTTAACTGGACCATACAGGCATTGACCAGGTTCAACTGGTCCAGGGATTTGAACCAGCAAACTCCCAGTCCCTGGTCAAAGCTCCAGCCACAACACCACATTTGTACTAGCTAACCAATACAGCAACAACACTACTAATTCCTCTTGAACAAGAGATTTAATTATTCATGATGAGTGACACGTAGACAATCAAAAGCTAGAATTTGCAAAACAAGAGATTCAACTATATATGATTCTGTAAGAAAAGAAGATTTCGATGGCCAACCTTGTGGTGACACAATCCGTGTCCTCCATGCAATTGCTTGAGTTTCCAAGTATGAAAGATGTATGGAA
This sequence comes from Eucalyptus pauciflora, assembly GCA_007663325.1. Taxonomy (NCBI): domain Eukaryota; kingdom Viridiplantae; phylum Streptophyta; class Magnoliopsida; order Myrtales; family Myrtaceae; genus Eucalyptus; species Eucalyptus pauciflora. The sequence continues at coordinate 703,294 of VMYD01000012.1, forward strand.
GAAGTTGTATATGAACCTAAAGCGAGTTGGACTGAAACAACAGCTGCACAATCTGGATCTTGATCATTAAGGCATCTTCCAAAAGTACACAAAAAATGGTGTCAATGTTATAGTTATATGCTTGTATTGACTTGTATGCATATATTTGCATGTAGTGGATGATTTTGATAGGCAACTTCAGATAAGATAAATGCCATGGTAACTAAATGCTCCCAGACACAATAATACTATTATTCGGTATCCACTAAATTTCATATATTATTTTCTTCATCTCTAATTCATCTATTATCTATGTTTAAGCCTCTTATTGTCAGTTTCCTGCTTTTAACTGTAAGATTACTAAGCCTCTAGGCATTTCATGCTTTAAAACATTGTGGCAGCTCTTTAACACAAACATCTCCCAACTTGTAGGTTGGAATTGGGAAGCACCCCTTTGGTTCTTTTTTGATCATTCCTTCAGTGCTCTTAATATACTTACTCATGAAAAACTAAAGGAAGCTAGCTAGTTCATTCAAACACTCAGTGAAATCTTGCCACAACACTTGGTAATAACGTCTCCAGAAAATCTTAACATCTTTAGCATTATCTGTGCAATAAATCACCAAATTTATCTTCTTAAAAGGATAGAAAAAACACGAAACCAACAAAGCAAGGCATGACTCTGTAATATAGGTTTATTCTTTATTACACAGATGCCAGGGGAATCGTGCTCATTCTTAGGAAATTAAATCCTAGTAAGAACACCCTTCCACAAAGAGACTTATACAAGTTGCACCTTAGATGTATAATGAAGCCACAAAGGACATGTTATGGTTTTGGAACATTTTCCTACAACAATAAGCCCACAAAACTTTTGACAGCCAAAAAGGAAAAAAGATAGGACTATGAGGTTTAAGACTATCAATTCACTTGACTTAGCATACTTACCAGGCACATGCAAGATGACCTTTCCCAATGCATGCTATTTCTAGGAAAAAGGGTACACGACATCCAAGTTGAGTAAAGAGCGGCGTACCGATGAAGCAGTGATGAAAATTAGAAGATATGCCAAATCATCATACCCTGGGTCTATATAATAGAATATGTGAAAAATTGAAAATGCATGTCGTATTGTGTGATGACATAATGTCAATTGAGCTCAAGGGCAACTCTATGCACTTTGTAAAGAGCTAGGTTCTAATGTACCAAATTTTTGAGTTAAGTGTAAGAATGTTCAAATGGAGTGTAGCTGAAATGAGAACGCTTGTTTGAGATGTAGACATATACAAAAAGGAAAGAAAGTGAGCTAGTGATGTTAACAATGAAAGTTGAAAGAGCCCCGACTGACGCTAAGAACACAGTTGAATAAGGTGGTTTTGACTTGCAAAAAAGACAACTGCAATGAGCTCTTGTGAGAAAAAGTGACTTCAGGGTAATAGAGCAAGTCAAAAAGGGTGGAACGACGTCAAATATAACTTGGGAATCCTAAGGAGGATGTGAGTCAATGGACCTCCCAGAGAAATTGACACTTCATAGGAAACAATGACGAAAAATGTTCTTGTCTATGCTTCAAACAACTTAATCCAGTTATAAAGAAATGGATGAGGCCACTATAGGAACCTAATGTGTGCAAGAAGTGAGCACAGTGATGACTTATAATATAAGTATTTACATATTGACTTGACTATAATGTTGCGAAAATTTTGGTCATCCATTAACTCCTCACCTGACTCAATATGAGCCATATGAGAAGCAGGAACATGCAGATGGCAGAAGTCCCATACAGACAACTAATCCCTCAATCGAGGGATGTCTTAAAGAACCTTGTTTCACAACAACTTCATTCTAAAGAAAGAGCTTCCCATTCCAAGAAAGTTTGGCTCTTTTTGGGTCACATGCTTTATCTTGCACTCTTTGGAGCTTCCAAATCATCTAATCTATTTATGATGTATTCATCTTGATTCTACTAGTACTTGAGAAAGTTTAAAGCACAAGTAAAATAACTTCATGAGGTGTTTGTTTCTTTGCCGGTCGTTCATGCCATGCCTTTCTAGTTGTTGTTTGCCTTCTTTTGGGCGCTGCCTTGTGTTTTACATCATGGCATCCTTCCACTCATTATGATTGTTCATCTTGAGTGCAAGTTTTTGGTGCCGTGTTCTTTTGTTCTTTTGACCTTTCCTCTTTATATTATTACCTTTTACCAAAAAAAAAAAAAAGAAAGTAAAATAATTTCATTCTAAAGGAAGAACTTCCCATTCTAAGAAATTTTGGCACTTTTTGAGTCAAATGCTTGATCGTGTGCTTTTTGGAGCTTTTAAATCATCTAATTTACTTATAATTATGTCATGAGGTTGGTTAAGTAGTCAGTATTCCTAAAGGAATCAAAATCAATCGCATGGGAGTAAGACTTATCAGAGACATACACTGGCATTAAGCATACAAGGCCAAAATCTTTGCTTCAGCCCTCCCCCTATCACAGATGCTTCCTTCTGAAGGCCTTGGAATTAGTCACAAGTTAATTCTTGCTTATGCTGCCACTCATTCATTTAAAATGAAATTTTTTTATGGTTCACACGGTACAAAACTGATATTTCTTACTCCATTTTCACGCAATTGTTCAAGTGAGAATAGGCTTCTACATTAGCATTGGAATTCCGAACTTCCTCTTAAAATGGTTATTCCCTCTTAATGCTAAAGTAAATCCCACTTTGCTTGTTTAGGGGACTTATACGGACCTTATATTGACATTGTCTCCCATTGGACATCCTAAGACAGCATCAAAGTCAGGTTCTACCCCAGTTTATTTCGCGTGGAATCTGATTTTCATTCTAGAGTTATTCCATTCCAACTCGTACATTCTTTAGGGGTCATGAATATGCGATCTTCTCGTGTATATAACTGACAATGCAACTCAGTTACAGCTTCCATCAATCGTCGCTTTAAGTATGGATTTGTGATGGTATTGTACCCTAGCCAGCATCCACATATGGTTCTTAAGAATGGGATTAATAAGCCGTTTTCTCAGCATAATTGATCTTCAAGTACTCATGTACTAGCTGGGAATTAATGCTGCAGTAGAAGAATGATAGTTCATCAAGACTACCAGGAGAAAAACATTAATATGTTGGTAAGAAGTGACAGCATTGCTTCATGGTTATCCTCCATGCATTCGTCAAAATTTTTAAAAACTACAAGCTAAGATTGTCAAACCGAGAAACCATTTAGAGAAGATCATAGGAAGATCCTACAGTAAATTCCCAGACTCTGGATAAGAGAGTATGTACCTCACCTCAAGTATACAGAAGCACACTGCTTCCCAGCTATCTTTGAAGACTGGTTGCCATAGAACTGACAAAGAACATTAGCACCTGTCTGGTTTTCCACCTGGAATTATTCAGACATTAAGAGATCAACTTTTACGGGTTCATTCGTATAGTGCATGTGATACTCTACAAGAACATTTTTTTTTTTTTTGGGGGGGGGGGTTGGTTGTAATATGAAGGGATGATAAACATCATATGCAGATCAACTATATCTAAACAGTCTTAGCAAATCAATAAAATCAGGCACATTAGGGAGATTTTATCAGCATATGCATGTATGGACAAGTTCTCATGTGAATATCAGGAAATAGAAATTCAGCCTAGATGGTTTTGTCACCTGGTGCATGGCAAAGCATGCAAGTACTATAGTGACCATCTATTTAGACAGCAGGATACTAACTTTTAGATTTCATGCCTAGATTAGGTACTTGATTCAAGCATCTCATATGTAAGGCATGACTCCGAAGATTCAGAATCCACTGGCTTCAGCTTTCAGATCACTTCAACTATTGTAATTCAATTTATTTACAATAGAATTCTTGCAGGATGTTTATTTTAAAGAAAAGGATGCAGAAATCAAGTTCCTCTACAATTCACTTGTGTATCAGCAAATCCAGGGATTAAAAGTTGCACGAGTTGGCTAACATCGCATTACATATTCCCAATAAATTATTGACAATCCAAAATAATTACTTAGTGCAATTTAATTTATTTTATCTACAGTTCCTTTCTTGTATCAAATAAAACATGCATCACTATTGTGACGGACTAAAATAAATTACACCATGTTAAATTTTTCCCCCTAATTACTAACGATAAGTGAGTCTGTTGCAAGTGAAAAAGTTTAATTAGATAGAGAGAGAGAGAGGCTAAATGATCAGAGACGATGTAGTATATTATGCATTCCACTTCCATGAGAGGACATACTTGGACAAGTATACTAACTTCATGTTGTATGCCACTGTACTCTATACCAGAAAGTTAATAAGTTTTATACTGGTCCATCATGCACATAAAATGAACTATTCCTTCCACCTCTGGAAAAAGTTTTCATTAACTGACAGCAGTAGCAGCAGTTTTATGCTACAATAACAATGCACGTCACCCACATTTAGGTGTTCCAGTTGGTGCATGAGATGATACCATATCTTGAGATTGAGATACACAAATCGTGGCAAATAAGCATGCATATTATTATCTGCAAATGTAAAGAAGCAGAGTGAATTGTTTCAAAGAAACACCTAGTCACTTATATTAGCTTAAACAGGAAAAAACCTTGCAGAGGTTGGATAGAACCAAGGCAGTTCTAACAGTGTATGGGCCGCCTATATTCAATTCTCCGACCACAAAGAGAAGTACATCCAACGAAAGCTCAGTTAAAGACAAATCCAACTGTGAACAAGGAAAATACAGACTTTCAGATGCATGCCGTGGTACGTTGCAAAAAAGAATTTCCATTAAGATATCATGCTTGACAACCTCTTTTATCTTTAAGAATAATGAGATGGGAAGTCCATGCTTCAGAATATCCGATCCATGAATCTGTAATCTAGAACGGTAGTATACACATACTTCAACAGGGTGCATAAACTCTCTCCTACACCATATAAAACGAACTTAGGGAAAAGCACAGACTACAGACATGCATAGACAAACTTGCATGTGTGCACTCACAGAGAGAGAAATTTTCATCATAAACAATTACCATGCATTCTTCTGCGCATCAAAATACTCTAGCAAAGCCGTAAATGTGCACATAATTCTGACTTTAACGGGCAGACTTTGCACAGTGACCTTGGTATCAACAATGTGACCTCGAAGGAGAGAAATACTATCCATTGTGCCCAAAAGTTCATGGACAATTGTCACAGAAACCTTGTCAACTTTAACATCAATACTAGGAACAAGTACTCCCTGCCTAGATTTCCTCTCTTCAGGCACGTGTTTATTGTCATGCAGATCCCTCCCTGAGACATCAGTTGGAGCAGTATCTTGAAGCACTTTAAACTTGAATGGATTTCCTGGTTTTCCCACAAACTCAGGAACCCCATTGACAAAGGCAATGGGACTGTCATTTTTTTTGTTTACCAGGTAGAAGGTATGTTTGAGCAACTGATTGTAAGGCTCCCTCTCAATATCAACCTCAAAATTGTCAGACTTACAGGGATCTGCTCTCCAAAGTGCCCAGCTACCATTATTACTACTGGAGACTTCAACAAAACCGGAACCTTGACGATAAGCTAATTGGACTGGGTTCCCAGTCTCATCCTTCACGTGCAGTGATGTTAAAGAGAACCACAGTATAGAGGACCTCCACCTCCTTTGACTGTGGTACTTGACCTATGTGAGTTAAGAATAGGTACTTCAGTTACCTTAGCATCGATAACGAGGAAAAGCTAATGCACCAAAAGAAGCAGATACATCAATTGGATAAATCATGTTCTTCGAAGAGTAAGAGGGAGATACTTTTAGATCAAATGATTACTGCTATTTACCATGCATAAAAATTTTCCAAAGTATTTTTTGTATACCAATGTACGTGATGACTTAAGGGAATACTTTTTTTCTGTTTCAGTGAAACAACTCTAGCTCAAGACCAAAAATTGCAATGAAAGCTTCAAAAGATAAATATCACATACTTTGAAAAGAGCTCGTTCTCTGACAAGAGAATAATGAATAGAACCAACTAATTTGCACTTAGTTGTTTCACCTTCAATGGTGAAATACATGTGTTCATCGATGTCTTGAATAGCAACAATTGCTCCTGTATAATAGTAGATCTTTCTAGTTAATCATCAAAACATTGCAATATGAAGTCCGAACCATCTAATCAAATTACCATCTGGTACGATTTTCTCAAAAGTTTCATCCACTCCCTGGTTGTTGGACCAATGTCTCAGTTGTAACCCAGCAGTGGTCCCCTTGGTTGCTGCTCCAGGCAAGGCCCCAACAACTGATAAGAAAATCTGATGAGGATGAAAACTAATCAAAGGCAGCAACAGAGTGATAGTTCCAAATAAAAGAAAGCTGATGCATTATAATACAAATCGCTAGCTTTACGAAATTGTCATGTCACTGCAAATATTAACCAAAACTTCGGCGGAATTTATGTGACGGAACAGATTTAGGACATGTGGCACACATTCCAGCGGATGACAGTCAACACACACTGGATCAGACAAGAATTTCCTCAGTCCATTTTCTGATAGCAGTCTGCCTTTAACGTAACACATTGAAAAAGCAGATCTATACTTTCCTTCTAAAACTGTCTAAGAAAGATTTCTATAGAACTTGATTCATTGCCACTTACAATCTAATTCTAAAACTGAAAAAACCAATGCCTTCAAATTGGACTAGTTATGTTCCACGTCTTTCCAATGACTACTAGATTTAGCCTAATACATTCTTTTTGGGAGGAGGGGAATCTGGAATTTGGAGTTCATACCTTGCATTAGAGCATTAGAGCATTAGAGAATTCCCATTAGATCAAACAGCCAGTCACTGATAAGTAGGAATGACATACAGACAAGAGAGCTTAAGTATATTGAGATCTTTTTCCTTCTAAAAATTAAACAGATCGAAATGCAACTGTTGGAGCACAAACAGATCTGATGAAAATTAATTACTTACCTGTATTTCAGACAACGAAATGTTCATGTCAAATCCTGAAATTGAACCACGACCAACCAAAGCGTAATTTAAGTCCCCAGGACCACAGTAGGCCTTCTCCACATGTATCAAAGCATTAAAATGCTTCAAAATGAACTTCTTATCCCTTGAATGGAAGACCCTCATTGAGGAGTTATGTGCAACAGAATGACTTGAAGATGGAATGTCTTCTGACAAGGTGGCATTTTCAACTGAAGCAATACTATCTTCACCTCCATATTTTATGGTAGGATTTCCGGATGATATTTGTCTTGAAAGAGAAGGAAAATGAGGGACATAATTCTCACCATCGACATTTTGATCATGAACTAGGGAAAGGACTGACAAACGAGAGAAGTCAAATACAAGTTCTTTTCTCATATTTTCTGTTACCAGGTTCGAACCTATATCAACCTCAATCACAAGTTCCCGAATAACACCTGCATCACATGACTATAGTATTATGTACCTGTGTCATGACTAAGGGATAGTGAGCAACAAAAGGATGAAAATACCAGATTTGTCTTCAGCCGCAAGAACAAAGGATAACTGAGATATGTCTAAGCAAAAGGCTTCCAGCTCCAGAAGTGCCAATCTTGTTCGTGCTGACGAATGGAACACAACTTCATCACTATCTGTGATGTTGTTTTCATTAGAAGTTACAATGTCTCCACCCAGCTCACTTTTTCCGATATTCTTATAATTTGATTGGACACCAAGCAATACATCTTCCACATGATGTACAAAGGAAGTATAATAACCAAGGAACACAACCAAAGCTGTTGTTTCAATCACCAGAAGACCACCCTGCTCATTACCATCATAAATTACATTCTGGACAAGAGTATGGCTGAAGCTTACATATGAACATGAATGAAAGGGGGATGAGAAAGAACATTTCCACGCATTAAAGAAAATTTGTTTTTCAAGATGATGAATAAAAAAATTGATTTTTTCTTTTTTTTTTGGCACATTAAGTTACCAGAAAGAGAGCAGATACTAGAGGCATCAAAAGGAGGCAGAATTTATCTAATAAGTGAATTAGCACCTGCATTTTACATGAAACTCTCTGAAAAGTTCCCCCAATAGATAATGAAAAAAGTAGCTCGCTCATCTTGTGTTCCCCAAGAAGGAAACACTTCATTGAGGATTTTCCCATCCAAATTTGACTAACTTGAATATTTATGACTAACGAGTGACCTGGTTCAGGAGCAATGGAATGCAAAGGAGATTTCAAATTCTCAATAAGACTAAATGACCGCAGACTTAATCTTCTTGACTCAGCCATCAATGATAAATTCCTTGATATCGTCGACCAGCTGTCTCCATAGATGGAAAGAACTTCATTGCTCACTATGTCTTCACAGGGAGAACTCAACAATGAAGAAAACAGCAAGTTCGAAAGACCTGCTTCATATAAGCAATCAACAGACTGTAGGACCATATTCCTTAACTGAGAGACATCAATGGTGGTTTCTGTTTGGCTGTTATGCCTGAAAATGACCAAATGCACCCCTGATAGATTGAGAAGAACTTCCATTTTCCCTTCTTCACACAATAACTCCAAAAATATTTGCTTGGTAAGAATCCGGATGCCAGAATCAGAGGTAGTATGTTCATCAGGCTTCATAGCATCAAAAGTTGTTGTAAGATTATCCATACTATAGCATATTCTTGATTTCTGAATAAATAAATCCATGGAGTTGAACTGGAAGGTGCTTCTAAGCACGTATAACACACATTTATTTACTGAAGCTGATTCTTTTATACTATTCTCATGAAAATTACGTCCATCAGCCCCAAGATCTTGCCTCATAAACTCTTGAAGCTCTTGAAGAGGCAGAGCAGAAGCAGTGGATAAAGTATAAGAAATTCCAGATAATAAATCTACAACTACCTGACCAAAAAAAAAAAAAAAACGATTAGATGAACAAATGCATGGAGAATTCATTATATCGAAACCCAATTTAACCTACAAATGAAAAGAGAGGAGAAGAAGTGAATTTTTTGTTTTTTAGAAGTACTAATGGTGACAATCAACTTTGAAGGGGACAAGGGGGAGGAACAACACAGGTATAAGAACAACTTGAAATAGTAGTATCATGTCAATGTAAAACAATTGCCTAGGAAATTATGACTTTCTTTAGTGGAAATATATATGTATATCTTTTACCTATCTAGAGACCCAAAAGGACAAATACATACTGCATTTATTCTCAAGAATTCAAGTACATGCCAAACGATTGAAGAGGGAAATGCACTCTCGTTGGAAGCTAACAAAATCCATATGGAGGTCCAAAATACTCAACCTTCATTGCATGAAACACTCAAATACACAATCAATCCTATGCCCATCACCCTGTCACCTTGCCTGTTATGATATTTCAATTGCAAGAAACATTTGTTGTGTTGAATGCCACAGCTATTCTAGTTATCTAATAGAGTTACAAATCAAGGTACATAACATTTATCTTCAACTATCATAAAGTTAGAACATAAAGAGAAAGAACATCAGTTAATAAATGATAAGAAATGAACATCCAGAAAAGAGTTATAAGACAAATCAACAGTAAACACCCATTAGAATACTTGAAAAAGAAAAAATAGAGGACCATGAAAAGCCAAACATGATAACCTATCAAACAAGAAAGAACTCGTGCATTCACAGACATATGAATATCTCTACCTAAATGGCCTAGAAGAATGGTTGATGGCAAATTTTGAGTAGACAGTCTCAAGACGTCCAACATGAAGCACCAGGGGATGGAATGCTGAATTTAAAAATGAATCAACAAACAGAACTCAACTCATGAGAACAGACCGAAAGGAAACAACAAGGACAACAAACTAAGCCTTATCCCACTAAATTGGGCCAGCTACATGAAGGGACCGATTCAATCTGAGTGGATTGACTGAACACAGAAAGCCTTCTACTGGGAGGCGAGCTTAAGTTAAAGCATCAAAGGGCTACACTGGAAACTTCTAACAGGACTTTCACTAAATACGAATATGAAATGCTAGAAATGGGGATCATTGTAAACTATTCCGCTAGATTCTGTATCAAGTATTCTAAAAGATCTAAAAACTCCACATCTTTTCATTACCATCTCCTTCCAAGTCCTTTTTCTGTCTTCCTCCACCCCTTTTTACCCACTGCATCTCATATTCGCAAAGGGCCAAAAAACACTCTTAAGAAGGAACGCCAATCTGAGGGCTAAAAGATGTTTGATTACGAAGGTTACAGACATCAAAGTTTCTTTAAGTATTGCGGGAAAAAAACAAAAGACTGCAGTAAAAGGGCATCAAGGAAGATCCCATCTGTATCAACAAAGATCTGAAGCTTAGGGTTGTAATGATGTGATGCCAAACCAACCAGCTTCCTTAGATCTCTTCCAATGAGAAACCAACATTTCGCAACTCAACAAAGTTTTCAAATATAAAGGATTTGGTGAACGAGTCCCCTTAGGGCACTTGATTAAATAACCAAATCAAGAAAGTTTATAGTTTCTGATGTGGTGCTTTTTAGTTTGAAAATCAAAGCATGAATATGCTTCACAAGTGTCCTAGGAGTACTCATTAACAATATTATCACAAAATTCCTAGACACCAAGCTAAATTAACATATAAGAAAAAAGTTTTATATGTGGATGTGAGAGAGAGAAGCTTGTTCCTCCCCCCTATAACGGTGTCCACTCAATTAAGGAAGTTTAATGATGAGATAGTCATGAAATTTTCAAAAGAAAAAGTTAAAACCTTCTTACATAAATTTTACCCATTTAATGAGGTAGTTTGTCAATTAGAGAGACTTACAAAAAATCGATAATTGCCAGTTACAAGTTATCTATAAATGTAATGTCCAGTATTTCCCATAATTCCACCAAAATGGATTAAAAAGATGGGCCTCTTCCATTAAATAATTTTTTTAAAAAGGTTTTAATGCTTTTTACTCAGAAATTTACTAATTTGTAAACAGATGCATGCAACACATAGGCAAGTCATTAAATTTACGAGGTCTGAGAAACAAATTCTTCCTTGATAAAATGGCTAAGCTTTGGCCTGACTTTCAAAAAATATTGCACGGATATGGAGCTGTCAGTTCAAGTATTGCGAAGACTAATTTTAGCTAATAATCAATTCCTTTCGACAAATTTTTCCGTTTTAGTACCACCCCTACACAATACAGCTTCAGGAAGAAGCCACCTATACACAAAATTAGGGACCAAGGACTCTTTCTAACATTTCCAACAAACTAGATTAATGAAATTGAAGTTTCCTGCTATACCAAAAGTGAAAAGTGTATCACCCATTATCCCTAAAAGAATATCAAGAGGATTTGACTTCTCGAAATGTCGTTTTGTTCCTGTCTCTTTGAATAAGCCAAAAACAGGGAGAGGAATCATCTCACTAATCTGCCGCATGAGCTGATAGTACCTCTCCAAGCTCAAAGTTTGTGTTGCACTGTGCCTGAGCTCACCAAATTTAGCCCTATAGTCCAAATGTTTCTGGTCCAGCTACAATGTAAAAGTAAGTAATTCCCACTCTCTTCTTCAGTCTTGCACAAAAATACCTATTAGCCAGTATTTTTCCTCTCTTCTGAAGATTATCCCAAAGTTAAGATTATGTCTCCAAGCAGCTTTCCAAGTGAAGATTTCCCAGGAAGATGTGCTCTATTGTAATTGCAACTGAGTTATAAAGCGATCGAAATAACAGGATTGGACAGAAAAAGTTCAGTGGAGCAGCAAATTCACATAGCCTATCATCATCACTCACAGCTAACATACAACTCAAAAGATTTCAACAAAGCTTCAAGCTCCCAATCTCCAGCCCTAGGTAAGAAGTTAACCGGCCACACTCAGTCAATTTCTCTGGCTCCCAATCTTGAGTCCTATGTTCTTAAGCATCCATAATCCAGTCATTTAGCGTAATCAATGACTACTATTGAGGCCTCAGTGAGAGGGGCTTGTCTCTAAAGTCCATGAATAACAAAGATCACTTGTAATTTGCAATTAGGCTGCTCTTGACATAAACAGACATGAAAAGCCTAATTATATACAAAGGACATATTCAAAGATTGTTGAGCTGAAATAGACAGATTATATGGCTGTAAATACACAGTTTTTTAGGAGGTTTTTTATTCTGATTCGATTCTGATTAAAACCCACAAATCGTGGGATTTTAGCTTTTCTCCTTTTTTAGGCTTTCTTTCCTTTGTTTTTGTTTGCTAGGATTTATCTGTGTATTAGCCTATAAATACAACATTGTAAAGCACCAGAAGATATGAATGAGAATAACAATTTCTCTCCATCTAAAAATATCACAAAGACAGATTTATCGAGACACATCAGCTTCCAAAGAAGCAAATCAGTCGGTCCAAACAAAACAGGCTCCAATCAACCAAACACAATTTTTCTTGCTTCAAATTTGTTTTACGTGCATCTCAACTCGAATGGTCTCAATTTTTACTATGTCACCTGAAAGGAAGTCAAGGATTCACAGAATCATAGGGAAACATTGGCAGACAATGTGTGCATGCATATGCTGTGAATAAGAGATATATCTCCGAGGATCAGAATCACCTGAGAGAGAACATACAACTCGTCCATGTATGCTATTGCCAGAAAACCAGAAGCCATCCCACACAAAGCCGCAGAGAGAGTAATGACAGTTCCGCTAAATAAATGAAAGTATTCCCTGCAAAACAAACATTTCCAGAAGAAAATAGCCACTTATCAGAACCTTTTTCCAGTTCTGTTGACTTGCTATCAATTTGGAAAAGAGTATCGCCTTTCAATGTTCACTGCAGTGTTTTGTTGTAGTTGTAACCTTGTCACGAATGAGAAAAAAAATGAGAGTATTTATGTACATCTTTGAAACACATTACTAAACTCCAAAACTGCAGAAGAAGAAGAAGAAGAAGAAGAAGAAGAAGAAGAAAAATATGATAATGACAAAATTGAACAGAACGGTCACTCTGCTACTTCATGCTGAAATATCTATTGTGCATTACCCTGTGAAGATGGTAAAATGTATTTGTCCAAGGCCTAAGGAATATTTGCAATGCGCTGAGCGAACTCACTATGTTTTACTTCTGTCAGATCAACCCATTACAGATTGGGGTTCTAGACATTCATGGATGAATTTCGAAATTAATCTTTAGGAACTAGTCCTCCTCTGTTTAATACAAGGGAAAGATTTCTTCAAAAGGAACTGTGGATAAAGGTCCAACCAAAATCTCGCCCAAAAAAGAGGATGGAGGTCAGAAGTTCATAGAAATTCTTCCAAGATATCATTCAAACCCAGTGGCTGAAGATGCAAGTGACAAGAAGACTAGGATCAGAATGTCACAGCAGATGCGATTCCATCTGTGGCAATATATTGAGCACTTAACTTGCCAGTATTCAATGAAATGTTCTTCCAACACAACCCCCCCCCAAAAAAACCCCACCCCTACCCCTTAAAATTTAATTTTTTCTTTGCCATCACAGAGTAACCACGTGACAAAATCTGCTTCCACTAAATTTTATCATTTTGTCCTCCAGAAAACTAACCAAGGTCTTAAAGCACCAAAAAAGAAAGTCTAAATCAATCAACCATGTGATTCCTCCCTACATATCGACTCTCAAGTAGCTCTCTTCTATGAATCATGATGGTGACACCAGAAAGAACATCAAGGCTGACGTGCCAAAATCAACGAAACCTGTTCTCTCTGTTTTGCTCCTCCACAAGTAGTTGTGATCAATGGAAGGCAGGGAATATTGCTGTTAGAACTGCTGAGGTTGGAAAGGCACATTTACAGACCTACGCAAGTGAGTGTGGCTATGGTTTTTGTGAAGTGCAGACCGCTGGTAGAACTCATTCTGCTTGAATCAGGATATTGCTGGTGGTTGTTAACACTAATGTTGGGTCTCTATTCTTTTCAGATCTCACTGCCACACTCAAGTTTTGGGAAGTGAAGGAACTGCACTCACGGAGGAGATTCTGAATGTGGTATGGCAACTCTATATTTAACTGAGTGGTGTAGAGAGTGCTGATGTTCGGTCATTGGACCAAACTTTAAATATCAAATAGATTTAAATAGATACAGCATCCACTATAAACCAGATACCATTGCTAAACGTTCAATATTTGAGCTACATCAAGAGAAAAAATTCTTTTGAAAAAATAGCCCGATGTGACTTGGGTTTGGAGGTTTGGAAGGTCATCTGGCATAGCAATGGCTAGAAAAGCAATCAGCAATTGCAACATCAAACAAGCCAAACTTAAAACTGAGTAAGATCATAAGTCATCAACACCAAAATAAACCGCAATGAAAATGTAACAACTTTCCGGAAAAGAAAGACCACATAAAGAACCGGTGACATTTGATAGTCTGAACACACAATCTGGATGCTCTGTTTTAAAAGTAAAATCACTCACTGATCAAAATTTATCAAACTGAGTGCCTAAATACATCAGTAGATAGAGTAGCAAGTTGTTCCCTCAATTTTTTTCCTTTCTTTTAAGGGAAAGTTAGATTCACTTAGCAAGGCATCTCTCACGAGATCTCCCAATACAAATATAGCAGAGACAAAATATGAACAAAAAGTGCAGAAACCATATCCATACCCAGAAGATGATAGCTGAAAATTTAGTGGATTCAGTACAAAAGCATGGCTTCGTTTCTTCTCTGTCGATTTTTCTACATAGGCATTTAAACCATTAACCCTGAAAAACAGATGCTGCGAAAGATACATGCGGGACACAAGTCTCTCATGTTCCACTGTTGGAAGATGAATATTTTGGGACTCCATCATCAAAGCACACTCTGATTCAACAGCACCATGTTCTTGGCATCTGAGTGATTTATCAGATTCTGAACTAGGACAAAGAGCGAACTCAATATCACAAATCTCAATGTCTAGGTGATACTGGTTCTGACTCAACGCGTGCCTCAATGAATCATCACCCAGCCTTGAGTTGCCCTTTCTGAATGAAACACGAACATTGGGGCCAGTAATGAATGCTCCAACCTGAACATGCTGCTCAGGAAGCATTTTTAGCAAAAACTTCTTCACGTGACTGGAAAATTTTCTATATGCACCATCCCAATTGCCATTTGGTTGATTCAAAGAGTTACTTGGATGATAAGGAAGTTCAGTTTCCCTACCATCCTCTCCACAGAAAAGAGCAAGCTGTGTATGCCTCAGAAGCAAAGCCACCGAGACTACTGATGAGTGATCCAAATATAAATTCAACTTTCCAACTGCCAAATTGTATTTCCAAAATCCAGAAATTCTATTTTCATGTCCTGGATAAGCCAAAAAGCTGCTGACCTCGCTTAAAAAGAAAGGATTTTCATGAGGATCCATGGCACTTTCTTCAGACTTTCCACGATTAGTCTGCCAACTCAACCACATCTCTTGCAGACATTTCTGCAGAAACTTAGTGCTGTCACCAGATGCTAGACCAGCGATCTTGGCTTCACTAGTTTCTGAAGAGGCACTAATTTGTGCTGGCTCACTCCAAAGAATGATTTTCTCACTAGTAGGGCTCCCATCATGATGCCTATTTCGGTGGCGCTTATCATAATTTGAAGTCTCTCCCCTTGCAGGAACATCCGCCCCAGGTATGGCTGATATGCTCACTTTTCCACAGTATATGAATGAAGACTGCTGAAAGATATCTTCAACATACTTCCATGAGAGTGCAGCAACCAATAAATTGAATGAGAGAAAACTTGAGTCGGGAATCGCAGTACGTGATACCATCATTTCGGAAAGAGAACCATGAACTTGATTTATTTGCCAAACAGTAATTACAACTTTGTCGATGTCGAATATAAAGCACTTCCTTGTACAAGTATCAGAACAAGTAGTGCTCTTTGGTTCTCGTGGTGGTATTTTCCTTGGTAAAACAAGGAGCATGGCCCTTTGAAGCACTCTACAGACTGCTTTCCAAACAAAAGCAAGAACTATATGTATCTTCTGAAAGCGGCAGGGGAAAAAGGATTCTGCAAAAGCATTCTGCCCTGTTTTCTCTTTTGAAATTCTACATCGGGCCACTCTCCTGGCTTGAGCTATAGCATAAGGTGGAAGCTCTTTCTCAATGTCTGAGATCTCTAGCCAGAGCTGCTGTACATTACTCCTATACTTTACATCCATAGACATCTTTTGCAATGATTCCTTTAATAAATCAGTATCAGGATATCCTAGTAACAACAATAGATGCTCATAGACCCGTATACAACGCAGCCACAGAGTGAGAACACTAATTAACCTATGCAAAGACAAAGTTGGAGCAAAATTTCCTTTCCTGATTCTGCTAGCAGCCAGTTTCCAGAGTTGCTTACCATCTCTACGATGCATCAACTTTGTAGCAAATGCTTTACTAAATGCTAATAAAAAGGAAATATCAACTGGAGAAAAAGAGAGAGTTAACTTTGGAATGCAAAGACGGAGGTGAACCACGTGAAGTTTATTCAAATTAGCACATATAGACAGAGCTCCACAGGTGAAAACATTATTAGAAAGATCATTCCTCTTCAACCCAATCTCAAAGTTACTGCAATTGATGGTAAAAGAGCCCTCTTTCAAAGGTGCGAAGATAGAACCAACAAGGCCCCGAACAAAACTTCCTTGCTCATGAGTATGAGAGACTGCAATGAATTCTTTCATTCCCAACGAACACGATACGGCGTCACTAATGATGGGAAACTGCACTTGAAGACATACATCATGTATGCCAAGCTGACAGTGTGCCAATATGAGGTTTAACATCGACATTCTGATCCTACTTGTCGTAGTGACGGCACTGAATATTTTTTTCAGAGCATCATGCAAAGCAGCACCCTGAAATTATCGTGAATATCAAGACCATAATCAGGTAAGCATATAAAATAAAATAAAAAAGGTATATCTGACTTCCAGTAGGAAGATCTCACTGTTGCACATCCGTGGTTCGAACAAATGACTATAATTAATTATATTCATTACTGTCCAACCTGATTGAAATGCAGACCGAAAATTACTACAAATTGAATAATATTCATCATATTATGGGACTACCTAAATAGATTGACCATATTATAAAATGTCATCCATATTTTGAAAGATAACATTCTTCATCATGCTATTAGAGGAAGCTTCTGAACATTACGTTAAGGCATACACATTCCTGCTGTAGTTGGCTCGAACAAAGGTCTGCCAGTGCAACTGCTATGGCGGCAGTAGATGCTAGATTGGCGTAATTATCATGTCAATGACATTTGCATGTGCTACAGACAGAAAATTTCTAGATTCTTTTTGGGAATTCAGTCCATCCAAATGAACAAAGAACATTACCTCAGGATCAATTTCAAAAAGCGTCTTCTCCAAGTCATCCAAAGCCGAGTCGCTCGACCCATCCGCGCCACTTCTACGTCTCTCTTCCAACTCGCTTTCGGCCAAACAACACAAAAACAAGTCAACGAACAGCAGAAATAAAGTGACGCACCGATCAGCAACAAGCCACACCGGCAGTCCATCGTCCCGCGGACACGAACTGAACCGCATTATCATCTACACTGATCCCAAGAGTAAGAGACTAACCCGGCCGACAACGTCACGCGGACGCCGCGCACGTCGATCGCGAACGCCCTGCCCGACCAAGCCGCGAAATGAAAACTCAGCTCCTCGACCGCGACTTCCTTGAAGGCGAAGCTGTAGGAGGAGTCGCCGAGGAGCTCGTTCAGGGCAGAGGCGTCGAGGCGGAGTCCCCTGGCGACGGCCCGGGACCGCGCGATCCCGACGCTCACCTCGAGCTCCGGCGGCTCCCGCAGCCACGGCTCGAGGAGGGACAGCAGCCGCCGGCGAATCGCGCCGCCGAGGAACGCCATGGTCGGAGCGAAAGGTCGCTGAGGAGGCGGACGACGGCGGTTGGGGTCACGTGACCATGGCCCGGGAAAGCAAGCGGAGGAGGAGCCGAGGAGGAGTGAGGATTTTCTCGAGAAATGGAAGGGAGAGAAAAGGAGCCGCCCTAAGATTCTTGAGCGGGAAAATTTACCGGATCGCGTGTGGCTTCCTCCCCGATCGACAAGTGGTGGTGGGGCCCAACGTCAGAACCGAGCGTTATCTTCTACGGGCTTCCTATCCGTGACGACGACGACGACGTGCTGCGGATCTTTCGAGCAGGTCATCCGTTCCCAATCTCGTCCGGTCCTACTTAAGAATCGAGAATCAAGACGACCGGCTCTCAATTTTTGACCGAGGATTGAACTGGATAATCTTTGGAATGGAAAACTAAATCAGTGATCAGTTTGATCTAATGAAACCCGTCGCTTGGCAATTTCATCTTCAAATTTTAAAGTTTCCAACGTAAATATTTTCCCCAAAAAGAACTCGACTTGTTACTATTTTAAAGAAATTAAAATATATATACAACTCATCTTTTGGTCTAGCTCCCTTTGAAATCGAAAACCGTACTAAAAATCATTAATTCCATGAAAATGGAACTAGAAACCAAACTGAACCATCACCCCTAGGAACCACCCAAATTGTTTGGTTGAGTAGTCTGGGTAATTCAATTTAATATACTCACTCCTATTTTGGGATCCATTGATTTCAATGATTCAGATTGAGTTCAGTACATATACTATATTTATGCAATAATTTTCTTTTGCTCGAATGGGGGGATGGATTTCAAATGAGGGAGATTCTATAGTTTGGTGGACAAATTATGGGTAAAATTGCCTATGTTGGTAAACTTTTATAAATCTTATTGGCTACAAACCTATACTTGATAAATTGCAATTTTTTTTAACCAATGGAAGATTTCATTTATTTCTCAAAATGACACTCAACAGCTACATAAAAGGCTTTCAAGTTTAGCAAATTCCAATAACCGCCAAACAAAGCAAATGCGAGAATGCCGATAATAAAGTGTAGTAGTTGGGAGCATACTCTCATTCTTTAAGAGCAGATTTGTCGCCATAAATGTCTAGATTAAGGGATGAGCAAACAACTAGATTGCCACTCTATCTGTAACGGTTTGTAATGCGCATCTAGGTTCAACGTTCTCATCACCATTGCTGTGTAAAGACACCGACATCAATATATTGAAAGAACACAAATAAAATATTGTAAGGAACATCCGAATCTAAACCTAAATATTAAGCGGGAGAGTAAAACCCCAAACCTAGACTGAAATCTAAGCTGGGAGAAGAGAGCGGCCTAATCTCCAATAGTTCGTGGAGCCAAGTCACAAACATCTTTTTTGATAACTGTCAACTAGACAAACAGTTGAACCGGTCTCCACGTCCACCCAAGATCAATTGCAGAAATTCATTTACATTCAAAAACTTCTAAACAGATTGGGAGAGAAGAGAAAAGACAATGAAATCATAGCAACCGGGAGAGCTTGAAAAGAGCGAAATCCTAATGAAAATAGCTTTTTTGATAGGAACTGATGGTAAGTTGATAGCTTTTCATAACAATCGTCAGCATTCATTTATTTTTTCGCAATTATCAACTCTCGTAATAATAACTTGCATTTAATAATGTTTTCAGGTTATAAATCTTCATCCAAAATTACTAAACATTATTTGAGAAAATGCTAGTCTTTTTTTAGATGAAATTACGAATTAAGTTTATGTTATCAATTCTTATTCAATTTGTGACATCCATAAATTAATTCACTTGAAATATTGTCCGTTTTGGCTCATCGATACTAAGCCTCATGGTTTTGTCCTTTGATTTACATGTGGGCATATTTCCAAGAGGTCAGTCATCCTATTAATGCTCTAATTCAATAGATTATATATACCTCAATACTCCTTTTATTCGATGTGTAATTTGGTTAATTCATATCCCCTTTAGCATCTTAGAAAGCCAAAAGGTGAGCCTCGGCTAGGTCTCTCGACTCGACAATCACTCCGCCCTTCGTCAGACTAAGTCATTACCTAATCAATTAGTAAACATTTATAGGATAGATGGAAGTGAGATAATATGGATTTTGATAGATGTTTACATTGTCAAGGCCTCGGTGAGGGCCAGCAATCCTCTAATGTGGTGGTGGTGGTGAGCAAGCACGAGAAGGATCTGCAAGTTCTTCGAATTCTATAATACTTTCATTCATTCATGCTCGCTCCTCACGCTATGCTCGATACCCAAGTACAATCCCCACCAGGAGAGATCTCATTTACAATGTCTGCAATTTCCTTACTAGTCTCCTAAGAATTCGAAGAAGAGAAGAGAAAGTCTAATTTGATTTCTTTGATTGAGGTTTTGACCTTTTCACGTTCTAAATCTGATCAGAACTGGGTGGTCATGAACCCTCAAAAGCTCAAGTACCATTTGGATATTGCCTTGAAAATTTGGGATGTGAATGAGACGATGACCGCACAAAAAGGATAGAGCTGCAACGTTCAAATGTAGTTCATCTTTTGACTTAAGCATACCCCGTGACAGAATTCAAGTGAAAGTCCTCCCTTAAAATTGAGTATGCCTTCCATGACGCAAAGCCCATTTGGCATCACCATTCGATACGTAGTTCGATTCATTCTTACATTCTTCGCCATCTTAAAAAGTCAAGAGACACTCCTTGTTTAGGTCTCTCGCCACATCGATCACTCTTGGCCCTCGTCAAATCTAGTCATTACATGATCAACTTGTAAATACTTATTGCATAGATGGAAGCAAGAAGGTACAGATTTTGACGGACGTTTACTGAATTTTCCTAACTTAAATTCTATCACCTCATCAAAAATAACTATGGGATAAATGCATTAAAAATAGAAAAACAGATGGTTTAAGTGCAATTAGATATTAAAATTTGTTCAATTAATACAATCAAGGACTTTTTCTTTTTGGTTTTTTCTTTGCCGGTGAGGGCCGTCGACATTGTCGAGGCCTTGGTGAGGGCCGGTGACCCTCGGGGTCACCGGCCGCGGTGGTGAACAAGCACGAAAAGGACCCGCAAGTTCCAAGGAGAGAAGAGGAGAGACTAATTTGATTTCTTTGATTGAGGTTTTGACCTTTTTTACGTTCTGGATTTGATCAGAACTGGGTCGTGTTCATGAACCCTCAGAAGCTCAGGGACCATTGGATATTACCTTGAAAATTCGGGATGAGAATGGGATTATGACCGCCCAAAAAGGATATTGCTGCGATATTCAAATGGAGTTCATCCCTTGACTTTAACATACCACTTGACAAAGTTAAAGAGAAAGTCCTCCCTTAATATCGAGTAAGCATTTCACCGTGCGGTGCCAATTTGGCGACACATTAGTGCCGCCTATCTTTCAAAAATATAAAAAAAAAATTAACCATACGTCAATGTTTTCGACTAATTAAAATTGACAGAGAATAGAACTACCTTATCGAACTTTTTGGACGATTTTGAAGAATTAATTGGATTATTTAAAAGTTTCAGAACTTAATTACATTTCTATAATTAATTTTAAAGTGTTCGTCGCACTTATCCTGAATTTGGATTCACATGGATCGAATTTATCATGGCTATGATCATGTGAATCCCATATATGAATCCTACGTATGAGTTCATAGATTGATATCCATGTAAGACTTACTCAATTTTAAGAGAGGAGTTTCTCTTTTAACTTTCGTCGTCCCGGGCATGTTTAACTCGAAATATTCTATTAGAAACGTCATCCGTTAAAGGAAGTACTCTCACGACACTTCATCGTCCAACTCTAAATAATTAATCGTTTCTTTCTTTTTTCCGGTTTTTCAAATGTTGAAAGCACATGTAACTCGTTCTCTTTTAACACAAGACACCCTTCCTGATCACGAAAGTTACATTTTAGAAGACCCGTGTCTTGATTTCACCAACCCTTTTGCGAAAACTATAAATTATATACCAACAGCACTGCCCGTAATACTAGTTTATAAACGTTCAGGCACGCAGATTGACCGAGTCAGAAACGTCCAAACTCTTCCGTTTTTGCCAGCAAAATTTCCAATGATCGATCGTCGGAAAGGATGGCAAAAAATGGTTCGATCCGCCGCGCGTTTCTCTCCTCCAGCCGTTCTCGAAACAGCTCCCCCACCTTGGACAAAAGACAAGACAATCATCATTAAAAAAATCCTAATAAATAAAACATCGTTCGATCCGGGGATTAAGGGCCTAATCGAAGCTTATCCGGACAAGCGAAAAACACTTGAGTTCAGAAAAAACTCGAGCCCTAATTAAAGAAAAACCTCCCCCTGATTCCATTCACACCGGATCACCTTCACATTTATACACAAAGAAGAAGAAGAAATCAGAGAATTCGTCACTAAAACCGATTTTAAAGAGAAGAAAAATCGATCTTCTTCTTCACGTCCTGTTTTTGAGGCTCCGACCCTTCTCTTTCCTTCCAACGCCTTCTTCATTTCATGCAAGATCGCTTCTTCCGTGGTAGAGCCATTGGTGTTTTGCATGCTGCGCATGTGGGGTTTTCGATGAGAGGATAGAAGGCGTGCTCCGTCAGGTTGAGGATTGTAGATGAAGAGCTTGCGAGGCGGCCGCATATTCTCCGACGAGAGGAGCGTGCATGGGAAAGGGTTCGACCGGCTGAAGGCCCCGGACGAGCCCGAGGATTACAGCGCTCGAGCCAGTATCTCGTCCACAATGAGCCCGTGCGATGTCGAGTCTCCGACCGTCGCGGACTCTTCCCCCATGGAGGCGGCTGCGTCGCCATTCGCCAAGTCCCCTTGGTCGTGCCATGCGGCCCCGGCGATGGATGAGAGCTTCGACTACTCGCCGAACGTCCTCATGGGGTCCCTGGTTCGCGAGGAGGGCCACATATACTCGCTGGCCGCGGCTGGGGAGTTGTTGTACACCGGATCCGATAGCAAGAACATCAGGGTTTGGAAGAACCAGAGAGAGTTCTCGGGTTTCAAGTCGAACAGCGGGCTGGTGAAGGCGATCATCATCTCCGCGGAGAAGATCTTCACCGGCCACCAGGACGGCAAGATCCGCGTGTGGAGGGCCTCCTCCAAGAACGCGAGCGTCCACAGGCGCGTCGGCAATTTGCCGACCTTGAAGGACTACATCAAATGCTCGCTGAAGCCGGGCAACTACGTCGAGGTGAGGCGGCACCGTAATGCGCTTTGGATCAAGCACATCGACGCGATCTCATCCCTCAGCTTGAGCGAGGACAAGTTGTTGTTGTACTCTTCTTCTTGGGACAAGACCTTTAAGGTATGGAGAATCTCGGATTTCAAATGTCTCGAGTCGGTCATAGCCCACGACGATGCGGTGAACGCGATCGCCGCGGGGTTCGACAGCTTGGTCTTCACCGGCTCTGCGGACGGGACCGTCAAAGTGTGGCGGAGGGAGTACCAAGGGAAGGGGACGAAGCACTTCTTCTCGCAAACGTTGCTCAAGCAGGAATACGCCGTCACGGCATTGTCCATAAACTCGGACGCGACCGTCGTGTACAGCGGCTCCTCGGACGGCCTCGTCAATTACTGGGACCGCGACAAGCATCTCTCGCACAGCGGCGTCTTGAGAGGCCACAAGCTGGCGGTCCTCTGCTTGATCACAGCCGGGAGGCTGGTGCTGAGTGGATCGGCCGACAAGGGGATATGCGTGTGGAGGAGAGACGACGGCGGCAACCACACGTGCTTGTCCGTGCTGACGGGGCATAGCGGGCCGGTCAAGTGCTTGGCCGTGGAGAAGGACCACGACTCTCAGCCTTCGGGCGAGAGGCGGTGGATCGTGTACAGCGGCAGTTTGGACAAGTCGGTGAAAATGTGGAGGGTGTCGGAGGCCGCCCCGCCAATGCAGAGAGTGCAGCAACACTACACGTCCGACGGGACCGCCACGCCGGCCACCTTACCGTACGCTCCGAGTTTCTCCACACAGGGTAGGATAAGCCAGAAAAAAATCATAGAAAGAAAGAAGACAGCAATTTAAAACCAGCTTGTTCGTTTGTATATTTGATTGATCGATGCCTCTCAGAAAGGAGATTATCGTAGTTGATGTAATTTGTGACATTTCCATTGTAATGTTGTTTGCATGGTTGGATTGTTCGGATGAGCATTTGACCACAAAATTTGATAGAGTGGGGATAAGCGATTTTAAGTTCCATTTAAATTTCATTTGAAACCTACCTTGCATGTCAAAAACTTAGAACCTACCCTATTATAGGTTTCAGAACCTACATAGATTCTACTTGGATAGTTAATTGAACGATTATGGATGAATCATCACTTTTAATGACAACGTTTTACTACAATCCACTGATCACAACTCATATTTGGACACGTAAAGATTTTGAAATATTAATAGAATAAAAATCTCAGTCATGCATATCGTAAGAAATAAAAACTCAAATTAGTAGTTTCATATTATATATTCATCATTTGACATCATGAAACGTCACAGGATTATGCAAAAATATAGAATAAAGAAAACGCAAATACTTGTTCTAGGTTTCAAGCATGGAGAAGCTACCCATAAGAATAGGTTTTTCATTTTTTGGAATCTTTCCGATTCTACCTGAGACCATGCTCACCCTAGACTATAGCCTTTCTCAGTGGTCAGCCATCCCCATTTGACTCATTACCTGAATCTGGCAATTGTGCATGCACCGAAGAACATAGGAAGCCGCAAGAAACCTGGTGCGCGCTTGCTTCGTTTAACCAAACGCGCTGAATTGCAGTACCTTGCGTGCTGCTCGGTTTGATTTCTAAATTGCCAGACTCATCATTGCGCAGAACATTTTGAAGGGACGGGAGAAGGTTATGGTTTGACTTTCAGCGCAAACCATTCCTCCGTAGGCGACGAATTATCTTAATGGCGCGGGCAGATCGATCCCGTGAACGATCCGGAGCTACAGAGGGTCAAAGGGGTTGGCAACTGGAAGAAGCGATGTTAGAGACATTCTGGTACATTAAGGTTGACAAATGGGAGTGATTAGAGAGCATAATCCAACACCTTTCCGGAGGCTGAATACGACGACAGAGAAATCTATCTTATGGATAACTTTATTAGGACAGGAAGAAGCCATGAACGCTCGTTGCTTCATTTTATTATAAAGAAGGAAAAAAGTCATTGGACAGACCCAGGGACTTCATTGCTTTAAACAAGAAGATCTGGGAATGGAATCAAGATATGCTGCTTGTCGGTCGAAATTGCGGAATCATCTTGAGTTTTTTAGGCGGAATGAGGTCATTTTATTGTACAGGTTTTAAGTTAGGTTCCGTTTATTTCGCAAAAAAAAAAATTACAAAAATATTTTTCTTATTTTCCGGCATTTGGTTAGCTTAGGAAAAATGTTTTCCTATAAAACTTTGATACAACCCACACGATAATGATTTTCTCTTTGAAAGAACTGAAAAACGTTTTTTTAAAATATGATTAAGTATTGACGTATGGACCTGAAACTCTACACTTGAGGACAAAAATCCCAACATTAGTTCCTGCTTTCTAGAGTTCAGGACTAGGTTTTTGATGGTCTGGCTTGGGACCTTGGTGGCCCTCGACACCCCACCCTAGTCCATTAAGGCCACGCCTGAATTGCTGGTGCTTGTAATCGATGCTCCTTCACTTGAACTCCAGTCCATAAAAGCCATGCTCAAGTCCCCAACGCTCGAACTCTATTCCCAACCCGTAGGCCGGGGTTAATAAAGACTATGTGTGGGTCCTCGACACTTGGGCCCGGGTCATTGATTAATGAAACGTTTGTTCTTATAGAATTTTTTTTTTATTGTTTCTTTCTTTTACTTTTCTCTTTTGTTCTTTCTTTTTCGTTCCTTCCTTTATCTTTTTTGTCTTTTCCTTTCTCCTTTTTTTCTCCTTTTTCATTCGCCAACTGTGTGCCTCGGTGTTGGCCGGCAGCTTTGTGATCAGCCATGATGCGGCTTAGCAAGTTTGAGGCTAGGCCAATCTAAGTGAGCTCAGGCTTGGCCAAGACTAGCGAGCTTGGGCTCGCCCGATCCCAATGAGCTTGAGCTCACCTGTGGCTGTCACCAAGGCAAAGTGGAGGCAGAAGGAATAAGAAAAAGAAAGAGAAAATAAAATTTTAAAAATTGATTTTTTGTTGCCTTGGATAAAGTCATAAGAGTTAAATCATTTTCAAATAAGTTCCAAACACCAAAAAACATTTTCGATTACATATCACCAAATAAAGGAAAACTAATCATTTCCATGAAATAAGAATTCTGTAAACTATTTTGTTTTATCATAAACTTTGCTCGACTTTTTAATTTTCATTGAGCAACAACAGTAGGAGCTTGATAGGCATCGACCACCGGACAATGGTTCGAGTTAATCGTGCACGAAAGTCTCATCGAATACCTACTAACCTGATGATTCGCTTAATAGTATACTCAAGTTGATTTATAAAGTAACATATCAAAGTACAAGTAGGCAGGTAAGGAGGTATAGATTACACTCCACACTCGTCAATAGTTTTTTTTTTTTTGGGTCTAAACACTCGTCAGTGGTTTGGCAACCCGCTTTCTCATCCAAGTTTGTAGACTGACCTTAATATAGTTAGCATCATTCATTAGTATAACCAAAAGACATGTCCAAGGTAGGCTGGCAGTATAACCAAAGTCCTTGATACGATGATTCTCACTTATTGTCTCTCCTTTTGTCTCCTTCTCTTCCGGGTGACAGGAGGACAGGTCAATACTCAAAAATAGCAACATCGCATCCAGAATTCACTATTGTAACATATGCACATTTGATTGAGAACATCCCAATGACCACTTTGCCTCAATGAAGAAACACTACAACAGAGAGAGAGAGAGGCCTTATCTTACATTTCTTCATTCATAACATAAAACCCTAATCCAACAGCCAATGCTGCCATGGCCCAACCCAAAAAAACCAGAAAAGAAACAGCCTAAGCTTCCCATTTCCAAAATATCTCTATCAGAGGGAGACACCGGTTGCAACTCCGTAAGGTGCCGCCCGACGTCTTCAGTCAGTCATCTATAAAGCTGTACCGAGCTTGCTCCCTTGTGCTCAATAAAATATTCTTAGCAGCCCAACCCATTGCTGCGATTTGGTCAGTCACTGTGCGAACACTTCTTTCAGCACGCTGCTTGCTATCCTCGGCCAATCTAAACCACTCCTTGAAACCCGTATCAGATACATCACTGGCCCTTAAAATCTGCTCCCATCGATTCTTATTTGGAATTAGGGCCTTGCGAATGTATAATGCCTTCAATCATCATGAAAGACACAAGATAATCATAACCTCATAGGTAAAGGAATTATACAGATTGACTTCCACAAAGCTCCAGTGAACGTTAACCAAGAATGGTAAAAAAGATGCTGTTGTAAAACATAGAATGATGGAGTTTATCACAATACCTGCAAAAGACCCATGATAACATCTGAAGTGCCAGCTCCTTCTCTTAGACAAAGCAGGATATTTCGCTGAATTTCAACAAATAAGTCACGAGAGATTCTATAGAGAGTTAACAAAGGAAGTAATTTGACCAACTTTCCCTTCAAGTACTCACTTCTGCATTTCTTGCCAATCCACCAAAGGTCTCCAAGCAGATGAAGTAATAATCTTTGCTATCCACAGATTTCATGGCCATCAATGACAACTTGGGAATCTGAACCTTGGTACTCAAGATCCCTATTCTTATGGGCCAAAAGTCTTTGCCTGATTAAAAAAAAATCACTGTTCAAATGCCCAGCTCTTGACACAGTTCATTTGGTCAAGAGGCAGTCAAAATGCAATCACAATACTCACTTTTTGTATTAAATATGTCGATTCCCTCCTTTTTGCTTACTTCAGCAGGCAAAGGCACGTACCCAGACTCGATCCATGTATTTAAGATGATCTCAAGCCTGTCCTGAATATTTTCCCCAGGAATTTGTGTGAAAGAGGACAAAGGAGGAAGAGAAACAAGGAACCCTTAGTCAGTTAGTTGTAGATTCTAATGAGGTTTCCTTCCTGCTCATAATACAAAAGAAAAGTGATGGAACCTAGATGTCATGAGGTTTGGATATAATCATTGCATTTTTTTGGAAATACAGACAGAGAGAAGTTTGACCAGACTTGGTACCATTCTTTGTCACCAATTATGTACAAGTCTGAAGGCTATATGTTTTTTTTTAATGAAGAATGTATGTAACAAGGACAGAGACATGTAGTACTTTCCCAAAACATATAAACGGGGGTCCCTGATGAGCTTTTACATTTTCACTAGACAACTAACTTCAAAACATATTCTGAATTAAAAATGGTCATTCATTATGCACCATGGGAAAATGAAGAACAGTGAATCTCACTATCGCAATATAGAGGAGGTTGACAAACAAAAAGCAGCTCCTTAATATCACTAAAAGTCTAGGACTTAGGACCACAGTTCAAAAGTGGTGCCCACAAAATGTTGTGTGTGTACTAAGGAATTTTCTTTTCCATTGCCTATGAATGAAATAAAAATCCTAAAAGCTATAGGATGATACTAACCCACCTTAGTTAGTGTTTGCAGGTGGACATGCTTGAGTCCCTGATATATTCCCAAAAGGTCTAGTGCTGCGAAGATAGGGTATACCACAAAAGGTAAAGCTGCAAGTAATCTAAAACATGAAGGTTAGAACTGTCAAAATGCAATTACCATAAACACCTGGTTTGAATCTGGCCAAGAAAAAAACCCTACTAGTTTGGTTAAAACATTCCCAAATTAAATCAAATAAGATCATCATATTGGTACAAAAGTTAACAAAACACAACTAGTAGAAGCAATATAAGGATGCTAAGATTCAAATTAGGCTTCAACTGCTGGCAGCCCGAGTATGTGGTTAAAACCATATAGTGCATAGTCATGACTCTCCCTATCCTATACAAGTTCCATATGTGATATTAAGAGCGCTGTGAAGCACACAAATAACTTCACCAAAGATTTGCATTTCTGGAGTAAGAAATGTGTGAGAAGTTCTTGCAGCAGCACTAACTCACAATGAAATGAATAGCTCACAGAAAGGCAGGAAATATGAACCTTTGATTGTTCTTGAATGACATGTTAAGAAGTGCAGCAAGCATAAGGCCAAGATTATCAAAGCACACTGTTTGAATCTGAAAGCAAACCAAGAGGAAATCATGAAAACTTTTTTTCACAGAAACGCAAGCAATGGCAAAAAGGAATATACTAGAGCCTGACCTGTGCTTTTGCAGAAACTTCACCAAGGTTATCAGCTACTGCAAAGCTCCGATGAACAGCAGACTTTCCGAAGAAAATGACAGCCACAAAGCAAAAAACATTCAAGTCAAAAGTGAAGATGGCGAATATATGCCAAGACATCAAGAGAAAGGTTCATGAAGTGGATAAAATTGGTGGAAAAAATAAGGAAAAAATAAATTAAGACCAAAGATGGATCTCATGGCTGCAAATAATTAGGCCATGACATACCTAGCAAACAAGAGTCCAAAGAAACACTTTTGGTTGATAGGGCATAAGAAAGGAATTCAACAAGTTATATGATGTCCACACGGTGTCAAACCAGACACCATTGCAAAGGAGCTAGATTACGTTCCATTCACATTCCATTAAGCCAACTGTGATGCTTGTGATACAGATATTCACATGACCACTTTATGCAAGTAAAAGCAGGAAGTGCGAAAAAACGGAGAACTAAAAATGCTAGAACTCATGTATCTCATTCAACAACTTTTTGAGCTATCTCTACTTCTGTGTTACCAGATCTTCTCATTTCTATTCTAGAAAGTACTGCAAGCTTTCTCACCTTCTTGACTTGACCCAACTTATGATTAATTTTCCACAAGGCTCTAAACACCATGCAGTAGGGAAAGCACTTTTCACACACAGACATTTGGCTTAGCATGAAAAATATCGTCTAACACACATATACAAATACTTTTACTATATTTTAAAATTAAAATAAAAAACATGCAGCTGGTTCATCGAGGCATCATATCGACAAGATACATTATAGAGGATCCTTTTCAATATCTGGAACATCATAAATGAACAGGGGCAGATTCTTACACCAGTGGCCAAATAGCACGCGAGGCTGATTTGTTTCGCGATGTTGGCTATGGACGCGAGAAGCAGGAAGTATTGTGGGAATACAGGAGTCAGAAGCTCCACACCAATACTCAAACTGAAGATGACGGATGTTGAGAACCGAACCCTCTTCAAATAAAATAACTCATCATCAAAGATATATCAAGACATGAGTATTAACACAATATTGCAATCACAAAACGCAAGATTTCCGCTCTACTTGTCACTATTATATCTAACCACTATATAGCAGTGAGGTACCAAGTTATCATTACAACTATGAATAGGAATGACTATCAACAAGAAGAAGGAAAAAGGTTTTCACTACAATGCAGAGCGGAAGGACGCTAAAACTAAAAGTGAAACCTTCAAGTTGGTATCAAAAGCAGATGCCAGGCTAGCAGTGTAAATGCACCTACTCAGCCGTCCGAGTCCATCTTTCAAGACCCAATTGAATGCAGCAGCCGACGGCAGTGATCGAGAGTATCCAATCCCTATAGCTCGGAACATCGCCTGAAATTCGAAACAATCAATCATCAAACTAACTTCTCGGAAAGCAACATCTTGCAAATGAAACATCGACCTTCCGCTAAATACGCACTGTACATTTCGAGCACGTAAAAGCATTGCAAGCAATGATTTTTAAGGTCCAACCCACCAGGCATCATAATCCAAGAAAACAAATAAGCAAAGCCAAAGAAACCCACCAAGCTAGTGTTTTTTCACACATGTTCAAAAACAAAAACCGAAAAAGCTTCCCGATTACCTGAGTGGCAAGAACCTGAAGAGCCGAGCTGAAGACGCGGTGCAAGAGCTTCCACTTGACATAGTCCATGTACCCCGCTCCCACTTGCTTCGGGATGAAGAAATCCCTCACGAGCACCCCGCAGGCCCTCCCCAGCTTCCGAGCCCCGCCGTCGAAACCGAGGCCGAGCGACGCCGCCCCGCCGTCGACGCTCACCAGCCGCAGGCAATCCCCGTCCCAGACGTACCTCGACACCTTCCCGGACTCCCTAACCACCACGGGGAGCTTCGCCGCCGCCGCCGCGGCGGGCGAAGGAGTGGGTCCGAAGCCGCCGCCTCCGCGGAGTTCATCCTCCCCCGGGCCGGAGTGGAGCGGGGTCCTCAGGGAGCCGCCGACGGCGGTTCTGGGTTTTCTCGAAACGGGCGTTCGGGGTTCATGGCGCCGGCGAGGAAGAAGACTGAGGTGGCGTGGATGGGGCGCGGTGTGGAGAGGGGATTGCATGAGAAAGAATCGAACGGGTTCGCGTTCCCGGAGGAGGACGGGAGGGAATTCGCCGGAGAGATGGAAAGAGCTCGGAGTGGGGGAAGCTCGTGACGGCGGGAAGCGGCGGCGGCGGCGGCGGCTCCGACCGCTTCGCTCCGCTACGAACGGGCGTCTCTTTTGTTTTATTTGTGTGTGTTTTCCCTCGCAAGTTGCAGGACTTTGCAATGGAGGTTTTAGGAAAGGTGGACTGAACTCCTGGTCTCTCGCATTTCTAAGCTTGTTCTAAATGATGATAAAAAACGAAACTTGTAAAGTACTGATCAAATAGCCCAAAAGTCCTTTTTCTTCTCTCCCCTCTCTCTTTTGTTGATTTTGTTTTTGTTTATTATTCTTTTTTTTTTCTCTATCGATTTAAATGTTATCCTCTCTCGCTCTAAATTTTGGAGTCATAGTAAATATGTTTTTAGGGATTCGATGCCCCTTTGCTTGTTCCTGTACTGGTTCTTTGCCTCCAATCTCAATGATGATCGCAGAAGTTTTGGCGTCTCTTTGAATTATGAAGATATGCTCCTCCACATGATAGATCTGTGTCTATTTAACCTATTATGATTGTTTTCGTATGACGGTGTTGTAGAGGATGCACCGTCAATTGGCAATGTCATAATTGTTGAAGAAGTAATTTTAGACATGTGCTAATTATTGACAAAGACACGAGATCTAGTGATCAACTATCGATTTCGTTTGACAGATCTATTCATATGGAATGAGTTTATGCTTAATTTGGCAATTGCTCCATTAATCATTCTTGTGTTCTAGATTTGGTTTTGTTTTTTAGTATTCATGCTCTATTTTGATTTGTTTTTTTTTTCATAAAGACTATATACTTCTACGTCCTTTTGAGTAATAAATACAATTTTTTTTCTAAAGAAAAAACTAATCAATAATAAATGCTTTTTTTTTAACATGAGTACAGTCAAAGTCCTAAGATTTGTTATAAAAAATACTATTGAATCCTAAAAATTTTAAAAATTGCAATTAAATCTTAAAACATTTTACAAAAAGTGCAATCAAGTCTTAAAATTTTTAAAAGGTGTAATCGAACCTTAAAATTTGTCACGAAAGTGCAATTGAATGATAAAACTTTCAAAAAGTGCAATCAACCTAAGGACTTGATCGAACCAATTTAACTAGTTTTATGACTTAATTACACTTTTTAAAAATTTTAGAACTTAACTATACTTTCGTGACAAGTTTTATAACTTAATTGTATTTTTTGAAAGTTTTAAGATTCAATTACACTTTTGCGATAAATTTTAGAATTTTCAATGCCTTTATATATATTTTTATAATTATATTACTTTTACCACTTTTTTTTTTTTGGGTCGAAAGCCTTTACTATCTAGTTCACAATACAAAAATTAACACAATGATTAATTTGCCGATCCGATGTTATATTAGAAAAACCTCTTTGTGTTTGTGAATTAGCACTACCAATATGTTATTACAATTACTGTCTTATCAAAGTGTTGTGAGAATTGTATAAGCATACCATTTGCACTATCAAATAAACAAGATGATGTCTATTGTAGCTCTATTGTGTTACTATTGTTGAGGTGCGAATATCTGGAGTGCCAAAATTTGGCACAAGGGACATTTAAGTATAAAAAATTTGGAAAGATACACTTAAATGTCAAAATTGGATCAAAATGAATTAGTCAAATGTAAGTGGCGAGATATTCTGGCCAAAATGCCAATGTGGTGTTTTTCCAGCGAGACAAGTGTAAAATAACGTCATTTTGTATGCTGACATAACTTGATAAGTCGAAAGCGACATCGTTTTGCAATCTGTCATGACTAGTAAGCAAAAACCGACATTATTTTCCCTCATATTTAAATATTAATTAAATTAAATTTAAAACTAATTTATTTATAAAAAGGAGGAGATTGAGGAATGGTGAAGGCTGTGCAAGCCCTTGCTATCACCCCACCGTCATTGAGTAGGGTCACAACATTCACCCTAAATCTAGGCGAGGGCTTGTAGGCCCTCATCGCTGGTTAGTTGGGTTAGGGCCCAGCAACCCAATCGACCCTTCCCCACCGTTGCCGGGAAGGGCCGGTGATGGTGAGGAGGTGGTAGCAAGGGCTTGCACAACCCTTGTCATTATGCAATCTCCTCCCTCTTTTTTTTTAAATAAATAATTTAGTTTTTAAATTAAATTAAATTAATATTTATATCAAAATTCAAATCCAAAGTAAGATGACATCGTTTTGACTCCCCGATGAGCCAAGTAGGCGAGTTATACTAAGTGACATTTATATGTACTTTTCGTAACTTTGGACACTTTTAAGTGTCCTAACATGTCAAATTTTGGTCTACTGTTGCTGCACCAGCGCTGCATCCCCTGTTCATCCTCACTTTCTTTCTCAGGGCTGTATCAAACTCCAAGCATCAAACTTCCGAAGTTAATGTCTTTTGTTCACTGAGAACTTCACGGCCTACGAGTCTGTGGATTCAGGTCTTATAGGCTCAGCCGGTCGCTACGTCCAACCTTGCCAAACCGTGTCCGCTCGAGCGCATCGAGTCAGCAGATGCAAGAAGCTTCGTCCTGAACATCTCAAGCATCTGAATTCGGTGATCAAGACAGATCGGAATCGATGCGGTATGCTAGGCCTAGCCTAGGGGGGAAAAGAAGTCTGTACATTATCGTTTGTTCCAGCGAGACACAAAGTTGGCTGGGCCAAACTTACCATCAAGAAGCACACCTTGCTTCGTTTTGGTGGTGTTGCAGTAGAGGGCTCAATGTATA
This sequence comes from Eucalyptus pauciflora, assembly GCA_007663325.1. Lineage (NCBI taxonomy): Eukaryota > Viridiplantae > Streptophyta > Magnoliopsida > Myrtales > Myrtaceae > Eucalyptus > Eucalyptus pauciflora. The sequence goes on from VMYD01000012.1 coordinate 737,234, forward strand.
GAACGACTTCAGGGGTATTTACTGGTAGCTACCTTATCCTGGATGTCTATCGTAAGAAGAACCATACGGGGCAATTTGGCGACTCTAGCATAGTCCTCCTTGTCCTGCACATTGACATGCAGTGCAATTAAAATCCGTACTACCATTCGCTTTTTGCATTCGGCATTGAGCTCCGTATAACTATTGATGCACCGTCCCCATATCCTTCCAAGGACTGCATGATTACGTTTCAAATCCATCCAGATACAAACAATCTCCCGAATCTGTCTTCCAATTTGGCCAAGCCATTGCTCTCAGTTGTACGCTCACATCGTCATCTTTCACCAATGCTAGCCAATGTCCAGTGCAATCTGCAGGTCGAATTGAAGAAGTTCCTGATCAACCCCTTTTGCAGTTGTACTGTACGCCTTTTTTGGTCGTCTGTTGCACCGGCTTGATATGATATAGTGAGTCATTTGAAAGAAAGTTCTATCATCATGATTTTTGCGCACTACTCACCAATAGGGCTCTGTAAGGACCGAAGCCACCCAAACATGGCATAGACATTCCCAGAAGTGTTGATGCGAACTATTTCTTGCTCTGTCCAAGAAAATCTTCATAATGAGACAGTGAAGCAATCTGTGCAGACCTAGCCTTGCAGCGATTGAAAATTGGTCGACACTCATCAGACATTGACATTTCCAGAAGTGTCGCTGGAAGCATTCTTGCTCAGTCCAGGAAAAAATTCAAGTTGGGACAGTGAAGCACTCTGTGCAGACCTTGTCTTTTAGTGATTGAAAATTGGTCAATACTCATTAGACATCATGCGTTACATTTTGACGGTAAGCTCACTCCCATTGAACAGATGCGACTTTGTTTAATTATAGTCCAACTGCGCTCATTTTCGGGCATGTTGCACCGCCTTCTTGACTTGCATCACCATTAGGCAGAGAAAGGATTTTACCTAGGTCAAGCATGAGATCGAGGTAACCAGGATCTGAAGCAGTGCCTGAATGCATAATTTAGGTTCAGAATTAGGATTTCTGCAATAAGTCAATCCTTAAGACTTCATGTGCCAATGTCCCTCTTCCAAACCAACGGAACTTTCACACTTTCCTCTCGTTCAATCCGATTCCTCTGCCTTCTCCCATTAACCAAATGATCAAGACAAAGGGAAAATCGATCCACAAATATATATTTCCGAAAATGGATTCATCATAAGTCTACAACCATGAAGAGTAAACCAGAATTGTACTTTTTGTAGATGACTTCCTGGCCCTTGAATCTCAAATTTGCAGTTGCAGATTTTTCAAAAATCTGTTGGTAATATGTCACGTACCAGGAGAAAAAGAACATACTACTGTCATAAACGTACATGGTAGAAATTTATGTTTCAGAACAATTCGAGGATTCCTCAACAACAAATTGCAACTAAAGAGCTTAAGCAATTGCCGATCCCACAGTAAAAGCCATCGAGATTTTATTTGAAAAATTCTCTAGTATTACGTATGTTAAAACTCTATGTACCTAGATTTGAGAACAAAAACCACACAGAATTATTCTCTAACCACCAGAACATCTAAGACATCATCGTTTTTAAGATATCGACCCCACTACACACAAATCAAGCCTTCACAACAAAGTATCTAGGATCCTTTTGTATTTTGAGGTCCGGTGGAAGAACTCTTGCGATTGTTTCACTGCATGCATTCCCCTCTCCCAGGACAAATTCGAGCACGAGTCGATTGCCTACTCTCAAATTGTTCCCCTTCCTAAACTCAGTCCACCCAGAGGACAGAGAGAACCGGCCAGCTATCCTTTCATTAATCTGCACAGGCCATTTCACCCCATTTTGATCCCGCACAATCATCTTCTCATTGGGATTTAGCTTTATATGATTTCTCTTTAGGAATGAAGAAGGGATATACTGCATCAAATATGAGCAGACAAAATGTAAGAATAATTGAAGCAGCTAAATGTTCAGTAAAAAACTCGAAGCAGTGAAATGATCAATCACATGTATAGAGGATGACTACATTATGTTTCGTGTTATATCAATTAGATTTCCCAAGTAATTGCTCATCTCCCTTTCTAAGTGATGATGGATTCATTGTGACAACCACTTCCAACCTGTCAAAACTATTTTGCACTGCTGAAATGCCTTGAGGAGAAGCAGACTCTGTTGCTCTGTTAAACTTATCAATGCACTGCACAAATCTAAGGAAACTATTACTCTTGAGTGATTTGGTCATGATTATGCTTGTTCAAGGTCATTTAAACCCAAATTACTTCAAAGCTTTACAAAGCTCCTACTATTTTTTCATGCATCACTAATTATACTGCCATCAACAATCCATTTATATACAAAGACTTTTAAAACGGTTTTATATGTGATATGATTCCAAGATTATTCTACAATCAAGAAATGTAGAGAAACCGGAAATGATATTACTGAAATTATGGATCACTGAAAATTAAATGAGTCTAATGTGAAGGACTAACCATGAGTTTCAGTGCATATTCGGAGATGCGTGATACAAAGTGCGGATTCTTCGGCATGGCATATGTCTTCACGGAGCACTTGCTAACAGTTTCTCCAACAAGCTCTAGTTTCGTTTTGAACCTGGAATCTCTGTGCACTTGAGAAAGGAGAGCATGTGAAGGACAGGAGGCAACACAAAGATGCCAGAACAAAGAAGAAGTAACAAGCAAGTACCATGATTTTCCATTTTATTGATATTTAAGTCCAAGAACTTCCGCTTACAAGCCCGAACAGGCCTCATCTGGTTCTGTTCTGCCTCCTTTACTTCATCTGCCAGCTCTTCCGTCTTTACAACAGCTAATGGTCTGTTGACTCCGTTAGTTATTTCTTTCCTGCACCCATTCTTCCCAAATACTTTGACGAGAAACACTGAGTCCCTAATGTATCTGAAAATGAGAAAATCAGCAAAGTCTAGAGAATGATCGATCACGAAGTCCCGCCAACCACTCTTAATGAACAATGTATTTCCAACTCCTGCTATCCCAATTGGCCATGATCTCCCTGTAGTATTCTTGAGAACCGCCTTTTTGGGCACGACTCCTTTAAAATTCTTGACAAAATCCGGTGGTATAAGCTGTCATGAAACATTGAATTCTATATTTGAAATCAACAGATAATAAAGGCAAAAACATATAAAAAATCAGAACCCAGGCAGGAGCCTTGTCATCAGTGGGTGCACACAATGCAAGTATCTATTCTCAGATTTTCTTGCTAGTCCTGAATATGAATGCCGGTTAATAATTATGAACTGCTTTGAAATTCATCAGATGCCGAATGTCGCACAAAAGAATGTCCATGGGACATGTTCGTAGGCAATAATTTAACCTAGAATATTTCTTCCACCCAAATTCGCACAGAAGGCGTAATCTCTCCCCACTCGACGAGGCAGTCAAGAAAACACCTCACACACAATCCACTAGGTTTCAACAAGATAAGTGAATCATCACAATCCAGTTCAAAGGCAAGCCAAAGGATCACACTAGGGTTTCACCATGCTAGTAATATTGCATCCATGAACTGTGATCATATAAGCTTTCTCTGGTACTCAAGAAAACTCAAGAAAGTTGCAGAAAGCCGGCGTTCGTGAACAAACGTGCACGTGCATGTGCATGCACAGACAGAGAGAGAGAGAGAGAGAGATGACCAGTTGGTGAGAACTGAAGGAGGGGAGATAAACTTTGAAGAACTCGAGAGGCTCGTCGGGGGAAGATGTCTTGGCGGCACGACGGCGGTCCATTGCTCTCCTGCTTCGCCGAGGTGGTTTCAATGGCGGTCGCTGTGGTGGGGAAACAGCTGATCTTGGTCTTCTTGGGTTGAGGTTACGGAGAGAGAGACGAAGGAAGCTGAAACGTCTGAGGAAGATCCGTGGGTTATCACAGAATCCGGGCAGAAAAAGAAGAAAGAATCCCAAGATTTCCCTACTCTATTCAATTCCATATTAAACCATATCTGCTTTCCTTTTCTGGTGCCCAAGAACCCACGAGAAAGGATTAAAACTTTTGAGCATGCATCTTTATCATGTGATGAACAGCCTATGGCATGTGAATTAATACCATTTCATTAATGTAATGGGAGTTTTATAGTTGCAATTACTGGCGGTAGTTTTGATATATAAATCCGGATTTAATCAAGGAGATGTAAATTGTTTAGAAGTGCATTCAAATAATAAAGCTACTTTGCTAGTAGTTGCATTCCATAAAATGCTTTCACATAGGGCGAGAAAAAATTATCCAATTAGTTATAAACTCATTGTACAGATGTTAATTTAGTTTTAAACTTTTCAATTTTGTGAATTTAGTCTTAAACTTTTGTGCGGAATTCCAATGTAGTCCAAGTCAATTTTCACTAAAAACCGTTGACGTGACAATCTAGACTTTGTTTAAAGAAATGTACCAAAACTTGTTTTTTTGCTAGATACTACAACTAGCTTACTACATATTTAGGCCCTATTTGGTAAAAAGTGTTTTTGCTCCCAGGAACAAAATTTTTGTTCTTTTGTTCTGGGAAACAAAAAAAGAATAAAAACAAGAAGTAGAAAAAAATTGCTTCTCGATCTAACAACAATTCCGAAAAACAATTTTTCTCTATTTTCTCTTTATTTTCTTCTTTTTCTTTATTCTTTTGGCTGGTCGCTGGCCTTGGCCATGGCTAGTGCCGACGATTGGCTAGACGAGGGTAGGTGACCTTGTTGGAGGGTCGCCGGCCCCTGGAGACATCGCGCCATGGTGAGGCCGGGTCTCGCCGACTAGCGCAAGGTTGGCCTTGCGCTTGCCCAACCCAAGTGAGGCTGAGCCTCGCTGGTGGTCAGGCGAGGTTCCGGCGAGCTCGCGGGACCTCGTCCAGCAGGTCACCAGCTGCCAGCGATCGGCCACAAAGAGGAAGAAGGAGAGAAAAGAAAAAAGAAAAAAAGGAAAATATAATAAAAATATTAAAAAACTAAAAGAAACAACGAAATTATACAATTTTATTAAACGCATTTCATCTTGGGAGTAAAACTTTTGTGCAGTTACCAAACGCGTTCTTATACTTATAAATTGTTCTCGGGAATAGAAACAAAAAAACTATTTCTATTAAAAAATTATTTCCCGGAACAAAAACGTTACCAAATGCGCCCTTAGACTTCCATTGGAAGTTAAATGAAACAAAAAATACAGGCCGCTTGTCTAGAGACCCATTTGCAATTCAGTATATCTTGGTTTACTAATTTAGCAGCCAATGTTAGTATCACCTTCATCACTCTTAATGTCTCTCAATTTTCAAATTCCTGCAGAGTTTCTTACAGCAACTAAACATCCATACTGACCAGATCAAAACTATAGATTCTCTATTACCGGCAACGATTGCAAATTCTTGATATGATCAAACTGTATTTGCAAAAGTCATGTGTACATGAAATAAGTTAATTATCATTGAAGTGGCTTTTGCTAAAACTACTGTACTTCTGCTGCTTATGGATAATTTGACTCCAACAAGATTGCATTCATGGAATTGCTTACGGTTTTCAAGTACTGATGGGGAAGAAGCACTCCTGAATGCAGTAACATGACTTCAGATCAACTTTTACGCACACAGTTCTAGCTTGAAAACATTATAAGTTAGATTTACTCACCCAACAAGTCACCTTAATAACTTTATCCGAATGGAAATATGAAAACTTTACACCTCTGATGACGTTCAGCATCATATCCATGAAATTTTGCTCCTGATCGCTGTTAGCGATATTAGGAGTTCTGAACTTTTTTTTTTCTAACATATCTAATCTCAAATTCGCCTCCAGGTGGGAGCCCCACCATGAGCCAAAACATTTTGCAGTCTCGTTCAGCGATTGTTTATAGCCACTAAGTCCGAGAGACGAGATTGCATCCGACAACAGACGACCCTGAACAGATCTAGAAACGTCCTGATTGACCTTTTGCACCTCTTTGCCTTGGTGTCGTTGCAGTCCAATTTCGAACCACGGAATATCTTCCCTCCTCCCATTTTCAATGATATATTGAGCATCAATTCTCCTAGCCAAGACTTGTTCAGGAAGCATATATCCAGAGGATGTGGCATGTTCCCACCATTTTGTCATCATCTCCTGTCACCGTTCATCAAGCGTCGGATTTGCGCCCCCTGGCAATCAAACACCAATCGATAAAACAAAAAACTCGAGGGACCAATGAACTTTTGTAGCTTTTGCTTCCTTTGATTGCGCAAGCTTAATATATCCTACTCATCCTCACTTTCTCCGTGCTGTACCAAACTTCAAATATCAAACCTCCGAAGTTAATGTCTTTCATTTACCAAGAACTTCACGGGCTAGAAATTTGTGAATTCTGGTCTCATACAGTCAACCTGTTGTTATGTTTGATCACATAAAATCATGTCTGCTCGAGCAGATTGAGTTAGCAACTGCAAGAAGCTTGATTCTGAGACATCTTGAGCATCTCAATCCAGTGATCAAGACCTCAACAGACTGAATTCGCTGTGCTATATGAAACCAAGTCTTGTGGTATAAACATGTCCATACATCTTATTCTGTTCGAAAAATATTCCACTAGAAGGAGAGACAAAAATTAGGATGGCCAAGATCTATTATCAAGATCAACAGAATTCAGAAGCAGCAAAGGTTGTTTTGGTGGTGTAGCAGTACAGTGCTCAATCTATAAAACGACTACACTATTACCTATAAGTATTTTCCTTTTATTCGGCATCCGATTTCTGTGGTATACCCTGTATGTTGATCTTAAATGAAAATTATGTCGGCAATTTGGCAGCTTGTGCCCATAATTTTGCTCTGGCATAGTCCTTGTCCTGCACATTGATGTGCAATGCGATTAAATCTGTACTACCATTCATTTGTTCTATTTGGTACCAAGCAGGATAAACTATTGATGCACCCACCCTATATCATTCCAAAGAGAACGCTTACATGATTATGCCTCGAATCAATCCAAATACAAATGATCTCCCAATAAGCTTTTAGAAGCACTTCAAATGAAGTGTGCTTCAAATTTGGCCGAGCCATTGCTCTTGGTCGTGCACACACACCGTCATCTTTTACCAATCCAACTTCCAAAGTCTCTGCGGTGAACTAGCCACTGTCAAGTTCAATCTGCAGGTCGAATTGAAGAGTTCCTTATCAACCTTTTGCAGTTCTATGCCTTTTTTCCCTCGTCTGTTGCACCAGCTTGATATGATAAAGTGAGTCTTCTGAAAACGAGTCCTATCATCACAATTTTGCGCACTTCTTGCTGGTAAGCCCCCTAAAGACCAAAGCCCGCCAAGCATGGCATAGTCATTCCCAGCATGGTTGATGCAAGCATTCTTGCTTTGTCCAAGAAAAACTTCAAAATGGGACAGTGAAGCACTCTGTGCAGACCTAGTCTTGTAGCGATTGAAAATTGGTCATTACTCGCTACACATCGTGTCTTGTACTTTGCCAGTAAGCTCGTTGCCATCAAACATATATAACTTTCTTTAATAATAAGTCAACTGCCATTGTTTTTGGGCATGCGGCACTGCCCTCTTGACTTGTGTCACTATTAGGCAGAGATGGATTTAGCAAGGCCAAGAATAAGGTCAAGGTTATCAGGATCTGAAGCGGTGTCAAAATGCATAATTTAGGTTCAGGAGCAGGACTTGCAACAAATCAATCCTGAGACCATGTGCTGATGTCCATCTTCCAAAAAAGTGATACTCTCACACTTTCCAGTGATTCAGTTCAATTCCTCCGCCCTCACCTCTTTAACCAACTGCTCAAGTCAAAGGGCAAATGATCCACAATGTATATTTCTGGAATCTGGACGCATCATAAGCACACGACATTGAACAGTAAGCCAGAATTATACTTACGGTAGTCGACTTCCTTGCCTTCGAATCAAATTCGCAAATGCAGATTTTTTTAAGAATGCATCGGTAAAATTATTTGTACCCGGGAAAAAGGACCATATAAACGTCATAAGGTGCACAGTAGAAATTTAGGTTTCAGGAAAATTCCAGGTTTTGAGGTGTTCCTATAAGGTATTCTACAATCAGAGTTGCAGGAAACAGGGGACGATATTGAAATTAAAGAGCACTGAAAATTGAATAAGTCTAACGTGAAAGACCAACCACGACATTCAGTGAACATTTGGAGATGCACGATACAAAGTGCAGATTCTTCATCATTATGTATGTCTCCAAGCCGGACTTGCTAACGTTTTCGCTGATGAATCTTGTTCCTGTTTGAACTGAGAATCTCAGCGAGAAACTGTAGAAAGCAGAGCATGCGAAGGACAGGCAACACAATTTTGACAGAAAAACTAGTAACAAGCAAGTACCGTGATTTTTCCGTTCTCTTGATGTTTAAGTCCGTAAACTTCCGCTTACAAGCCCGAATGGGCCTCCCCTGTTTCTGTTCCGCCTCTTTGGCTTCTTCTGCCAGCTCTTCCGTCTTCACAACAGTCGACTGTCTATTTACTCCTAAGCTGGCTTCTTTCCTGCACCCATTCTTACTGAATACTTTGACAAGGAACACCGAGTCCCCATTGTATCTGAAAATTAGAAAATCCGCAAAATCTAGAGAATGACCGATCGCGAAGTCCCGCCAACCACTCTTAATGAACAATTTATTTCCAATTTCTGCTATTCCAATTGGCCATGATCTCCCTGTAATATCCTTGAGAAAGGCCTTTTCTGGCACGACTCCCTTCAAATGCTTCACAAAATCCGGTGGTATAAGCTGCAATGAAAAAATTTAATTCCATACACCAAGTTAACAGATAATAGAGAGAAAAAACATAAAACCCAGAACCCAGGTAAGAGACTTTTCACCAGTGGGAGCACACAACGTATTTTTTTGTTCTCAGATTTTGTTACTGGCCCTGATTATGAATACTACAACATAACTATGAACTTACTTTGAAATACATCAAATCCAGAATGTCGCACATTCTCACATATGACATTAAATTATGTTATGTTCATAGGCAATTAGTTAATCTAGAATATTTCGTCCATGCAAATTCACTCGAAAGGCGTGGACAATCTCTCCCACTTGATAAGGAAATCAAGAAAGCTCTTCACATACCGTTCACCAGGTTTCAACAAGACAAGTAGATTATCACAATTCAGTTCAAAGGCAAAGCCAAAAGAGCACACTAGGGTTTCATCAAGCTCTTGTAATGTTGCATCCATGAACTGTGAACACATAAGCTTTCTCTGATACTATAAAAGCCGGCATTTACGAATAATCAGGTTAGTCCCACGATTCATGTCGTGAAAAAGCGTGCATGTGCATGTGCATGCATGAGAGAGAGAGAGAGAGAGAGAGAGAGAGAGAGAGAGACCAGTTGGTGAGAACTGAAGGTGGGGAGATAAACTTTGAAGAACTCGAGAGAAACGTCAGAGGAAGAGGTCTTCGCGGAAGGACGGTCGCCCATCGTTCTTCTGCTTTGCCGAGGTGGTTCCAATGGCGATCGCTGTTGGGAAACAGGAAGATATTGTTCTCGTGTTAAGGTTACGAATAGAGAAAAAATAGGAAACTGAACGACTGACACAAGATCGTGGGTTATCAATAAAAAAGAAAAAAAGAACATAAAATTATCTGTGTCAGATCGTGGGTTATCAATAAAAAAGAAAAAAAGAACATAAAATTATCCCCAGATTTTCTATCTCATTCAAATTCAACTTAGACCTTCTGATTTGCTTTTCTTTTATGGTGCCAAAAACCTATCGAGAGAGTTTTTGATTTATAAGAAACAACTTTCATCATGTGATGAACAGTCAAATAGCAAGTATTCAAATAAATCTGAAAACTACTTTGTTGTTGGTTGAATTCTATATGATGCTATCACTTTATGCGTTTCAAAGTTCTAGCATCATATCATTGACATTGCTTTTGCATTAGCGATTAGATTAGATTTCGTGCACAGGCAAGTTATGAGTAGATGGATAAATCGGCTTATGAGTAAAATAAGGATGTGTATCCTAATCATGAAGCTTTATAAAGTTAATTTAGAACAACCCATGTAGAGGTGAAAGTTTTCAAAGGAATTAAATAGGAGAAATAAATAATGCAACTTATGTTTAGTTGTGTCCATGGAAATTTTCATTTGTTTGGAAGTAATATCTATTCAAAGGATAATTAAGCATGTTATAGGAAAAAAAAGGAAAAGCGCTAGCACAACGGCACCATTAGATACAATTTCCAATGGTGCTGTCGACGCCACACGTTTCATTTTGTAAAGATGGCTAGATCTTTCGATTTATGTAAAGAGACACATCAGAAGTGACAATAGCAAGCAATAAAAAAAATATATGAAATTTAAGTGCACTTTTAAACCATTAATGGATTGTTCAATTAGATAATAACGTCATCTGGTATAATGACATCTATCTCCTAGAGAAAAAAAATCTTAGTGATGATTTCAAACGATAAGTAATTTATGAAGGATTCAACATCAACCTTTGAAATAGTGGATAATTGTTCTTTGGCCAAAAATAAGACTTAGTTGATGTTATTTGAAAGAATTGAAAAAAAAAATTAGGAAAGTGAATATTTAGTATACTCAAAATTTGTTATTATTTTAGAATTTTGCCATCGATTAACACAAATAAACATAGAGAGATGTTCATTAGTCTCTGCTTCTTTTGATCGCAAGAAGGTAATCGGTATTCGTCGACAATAAGGTATTCGTCGATGATATTATTTTTGCTCTAAAATTATTTGTTTCTTTATGCTGTTTTTCCTTTCTTCATATTTAAGAAATCTTACTTTGTGGGATTTGGGGATGCGCAACTGGTCTAATTCTACCTTAGAACCATATCAGATCCCATAGAAATAGGTTCGGTCCTACCTCCAAATTTTTGGAACTAACTGTGTGGGTAGGTTGCAAGTTTTGGGTATTGAACCCACCCACCCACTTAGGAACATTGACGGTTAGAAGAAGATGATTTATTTTTAAATGAGCTTAAGTTCCCTCTTGCTTTATATTTCTATTTGTTTTGTATTGATGTTATACTTTAAGCCGTTTTGTTGCTCATACTATTTTGTTATAATTGCTATTTGTCTTATTTTTTCAAAAATTGATGCAAACACAAAAGAAATAAATTGGTTTCTAAGGGTGCGTTTGGTTCAGCATTTGCAATGGGCTTTGAGTCCAATGCAAAAATGCAATTGTGTTTGGTAAATTTTTTTTGCAAATGGACTTTGAGTTGAATATGCGTTTGGTAAAGAAAACTTTAACAATGGGCTTTGATAGGTATAATATATATATTATTTTTATATTTTAAATTGGACTAAACTCTTCGCCGGACCGGCGAAGGTCTACGGCCGTCGGCGAGCCAGATCTGGCGTCGGCAACCGTCGATTGAGGTCGCCCAACAATTGTAAAGGGGAACGTTCATGATTACTCCACAAGACAATGCAGAGCCTAAGAAGTCTAAGATGCTCTCTTATCTCCTGACAAGGAAGAATAGATAAAAGTTTTGAAAGATGAAATGTAGTTTATGAGAGCAAACCACATTTGAGACTTGATTGTTCTACCACATGATCGTAAGGCTATTGGAAATAAATGAGTTTTCAAGAACAAGTAAAAGGTGGACGGATCTATTGAAATTTATAGGACTCACATTGTGGTGAAAGACTATACTCAACAAGAGGGTATAGATTATTAGGAAACATTTTTATCAGTTGTAAGGTTTGCCTTCATATGTCTTATCCTAGCTATTGTTGCACATTTGGATCTAGATTCATATCAAATGGATGTAAAGACAATATTTTTTAATAGAGAACTAAATGAGGAAATTTATATGAAGCAATCCATATGTTTTATAGCTGAAGGTTGAAGCGTAAAGTTTACAAATTTCATTACTCAATATATGGTCTTAAGCAATCATCAAGACGGTGGTATTTTCGCTTTCATCGAGCCATAACGTCTTTTGTGTTCTTGATGATCGAAGCATATCACTATATGTATATTAAATAGTCTGAAAATAAATTTATAATTTTATCATTTTATGTAGACGATATTCTGTTAATTGGGAATGATAAGAGTTTGGTAATCACTATAAAAGAATGATTGTCCTCTAATTTTGAAAGGAATGACCCGAGAGAAGCTTCTTTACATATTGGGAGTTAAGATTGAAAGAGATCGATCAAGAAAACTTCGTATTCTGTTTCAAGAGTCTTATATAATAAAAATTCTTGAATGTTTCAATATGTAATATTGTAATCCTATTGATACCCTTGTCATGTAAGGCAAAAGCATGAGTTCTAAGATTTTTCCTAAGCCTCTATAAGAAATAGAAATTATTCCTTATGTTAGTGCGGTTGGAAGTTTGATGTATCTGTGATGTGTACTCAATCCGACATATGCCATGTCCTGGTATTTGTGGGTCGATACCAATCAAATCTTGGTCAAGCACAATGGAAAGTAGTGAAAAAGAGCATGAGATACTTAAAAGGCATCATGGACTATCGATATTGTTATCAAAGGAATGATTTACTTTTATTTGGCTACTTAGATGCTGATTGGGAATGAAAGCTATATGAGAGTAAATCGACTTCTTGGTATGCGTTTTTACTTAATGATTCTTGGAATCACAAGAAATAAACATACATAGCCTTATCTACGATGAAGGTAGAATTTATTGCGTGCTCTGCTGTAGTACAAAAAGCAGTATGGCTAAAAAGTTTCTTAAAAAAATTAGCTATTATCACTAAGGTTCTAAGACTAGTAACAATTTATTGTGATAGTCAAATAACCATTGCCTATGTGAAAGATCCCAAGTATCATGGTAAGACGAAGTACATTGACATAAAGAATAACTTCATCAGAGATATAATAGCTTAGAAAGAAACGATTCTATAATACATTTCAACTAATAGAATGGTTGCTGATTCGTTTGCAAAAACTGTTCCTAGATACATGTTTTTAACCCACGGGATGTCTTTAAGGTTACATACAATATAGTATGAAATATTATTGAGGATCATTGGTTTATGTATATATGAACATATGTACTATATGTGTTTATTTTTTAGTGACTTGATATTTCATTAACAATTATAAATCCATTATGAGACTAGTATAAACACACATATATTGTTGAAACGTATGTCAGCAAATAACAATTGGTTTACTCACACAAGTAATCACCTCAAGTGTTATAATTAGCACGTTGAGATGATGCGGTATGTACTATAGATGCCGGAAGAGCAAGTTTAGTACATAATATAATTTTATGTTTCCTTGATTAGAATCAAAATGAGTTTGTGATTTGTATGTGACAAGACCGAACATGATAATCTCACATCATGTATGCTGGAAGGATGCTAGATATGAATACTTAATTGGACACTGTAGAAAGTAAGTTGATATAGTGCTCGAGCTAAACACAAGTATGTGGGAAGGATGTGACTATATTTAGGCTAAGATTTGTATAGTGGATATGTTTAATAAAAGACGTGCTCTTATAGAAAGGTAAATCTATTATAATATATAATTGATACTATATGTGCATCGTACGACCAATAAAAGAGATAAGTGAAATTATCTCAATTTACTCATCGTGTGAGTCTTTGAGGTTATTTATAGTTTACCTCATTTTTGTATCTTATATTACTTTTGACTATGTTCTCGAAGTAACAAATCAATGTGGCTATGGTAGCATGTTACCGATAATCATGAATAGATATGGTTTTAAGGGACGTGTCTAGAAAAATAGTTGTTCTGAAATGGAGAGAGACATGAGTGTGAATGCAAACTATTATTGTTTTACATTTATCATATGTATTTACCTATCGACCAATTATATCATCTTATGTGGTTTTGGATATAATTGTAAATACATAGTGTTTTGAGAATAGTCAAGTATAGCATTTAATGGATAAGTTTACTTAGATTGATATAGTAAAATAAGTTTGGGGCACTGTGAAATATCAATTGTTTATTTCTTTTTGCGGTTGTAGCCATTATATCCCTAATAAGTGCATAATTTGAGCTTTTAAGTATAGGCGTAATCACTGGTCGCATGGCTTTCTTGCCAGTATGAATTATTTATAAGATGGATGAATGTTGAATGCCTTATATTTTTGATAGAGTGTTATCAAGTCTATCATGCTTGAGTAAGAGATGTTATATTTCATTGATTCGCTATTAACAAGGTGTGTTCAAGGGGCACCATTTGCTCTAATGGGATGTGTGTCTAAGAGACACCTTCGAAAAGGTGTGAAGTTATCTTTTAAGGAAAGGTGTGAAGTTACCTTTTAAGGAAAGTTATATTTTGAGAGAAGATATAAAATAACTTATGTAAATAACTCTTAGATTAAGAGATAAAAAATAATGTTAAGAAAAAAGAACATTTGGCTCTCCTCTCTCTCCATCAAAAAGAATAATACACAAATGGCTTGCATTATTACTTTGAGATGACGATCGTCATTAACGTTGTGGAATGTTGTGGAACGTGAATACTTTTCTTATGATTGTATTTGGACCATCGTAAAGTCGTAGATTCGTCCATTGCATACTAATGATTCAATGTATATTTACTAGGTAATAACTTGTGTCGTGCATCAAAGAGATTAGTCAATTCTTTTGTTGACTTTTTTCCAACAAGCAGTTAATTCTCGATTTTACATATATATCCGTACATATGAAAACTTCTAAATAGATAGTCGGAGTAGAAAAAAGAAGACTTCAACAGTAGGATCCCTAGATTCCCAGTTTCTTTCATATAAAAGTACGGAATACTACGTGTGTGTATATATAGTTTTTTTTTTTTGGGTTTAAGTGTGTATATAGAGTTGAAAGTGTTTATTTTGTTCCTAATTGCAATCCTTAGTAGCCACTTAGGTGGGAACACATACCTTCAAGTTTGATTTGCAAGAGAAAATGTATCTTGTGGCTCTCCGTAATAAAGTACTAACCATAGACAAAAGATAACATATTCTCCTACTCGCCTTCGATAAACTCTCTGATCAAGGCGTGGAATGAGCATGACTTCAAGCGGGCTCGCCTTCATATTCAACAAGCCGGGGCTCTCAGTCATGTCCACGGCTTCGTCCGAGACCGAGCCAATCTCAAAACTTTGCAGCAAGCTAGCCAGTGTCAAGTGCATCGTATGAAGAGCTAGTGAGGTTTCGGCGCAGGACCTCCTCCCCGCGCCGAAGGGGATAAACTCGAAGTTCTGACCTCTCAAGTCCACATTCTTATGCGTCGTGAGGAACTTCTTGGGCTGGAACTCGTCTGGGTTGGACCATACGCGCTCGTTCCTCTGTATTTTCCAGATGTTCAACACCAAACGTGTACCTAAATCACGGAGTATAAGAGCTTGAGGAATGATTTTGGTGGATTATAAGTGTGAGATTTTGATAGATTACTGCTAATTGTTCAAAAAGTTTAAGCTTTAAAGAAGCAAATGGGCCTGGAAAGATTTGAATTTAGGAATTCTAGCTCTTATATCATGTGAGATTTTGGTGAGATCACTGCTAACTGTTGTAACGGCTTAATCTATCAAATGGAAATCTGATTTATTATTTAAATATTCTAACAACAAGAATGTGGGTAGTTGTAATTTGAAAAATTAACTAATCGTTTAGATTAATGATGTTGAGTATAGCTTGTATAAGACTCTGCGCACTGTCTATTTAAAACTAATCCAACTCTGTTCCGCAAAATCTTGATAGTATAAGGTCTAAACTTTTTTTGTTGGTTTGGAATTGTGATATTGTGCAACAATGCAGTTCATTCCTGATGTGATGATGAAGATATGACCTCACACTCATTCATGCCAACGGGTCATGCTATATCCACGTCCTAAGTGAGATTGATTCCTGTTCAAATGCAAGGGCCACATACCTGCAGGAATGCGAAATCCAGCTGAGAAGGTGCACTCTTCCATGGACCTTCCAAGACCGTTCACCGGCGCTGGTGGATATAGGCGCATTGCTCCCTAGACGATGGCTTGGAGGTAGGTCAAATTCTTCACATCGGACTCTTCCACGGGCCTACTCTTGCCAACATGGGTGTCAGCTCTTGTTGCGCCTTCTTCAATGCTCGACGGTTGTTCATTAGCAGCGGTAGTGCCCAGGTGATCGCCACCATCAAAGTATCGGTCCCTGCTATTATCATGTTCTACGCCCAAGAAAATGTGGGATTAACTCGAGTGCTTCGACGTGAAACGGTGGAAGATGTCAGATGATGATGGTGATTGGATCCAATGAGATTTCAATGTCATATTTCCGATTTAAACCATTTAAACACAATATTTATAAATGAAGTTGATTTTTAACTAGATTCACACTATCTAAATTCCACCCTACTTGAATTCAAACTAGATTCACACTATCCAAATTCCACCCTACTCCAATTCAAGGGGAAAAGTGTTAAAAAAGTTATAAATCTTTTGCATTTGTGCCAATTTAGTCATAAACATTTTTTTGATGCTAATTAAGTTCTAAACCTTTTTACATTGTGCAAATTTAGTCATTTTCGACCAATTTTGGCTGGATTTTGTTGACTAGACATTGGTCGACTGACGTGGCTTGATCGACGTTGACGTTGACAACTTTTAATAATATTTTAATATTTTTGATTTATTTATTATTATTTATTTTTTCCTTCTCATCCTTCTTCCTCTGGCTGGTCGCCAAGGTTTGGCGACTGGCCGGAGGAAGAAGAAGGAGATGGAAAAAGAAAAAAAAAAGAAAAAGAAAAAAAATTCAAAAAAATAAATATATTATTAAAAATTATCCACGTTAACGCCGATCAGGCCACGTCAGTCGACCATCGTCTAGTCAGCAAAATCCGGCCAAAATTGATCGAAAATGACTAAATTGGTATAACGTAAAAATGTTTAGGACTTAATTAGCACAAAAAAAAGTTTAGGACTAAATTAGCACAAATGCAAAATGTTTAGGACTTTTTTAACACTTTTCCCCCAATTCAAGCTATCCCTCCCAACGAATATTATTAATCAGGTGAACGAGAAGTCTCCCGGATACCACAAAGAAAAACAGAGACAGATTCTTTCTGAAGCGGCAGTACCTACTGCTCTGTCTCCTCGTGCCATTTTCTTTCTGTTTTGGATAATTTTTTATAATGATGACAATGAATTAACGCCATCTTCCGAAAGCTGACGAGTGTCCCTCTCTTTGGGTACAGTTGTAGAAAGATATAGAAAATATGCATACTTCGACTGTCAAATATTTTCTGTATCGAATCATACTGGGAAGAGTCATTCGGGGACAGAAAGAATTTTTTATACTACCCTGCCGGTCAAGATCCGCTGGATGATTGCGAAATGAGTAGAAAACTATCGCCCGCCTGTCCGGGATCCTAGATGAGCACAAAATGTCAACACCAGTTCACCGTTAGTAAACAAAATAATGCGAGGTAGGAAGAACGTTAGGTGCTCCCAGGCTAAAACATTTTGTGTAGTTGAAAGATCAATTTTGGAGAAGGCAAGGTCATAATACCGTCGTTTTCCAAATCCGATGATCGCGATGGCTCCTCAAGCACAAAAAAGATCTGCCCAAGAGCATCTGGTACTTGCTCTAGATAAATGTTCTAAAACGGGTTGTTCGCCACATACTAAAACTAGATTATTGCATAACGCTTAGACTTTTATTGGATATCAGAGGAAAAGAAAAAGAACACAAGCTGCTTGTTGAAAGATCCATTTGCAATCAACCATATATCTTAGTTTACTAATTCAGTAGACCGATCTTAATACATCTTGCATCGTTCTTCCTGTCTTTGAATTAACAACTCCCTGCAGAGTTTCTTATAACAACTAAAAATGTACATTTATCGGATTGAAACTAATGATTCTCTTACTCTCAAACGTGGGTAGTTCGCACCAGTTTAGATGTTTCTCTTGTATCGGCCAACGTCTAGTGCAAATTCTTGATATGACCAAACTGTACTTGGAAAAACATGTGAAGAGGTAAAAACTTTATCATCGCTAAATTCTAAGTGGATGAAATGATTCCAACAAAATTGGATTCATGAAATTGCTTAAGGTTTTCAAGTATTGATGGGGCAGAAGCTTTAGTGAATGCATTAGCATAACTTCAGATCAACTTTTATTCACCCAGATCAAGTTTCCAAACACTATAAATTAGAATTACTCACCAAACAGGTGGCCTTAATTACTGTATCGACGTCGAAATCTGGAAAATTCCTTCAAGGGCGTTGATCATCAAATCCATGAAATCTTGCTCTCTATCGCCGTTGGGGCAGGAGAACCTCTTCCTTCTATCTCCTCTAGCCACCCCTGAGCCAAAACATCCAATTCTTTTGTGGTCTCATCCATCGATCATCTATAGCCACCTAAGTCCAACCAGCCGAGAGCTGGGATCGCATCTGACAACACTTGGACCCTGAACAGATGAAAGAACCTCATAATCGACCTTTTGCAATTATTTGCCACGGCGTCGTTGCAGTCTGCGTTTGAACCACTGTATCTCTTCCCTCCTACCATTTTCACTGATATATTGAGCATCAGGTCTACTAGCCAAGACTTCATTTCCACTAATACCCCACTTCTGGGCTTACCCTTTTCGATCCAGGCCTTAAACAAGTCTTTAATTACCGTCTCGACCTCAAAAACTCGTATGTCCTTCAGTGAGTCAAGCTGGTGGTTCGAGAGGAGCTCAGTCATTGCAATCTTGCGCATCTTTCACCAGTTTTCTCTGTAAGGATGGAAGCTGTTGGAAAATAATCCAAAGAATACACATTGTTTGTTGTAATCAGAATATAAAATTGGAGGTGAGGTACGGATATCCAAATCTCCTTAAGGCGATTAGTTCCTGCCAAAGGTGCTCCGCAGATTCACGAACTATGCCCCCCAAGATACAACACCTCGAACTTGTTTGGATTAGCACTATGCAAATATGACTCAATCAAACCGTTCAATTGACCAGCACACTCAGAAAAAGAGTAGGAAAGTATATCAAAGCTTTTTGGAATCGAGTTAGAAAAACCAAAACCAAAAACCTGTAATGAAGCTCTATTCTCATATATATTTATAGAGCTTTTTGGTTCATGTACTAAAGAGATACATGAATTAAATAGACGCGTGTATTCACGAAGTTCATGAATAAAGAGATATGTGAAACCAAGAGATTCATGAATCCAGAGATACGTGAATTCAAGAGATTCATGAACTCAATAAATACATGAACTAAAAGATACATGAATTTAAGAAATTCATGAATTCAATAGATACGTGAACATAAAAGATGAGGAAATACATGAATCCAAAAGAGATATGTGAATAGAAATGACGTATCAAAATTATTGGCTTTCATTGATCCATTAACCATAATTACAACAGAAGCCGAACATGGCACCGTTGTAGCCTATAAGCCTTGCAGCAGTGATCATTGGCCGATCGGAGAAGGCCTTGTCATGGATGGTGAGACACTCCTTATCTACTTCCCAACTGCTCACAACGATTGCTGGATGATAGCCTAATCTTATGGCAAAAATTGGTCCGTACTCTTTGGCCATGGAACCCAACTTTTTGTGCATCAGGTCCCCACCGCCGAACAGAGGAAGGTGGCCAAAAATAGGCCAACCACCTTTGGCGTCGGGCACATCGCGATGGTCTTTGGACTTGTGTGAGCGGTAGAGAGAGATGGCCATCAGCAGGGCCGAGGTTGAGATCAGAATTATCAGCAACTCAATCAGAACTGCCATGATGAAGATTGCTGAAGTATAGCAGCACAGAATTTATCTGGAAAGGTTTCCCTTTAAGAGGTCGTTTGGTCCTTTCCTTGCAATTTTCAATGAATTAAATTGAGTGCTCATAATTTTAAAGTCCAATGGAGTTGCATGTATTCTGAATGAAGGGCTCAGATCCTCATCTCTTATTGGAAGCTTGAAGCGTGTGGAGGACAGAAGCCAAAAGTCAGCCTGAGCAACTTATCATTAAATAAAACTCCTGTAGCGTCATGATCGTCTTCAACTTGATTGTTCTATGCGGCTATTGCTAAATTATTTTGTTCACACGCGACGAAATACTGTGGATTCGGCTGTGCTTCATTGTTCAACTGATGATTCCTCGCGTATCACTAATGTTTGTACGTCACATAAGTACTTGTTTTTGGTTCTATTTAATTCTCTGACAATCGCATCCGTTCGATTCTGGTATGATCACGTAGAGATGCTCTTCTTCCAGATCACGGAATTTTGACCTTAAGTCCTAGAAAATCATGATTTTTATTTCGAAGTGACATTCGCGTCCTCTGGTTCATCCTGTGTGACGAAATGAAGGGCGCGAAAAAAAATTTTCAACTCGTATAATGCTGCGGCCTAAAGAAAAAGAAAGTTACCCTGCTGAAATGCGTACGATATATAAAGGCCTAAATCAAGAACGTACAATAATGAAAAAAAAAAAAACATTTATTTGAACTATCTCCAAGGACCTCAATTCAGCATTTATCATATAGTAGAGCCTCGCTCAATCTGCGTTTGTGTCGATGATACCCTAAACACGATATCTTCGCCATCAATCAACTCGAACAAACAGGTATCTCCAGACTGCAAATTATTATTCTTCGGAAAAACGGTCCGTAGGGCCTTCCCTGGGAAATCGGATAGGCGCACAAATCTCACATCCATAATCGATCTGCATACTGAAAACTCACGGCCTCAGAAAAGTGATAGTTCGCTTGCCCTGATAGCAGCTAATGTTTCTCTTCCCAGTCTAATGCCTCGTGTAAACTAAATATATAAATCGGTTGTATATTGAAAAGAGGTACCTTTATTTATTTATTTATAAAGGAATCCTTTATTCTCTTTGTCGTGACCTCCCCAAGGTAGAAAATCTTTTAGAATTTGGCTAATGAATTATTAAATTTAGACTTAACTCGGCTTTCCCAAATGCATACTAATTCGCGACTTAAGGTTTAAGTTCTTACTATGCAAACTGATTTTTGTCACAACTTCCCTGAAGTGGATGGAACCACCTATGATTTGGCTAATGAATTATTAAGCCAAAACTTAATTCAGGCTCCTTTAAGTCCATAACATGTAAATTGATTTAATTTTGGAGTCACCAATAATTTTGTTTTCTTCTTTTTTTGTGGGTCGATTAGAGACCCAAGTAAAATAACGGGATAATTTCTTTACTCCTATGGACCATATATTAAATGAGTTTGGGGATTTGATTATGCTAAATTGCTTTTAACACCTTTTTAGTACTTTTTGCCTTTTGTTTTGTAGGCAACTTGTATTGATTTTAAATTAATCATAATATATGGGATGATTAAGTGGCTGCACAACCATTATTTAACACTCAATAATCAAAGCATTAAATAAATTGTGAAGAAAAGGAGGAACTACTTATCTTGAAGCAATAAAAGCATCCGCAATGCTAAGTAGAAAATCACGTCAACATCTTAATTATGATTTCTAGTTAACACGTCATTTCACTCAAATCTTTTTATTTTTTTTTTATTTTTTTTATTTCTCTCTTATTTAATGACAACTAAGGTATACGCAATGAACACTATTATTCTAACATGACACGTGACATATGAATGTCCTAATGTCAACTAGATATATTCTTCTAACATGACAAGCAATTGACCTAATTCTGATGGTAGACAAAAATTTATCATTGAACTATTTTAGTATGATGATGTACAAAGCATGCCTATTCTGATGTGACACACAATTTATAATTAAATGACCTAACATGCAAATTCTAATGACGAGCAGAATTAACATGCGACTATTCTAGTATGAAACACAATTTCATGAACCTTACATATAATTACCAGATGATATGCGGGCAAGGACATGGCAAGGATGATGCAGTTTAAACTATATGACACGCACATGTTTTTTTTTTAATTCGAAATTAATTAAATTCCAAAAATAAACTATTAATATTAGAATAAAATCTAATTTGAACTAGGAAATAAGTCTTTCTAAATCCTAATTCAAAACAGCAGATTACCCAATCATTCTAGAATAAAATCAAATAAACATCTATCCTAGGAAAGTAATTGAAATTTATCCCTAAACATGCAATATTATCTATGATTTTTCTTTATAGAAACTAAATTAATTAAGCAAAAATAGAAAGAAATCACATCCACATCAAACACGGCACTAAATCACATAAGATATTATCCATTCCATTTAATTTTGAAAGTAAATTGACAAATTGTATGTCGGATATGAGATCGGATTAGACAATTTTTCATGAAATCGCGAGTCATATCTCAAGCTTGAGATTGGATTGGCAATTTTTGTATTGTGAGAACGCTAAGAAATTAAGACATAATCCCTAATTTAAAAAGCTACTCAAGATTTTGTATAGAATAATATATCAAGGAAGTCAATCAAATGCATCCACATACTTCAAATAAGGAGGCATACTATTCGAAGATCAATTTTGACAAGATTTTACCTAATCCAAATATTGGCTAAATTTAGCGTTTTGCGAATTACGATCGAGTGGTGGATTGGCGATGACTTGCTCAACGGTGGTGGTGCTTGTCTCGACCTCCCTTTCTAGCCCTTACACATGGGCGCATAGGCTAATGGCTTGGAGTGTTAGGCCTAACCCAGGCTCTCCCAAGCCCACTAATTCATGACTTATGACTCGAGTTTTTAACCTCAAGTCAATTTCATTTAAGAGTTGCCACTAATCAATTTAAGGTAATTTCTGGTGGGTCGATTAGAATCCCAAATAAAATATTGGAATAAATATTTTACTTTTGCACAACCAGAAAAATTAGAATTGAGACTTGATTACACTTATTAATCAACTAATACCTTTGTGGTTCACAACTCACGACCAAGGCTGGTCAGCAGTATGCTCGTGGCCAAGAGATTCGCAGTCTGTTCTCTATTCTTCCATCAAAGAATATGTATATCTCCACACGCCTAAACTCTTCACGATCTCCTGTGCTAAACTCTTTAGACTAGCAACAAAACCGTGGTGTCTCACGAATTCAAAAAGGGAATAAAGTTGAGAAAAGACCACGGGTGAAAAGGATTGGTGAGCTCGAAGAAAGTAATTCGTTCCGGCAAAAGTTTGGTCAAATAAGGGCAGGAGGAGGATTTGTCTTCTCTTGAATTTTATCTAGATTTGAAAATCCAGCCTTGGCGATGCCTGAGCTCACCTAGATCTGGCAAGCCCTGAGCCCGTTAGGATTAGGTGAGCCGCGAGCTCCCCGGCCTTGGCCAAGCTTGGACTTGCCTGGACGCAAGCTTTTCGGCCTCAATGGAGTTCGGGTTCATTGGCCTGTGTCTTGGCTAGTTGCCGTCGGCGGCGGAAGAAGGGGGAAGAAGGAGGAAGAAAAAGAAACAAAAACATAAAAGAAGAAAAATAAAAAGAAAATAAATCATAATTAAAAATAAAAAATTCTATTTTTTATAATATTTTTATAAGAATAAATTTTTCATTAACTAAGGACCCACAAAACTAGGAAAACAATTTGGAAAACGTATTCTAATTCTTTTAAAAGGGAAATCATTTTTCTGAATTTAAGCTTTGGTAGTAAAACATTTTTCATTGACTAGAAAAATATTTTCTGTTGAGTCATTTTCTTAGGCAAACCAAATACTGTTTTCGGAAAATGTTTTTCGAGAAATAAACGCATTGTATGAGAGACCATACTTTAAATCAAGGTGTTATATACAATCGGTTTCTGCTGAAATGTGGGCCAAATACCTGCGGGGATGCAGAAGCCGGAGGAGAAGGTGCAATGAAAAAAATTCAATTTCATATGCCAAATAAACAGCTAATAAAAAGCGAAAACATATAAAAAAACAGAACCCAGGTAAGACCCTTTTCACCACTGGGAGCACACAACGTAGTTTTTTATTCTCACATTTTGTCACTCGTCCTGATTACGAATACTACAACATAATTATGAACTGCTTCGAAATTCATCAAATCCCGGATGTCGCACCAAAGAATGTCCATGGAACATGATTTTACATTGGCACATATGACATCACAATTCTGTGATATTCATAGACAATTAGTTAGTCTAGAATGTTAGCGGTTGAATTCTAGAAAATGCTTTCGTTTTAGGCTATTCAAAGATCTAGCATCATATCATTGACATTGCTTTACATTAGCGATTAGATTAGATTTTGTGTACGAGTAAGTTACAGCCAGATGAATAAATCACGTGTGTCCTCCTGATCATGAAGTTTTATAAAGTTAATTTAGAACAACCCATGTTGAGGTGACAAATCTCAGAGGAATTAAATAGGAGAAGGGAAATAATGCAACTTATGTTTAGTTGTGTCCACGGCAATTTTCATTTGTTTGGAAGTAATACCTATTCAATGGATAATTAGGAATGTTATAGGAAAAAAAAAACAAGGAAAGGGTGGCACTAACATAACGGCACCGTTGGGCATATCTTTCTAATTATGTGAAGAAACACATCCGAAGTGATAATAGCAGAGCAAAGTGCAACTCTTAAACCCTTAAATGGATATTGCTTCATCAGTTAGTTACGTCACACACATATATATATAATGAGATCTATTTTCCTAGAAAAAAAAATCTAAGTGACGATATTCTAACAATAAGTAATTTACGAAGGATTCAACGTCAACTTTGAAATAGTGGATGACTGTTCTTTGGCCAAAAATAAGATTTAGTGGACGTTGGTTAAAAGAATTAATTAAAAAAAAAAGAGAGTAGGAAACTGAATATTTGGTATATTCTAAACTTTCGATTATTTTAGAATTTTGTTATCAACACATGAAAACATGAAGATGCTTCTTTTAATTGCACGAAGGTAAGAGCTATTCGTCAACGACGAAGCTTCGTTGGTATTTATCAATATATATACGTATTCATGTTAGCTAGCGATTATCTAAATTTGTTCTAAAATGATTTTTTTTTTTTGTGAAAGGTAATTAATATATTGAGAAAAGATCGAACAAAAAGATCACGGTATCAAAACTCACATTCAAAACTATGGATCATAATGAGTGAAATGATGGCGAAATAAAAAAGCCAAAGCTGTGGCAACCTACTAACAATTAAAAAGGAAAAACACGGCATGAACAACCGGCGAACAGATACAAAATGCCCTCAGGTAGGGAGAGAACCATTCTTAGGATTCAGTAAGAATCGCTGCACTAACTGCCTTAATCAAGACGCACCAGCTAAAATGGAGGGAATTAATGCTCCCTAGAAAAGATGACCGGGTCAATGCTCCATCTTCGTTGCAACATTCTATTCTTGATGTTATATTCAACATTCCTAACAGTGATTGCCTTATCTCTGATCACTTTAAAGAAATGATTCTTCATAGCCGGGACAGAAAGAGGCTGTTCTCTAAAGAGAATGCTGTTCCTGTTATTCCAAATAATATGACACAGCGCTCCGAAGGAGAAGCGAACTATGCACTTATAAAACTCCTCTCCATAAGCATGGTGATGGCCCAACGAAGATTTATCCTCCCACGCCCTGTTATGCCAAGGCATATTGCATTTGGTTGCCCAAAAGAAGGCAACCCCGGTCGTGACACGACACCCAACAAACAGATAGTCAATAGAGTCTGGTACATCGTTACAGAAGGCATAAGCACCACTATTTATTCTATCATGTCATGTGACAATAAAATTGTCTGGGTGGGTAGCTTGTGCTTAGCTATAAGTCAAAGGTTTACTTGATACCGATGTGTAATTTCGTTGTTCCAGATGAATGTATGCCAAAAGACTTGAGTCCTCTTCTGCCTGAAGGTCTTCCAAGCAGTTGCAACAGTGAAGCGTCCTGACGAATTCTCCCTCCAGGAAAAACAATCCGAATTCTGAAAGAGGCTCGGGAGGGGATGATCCCATGACTCAAGCACCAACTTGAGAGGTTGCCCAGCATCAGAGAAGAGATCAGTCACTATTGCCTACCTAGAAAGCCTTAAATTGTAGATGAACGAGTCCGAAAAAATTAAGTTCATGAGCCCCTAGGGTGCCAGTTGTCAAACCATAATGAGGTAGAGAAGCCGTCTCCAATCCTCAAATAGAAGGCATTGCGGACCTCGCTTCTAAAGGATAGGATTTTTTTCCAAGCTCAAGAACAGCGGATGGGTTCCTTATGTTTTTTCTTTCTTTCTTTGTATTTAAGAAATCTCACTTGGTGGGATTTAGGATTGTGCAATGGGTCCGATTCCCAATTTCAAAATTGTGGAACCGGTACAATGTGAATAGGTTCCAAATTCTAGGTATTGAATCTATCTCCCCGCCCACTCACTTAGGAATCGGTTAAAATCTATTTTTTAAGATGGAAAAATGATTTATTATTCTTAAATAAGCTTAAGTTCCCTCTCACTTTATATTTCTATTTGTTTCGTATCAATGTATGACTTTTAGCAAAAAGAAAAGAACAAACCAATGAATTATACCAAACAAATAGGATCCACTCTAAGACAATCAAGATAGATTTAAGGTTCTAAAAATTAGGAACCGGTTCTAACATGATAGATTTTGGGTTCCAAGTTTGGAACTTACTCACCTGGAAACTGTTCATCCTTAGTGGGATTTCCCTCCAATCCCACCGCATGAGACTTTCTAATTCTAATTAATCCAAGAAACTGGTTAAACAAAAGGGAAAGTAGTTTCTTAAAGATTTGATAGATAGTTAATTCTCAATTTTATTTGTCCCTACGTATAAAAAATTATAAATAGATAGTCAGAGTAGAGAAAAGAAGACTTCAACAGTAGGAACCCTAGATTCCCCGTTTCTTACATATAAAAGTACGGAATACAATATATATATATACACACACAAACACACACACACACACAAACACACACAGCTGAAAGTATTTATTTATTTTTTTGGTTCCTAATTGCAATCTTTAGTAGCCACTTAGGAGGGAACATACACATTCAAATTTGATTTGCAAGAGAAAATGGATCTTGTGGCTCTCTTCATAATAAAGTACTGACCATGGACAGGAGATTACGTACTCTCCTACTCGCCTCTTTCATATACTTTTTGATCAAGGCGTGGAATGAGCATAACTTCAAGTGGGCTTGCCTTCACATTTAACAAGCCAGGGCTCTCGGTCATGTCCACGGCTTCGTCCAAGACCGTGCTGATCTCGAAACTTTGCAGCAAGCTAGCCAGTGTCAAGTGCACCGTCTGAAGAGCGAGCGAAATTCCAGCGCAGGACCTCCTCCCCGCGCTGAAGGGGATGAACTCGAAGTTCTGACCTCTCAAGTCCACGTTCTCATGCGTCGTGAGGAACCTCTCAGGCTGGAACTCGTCCGGGTTGGACCATATGCGCCCGTCCCTCTGTATTTTCGAGATGTTCAACATCAAACGCGTACCTAACCAATCACAGAGTATAAGAGCTTTTGCAGAAAAAAAAGTGCAAACACAAGAAGATTTTACACGATCTTGAGGAGTGAAGATACAAGTCAAAGTCTCAGAAAGTTTGGCAAATGGGAAACGTGGGCTTGCCCTCTTGAATCAATGGACCGACTCAAATTCCGAGATCACAAACGAAAGAGACAAAATTCACATTTTGACATATTACAAAGACTCAGAGACTTTGTAATTCATCGTTATACAACTCACAACCATCAGAGGAAGGCTAGTAGTTGTAATTTGTAAATTTACCTAATTATACAAATCAATGATGATGAGTATAGCTTGTATAAAATAATGATTCCACGGACCGTATATTTAAAAATAATCCAACTCTTTTCTGCAAAATCTTGATAGGTCTAAACTTTTTTTTGTTGGTCCGGAATCGTAATTACGTGCAACAACGCAGTCCATTCCATGACGAAGATATGGACCTCGCAGTTATTTAGTGAACTGGCTCAGTTTATCACATCGATTTCGGAGCATGTTTTTCATGCCAAAGGGACCATGGTATTGATTTCTGCTGAAATGCAAGGGCCACATACCTGCCGGAACACGGAAGCCAGTGGACAAGGTGCACTCTTCCATAGACCTTCTAAGACCGCTTATTGGCACTGGTGGATACAAACGCATTGCTTCCTTGACGATGGCTTGGAGGTAGGTCAAGTTCTTCACATCGGAATCTTCAACGGGCCTACTCTTGCCGACGTGGGTGTCCAGCTCTTGTTGCGCCTTCTTCAACGCGGCCCGGTTGTTCATTAGCAGCGACAGTGCCCAGGTGATCGCCACTGTCAAAGTATCGGTCCCCCCTAGTATCATGTTCTACGCCCAAGAAAATGCAGGATTAACTCAAAGTGCTTCGACACGGAAGGGTGGAAGATGTCAGATGATGATGGTGATATTGTTAGGATCAAATGTAATTTCGATGTCATTTTTCCTATTCAAACCATTTAAACACAGTATTTATAAATGAGCTTGAATCAAACTAGATTCACACTCTCCGAATTTAACCTTACTCCAATTCCGAACTATCCGTCCCAATGACGATTATTAATCAGGTGAACAAACATTCTCACGTATGCCGCAAAGAAAAACAGAAAGATTCTTTCTGAAGCGGCAGTACTTACTGCTTTGGCTCTTCGGGCCATTTTCTTTATGCTTTGGATATTTTCTTGCGATGATAACAATGAATTAACGCCATCTTCCGAGTAGACAAGTGTCTCGCTCTTTCGTACAGATGGAGAAAGATATAGAAAAGATGCAAACTTTGACTGTCATCTAATTTCTCTGTTGATTCATTATGGGAAGAGTCATTCGGGGACAGAAGGACATTTTTGTTGGATAAATTCTCTTCAAGTATTTTGAAGTTGACAAAACATTTTCCTCAGTCTAGTCTGAAGACTTACAGACTCTATTGACAAAGTCTGAAGATCAAAGTCTGAAGCTAGCAAGACTCATGTTTCAAAGTCTACTCTCATAGACAGTCTCCAGACCAACTTTTATTTTGATCTTATATGGTCTTTATTCTAACGGCTAGAGAATATCTTTCTACTGGATTCAGCACTAGAAGATCTTACTTTCATATTCGAATATGTATAGATTCTCTAAAGATTTCGCAACTTATATTTGGAAGGATCTACTTATAGAAACCAAGATCCTGATTGTATGGGCGAGCATGATTGATGGGCTATTAACACTTACCTTAAAGAGCTCGAGATATCTCTAATTGATTCTGTCAAACGGGTTGATTGGAAGAACTTCTTTGGAAGTGCCAACGGTATTGAAGGCATGAAGAAGTATATAAGAGAGATGCTCTAGTTGTTGAAGGGTGCCGGATAGAAGAATTCCAAAGTCTGAATCTCATTTTCTATTTTGCGATCTTATTCTTCGAGCGTTATATGTAATCAAAAAAGAGATCATATTGTGGTGAGACCTTGAGGAAGTGTAGTAGAGCTTCTACACTGTGGACTCAATAGTGTGAGACTGTAATCACTCTTTTTGATTCTTAGTGAAATCTAGCCAGAAGGGCTGTCCGTGTGGAAGAGTGGATGTAGGCTTGGTCTAAGCCGAACCACTATAAATCTGGAGTCTTGATTCTCTATCCTTAATCCTTTTATCTTTCATTATTTTCATTTGCAGCGTTTGTTGGTTTAATTCATTAATCTCTTATTCGGATTAAATTGTTAAAATTGCTTTAATCACCTATTCACCCCCCTCTAGGTGCTAATTCTAGTCCTAACAGTTTTTATATTCCACTACCGGTCATGATCTGCTAGATGAATCTGAAATGAATAGAAAACTTTCGCCCGTCTGTCCAGAATTCAATATGTTTACAAAATGTCAACATCAGTACAACTTTAGTAAACAAAATAATGCGAGGTAGGAAGAACTCCGGGTGCTTCCAAGTTCAAACGTTTTGTGTAATCCAAAGATCAATTTGATTTTTGTATGTGTACCGATGGGTTACAATAGTCTTTTTCCAAATCTGATGATCACGAGAGCACAAAAAAGATCTGCCCTAGAGCATCTGGTATTTGCTCTAGATGAACGTTCTGAAACTGGTTGCTCGTCGGAGATTAAGACTAGATTACTACATAATGTTTGGACTTTTATGGGATGTTAGAGAAAAAGAAAAAGAATACAAGCCACTTGTTGAAAGATCCATTTGCAACGACCGTATATCTTAGTTTACTAATTTAGTAGACCGATGTTAATATATCTTGCATCGCTCTTCCTGCTGTAAGCAACTAAATATTTACATTGACCGGATCAAAACTAAGGGTGTGTTTGTTTCACGAAAAACAAAATGTTTTTGGAAAATGTTTGGACTTTTATAGGATGTTAGAGAAAAAGAAAAAGAATACAAGCCACTTGTTGAAAGATCCATTTGCAACGACCGTATATCTTAGTTTACTAATTTAGTAGACCGATGTTAATATATCTTGCATCGCTCTTCCTGCTGTAAGCAACTAAAAATTTACATTGACCGGATCAAAACTAAGACTCTCTTCCAAATGTAAGTAGTTCGCACAAGTTCAAAATGTTTCTCTAGTACAGGCCAACGTCTAGTGCAAATTCTTGTTATGATCAAACTGTATTTGGAAAAACATGTGAACAGGTAATAAGTTTATTATCATTAACCTATAAGTGGATTTTGCTAAAAATACTATACTTCCGCTGCTTATGGATGAAATGACTCCAACAAAATTGCATTCATGAAAATGCTTAAGGTTTTCAAGCATTGATGGGGCAGAAGCTTTAGTGAATGCATTAACATGACTTCAGATCTACCTTTTATGCACACAGTTCGAGTTTCCAAACACTATAAGCTAGAATTACTCACCAAGCAAGTTGCCTTTATATCTCTATCCACGTCGAAATCTGAAAAATTCCCACCTTCGAGGGCGTTGATCATCAAATCCATGAAATCTTGCTCTCTATCACCTTCGGGGCAGGACAACCTCTTCCTCCTATGCTCCTCTAGCCACCCCTGAGCCAAGACATCCAACTCTTTTGCTGTCTCCTTCATCGATCGTTCATAGCCACCTAAATCCAACCAGCTGAGAGCTGGGATCGCATCTGACAACACGAGGACCCCGAACAGATGAAAAAACCTCCTGATCGACCTTTTGCACCTTTCTGCCTCGGCGTCATCACAGTCCGCGTTTGAACCACTGTATCTCTTCCCTCCTACCATCTTCACCGATATATTGAGCATCAGGTCTGCAAGCCAAGACTTTATTTCCACCAAGACCCCACTTCTGGGCTTACCCTTTTCCATCCAACCCTTGAACAAGTCTTTAATTGCTGTCTCAACCTCAAAAACTCGTATGTGCTTCAGTGAGTCAAGCCGGTTGTTTGAGAGGAGCTCAGTCATCGTAATCCTGCGCATCTCTCGCCAGTGTTCTCCATAAGGACCAAAACCGAACATGGCACCGTTGTAGCCCAGGAGCCTCGTGGCGGTGATCACTGGCCGATCGGCAAAGACCTTGTCTTGGACGGTGAGGCACTCCTTAGCCACTTCCCAACTGCTCACGACGATTGCTCGATGAGAGCCTAATCTTATGGCGAAAATTGGTCCACACTTGTCGGCCATGGATCCCAACTTTTTGTGCATCAGGTCGTTGCTGCCAAAGAGAGGAAGGTGGCCGAAAATAGGCCAACCACCTTTGGCTTCAGGCACATCGCGGTGGTCTTTGGACTTGTGTGATCGGTAGAGAGAGATAGCCTTCAGCAGGGCCAAGGTTGAGATCAGAATTATCAGCAACTCAATCAGATTTGGCATGATGAATGATTCCTGAAGGACAGCAGGACAGAGTTTATCTGGAAAAATTTCCTTTTAAGAGCTCGTCTGCTGCTTTCCTTGCAGTTTCTAATAAATCAAATTGAGTTCTCAAAATTTTGAACTCCAATGGAGTTTGCATATATTCTGAATGAAGGGCTCAGATCCTGACCTCTCATTGGAAGCTAGGAGTGTGTGGGGACAAAAGCCAAAAGTCAGCCCAGGAAACTTGATCATTGATTCATTGATTATGACCATAATAACTGTCCGCTATTAAATATATATTCTGTGGCGTGATGAACATCACTTCGAACTGCATTTTCCATGTGTTGGCTGCACCTCTTGTGGGGCCCATCTGTCACTAAAACAAAAGAAAAAAGAAGAAAAGTCAACAAGCAAAAGAAAGAAGAAGAGATATAGAATTGTTATGGCAAAAATACATTGTGAGCTTTGCAAGAGAGCTGTTTCGTGACAATCAAAATTGCAAAATTGTATTGATTTGTCTACGACTGAAGTAGAGTGTATCATTATTATTGAGGGAGATAAAGAACTCTTGTGGATGTAAATATTACTATAAGAATTGTGCTTGAAAGCAAGAGAAGTTTATTATGTATTGTGATAGCATGAGTACTATTTATCTTAACAAAAATCCAGTATTGCATTTAAAATTGAAGCATGTTAATGCGATGTATCATTGGATCCGAAAAAAATTAAAAAAGAAACTCTTCCTACTTAAGAAAGTCCACACTGACGACAATGGATCCCATAATGACCAAGGCGATACCCATAGTGAAACTTGACTCTTGTAGAAAAAAAAAGGAATGATGGAACTTCTCACATGAGGTGGAGGGGGAGATTTGTTGGTTGGGTCCACCTCTTGTGGGGCCCAATTGACATTAAACTAAAAGAAAATAAAGAAGAAGAAAAGAAAAAAAGCAAATGAAAGGAAAAGAGATATAGCTTCGGGCATGTTTGCCCATGAGAGAGAGAGAGAGAAAGAGCTCATCGAAGAGAGCGTGGAGAAAGAAGAAAATGGGGTTGAAACTTTGGGGCTCCGATTCAAAGGCCAAAGCTTGAGGGAATTGACTCAAATTTAAGTATGGTGTTCATGAGATCAAGTGCTACAAGTTGTTTAGCTTTTTTCGTTAAGCATCTCCTTTGAATTATCCGATCGCTGGTAGGGTTTTCTTGCCCTGTTTTTTTATCCACCTTTATGGTGAGAAAATGAACTTATAATGTTGATGTTGAGCCTCTAGCGTGTGATTAGAGAATAACACTTTATGCATCCTATTATTCTTAGTGATTAGTAAAATTTTTGGCCGGTGGTTTTTCTGCATTTCCATGTTAAATCCTTAATGTTGTTGTTGGCTTTATTTTCTTATCAATTTGGCTTTTATATTTGCTTATTCTAAGGTTGCATTAGCTAGTTATTGATGGGGCTCAGTTGATTTTGGTCGGTTTAATTTCCAACAAGAAATTGATCCTAGATTGGATTTAGTTCATGGTGAATTATAAGGGTGTGTAAAAGAATCGAGATCCGCTCGGACTACCCGGAATCACTCGGAACCAGCGGTTCTTGAGGGAACCGGTCCGGTTCCCGATTCCATGGGCGGATCCGCCCGCCCGCCCACCCGGACCGGACCAATTAATTTTTAATATTAAAAAAAAATACTAAAACAAACCCTAGATCTCATCTCACTGTCTCTTCGTCTTTGGTTCTCTCTCTCTCTCTCTCTCTCTCTCTCTCTCTCTCTCTCTCTCTCTCTCTCAGTTCTTCCTATCGCCATTTCGATTCCTCCTCAAGCGTCGACGCTGCCGTTGCCGTTGTCCACCCCCTTGCGCCGGTCACCACCCGCCACAGCCTCTGCTCCGCCTAGCAGTGACCTGCGATGCCACAGCTCGCCTCCGTGCCGACCACCGCGCCAACAGCCGTGGGCGCCTTTTGCCCGCTCGCCCGTCACTGCGATCGCCTTCGCTTCTGCTGCTTTTCGTCCGAGCACCACCACCGTTGCTTTTGCTCCGGGCCCCCTCCGCCAGCAATTCGACGCCGTTGCAGCCCCTACAGCCGTGATGACCGATGCTAGCAGATCCTAAACCAGTCGCTATGCCTCCGTCTCTGCTTCGCCGCCCCTCCGCGCGATCCCTATAGCCATTTCGATTCCTCCTCGAGTATCGACGCCGCCACCAAGATCGGTTCCATGGATCCACCCGGGAATCAGACCGGATCGGTGAATCCTGGTTGCAATTTTTTGGAACTGGTCCTTAGCGAGCGGTTCCCAGTTCTAGGTCGGGAACCGCCCGCCCGGACCATGCACACCCCTAGTGAATTATTGTCCTCGGTTTTCCCCAACACTACGCGGCTTTTGCTTAATTATTTTGTTCGTGTGCGACGAATTACCATGGAGTAGGGTGTACTTCATTGTTCAACCTGATGATTCCTCGCATATCAGTAATGTTTGTTTGTCATATAAGTAATTGTTTTTGGTTCTGTTTAGTTCTCTGATAGTCGCATACATTCAATTCTGGCATGATCCTATATAGATGCTCTTCTTCGGGATCGTGTAAATTTGACCCCGTAGTCCTAGGAATCTTTCGATTTTTATTTCGAGGCAACATACGCGTCCTCCTGTTCATCATACGTGCGACGAAATGTAGGGCATAAAAGAGGATTTCCAGCTTGCGTATTGCCGCAACGAACGCACAAAAAAACAGTAGACCATTACAGAAACTAGCTTCGAGCGAACCTGTGCGGAACTGACGGAAACTGCTTCTTCCCCTGAAGATCTTTGGTGTGTACCCTGTTTGGCGACTCACCATTCATATCGTCGCCGAAGTGCGTTCGACATATCCGCTGAAAACGGAGAGCTACATCCTACTCTTTCAGTGTGGAAATGATCTCTCGAACAAGCCACACTCTTATTACATTGCCGGTGTAAGTGCAAAAGAAAGCTATTCAAGTAACTGGCTTCAAATTTACTGTAATTGAGTCATTGTTTTATTTTTAATTGCAATCCTTAGGAGCCTCCTAGGTGGAAACATGTCCATTCAAGTTTGATTTTCAGGAGAAAATGAAGCTTGTGGCTCTCTCCCCATGATGATGTGATAACTATAGTCGAAGATCACAAATTCTCCTGCTCGTCCCTTTCATAAACCTTCTGGTCAAGGCGTGGAATGAGCATGACTTCAAGCGGGGTCGCCTTCATATTCGACAAGCCAGGGCTCTCGGTCATGTCCACAGCTTCGTCTGAGACCGTGCCGATCTCGAAACTTTGCAGCAAGCTAGCCAGCACCAAGTGCACCATGTGAAGAGCCAGCGAGGTTCCGGGGCAGGACCTCCTCCCCGTGGCGAAGGGGATGAGCTCGAAGTTCTGACCTCTCATGTCCACATTCTCATGTGCTGTGAGGAATCTCTCTGGCTGGAACTTGTCCGGGTTGGACCAGACACGCTCGTCCCTCTGTATTTTCGCGATGTTGAACAGCAAACGCGTACCTAACCAATGACCGAGTATGATAACTTTTGTAGAAACAGGGCGAACACAAGAAAATTTTACAGAGATCTCAGGAATGAAGATGCAAGTCAAATTCCCAGAGGAATTTTGGCAAGCTGGGAAGTGGACATGGTCTCTTGAATCAATAAAAAGGTTCAAATTCCATGATCAAAGATGGAAGCGACGAAAAAATTAGGAATTCCACATAATTACACAGCTCTCATCCATGATGGTGACGACGGTAGTTGTAATTTGAAAGGTTAACTAAAAATCCAAATAAATGATGATGAATCTATATTATATCAAAGAACATTCCATATGCTATAAAACTAATCCAAACCCTTTTGGCAAAATCTTGATAGTTTATGGTCTAGATATCTTGGGCTAGACCAAATCATAATACTGTGTAATAACGTGGTCCATTCTTGACCCTATGATAAAAGACATGGACTGCACGCTTATTTGATGAATCGTCCCGGTTTATCATGTCGATTATAGACTATGTTTCTTCATACCAAAGATAGCATAATATAAATCAAGGTCCTATATGCGATTGGTTTTTGCTGAAATGCGAGGGCCACGTACCTGTGGGAATGCGGAAGCCGGCGGAGAAGGTGCACTCTTCCATCGAACTTCTGAGAGCAGTCGGCACAGGGGGATACAAACGCATTGTCTCCTTGACGATGGCTTGGAGGTAGGTCAACTTCTTCACATCGGACTCTTCGACCGGCCTGCTCTTGCCGACATGGGTGTCCAGCTCTTGTTGGGCCTTCTTCAATGTCCGGCGGTCGCTTACCAGCAGTGATAGTGCCCACGTGAGCGCCGTCGTTATAGTATCGGTCCCCCCTAAGATCAAGTTCTATGCCCGCCGGCCAAACAAAAAAGTATGATCAACTTAAGGGCTTTGACATGAAGGGTGGAATCAAATATGACTTGATATGTCATATCTCCTATTCAAATGAGTAAGTCACAATATCAAACTAGATTGATATGATCAAAATTTAACATCAATCCCATTAAAAAACTTGGAGAAGCAGAGAAGAAACATAACGAATCTTTGATTTAAGTAAGTTTTTGGATCTTTGATTTAATCTCTGGCGGTTGCTAAGATAATAAGCATGATCATCTCTTCCGTTTGAAGCCTAGTTTGAATCACCTTACTCCACTTCTAAGAGTATAAATATGAAATGAAGAACTATCTCACATAATTTTTGATGTTGCTATTGAAGATGCAAAATGTCACTGCTCTATTGGCGCTTAGTACCGTATTATTTTTGCTTTAGATAATTTAAAATATCTTGAGCTAGCTGACCTCTGAGCAATCTCCTTTGTTTAATGGGAAAGATTTTATGATGATAACAATGAATTGACGCTCTCTCTCAAAAGTGGATTGTATTTCGTCCGTTTCTTAATGCTAAGATGTGGACAGATATAGATATAATAAAAAATGCAAACGTTGACCATAAAACCACCACTACAGTCTATCCTGGATTCAAGATGAGCATACAACATAAAACATGCGACATATGTCATCAATACAATGCCAGGTAGGAAAAATTTAGGTACTCCCCGAGTAAAGTCTCTGTATATTCTGAGTATTAATTTTGATTCTTATATGGGTACCTACAGGCTACAGGTCGCAATATCGTTTTCTCTTGAATCTGATGGTCTCCACCGCTCCTCGAGGAGCACAAAAGAATCTACCAATGAGCATTTATTATATGCCGGACACTAAAGCTAAATAGGTAAAATATTTTAGACTTTTATTGGACGTGAAATGAAAAAAAAGAATACAAGCCGCTTGTATGTAGACCCATCGGCAATTTGCGGTACATTTTAGTTTACTAACTTTGTAGACTTATCTTAGTATGTCTAGCATCACTCTTCATGCCTCTGAATTTACAACTTCTTGCAGAGTTTCTTACAGCAACTAAAAATTTATACAGAAGATCGGAACTAATGGTTCTCTAGATCCCATAAGTAGGTAGTTCATACAAGTGTAAAGGTAATTCCATTTTAGCCAACGTCTTCTGCAAAATCTTGATATGATCAAGCTATATTTGGGAAAACACGTGAACATGAAATAAGTTTATTGTCATTAAATTATAAGTGGATTTTGCTAAAAGTACTATACTTCAGCTGCATATGGATGAAATGACTCCAACAATATGGCATTCAAGAAAATACTTGAAGTTTTCAAGTATTGTCAATGCATTAGCATGACTTCAAATCAGCTTTTGTGCACAGAGTTCTAGTTTACTCACCAAACAAGTCGCCTTAATAACTGTGTCGGTGTCGAAATCTGAAAATTTCACACTCTCGCAGACGTTCAGCATCAAATCCATAAAATCTTGCTCTCTATCACCTCTGGGGCGGGACAACCTCTTCCTTCTATGCTCCTCTAGCCACCCCTGAGCCAAAACATCCAACTCTTTTGCTGTCTCCTTCATCGATCGTTCATAGCCACCTAAATCCAACCAGCGGAGAGCCGGGATCGCATCAGACAGCATGAAGACCCTGAACTGATCGAAAAACCCCCTTATTGACCTTTTGCATCTCTTTGCCTCAGTGTCGCTGCAGTCATTGTTCGAACCAACATAGCTCTTCCCCCCAACCATATGCAAAGATACATTGAGCATCAAGTCTCCAAGCCAAGACTTCATCTCCACTAGGACCCCGCTTCTGGGCTTACCCTGTCCGATCCAAGCCTTGAACAATTCTTTTATTGCCATCTCAACCTCGAGAACTCGTATGTGCTTCAGTGAGTCAAGCCGGTGGTTCGACAGGAGCTCGATTGTCACAATCTTGCGCATCTCTCGCCAGTATTCCCCATAAGGAGTGAAGCCAAACATCGCACCGTTGTAGCCCATGAGCCTCGTGGCGGTGATCAACGGTCGATCGGCGAAGGCCTTGTCGTGGATGGTGGAAAACTCCTTAGCCACTTCCCAACTGCTCACGACAATTGTTCGATGAGAGCCTAATCTTATGGTGAAAATCGGTCCATACTTGTCGGCCATGGAACCCAACTTTTTGTGCATCAGGTCCTTGCTGCTGAACAGAAGAAGGTGGCCGAAAATAGGCCAACCGCCTTTGGCTTCGGGCAAATCGCGACGATCTTTGGATTTGTGTGATCGGTAGAGGGAGATGACCATTAGTAGGGCCAAGGTTGACATCAAAATTATCAGCAATTCAATCAGAATTGCCATGATGAGGGATTCCTGAAGTATAGCAGGACAGTTTTTCTGGAAAATTTTCCTTTCAAGAGTTCATTTGCTGCTTTCCCGGCAGTTTATTGTGATATCCCCTTTTTTTTTTTTTCCTTTTTTGTCTTCTTTTTATCTTTCTCTGTCTTTCTCCTGTCAAACAAACTCTGCCATCCACCCATTTTCCTTCTCTCTCTCTCTCTCTCTCTCTCATTCTCTCCTCCCTCATGCCATCTCCTGCAGACCGTCAGCATTCCCAAAGTATGACCCCCGGAATTTTCAAGTTTCATTTTCGATTAAATAATCGGTATTTCGCCGATGCGTCGATAGTACTATTTTCTGAGTTGATCACTCACGAAATAATTGATCTATTTGGGGAAGCAATTAAGGAATTTAAATGCAATAGATTTGAGAATTCGACCAAGAATCGATTGCTCGACCGTGTTAGTCTGCAAGGGTCATTACGGCATTGTCAAAATCGATCAGAGATTAGAGATAGGTCGATTCGACTGAGATATGTGATCAAAGTGTGGGTGATTCTACCTGATTGTAAAATTCTCATCGATCGACACTAAATTGATTTTCAGTCATTTTAGGTACCATGTGTCCGTATTTGAAACATTGAGATTTTCACAATAACCGAGAATCGCCAATGTGTTGAAGATGCACTAAGTGACTCGAGATAAATCGATCACGGGTC
Source organism: Eucalyptus pauciflora (assembly GCA_007663325.1). NCBI lineage: Eukaryota > Viridiplantae > Streptophyta > Magnoliopsida > Myrtales > Myrtaceae > Eucalyptus > Eucalyptus pauciflora. The sequence goes on from VMYD01000012.1 coordinate 776,256, forward strand.
AATTGCACAAAAAATTCCTAAAAACTATCCGGTACACTAGGTCACGCTAAAATTGCATCGGATTGAAATTAACTGTGAATTTGAATCCGATTTCAGAAATTGAAAGTTCTGCCGTGTCACGATTTATTTTAGGACCGTCGACTCACCCTCCGAAAAATTTTCAGAGATCCCGAGATTTTTACGGAAAATCATTTCGGACATTGCGAAAATTAGCAGAAATTTGGATCGGCCAAATAGATTGATTTTTGGCCTCTTTACCGAGCCTTTGGGTGTCGGGGACTTGCTGAAAATTTTATAGGATCTTTTTTCACCGAAATTGGACGTTGAATTTGGGAAATTTGTTAAAGAAATCGAAGACCAAAGAGTGAAATTCGGAACTTGGACTATGGCTGCAATTTTTGGCTTCAAACTTGGTTTAATGGTGAAGTTTACTTGTTAAAATGTAAGTTGGGGACAAAGGGATAATCTCATAGACTTTTGAGGCTAAATCACGATGATTTGGATATTTCAGGTTGGACTTTTAAGGCTTCTCTTGCAAACTGGCCACCGGTCCTCATCCTCTTGGCTTGAGCACTCCTCTGCTCTTCCTTTTCATTTTCCTTTTCATCTTCTACCTTTTCTCTCTTTCAATTGCTTCTCCTGTTTCTTTTATTTACTTCCTTTGATTCCCTCTGCCGCGAGTCTCCCATACGTATGCCCTCTCCACTACAAATTGTTTCCCCACAAGCCAACCCCAGCCTCCACGAAGACCATTCATTTTGTTGCCGCGTCCTTCAATCCACCGATTCCCTTTCTGTTGCCACGAAGACACCAGCTTCCTCGTGTCTTCAAAGTTGCCGGGTTAACTTCAGCTCAGCAAGAAGCCCAAAGTTGACTCCAATCCTTTCATCCGCGGCCACGTCTTGCCTCACGATCGAAGACCCAGCGAAGCTACTGCCGCGCGTCTCCTGGTTGTCCGCCCACCGTCCGCGAGCAGCCATCCGTTGAGACACCACCGCCCGTTCGAAGTCAGCCCGCATCAATGGCCCAGCAGTCTTCAACTCCATGAGCCGCAAGTCCACCGAGCAGCCCTCACCATTTGGAGCCGAAGCCCAGCCCAGCATTGGCCGCAGATTTCAAGACCTTTCAGCCCAGTTCGGTCTTCTCTTCAGTCCTTGAAGCCCAGAAAAATTCCAGTCCAGTTGGGCTCATTTTGTTCAGCCCATCAGCAGTCCAGTTCAGCCAGACTTGAAGCCAGCCCATTCTTAGCAGTTAAGCCCGTGATCTTGAAGCCCAGATCAAGCCCAGCCCAAATCAAAAACAAATCTCAGCTTGGGATGAGATTTGTTGGGCCAAGTTTAGGCTCGTTCCGAGTTTCTTCGACGCCGCCGCAATTCAAGTTTCGGCCGTCGTCAGGCCGCCGTCGCGATGAACCGGTCTTCGTTTTGCACCGGTGAGTTTATACTCTAAACTCTTCTTAGTAGGCTAATGATGCTAAGGGGTGTTTAGATTTATTTAATTAGGAATTATGTGGTTATTTAGATTAAATTAGTAATTTAATTATTTAATTGAGCATGTTAGGTGGTTAACATGGTTTAGCTAAGGCTTAATTAAATTGTATTATTTATCTAGAAGGGTTCGGGAATTTTCCAAGTCTGTATTGGTATTTAATTTAATAATTTTGGCCTAGGTTAGTATTTTTAGAAATTAAATTGAGTTAATTAATTAATTTTCAAAAATAATTAATTATTAATTATTTTTTCGATTAGGTCGGGATAGCCGATGATCGGAATTTTGTGCTGATTGCAATGATGTGGTTAATTTCTGCAATTGAGTGTTAAATTATGCAAATTAAGTGATGATTGGATTTTTGGTATTTAATTACAAAAATTGTGAATTTCCAATATTTATTTAGAAAATCCCGGATGTTAGATTTTAACACCAAAAATGATTTTATGTACTATATAAAACAGTGTGATTTTAAAAGTGAATGATATCACATTTTCTGGATCGAATTGATCGTGTATCCACACACGACTATTTTACTGGGTATTTCTAATAAGAAGAAAAAAGGCCAGGTTCACCATTTTAATTGAAACATTTGAGTGCAATGCATGGTGCCCTGGGCCATACTTGAGTGATCGTGTGTTGGTTAAGAGAAACCGTCTCGAGCTGTTGAGCTGGACTTTATCCCTTATATGAGATACCCCTAGACAAAGGGAAGCCGATTGTAGTAGATTCTGGACCCTATGCTCCTTCGGGAAAGTCGTTGACGTAATGACGTGCCGTGCTCAATGGGGTGAGATGATACCTGGCAATGCTAGAAGACTTCTGAACAGAGAGTAGGCCGTGCTATATGCCGAGATCAAAACTAGGAACGCATGATGAATTGAGTATCGTGTTCCAATTAATTGAGCTTGAGTGATACTTTGGTTTGTGTTATGAACTGTGCTGACCTGTAGGGTGGAACTGAGGCGAGGTAAGTTCTCTATGCTAAATGCGTGATTGTGTGGTTAATACACTTCTTAGCGTCTTTCCCTCCTAGTCAAAGTTTAGAGCATGGACTTGCTGAGACATTGTCTCACTGATTATTGTATAACCACTTTCAAGGTCATCGAGTGGAGGACTTAGAGCAGAGAAGAGGTGATCTGAAGTATGGGTCGGATAGGACCGCTTCTTTTGGAGAATAGTCTTTTGTAGTCTTTTGACCATAGACTCTTGAAAGCATATGTTTATAAAGGCATGTTTGTTTGTTTGTGAAATTGTTGTTATACTTTTCTATCCTGAGATGGTTACTGTCAGAGAATTTGTTTTTGCTTCCGCATGTGCAATAAAAAGAAAGGGTCGGCGACTCGTCCTAGGAAGTTGCAAAATATTATTGACTAGAAAGGGATGGGCACGCGCTCGGGGTTCGGGGCGTGACACAAGGGGCTTTCAGCCTCTAAAATTCCTTGGAAAAATACTGGATCGTTTGACAGCTATTTTGAAGTAGCTTTCAAGTGAAAGCTAGTATTGGGAAAATTGAAAGCTCAATGCTAATAAGGAGTAGCTTTGAACTTTCAGCATTTAACTAAATGCTGAAATTTATTTTTTCCTTCCAAAACTATCCTCAATCATTCTTCAAATTTCTAATTTTGCCCTCGTTATTATTTTTTTAAATTCCAAAATAATGCTAAAAAATCAAATATATATATATATATATATATATATATATATATATAAATGCTAAAAAAATTAAATATATTTTGGTCTTTTAAAAAATATTTATATATTTGATTTTTTAGCATATATATTTGATTTTTTTAGCATTATTGTCAAAATTTATATTTAAAAAGTTGCATACATTATTTTTTTTTCAATTTTAAAAAAATAAAAATTAAAAAATCCTGACGAAGGGTTTGCTCTTTTTAAAAAAAATTATATATATATATATATTTGATTTCTTAGCATTATTTTTAAATTTATACTTAAAAAGTCGCATACATTATTTTTTCAAATTTAAAAAAATTAAAATTAAAAACTTTTGACGAAGGATTTGGTCTTTTTTTTTTTTAAAGATATATGTATTTGATTTTTTTAGTACTATTGTAAAAATTAATATTTAAAAAGTTGCATACATTATTTTTTCAATTTTAAACAAATAAAAATGTAAAAATTTCGACAAAGGATTTGGTCTTTTTGAATATATATATATGTATGTATTTGATTTTTTTAAACATTATTGTGAAAATTAATATTTAAAAAGTTGCATACATCACTTTTTTTCAATTTCAAACAAATAAAAATTAAAAAATTCCAATAAAGGGTTTGGTGTTTATATATATGTGTATGTATTCGAATTTTTTAGTATTATTGTTAAAATTTATATTTAAAGAGTTGCATACATTATTTCTTTTCCAAGTTTAAACAATTAAAAATTTAAAAATTATGATGAAGGGTTTAGTCTAGTTTTTTTTTTTTTAAAATTATATATTTGTATTTTATTTTTGAGCATTATTTTCAAATTTATATTTAAAAAGTTGCATACATTATTTTTTCAATTTTAAACAAATAAAAATTGAAAAAATTTGAGGAAGGATCTGGTCTTTTTTTTCTTAAAATTATATATATGTTCAAAATTTATATTTAAAAAGTTGCATACATTATTTTTCCAATTTTAAATAAATAAAATTAAAAAAAAACTAATATTAATCACCCAAATAACTTTTCAATTGTATTTTCTATCAAACAACATTTCTCTCAAAGTTGCTTCTCAAAGCATAGTTTACTAAACGACCTTTGCATTTGTCTGAAGTCCTTTAGGCTAAACTGCTTTGCATTTTCCTAATGAGTTTTCAAAATGCTAAACCAACCATTCTTCTTCTTCTTCTTCTTCTTCTTCCTTTCCCTTGCTACCGCCCTACTCACCACCACCAGCACCACCGCGCCTTCCCGTCAACCTCATCTTCACCACCTCTTGGTCGCCGAACCACCACCACTCATCGCTTGTTTGACAAGCTGTCGCACTCTTGACACCACCACTTGCTCGCCGCCGCAAGCCACTGTTCGCATCCCTCACGCTGTTTGCCATGCTGTCACTATCGTTATTGTCTCGAGCCGCCGCCTCCACCAAGCCAAGCCCGGCTGTGGGTTTGAGGAGCTGCAGCTGTTGCCGTCGAGTTTCCGTTCGAGCCGCAAGCATCCCGTTCTTGACATCGTTGCACTACTATCGCCGCGAGCTCATCGTCGCCGGAAATCAGTGAGTTAACCTCCTAATCGTGGATTAGGGCGTTAATTACGTTTACGGGTAGATTAGTTTAATACTAATGGTGGTTAGTATTAGTTAATTTTAGTTTAGCCTTAATTGCAATTAAGGATTGTTTAGATTGATTTTAAATGTGATTAGGTTAAGTAATTACGAATAGATTAATTAATCGATTAAGGATTGTTGTTAACTATTTTCAGGGCCGTAGCGTAGGGAAATTGCTAAGTGCGGCTATGGTAGGTGGGAGACGTGACACTTTTTGGCTGGCCTTGCCGTTAATGAAGCTAGAGTTAACCTTGACCTTTCTGACTCTTTTTGCTCATAGGTAGTGTAGGAGTTGCATTTTATTGTAGGCATGTAAATGTTAAACTCCTTGGGTTAACAAGTGGATAAATAAATGTGCGACTTTTGGATATCGTTTGTTGTGTTTTACCATCCCTGTTTTGTTGATTGACTAGGTGTTTATTTAATTTGTTTTCGCATGTGTTTAATCAAAAGATAAAAAGAATGGGTTGGTGAAGCATCTTGGGATGTCGCATTTTTAAATCGACCGTCGAGGGATGTTTGTGCGCTCCAGGTTTCGGGCATAACATTCCCATTTAAGTGGTATCAGAGCCTGGTCAAGGTTTGGAGCGATAAGGTGTGGTGGATTTTTGGATAGTTAGCTAGGAAAAATAGTTTTTCCTTATGCTTATGCTTGTGATTGATTGATTGTTTTGTGCGGGTTACTCAGATTTTTAATTCCTTGTTGGAGTTGGAAAGCAAGTTTCTGTAAGGACTCTACGAGATGAGCGATCCTAAGTAGAGGGACCCTCGGAGAAGGGCCATAGAGGCTTTGACAGGTGCCGGTGGAAGGGCACCAACTTGAGCTGGTGCTAGAGAAAGGGCATCGAGATGGGCTGGTGCTAGAGGGAGAGCACTGATGTAGGCGGGTGCTAAAGGAAGGGCACCAGTTGATCCTAGGGTAGACAGGATCCTACAAGCCTTAGAGACCTTGGGGAACATGGTCGGCTGCCGTCACTACTGCTGCTAGTGTTGCTGCTGTTGTTGCTGCACCTGCTGAAGTCCCACTTGGAAATGGGAATGGTGAGCGGCCTATGCTCAAGCTGGTGGAGCTGTTTCTAAGAGTGAAGCCGTCAAAGTTTACTGGAGCAGGTGACCTCGAGGTTACAACCCTTTGGGTCAGAAAGTTGGAAAAGGCTTTTGCATTATTGAGGTGCTTTGAGGATAACAAAGTGACTCTGGCCATATATCAGTTGTAGGGTAATGCAAGCACGTGGTGGGAGGCCATTGAAGGAAGAGTGTTTCTTGAGGGTATGGTCCCGAAGGGGGATGCCTTCGTCGAAGTGTTTTACGGAAGTATTTCTCGAACAATGCTTGAGAACAGAAGATGGCTAAGTTCTAGCGCCTCCGCCACAACTAAATGACCGTAGATCAGTATGAGGCAAAGTTTGTTAAGCTATCGAAGTATGCACCAAGGTTGATTGAGGACCCGGTGGATAGAGCAAGAAGGTTCAGAGATGGCCTGAAGTTGGAGATTAAAGACCCGTCAATGCCGTTGAATCTCAAGGACTATGACGAACTGTATGAGAGGCCCTAGCTAATTGAGAGGAATCTGAATGATTTGGCATCCGTATCTGGGTCGCAGTTTGTGCCTAATAGAGATAGCAATCGGTTTGGGAAAAAAGGCCAATGATGAGAGGAAAGTATCCCATCCCTCCCAACCGAAAGGGTGGAATTGAAAAGTCGGCACCTGACTCGAATGGTGTGTGTTGATTCTGTGGAAGAAAACATGGATAAACTCTGTGTCCTGCTAGAATGGGAGCTTGCTATGGATGTGGCCAGCACGGCCCTCAGGTGAAGAACTGCCCATGTAGACCCATGGGAGCATAGGCACCACTGTTGTAGATAGGACATGTAGCAAGGAGTGCATCGCAGAACGCATAATAGTAAATTTTGAGTAGACCTCTGGTGCAAGGAAGGGTGTACTCTATCATCCGAAGGGAGGCGGAGAATTTGCAAAATGTGGTTACAAGTACGGTCTGGAGAAATTCTTCTTCTTTTGTTAACATGTTTATTTCAGGAATGGGTTTTTCTGGAGAAGTGTCTTCATAATCAGAATCGGAGGAGGAATCTATTTCATTAATCTGAAGACCTTCTTCCTCAAGAAGTTCATCAGAAGAAGTATCACCATTTTCTATGAAGATGTTGTTTAATTGGTTAAGAGTATTGTCATCGAGAGAAAGTTCATTTAGTTTTTTATTAATCCTACAATACTTTGAAATATGACATTTTCTACCACAAGAATAGCATTTAATGTCTTTAAAATTTTTCTTATCAGTATTGTCACGACCTCTTTTTTTTTCGTTCGGGGGAAAAGAAAGAATGGTTTAGGGGTATTTGCCTAAAGAAGCGGACCAATGGCCCTAAATTAGGCGCGGGCTCTCCCAAGCCCATACCTCGCGCGACGTTGGATTTTGATTTTTTAGTTCTTAACAACCTAAATATTTCTAGGAGTCGCCACTAGCCTATTGGGGTCGGCTAGAAACCAATCAAGACACGAGAGTGTTGTCTCAATTCCTACGCAACCAGAGATTTCTCGGAACGGGGACTTGTTTACGCCAATGTTTCTATTAGCGCCCTTGCGGTACCACTAACTTGGAAGGTTTTAATCTAAATGGCCACACCATCTTGATTACCAATTATAATCTTTATGAAACCACTAAGTGTCCATGCAAATGTTTTTGTAGTTTTTTTTTTAATGTCTAGACTAATCCTAACATAATTTAGAAGAGAAATTTACACTCAAATTAATGAAAAGTAGTGCATAAGTAAACACCCAAGAAATTGAAATAACTTGAAAATAAATGCGGAAAATGAAAACCCGATACAAGTCGGGCAAATAATATTACATGGCCTTGTTATCACGCCCCGGGACAGGACCCCCGTGAGCAAAAATGAGAATTTAAATATGCATGAAATTACCCTAGATGCATGAAATTACTCTAAATAATTTTAATCTAAGCAAAATAGATTATTTACAAAAATGGTTATAAAATACCAAAATATCATTTAATTAGGAAAAATGACTTTATAAAATTAGGAAAATCTCCTAGATGTCATTTTTGGCTTAATTTGATAACATCCAACATTTTTTGATATTTTTGAAATTTTGATATTCTTTTTTTTTTTTTTTTTAATTATTTTTAAAAAAATAATAATAATAATTCCTTAAACCGATCTATGCTAACATGGAGTAACACAGCACATGAATATCACAATAATCAAGCTCAAATCGACCGTTTCAAGATCGAAACTTGATTTGAACATTTCATCGAACACTTGGCATCAAAACACTTCAAAACGGCTTCTTCGGGCCATGTTCGTGGTCTTCAATCTCGGCCCATAAGCAATCTCATGTGAAAGCAAAGTATCAAGGATATACTATTACATGTAAAGAACCGGTTTAGCTAGAAATCACAGCCTAGAACTTGCAAGAACCAAACTGAAAACGACCTCCAATATGCGGGTTGGAGCCGTTTTGCAAATTTGGTATGGAACCAAGTCCAACAGCCACGTCAAATGCCCAGATTGAAGCCCCGACAACCATCACATGCAACATCTATATGAAATATTACTCCACTCGGATGAAAATAGGTAACATGTAATCTCACATGCAACAAACATCACCGAAAACGATCAACCGGACGCATCAAAACGGACTCTCCAAGAAGCCCACATGCAAAATCTACACTGACCAGCCAAGAACTAATGTGGATAGGCTTGATTTTTGACGATCTCATAGTTCACACGAGGATTTAAAGACCAAACCAAGCTGACCTATGTATCACTTGTACTCCCATATAACATTAATCAAGCTCATGAAGATAGAAAACACATGTAAAGGGGAGTAGCAAGTCAAACATGTATGGCTCTTGAAGAGGTTTCAAACACTTAGAAAAATTTCAGCCTCAGAAATCAGTTTTCCGGGCTGGATTTCCTCTTGATTTTCTTTATCAAAACGTGTTCAAAATTAAACCAAAATACATCTAGGATGCTTACCTTGCTTCCTATCTTCCCTTTCAAGTGACTCTTGGCCAAGGAAACCAAGAAATTGTCCTCTGGGAGCACGTAGAAGTTGGTTCCTTCAAACTGAAAGTGAGATCTGCAGAAGAAAAAGTGACAACGAAGGTTTTCGTTGGCTTCCAAAATTAGACTTCCAAACCTCCTTTGTTGGCCAAGTTAAAATCAACCCAAGCTATATGTATACTAGTTTGGGCTGCAATTCATGGCTTTCCTCATTTGTCTCACACGTTTCTCAAAAACACTCGCTTTTCCTCACTCGTGACCAACCGGGCTCAACACTTAGAAAAATTTTCGGAGTTTCTTGGCCCGCCAGAAAGGTGTTTTTCGGGGGGCTTTAGGAGACCTTCCCGAACTCCATTTGGGACGTGCGACCTATGGATGGAAAGCCCTTTGAGTGAAATTTCACTCTCTAGTTGAAGGTTTTGGGTAATTGTGGCCGCAGGTGTGTGAAAATTTCGTTTCTCTCTCTCAAGGTCGGTCTGGAATTTCTGGGTTTTTGTTTTCTGGAGTTGCTTCTGAAGGTGTCTTTGGGGAACGATCCCGAGCTCTCTCCTCTCCTTCTGGTCTCCTCTCTCTCCTTCCCTGAAAGACCTTGCTTCCGTGATCTTATCCCCTAAATTAGAGGAGTTTTGGTCGGTCTTTTGTCCACCTACCAAGCCTGTCAACAGGGTTACTTCAACCACTTTCTGACTTGGCCAGATTTTCAATTTCTGCAGATGTTGAGTGTCCGGGTTTGGTGCGATTTTCCCGTGCCTTCAGAAGCTTATCTCTGACCAATGTTCGTCCACTTGCAGTACCAATAATGGCCTTCCATCACGTGCAGAGATCGGGCTGGTTGGGCAGCTGAGGAGGATACGGTGGGGCCACCAAGTTGCTTACTCAGCAACTCCGAAAATAGACCAACTTGTGGACTGAGGTTTGTCAGCTGGTTTAGGTGCTTTAATCCATCAATTTGGGTGCGATTTTTGATCAATTAGCAATCTCATGCATAGTAGTTTAAGATCTTGGCCATTTTTCACAATTATACTCACTCAATTTTGCAAGAAAGTCCCTCAAAGTTGGCCATTTTCTTATCCAAAAATACCCATTTCAATACAAACTTGGTCTTTTTGGCCCGATTTAATTGATTCGAGTTGGCCCAAGTTCAATTTCAACTTAATTGGTGACCAAGATGATGATTTAAGGGTTCGGGCAAAATTTTGCAAAATTTGCGAATTGGTCCCTCAACTTTTGGAAATTGCATTTTGGCCCCAATTTGCCATTTTAATTCCAATCTGACCTCCCGGGCTTGGCTAGTCACATTTAGATCATTGGCCCCAACTTTTTTTTTTATCTTTTTTTTTATCCTTTTTTATATATTTAATTTTTTTAATTTTTTTTTGAAGGAAAACCATATTCCATTTAAAACACTATATTAAATGCCTAGATAATCTATATGCAAGAATTTAATTTGAAATATTTTTGTGGAAAAACAAGTTCCCATTTTTTTGGAAATGATTTTTGGGCAAAAATTTAAGTGTCAACAAGTATGGGGTCTATTTTGATTATTCTGATGTCTTTGTTTATTCCTACAAGGCTGAGGTTTGTTGTGATGTTTTTTTGTTTCTTTCTCAGGAGGACAAGTTCCTTTACATTTTGATTTTGTTTTTTCATTATAAGAGGGGTCGTATTGAGCACAAAAATCTCCTAGACTACGATTGGTGAGAGATTGTTCTTCCTTGAGCTGTCTTTGTAATTTGATAGTATTGCACATTTGGGTACCTTGTCTGTAAACATAAGAGATTATTTCTCCATAAGAAAGGAGATCATAAGGAATTTGACCACTGTATTCTTCTCTAATTCTATCTCTAACTTGGTCACCTATGATCTGAGGTAAACCAGCTAAGAATTTTTCTTTCCAAAAAGGTTGATTGCAGTCAGGTCTAACAAGAACCCTTTGAAGGAAAAGTTCTTTGTATTCTCTGAATCTTCCTAAGGATTTACAACGCATATTAGATAAGAGATCTTGGTTCCTATCTCTAATGTGTGAAGGGTCTCCTATGAAGTGTTGTGAAATTGAGTAAATAAGGGTGTTCACCGCATCTTGGATGAGACATCCTTGATCATCATCCATGCGTTGTCCAAAATCGTCTATTTTATAAGCAGTTAAAACTTGTATTTTTTGTTCTTCAGTCAAATAATTATCCCACCAACCTTTTAGTTGTCCAGTAAAACCGGCTACTAAAAGATTAGCAACAGCATGATCAGAAACATCTTGTTGTGTTTTATAGGCATTAGCAAGCATTACCATGTTGTTAAGAATATTCATGATATTGGTTTCGGCAACACCATCTATATTCCATTCATAAATGGCGTCTGGAGAGTATTTATTCTGTATTTTTTGCGATGATTCTTCTTGGGCTATGTCGGGTGGGGTTGCTCTACTGTAATAAAGTTTTTGAGGATGTCTCCAATTGAGTCTATTTACTTCAGGGATAGATTCATTGTCAGAGTCATTGGAGAGTTTGGTCAAGGTACTAATAGTAGGTTGATTAGGGGTGTCATTAATAATTAGTCCTTGAAATTTAGGGGTGTCTAGTATAGGAGCAGGTTCTTCTAGCTTTGCTTTCCCTAGGAGTTTTTTCTTTTGTTCTATGGCTCTGGTAAACTCCGGACTAAGGTTTTTTGGGAATTCAAAGGTTTTGAAAATGGGTTTTTTGAGTGTGTCAACAGGTGGAGTGGTTATGTGGGTAGGATTTTGTATGGTGGATTCTATCCTGTTTAATTGTTTTTCTATGGTTGCTAGATGTTGATTAGTAAAATTGTTTTGTTCAATGACTTTATGGGTGTATAGGGAGTCTCCTTTATCTGGAACTCTAAAAGGAGTGGCCGTAACTTCGCTTTCTCCATGTTGTATTTTTATTCTCCTAAGGGGTGGATGGTTGGATTCTATGGTTTCGCCATTATCCAGTTTCCACTTATAATGATGGTCTAAAACAACAATCTCTTTTGGTTCAAGGAATTGTTCTTCTAACCAATCAAAGAAAAATATATGGACTTCATATTCGTACATGTAGTCGTAATATTTTTGCTTGATATCTTTTGCTTTATCAGCAAATGTTTTGAAGAACCATTCTCTGATGTGTTTGTTGTTTTCAGAATTAAATTCTTTGTTAAGAAAAGCTCTGTTTGGTTCAAATTGTTTTTCTAGAACATTAAGCTCAGCATCTATCATTTGAGAATAAGTGGGAGAATGATGCGGGGAATCTGTATTTTCTATGGCTGGTTCAGGCTGGTTTTGTTGGTAAACAGGCCTGGAAATTCCTGATCTATTATCTAAACCACTAATTTCTGGTTCAAGAGGTGACTCATTATTACTTCTACTGGTAGAAGGAGGTAAAGGTGTAGTATTACGTGTAGGAATGTCTCTATGCACACTAGGCGGAGGTGTGTTTCTATGAGTACTGGGAGGAATTGTGATTATAGGAGGAAGATTAGGATTTAGATCTACGGATCTTGTATAAGAATTATGAAAAGAAGGACTAGATCTAGAATCAAATGATCTTCTAGGGAATCTAATGGTCACCCTTCCTTCTGGATGTTGAATGACATTAGTCGGGTCTGTATTTTGAACAACTTGTTGGGGAATTTGGTTTTCTAATTCCCATTGTTCTGGTAAAGTAACCTGGTTCCAGTTAATAGATCTAGGAATTGTCGTATTAGCTCTAGAAATGTCAGTTTGGAGAAGAAGTGTTTCTCCCCGTGGGCTATGTTTGAAAGCATTTTCTCCAAAAGCGGAGGACATGGCTTTGTAGTGAATTCTATAGACAAGGGCTAAAGGAATAGATCCATCTGCTACTTTATAATTATGTGTTTTGATTTGGAGTGTTAAGGCTCTAAGAATGTTCTTATCTTTGAGTGAAACAGAGAAATTGGGATAACAGTCAAAATGTATAGGTCCTTTGCAGAGACTTGTCTCCACAGTACCTAGAATGGACTCATCATAATTTAAGAGACGTGAATCTCTTAAAACTAATAGAATAGAAGTATTAAGACCTTCTTTAGTGAGAGGCTTGACTCCTACTTGGACTAATCCTATATGAATGTAATTGTATTTTTGTTTATGCTTATGGATAGATTCTTTGTTTAAAAGATGTATTTTTTCATAGGAATTAGAAAGAGGAACATCTCTTTCTTCGGTGGATATGACATAGTCTGATTTTTTGAAAAATTTCAATTTTGATTGTTTGTATATTTCCTTAAGTTGTATTTTAGGAATTTCCCAATTTTCTATAGATTTATTGAAATCTTCTATCCTTACTTCTTCTCTATGTATAGGACTTGGATCTGAGTCCATTTGTGATAGAGAACTAGAGGAAGATGTAGATCTTCTAAGTAAGCTCATACTTTAGATCGGAACTAATCCTTCTTTGGAACCGTTACAGAGCTAAACCAACGGTCTAACAGCCACTCAGGGTCTTACGGCCTGGACCACTCTGTAGAAGCAAGAAGGATGCCAACGAATGGCTCTCGATCTATGAGTATGTTCTTACAAAGACTATCTATACCTTCCTGTGGCTCTGATACCATAAAGGGGTTAGGATCGAGAGTACTATATGAGAGTACAAGAAAGTATAAGAGAGATTATCGAACAGATCTATATGATATTGAGAGTGTATAAGATCTAAATAAAATCGCGAGAATTAAAAATAATATACAGACAAAAAGCAATATATAAAATATAAAGGAAGAGTATGCATAAGCAAAAACCAACCATAAAGGTGGTATGAACTTGTATTGAATAAACTGAAAGTTTACATGTATTGAAAGAACATGTATTTAAAGAACATGTATTGAAAGATGCAGAAAATTAAAGCATCAAGTCATCCACTAGGGCGGTAATCCGCACTCCAGGGATTATCGATGTTTGTATTACAAAAGATGGTTAACCAACTATCATGTAAGTTGGTAACCCTGTATAAACTATGCTAGATGTATTTGAAAAACAAACTTACTTTGTAACAAGGGATACAAGATAAGAGAGCTTGGAGATGGAAGAGATGAGGATGAGGAGGGAAAGGATGAGGGTTTACAAGAGGGAGAAGGGAGGAGAAGAGAGAAGTCTGGAAAATTTTCGAGTCCCCTTTCTCTTGTGCCGGAGGAGTGTATTTATAGTGGTGCTACAGTGAAAGTGCTACAGTGCTGAACAGTGTAAAGTGAACAGTACTGAGTGAACAGTATAAAGTGAATAGTGAATAGTGAACAGTGTATGCTACGATGTATAGCCTTTGCACCGCTCGCAACAGTGTCGGCATGTGATGTCTTGATTTTAATCTCTGTCTAGGTTGATCCCGTAGCAGTCGTCTTCATTGGTGTTTCCACTGTGATGTGACTGTGAGGATCCGTCTGTATTGTCTTGAGATTTGGAAGATCCACATTGTGATCCTTCCGCTTCTGATAACATTGTCCTGAGAGTGTGGCAGTATTCCTCTCTGGTCTGGACTGCAGCAAGTGCTGCACTTGCCATTGATTTATCCTGTAAAAAGGATGTATTTGATGGGACTGTGGTTATCATGTTTTTCTGGCTGTTTAGCCATATTCTAACCGCAGCTTCGGATCCTTGTTCAATGTATTTGAATCCATCCCACCATTTTGTTTTGTATTTCCGGACAAGGACTGGTACTCCAGGTTTTGTGGATGTATTGTATTCAAATTCCCAGGCTGTTACCCAAGAAATTCTGAATATTATGAAGAAATGCATAAGGCATGGAAACCTTATATCATGTGGTGTTGGTACGAAGTATTCGCTAAAAATCTTGTAACCTTGTTTGACTGTGGGATGTAGTATTATGTCCAAAGGACCAAAGAGATCCCACCAGGAATCAAACCAATTTGGTAAACTTTGTCTTGGGAAGTTGTCTTTGAAGAATAACAACCAGGTGTGTTGGAAGTTTGTATTTTGTCTGAAGAAAACGTTCCACCAAGCTTGTTGGTAGTCCCAGTAGGTGTATGAGGAAGAATAAGGTAGACTTTGGGTAAGTCTGGTTTGGAATTTTCTAGGTGTATGAGGTGAGGCTCCCCAGTGTGAGGGGTGTATGACTTTACTGATGGATATAGTGGAGTATAAGATGTTTTCTGTATTGTTTTTATTAGCAAAATGGGTAAATCTTGCTGATTCTGTCTCCACTAGAATTTGCTCATAATAAGCAAGGGTTTTGTTTGTATTGTGTGGTTTGAATAACCAATTTTTTGGAAAGATGTTTTTGGCAAATTTGATTGGATCTTCATCGAAGAATCCATCTTCTACAGTTAATATTTTTTGAAATGATGTTTTGAGAAAAAAATTTGATTTTTGAGATTGAGGGGTTGCCTGTGGCCTAATAACCACCTCATTTGAAATCCTTTTGTATTCTGCTGGTTTTTGTGTAGCCAGCGGGGAAGGATTGTTGCTTACCTCGATGGCAGTAGACTGCTCTTTCTTTGCCTTGTTTTGTATGGATTGTGCAAGATACAAAATAGTTTCTTTTGGTAATATGTCTGCTAGTTGTTTGAGGGCTGATGCTGGATCGGATGATATGGGTTCTATTTTCAAAGGTGTATTTGGTGTTTGGTATTGTTGTAAGAATGACTGATTGTTTTCTGCCATTTGGAGCCATGTCTTAACGGGTGTTAAGCCTGTCGGCTTTGGTGATGTATTGGAGGTTTCGGCAATGACCTTGTCTTTGCCTTTGTCTTTTTTGTTTTTGGTTGATCTTGGCATGATGGAGGTATCCCCTGTAAAAATTCTCTTGTGAGAAAATCGGGTAATGAATTTGAAGAACCATTTATAAATTCAATGTCAAAATCAAATAATGAAAGTATGGCTTGCCACCTGGCAAAAATCTGTTTTGATGCAATGTTTAATACGTCTTTTTGTAAAATGTCTTTGGCTGATTTGCAATCAATTCTCAAGAGGAATTTTTGATTTAACAAATCTCCTTGGAATTTTGATATGGACAAGACTATAGCAAGTATTTCTTTTTTGATCGTTGAATAATTTTGTTGAGTAGAATTCCAATGTTTTGAAATAAACTGAACAACTTGTTCTTTGTTATTTTTGACTTGTTTAAGAATACCGCCATATCCTATTTCTGAGGCATCTGTTTCAACTATTTTGAAAGTAGAAGGGTCAGCCAGATGTAAGCATGGTATTTCTTTAACATGAGTCTTAATTTGTTTGACTATGTTAGTATGAATAGAAGTCCATGGTGGAGGATCTTTTTGTAATCTTTGGTGTAAGGGTTTACAAAGGATGTTTATATTAGGGAAGAAATCCAAAATGTAATTGAGACTTCCTAAAAACCTTTGTAGCTGTGTTTTGTCTTTAATCTCATCAGGGAATTTATCAGTAAAGGAAATTGATCTTTCTATAGGAGTTATGGTGTTTAAATGAATGTAATGACCTAGGAATCTAATCTTGGTTTTAAAAAGTGCAATTTTAGTAGGAGAGACAACAAGACCATTTTGTATGATTACTTTTATGAAAGTAGACAAATGTTTAAAGTGTTGTTCTATATTAGAGGAGAAGACTAGGACATCATCTATATAAACTATGCTGTATTCAGAGTAGGGATTGAAGATGTCATTCATAATTCTTTGAAATTCTGAAGGGGCATTTTTGAGGCCGAAAGGCATAACATTCCATTCGTATTGGCCAAAAGGGACTGTAAAGGCTGTCTTGTATTTATCCTTTTCACTGATTTGTATTTGCCAGAATCCTGATTTCATGTCGAATTTAGAAAATATTTTTGACCTACATAATCTATTTAGTGTTGCTGCTGTTGTTGCTGCACCTGCTGAAGTCCCACTTGGAAATGGGAATGGTGAGCGGCCTATGCTCAAGCTGGTGGAGTTGTTTCTAAGAGTGAAGCCGTCAAAGTTTACTGGAGCAGGTGACCCCGAGGTTACAACCCTTTGGGTCAGAAAGTTGGAAAAGGCTTTTGCATTATTGAGGTGCTTTGAGGATAACAAAGTGACTCTGGCCATATATCAGTTGTAGGGTAATGCAAGCACGTGGTGGGAGGCCATTGAAGGAAGAGTGTTTCTTGAGGGTATGGTCCCGAAGGGGGATGCCTTCGTCGAAGTGTTTTACGGAAGTATTTCTCGATCAATGCTTGAGAACAGAAGATGGCTAAGTTCTAGCGCCTCCGCCACAACTAAATGACCGTAGATCAGTATGAGGCGAAGTTTGTTAAGCTGTCGAAGTATGCACCAAGGTTGATTGAGGACCCGGTGGATAGAGCAAGAAGGTTTAGAGATGGCCTGAAGTTGGAGATTAAAGACCCGTCAATGCCGTTGAATCTCAAGGACTATGACGAACTGTATGAGAGGCCCTAGCTAATTGAGAGGAATCTGAATGATTTGGCATCCGTATCTGGGTCGCAGTTTGTGCCTAATAGAGATAGCAATCGGTTTGGGAAAAAAGGCCAATGATGAGAGGAAAGTATCCCATCCCTCCCAACCGAAAGGGTGGAATTGAAAAGTCGGCACCTGACTCGAATGGTGTGTGTTGATTCTGTGGAAGAAAACATGGATAAACTCTGTGTCCTGCTAGAATGGGAGCTTGCTATGGATGTGGCCAGCACGGCCCTCAGGTGAAGAACTGCCCATGTAGACCCATGGGAGCGTAGGCACCACTGTTGTAGATAGGACATGTAGCAAGGAGTGCATCGCAGAACGCATAATAGTAAATTTTGAGTAGACCTCTGGTGCAAGGAAGGGTGTACTCTATCATCCGAAGGGAGGCGGAGAATTTGCAAAATGTGGTTACAAGTACGGTCTTGTTAAACGACCATGTTGCTTATGCTTTATTTGATCCTAGAGACATGGGTGCCAGCTCTTGTTGGGCCTTCTTCAATGTGTGGCGGTCGCTCACCAGCAGTGATAGTGCCCACGTGAGCGCCGTTGTTATAGTATTGGTCCCCCCTATGATCAAGTTCTATGCCCGCCAGCCAAATAAAAAAGTATGATCAACTCAAGTGCTTTGACATGAAGGGTGGAATCAAATATGATTTGATATGTCATATCTCCTATTCAAATGATTTAGTCACAATATTTGTAAATGAACTTGAATCAAACTAGATTGATATGATTAAAATTTCACACCAATCCCATTAAAAAACTCGGAGAAGCAGAGAAGAAACATAACAAATCTTTGATTTAAGTAAGTTTTTAGATCTTTGATTTAATCTCTGGTGGTTGCTAAAATAATAAGCGTGATCATCTCTTCCGTTTGAAGCCTAGTTTGAATCACCTTACTCCACTTCTAAGAGTATAAATATGAAATGAAGAACTATCTCACATAATTTTTTATTTTCCTATTGAAGATGCAAAATGTCATTGCTCTATTGGCGCTTCGTACCGTATTATTTTTGCTTTAGATATTTTCTGGAAAATTTTCCTTTCAAGAGTTCATTTGCGGCTGTCCCGGCAGTTTATAGTGGAAGAAATTGTTTTTGGACTTTTCAAGTCAGCCTAAGAGTAGATTTTTCTGAAGCAAGTTAGTCATTGACCATTACCTAATTAACTGCCCACTACTTAAGTAAATTGCTTGTTCTTGCTGCTTCTGCTTAATAATCCTGATCACTTGCGACGAAATACTGAGGAGTTGGGTGTACTTCACTGTTCAACCTGATGGTTCCTCTCATATCAGTAACTTCATATATGAAAATTCGCCAGAAACTGTAGCTGCCTCAGATTGCTCGATAGTCATATAAGTACTTGGTTTTGGCTCTGTTCAGTTCTTCGATAGTCGCACGCGTTCAACTCTGGTATGACCCTGTAGAGATGCTCTTCTTCTGGATCGTGTAAATTTGACCTTTCAAGTCCTAGGAGTCTTTCGATTTTTATTATCTCGAGGCGACATGTGCGTCCTCCTGTTCATCCTATGTGTGACGAAATGAAGGGCACGGAAAAGGATTTCCAAATTGCGTATTGCCGCAATAGACACAAAAAAATAAAGCTTTGCAAAACCGGCTTCCAGCGAACATGTGCGGAACTGTCCAAAACTGCTTCTTCCCCTAAAGATATCTTTGGTGTGTACTCTGTTTGGCGACTCAGCAACCATATCTTCGCTGAAGCGTGTTGACATATCCGCCAAAAACAGAGAGCTACATCCTACTCTGTCAGTGTGGAAATGATCTCTCGGACAAGCCGCACTCATTACATTGCCAGTATAAGCGCAAATGAAAGCTACTCGGAAATTCTTGATACCATGAAAATTTGCAAACTAACAAAATATAAACAGAAACGATTATTCAAGTAATTGGCTTCAAGGTTACCGTAATTGAGTCTTTGTTTTGTTCCTAACTGCATTCTTAGTAGCCTTTTAGGTGGGACACGTGTATTTAAGTTTGATTTTCAAGAGAAAATGGAGCTTGTGGCTCTCATCATGATAATGTGAATACTATAAAGATCACAAATTCTCCTGCTCATTCCTTTCATAAGCCTTCTGATCGAGGCGTGGAATGAGCATGACTTCAAGCGGGGTGGCCTTCATATTCGACAACCCAGGGCTCTCCGTCATGTCCACGGCTTCATCTGAGACCGTGCTTATTTCGAAACTTTGCAGCAAGCTAGCCAGCACCAAGTGCAACATGTGAAGGGCCAGCGAGGTTCCGGCGCAGGACCTCCTCCCCACGCCGAAGGGAATGAGTTCGAAGTTCTGACCTCTCAAGTCCATATTCTCATGTGTCGTGAGGAACCTCTCGGGCCGGAATTCATCCGGATTGGACCATACGCGCTCGTCCCTCTGTATTTTCCAGACGTTCAACAGCAAACGTGTACCTAACCAATAACAGAGCGTAAGAGCTTTTGCAGAAAAAAGTGCAAACACAAGAAAATTTTGCACAGATCTTGAGGAATGATGATACAAGTTAAAGTTACAGAAATTATGGCAAATGGGAAAAGTGGACTTGCCCTCTTGAATCGATGGACAGGCTTAAATTCTAAATTCACAGACGAAAGAGATACAAAATTCGCATTTTTACAGAGACTTCATAAACCATCATTAAACAACTCACATCCAACACAAGTGTGAGATTTTGGTGGATTACTGCTAACTACTCAAAAAACTTAAATTTTGAAAAAGTAAATGGGGCCGAAAAAGATTCAAACTTAGGACTCTAGCTCTTATATCATGTGAGATTTTGGTAAAACGAATGCTAACTATTATAAAAGCTTAATTTATTAGATGAAAATGTGATTTATTATTTAAATATGCCAACGTGAGTATAGATTATATAAAAGAAGACTCCGCGCACTGTACATTTAAAACTAATCCAACTCTTTTCCACAGAATCTTGATAGTATAAGGACTAAACTTTTTTCATTGGTCCGGAATTGTGATATTGTGCAACGACGCAGTTCATTCTTGATGCGGTGATGAAGATATGGACCTCATGCTTATATAGTGAACTGACTCAACTTATCAGGTCGATTTTAGAGTATGTTATTCATACCAAAGGGGCCATGCTATACATCCACGTCCAATGTGAGACCGATTTTTGCTCAAATGCAAGGGCCACATACCTGCAGGAATGCGAAAGCCAGCCGAGAAGGTGCACTCTTCCATGGACCTTCTAAGGCCGTTCAACGGTGCCGGTGGATATAGACGCATTGCTTCCTTGACGATGGCTTGGAGGTAGGTCAAGTTTTTCACATCGGACTCTTCCACGGGCCTACTCTTGCCAACATGGGTGTCCAGCTCTTGTTGCGCCTTCTTCAATGCACGACGGTTGTTCATTAGCAGCGATAGCGCCCAGGTGATCGCCACAGTCAAAGTATCGGTCCCCGCTATTATCATGTTCTACGCCCAAGAAAATGTCAGATGGTGATGGTGATATGGTTAGGATCAAATGGGATTTCGATGTCATATTTCCTATTCAAACCATTTAAACCATTTACACAGTATTTATAAATGAGCTTGAATCAAACTAGATTCACGCTATACAATTTCACCTTACTCCAATTCCAAACTATCCCTCCCAACGATGATTACTAATCAGGTGAACAAGCAGACTCACGTATACCGCATAGAAAAACCGAGAAAGAATCTTTCTGAAGCGGCAGTACCTACTGCTGTGGCTCCTTGTGCCATTTTCTTTCTGCTTTGGATATTTTCTTATGATAATGACAATGAATTAACGCCATCTTCCAAAAGCTGACGAGTGTCCCTCTCTTTGTATACAGTTGTACAAAGATATAGTTATAGAATAGATGCAAACTTCCACTGTCATTTATTTTCTCTATCAAATCATTATTGGGAAGCATCATTCGGGACAGGGATGAATGGTTCCAAGTTCCATATACATTTCACCTGAATTCTAAAACTTATCCGTTATAATAGGTTCCTTATTTTTTGAAACCTCCTGAAACCTACTCTGCATAGTTTGGAATCTATAACCTACCTTATCACATATTCTAAGTTTTACCCAGATTCCACCTATATGATTAATTGAACGATTATAATGAATTATCACATTTAATGATCATCACTTGCTGTTGCAGTCCATTGTTTACAACTTATATTAAACATACAAAGAATATGAAATATTAATAAAGTAAAAATTTTAGTCATAGAATGGAAGCTTAGACTAGTAGTTTGAAATAATACACTAATCACCGAACTTTATTGAATACCACAGGATAGTGCGAAAACATAGACAAAGAAATATACAAAAACTTATTTTAAGTTCTAAGTTATAGGTTCTAGGTTCAAAATAACCTACCCATCGAAAGGGATTCTCCAATTTTTGAAATCTAGAGCCTATTTTGCATATATTGGAATTTGAAACCGCATAGGTTTTTTACTAGTTTGATTCTTAGGTTTCAGAGTAGGATCTTGGAACCATGTTTATCCCTAATTCGAGGACAGAAAGAATTTTTTATACTACTCTGCAGGCCAAGATCAGCTGGATGAATGCGAAATGAAAAGAAAACTATCGGCCGTCTGGCATGGATTCTTGAAGAGTACAAAAAGTCAAACATCAGTTCACTGTTAGTAAACAAAATAATGCGAGGTAGGAAGAACTGTAGGTGCTCCCAAGTTAAAACATTTTGTATGGTCCAAAGATCAGTTTTAATTTTTATAATGGGTCACAATATCGTCTTTTTCCAAATCCGATGATCGAGATGGCTCCAAGAGCACAAAAAAAATCTGCCCACGAGCATCTGGTATTTGCTCTAGATAAACGTATTGAAAATGGTTGTTCGCCGGATGCTAAAACTAGATTACTGCATAACGCTTGAACTTTTATTGGATGTTAGAGGAAAAGAAAAAGAACACAAGCTGCTTGTTGAAAGATCCATTTGCAATCGGCCGTATATCTTAGTTTACTAATTCAATACACTGATCTCAATACATCTTGCATCACTCTTCCTGTCTTTGGATTAACAATTTCCTGCGGAGTTTCTTACAGCAACTAAAATTTACATCGACTGGATCGAAACTAATGATCCTTTTACTCCCAAATGTGGGTAGTTTGCACAAGTTTAAATGTTTCTATAGTATAGGCCAACATGTAGTTGCAAATTTTTGATATGATCAAACTGTATTTGGAAAAACATGTGAACAAGTAAAAAGTTTATTATCGCTAAATTATCAGTGGATTGTACTAAACATACTATACTTCTGCTGCTTATGGATGAAATGACTCCAACAAAATTGCATTCATGACAATGCTAAAGGTTTTCAAGTATTGATGGGGCAGAAGACTTAGTGCATGCATTAGCATAACCTCAGATCAACTTTTATGTACACAGTTCAAGTTTCCAAACACTATAAATTAGAACTACTCACCAAACAGGTCGCCTTAATAACTGTATCTGTGTCAAAATCTGGAAAATTCCGACCTTCGAGGGCGCTGATCATCAAATCCATGAAATCTTGCTCTCCATCGTCTTTGGGGCAGGACAATCTCTTCCTTCTATGCTCCTCTAGCCACCCCCGAGCCAAAACATCCAACTCTTTCGCTGTCTCGTCCATCGATCGTCTATAGCCACCTGAGTCCAACCAGCCAAGAGCTGGGATCGCATCTGACAACACGAGGACCCCGAACAGATCAACAAACCTCCTGATCGACCTTTTGCACTTATTTGCCTCGACCTCGTCGCAGTCCGCGTTTGAACCACTGTATCTCTTCCCTCCTACCATTTTCA
Source organism: Eucalyptus pauciflora (assembly GCA_007663325.1). NCBI lineage: Eukaryota > Viridiplantae > Streptophyta > Magnoliopsida > Myrtales > Myrtaceae > Eucalyptus > Eucalyptus pauciflora. The sequence continues at coordinate 799,240 of VMYD01000012.1, forward strand.
CTGATATGTTGAGCATCAAGTCTGCTAGCCAAGACTTCATTTCCACTAGGATCCCACTTCTGGGCTTACCCTTTTCGATCCAGGCCTTAAACAAGTCTTTAATTGCCGCCTCGACTTCAAAGACTCGTATGTGCTTCAGTGAGTCAAGCCGGTGGTTCGAGAGAAGCTCAGTCGTCGCAATCTTGCGCATCTCTCGCCAGTATTCTCCATAAGGACCGAAGCCGAACATGGCACCGTTGTAGCCCATGAGCCTCGTGGCGGTGATCACCGGCCGATCGGCAAAGGCCTTGTCGTGGACGGTGAGACACTCCTTAGCTACTTCCCAACTGCTCACAACGATTGCTCGATGAGAGCCTAATCTTATGGAAAAAATTGGTCCGTACTTTTCGGCCATGGAACCCAACTTTTTGTGCATCAGGTCCTTACTGCCGAACAGAGGAAGGTGACCAAAAATAGGCCAACCACCTTTGGCTTCGGGCACATGGTCTTTGGACTTGTGTGAGCGGTAGAGAGAGATGGCCATCAGCAGCGCCGAGGTTGAGATCAGAATTATCAGCAACTCAATCAGAATTGCCATGATGAAGATTGCTGAAGTGTTGCAACACAGAGTTTATCCAGAAAAGTTTCCTTTTAAGAGCTCATTTGCTGCTTTCCTTGCAGTTTCTGATGTATCAAATTGAGTGCTCAAATATTTAAAGTCCAATGGAGCTGCATATATTCTGAATGATTCCTTATCCCTTATTGGAAGCTTGGAGTGTGTGGGGACAGAAGCCAAAAGTCAGCCTAAGCAACTTAATCATTGAGCACCACCAAAATATCTGCCGGCTATTAAATAGATCTTCTGTGGCGTGATGATCATCACTTCGACTTGGTTGTTCTATGCGGCTTCTGCTAAATTATCTTGTTCACTCGCGACGAAATACCGTGGAGTCAGGTTTGTTGGATAAATTCTCTTAAAGTATTTTGAAGTTGACAAAACATTTTCATCAGTCTAGTCTGAAGACTTACAGACTCTATTGACAAAGTCTGAAGATCAAAGTCTGAAGCTAGCAAGACTCATGTTTCAAAGTGTACTCTCATGGACAGTCTCCAGACCTACTTATTCTGATCTTATATGATCTTTATTCTAACGGCTAGAGAATATCTTTCTACTGGATTCAGCACTAGAAGATCTTACTTTCGTATTCGAATATGTATAGATTCTCTAAAGATTTCGCAACTTATATTTGGAAGGATCTACTTATGGAAACCAAGATCCTGATTGTATGGGCGAGCAGGATTGATGGGCTATCAACACTTACCTTAAAGAGCTCGAGATCTCTCTAATTGATTCTGTCCAACGGGTTGATTGGAAGAACTTCTTTGGAAGGTGCCAACGGTATTGTAGGCATGAAGAAGTATATAAGAGAGATGCTCTAGTTGTTGAAGGGTGCCGGATAGAAGAATTCCAAAGTCTGAATCTCCTTTTCTATTTTGTGATATCATTCTTCGAGCGTTATATGTAATCAAAAGAGAGATCATATTGTAGTGAGACCTTGAGGAAGTGTAGTAGAGTTTTCTACACTGTGGACTCAAGAGCGTAAGACTGTAATCACTCTTTTTGATTCTTAGTGAAATCCAGCCAGAAGGGCTGTTCGTGCGGGAGAGTGGACGTAGGCTTGATCTAAGCCAAACCACTATAAATCTGGAGTCTTGATTCTCTATCCCTAATCCTTTTATCTTTCATTACTTTCATTTGTTGCGATTGTTGTTTTTAATTTATTAATATCTCATTCGGATTAAATTGTTGAAATTGCTTTAATCACCTATTCACCCCCTCTAGGTGCTAATGCTAGTCCTAACAATTGGTATCAGAGCCTGTGTACTTGCTTATAAGAAGTGTCTTTACTTATAAGTAAAAGATCTATGGCTAGTATGTTGCCTATAGGGTTGGTTGAAGGTCAAAGCAATACTAGACCTCCATACTTTGATGGAAAAGACGACAGCATATGGAAAAATAAGATGAAGGCATTCCTAAGATCGAAAGATCCTTTGGAATGGGAAGTGGTTGATAAAGGAATCATTCCTGCTGCTGCATCAGAATCAGAGAGAGGAAAAGAAACTGCTGATCCTACTCTTCTGACTCAAGAAGAAATCACCAAGAGACAGACTCTTGACGCCAAAGCTATTTACTCTTTATATTGTGCTTTATCCCCTACTGAGTATAACAGAATATCTTCTTGTGATACAGCAAAAGAAGTCTGGGATAGGCTTCACATTACCTATGAAGGAACTGATCGTGTGAAAGAAACGAGGATCAACATTCTTTTGGGACAATATGAAGTCTTTAAGATGAGATCAGGAGAATCAATAACTGACATGTTTAGTCGCTTTACTGAAATTGTGAATGATCTTGAATATCAAGGACATCCAATCTCAGGACATATGAAGGTCAACAAACTCCTTCGAGGACTCTCAAAAGACTGGAATTACATAAATACCTCAATAAGAGAGACACAGAGGATTGCTCCACTCTCTGTAGACGAACTGGTTGGGACTCTTCAATCCTATGAAGTGGAACAGACCAACGAAGAGGAAGACTCAAAAGGTAAGAAATATATTGCCTTAAAGTCTAATGACTATTCTGATGCTACAGACTCTGAAGAAGATCTAGATGATGAAGAACTGGCACTCATGATAAAGAGATTCAGAAAGTTGAACAGAAAAGGAAGGGAATTCAATTGGAAGAAACAAAGTTCTCAAAGGTTTCAAAACAAGTCAACAGAGGAAGATGATTCTAACAAAGAAGTGACTTGCTTTGAATGCAAGAAAAAGGGACACATCAGACCCAACTGTCCTCTGTTAAAGAAAAGAAAAGGAAAGACTGAGAAAAACAGGAAGGCACTCAAAGCAGAGACTTGGAGTGATACTGAATGTGAAGAAAGTGACGACGATTATGCCAATATCTGTTTAATGGCAAAATCAGACTCAGACTCAGACCTTGATTCAGACACAGACTCAGACAGCGAACTCGAGGTTGGTAACCTAAAAATTCCTGTTAAGGTTTCTAAATATATTGATGAACTTTGTCTTAGTCTGAAAACCTCTCTTAAGAGAATCTCCGAATTGAAAAGGGAAAATTCTACATTGAAGCAACATGATAAACTTATGAAAGAAAAGTTTGAAAAGCTGGAAAAAGATTTTGTTGCTGTGAAAGAAAACTCAGACATTATTTCATAAGAAAATATTCTTTTGAAAAATGATATCACTAACATATCAAAAAGATTTTCAAATGGTTTTGAAAAGCTGGATAAGATTCTTTCGATACAAAGACCATATTTTGATAAGTTAGGTCTTGGTATGACTTCTGAAACTATTCCGCTAATTGATTTTCCGAAGGTAAAAGAAAGAATTAAACAGAGACCAGCTAGAATTGTTTATAAGAATCATTTCCAGAAAGTCTTTGTAAAACCTGTTGGCAGAAATGCTTTGAGATGTTCCAAGTGTAAAAGCTTAGAACATTTTGAGAAAGAATGTCATTTGGTTTGGAGACCTGTTAAAAAGAGCTGGGTTAAGACTGTCTATTGTTCTAACACTTATGGACCCAAGATGGTATGGGTACCAAAAAGAGCTTGAATTCGTGTTAATTGCAGGTTACTATAAAAAAGAAGATTAAATGGTATCTTGATAGTGGCTGCTCAAGACATATGACAGGAGACTCAAGCTGCTTCATAAAACTTGTCCAGATAGACGGAGGAAAAGTTTCCTTTGGTGGTAACAACAAATGAAGAATTACTGGTCGAGGAACAGTAAAGATTGGAAGCTTGTCAATCAATAATGTTTCCTTAGTTGAAGGATTAAATTACAACTTACTTAGCATAAGTCAGTTGTGTGATACTGGTTTCAAGATCAACTTTCAGGAAGAAACGTGCTCTGGAATCAGTAAAGACTTTACTCAATTTTTTACTAGACGAAGACATGGAAATATCTATCTTCTGGATGTAAATCAAGAAAGATCACAGTGCTTAATATCAGTACAAGATGAAGCAAATATATGGCACAAAAAGCTAGGCCATATCAATATGAAGCAAATCAACAAGATCTCTACCAAGAAACTTGTTCGAGGATTGCCTATTCTCAATTACTCAAAGTCTGATCTTTGTACACCATGCGTACTGGGTAAACATGTTATAAATTCTTACAAATCGATAAATAAAGTTTCCACTAATCATGTATTGCAGCTTCTGCATATGGATTTGTTTGGACCTACCAGAATGCAAAGCATTGGTGGAAAAATGTTGTCTGGTAATAGTGGATGATTACTCACGATTTACTTGGGTCTACTTTCTTTCAAGTAAGTCAGAGACCTTCTCTCTCTTTTCAAAGTTTGCTAAGAAAGTGTAGAATGAGAAAGGTCACACTATCTCAAGCATTTGTACAGACCATGGAGGTGAGTTTGAAAATCAAGACTTTACTAAATTTTGTGATGAATTTGGTTTTCAGCATAAATTCTCCTCTCCATATACACCAGAACAAAATGGGGTTGTGGAAAGGAAGAATAGGTCTTTACAAGAAATTGCAAGAACACTTTTAATTGGAAATCAAATTTCTTCAAGGTTTTGGGCTGAAGCTGTCTCAACTGCTTGCTATATTATAAATCGAGTGTTTTTAAGACCAATTCTTGAGAAAACCCCTTATGAAATTTTTAAAGGAAAGAAACCAATAGTTTCTTATTTTCAAGTATTTGGTTGCAAATGTTTTATTCTAAAGAATGCAAATGATCGTGTTGGTAAGTTTGAAGAAAAATCAGATGAATGATTCTTTCTTGGTTACTCAACTACAAGCAAAGCTTTTAGAGTATTCAACAAAAAGACTCAGACTGTGGAAGAATCAATGAATGTCAAATTTCAAGACTCTCCACAAATTCAGCAAATTCAGTCTGAAGATTCAGAATCTGTTCCAGACACTACTAGATCTACCTCCACTGAAGCAGTTACTAATTCGGAATCAGTACAACAAGCTACTGATGAAGAATCCACTCAAGAAGAAGATCAACAATCTATCAGACTGACTAGTAATTGGAAGCACAAGTCTAGTCATCTTGAAGAACTCATTATTGGGAACATTAATGAGGGAATTCGAACAAGATCCAAAAGACGAGAAGAGTCTAGTGCTGTTGCTCTTATTTCTGAAATAGAACCCAAAAATATTGAAGAAGCCTTAGCTGATGAAAGCTGGATTGAAGCAATGCAAGAAGAGCTCAGACAATTCAGTATTAACGACGTATGGGAATTGACTCCCAAACAAAAAGGTAAATCAGTTGTTGGAGCTAAATGGGTTTTCAGGAACAAAATTGACGAAAAAGGCAAAGTAACGAGAAACAAAGCAAGACTCGTGGCTAAAGGATACACGCAAGAAGAAGGGATAGACTATGATGAGACTTACGCTCCAGTAGCAAGGTTAGAGGCAATCAGATTACTACTTGCTTTTGCTTGCTATAAGAATTTCAGGTTGTTTCAAATGGATGTCAAAAGCGCATTCCTGAATGGATTTATTCAAGAAGAAGTCTACGTGGAACAACCTCTTGGATTTGAAAATTCAAAGAAACCAGACTCAGTGTTCAGACTAAAGAAAGCTTTATATGGATTGAAACAAGCTCCTCGAGCTTGGTATGAAAGGCTAAGTAATTTCTTAATTCATAATGGCTTTTCTAAAGGAAATGTAGACACTACTTTGTTTATTAAAAAGGAAGGTAAAAGTTTTCTACTTGTTTAGATTTATGTTGATGACATCATATTCGGATCATTTAATGAGACTTTGTGCAAGAAATTTTCTAAGTCTATGCAGGATGAATTCGAGATGAGCATGATGGGTGAACTGTCCTTTTTCCTTGGTCTACAAGTCAAACAACTAAAGGAAGGAATATTCATTCATCAAGAGAAATATGCAAAAGAACTGGTTAAAAAGTTCGGTCTGGAAAATTGCAAAAAGATTGACATACCAATGTCAAGTTCCTTGAAGATAGACAAAGATGAAGCATGGAAGAAAATTGATCAAAAGTTATACAGGAGTATCATTGGTTCACTTCTTTATCTTACTGCATCCAGACCTGACATATTATTTAGTGTTTGCATATGCGCTAGGTTTCAATCTGATCCTAGAGAATCTCATCTAAGTGCTGCTAAACGTATTATTAAATATGTTGCTACTACTGCTAAAATTGGTCTATGGTATCCCAAAGAAGGAGACTTTACACTTCTTGGCTATTCAGACGCAGATCTTGCAGGTTGTAGAGTTGAAAGAAAAAGCACTTCAGGTACTTGTCAATTGCTTGGAAACAGGGCAGTATCTTGGTTTTCAAGAAAACAAAGTACTGTGGCTCTTTCAACAGCTGAAGCAGAATATGTAGCCCTTGGAAGTTGTTGTTCTCAAATACTGTGGATAAAACAACAACTGCAAGACTTTGGCATTGAAGACTCTTGCACAGAAATAAGATGTGACAACACCAGCGCAATCAATCTTACAAAGAATCCTATCCTTCATTCAAGAGCAAAACACATTGAGATTCGACATCACTTTATAAGAGATCATGTTCAGAACAAAGAAGTCTTGATACAATTTATAGACTCAAAGAATCAACTGGCAGACATCTTCACAAAGCCACTTGAGAAAAGCTTGTTTGAGTCTATTCGCTCAAGACTCAATATTTTATCTCTTGAAGAATGTTGAAGCTCAGACTCATAAACTAAAGTCTGACAGAGTATCAGACTCAAAGGTTGAAGATTGAAAATACCAATCGACACGACTGTAAGTTCATTTACTTAAACTGTCATATCGATAAGGTAAGACTATATGTTTATCTCTAATTGAGCTTATTAAGGCGGTTATATTTAAAAAAAAAGGGTGGTTATCGATTTATTAAGGCAGTTATTTTTTTTTAAAAGGAAATTCTTAAGATTTCCAAAATATGCGACGCTTGGATTTCCCCCATATATGTTATCTTTTATACACTTCTTCTCCTTCGTTTTCACTTTACCCAGAAACCCTAGATCAAAAGCTTTTCATTGCTCTGTATTTTTCTCTCCAAAACTTCTTCGTCTCAAAGTTTTTAACTTTCTTGCGACACAAGTGAGAAAACTTCTTCAAAGAAAGCAACAATGTCGTATCAAAGGAAGTCATCAAGAATAGCAAACAGGGGACCACAAGGATCTGGTGAGGGGCCTACGCACTTCGATCTCACCGAAGAAAGCGACTTTCCATCTGAGCAAACTCCTCAACGATCTCAACAACGGTCTTCCCAAACTAGACCTCAAGGTCATCGCCCTCAAGATGAAGAAAAAGTTGTTGAAGATATTGAACCTGTAAGAACACTTAAGCCTGCTTTTGTTTATAGGCTTTACTCTGCATTGAAGGAAGGAGGTTCTGCCATGACCTTCATTGATGAATTTCTGAAAGAGAAAGGTTACAGAAATGAGACTCATTTTCTCACCGTCATGGAGAGGTCAGGGATTGTTCCTGAAGGAACGGCTGCAAAAGCCTTTGCAAATTTCCCCAGTGACCCTAGGTTTGGTAGTATGAATCAGCCAGAGGGAAATGATGATGATGAAAATATGTTCATACAATTTAAACCATGGATGGGTGTTGTTGCAAACCTTCGTGGGAAGAAGGATGAACTGTTTCGCTCAGACGGACATAGGAAAATGTATGAAAAGTTGTTGAAGCGTGGAGTGATGAATCCATGGATGGTGGATTTCGATTTTCTGGACCTATTGAGCATAAATCTGAGAGAGAAGTTTGAAAAACTTCAACTTCATCAGTTCTGTACTGACTATGATATGGCACATTCTGAATTAACAGCGTACTTCTTTTTCAATCTCAGTTTCATTGATGCAAACAGCTTTTCTTTCAGCGTGAGAGATAGAGAGTATGTTGTTGATAAGGACATTCTGGCAGATGTAATTGGTGTGGAAAGAGGTGCTTTCCAATCAATTAGTGTGTCTGTAAGCCATGCTACTCTTGAACTTGCGAGAGACAGAATTGCTGAAGGTCGTCTCTCCTACTCCAGGATGAATGCAACAAATACTTTGCTTCACAAGATTGTGATCAACTGTCTTAGACCCAAATCAACATCCAAGACAAATGTATCCATCTCAGAGGCTAAGTTGATGTATGCAATCAAGACTGGTCTTATCTCTTTGCCGCACACTATCATGTTTCACATGTACAGATCCATGGCAAAGGACAAGGGAAAACTTCATTATGCTGCTCTTATCACTCGTCTTTTCAGACATCTGAATATTCAGCCTTCTCACATTCTCTCTGTGAAGACTATTGATAAAATGGTCATCGGACTGAGGATGATAACAAAGATGCGTCTGAAAGAACTCAGCAAGAAGCTGGAGCAGTTCAAGGAGAAGACTCCTATCAAGTTCAGACCAGACTCTTCTGCGGCCAAAAGAAAAGGAAAGGAACCATTGGCTAGTTCTACCAAGAAGAGAAGGGCAATCATCTTGGAAGATGAAGATGATGAGGATGCTCTACCCATCTCTGCTCTTGTTTCTCAATTTTCTGCATCTGTTCCAGTTGTTCCAGAACAACAATTTGAAGAGAAAGAGAAAGAGAAAGAGAAAGATGAAGAGGAAGAAGAAGAGAAAGAAAGAAAGAAAGAGGAAGAGGAAGAAGAAAAAGCAGAACAAGTGGATGAACCAGCACAAACAGATTCTCCAGCAGAAAAAGAGGATCAACAACAGCCTGTCACTGAGGAAACTCCTCAGAAAGAAGAGTTCTTTTCTCCTCCAGAAGACATGGAAGCAGGGGGAGATACACACAGAGAACATACCCCTATTCTACTAACTTTTAGAGAAGAAGATACACAAACAGGTGTTAGTCGATCACCTCCTGATGCTGAAGATGTTCATGCTGCTCAATTTCCTGAAGGAGAGGCATCATCTCCACATACTGAACTCCCTGCTGATATTCATACTGGCTTGACTCCACCATCAGACCGAGCTGAAGCAAGCACACAGACTGGCAATTCCGGAGATTATGGAAGGCTGCTTGATATCATCTTGGAACTCAAAGGCCAAATCTATGCCATGGGGTATGAATTTCAGACTTTGCAGAATGAAAATCATGCAATGTTCATCACTCTGCATGATCAGCTTAAAGAGGTTTAGCGTCAGATTCAGGCTACTGCAAAAAGCACTACTCTTACCCAAGTACAGGAAGATTTGAGGAAGCTAGAAGGAACTGTCAAGTCTATGGAGGACTTTCAACTTGTTCGCATTCCTCGTGCTCCGTGATTTTTTTTTTTTTATGCTGACAAAAAGGGGGAGAAGACCTTACAGATTTTCAAGCATTTCAACTTCAGACTCTATCCTCAAACCAAACCAAATCTTATCTTCAATTTTTTAAACATTTTTGAGTTGTTATTTTGACTTTATCTTGAGTTTTTAAATGTGTGCAGTTTTTGAATGTGTGCTCATTATTGCATTACTTTAAGCTTTTAAATTAGATAAAGATAGTACTGTCTGTTCATGACTAATGAAGTTTCTGTGAATGCAGATCTGTGTACAGGGTAAGTCTGTGTACAAGATATATGTGTACAGGATAACTTCTACTATTTTTATTCTAATATTTTATGAGATATCAATGCTTGCTTAAAAGTTGTATTGCAGGGCAATAATATTCAAATTTGCAGGAAAGTTTTGTCACCATCAAAAAGAGGGAGATTGTTGGATAAATTCTCTTAAAGTATTTTGAAGTTGACAAAACATTTTCATCAGTCTAGTCTGAAGACTTACAGACTCTATTGACAAAGTCTGAAGATCAAAGTCTGAAGCTAGCAAGACTCATGTTTCAAAGTGTACTCTCATGGACAGTCTCCAGACCTACTTATTCTGATCTTATATGATCTTTATTCTAACGGCTAGAGAATATCTTTCTACTGGATTCAGCACTAGAAGATCTTACTTTCGTATTCGAATATGTATAGATTCTCTAAAGATTTCGCAACTTATATTTGGAAGGATCTACTTATGGAAACCAAGATCCTGATTGTATGGGCGAGCAGGATTGATGGGCTATCAACACTTACCTTAAAGAGCTCGAGATCTCTCTAATTGATTCTGTCCAACGGGTTGATTAGAAGAACTTCTTTGGAAGGTGCCAACGGTATTGTAGGCATGAAGAAGTATATAAGAGAGATGCTCTAGTTGTTGAAGGGTGCCGGATAGAAGAATTCCAAAATCTGAATCTCATTTTCTATTTTGCGATATCATTCTTCGAGCGTTATATGTAATCAAAAGAGAGATCATATTGTAGTGAGACATTGAGGAAGTGTAGTAGAGTTTTCTACACTGTGGACTCAAGAGCGTGAGACTGTAATCACTCTTTTTGATTCTTAGTGAAATCCAGCCAGAAGGGCTGTTCGTGCGGGAGAGTGGACGTAGGCTTGATCTAAGCCGAACCATTATAAATCTGGAGTCTTGATTCTCTATCCCTAATCCTTTTATCTTTCATTACTTTCATTTGATGCGATTGTTGTTTTTAATTTATTAATATCTCATTCGGATTAAATTGTTGAAATTTCTTTAATCACCTATTCACCCCCCTCTAGGTGCTAATTCTAGTCCTAACAAGGTTTACTTCGCTGTTCAACCTGATTATTCCTCGCATATCAGTAATGTTAGTTAGACATACAAGTACTTGTTTTTGGTTCTGTTTAGTCTCAATTATGGCATGGTCCTGTAGTGATGCTCTTCTTCCGGATCATATAATTTTGACCTTTAAGTCCTAGGAATCTCTCAATTTTCATTTCGGAGTGACATACGCATCCTCTGGATCATCCTATGTGTGACGAAATAAAGGGCCTGAAAAAGGATTTCCAACTTGTATAATGCGCAATGAACACACAAAAAAGACAGGACCATTGCAGAAACTCGCCTTTAAGCGAACCCGTGCATTGAACATATCCACCAAAAACACAGAGCTACATCCTACTCTCGCAGCGTTCATGATCTCTCCGACAAACCACACCCTTATCACATTACCAATATAAGTGCAAAAGGAAGCTACTCGAAGATTCTTGTATTTTATAAAGTCATTTGACATTACACTCGTACCCCAAGCTCTCTGAGGAAACAATTAAAGGTGAAGAGGTCCGACAACAAAGATTATTCCATTTCAATCCGACTTTTCTATGGAGTGTGTGGGGACAAAAGCCAAAAGTCAGCCCAGGCAACTTCATCATTGATTCATTGATTATGACCAAAATAACTGTCCGCTATTAAATATATATTCTATGGCGTGATGAACATCACTTCGAACTGCATGTTCCATGTGTTGGCTGCACCTCTTGTGGGGCCCAACTGTCACTAAAAAAAAAAGAAAGTCAACAAGCAAAAGAAAGAAAGAGATAGAGAATTGGTATGGCAAAAATAAATGATGAGCTTTGCAAGAGAGCTGTTTCGTGACAATCAAACTTTGCAAAATTGTATTGATTTGTCTACGACTGAAGTAGAGTGTATCATTATTATTAAGGGAGATAAAAGAACTCTTGTGGATGTAAATATTACTATAAGAATTGTGCTTGAAGTAAGAGAAGTTTGTTATGTATTGTGACATCATGAGTACTATTTATCTTAGCAAAAATCCAGTATTGCATTTAAGATTGAAGCATGTTAATGTGATGTATCATTGGATCCGAAAAAAATTAAAAGAGAAACTCTTCCTACTTAAGAAAGTCCACACTGACGACAATGGATCCCATATGATGACCAAGGCGATATCCATAGTGAAATTTGACTCTTGTAGAAAAAACACGGGAATGATGGAACTTCTCACATGAAATAGAGGGGGAGATTTGTTGGTTGGGTCCACCTCTTGTGAGGCCCAACTGACATTAAAATAAAAGAAAAAAAGAAGAAGAAAAGCAATAAAGCAAATGAAAGAAAAAGAGATATAGCTTCGGGCATGTGTGCCCATGAGAGAGACAACAAAGAGCTCACCGAAGAGACCGTGGAGAAAGAAAGAAAATGGGGCTGAAACTTTGCGACTCCGATTCAAATGCCAAAGGTTCAGGGAATTGGCTCAAATTTAAGTACGGTGTTCATGAGATCAAGTGCTACAAATTGGTCAGCTCTCCTTCGAATTCTCCGATCACTGGTAGGGTTTTCTTGCCATGTTTATTTTTATCTACCTTTGTGGTGAGAAAATGAAATTGTATTGTTGATGCTGAGCCTCTAGCATGTGACTAGAGAAAAGCACTTTATGTATTCTATTATTTTTAGTGATTAGTATAAGTTTTTAGGCGGTCCATGATTTTTCTCGCATTTCCACGTTAAATCCTTAATGTTGTTGTTGGATTTATTTTCTTATCAATTCAGCGTTATATTTGCTTATTCTGAGGTTGCATTAGCTAGTTATTGATGGGCTAAGTTGATTGCGGTCGGTTTAGTTTCCAACGAGAAAGTGATCCTGGATTGGACTCAGTTTGTGGTAAATTATTGTCCTCGGTTTTCCCCTAACATTATGCAGCTTTTGCTTAATTATTTTGTTCGTGTGCGACAAATTACCATGGAGTAGGGTGTACTTCATTGTTCAACCTGATGATTCCTCGCATATCGGGATAAGAACGCTTCAAGTGCCATAACTTAGCACAAAGGGACACTTAAGTGCCATAACTTACGAAAGGTACACTTAAATGTTACATTCGATGAAAAACGGATCACTTAAGTGCCACTCCGGCCAAAGTCCGGCCAAAACGCCGACGTGGCATTTTTCCGACGAGGCGAGCCCAAAACGACGCCGTTTTGCTTGCTGACATGGCCAAATAATGCAAAAACGTCGTCGTTTTGGGCTAACGTGGTAAAAAAAATTAATGAAAAATTAATTAAATTAAATTAAAAATTAAATTTAGTTAAAATATTTAAAAATAATAATTTTAAATTAAATTTAGTTAACATATTAAAAAATTAAAAAAAATTAAAAAAATTTAAAAGGGGAGAGGTGAGGATTAGCCCACCAGCGCCGAAGGGCCGGGGGCGGCGTCGACGGCGATGAATGCGGGCGGATGCTTGCAAACGATCGCGTCGCCAAGCCAGTAACCCAAGACTTCCCACGCTATGCTCCCTCGGGGACCCTTCGACGGGGGGCGCCAGTCGGCCGGGGTCCGGCCCCTGGCCAAGGCCCGGCGACCCCGGCCGGCCCTCCCCCCGCTGTCGCCGGCCCTTCCCGGCGGTGCCCTCACCCGGCTCCCCCCATTTTTTTAATTTTTATAATTTTAAAATAATAATTTTTAATATTTTAACTAAATTTAATTTTAAAATTATTATTTTTTAATATTTTAACTAAATTTAATTTTAAAATTATTATTTTTTAATATTTTAACTAAATTTAATTTTAAAATTATTATTTTTTAATATTTTAACTAAATTTAATTTAATTAATTTTAATTTTAATTTTTTTACCACATCAGCCCAAAACGACGCCGTTTTTGGATTATTTTGCCACATCAGCGAGCAAAACGGCGTCGTTTTGGGCTTGCTTCGCCGGAAAAATGTCACATCGGCGTTTTAGCCGGACTTTGGTCGGATTGGCACTGAAGTGATCAATTTTACTCCGATTTTAGCACTTAAGTGTATCTTTCGTAAGTTATGGCACTTAAGTGTCCCTTTGTGTCAAGTTATGGCATTCTAGGGGTCTGCACGTCCTCGCATATCAGTAATGTTTGTTAGCCATATAAGTAATTGTTTTTGGTTCTGTTTAGTTCTCTGATAGTCGCATACATTCAATTCTGGTATGATCCCATGGAGATACTCTTCTTCCGGATCGTGTAAATTTGACCTCGAAGTCCTAGGAATCTTTCGATTTTTATTTCGAGGCAACATACGCGTCCTCCTGTTCATCCTACGTGCGACGAAATGTAGGGCATAAAAGAGGATTCCCAGCTTGCGTGTTGCCGCAATGAACACACAAAAAAACGGCAGACCATTACAGAAACTAGCTTCGAGCGAACCTGTGCGGAACTAACTGAAACTGCTTCTTCCCCTGAAGATCTTTGGTGTGTACCCTGTTTGGCGACTCACCATTCATATCGTCGCCGAAGTGTGTTCGACGTATCCGCTGAAAACAGAGAGCTACATCCTACTCTCTCAGTGTGGAAATGATCTCTCGAACAAGCCACACTCTTATTACATTGCCGGTGTAAGTGCAAAAGAAAGCTATTCAAGTAACTGGCTTCAAATTTACTGTAATTGAGTCATTGTTTTATTTTTAATTGCAATCCTTAGGAGCCTCCTAGGTGGGAACATGTCCATTCAAGTTTGATTTTCAGGAGAAAATGAAGCTTGTGGCTCTCCCCATGATGATGTGATAACTATAGTCGAAGATCACAAATTCTCCTACTCGTCCCTTTCATAAACCTTCTGGTCAAGGCGTGGAATGAGCATGACTTCAAGCGGGGTCGCCTTCATATTCGACAAGCCAGGGCTCTCGGTCATGTCCACAGCTTCGTCTGAGACCGTGCCGATGTCGAAACTTTGCAGCAAGCTAGCCAGCACCAAGTGCACCATGTGAAGAGCCAGCGAGGTTCCGGGGCAGGATCTCCTCCCCGTGGCGAAGGGGATGAGCTCGAAGTTCTGACCTCTCATGTCCACATTCTCATGTGTTGTGAGGAATCTCTCTGGCTAGAACTTGTCCGGGTTGGACCAGACACGCTCGTCCCTCTGTATTTTCGCGATGTTGAACAGCAAACGCGTACCTAACCAATGACCGAGTATATTAGCTTTTGTAGAAACAGGGCGAACGCAAATGTTTTTACAGAGATCTCAGTAATGAAGATGCAAGTCAAAGTCCCAGAGGAATTTTGGCAAGCTGGGAAGTGGACATGGCCTCTTGAATCAATAAAAAAGGTTCAAATTCCATGATCAAAGATGGAAGCGACGAAAAAAATAGGAATTCGACATACTTACACAGCTCTCATCCATGATGGTGACGACGGTAGTTGTAATTTGAAAGGTTAACTAAAAATCCAAATAAATGATGATGAATCTATATTATATCAAAGAACATTCCATTTGCTATAAAACTAATCCAAACCCTTTTGGCAAAATCTTGATAGTTTATGGTCTAGATATCTTGGGCTAGACCAAATCATAATACTGTGTAATAACGTGGTCCATTCTTGACCCTATGATAAAAGACATGGACTGCACGCTTATTTGATGAATCGACCCAGTTCATCATGTCGATTATAGACTATGTTTCTTCATACCAAAGATAGCATAATATAAATCAAGGTCCTATATGCGATTGGTTTTTGCTGAAATGCGAGGGCCACGTACCTGTGGGAATGCGGAAGCCAGTGGAGAAGGTGCACTCTTCCATCGAACTTCTGAGAGCAGTCGGCACAGGGGGATACAAACGCATTGTCTCCTTGACGATGGCTTGGAGGTAGGTCAACTTCTTCACATCGGACTCTTCGACCGGCCTGCTCTTGCCGACATGGGTGTCCAGCTCTTGTTGAGCCTTCTTCAATGTGCGGCGGTCGCTTACCAGCAGTGATAGTGCCCACGTGAGCGCCGTCGTTATAGTATCAGTCCCCCTAAGATCAAGTTCTATGCCCGCCGGCCAAATAAAAAAGTATGATCAACTCAAGTGCTTTGACATGAAGGGGGTGGAATCAAATATGATTTGATATGTCATATCTCCTATTCAAATGATTTAGTCACAATATCAAACTAAATTGATATGATCAAAATTTCACATCAATCCCATTAAAAACTCGGAGAAGCAGAGAAGAAACATAACGAATCTTTGATTTAAGTAAGTTTTTGGATCTTTGATTTAATCTCTGGCGGTTGCTAAAATAATAAGCGCGATCATCTCTTCTGTTTGAAGCCTAGTTTAAATCACCTTACTCCACTTCTAAGAGTATAAATATGAAATGAAGAACTATCTCACATAATTTTTTATTTTCCTATTGAAGATGCAAAATGTCATTGCTCTATTGGCGCTTAGTGCCGTATTATTTTTGCTTTAGATAATTTAAAATATCTTGAGCTAGCTGACCTCTGAGCAATCTCCTTTGTTCAATGGGAAAGATTTTATGATGATAACAATGAATTGACGCTCTCTCTCAAAAGTGGATTGTCTTTCGTCCGTTTCTTAATGCTAAGATGTGGACAGATATAGATATAATAAAAAATGCAAACGTTGACCACGAAACCACCACTACAGATCAAAGGGAAATGTAATAAACTATTGCCAGTCTATCCTGGATTCAAGATGAGCATACAACATAAAACATGCGACATATGTCATCAATACAATGCTAGGTAGGAAAAATTTAGGTACTCCCTGAGTAAAGTCTCTGTATATTCTGAGTATTAATTTTGATTCTTATATGGGTACCTACAGGTCGCAATATCGTCTTCTCTTGAATCTGATGGTCTCCACCGCTCCTCGAGGAGCACAAAAGAATCTACCAATGAGCATTTATTATATCCCGGACACTAAAGCTGGATAGCTAAAAGACTTTAGACTTTTATTGGACGTGAAATGAAAAAAAGAATACAAGCCGCTTGTCTATAGACCCATCGGCAATCTGCGATACATTTTAGTTTGCTAATTTAGTAGACATATCTGAGTATGTCTAGCATCACTCTTCATGCCTCTGAATTTACAACTCCTTGCAGAGTTTCTTACAGCAACTAAAAATTTATACAGAAGATCGGAACTAATGGTTCTCTAGATCCCATAAGTAGGTAGTTCATACAAGTGTAAAGGTAATTCCATTTTAGCCAACATCTTCTGCAAAATCTTGATATGATCAAACTATATTTGGGAAAACACGTGAACATGAAATAAGTTTATTGTCATTAAATTATAAGTAGATTTTGCTAAAAGTACTATACTTCCGCTGCTTATGGATGCAATGACTCCAACAATATGGCATTCAAGAAAATACTTGAAGTTTTCAAGTATTGTCAATGCATTAGCATGACTTCAAATCAGCTTTTGTGCACAGAGTTCTACTTTACTCACCAAACAAGTCGCCTTAATAACTGTGTCGGTGTCGAAATCTGAAAATTTCACACTCTCGCAGACGTTCAGCATCAAATCCATAAATCTTGCTCTCTATCACCTCTGGGGCGGGACAACCTCTTCCTTCTATGCTCCTCTAGCCACCCCTGAGCCAAAACATCCAACTCTTTTGCTGTCTCCTTCATCGATCGTTCATAGCCACCTAAATCCAACCAGCGGAGAGCCGGGATCGCATCAGACAGCATGAAGACCCTGAACTGATCGAAAAACCCCCTTATTGACCTTTTGCATCTCTTTGCCTCAGTGTCGCTGCAGTCAGCGTTCGAACCAACATAGCTCTTCCCCCCAACCATATTCAAAGATACATTGAGCATCAAGTCTTCCAGCCAAGACTTCATTTCCACTAGGACCCCGCTTCTGGGCTTACCCTGTCCGATCCAAGCCTTGAACAATTCTTTTATTGCCATCTCAACCTCGAGAACTCGTATGTGCTTCAGTGAGTCAAGCCGGTGGTTCGACAGGAGCTCGATTGTCACAATCTTGCGCATCTCTCGCCAGTATTCCCCATAAGGAGTGAAGCCAAACATCGCACCGTTGTAGCCCATGAGCCTCGTGGCGGTGATCAACGGTCGATCGGCGAAGGCCTTGTCGTGGATGGTGGAAAACTCCTTAGCCACTTCCCAACTGCTCACGACAATTGTTCGATGAGAGCCTAATCTTATGGTGAAAATCGGTCCATACTTGTCGGCCATGGAACCCAACTTTTTGTGCATCAGGTCCTTGCTGCTGAACAGAAGAAGGTGGCCGAAAATAGGCCAACCGCCTTTGGCTTCGGGCAAATCGCGACAATCTTTGGATTTGTGTGATCGGTAGAGGGAGATGACCATTAGCAGGGCCAAGGTTGAGATCAAAATTATCAGCAATTCAATCAGAATTGCCATGATGAGGGATTCCTGAAGTATAGCAGGACGGTTTTTCTGGAAAATTTTCCTTTCAAGAGTTCATTTGCTGCTTTCCCGGTAGTTTATTGTGATGTCCCCCTTTTTTTTCCTTTTTTGTCTTCTTTTTATCTTTCTCGTCTTTCTCCTCTCCCTCACGTTTCCTCCTCCTCCTGTCAAACAAACTCTGCCATCCACCCATTTAAAAGTGAATGATATCACCTTTTCTGGATCGAATTGATCGTGTATCCACACACGACTATTTTACTGGGTATTTCTAATAAGAAGAAAAAAGGCCAGGTTCACCATTTTAATTGAAACATTTGAGTGCAATGCATGGTGCCCTGGGCCATACTTGAGTGATCGTGTGTTGGTTAAGAGAAACCGTCTCGGGCTGTTGAGCTGGACTTTATCCCTTATATGGGATACCCCTAGACAAAGGGAAGCCGATCGTAGTAGATTCTGGACCCTATGCTCCTTCGGGAAAGTCGTCGACGTAATGACGTGCCGTGCTCAATGGGGTGAGATGATACCTGGCAATGCTAGAAGACTGCCGAACAGAGAGTAGGCCGTGCTATATGCCGAGATCAAAACTAGGAACGCATGATGAATTGAGTATCGTGTTCCAATTAATTGAGCTTGAGTGATACTTTGGTTTGTGATATGAACTGTGTTGACCTGCATGGTGGAACTGAGGCAAGGTAAGTTCTCTATGCTAAATGCGTGATTGTATGGTTAATACACTTCTTAGCGTCTTTCCCTCCTAGTCAAAGTTTAGAGCATGGACTTGCTGAGACATTGTCTCACTGATTATTGTATAACTACTTTCAGGGTCATCGAGTGGAGGACCTAGAGCAGAGAGGAGGTGATCTGAAGTATGGGTCGGATAGGACCGCTTCTTTTGGAGAATAGTCTTTTGTAGTCTTTTGACCATAGACTCTTGAAAGCATATGTTTATAAAGGCATGTTTGTTTGTTTGTGAAATTGTTGTCATACTTTTCTATCCTAAGATGGTTATTGTCAGAGAATTTGTTTTCGCTTCCGCATGTGCAATAAAAAGAAATGGTCAGCGACTCGTCCTAGGAAGTTGCAAAATATTATCGACTAGAAAGGGATGTGCACGCGCTCAGGGTTCGGGGCGTGACACAAAGGGCTTTCAGCCTCTAAAATTCCTTGGAAAAATACTGGATCGTTTGGCAGCTATTTTGAAGTAGCTTTCAAGTGAAAGCTAGTATTGGGAAAATGAAAGCTCAATGCTAATAAGGAGTAGCTTTGAACTTTAAGCATTTAACTAAATGCTGAAATTTATTTTTTTCTTCCAAAACTATCCTCACTCATTCTTCAAATTTCTAATTTTGCCCTCGTTATTATTTTTTAAAATTCCAAAATAATGCTAAAAAATCAAATATATATAAATGCTAAAAAAATTAAATATATTTTGGTCTTTTAAAAAATATTTATCTATTTGATTTTTTTAGCATATATATTTGATTTTTTTAGCATTATTGTCAAAATTTATATTTAAAAAGTTGAATACATTATTTTTTTTTCAATTTTAAAAAAATAAAAATTAAAAAAATCCTGACGAAGGGTTTGCTCTTTTTAAAAAAAAATTATATATATATATTTGATTCCTTAGCATTATTTTCAAATTTATATTTAAAAAGTCGCATACATTATTTTTTCAAATTGAAAAAAATTAAAATTAAAAACTTTTGACGAAGGATTTGGTCTTTTTTTTTTTAAAAGATATATGTATTTGATTTTTTTAGTATTATTGTAAAAATTAATATTTAAAAAGTTGCATACATTATTTTTTCAATTTTAAACAAATAAAAATGTAAAAATTTCGACAAAGGATTTGGTCTTATTTGATATCATCAAGGCTTTATACTAATATAGAAAACTCATTTAAATCATCATCAAAAATCAAGTATCAATGGTCAAGTCCATTTAATAATCTCCATCAAATATCACATATCAATGGTCCATCCATTGATTAATCTATTGCTCAATATTCCACCATGGTCACGACACAACGCCTTGTGACAAGGCGACCAAGTTTTTCCCCTTGGCAAGGTCTCCACCTACAAAGCCGATGGCTGGGCCCAGAAGGATATCCTAAACCTGGTATGCATACCCCAAAAACCCCTCATTGGGTTCACAGTCATATTGAGCATAATAACCATCATCCAAAACCAGAAATTCAATCCATAAATCAATATCGTAAATCAAGCAAATAACCTTTTGAAGCATAGCCCATCATCCATTTCATATCAATTCCTCAAATCATTATAAACATTTCCATAAATCAATCGCAAAGCAATTTCATATATATTTCTCCACAAACTTTATATAACACGCTTTTCAAATACTCATAATCAACCAAAGGGTAGTAAATGCTCGATCCGACCTTTATGCAATAAAAATGCTCTTCTCGATTCAATATATATACATATATATATTTCAAGACATGATTTTATAAAACCAAAGAAGATATAGTACCACTCACCTCGTCGTCTAAGACCAAACGACGAACGATACTCGTATCGTCGAACTCAAGGCCCTATCAAATAACCGAGGAATAATGTTAAAATCTAATAAAACTCTTATCTTAACTACGAAACGACTAAATTACGCCTTAACTATAACAAAAGGACTTCTACGCGCTAACAAAACGCAACACGGAGTTAAACGCAAAACTTGATCACGCCCTAACTTCCTCCTCCGAACCCCGATCCAAACAAATTTATAGTCCATAGAGAGCCCTTGATACATATTACTAGAATCCCAACTTCACCGTCTCAAAATCAAGCCGAAATGTGACAAAATATAGGCCCGAAGCTGCTGGACGCTACTGTTCACTGCGCGCGGGAAACTTTGAAATTCTGTTTCGGACAAACCACAAGCTCAAATCACGATCCGTAAAATCCCATGGCTCCACAACACCCTAAATTATCATTCCTATGAAAAAGCGCGGCTCAACGACTCCAAAATCGGACTTCGCCACTTGATTTTCCAACAATTCCGAATTTGAGCCCTAAACTCAAAAATAACTTCAATCGGACAAACGAGGGGCCTAATCTCTTACCGGGTGCCGTGTTATGGAGTCGAGTCGGCTTGGCGAGGCATCCGTGGCGTGCACGTGCCAAAAACTCTTTCCTTTCTTCTCCTTTCTCTTCTTCTTCTTCTTCTTCTTCTTCTTCTTCTTTTCTTTTCTCTCTGCCCGAACGTGGGGCTTTCTTCCCTTTTTATCTTTTCCCCTTTTTCTGTTTTCTTTTTCTTTCTTTATTTTCTTCCTCTCTCTCTCTCTCTCTCTCTCTCTCTCTCTTCTCTTTTCCCTCTCTCCCGAAACTCTCGATCCCTCTCTCTCTCTCTCTCTGCGGCTGCTTCTTCCTTTTTTCTTTTTGACTGGGTCAAACCCATGTTTTACATTCTCCCCTCCTTAAAAAATTTCGTCCTCGAAATTTGCATGTACTTCAATCATGAAACAAGTGAGGGTATTTGTGTCTTGCCTCCTCCTCGAGTTCCCAAGTAGCCTCTCTCTCGGTGTGGTTTTGCCATTGTATTTTCACATAAGAAATAGTTCGTCGCCGCAACACCTGATCCTTCTTATCGACAATGCGAATAGGCTGTTCCTCATATGTCAAGTTCTCCCGTAATCTCAATGGAGTAAAGTCTAGCACATGTTCAGGATTTGGCACATACTTCCGCAACAAAGAAACATGGAACACATTATGGACACTTGATAGCGCCGGTGGCAAAGCCAATTTATAAGCGACTTCACCAATTTTCTCTAAGATCAAGAATGGTCCCACGTATCTTGGACTTAACTTCCCACGTGTGTCGAATCTCATTACACCCTTCGTAGAAGAAACTTTTAAGAATACGTGATCTCCCACATTAAATTCCAACTTGCGTCTTTTCAGATCCGCATAACTTTTCTGACGACTTTGAGCCGTTCTGAGACGTTCTCGAACCAGCCTAACTTTCTCTTCTGACTGTTGAATGAACTCAGGGCCAGTTAGTCTTTTCTCACCAACGTCGTCCCAACAAATAGGACTTCTGCATTTTCGACCATATAAAGCTTCAAAGGGTGCCATCTTAATGCTGGAGTGATAACTGTTGTTGTACGAAAATTCTGCCAAATGTAGATGTTCATCCCAAGAACCGCCGAAGTCAATGATACATGATCTCAACATATCCTCTAATGTCTGGATCGTTCTCTCTGACTGTCCATCTGTTTGTGGATGAAAAGCTGTACTTAAGTTGAGTTTAGTGCCCAATGCTCCTTGCAAACTCTTCCAAAAGTTAGATATGAACCTAGGATCCCTATCAGAAACAATGCTTATTGGAACTCCATGAAGCTTCACTATTTCATTAACATATCGCTTTGCCATATCTTCCATTGAAAGGCCAAATCGATATGACAAAAAGTGAGCAGACTTAGTCAATCGATCAACAATCACCCATATAGCATTCTTACCACTTGGCGTCCTCGGTAGACCAACTACAAAGTCCATAGCAATATGCTCCCACTTCCATTTAGGTATCTCTAGAGGTTGCAACTGTCCACCTGGTTTCTGATGCTCAATTTTCACTTGCTGGCAAACTAAACATTGATCGACAAATTTTGTAATATCCTTTTTCATGTTGATCCACCAAAAGTTTTCTCTCAAGTCCCTATACATTTTAGTGCTTCCCGGATGAATTGAAAATCTAGTGCTGTGAGCTTCTTGTAGGATCTCCTTTTTCAACTTTGAGTCCTCAGGAACACACGGTCGCCCACGAAACCTCAAGGATCCATCTACGTGTAAACTAAAATCCACTTGTCTTCCATCTTCTACACCTTCTCTAAATTTTTGTAACTGTGGATCTTCATTCTGTTTAGCCTTAATTTTGTCAATCAACATAGATTGTACTTGAAGGTTAGCTAACTGAGCACCGAGCTGATGTACCAATACCTCCAAGTCTAACTTCCTCATATCTTCAAGAATGGATTTCTGAGAAGTGAGCAAAGTTGCCATATTTCCAAATGATTTACGACTCAAAGCATCCGCTACCACATTAGCCTTACCCGGATGGTAATTAATGGACAAGTCATAATCCTTCAAAAGTTCTAGCCATCTTCTTTGCCTCATGTTCAGTTCTTTCTGAGTAAAGATATACTTTAGACTCTTGTGATCGGTAAAGACTTCACATTTTTCACCATACAAATAGTGCCGCCATATCTTCAAGGCAAATACAACCGCCGCTAACTCCAAATCATGAGTGGGGTAGTTCTTCTCATGTAATTTCAATTGTCTAGAAGCGTAGGCAATAACTTTGCTATTTTGCATAAGAACACAACCCAAACCTTCTTTGGATGCATCACAGTAGATTACGAAGCCACCACTTCCAGAAGGTAGAGTTAGAATAGGAGCCGAAACTAGCCGTCTCTTCAACTCTTGAAAACTGCGTTCACATTGGTCTGACCATTCAAATTTAACTTTCTTCTGAGTTAGTCGGGTAAGTGGACCAGCAATCTTTGAGAATCCCTCTACAAATCGCCTATAGTAGCCGGCTAGCCCAAGAAAACTTCTTACTTCTGTAACATTAGTTGGACGGTTCCACTTAACAATTGCTTCGACCTTCTTTGGATCCACTAATATGCCATCCTTCGAGATCACATGACCCAAGAATTCTATATGATCAAGCCAGAAATCACACTTACTAAATTTGGCATACAACTTCTTCTCATGCAAAGTCTGCAAGACAAACCTCAAGTGTTGTTCGTGTTCTTCTACACTCTTCGAATACACTAGGATGTCATCAATGAACACCACAATAAATTTGTCTAGATATTCCCTGAACACTCTGTTCATCAAGTCCATGAAGGCAGCAGGCGCATTTGTTAATCCAAAAGGCATGACGAGAAATTCATAATGGCCATACCTTGTTCTGAAAGCGGTTTTAGGCACATCATCTATCTTTATCTTCAACTGATGATACCCAGAACGAAGGTCAATCTTGGAAAATACCTGAGCTCCTTGAAGTTGATCAAATAAATCATCAATCCGGGGCAAAGGATATTTGTTTTTGACCGTTACCTTGTTCAGCTCTCGGTAATCTATGCAAAGCCGCATACTACCATCCTTCTTTTTCACAAATAGAACAGGAGCTCCCTAAGGTGAAACACTGGGTCTGATGAAACCCTTATCCAAAAGCTCTTGCAGCTGCGTTTTCAATTCTTTCAATTCAGTGGGTGCCATTCGATATGGTGCCTTAGAGATTGGTGCTGTACCGGGCATCAATTCAATACAAAACTCGATTTCTCTATCAAGAGGCAAGCCTGGTAGATCCTCAGGAAACACACTTGGATACTCTCTAACAACAGGAACATCTTCCAACTTCACTACAGCCTTACTTATGTCTTTTACACAAGCTAAATAACCACAACAACCATTTCTCAGAAGTTTCCTCGCTTGCAAGGCCGAGATCAACCTTGGAAAAGTGTTTTGACAACTTCCCGAAAAAGAGAATTCGGGTTGATTCGGAAGTCTAAATATCACTTTCTTTGAAAAACAATCAACAATAGCACGATAGGTAGATAACCAATCCATCCCTATTATAACATCGAAATCTCGAATATTTAACTCCACTAAATCCACAGGCATTTCAACATTATTAATCTGAATCACACATCTCTTGAACACTTGATGAGCAACTAAGAAATCGCCAGTAGGAGTATCAACACGCAATTCACATTCAAGAGGGTCAGGCAACACATCAAGCTTCTTTGCAAATTCAGTTGAAATAAAGGAATGCGTAGCACCAGGATCAAATAACGCATAAGCACATTGTGAGGCAATAAAAATATTACCTGCAACAACTGTGTTAGATGTTGCCGCATCCTCCTTCGACATCGCGAAAACTTTCCCATTTGTACCTTGCCTTTGTTGGTTCTCTTGGGGCCTACCAACCAAAGGGGTATTCCTCCGCATGGAACAATGGTGTGATAAGTGCCCTTGTCGCCCACATAGATAACATGATCTATTGTCAATAGGGGGATTCCTTTGCGTAGGACAATCTCGCCGCATGTGTCCCGCTTTCCCACATAAGAAGCATACTCCAGTTTTCCGATGACACTCACCGCGATGATAACTTCCACATGTATTGCAGGGGCCCTGATTACTCGGATTTCTGAACTGTCCTGGCCGACTGAAACCTCTTCGCTTTCCACTACCACTAGTATGGCTACCTTGTACATTTGTGGGCTTAAACCTTTTGGGCTGAGGCGCTTCTTGTGGGCCGTGCTTCAGAATGCTTTGTTCCACCTTGATTGCTCGCTCTAGCACATCCTTATAAGTTGTTAACATCAAAGGTGCAAGTGCAGAATTAATTTCAGGTCGGAGCCCTTCTAGGAAATGGTCAGCCTTATCTTCCTCATTTGCTACCAAGTGCTCCGCAAATCTACTCAACTGGTTAAAGCGGACTGAATACTCTAAAACTGTGGAGTCACCCTGAGATATATGTATAAAGTCACCCTTCATCTTTGCCTGAAATGACTTTGGGAAGAATTGAGCATTGAAAGCCTTTTTAAAGTCCTCCCAGGATATAATAACATCCCTACCTCCAAGACTTGGCTTCATCCCATCCCACCAAAACTCTGCTTCACCTTCCAGGTATTGGGTGGCAAATTTAACTTTCCGCTCCTCGGGAACCTCTTCAGCCTCAAAGATCCCATCAATCTTTTTAATCCAACGCTCAGCCGCGAGAGGATCAGCTTTCCCATCAAAAGTGGGTGGTTTCGCCTTTCTAAATTGAGCAAAAGTGCCTGAGCCAGTCGCTCCATCTCCAGTTAATTCTTTTGCTTGGCGATACCAATGGATCATTGCTTGCTCAAATTCAGTTGAACGGGTTGGCTCTTGATCATCTTCTCTGACTTCGCGCAAGTCAGGACTCCTATCAAAGCGGTCCTCAAGTCTCCTTCTCAACGACGCACCTCGAGAAGCTTGAGGCATGTCTCTAGCATCAGGGGTTGCGACTCGTTTGCCTTTGCTGCTCTTACGAAGCGAGGCAAGAGTCTCGGAGTCGGAATGCATGATCACCTAAAACCAAGAATAAAACTACACCTTAGAATCTAAAATACTAACGCAAAAATAAAATCTATCACACAACCTCACAACGTCCCATAACAACATCCAAAAAGATCAAAACTTAGGCTCTGATACCAAAAGATGTCACACCCCAAAACTATAAAGAATAGGGATGACACGGCCGTCCTTCCACACAAAGGACGCAGCCTCAAACACAACCAACAACCTGATATCAACTTATATATATATATATATATCAAACCATATATATACATATCAGATAGACCAACAGATTGGTTGCAACATCAGAGTTTCTATAATCCACCAAAAAGAAATATACAAATAGAACTCAGACAAACCAAACACTAGCAAGGAAAGTGCACCACTTCCTTAGGCCATACCCAAAATAGAACTCCCCAAAAAGTTTCCCACCGACGGCGCACTCGCTCTATTCGCCACTAACCGAGGAACCTGAAAAGATTAAAGGAGGAGTGGAATGAGCAACAACAGCTCAGTGAGTAGTACATATCTTCTAAGCAGATCGAACAACCACTATGCATGTATACAAAGTAATACCAAACTTCATAACGCCAATTCAATATATAAAATACATATTGAATCATAAAAGACTTATTTGATATCATCAAGGCTTTATACTAATATAGAAAACTCATTTAAATCATCATCAAAAATCAAGTATCAATGGTCAAGTCCATTGAATAATCTCCATCAAATATCACATATCAATGGTCCATCCATTGATTAATCTATTGCTCAATATTCCACCATGGTCACGACACAACGCCTTGTGACAAAGCGACCAAGTTTTTCCCCTTGGCAAGGTCTCCACCTACAAAGCCGATGGCTGGGCCCAGAAGGATATCCTAAACCTGGTATGCATACCCCAAAAACCCCTCATTGGGTTCACAGTCATATTGAGCATAATAACCATCATCCAAAACCAGAAATTCAATCCATAAATCAATATCGTAAATCAAGCAAATAACCTTTTGAAGCATAGCCCATCATCCATTTCATATCAATTCCTCAAATCATTATAAACATTTCCATAAATCAATCGCAAAGCAGTTTCATATATATTTCTCCACAAACTTTATATAACACGCTTTTCAAATACTCATAATCAACCAAAGGGTAGTAAATGCTCGATCCGACTTTTATGCAATAAAAATGCTCTCCTCGATTCAATATATATACATATATATATTTCAAGACATGATTTTATAAAACCAAAGAAGATATAGTACCACTCACCTCGTCGTCTAAGACCAAACGACGAACGATAGCCGTATCGTCGAACTCAAGGCCCTATCAAATAACCGAGGAATGATGTTAAAATCTAATAAAACTCTTATCTTAACTACGAAACGACTAAATTACGCCTTAACTATAACAAAAGGACTTCTACGCGCTAACAAAACGCAACACGGAGTTAAACGCAAAACTTGATCACGCCCTAACTTCCTCCTCCGAACCCCGATCCAAACGAATTTATAGTCCATAGAGAGCCCTTGATACATATTACTAGAATCCCAACTTCACCGTCTCAAAATCAAGCCGAAATGTGACAAAATATAGGCCCGAAGCTGCTGGACGCTACTGTTCACTGCGCGCGGGAAACTTTGAAATTTTGTTCCGGACAAACCACAAGCTCAAATCACGATCCGTAAAATCCCATGGCTCCACAACACCCTAAATTATCATTCCTACGAAAAAGCGCGGCTCAACGACTCCAAAATCGGACTTCGCCACTTGATTTTCCAACAATTCCGAATTTGAGCCCTAAACTCAAAAATAACTTCAATCGGACAAATGAGGGGCCTAATCTCTTACCGGGTGCCGTGTTATGGAGTCGAGTCGGCTTGGCGAGGCATCCGTGGCGTGCACGTGCCAAAAACTCTTTCCTTTCTTCTCCTTTCTCTTCTTCTTCTTCTTCTTCTTCTTCTTCTTCTCCTTTTCTTTTCTCTCTGCCCGAACGTGGGCTTGCTTTCCCTTTTTATCTCTTCCCCTTTTTCTGTTTTCTTTTTCTTTCTTTATTTTCTTCCTCTCTCTCTCTCTCTCTCTCTCTTCTCTTTTCCCTCTCTCCCGAAACTCTCGATCCCTCTCTCTCTCTCTCTGCGGCTGCTTCTTCCTTTTTTCTTTTTGACTGGGTCAAACCCATGTTTTACAGCTTGATAGTCATATAAGTACTTGGTTTTGGCTCTGTTCAGTTCTTCGATAGTCGCACGCGTTCAACTCTGGTATGACCCTGTAGAGATGCTCTTCTTCTGGATCGTGTAAATTTGACCTTTCAAGTCCTAGGAGTCTTTCGATTTTTATTATCTCGAGACGACATGTGCGTCCTCCGGTTCATCCTATGTGTGACGAAATGAAGGGCATGGAAAAGGATTTCCAAAGTGCGTATTACCGCAATAGACACAAAGAAATAAAGCTTTGCAAAACCAGCTTCCAGCGAACATGTG
Organism: Eucalyptus pauciflora; assembly: GCA_007663325.1. Lineage (NCBI taxonomy): Eukaryota > Viridiplantae > Streptophyta > Magnoliopsida > Myrtales > Myrtaceae > Eucalyptus > Eucalyptus pauciflora. The sequence continues at coordinate 827,764 of VMYD01000012.1, forward strand.
CGGAACTGTCCGAAACTGCTTCTTCCCCTAAAGAGATCTTTGGTGTGTACTCTGTTTGGCGACTCGGCAACCATATCTTCGCTGAAGCGTGTTGACATATCCGCCAAAAACAGAGAGCTACATCCTACTCTGTCAGTGTGGAAATGATCTCTCGGACAAGCCGCACTCATTACATTGCCAGTATAAGCGCAAATGAAAGCTACTCGGAAATTCTTGATACCATGAAAATTTGCAAACAAACAAAATATGAACAGAAACGATTATTCAAGTGATTGGCTTCAAGGTTACTGTAATTGAGTCTTTGTTTTGTTCCTAACTGCATTCTTAGTAGCCTTTTAGGTGGGACACGTGTATTTAAGTTTGATTTTCAAGAGAAAATGGAGCTTGTGGCTCTCATCATGATAATGTGATTACTATAAAGATCACAAATTCTCCTGCTCATCCCTTATTAAGTCTTCTGATCGAGGCGTGGAATGAGCATGACTTCAAGCGGGGTTGCCTTCATATTCGCCAACCCAGGGCTCTCCGTCATGTCCACAGCTTCATCTGAGACCGTGCTTATTTCGAAATTTTGCAGCAAGCTAGCCAGCACCAAGTGCAACATGTGAAGGGCCAGCGAGGTTCCGACGCAGGACCTCCTCCCCGCGCCGAAGGGAATGAGCTCGAAGTTCTGACCTCCCAAGTCCACATTCTCATGTGTCGTGAGGAACCTCTCGGGCCGGAACTCATCCGGATTGGACCATACGCGCTCGTCCCTCTGTATTTTCCAGATGTTCAACAGCAAACGTGTACCTAACCAATAACAGTGTAAGAGCTTTTGCAGAAAAAAGTGCAAACACAAGAAGATTTTGCACAGATCTTGAGGAATGATAATACAAGTTAAAACTACAGAAAGTTTGGCAAATGGGAAAAGTGGACTTGCCCTCTTGAATCAATGGACAGACTCAAATTCCGAGATCATAGACGTAAGAGATACAAAATTGGCATTTTTACAGAGACTTGGTAAACCATCATTCTACAACTCACATCCAACACTAGTGTGAGATTTTGGTGGATTATTGTCAATTATTCAAAAAACTTAAAGTTTTGAAAAAGCAAATGGAGTCGGAAAAGACTCAAGCTCTGGACTCTATATCCTGTGAAATGTTGGTGAAACCACTGCTAACTATTGTAAAAGCTTAATCTATTAGATGAAAATGTAATTTATTATTTAAACATGCTAACAAGGGGAATGCGGGCAGTTGTAATTTAAAAATTAACTAATTGTACAAATTAATGATGGTGAGTATAGCTCGTATAAAAGAAGACTCCGCGCACTATACATTTAAAACTAATCCAACTCTTTTCCACAAAATCTTGATAGTATAAGGTCTAAACTTTTTTCATTGGTCCGGAATTGTGATATTGTGCAACGACGCAGTTCATTCTTAATGCGATGATGAAGATATGGACCTCATGCTTATTTAGTGAACTGACTCAACTTATCAGGTCAATTTTAGAGTATGTTATTCATACCAAAGGGGTCATGCCATATCCACGTCCGATGTGAGATCGATTTTAGTTCAAATGCAAGGGCCACGTACCTGCAGGAATGCGAAAGCCAGTCGAGAAGGTGCACTCTTCCATGGACCTTCTAAGGCCGTTCACCGGTACCGGTGGATATAGACGCATTGCTTCCTTGACGATGGCTTGGAGGTAGGTCAAGTTTTTCACGTCGGACTCTTCCACGGGTCTACTCTTGCCAACATGGGTGTCCAGCTCTTGTTGCGCCTTCTTCAATGCACGACGGTTGTTCACTAGCAGCGATAGCGCCCAGGTGATCGCCACCGTCGAAGTATCGGTCCCCGCTATTATCATGTTCTACGCCCAAGAAAATGTGGGATTATTAACTCAAGTGATGCAACATGAAAAGATGTCAGATGGTCAAGTGGGATTTCGATGCCATTTCCTATTTAAACCATTTAAACCATTTAAACACAGTATTTTTAAATGAGCTTGAATCAAACTAGATTCACGCTGTACAATTTCACCTTACTCCAGTTCCAAACTATCCTTCCCAACGATGATTGCTAATCAGGTGAACAAGCCGTCTCACGTATACCGCACAGAAAAACCGAGAATGAATCTTTCTGAAGCGGCAGTACCTACTGCTTTGGCTCCTTGTGCCATTTTCTTCCTGCTTTGGATATTTTCTTATGATGATGACAATAGATTCACGCCATCTTCCAAAAGCTGACAAGTGTCCCTCTCTTTGTGTACAGTTGTAGAAAGATATAGTTATAGAAAAGATGCAAACTTCCACCGTCGTTTATTTTCTCTATTGCCTAAAACCTACCCATTATAATAAGTTCTTTATTTTTTAGAATCTAAAACCTACTCCGCATAGTTTGGAACCTATAACCTACTTATATGATTAATTGAATGATTATAATGAATTATCATTTTTGATTATTATCACTTGTTGTTGCAGTCCACTGTTTACAATTTATATTAAACATACGAAGAATATGAAATATTAATAAAGTAAAAATTTTAGTCATAGAATGAAAGCTTAGACTAGTGGTTTCAAATTATATACTAGTCAAATTTTATCTTGAAACTTGAAACTGGATAGGTTTTTACTAGTTTGATTTTTAGGTTTTAGTGTAGGATCTTAGAACCATGTTTACCCCTAATATTGGAGGACAGAAAGAATTTTTTATGCTACTCTGCTGACCAAGATGTGATGGATGAATACGAAATAAAAAGAAAACTATCGGCCGTCTGGCATGGATTCTAGATGAGTACCAAAAGTCAACATCAGTTCATTGTTAGCAAACCAAATAATGCGAGGTAGGAAGGACTTTAGGTGCTCCCAAGTTAAAACATTTTGTATTGTCCAAAGATCAATTTTTATTTTTATAATGGGTCACAATATCGTTGAGCACAAAAAGAATTTGCCCTAGAGCATCTGGTACTTGCTCTAGATAAACGTATTGAAACTGGCTGTTCACCGGACACTAAAACTAGATTACTGCATGACTGCTTAGACTTTTAGTGGATGTTAGAGGAAAATAAAAGGAACACAAGCTGCTCGTTGCTTGTTGAAAGATCCATTTGCAATCGACCATATATCTTAGTTTACGAATTCAGTACACTGATCTTGTTACATCTTCCATCACTCTTCCTGTCTTTGAACTAACAACTTCCTGCGGAGTTTCTTACGGCGACTAAAACTTTACATTGACTGGATCGAAACTAATGATCCTTTTACTCCCAAATTTTTTATCGCTTAATTATCAGTGGATTGTACTAAAAATACTATATTTCTGCTGCTTATGTATGAAATGACTCCAACAAAATTGCATTCATGAAAATGCTTAAGGTTTTCAAATATTGATGGGGCAGAAGCTTTAGTGAACGCATTAGCATAACTTCAGATCAACTTTTATGTACACAGTTCAAGTTTCCAAACACTAAAAATTAGAACTACTCACCAAACAAGTCGCCTTAATAACTGTATCTGCGTCAAAATCTGGAAAATTCCGACCTTCGAGGGCGTTGATCATCCAATCCATGAAATCTTGCTCTCTGTCGTCTTTGGGGCAGGACAATCTCTTCCTTCTATGCTCCTCTAGCCACCCCTGAGCCAAACCATCCAACTCTTTCGCTGTCTCGTCCATCGATCGTCTATGGCCACCTGAGTCCAACCAGCCAAGAGCTGGGATCGCATCTGACAACACGAGGACCCCGAACAGATCAAAAAACCTCCTGATCGACCTTTTGCACTTATTTGCCTCAGCCTCATCACAGTCCGCGTTTGAACCACTGTATCTCTTCCCTCCTACCATTTTCACCGATATGTTGAGCATCAGGTCTGCTAGCCAAGACTTCATTTCCACTAGGATCCCACTTCTGGGCTTACCCTTGTCGATCCAGGCCTTAAACAAGTCTTTAATTGCCGTCTCAACCTCAAAAACTCGTATATGCTTCAGTGAGTCAAGCCGGTGGTTCGAGAGAAGCTCAGTCATCACAATCTTGCGCATCTCTCGCCAGTATTCTCCATAAGGACCGAAGCCTAACATGGCACCGTTGTAGCCCATGAGCCTTGTGGCAGTGATCACCGGCCGATCGGCAAAGGCCTTGTCATGGACGGTGAGACATTCCTTAGCTACTTCCCAACTGCTCACAACGATTGCTCGATGAGAGCCTAATCTTATGGCAAAAATTGGCCCGTACTTTTCGGCCATGGAACCCAACTTTTTGTGCATCAGGTCCTCACTGCCGAACAGAGGAAGGTGGCCGAAAATAGGCCAACCACCTTTGGCTTCGGGCACATGGTCTTTGGACTTGTGTGAGCGGTAGAGAGAGATGGCCATCAGCAGGGCTGAGGTCGAGATCAGAATTATCAGCAACTCAATCACGATTGCCATGATGAAGATTCCTGAAGTATTGCAGCAGAGAGTTTATCCGGAAAAGTTTCCTTTTAAGAGCTCATTTGCTGCTTTCCTTGCAGTTTCTAATGTATCAAATTGAGTGCTCAAAATTTTAAAGTCCAATGGAGTTGTATATATTCTGAATGAATCCTTATCTCTTATTGGATGCTTGGAGTGTGTGGGGACAGAAGTCAAAAGTCAGCCTAAGCAGCTTAATTATCGAGCACCACCAAAATATCTGCCCGCTATTAAATAGATCTTCTGTGGCGTGATGATCATCACTTTGACTTGGTTGTTCTACGCGGCTTCTGCTAAATTATCTTGTTCACTCGCGACGAAATACCGTAAAGTCAGGTTTACTTCAGTGTTCAACCTGATCATTCCTCGCATATCAGTAATGTTTGTTAGACATACAAGTACTTGTTTTTGGTTCTGTTTAGTTCTCTGATACTCGGATACATTCAATTCGGGTATGTAGTGATGCTCTTCTTCCGGATCATATAATTTTGACCTTTAAGTCCTAGGAATCTTTCAATTTTCATTTTGAAGTGACATACGCATCCTCTGGTTCATCCTATGTGTGACGAAATAAAGGGCCTGAAAAAGGATTTCCAACTTGTGTATTGCCGCGATGAACACACAAAAAAGACGAGGACCATTGCAGAAACTAGCCTTTAAGCGAACCCGTGCGTTGAACATATCCACCGAAAACACAGAGCTACATCCTACTCTCGCAGCGTTCATGATCTCTCTGACAAACCACACCCTTATTACATTGCCAATATAAGTGCAAAAGAAAGCTACTCGAAGATTCTTGTATTTTATAAAGTCATTTGACATTACCCTCGTACCCCAATCTCTCTAAGGAAACAATTAAAGGTGAAGAGGTCCGACAACAAAGACTGTTCCATTTCAATCCAACTTTTCTGTCCAACTGACTCGTCCAATCCAATACAGCTCAACTGTGTGAGGCTTTGAAACACACTCAGCCTAAAACAAAAGAAAAGTCACCCTGCTGAAATGGGTACCGAAATGTAAAGGCCTTAATTAAGAACGCACTATAATCAAAAGCACTTATTCGAACTATCTCCAAGAATCTCATTTCAGCATTTCTCATTAAGTAAGGCCTCACTCAATCTGCATTTGTGTCGAGGACACCTTAAACGTGATATCTTTGCCATCAATCAACTCGAACAAACAGGTATCTCTAGACTGCAAACTACTGTTCTTTGCAATCCAACATCTATAGTTCTCCCTGGAAAATCAGGTAGGCGCACGATTCTCGCAGCCACAATTGATCTGCATACCGAAACTTCACGACCCCAGAAAAGTAATAGTTTATCTTTTAGAAATACCCTCCTACAAATGTTTATACAGTTCTTGATGCCATGAAAATTTTCAAACTAACAAAATATGAACAAAAACGATTATTCAAGTAATTGGCTTCAAGTTTACTGCTGTAATTGAGTCTTTGTTCTGTTCCTAACTGCAATTCTTAGTAGCCTCTTAGGTGGGAACACGAACATTTAAGTTTGATTTTCAAGAGAAAATGGAGCTTGTGGCTCTCTCATAACAATGTGATAACCATAAAAATCACAAATTCTCCTGCTCGTCTCTTTCATAAACCTTCTGATCAAGGCGTGGAATGATGATGATTTCAAGTGGGGTTGTCTTCATATTCGACAGGGCAGGGCTCTCCATCATGTCCACTGCTTCGTCCGAGACTGTGCTGATTTCGAAACTTTGCAGCAAGCTAGCCAGCACCAAGTGCACCATGTGAAGAGCCAGTGAGGTTCCGGCACAGGACCTCCTCCCCGTGCTGAAGGGGATGAGCTCGAAGTTCTGACCTCTCATGTCCACATTCTCATGTGTCATGAGGAATCTCTCGGGCTGGAACTCGTTCGGGTTGGACCAGACGCGCTCATCCCTCTGTATTTTCGTGATGTTGAACGGCAAACGCGTGCCTAACCAACGACCGAGTATAATAGCTTTTGTAGAAAATGTGCAGACACAGGAAATTTTTACGGAGATCTCAGGAGTGAAGATGCAGGTCGAAGTCCTAGAGGAATTTTGGCAAGTTGGGAATTGAACTTAGCCTCTTGAATCAATATAAGAAAGGTTCAAATTCCAAGATTAAAGATGAAAGAGGCGAAAAAGTTTGGAATTCGGCATAGTTATACTGCCCACATCCATCCTAGTGACGTGGGTAGTTGTGTGTGTCTATATATATATATATAAAGAGATTCCATAGGCTATATATTTTAAATTAATCTAAACCTTTGACAAAATCTTGATATTATATGGCCTAGGTTTCTTTTGCTGTACCTGATCATGATACTGTGTAACAACGTGGTACATTTTTGACCCTGTTGGAGTACAACACCTAATATAATAATAAGAAGCCAAAGAGAAGTGTGCTGCAGCGTCACTTCGTAAACCGCCAAAGAAGAATAATCTTGAAGAAACCACAAGCTGAAGGAATGAAGGGGCACACAATAAACTAATATAATAGTTGCTGGAGTCTTCAGGAGAGCACGAAGGAAAGAGAAACTTGCGGCCGGCAACTTGGACGTGAAGGAAAAGGAGCCCACAATTATTGACTCCTTAGCCAAGAAGAAAAGTTCAGGCGGTGGATGTAAGGCGGTAGAACTCTTATAAATATGGCAGTACGTGGAGCAGTTGAGCTCAGGCCGAAAGGCCTCACATAGAGGCACCGCAGCCTCATGTCAACAAGGCCAGGGAGAGGGCCTCACGCCACATGCAGGCGGAGAACTTCAGGCCAGCAAGGAAGCCACACGTATGTGAGCTTCAGGGAAAGCCTCCAGCAGCGAGAGCTTTGGAATAGGAAGTCACCAGGTGTAACGGTGAACTTCAAGAGAGAGAGGCACTGCAGCCTCAGAGCTCTGTGTGAGCAAGTTATCCCTCCGTGTCCGTGTTTGAGAAGGGAAGAAAATAGAATAGCTGAGTATATGCTTGTATTAGCTTGTTTGAGTGTGTACTTGTACCAATTAGTTTTATTTGAGTATTTTAATGCTTCCGCATATTTTATAAAGCTGTGCACTCTATAATTAATATTAGAGCAAAGGGTCGCATACCCTACAATTGATTCCAAATCATTTTGGTTCCAACAGACCCATGGTAAAAGACATGGACCACACGCTTATTTCATAAACCGGCCCTAGTTCTAGAGTATGTTCCTTCGTGCCAAAGAGATCATACTATAAATCAAGGTCCTATATGCGATCTGTTTCCTCTGAAATGCGAGGGCCATGTACCAGTGGGAATGCGGAAGCCGGCAGAGAAGGTGCACTCTTCCGTGCAACTTCTGAGAGCAATCGGCACAGGGGGATACAAACGCAATGTCTCCTTGACGATGGCTTGGAGTTAGGTCGATTTCTTCACATTGGACTCTTCCATGGGCATGCTCTTGCCAACATAGGTGTCCAGTTCTTGTTGGGCCTTCTTCAATGCACGGCGGTTATTTTATCTTTGATTAAATCTCCGGTGGTTGCTAAAGTGATAAGCATGTCTGTCTCTTCTGTTCACCTTACTCAACTTCCAAGAGTATAAATAAGAAATGAAAAACTGTCTCGTATGATTTTCAGTTTTCCTATTGAAGATGCAAAATGTCATTGCTCCGTTGGCGCTTAGTGCCGTTTTATTTTTGCTTTCGATATTTTAATATATCTTGAGCTAGCTGATCTTTGACCAATCTCCTCTGTGCAATGGTAAAGATTTTATGATGACGATGATGATTTGACGCTGTCACTCAAAAGCAAATGCGTCTCTCAATGTTAAGATGTAGACAAATATAGTTATACAAAAGACGCAAACTTTGACTGCTAAACCGCCACTACAGATCGAAGGGAAATGTAATAAACTATTGCCAGTCTATCCTGGATTGAAGGTGAGCATACAATATAGAATATGCGAGTGTAAAGGTATAACAGTCGACTTATCTTAGTATACTTAGCATCGATCTTCATGCCCCTGAATTTACACCTTGTAGAGTTTCTTACGGCAACTAAAAATTTATATAGACAAGATCGAAACTAATGGTTCTCTAGATCCCGTAAGTAGGTAGTTCATACAAGTGTAAAGGTAATTCCATTTTCTGCTAACGTCTTTTGCAAAATCTAGATATGATCAAACTATATTTAGGAAAACACGTGAGGATGAAATAAGTTTATTGTCATTAAATTATATGTGGATTTTGCTGAAAGTGCTTTACTTCAGCTGCTTATGGATAAAATGACAGCAGCAGAATGGCATTCATGAAAATGCTTGAAGTTTTCAGGTATTGATGGGGAAAAAGCATCGTGAATGCATTAGCATTACTTCAAATCAGCTTTTATGTACACAGTTCTAGTTTCAAACATTATAAGGTAGAATTACTCACCAAACAAGTTGCCTAAATAACCGTGTCAGCGTCGAAATCAGAAAATTTCACACCCTCGATGACATTCAGCATAAAATCCAAGAAATCTTGCTCTCTATCACCTCTGGGGCAGGACAACCTCTCCCTTCTATGCTCCTCTAGCCACCCCTAAGCCAAAACATCCAACTCTTTTTCTGTCTCCTTCATTGATCGTTCATAGCCACCTAAATCCAACCAGCTGAGAGCCAGGATCGCATCAGACAGCATGAAGACCCTCAACTGATCAAAAAACCCCTGATTGACCTTTTGCACCTCTTTGCCTCAGTGTCGTTGCAGTCAGCATCTGAACCAAAGTAGCTCTTCTCCCCAACCATTTTCAAAGATAAATTGAGCATCAACTCTCCCAGCCAAGACTTCATTTCCACTAGGACCCCCTCTTCTGGGCTTACCCTGTCTGATCCAAGTCTCGGACAATTCTTTTATTGCCATCTCAACCTCGAGAACTCCTATGTGCTTCAGTGAGTCAAGCCGGTGGTTTGACAGGAGCTTGATTGTCACAATCTTGCGCATCTCTTGCCAGCATTCCCCATAAGGAGTGAAGCCAAACATTGCACCGTTGCAGCCCATGAGGCTCATGGCAGTGATCAACGGTCAATTGGCGAAGGCCTTGTCGTGGATGCTGGAAAACTCCATAGCCACTTCCCAACTGCTTACGACGATTGCTCAATGAGAGCCTAATCTTATGGTGAAAATCGGTCCATACTTGTAGGCCAAGGAACCCAACTTCTTGTGCATCAGGACCTTGCTGCTGAACAGAAGAAGGTGGCCGAAAATAGGCCAACCGCCTTCTGCTTCAGGCAAATCGTGATGATCTTTGGACTTGTGTAATTGGTAGAGGGGGATGACCATTAGCAGGGTCAAGGTTGAGATCAAAATTATCAGCAATTCAATCAGAATTGCCATGAGGAATGATTCCTGAAGTATAGCAGGACAGTTTATCTGGAAAATTTTCCTTTTAAGGGTTTATTTACTGCTTTCCTGGCAGTTTATAGCGGAAGAAATTGTGTTTGGACTTTTCAAGTGCAATGGACTTGTATATATTCTAAATGAAGTGGTCTGATCGTTATTGTTTTTTGGAGGCTTGGAGTGTGTGGGGACCAAAGCCAAGAATCGGCCTAAGAATAGACTGTTCTGAAGCAAATAAATCATTGACACCACCTAAATAACTGCTCTATTAAGTAGATCTTCTGTGGCATGATGATCATAAGTCCCTAAATTGCTTGTTTTTTGCTACTTTTGCCTCATCATCTTGATCAAATGCAACGAAATATCTGTGCTGTCAGGTGTACTTCATCATTCAACCTGATGATTTCTGTCCTATCAATGAATTTCTATATGCAGATTAACTGGAAACTGTAGCAGCCTCAGATTGTTTATTACTCATATAAGTACTTGATTTTGGTTCTGTTTAGTTCTCTGATAGTTTTATACAATCAATTCTGATATGATCAAGAGAGACACTCTACTTTGAGATCATGTAATTTTGACCTGAAGTCCAAGGTTTCTTTGATTTTTATTTCGAATGGACATACAGGTCCTCCGTTTCATCCTATGATTGATGGAATGAAGGGCCTGTAAAAGGATTTCCAACTTGTATATTGCCAATGGACACAAGAAGAGCATACGTAGGACACTGCAGAAACTAGCTTTAAGCGAACCTACCCGAAACTACTTGAACTGCTTCTTCCCCTTGAGAGATCTTTGGTATGTTCTCTGTTTGGCGACTCATTCATATCTTCCCTGAAGTGCATTCCAAACTCCACCCGAAAAAGAGAGCTACAGCCAACTTTCAGTGTGCAAATTAGCTCTCGTACAAACCACGCTCTTATTACATTGTCAGTAAGAGAGCAAAAGAAAAGTACTCTGAAATTCTTGTAACTAGACACCCAAGAATGTAATTTGAAATTCTATATCAGTCATTTGACATCACAGTTATATCCCAAGCTCTCTGATGATACAAGTACCAGCGAAAAGGTTCGACAACAAAAGTTGTTCCACTTCAATTCAACTTTTCTGTCCAACTGACTTGTCCAGTCTAATGCAGGTCAGCTGTCTGAGACCTTGAAGCACACAATACAGAACAAAAGAAGGGTAAACCCATCTGAAATGAGTATGAAATGTTATGGCCTAAATCAAGAGTGTAATAAAATCTAAAACATTCATTTGAACTATCTTCAAGAACCGGATTTCGCATATCTCATTTACTAAAGCCTTGCCCAATCCATGTTGGTGTCGACGGATACCTTAAACACTATATTTTCACTGTCAATCCACTCGAACATATAGTTATCTCCAGAATGCAAATTATTGCTCTTTGCAAAAACAGTCCAACTTCCATAGAATCCTCCCTGGGAATATGGATACTCGCACAATCTCCCCTGCCACAATCGATATGCATACTGAGGTTTCACGGTTTGCTTCCCAGTTTTGATGCAACTCTTAATAAATTGTGAAGGTATGCTATGCGCTGAAGAAAATTAAGGTGAAATTTGGATAATAGCTACAAATGATAATTGAACATAAGGAATTTATCTTCATCCACAACCACAGTAACGGGAATTGAAGTCTTTGAAACCAGGGAAGATGCAAGCAAGACCATAGTAAAAGCGGCTCCAGAACACCACTTTGAAGCGAACATGAGCATCCATGTAATTCGGAGTCTCTTCATAATAATGTACTGGCTAGTCAAAAGATCACAAATTCTCCTACTCGTCTCTTTCATAAAACTTCTGATCAAGGCGTGGGATGAGCATGACTTCGAGCGGGGTTGCCTTCAAATTCGACAAGCCTGGGCTCTCGGTCATGTCCATGGCTTCATCCGAGACCGTGCCGATCTCGAAACTTTGGAGCAAGCTAGCCAGCACCAGGGGCAACGAGCGAAGAGCCAGTGAGGTTCCGGCACAGGACCTCCTCCCCGCGCCAAAGGGGATAAGCTCGAAGTTTTGACCTCTCATTTCCACCTTCTCGTGGGTAGTGAGGAACCTCTCGGGCTCGAACTCGTCCGGCTTGGGCCATACACGTTCGTCCCTCTGTATCTTCGAGACGTTCAACAGCAAACGCGTACCTAACCGATGACAGAGTATAACAGCTTTCTTTGACAAAGTGCAACCACAAGAAAACTTTGTACAGATCTTAGAAATGAAGATGTTAGGAATTCGACATAGCACAGAGACCCTGTAATCCACCGTTACAGAGCTTACATCCATCAGGGTGACTTGGATAGTTGTAATTTGAATTGTTAGCTAATTATCCAAATCAATGGCGATGAATGTAGACAATACTAAAAATGTTCTATAGGCTATATATTTAAAACTAATCCAAACCATTTTGACAGGATGTTGATAGTATATGATCTGGACTTCTTTCGATGGAACCGATCATAATACTGTGTAACAACTCGATCCATTCTTGATCAATGATGAAAGACATGGACTGTGCACTTGTTTCATAAATTGGCTGGATTTATCACGTCGATTTCAAAGTACGATTTTTTCATGCCAAAGAGACCATACTATCAATCAAGGTCTTATGTGCGATCGATTTCTGCTGAAATGCAAGGGCCACATACCTGCAGGAATGCGGAAGCCAGAAGAGAAGGTGCAGTCTTCCATGGAACTTCTAACGATAATTGGCACAGGGGGATACAAACGCATTGTCTCCTTAAGGATGGCTTGGAGGTAAGTCAGCTTCTCCACATCAGACTCTTCCACAAGCCTACTCTTGCCGACATGGGTGTCCAGCTCTTGTTGCGCCTTTTTTAATGCACCACGGTTGTTCATTAGGAGGGATAGTGCCCACGTGAGCGTCGTCGTTAAAGTGTCGGTCCCCCCGAGTATCATGGTCTATGATGATGATAGGAATTACATCAAATATGATTTGATACGCAACATCTCCCATTCGACTGATTTAGGCACAGCATTTGTAAATGAGCTTGAATCAAACTAGATTCACACATTCAGAATGTCACACGGATTGCATTAGGGAAAAGAAAAAACTAGAAGGGGAGAAGAAAAATAACGAGTCTTTGATTTAATCTCCCGTGGTTGCTAAAGTGGTAGGTGTTTTCGAGTTTTTTTGTTTAAAACCTATTTCGAATTACCTTGCTCCACTTCCAAGATTATAAATCTGGTGATGTATAAAAAAAAAAACAAAGAGTCTAATGCATACAGATGAAGAAAAACAAAAAATTTCGGTCTTTGTAGGCGATCAATTCTTACTGAAGAGGCAAAATGTCTTTGTTCCTTTGGCTCTTAGTGCCATGTTATTTCTGCGTTAGTTGATCTCTGACTAATCTCCTCTGCCCAATGACATAGAGTTTGTGACGATATCAAGGACTTAGTGCTTATCTTTTACCATTTATTTGTTTGGTGAAAAATAAATAATTTAGAAAATTACTTTCTAAAAATAGTTACTTGGGTCGCTTGAAATAACTAGTCAATAAAAAATATTTTTACTATCGATAATAATTTATTTATAAATATTCCCGCATTTGATGAAAACATTTTTCATTTAATTATTTTTATAAAGCGATAAAAGTGACTATTTAAAAAATAATTTTCAAATCTTTTATTTCTTCGGAATAAAAGAAACCTTAAAAAAAGGTAGATGATCGTTTGTCTATGTTTTAAGATGTAGATAGATATAGTTAAAGAAAGACGCGAACTTTGACTTTTTATTTATTATTTTGATAACAAAAAGAAGTAAGTATTATATACCACACTATAGATCAAAGCGAAATGTAATAATATATTTCCAGTCTATATAACATTCAACATACGTAATCAAAATAATGCTAGGTTGGAAAATTTTATGTACTCCCTAAGTAATTTTTTTTTGTATATTCCAAATGTCAATTTTGATTTTTATGCGAGTGGCAGTGGGTCGCAATATTGTCTTTTCCTCAATCTGATGGTCGCAACAACTTCTCAAGCACAAAAGAATTTACGAAGGAGCCTCTGATATTTGCCGGATGCTAAAACTAGGCAAGTAAATGATGCTTAGACTCTTATTGGATGTTAAAAGAATACAAGCCGCTTGTTAACGACTTATTAGCAATCCGCAGTGTATTTTCGTTCACTAATTTAGTAGACCTATCTTATTATATCTTGCATCACTCTTCATGTCTGAATTAACAATTTCATTCGGAGTTTCTTATAGCAACTAAAAATTTATAATGACCAGATCGAAACTAATGGCTCTTTAAGTCCAAGAAGCAGATAGTTTACACAAGTTTAAAAGTTTCTCTGTTGCTGGCCGCGTTTATTATCATTAAATTATAAGTAGATTTTGCTAAAAGTACTATACTTCTGCTGCTTATGGATGAAATGACTGTATGAAAACGGCATTCATGAGCATGCTTAAAGTTTTCAAGTATTGATGGGGAAGAAGCATTGCGAATGTATTAGCATGACTTCAAATCGACGTCTACGCATGGTTCTAGTTTCAAAACATCATAAGCTAGAAGTACTCACCAAGCAAGTCGCTTTAATAACTGTGTCGGCATCGAAATCTGAAAAGTTTGCACCTTCGATGACGTTTAGCAACAAATCCATGAAATCTGGCTCTCTACCACCTTCGGGACGGGACAACCTCTTCCTTCTATGCTCCTCTAGCCACCTCTGAAGTATAATATCTAGCTCTTTTGCTGTCTCCTTCATCGATCGTTCATGGCCACCGAAGTCCAACCAGCCAAGAGCAGGGACTGCATCAGACAACAAAAAGACCATGAACAGATCAAAAAACCTCCCGATTGACCTTTTGCACCTCCTTGCTTCGGTGTCGTTGTCAGCGGTTGAACTGCGGTAGCTCTTCCCTCCTACCATTTTCAAAGATATATTGACCATCAAATCTCCTAGCCAGGACTTCATTTCCACCGGGACCCCACTTCTGGGCCTACCCCTGTCGATCCAGACCTTGACTAAGTCTTTTATCGCCGTCTCGACCTCGAGAGCTTGTGTGCGCTTCAATGAGTCAAGCCGGCGGTTTGAGAGAAGCTCAACCATCACAATCTTGCGCACCTGTCGCAAGTATTCTCCATAAGGACTGATGCTGAACATGGCACCGTTGTAGCCCATGAGCCTCGCGGCAGTGGTCAATGGCCGATCGGCGAAGGCCTTGTCGTGGACAGTGAAACACTCCTTAGCTACTTCCCAACTGCTCACAACGATTTCTCGATGAGAGCCTATTCTCATGGTGAAAATGGGTCCATACTTGTCGGCCATTGAACCCAACTTTTTGTGCATCAGGTCCTTGCTGCTGAACAGAAGAAGGTGGCCAAAAATAGGCCAGCCGCCCTCAGCTTCTGGCGCGTTACAACGGTCTTTGGACTTGTGTGATCGGTAGTGGGAGATGGCCATTAGCAGGCCCAAGGTTGAGATCAAAATTATCACCAATTCAATCAGAATTGCCATGACAAATGATTCCTGAATTATAGCAGGACAGAGTTTATCTGGAAAAATTTTCCTTTCAAGAGTTCATCTGCTGCTTTCCTGGCTTCTAGTAGAAGAAACTGCGTTTGGAGTTTTGAGTTCAACGGGCTTGCATATATTCTAAATGAAGTACTCAAATCCTTGTCGTTTATTGGAAGCTTGGAGCATGTGGAGACAAAAGCCCAAAGTCAACCTAAGAATTAGGTTGTTCTGGTGTGATCATGTAGAGATGCTCTTTTCCGGATCATGCCACTTTCGACCTGAAGAAATCCTAGGAATCTTCAATTTCTATTTCGAACTGACGTACATGTCCTCCGGTTCATCCCCCGTGTCCCGAGAGGAAGAGCCTTGAAAAAGGATTTTCAACTTCAAAATTATAGTAAACTTAATTAATCAAGAGGACCATCTAATGAATTAATGAATTTATTTTACTAGCGACCGGAGCTACCCAATCAGCAGATTGTAAGTGCGTCACGTAAGATATCTGTTATAAACTTGTTCTAATTAATTTCTCCTTCGTCAGGCCCATCGGCTTAATTAAACCAAACGATAACAACAACAATAGTAATAACAAAAATACGGCTTCATCATTGTTTACATTAATTTATAGCATAATGTCGTGAAATCGTCTAACCGTATTTTTGTTTGGCATTGCTGTGCCGACGGTGGGAGCTAGAGGATTGAGACTGCCCAAACTTCATCCATTATAGTCAGCACTTTCTATGCTTATTTGATTCCCAGAGAAAGCGTGGCCCCAAGGGGGCGAAGTTTGCAATATGCCCAATAACTTACATATTCTAAGTTCGTGAATATTAATGAAAATAAAAGTTTGTTCATTTATATTTGTGGATCTTATTTTAAAAATGATACCAAAATCTCTAGATCATACATATATAATCAAATATATATACACACACCAATAAACAAACACTCTTTTGCCAACCATTATGGGAATACATATGAATGGAATCCATCTGCATGATGGAGTGGTGGAGTAAGATGGAGAAAATTAATATCAAAGTAGAAAGGCTTTTTATAGCATATGACATAAAGCATGGAAGAAATTATTGCTGCTAATGGCTTGCATGTTATTTCCATCATAATTTATATGCCTTAAACTTTTGCTATATATTAAGGCAATATCATTTGTAGTTGCAACTTGTAACTATGAAATTGATATTGGTATAGGTAACGAAGAGATTGACTAATGTGGTATTGTGATTTTCCTTTCTGATTTTGAAGGGGTTTTCCACTTAAAAAATTCAGGTCTTCTTCTCCGGTTTTTCTTTTCAACAAGACGTGCTCCTAACAATTGAAATCGGAGCTTGGTTCGAGCCAAATAGTGGAAGCAACGAATGTGGACATAGAAAGGTGAAGATCGATTGATTCGATGGCAAAGACTTTAGTTTCTAGAAGATGCAAATCAAGGATTTGATGTATCAGAAGAACCTACATTAGCCATCGTTAGGAGCAAAATATGATTCGATCAAGCAAAAAAATTGGAAATTGTTAGATCAATAAGGTCTGAGTGTGATTTGTCTCAATGTTGCAGCAGAACGAATATTGCTATTGCCAGTGAGAAGACAACATTGGTATCAATGAGGGCATTGTCCAACATATACAAGAAACCATCTGCATCAAACAAAGTATGTTTAGTGCGTCATTTTTATAATCTAGAGATGGACGAATGTGCTTTTGTGATTTATCATATTAACAATTCAATGTGATCATGACTCAATTTAGTTTGAAGAAAATCAAATTTAACAATAAGATAAGAGCTTTGATTTTGTTATCTTCTCTACTTGAAAAATTGAGTGCAACTTGTTGACACCTAAATTTTGGCGGCTCATTTAGTCATTAGGGGTTAATTTTATTTTATAATTTAATTGCATAGCATATAGATTTAGGTTGCATTTATTTTTTATTTGCATTTTTTGCTTTTTATTGAATCGGTGGCAGATAAATTCAAATTAGTTGGCCAAGCCTATTTTTAATGATCAGGAATTATCTTGTGAGAAAATAAAGATTTGAAATTTTCCGGGATAAGGCAAGTGGAAAAAACGAATGTTACGAAATATTGCGATTTGGCTTTTTAGGATTTGGAATTAAAGAGTAATCTTATCGAAATCTTGGATCGTTATCAATAGGTGAAAATTTTGTGAAAAGATTTGCGAAGATTGACTCGAGGAAAATTTTGAAAATCCAATTCCTCTCCCTATAAAAGGCCATGTGTACCAGGTGTTTTAGGGGGGCTGGCTTTTCTTTGGGAATCAAAGAGAAAAAGGAAAAAAAACACAAGGAAGAAAAGTTGAAGCCATCCGTGGAGTGAGGGGGGAAGCTTTGCTTTTTCCTTCTGCAAAAGTGTTGCAGAAGGGAAAAAGGGGTTTTCTTTTAGTTAAAAAAAAGAGGAAAAAAGCTAGCAAAAGGAAAAGCTTCTGCAGAGAGCAGAAGGTGCAGAGAGTGGACGTGAGGTAAAAGCAAAAGGAAAAGAAGATTTCCTGTTCATCTTCTCCGCGAGCACCCGTCCGGCGATCCACCTCCGCGAGCACCCGTTCGGCGATCCACCTCCGCCGCGCCAGCACCACAGCCGCGCGCCTCCGCCCTGGTTTCAGCCACCTGCATCAGCTCAAGATCTGCAATTCCAGCAGTAACGACGCACTGCCCCCTGCGTGAGCTGAAACCCACCGTCGCCTCGCCAGACTCGCTCCCGCACCGGACGCCGCCACTGCTCGTGGCCCTTGCTGTTCGATTGCCGAGCCACCTTTTCCACCGTGACCCAGCCCGAGCAACCCGACGTCCGAGCCGCGCCACTGCATAGGCCCGCCGCCGCACCTCCTCCACGAGCTGCCCGCGCCCAGAAGCCAAGCCCGCGCGCATCCACCCCTTTATTCCGTCCGACGAAGCTGCTGTCAACGCCTGAAACCAAGCGAGCCCGGGACATCAGCCAAGTCCTCGCCATTCGAAGCCACCGAAACTGACTGACCTGATCGAGGCCCGTTCAACCGATTCCGCCGTGACCCAGCATCAACACCCAGCTCCGCCTCAGATCTGCCCAACCCTTGCTACCGAGATTTGACCCGAGCCAGGCCCGATTCAGCCGCTCCAGACGCCGCCCGCACGCGACTCATCTCCTCCGCCTGCCTGCTGTGCCCTTTCTCCGGTGACCTGCCCTCGCCGGACTTACTCTGATTGCCCCTTTGGAGAGTCACGCACGAGCTGCCCAGATTTGTTTTTTCTTTTGGAAGCAAAAGGAAAAACAGAAAAAGAAAACAAAAAGCAAAAAGGAAAAAGAAATCAATTAGGTAGCTTTTTTTTTATATTATTTTTATTTATTTATTAGAATTACTCATAAATAGATTATTGATATTCCGACATGAAAGTGCCCCTCAAATTAGGGTTTGTCAGTCCAATTTTCGCGCCCGAAATCCGACTCGCAATCCCTTATAAAAAATCGTCAATCCGATCCCATGCTCGAGATTCGATTCGCGATTTAATTTTAAAAATTGGACAGCCCGATCTCATGCGCGAGATATGGTTCGCCAATTTTCGAATATCAATTTTATCTTGTTTGATTTTGGTGTCATGGTGTTTGAGTTAATTTTATTTTTCGTAAAAAGGAAATCTCAAAAAAAAGAAGAAGTTTGAATTAGGATTAGGTTTGTTTTTTTAATTTATCTTGCATGATTAGAATAGAGATTTTTATTTTTTTAATTATGAAAAAAGAAAAATAAAAAGTGCATTCATTTAGGATTGTTAGTTTTTCTTTATTATCTGAATTGCATGTTTAATTTTAATTTCGAATTTCATAAAAATTAGGAATTAATGCATTATTTGCACGTCATGGCATTTTAGAATAAATTAAGTGTTTTATTTTAAGTTTAGATTTATTTTTGCATCTTAGGATAGAACTTGTTAGGTTAAGATAATATCTTAGTTTAAATTAGGATTTAGTCTGACCCGATCCTTAATATAAACTAGATAGAATCTTAATCTAGATAATTATATTTTGCATTTTCCTTAATTTCGAATTTCATACAAATTTGTTTTAGGATAAATTAGTTTCAATTTCTAGAATATGTTGCATTTTTTCTAGAATAGAAAATTCATGTGCACGTCATATAGAATTAGGTTCATGAAGTGCATGTCATTTAGTGATTATTATTAGGTTCATTTAATTAGAAGTTGCCTCTCATTAGAGTTAGGTTATTTGATTAATTTAGATTGCATATTTAATTATTGCATTTCTTTAGAAATTACCTTTACTCATGTCATATAGTTTAGGTCATGTTACCATGTCATATCAACTCATTGCATCGCATGATTCTCATTGAATAAATGAAAACAAAAAAGATTGAGTGATTTCTTGTTAATTAAAAATCATATCTAGGATTGCTGATGTGACTTTTGATCTAACAACGCAGATGCTTTCGTTGCTTTGAGGTAAGTTTGCAATTTATTCATTGCTTTCTTTGGTGTTAAATTGATGGATTGCGCACCCGCATGATCACCTCATATGTTAAGGAAATAGATTTAAAATCAATCCAAGCTGCTTGCCAAACATTTTTTTAAATAAAGAATGGTACCGAAAGGGCATTAGAGGAATCTAGTGTAATCAAGTCCCCGTACCCATAGTCTCTGGTTTGTAGGAGTAAAGTAAACCTCCCGTTGCTTTACTTGGGTTTCTAATCGACCTACCAAAAATAGATTAGTGGCGACTCCTAATTGAAAATCATTTGCATGTTAAGAACTTTAACCTAAGTCGTGAATTGGTATGGGCTTGGGAGAGCCTGAGCTAAGTCTAGGCTTAGTAATCCATTAGCCAAACCTTAAGTGGTTCACACCCGAAAAATTGGTCGCGACAGCTTGGCGACTCCGCTGGGGACACAGTTAAATCTCTTAGTGGACTTAGGCCAATTTTCTTTTGAAAAATGTTTTTGTTTGGCAGCAAGGATTCCAGGTACGTCCCTAACATTTAAGGTGTTAAATGTTTTTGCAGATTGGGAGGTATAAGGGGAAGTGTTTGCTAACTTTTGTTTTGTAGGGAGGTGTAGGAATGAATAGTTTACTTGCACATATGAAGTGTTGCTTTATATAAACTGTTGCGCATGCCTTGCATCTTGCACTACACTTTTGCACACACAACCTGCCGCAGGACCTGGGCCGCATAGGATCATTTAGGATGGCGTTGAGATGGATACCACTCCGACCGCATGCTCGCGGTACGAGTCGCCCATCTCAATTCCGAAATTTCTTTCATGGTGTCAAGAGTACCCACCTCGGTCCGCATTCCCGCGACCCGGGTCGGCTCTTTGACTAAGCCGAAGTCATGAGGACCCGACATAGTCCACAAGCCCGTGGCTAGTCCGATCATCCTTGTGGCTTCACCTTGCTAAGCCTTGTAGATTAGAAATCGAACCACTTACCATGCGCATGTCTATGTGATTGCCCTTTATTGGTAAAGTAAGTGCTCTAAATTTTTGCCTTTGCAATTTACTTACATTATTGCATTATTTTATCGGTCCATGGCATTAGGATTGTCTTGAGTCTTGATCAATATATAATGGGGACGACATCGGACATTCGAATTATTCTCCCTCCAAAGGAAGAGCTTAGCACTTGGTGGGACAAGTTAGACCAAGGTGGCCGCCAATTTGTAGAGTCGCATATAGCTCGGCTACTTCCACTGTTGCGTATCAACATCCATGGCGGTGTCATCCAAGCACTTGCTCACTGTTGGTGCCCCGAGACTTCCACCTTTATCTTTGGCGGTAAGCATGAGCTCACTCCCACCTTGGAAGAATATAGCATTGCCCTGGGAAAATCTTTGAAAGCTGAATTGATTAGTCCACCTATTGGAATTGATCCCGTTGTGGCCTTATCTGATTTTTTAAGAATCAAAGAGGACAACATAAGAAAAGTTTTGAAGGCTCACCGCCATACTTGCCCATTATCTTTTCTAAAAGAAAGTTTTGAAAATGGTACTTCATCTCAAATGCGTAAGGTTTTCCTTTTAGCTTTCTTTGGGTTCATAATCTTTCCTTACTGCAAGAATGCCATTAACCCTTTGATGGCTCATTTACTTAAGCAAGTGTTGGAAGGGAAAAATTTTGTCAACACCATTCTAGCTGAAACCTTTCTTTCTCTCACTCGATTTAAAGGAGGCGGTGATAAGACTTTCCGTTCCTCTCCCGAGCTTTTGCAAATTTGGTTTTTTTCTCATATAAAGGGATTTGGTGGTTTAATGAATATACATGATATTAGTGATTCTAATCACCCTATTATAAAATTTGAGAACAACCAAAAACATGCACCGGATTACCATTATTCTAGGTGGCTAGCTTTCATGAAAAAACCAACTTCCAAGGGTTTCCTATGGCATGCTAAATGGTTTCAAGTTCGTGTGGCAAGGCTCACATGTGGAGGTATTGGCCCAATCCCTCTATTGGGATTCACTGGAGCATTGGAGTACTATCCGACTAGAGTGACTCGCCAGTATCAGGTAGTGCAAGAGCTTCCCCCAGCATTACAAGCGGATCCGCTCCGAGTTAGCTTCGTTGATGGAAGCCAAGGCCATGAAGATTCTATTCTCACTATCAAATCGATGTGGGATTTGTGCCATCCACGAAAGCTCAAATGGCCCGAAGAGGAGTTGGAGGGTAAAGAAAGAAGGTACTATGCTTCGTCTAAGTACATTCAACAACACAAGATTCAAGAGGAGCTGCTTCCAAAGATACCAGAGGTGCCGCTGAAGATCACCAATCGTGCTGAGAATAAACGCCTCAAAAGAGTTGCTGAAAAAGCTCAGGAGGAGAACAAACGATTGCGCCGAATGGCGTCTCGAGTGTATATTGATCAAGCTAGATGAAGTGCTTGAATCAATCTTACTATTTTTAGATTAATGTTTAGGAAGTTGAGTCATTTATTTTCCTAGTTCATGTGTTTAGGACACTTCAAAGTTTTTACATTTTCAATTTCAGAAAAATCTCATTAATGAATAAAGGCGTTAGACCTTTGTCATGGACCGGCGTACTTCATATGGGTTACTTACTTTTGTTCATTTCTTAATTAGGTTATAACGGATCCCTCACGTTCGCCCATAATCACGCGTTTGAGAGCTAGAATGGCCGACCAAACTGAAATGCGTGATCGTATGTCCGCTGTGGAAACTCAACTCCAACAAGTGCTTACTTCTATACAGCTTATGACGGATCAATTCAAATCCCTCCAAGCGAATCCGGCTCCTCCACCTGCTCTCCCCGAGATAATAATTTCGAAGCCGACAAACAAGGGCCAAATGATTGATGATGACATGCCTGAGCTGGAGGATGACCCACCGTTGATCACCACTGAAAAGGCTAAGATTGACAATGTGCCTAAGGTGGAGCAGGATGAACGCGTTGCAAAACTCGAGGAGAAAGTGAAGCAATTACAAGAGTTACAAAATTCACTGCCATTCGACTTGTCCGTGTATGAAAAGGTCAAGATGCCGAAGAAGTTCAAGATGCCGGAGTTCGAAAAGTACGATGGTACTTCCTGCCCAAAAGCCCATTTGCAGATGTACCACGTACGCATGGCCCAATATGTCAAGAATGAGCCCCTTATGATTCAATCATTCCATGCGAGTTTGACTGGGCCTGCACTGAGTTGGTACATAATGAAGAATGTAAACCTCCTTGACACCTGGAATGAGGTGACTGACGCATTCCTCAAGCAATATAAGTTCAACATGGACATTGCACCTTCCCGAGAGGATCTTGAGCGGATGGAGAAGAAGAAGAATGAGTCATTCAAGGAGTATGCTGTGAGGTGGCGAAATCTAGCCGCTCAAGTCACTCCGGAGCCTGCCAGCAAGGAGCTGATGAAGTTGTTCGTTAGGACTCTCCCTTCTGAGTTCCGTAACCGAATAGCTAGTACGTACGTCGAAAATTTCAATCAGCTTATTCATGTAGGAGAACAAATCGAGGTAGGGATAAGGGAAGGATGGTTTACTGAATCATCTAGCAAGAGATTCACTGCCAAGAAGGAGAAGGAAGCAGCTGTTGTGAATTTGGCTTATGGCCAAGAAAATGTCAAGCATGCTTCGGTTATCCAAATGAATTCGAGACAGCCACAAACCGCTGGCCGTCAACCATTTGTCCGAGCAAATAATAGAAGGGAATTCTCTCCTCTCCCTGGGTCTCCATCCCAAGTGCTGATTATCCTCCGAAAGAACGATTTGCTTACTAGCGAACCAAAGCGTCCTAATGTTGAAAGAAATCGCAGTTACGACCCGGCAAAGAAGTGCGACTACCATAGCGGTGAACTGGGGCATTCAACTGATGAATGTTTCACCCTCAAGCACAAGATCCAAAACCTCTTAGACACGAAAGTCTTTTCATTTCAAACTGCTCGGCCGAATGTCCAAAAGAATCCGCTACCCGAGCATGAAAGCACGGTGAATGCTATCTTGGAATATGAAGTTGGCCGAATCAAAGACTCGAAGGTGCACGTGGTAGATGCTTACAGTGGATTGGTGAGAGCTGGATATTATCCGGGTCAAGGAAATGTTCCCCTGTCGCTGATGAAAGAAAAAATTGCTCAAATGGTGGATGACGGCATTATTATATATGTTGACCGTAACTGCATAGTTTCCACTATTTCCCATATCATCATCGATTGGGAGCAGGAAAAAGCTGCGCTTAATGCTAGTAAGGAAGAAGTTGATCCTTCGCTTGCGGACATGCCTCCGCTAGAAGATGCATCTGATGAAGAGATAGTGATTGAAATACCTCAGCCGTACGAGTATGTTAATGATAAGGCAGTGCCTTGGTCTTATGACTTAAATGTTGACCTTGTTACAAGATCTGGTCGCACCTATGGTCAAGCCAATGCTCAACCTGTAAAGCCAGTCACCGATGAAGAGGCTAAGGAATTTCTGGCTGTGATTAAAGCAAGTGAGTATAATGTGGTTGATCAATTGCGAAAGATGCCAGCTCAGATTTCTCTACTCGAGCTTCTCCAAACATCCTCTGTGCATCAAAAGTCACTAATGAAGGTGTTGAGTGAAATTCATGTGCCAGAAACAGTTGAGGTGGACAAGCTGGAAGAATTTGTGGGATCGATCCTTCTCAAGGATTTAATTGCCTTTTCTGATGAAGAATTCCCTCTCGAAGGCCGGGGACATAACAAAGCACTCTACATATCCGTTAAACACAAATCTTCTCATGTGTCTCGAGTGCTCCTTGATAATGGGTCCGCTCTCAACATATGTCCATTAGCTACTCTGCGCCGCCTCAAAGTAGATCTGTCTAAGATACATGCTGCGATGACCTCGGTACGAGCTTTTGATGGCACAAAGAAGGAAGTACTCGGAGAAATCTATCTTGACATACAGATAGGGCCAGTTTTCTTCAACATTCCCTTTCAAGTGATGGACATCCTTACCGCATTCAATTTCCTGTTGGGTCGTCCCTGGATACACACTACTGGAGCAGTGCCTTCAAGTCTACATCAAGCTGTGAAATTTGTGATCAAAATGAAGCTGGTCACCGTGTATGGTGAGGAAGACCACCGGATCCATCATGAGACATCTATCCCCTATATAGAGCCGGATTCTGAGATCGAATCAAGTTACCACTCATTTGAGTTGGTATCCACCATACATGCTTCTCGAGGTTCATCACCGTCCACTCCTGAAGTTTCAGATGCTGCTCTTATGGTGGGAGAGTAATGGTCGGAAACGGTTTTGTTCCTGGTAATGGTCTCGGTAGAAATGGTCGAGGCATTCGAAACCCCATTGAAGCCCCTCAGAGGTCCCGTGCTGCTGGTTTAGGGTACCATGGAAGAGGTGGGGGAAGTTCAAGAGGACAGACGCGGGGGCGAGGTAGGCAAAACCCGCTACCTCCGAGTATTCATGAGACATTCCCCGGTCCTCCCATAATGATGCAGGATGAAGCAGATACCCTAGGGCAGCCTAATGGCAAATTTGATTACCTGATGAAGTATTCGGCCCCTCTCAGCTATTGCGTTGATCCTTGCGAGATAATCCCAGATGGATGGAATAGCATGGATGATCCAACACCCCTGAAGACCGAAAACCCCGATGATGAGCTGGAAGGAGTTGTAGGCTTATTCAACAATCTCATCATAGGAGTCATTGATGAAGGATCTCCTGAAGAGATGGGCCCTGGCCCACAAGAGTAACTTTTTACTGCTTTCACACATTCCCCTGCGTGGGAATTTTTATTGCTTTCTAGGGATTGTTTTCAATTTCTTCTTTTTCATTTTTTTTTTCTTAGGACTTGAATTGCATTTTCCCTTCAATAATTTGTAATTGATTGATGAATTTCAATGAAATTACAACCTTTATTTTGAGAGCATGATGAGGCATACCAAACCAGCTCAGTGATGATATCCAGCCGATAAAAGAAAAGAAAAATCCAAGGAGGATTCTGAGATCTGGGTTTCATCATGTTTTCTCGTGTCGAATTTTTTTATTTTTATTTTTATTATTATTATTTTTAAATTTATTTATTTATTATTTTTTTTAAATGATGATTTTCGCCAAAGGCTTTTATTTATTTATTTAAAAAAATAAAACAAAAACAACAAACAAAGAAAATCTATGTTACCCTGTTTGTCTTTCTGATTTATCTACTTTTTGTTTCAAGGACGATATTCTGACTTGCAAAGACGTGAGAATGATCCAATATAATATAGCAAGTGCAAATAATGATGATTCCGAAGATCCAATCGAAGACTCCAGTGAGGTTCAACGTAGCTGGGAACAACATGAAATGGCTAGAGCTCCCACATCCGAGCAAACCGTCACTATTAACTTAAGTGACACTGAAGAAGCCAGAGAGGTGAAAATTGGGGCAAGTCTCCCCAAAGATGAGGCCAAACGCTTGATTCAGCTACTGAAGGAATATCGGGATATCTTTGCATGGACCTACGCTGACATGCCTGGTTTAGACCCGTCAATTGTGGAGCATTGCCTACCTACTAATCCAGATGTGCCACCTAAGAAGCAGAGGCTCCGGAGAACTAAGCCCGAACTCTCAAAGAAGATAGAGGAGGAAGTGATGAAGCTTCTGAAGGTGGGATTCATTGAAGTCTCACAATACCCAGAATGGGTAGCTAACATTGTACCGGTGATGAAGAAGGACGGTCGAGTCCGAGTTTGTGTAGATTATCGGGATCTGAACAAGGCTAGCCCGAAGGATGATTTCCCGTTACCTCACATAGATGTTCTTGTCGATAGTACTGCCGGATTTGAACTATTCTCATTTATGGATGGTTTTTCTGGGTACAATCAGATAAGGATGAAGGAGGAAGATAAAGAGAAGACTGCATTTATCACCCCATGGGGGACTTTTCATTATAAGGTTATGCCTTTCGGACTCAAAAATGCAGGGGCAACTTACCAGCGAGCCATGATAGCCCTGTTTCATGATATGATGCATCAAGAGATTGAGGTCTACGTTGATGACATGATTGCAAAGACTCGACCTGAAAAAAGCCACGTCGATACCTTGAAGAAGTTGTTTGATCGACTCCGCAAGTTCAAGCTTCGGCTAAATCCCACTAAGTGCGTGTTCGGAGCAACATCTGGTAAATTACTTGGATTCATTGTGAGCAGTAAAGGGATTGAAATCGACCCAGCTAAAGCTAAGGCCATTTGTGAGCTACGACCTCCGTCAACAGTGAAGGAAGTCCGGAGCCTTTTGGGGAGGTTGAATTACATTGCTCAATTCATTTCCCAACTTTCTGAAACCGCCAAGCCATTCTTTAAACTTCTAAAGAAGAATGCACGGGTCAACTGGGATGATGAGTGTCGAGAAGCGTTCGACAAATTGAAGTATTACTTGATGAATCCACCGATGCTTGTCCCGCCATCGCCGGGGCATCCTTTGATTCTCTATCTCACTATTCATACTGAGTCACTGGGTGCAATGTTGGCTCAGGAAAGTCCTCTTGATAAAAAAGAACGGGCCATTTATTATCTAAGTAAAAAATTCACAGTATCAGAGCTGAAATATCCTGATGTGGAAAAGACTTGCGCGGCATTAGTGTGGGTATTGCATAGATTGCGACAGTACACGCTGCATTACCAAACGTTCCTCGTGACTGAAAATAATCCTATCAAGTACTTACTTGAACGGCCAGCTTTGGTGGGTAAGTTGGCTAAATGGCAGATTTTAATCTCAGAATTTGATGTGCAATTCATGCCACAAAAGTCGGTTAAAGGTCGAGTGATTGCTGACCTATTAGCTGATAATCCAAGAGTCTCAAATAATGATGATGGATTCCTAGATGACCGTGTCTTGAACGTAAGTGAAGATTCATGGACTATGTTCTTTGATGGAGCCGTGAATTTGTCTGGTTCTGGTACTGGGGCAGTTCTGATATCCCCAGATGGACAACACCATCCGGTAGCTGCAAAATTGATATTCCCATGCACTAACAATGTGGCTGAGTATGAAGCTTGCATTCTTGGGCTTCAGGCCGCAATTGAGATGAGTGTGGTCAAATTAAGAGTGTTTGGAGATTCGGCGTTGATCATACTACAGACTGTAGGTGAATGGAAGACTAAAGATGCCAAATTGCTCCCGTATCATAAGTATTTAGAAGATCTGATAAAGGAGTTCGAGGAAATTTCATTTGAATACTTGCCGAGGTTTCATAATCAATTTGCAGATGCACTTGCAACATTGTCTTCCATGCTGAAAGTCACTGATGGTTTAGAGGTCGAGCCACTAAAAATAGAGGTTTTGCCGAAACCAGCTTATTGTATGATTGTGACTGAAGAACCCGATGGAAAATCATGGTATTACGATATCATGAATTACATTAAAAAGCAGGAATTCCCCGATGGAAGCACTCAGGCTGATAGGAAGTACATAACGAAGATGGCTTCAAATTTTTTCGCCAGCGGTGAGAATTTGTACAAGAGATCTTATGATTCGGTCTTGTTGCGATGTATAGATGCAGCCGAGGCCACTCAAATCATGCAGGAAGTGCACGAAGGAGTATGTGGGCCTCATATGAACGGACATATGTTAGCCAAAAAGATCATGAGATTAGGCTACTATTGGCTCACACTGGAAAGTGATTGCATTTAGCATGTTCGGAGTTGTCACCGTTGCCAAATTCATGGGAATAAGATAAATGTTCCTCCAATTGAGCTGCATCAGTTTTCCGAGCCATGGCCTTTCTCGATGTGGGGTATTGATGTGATTGGCCCGATCAACCCTAAAGCTTCAAATGGGCATCGATTCATCTTGGTAGCGATAGACTATTTCTCCAAATGGATCGAAGCTACATCTTTTGCAAATGTCACTGCTCGCAATGTTGTGAAATTCGTTAAACGTGACATAATTGCTCGATATGGCGTCCCTGAAGCGATCATTACTGATAACGGGACAAATTTGAACAACAAACTTGTTGATGGGTTGTTCAGCAAGTTCAAAGTCAAGCATCTAAATTCGTCTCCTTACCGCCCTCAAATGAATGGGGCTGTTGAAGCGGCCAATAAGAATGTTAAGAAGATCTTGGCTAAGACAGCCGAGAATTATCGAGATTGGCATGATAGGTTGCCCTTTGCATTAATGGCATACCGGACATCGATCCGTACTTCTACCGGGGCAACACCTTTTGCTCTGGTGTATGGTATGGAGGCAGTTCTGCCTATCGAAGTAGAAATTCCTTCTCTGAGAGTTTTATCCCAAGTGGAGTTGTCTGAGGCTGAATGGTCCCAACAAAGACTTGAACAGTTGAATTTGATTGATGAAAGAAGACTGAAGGCTCTCTGCCATGGCCAAACATATCAGCAGAGAGTAGCTAAATCTTTCAATCGGAAGGTGCGGCCGAGACATTTTGAAGTAGATGATCTTGTTCTAAGAAAGCTGTTACCAATATTTCTAGATCCTGGAGGCAAGTTTGCTCCAAATTACAGTGGCCCTTATGTGGTGAAGAAAGTGCTTCCTGGAGGTGCCTTGATCCTGGCAGAAATGGATGGTCGTGAGTTTTCCAATCCAGTTAATTCCAATGCTGTCAAGAAGTATTACCCATGATAGAATTTGACCTGTCATGTTTTGAATTGCAAGCATTTCTATGTTAAATAAATTGCTTCAGTTATTTGAATTTGATGCAAAACTTGCATTTTTATTCAGTGATGAATTGCGTAAGATAGATTGAATGTGTCAAATGGGATACTTTGGAATGATGAAAGGCAACCTTACTACATACACTGTCCCATACACTAATCTTCAGTGAGTTGTATGAAAATTTTCATGCCTGCAAGGAAAAAGGTGATCTCGCAAAGGGTACGGTAACCAAAGTGATGAGAGGCAGTTCTTTCCTCTACCCAAAACACTACAGGTACACCAATTGTTTAGTCCTTTGAACCCATACACGTGAAGAGTTTTTAAATCATCCCTGTCAAGAATCATCCCACATTGGGACAAAATTTGAGATGAGTGATAGGAATTTTCTTACTCACACTTGCATCAATCTTCGAGTATTGCTTTTGCATCGTAACTCGTATGATAATTTAAAGTGCCCTAGGATGATGAAGAGCAGTCATTTCTCTATCCTATACACTTTTATCCATTGCATAGCCCACTTGAGCTTATAAATTCATTTCATAATTAAACCCAGTTGGTGATCATTCCCCGTGCTGGGGCAAGACAAAAAAAAAACATTCGAGTAGCATGAACTAGAAGGCTGACCAAATGGAGCTTCTGTTAAAAGAAAATAAGTGTTAAAGATGGGGCATGAAAAAGCAGTGTGCCTGGTAAAAGCAAGGCCAATGCCCGAGAAACAAAGAAAAAATCAAACTCTTGATATAATGAGTCGTATCCCCCAAAAGGCGGTACTAAACTCAAATGATGTTGCAATCAATGGAGATTTGATGAAGAAAAATCTTTGACAGTGGAAAGGAAAATGTTGGAAATGTCATGATGATCACCAACTTTAAATCCCTTAAACACTTTTTTGAGCCTAATGATCCATTCGTTTCTCAACCCATGAACCAAGCCTACGTTACGTCCCTTGCAAAGTCTCTTCAGATTAGGGCACTTGAATTAACGTAGGAGTTCGTATGCTCGAAAGCATCGCTTGAAGAAGTGCGAGTAAGATAACTTCTGCCTCATTTCGCGTGTTTTTTTACTTGTAAAATCCAAAGACAGTTGCGAAATGTCATTTTTTAAATAGCCTCGACTCAAAGAGTCGTCTTTGTTAAGTCATTGACCAAGCTCACATTACATTCCCTATTAAAGACCTCTCAGATTGGTAAAGTCGTACCACTTGCGAGATTGCCCAGACTTTTGTTTGGCATGATGACAGTGAGATAAAGTGATTGTCAAAATCCTGCATCAAAGGTCAGGATAAAAACACCCCATTTCAATGAGGATGAGTGGAAAGTCCTTTCAGACTAAATGATCCCTCATTTGACACATCCATGACACTTATGTGTTCGGATTGGAATTTTCTTTTGAAATCCTTTCCATTGGAATTAGGTGATGCATGGTTGATAGAAATCATTATGCATAAACATTGCTTAAATTAATGCATGTTTATTTGTAAACACAAATACATGTTGCATCTCCTACAATCATGTTTTATAGGAGACATATCCCTAATGAACAGAGATGTCACCAGGTAAGTGTATTTCCATCTATACCTTAAATACTTATCATTGTACAGGTATTTTCGCTTTTAAGTAATTTGACACTCGATAGAGTTGTCCCTAAAGATTTTTCTCCAGATCGCGACGCCGGGCGACCAAAGAATGGTTCGGGTCCTAGCCAAGCAAAACCCCCGTTTAGGCGACCGTAGAGTAATGTACGGGTCCTAGACAAAACTTTATTTCCCTATTCAGGCGACCGTAGAGTAATGTACGGGTCGTGGAAGGTAAACCCCCGTTTAGGCGACCGTAGAGTAATGTACGAGTCTTGGAAGGTAAATCCCCGTTTAGGCGACCGTAGAATGGTACGGGTCCTAGACACAACCAAATTCTGTTATACTAGGCGACCGTAGAATGGTACGGGTCCTAGGAAAGCAGTTTTCTTTATAAAGTCATGTTATTATTCTGGGCGACCGTAGAATGGTACGGGTCCTGGACGTATAACATCAATCTATCTTGAATCATTTTACCCTCCTTGAAGGTAAGATATTTCGGGTAGGTTCTTTTGACATCTCAGTCTGGATCTGGATGTCTTAATTCTTGTCGTTGAACATTTCACTTTGGATGTGAATGTTCTTCTCGATCTCAATGTTTCGATTTATTACCTGTTTGACTCTTCAAGGAACCTGAGTGAGAGTTGGGTACTTGTGAAGTAAATAGGGATTTATCATGTACCTCAAGATGCTTTACCGCACTGACTGGTAAGTAATTGCAGGTATGTTCCTTCTTTTCGCATCATGCATTTGCATTAGCATTTCCATGCATCATATAAATTGCATTTTAAAATGGGATTCATTTTCCGACAAAAAATCAAAAATCAAAAATCAAATCATTTAATGTATGTGCATGGTCAAAATTTAGGTCTCAATTTATCTTTGAAGGCAACCTCTTCGAGCTCACCGTCAAAGAGGGGCAGCTGTTGACACCTAAATTTTGGCGGCTCATTTAGTCATTAGGGGTTAATTTTATTTTATAATATAATTGCATAGCATATAGATTTAGGTTGCATTTATTTTTTATTTGCATTTTTTGCTTTTTATTGAATCGGTGGCGGATAAATTCAAATTAGTTGGCCAAGCCTATTTTTAATGATCAGGAATTATCTTGTGAGAAAATAAAGATTTGAAATTTTCCGGGATAAGGCAAGTGGAAAAAACGAATGTTACGAAATATTGCGATTTGGCTTTTTAGGATTTGGAATTAAAGAGTAATCTTATCGAAATCTTGGATCGTTATCAATAGGTGAAAATTTTGTGAAAAGATTTGCGAAGATTGACTCGAGGAAAATTTTTTGAAAATCCAATTCCTCTCCCTATAAAAGGCCATGTGTACGAGGTGTTTTAGGGGGGCTGGCTTTTCTTTGGGAATCAAAGAGAAAAAGGAAAAAAAACACAAGGAAGAAAAGTTGAAGCCATCCGTGGAGTGAGGGGGGAAGCTTTGCTTTTTCCTTCTGCAAAAGTGTTGCAGAAGGGAAAAAGGGGTTTTCTTTTAGTTAAAAAAAAAAGAGGAAAAAGGCTAGCAAAAGGAAAAGCTTCTGCAGAGAGCAGAAGGTGCAGAGAGTGGACGTGAGGTAAAAGCAAAAGGAAAAGAAGATTTGCTGTTCATCTTCTCCGCGAGCACCCGTCCGGCGATCCACCTCCGCGAGCACCCGTCCGGCGATCCACCTCCGCCGCGCCAGCACCACAGCCGCGCGCCTCCGCCCTGGTTTTAGCCACCTGCATCAGCTCAAGATCTACAATTCCAACAGTAACGACGCACTGCCCCCTGCGTGAGCTGAAACCCACCGTCGCCTCGCCAGACTCGCTCCCGCACCGGACGCCGCCACTGCTCGTGGCCCTTGCTGTTCGATTGCCGAGCCACCTTTTCCGCCGTGACCCAGCCCGAGCAACCCGACGTCCGAGCCGCGCCACTGCATAGGCCCGCCGCCGCACCTCCTCCACGAGCTGCCCGCGCCCAGAAGCCAAGCCCGCGCGCATCCGCCCCTTTATTCCGTCCGACGAAGCTGCTGTCAACGCCTGAAACCAAGCGAGCCCGGGACATCAGCCAAGTCCTCGCCATTCGAAGCCACCGAAGCTGACTGACCCGATCGAGGCCCGTTCAACCGATTCCGCCGTGACCCAGCATCAACACCCAGCTCCGCCTCAGATCTGCCCAACCCTTGCTACCGAGATTTGACCCGAGCCAGGCCCGATTCAGCCACTCCAGACGCCGCCCGCACGAGACTCATCTCCTCCGCCTGCCTGTTGTGCCCTTTCTCCGGTGACCTACCCTCGCCGGACTTACTCTGATTGCCCCTTTGGAGAGTCACGCACGAGCTGCCCAGATTTGTTTTTTCTTTTGGAAGCAAAAGGAAAAACAGAAAAAGAAAACAAAAAGCAAAAAGGAAAAAGAAATCAATTAGGTAGCTTTTTTTTTCTTTATTTATTTTTATATTATTTTTATTTATTTATTAGAATTACTCATAAATAGATTATTGATATTCCGACATGAAAGTGCCCCTCAAATTAGGGTTTGTCAGTCTGATTTTCGCGCCCGAAATCCGACTCGCAATCCCTTATAAAAAATCGTCAATCCGATCTCATGCTTGAGATTCGATTCGCGATTTAATTTTAAAAATTGGACAGCCCGATCTCATGCGCGAGATATGGTTCGCCAATTTTCGAATATCAATTTTATCTTGTTTGATTTTGGTGTCATGGTGTTTGAGTTAATTTTATTTTATTTTTTTTTGGTAAAGTTAAGAATAATATAGATTTTGCATAAAGAATACAAGGGGGGAGGCCTGGCACCAACAAAACAGACACTCAAAGAGACAAAAGTCAAAAAAGAGTGAAAGGGTGCCAAGGTATCCAAGCAACCGACAACCTAAAACCAAACAGAAAAGCCCAAAAACAAAGACAACACAAAGCTAACAACCCTCCATCAGTCGAAAATAGACGGACTCAGATCCCAGCTCTGTTGCAGCCTTCGATTCTTGGGAGTATCCACAATATGCTTCATAGACATCGCTTTATCTTTAATAGCTTTTTGAAGATGCATCTTCATCGCCGGGAGAAAAACCGCCTGGCTGTGAAAAATGATATTGTTGCGCTCTTTCCAAATGATATAGCAAAGAGCACCAAAGCTAAACCTGGCCAAAGAGTGATAGAAGCCATCGTCCGCAAAACGTTCCGATGCCCAAGCGAGATTATCCAACCAAGACTTGTTTTGCCAGACAATATTAAACTTAGCTGCCCAAAAAGAAGCAAGGCTACCCGGAATATGGCAAGCGAAGAATAAATGATTAACTGAATCAGGTCTACGCGCGCAGAAGGGACAATTCGCAGTCACAAGTCTACCATAAGAAAGAAGTAAAACCTGAGTAGGTAGCCAATTACGAGTAATAATCCAAAGATGAGTCTGATATCTTGGTGGAAGTGAGGTGCTCCAAATAAACGGAGACCAAGGAACCACGTTACCCTTAGGCCGCAGTAGCTCCCACGCAGATGCCGTAGAAAATTGCCCGGAGGGATGATGTAGCCAAGTGAAGCAGTCTTCTTCTCGGGACAACTCAGGGAGAGGATCCCACCAACCAGCTAAAATATTAATAACATACCACCCCATAGGAGAGGATCCCACCAACCAGTTAATTTTATTTTTCGTAAAAAGGAAATCTCAAAAAAAAGAAGAAGTTTGAATTAGGATTAGGTTTGTTTTTTTAATTTATCTTGCATGATTAGAATAGAGATTTTTATTTTTTTAATTATGAAAAAAGAAAAATAAAAAGTGCATTCATTTAGGATTGTTAGTTTTTCTTTATTATCTGAATTGCATGTTTAATTTTAATTTCGAATTTCATAAAAATTAGGAATTAATGCATTATTTGCACGTCATGGCATTTTAGAATAAATTAAGTGTTTTATTTTAAGTTTAGATTTATTTTTGCATCTTAGGATAGAACTTGTTAGGTTAAGATAATATCTTAGTTTAAATTAGGATTTAGTCTGACCCGATCCTTAATATAAACTAGATAGAATCTTAATCTAGATAATTATATTTTGCATTTTCCTTAATTTCGAATTTCATACAAATTTGTTTTAGGATAAATTAGTTTCAATTTCTAGAATATGTTGCATTTTTTCTAGAATAGAAAATTCATGTGCAAGTCATATAGAATTAGGTTCATGAAGTGCATGTCATTTAGTGATTATTATTAGGTTCATTTAATTAGAAGTTGCCTGTCATTAGAGTTAGGTTATTTGATTAATTTAGATTGCATATTTAATTATTGCATTTCTTTAGAAATTACCTTTACTCATGTCATATAGTTTAGGTCATGTTACCATGTCATATCAACTCATTGCATCGCATGATTCTCATTGAATAAATGAAAACAAAAAAGATTGAGTTATTGCTTGTTAATTAAAAATCATATCTAGGATTGCTGATGTGACTTTTGATCTAACAACGCAGATGCTTTCGTTGCTTTGAGGTAAGTTTGCAATTTATTCATTGCTTTCTTTGGTGTTAAATTGATGGATTGCGCACCCGCATGATCACCTCATATGTTAAGGAAATAGATTTAAAATCAATCCAAGCTGCTTGCCAAACATTTTTTTAAATAAAGAATGGTACCGAAAGGGCATTAGAGGAATCTAGTGTAATCAAGTCCCCGTACCCATAGTCTCTGGTTCGTAGGAGTAAAGTAAACCTCTCGTTGCTTTACTTGGGTTTCTAATCGACCTACCAAAAATAGATTAGTGGCGACTCCTAATTGAAAATCATTTGCATGTTAAGAACTTTAACCTAAGTCGTGAATTGGTATGGGCTTGGGAGAGCCCGAGCTAAGTCTAGGCTTAGTAATCCATTAGCCAAACCCTAAGTGGTTCACACCCGAAAAATTGGTCGCGACACAACTATGACTATAATTAATAGTTTGTCTAGTTAGAAAAAGTTGAAGTTTTAGAAAATCTAAGATTTGATTCTTTGGTGAGGATATTTGCATAAGAAAGTTGGGTGAATCTTCAGGCACTACCTTGAATATTTGAGGCAAAGGGAGAAGCAATTAACAAGGTCAAAACCATAATCGTGGTAGATCGAAATCTATAGGGAGAAGCAAGTCGAGATTTTGTGGTGAAATTTTTTATAGAAATTACGAAATAAAAGATCATCTGAGAGGAGATGGTAGAACCCCAAAGAAGAAAATTCAGCATCAAAATCAAGAGGAGGAGAAATTTGTGAATTCAACTTTTGAAGAGACCCTTGCTTATGATGCTTCGACATTTAGTGTTGACAGTCTAATTGAATCTTGGATTTTAGACTCGGGTGCATTATTTTCACTCTACTTCATGTAGAGAATTAATGCACAATTTTGTCGTTCAAAGTTTGGAAAAATTTATCTTGCTAACGATGAATAAATATTATGGAGGAGGGTGAAGTTCCCACCAAAACTACTAATAGTAACTGCGATCAATGGAAGTGCAGGATGTCATATTTGTTCCTCGCATTAAGAGAAATCTCATCTCTATAGGGCAATTAGACAGTACATGATAAAGACTTATTTTTAAGGAAAACTTGTGGAAAATTATTAAAGGTTCTATGATTGTCGCATGGTGAACAAAGTTGAGAACACTATACATGACTAGAAACAAAAGCGTTTACCGACTTGGAAACTGATTCCCAATTATGGCATCGCTTGGACGCACGAGCAATAAAGGGGACGAAGGTATTAGCATCAAAGAGAAAACTACTTGATCTAAAGTCCATAGATATTAATCCATGTGATGATACTGGAATCTTTGGGGTGGTTGTTTTGTCCCTTTTAATGTATTAGTCATTCATTGATTTAAATTGTGGTGTTTGACTGAAGTAGGTGGAATGAATATAACCTCTTTTGGTGAGTATACAGCTTAGAATAATTATTGCTATATTGATATTGACCACTATCTGAAAAATCTCACGAAAATATAGCTCTTAATCTTAAAAAAATGGTTTGATTTCCCAGCTATTGAGAAATCGAAATGGTTTTGGACCCAACAAACTTTTTACAACATTTTATAGGACAACAAATTTTTGTAACATTAATGACGTGGATGCTAGCTAGTGTTCACCATTGGGCTGATGCTGATATACACAATTTTTAATAGTATTTAATTTTTTAAAATTATTTATTTATTTTTGCTTTGCCTTTTTCTTTTCTTCTTTCCATTCTTCTTTGTGTCCCACTATAATTAGTAAGGGACATTGGAGCTCACCTGTGGCTAGCGAGTGTTGCGGCCTTCACTCGGCCTTGCCGATTGCAAGCGAAGGTGGCCTTGCCCGTGGTTGGCGACGCCATGGTAGCCAAAATTGGCCCATGGCCAGCTTGCCTTACTTCACTACACTTCTGCACTTGGGCACAATCAAAGGTCGAAAATCTATGCCTCCTTCGCCTATTGTTTGCTTCCAATTTTCTTCTATACTACTGAAAATCATGAGTACCTTGGTTTTGTAGGGGTGAGGCCAACCATGCTAGCCACGGGTGAGGCCGCCTACACCCACGGCCACTATGGCCTTGCCCACATCTAGTGTGATAGCCTGAATTTTTAAATTAGTTTTCGATTGAATAAATCGGGCTTTTCGTCGACGCTTCTATAGTGCTATTCTCTGAGTTGGCCACTCACGAGATAACTGGTCTATCTGGGGAATCAATTAAGGAATCTAAATTCAATGGACTTAAGAATTCGAACAGGAATCGACTGTTCGACCGTGTCGGTCTACAAGGTTCATTGCGGCACTGTCAGAATCGATCAGAGATCAGAGATAGGTCGATTTGGCTGAGATATATGATCAGAATGTGGGTGATTCCACTTGATTTCAAAATTCTCACCGATCGGCACTAAATTGATTTTCTGACGTTTTGGGTACCTTGTGTCCGTATTTGAAACCTCGAGATTTTCATGACAACCGAGAGTCGCTAATGTGTCGAAGATGTACTATGTGACTCGAGATAAATCGATCACGGGTCGATTGCACCAAAAATTCCTAAAAGTGACCCGGTAGACTAGGTCACGCTAAAAGCGCGCCGGATTGAAATTAACCGCTTATTTGAACCCAATTTTAGAAATTGAAAGTTCTGTAGTGTCACGAGCTATATTAGGGATGTCGACTCATCCTCTGAGAAATTTTGAGAGGTTCCGAGATTTTTACGGAAATCCGATTTGGACGTCGCGGAAAATATACGAAAATTCGGATTGGCCAAATTGAAGAGATTTTCGTCTTGCAAATCAAGCTATATGGTGAAGGGGACTTGTAGAATTTATGTGGACTTTTTCTACATCAAAATTTGGTCATCAAATGAGGAAATTTGTTGAAGAAATTGAAGACCAAAGTGAAATTCGGAGCTTTACAAAGGGGCATCAATTTTGGCTTTATAATTTGTTAATTCTTGGAATTACCAAGTGGAAAGAATTAGGGGACATGAGGATAAGATTGAAGATAAAAGGGGAGACCAAGCTTTAATTGAATCAATATATTTTTGTGGATATTTAGCCTTGACTTTAGCCTTGTTCCAATATCTTTATCAAGCAAACCAGCTGGCCTCCATCTTCTTTGCTTGAGACGTTGCTTCACCGAAGATGTCAACTACTTCTATATTTTATTTCTTTCATCTTCCATTTCTTCGCACGCGAGTGAAGCTTCACGCCTCTGCCCCCATCATCATCGTCATTCACCATCATCCAACTCCCCACCACCTCTTGTTTTCCCAAAACCACCGAAGTTTCAGTCAACTTCAGCATATTATTTGACCACAAAACCCCACTCATATGAATCAACCTCCACCGAAATTTCTGCTCGACGCCAGCAAAGCAACACCACCCGGCCACATCTTGCTCTTTCACGGTCAACTGCAGCAAATTGTCCCACTTTGCTGACCGCCCACAGCTCCTCGATCGTCTGCCGTTTCTCCACCCCACACGGCCACGTGGTCTTCTTCCCCAGCAGTTCGTGGCCCAGCTCCGGTCTTCCCCAGACGCAATTTGCCGACCCAAAGCCACGCGACCTTCAACGCCGCACATCGATCTCTCCATCTTCGGGTCTTCTTGTCCGCCCACCGTCCGCGAGAAGCTCAGCATCTTCGGTCTCCTCTGCCGGCAAATTCCAGTAACCTGCAATCCACGTGAATTCAACCCCCGAGCCCAAATTTCAGCGAAGCCCGTGTCTTCGGCCCAATTCCATTGCAAGTTGAAGGCCCACTTGAATTCAAGCCCAACTTAGCATTTCCAAGCCCGCGAAGCAACTCAAGCCCAGTCCAATTTCAAAAACAAATCTCAACTTGGGTTGAGATTTGTTGGGCCCAATTTAGGCCCGGCTCGAGAGTTCGCCGACACCGCCGAAAATTAAGATTTCGGCCGCCGTCGCGTCGTCGTCGCGGTAGACCGGTTTTCGCGATACACCGGTGAGTTTATTCTCTAAACTCTTCTTAGTAGGTTTTGATGCTATGGGGTGTTTAGATTTATTTAATTAGGAATTAGGTGGTTAATTAGATTAGATTAATGATTTAAATATTTACTTGAGCATGTTAGGTGGTTAGTATGGTTGAGCTAAGGCCTATTTAAATTATGTTATTTATCTAGAAGGTTTTGGGAATTTTCCGGGTCCATATTGGTATTTAATTTAATAATTTTGGCCTAGGTTAGTATTTTTCGAAATTAAATTGAATTAATTAATTAATTTTCGAAATTAATTATTTATTAATTATTTTTCCGTAAATTAGGCCGGGATGGCCAGTGACCGGAATTTCGTGCTGATTGCAATGGTTTGGTTAATTTATGCAATTGAGTGTTAAATTATGCAAATTGAGTGATTATTGGATTTTCAGTATTTAATTCCAAAATTTGTGAATTTTCAATAATTACTCAGAAAATCCCGGGTGTTGGATTTTAACACCGAAAATGGTTTTATATACTATTTAAAATAGTGGGATTTTAAAAAGGAAGAATGTCAATTTTTCTGGGTCGAGTTGACCGTGTACCCACACACGACTATTTTCATGCGGATTTCTAATATGAAGAAAAAGGCCAGGTTCACCATTTTAATTGAAGCATTTGAGTGCAATGCACGGTGCCCTGGGCCATATTTGAGTGATCGTGTGATGACAAAGAGAAATCGTCCCGGGCTGTTGAGCTGGACGTTATCCCTATTTGGGATACCCCTTGATAAAGGGAAGCTGGTCACAGTAGATTATGGACCCTATGCTCCTTCGAGAAAGCCATCGACGAAGTGACGTGCTGTGCTCAATGGGGTGAGATGATGCCTGGCAATGCCAGACGACCGCCGAACTGAGAGTAGGCCGTGCTATATGCCGAGATCAAAACTAGGAATGCATGATGAATTGAGTATTGTGTTTCAATTAATTGAGCTTGAGTGATGCTCTAATTTATTATATGAACTGTGCTGACCTGCAGAGTGGAACTGAGATGAGGTAAGTCTCCTTGATTGTGTGATTGCGTGCTTAGAATGCTTCTTAGCGTCTCTCCCTCCTAGCCGCAATTTAGAGCTTAGACTTGCTAAGATATTGTCTCATTGGTTATTGTATAACCACTTTCAGGGTCATCGAGTGGAGGACCTGGAGCAGAGATTAGGTGATTTGAAGCATAGGTCAGATAGAACCGCTTCTTTTTGGAGAACAGTCTTTTGTAGTCTTTTGACCATAGACTCTTGTACTTGGCTCCGCATATGTTTATAAAGGCATGTTTATTTGTGAAATTACTGTTCTGCTTTTCTATCCCAAGATGGTTACTGTCGGGGGATTCTTTTTCTCTTCCGCATGTGCAATAAAGAAAAAGGGTCGGCGACTAGTCTTGGGAAGTCCCAAAAATTTATCGACCAAAGAGGGATGGGAACGCGCTCGGGGTTCGGGGCGTGACATCCCCTTTTTATGGTATCAGAGCGAAGTTTTTGTTTGGAGTGATAAGGTGCGATGGGTTGCCGCCACCGCCACAGATGAATCAGAATCGAGGACTCCTGCCACCAAATGCACAACAAAGTGGACTACTCAAGCCTTCAGTGCAAGAAAGGCCTATGCTATCACAAGAGGACAGGCGGAGGATGCGCCTAATGTGATTGTAGGTACTGTTTCACTGAACAACAACGCTGCTTATGCTTTATTTGACCCTGGTGCAACGCATTCATTTATAGCTGAGCAGTATGTTAAGTTGGTAGGATTGATTCCTGAATTGTTGGAGTCAGTGGTCAGTATATCAACACCATTAAAGGATAATGTGTTAGTTACAGTGGGTTGTCCTGATTGCACGTTAGCGATTGGTGAGCGAGAGGGCAAGATAGACTTGATAGTCCTAGCCATGTATGATTTTGACTTGATAATTGGCATGGACTGGCTCACTAAGCAATGAGCTAAGCTAGATTGTTACCGCAAGGCGATCCAGTTTAACCCGGTAAAGGGTGAGAGTTTCGAGTTTATTGGGAGTCAAGGATGACCCTCGATTACTCTAATCTCGTCTCTTGAGGCAACCCGGTTGTTAGATGAAGGTTGTCAAGGTTATCTCGCAACTGTCATGGATACGATAGTTGAGGAGCTGAAGATCGAGGACATAGCAGTGGTTCAGGAATTTCCAGATGTATTCCCGAAAGAATTGCTAGGTCTGCCGCTAGAAAGAGAAATAGAGTTTGTGATTGAGTTAGCCCCCGGGACAGAGCCAATCTCCAAGGCTCCTTACCGGATGGCTTTATCAGAATTGAAAAAACTAAAGGTGCAGATTCAAGAATTATTGGATAAGGCATTCATACGTCCCTGTGCATCACCTTGGGGAGCACCGGTTCTATTTGTGAAGAAGAAAGATGGATCGTTGCACTTGTGCATCGACTATCGGCAACTCAATCAAGTGACGATCAAGAATAAGTATCCACTACCGAGAATAGATGACTTGTTTGATCAGTTACAAGGAGTGTTGATATTTTCTAAGATCGACCTCAGGACGGGATATCATCAGCTGAAGATCAGAAAGAAGGACATACCGAAGTCAGCGTTTCATACTCGGTACGGTCACTATGAATTCACGGTCATGCCGTTTGGATTGACGAATGCTCCAGCTGCTTTTATGGATCTGATGAACCGAGTGTTCAAAGAATATTTGGATCAATTCGTGATCGTGTTCATCGATGACATCCTAGTGTACTCAAGAAGTCCATAAGAACATGAAGGACATTTGAGATTGGTACTGTAGACTCTAAGGACTCATGAGTTGTATGCTAAGTTTAGCAAGTGCGAGTTTTGGCTGACTCGTGTTGCTTTCCTAGGTCACGTGATCTCAGGAGAAGGAATCTCCGTAGACTCAAGTAAGATTGAAGCAGTTATCAACTGGCCGAGACCGACGACAGTGACAGAGATCATAAGTTTTATGGGTTTAGCAAGATATTACAGAAGGTTCGTAGAAGGGTTTTCAGCGTTAGCGTCGCCTATGACTCGACTGTTAAAGAAGGAAGAGAAGTTCATATGGACAGACAAGTGCGAGCGTAGTTTCTAGCAGCTTAAGGAAAAGCTAACTACCGCACCTGTGCTAACCATACCATCTGGTCCCGGAGGATATGAGATCTATAGTGATGCGGCATTCAGAGGATTGGGTTGCGTGCTAATGCAACATGGTAGAGTTGTTGCATACGCGTCCCGTCAGTTGAGACCTCATGAATTGAATTACCCGACGTATGACTTAGAACTCGCATCAATTATTTTTGCTTTGAAGATTTTGAGACATTATTTGTGCGAAGAAAGATTCCAGATCTTCACTGACCATCAAAGTCTCAAGTATTTATTCTCTCAGAGTGTGTTGAATATGGGACAGCGTCGTTGGATGGAACTCTTAAAAGACTATGATTGTGATATTCTGTATCACCCAGGAAAAGCGAACAAAGTCGCAGATGCACTGAGTAGGAAGTCTTCAGTCGCTCATATACTGATTAAGGAATGGAACTTAATCGAGAGAGCTCGAGATTCGGTTTTCAAATTTGAGGTAGGCCACCTTTCAAACCTTATGGCCACCCTCAGAATTGAGCCGGAAGTGCAGATAAGGATTAAGACACTTCAGCCGACAGATCCAGATATTCAGAAAATCCTGCAAGAGGATACCGAGAAGAGGAAGATTGACTTTCAGACTTCTGAGGACGGAACTCTGAGGTTCCAAGGACGATTGGTTGTACCTGACGATGTAGAGCTTAGAGAGGAGATCTTGTCAGAAGCACATCGTAGCAGTTACAGCATTCATCTTGGCAGTACAAAGATGTATCAGAATCTGCGTCAACACTACTGGTGGTCAGGTATGAAGGCGGATATCGCCAAACATGTCGCCATGTGTTTGACATGTCAACAAGTGAAGGCACAACATTGTAAGCCAGGAGGATTTCTGCAACCTCTTGCGATCCCATAATGGAAATGGGAACATATTACAATGGATTTTGTGATGGGCTTACCGAGGAGTCAGAGAGGAAATGATTCTATTTGGGTTGTGGTCGACAAACTGACAAAGTCGGCTCACTTCACTGCAGTTCAAAAGGACCTCAGTTTGGATAGACATGCAGATCTATATATGCGTCAAGTAGTTCGACTGCATGGTGTGCCGGTGACGATTACATCAGACCGAGACCCGAGGTTTACATCTGCATTTTGGAAAAGTCTGCAGAGTGCATTAGGAACAAAACTGCAGTACAGTATGGCATATCATCCTCAGATAGATGGCCAATTTGAGAGGACGATTCAAACCCTCGAAGACATGCTGCGAGCTTCCGTGTTGGATTTCAAGGGAAGTTGGGAGGAATAGCTTCACCTTGTCGAGCTTGCCTACAACAATAGCTACCAGCATAGCATTTAGATGGCTCCTTTTGAAGCATTGTATGGCAGAGCGTACAGAACGCCGGTTTGTTGGGATGAAGTTGGAGAACGGAAAATCACAGGCCCAAAGTTGGTTCAGCAGTCAGTGGATGCAGTTGCCGTTATCAGGGACAGATTAAAGACCGCTCAGAGCCGCCAGAAAAGCTACGCAAATAAACGTCGAAGGCCGTTGGAATTTCAAGTTGGTGACCACGTTTTTTCTGAAAGTGTCACCAATGAGAGGTACTTCACGCTTTGGCAAGAAAGGAAAACTGAGTCCGTGGTGCGTAGGTCCATTTGAGATTCTTGAAAGAATCGGGATCCTAGCGTATCGTCTTGCATTACCGCCAAGGTTGGCACAAGTGCATGACGTCTTTCACGTGTCGATGTTGAGGAAGTATGAGCCTGACTCGACCCACGTGCTCAATTTTGAAGAATTGGATGTGGACGACAGAGTGTCGTATGT
This sequence comes from Eucalyptus pauciflora, assembly GCA_007663325.1. Taxonomy (NCBI): domain Eukaryota; kingdom Viridiplantae; phylum Streptophyta; class Magnoliopsida; order Myrtales; family Myrtaceae; genus Eucalyptus; species Eucalyptus pauciflora. The sequence goes on from VMYD01000012.1 coordinate 872,019, forward strand.
TGAAAGCCCAATTCAAATTGTGGACTGTAAGGAGCAGGTCCTGCGTAGCAAGACCATCCCGTTGGTTAAAGTGGTCTGGCAACACCACGGCATAGAAGGAGCAACCTGGGAAACCGAGGAATCGATGAGACGACTGTACCCCCACCTTTTTGCTTAAAGATTGTAACATGTTTAAATTTCGAGAACGAAATTTTTATAAGAGGGGAAGAGTTGTGACCGCCTGAATTTTTAAATTAGTTTTCGATTGAATAAATCGGTCTTTTCGTCGACGCGTCTATAGTGCTATTCTCTTAGTTGGCCACTCACAAGATAACTGGTCTATCTGGGGAATCAATTAAGGAATCTAAATGCAATGGCTTGAGAATTCGAACAGGAATTGACTACTCGACCGTGTCGATCTACAAGGGTCATTGCGGCATTGTCAGAATCGATCAGAGATCAGAGAGAGGTTGATTTGGCTGAGATATGTGATCAGAATGTGGGTGATTCCACTTGATTTCAAAATTCTCACCGATCGGCACTAAATTTATTTTCTGACCTTTTGGGTACCTTGTGTCCGTATTTGAAACCTCGAGATTTTCATGACAACCGAGAGTCGCTAATGTGTCGAAGATGTACTATGTGACTCGAGATAAATCGATCACGGGTCGATTGCACCAAAAATTCCTAAAAGTGACCCGGTAGACTAGGTCACGCTAAAAGCGCGCCGGATTGAAATTAATCGCTTATTTGAACCAAATTTTAGAAATTGAAAGTCCTGTGGTGTCACGAGCTATATTAGGGACGTCGACTCATCCTCTGAGAAATTTTGAGAGGTTCCGAGATTTTTACGGAAATCCGATTCGGACGTCGCGGAAAATATACGGAAATTCGGATTGGCCAAATTGAAGAGATTTTCGTCTTGCAAATCGAGCTATATGGCGAAGGGGACTTGTAGAATTTATGTGGGCTTTTTCTACGTCAAAATTTGGACATCAAATGAGGAAATTTGTTGAAGAAATTGAAGACCAAAGTGAAATTCGGAGCTTTACAAAGGGGCAGCAATTTTGGCTTTATAATTTGTTAATTCTTGGAATTACCAAGTGGAAAGAATTAGGGGACATGAGGATAAGATTGAAGATAAAAGGGGAGACAAGGGGAGACCAAGCTTTAATTCAATCAATATATTTTTTGTGGATATTTAGCCTTGACTTTAGCCTTGTTCCAATCTCTTTATCAAGCAAACCAGCTGGCCTCCATCTTCTTTGCTTGAGACGTTGCTTCACCGAAGATGTCAACTACTTCTATATTTTATTTCTTTCATCTTCCATTTCTTCGCACGCGAGTGAAGCTTCACGCCTCTGCCCCCATCATCATCGTCATTCACCATCATCCAACTCCCCACCACCTCTTGTTTTCCCAAAACCACCGAAGTTTCAGTCAACTTCAGCATATTATTTGACCACAAAACCCCACTCACATGAATCAACCTCCACCGAAATGTTTGCTCGACGCCAGCAAAGCAACACCACCCGGCCACATCTTGCTCTTTCACGGTCAACTGCAGCAAATTGTCCCACTTTGCTGACCGCCCGCAGCTCCTCGATCGTCTGCCGTTTCTCCACCCCACACGGCCACGTGGTCTTCTTCCCCAGCAGTTCGTGGCCCAGCTCCAGTCTTCCCCAGACGCAATTTGCCGACCCAAAGCCACGCGGCCTTCAATGCCGCACATCGATCTCTCCATCTTCGGGTCTTCTTGTCCGCCCACCGTCCGCGAGAAGCTCAGCATCTTCGGTCTCCTCTGCCGGCAAATTCCAGCAACCTGCAATCCACGTGAATTCAACCCCCGAGCCCAAATTTCAGCGAAGCCCGTGTCTTCGGCCCAATTCCATTGCAAGTTGAAGGCCCACTTGAATTCAAGCCCAACTTAGCATTTCCAAGCCCGCGAAGCAACTCAAGCCCAGTCCAATTTCAAAAACAAATCTCAACTTGGGTTGAGATTTGTTGGGCCCATTTTAGGCCCGGCCCGAGAGTTCGCCGACACCGCCGAAAATTAAGATTTCGGCCGCCGTCGCGTCGTCGTCGCGGTAGACCGGTTTTCGCGATACATCGGTCAGTTTATTCTCTAAACTCTTCTTAGTAGGTTTTGATGCTATGGGGTGTTTAGATTTATTTAATTAGGAATTAGGTGGTTAATTAGATTAGATTACTGATTTAAATATTTACTTGAGCATGTTAGGTGGTTCGTATGGTTGAGCTAAGGCCTATTTAAATTATGTTATTTATCTAGAAGGGTTTGGGAATTTTCCGGGTCCATATTGGTATTTAATTTAATAATTTTTGCCTAGGTTAGTATTTTTCGAAATTAAATTGAATTAATTTATTTATTTTCGAAATTAATTATTTATTAATTATTTTTCCGGAAATTAGGCCGGGATGGCCGGTGACCGGAATTTTGTGCTGATTGCAATGGTTTGGTTAATTTCTGCAATTGAGTGTTAAATTATGCAAATGGAGTGATTATTGGATTTTCAGTATTTAATTCCAAAAATTGTGAATTTTCAATAATTACTCAGAAAATCTCGGGTGTTGGATTTTAACACCGAAAATGGTTTTATATACTATATAAAATAGTGGGATTTTAAAAAGGAAGAATGTCAATTTTTCTGGGTCGAGTTGACCGTGTACCCACACACGACTATTTTCATGCGGATTTCTAATATGAAGAAAAAGGCCAGGTTCACCATTTTAATTAAAGCATTTGAGTGCAATGCACGGTGCCCTGGGCCATATTTGAGTGATCGTGTGATGACAAAGAGAAATCGTCCCAGGCTGTTGAGCTGGACGTTATCCCTATTTGCGATACCCCTTGATAAAGGGAAGTCGGTCACAGTAGATTATGGACCCTATGCTCCTTCGAGAAAGCCATCGACGAAGTGACGTGCTATGCTCAGTGGGGTGAGACGATGCCTGGCAATGCCAGAAGACCGCCGAACTGAGAGTAGGCCGTGCTATATGCCGAGATCAAAACTAGGAACGCATGATGAATTGAGTATTGTGTTTCAATTAATTGAGCTTGAGTGATGCTCTAATTTATTATATGAACTGTGCTGACCTGCAGAGTGGAACTGAGATGAGGTAAGTCTCCTTGATTGTGTGATTGCGTGCTTAGAATGCTTCTTAGCGTCTCTCCCTCCTAGCCGCAGTTTAGAGCTTAGACTTGCTAAGACATTGTCTCACTGGTTATTGTATAACCACTTTCAGGGTCATCGAGTGGAGGACCTGGAGCAGAGAGGAGGTGATTTGAAGCATAGGTCACATAGAACCGCTTCTTTTTGGAGAACAGTCTTTTGTAGCCTTTTGACCATAGACTCTTGTACTTGGCTCATCATATGTTTATAAAGGCATGTTTATTTGTGAAATTACTGTTCTGCTTTTCTATCCCGAGATGGTTACTGTCAGGGGATTCTTTTTCGCTTCCGCGTGTGCAATAAAGAAAAAAGGTCGGCGACTAGTCTTGGGAAGTCGCAAAATTTTATCGACCAAAGAGGGATAGGTACGCGCTCGGGGTTCGGGGCGTGACATCCCCTTTTTATGGTATCAGAGCGAAGTTTGTGTTTGGAGTGATAAGGTGCAATGGGTTTTTGGGATAGTTAGTAGGAAATGCCTTTATTTTATGCTGATGCATGTGATTGATAGTTGTTTGGTAAATTTGTTGTGCTGATCACTCAGTTTCTAATTCGATATGGAATTGGAAACAGGTTTTGTAGAGGAGCTACATTATGAGTGATCAGGAGCCGAGGACTCCAAGGCAGAGGACCTTATCCTCAGTGACTCGGGCAAGGACGCCAACGAGAGGCGGTGGCCGAGGTAGAGCACAAGCTGAGGCCAGCGCAAGTGGTGCAGCACCGCCGCCGGTTCCGCCAGTTGGTGCTGGGGTAGCAGCCCCTGGTGTTTAGACAATGGATGGGATCATGCAAGCGCTCCAAACAATTGGAAATCTGATGGAGCAGCAGGCCTAGAATCAAGCTACCGCAGCAGCTGCCGCACCTGCTGAAGTTCCACGAGGGAACGAAAGACCTATTCACAAGCTCATCGAGCAGTTCCTGAAATTACAACCACCGAAGTTCAACGGGACAGGAGACCCTGAGGCTACAACCCGTTGGATCGAAGAATTAGAGAAAGTGTTTGCACTGCTGAGGTGCAATGAAGAAGAAAAGGTCACTCTTGCAGTATGTCAATTGCAGGGGGTTGCAAGTACTTGATGGAGAGCCACCAGAGAAGAGGTATTCCCTGAAGGTGTGGTTCCGATGTGGAACACCTTCGTTAGAGCATTTAATGGCAAGTACTTTTCCAACTGTGCCAAGCAATTGAAGATGGTGGAATTTCTGCATCCCCGTCAAGGTTCAGTGATTGTGGACCAATACGAGGCAAAGTTGGCCGAGCTTTCACAGTACGCCCCGAGATTGATTGCGGATCCCGAGGAGAAGGTAATGAGGTTTTTAGATGGCCTCCGACCAGAATTGAAAAATCCGTTGGTGCCTTTGGATATAAAGAATTACAACGAACTATACGGACGAGCCCAGCTGATAGAGAATAATTTGAATGAACAAGTCATCGCATCTGGGTCGTGGTTTGGCTTTAACTAGGATAGGAATAGGTTTGGGAAGAAACCTATGTCTCGAGGAAGGTATACCTTTTCGCCTAATAGAAAGGGTGGAATAGGAAAGTCTGCTCAGAGACAGATTGGTGCGTGTCGCTTCTGCGGAAGACGACATGGGTCAGCCCCGTGCCACTCTAGGCCGGGTGCTTGTTATGAGTGTGGCCAGCAAGGCCACTTGGCCAGAAATTGTCCCAGAAGACCGATGGGACCGCCGCAGTTGCCGCCACCGCCACAGATGAATCAGAATCGAGGACTCCTACCACCAAATGCACAGCAAAGTGGACTACTCAAACCTTCAGTGCAAGGAAGGACCTATGCTATCACAAGAGGACAGGCGGAGGATGCGCCTAATGTGATTGTAGGTACTGTTTCACTGAACAACAACGCTGCTTATGCTTTATTTGACCCTGGTGCAATGCATTCATTTATAGCTGAGCAGTATGTTAAGTTGGTAGGATTGATTCCTGAATTGTTGGAGTCAGTGGTCAGTATATCGACACCATTAAAAGATAATGTGTTAGTTACAGTGGGTTGTCCTGGTTGCACGTTAGCGATTGGTGAGCGAGAGGGGAAGATAAACTTGATTGTCTTAGCCATGTATGATTTTGACTTGATAATTGGCATGGACTGGCTCACCAAGCAATGAGCTAAGCTAGATTGTTATCGCAAGGCGATCCAGTTTAACCCGGTAAAGGGTGAGAGTTGCGAGTTTATTGGGAGTCGAGGATGACCCTCGATTACTCTAATCTCGTCTCTTGAGGCAACCCGGTTGTTAGACGAAGGTTGTCAAGGTTATCTCGCAACTGTCATGGATACGACAGTTGAGGAGCTGAAGATCGAGGACATAGCAGTGGTTGAGGAATTTCCAGATGTATTCCCGAAAGAATTGCCAGGTCTGCCGCCAGAAAGAGAAATAGAGTTTGTGATTGAGTTAGCCCCCGGGACAGAGCCAATCTCCAAGGCTCCTTACCGGATGGCTTTATCATAATTGAAAGAACTAAAGGTGCAGATGCAAGAATTATTGGATAAGGGATTCATACGTCCCAGTGCATCACCTTGGGGAGCACTGGTTCTATTTGTGAAGAAGAAAGATGGATCCTTGCACTTGTGCATCGACTATCGGCAACTCAATCAGGTGACGATCAAGAATAAGTATCCACTACCGAGAATAGATGACTTATTTGATCATTTACAAGGAACGTTGATATTTTCTAAGATCGACCTGAGGACGGGATATCATCAGCTGAAGATCAGAAAGGAGGACATACCGAAGTCAGCGTTTCATACTCGGTACGGTCACTATGAATTCACGGTCATGCCGTTTGGATTGACGAATGCTCCAGCTGCTTTTATGAATCTAATGAACCGAGTGTTCAAAGAATATCTGGATCAATTCGTGATCATGTTCATCGATGACATCCTAGTGTACTCAAGAAGTCCAGAAGAACATGAAGGACATTTGAGATTGGTACTGTAGACTCTAAGGACTCATGAGTTGTATGCTAAGTTTAGCAAGTGCGAGTTTTGGCTGACTCGTGTTGCTTTCCTAGGTCACGTGATCTCAGGAGAAGGAATCTCCATAGACTCAAGTAAGATTGAAGCAGTTATCAACTGGCCGAGACCGACGACAGTGACAGAGATTAGAAGTTTTCTGGGTTTAGCAAGATATTACAGAAGGTTCGTAGAAGGGTTTTCAGCGTTAGCGTCACCTATGACTCAACTGTTAAAGAAGGAAGAGAAGTTCATATGGACAGACAAATGCGAGTGTAGTTTCTAGGAGCTTAAGGAAAAGCTAACTACCGCACATGTGCTAACCATACCATCTGGTCCCGGAGGATACGAGATCTACAGTGATGCGTCATTCAGAGGATTAGGTTGCGTGCAGATGCAACATGGTAGAGTTGTTGCATACGCGTCCCGTCAGTTGAGACCTCATGAATTGAATTACCTGACGTATGACTTAGAACTCGCATCAATTATTTTTGCTTTGAAGATTTTGAGACATTATTTGTGCGAAGAAAGATTCCAGATCTTCACTGACCATCAAAGTCTCAAGTATTTATTCTCTCAGAAAGAGTTGAATATGAGACAGCGTCGTTGGATGGAACTCTTAAAAAACTATGATTGTGATATTTTGTATCACCCAGGAAAAGCAAACAAAGTCGCAGATGCACTGAGTAGGAAGTCTTCAGTCGCTCATATACTGATTAAGGAATGGAACTTAATCGAGAGAGCTCAAGATTCGGTTTTCAAATTTGAGGTAGGCCACCTTTCAAACCATATGGCCACCCTCAAAATTGAGCCGGAAGTGCAGATAAGGATTAAGACACTTCAGCCGACAGATCCGGATATTCAGAAAATCCTGCAAGAGGATACCGAGAAGAGGAAGATTGACTTTCAGACTTCTGAGGACGGAACTCTGAGGTTCCAAGGACGATTGGTTGTACCTGACGATGTAGAGCTTAGAGAGGAGATCTTGTCAGAAGCACATCGTAGCGGTTACAGCATTCATCTTGGCAATACAAAGATGTATCAGAATCTGCGTCAACACTACTGGTGGTCAGGTATGAAGGCGGATATCGCCAAACATGTCGCCATGTGTTTGACATGTCAACAAGTGAAGGCACAACATTGTAAGCCAGGAGGATTTCTGCAACCTCTTGCGATCCCATGATGGAAATGGGAACATATTACAATGGATTTTGTGACGGGCTTACCAAGGAGTCAGAGAGGAAATGATTCTATTTGGGTTGTGGTCGACAGACTGACAAATTCGGCTCACTTCATTGCAGTTCGAAAGGACCTCAGTTTGGATAGACATGCAGATCTGTATATGCGTCAAGTAGTTCGACTGCATGGTGTGCCGGTGACGATTACATCAGACCGAGACCCAAGGTTTACAGCTGCATTTTGGAAAAGTCTGCAGAGTGCATTAGGAACAAAACTGCAGTACAGTACGGCATATCATCCTCCGATAGATGGCCAATCTGAGAGGACGATTCAAACCCTCGAAGACATGCTGCGAGCTTGCGTGTTGGATTTCAAGGGAAGTTGGGAGGAATAGCTTCACCTTGTCGAGCTTGCCTACAACAATAGCTACCAGCATAGCATTTAGATGACTCCTTTTGAAGCATTGTATGGCAGAGCGTGCAGAACGCCGGTTTGTTGGGATGAAGTTGGAGAACGGAAAATCACAGGCCCAAAGTTGGTTCAGCAGTCAGTGGATGCAGTTGCCGTTATCAGGGACAGATTAAAGACCTCTCAGAGCCGCCAGAAAAGCTACGCAGATAAACGTCGAAGGCCATTGGAATTTCAAGTTGGTGATCACGTTTTTCTGAAAGTGTCACCAATGAGAGGTACTTCACGCTTTGACAAGAAAGGAAAACTGAGTCCGAGGTACGTAGGTCCATTTGAGATTCTTGAAAGAATCGGGATCCTAGCGTATCGTCTTGCATTACCGCCAAGGTTGGCACAAGTGCATGACGTCTTTCACGTGTTGATATTGAGGAAGTATGAGCCTAACTCGACCCACGTGCTCAATTTTGAAGAATTGGATGTGGACGACAGAGTGGCGTATGTTGAAAGCCCAATTCAAATTATGGACTGTAAGGAGCAGGTCCTGCGTAGCAAGACCATCCCGTTGGTTAAAGTGGTCTGGCAACACCACGGCATAGAAGGAGCAACCTGGGAAACCGAGGAATCGATGAGACGACTGTACCCCCACCTTTTTGCTTAAAGATTGTAACATGTTTAAATTTCGAGGACGAAATTTTTATAAGAGGGGAAGAGTTGTGACAGCCTAAATTTTTAAATTAGTTTTCGATTGAATAAATCGGGCTTTTCGTCGACGCGTCTATAGTGCTATTCTCTGAGTTGGCCACTCACAAGATAACTGGTCTATCTGGGGAATCAATTAAGGAATCTAAATGCAATGGCTTGAGAATTCGAACAGGAATTGACTGCTCGACCATGTCGGTCTACAAGGGTCATTGCGGCATTGTCAGAATCGATCAGAGATCAGAGATAGGTCGATTTGGCTGAGATATGTGATCAGAATGTGGGTGATCCCACTTGATTTCAAAATTCTCACCGATCGGCACTAAATTGATTTTCTAACGTTTTGGGTACCCTGTGTCCGTATTTGAAACCTCGAGATTTTCATGACAACCGAGAGTCGCTAATGTGTCAAAGATGTACTATGTGACTTGAGATAAATCGATCACGGGTCGATTGCACCAAAAATTCCTAAAAGTGATTCGGTAGACTAGGTCACGCTAAAAGCGTGCCAGATTGAAATTAATCGCTTATTTGAACCCAATTTTAGAAATTGAAAGTTCTGTGGTGTCACGAGCTATATTAGGGACGTCGACTCATCCTCTAAGAAATTTTGAGAGGTTCCGAGATTTTTACGGAAATCTGATTCGGACGTCGCGGAAAATATACGGAAATTCGGATTGGCCAAATTGAAGAGATTTTCGTCTTGCAAATCGAGCTATATGGCGAAGGGGACTTGTAGAATTTATGTGGGCTTTTTCTACATCAAAATTTGGACATCAAATGAGGAAATTTGTTGAAGAAATTGAAGACCAAAGTGAAATTCGGAGCTTTAAAAAGGGGCAGCAATTTTGGCTTTATAATTTGTTAATTCATGGAATTACCAAGTGGAAAGAATTAGGGGACATGAGTATAAGATTAAAGATAAAAGGGGAGACCAAGCTTTAATTGAATCAAGATATTTTTGTGGATATTTAGCCTTGACTTTAGCCTTGTTCCAATCTCTTTATCAAGCAAACCAGCTGGCCTCCATCTTCTTTGCTTGAGACGTTGCTTCACCGAAGATCTCAACTACTTCTATATTTTATTTCTTTCATCTTCCATTTCTTCGCACGCGAGTGAAGCTTCACGCCTCTGCCCCCATCATCATCGTCATTCACCATCATCCAACTCCCCACCACCTCTTGTTTTCCCAAAACCACCGAAGTTTCAGTCAACTTCAGCATATTATTTGACCACAAAACCCCACTCACATGAATCAACCTCCACCGAAATTTTTGCTCGACGCCAGCAAAGCAACACCACCCGGCCACATCTTGCTCTTTCACGGTCAACTGCAGCAAATTGTCCCACTTTGCTGACCGCCCGCAGCTCCTCGATCGTCTGCCGTTTCTCCACCCCACAAGACCACGTGGTCTTCTTCCCCAGCAGTTCGTGGCCCAGCTCCATTCTTCCCCAGACGCAATTTGCCGACCCAAAGCCACGCGGCCTTCAACGCCGCACATCGATCTCTCCATCTTCGGGTCTTCTTGTCCGCCCACCGTCCGCGAGAAGCTCAGCATCTTCGGTCTCCTCTGCCGGCAAATTCCAGCAACCTGCAATCCACGTGAATTCAACCCCCGAGCCCAAATTTCAGCGAAGCCCGTGTCTTCGGCCCAATTCCATTGCAAGTTGAAGGCCCACTTGAATTCAAGCCCAACTCAGCATTTCCAAGCCCGCGAAGCAACTCAAGCCCAGTCCAATTTCAAAAACAAATCTCAACTTGGGCTGAGATTTGTTGGGCCCGTTTTAGGCCCGGCCCGAGAGTTCGCCGACATCGCCGAAAATTAAGATTTCGGCCGCCGTCGCGTCGTCGTCGCGGTAGACCGGTTTTCGCGATACACCGGTGAGTTTATTCTCTAAACTCTTCTTAGTAGGTTTTGATGCTATGGGGTGTTTAGATTTATTTAATTACTAATTAGGTGGTTAATTAGATTAGATTAATGATTTAAATATTTAATTAAGCATGTTAGGTGGTTAGTATGGTTGAGCTAAGGCCTATTTAAATTGTGTTATTTATCTAGAAGGGTTCGGGAATTTTCCGGGTCCGTATTGGTATTTAATTTAATAATTTTGGCCTAGGTTAGTATTTTTTGAAATTAAATTGAATTAATTAATTTATTTTCGAAATTAATTATTTATTAATTATTTTTCCGCAAATTAGGCCAAGATGGTTGGTGACCGGAATTTCGTGCTGATTGCAATGGTGTGGTTAATTTCTGCAATTGAGTGTTAAATTATGCAAATTGAGTGATTATTGGATTTTTAGTATTTAATTCCAAAAATTGTGAATTTTCAATAATTATTCAGAAAATCTCAGGTGTTGGATTTTAACACCGAAAATGATTTTATATACTATATAAAATAGTGGGATTTTAAAAGGAAGAATGTCAATTTTTCTGGGTCGAGTTGACCGTGTAACCACACACGACTATTTTCATGCGGATTTCTAATACGAAGAAAAAGGCCAGGTTCACCATTTTAATTGAAGCATTTGAGTGCAATGCACGGTGCCCTGGGCCATATTTGAGTGATCGTGTGATGACAAAGAGAAATCGTCCCGGGCTTTTGAGCTGGACGTTATCCCTATTTGGGATACCCCTTGATAAAGGGAAGCCGGTCGCAGTAGATTCTGGACCCTATGCTCCTTCGAGAAAGCCGTCGACTAAGTGACGTGCCGTGCTCAATGGGGTGAGACGATGCCTGGCAATGCCAGAAGACCGCCGAAATGAGAGTAGGCCGTGCTATATGCCGAGATCAAAACTAGGAACGCATGATGAATTGAGTATTGTGTTTCAATTAATTGAGCTTGAGTGATGCTCTAATTTATTATATGAACTGTGCTGACTTACAGAGTGGAACTGAGACTAGGTAAGTCTCCTTGATTGTGTGATTGCGTGCTTAGAATGCTTCTTAGCGTCTTTCTCTCCTAGCCATAGTTTAGAGCTTAAACTTGCTGAGACATTGTCTCACTAGTTATCGTATAACCACTTTCAGGGTCATCGAGTGGAGGACCTGGAGTAGAGAGGAGGTGATTTGAAGCATAGGTCAGATAGGACCGCTTCTTTTTGGAGAACAGTCATTTGTAGTCTTTTGACCATAGACTCTTGTACTTGGCTCAACATATTTTTATAAAGGCATGTTTATTTGTGAAATTATTGTTCTGCTTTTCTATCCCGAGATGGTTACTATCAGGGGATTCTTTTTTCGCTTCGGCATGTGCAATAAAGAAAAAAGGGTCGGCAACTAGTCCTGGGAAGTCGCAAAATTTTATCGACCAAAGAGGGATGGGTACGCGCTCGGGGTTCGGGGCGTGACATCTAGGCAAGGCCGAGAGAGGGCTACAACCCTCGTTGATGGTTGACAAGGGCTTCATGGCCCTCATCCAGTGGCTAGCAAGCTCCATTGATTGTCTAGCCATAGTGGGGAACAAAGAAGGAAGGAAGGAAGAAAAGGAAAAATAAAATCGAAAAAATAAAATATTATAAAAAATTTCCACATCAACGTTAGCCAGCATCCATGCCAGCGCTAACCAGCCAAAATTAGTTCAATAGGTTGAATTGGCACCAACATAAAATGTTTGAATTGAATTGACACAATTACAATATGTTTAAGATTTTTTTTTGGTAATTTCCCGATATGAACCACTATCTTTAAACTCCCGCGAAAATATAGCTCTTAATCTTTAAAAAAATTGTTTCATTTCCCAGCGATTGAAAAGTCAAAATAATTTTTAAACCCACCGAACCTTTCACAACATTTTATAGGACAACAATGTTTCTAGAGCTTTATGTGGTTATATTTCTCACCAAAACACATATGGGTCGAAGCAAGGATGGTTGCATGAGAACAAAGAGGGTTGGATTTCATTTCCAGCAATTGACGCCCTTCAACAACGCCAGTCGAAGGTTGGACCCCTCTCCAAAACCGAGATTCAATGGATGAATTATTTGTACAAGAAATACTCCTGGTTAGGATTCATCGCTCAATCGCCAAAAAAGAAAAGAATAGAATAGAACATTAGGACACTACTGGTCCTGCCTTAAGCTGTTGGGTCAATAATTCTACACATACAAAGATTGTGAAGCGAAAACAATTGAATCATTTTGTTTCTAATTTTTTTTCCGTTGATGTCGGTATTTTTGTTTGTTTGTGTTGGGATCGTCGGATCCCCAAAAACCGGATTCGGCACTTAAACCGAACCCCTAAATCAATGCGGAAGATAAGCCCGGGAATTCAACACGTATCACCGATCGTAAAGCACACCACGGATTCGAGCGTACCTTGTTGGCCACAGATTAGACATCGACGCCGTAAAGAGGAAGAGAAATCAGTCCGGTTCGATCCGATGTCGAAGAATAGTCGTGAAGTGGAGATGGCGTCGCTTCTTAGCCTTGGAGAGAGAGAGAATTCTTGAAGAGAATGAAGAACGTTCTTACAAATGCCAAGAGGTGTCTTCTCCTTCTCTCTCATCCCTTTTATAGGTTCCTCTTTCCACGGGCCTAATTCCCGTGGGCCGGACCTTTAGGCCCATCGTGGCCGGGCCAACTTAGGCCCATTATAATAAATCCATCATCTCCCACTCGCACATGGTGGGTCAAAACCAACATGGGCGGATAGGCCCAACTTAGGCCCATCAACTGAAAATCCTCTTTTCCTCTTTCAACATTCATACCGGTGAATAATCCGTGCGACCAGCATACTTTGAGAGCTCGTTGCTATACATCTGTTAGGAATATATAGCAGCTCATATTGGGCATCATTTTCCGAGTAAATTTAGTATGCAGTACCCTAGATCGATCGATCACATTTATATCTCTCTTAATCTCATTCAAACAATGATATATATATTGTATTCACAATTATGATTATCCCAAAGACAGTCATAATTGGTCGACCTGTGAATACAAAACCACAATGTGATTCTACAAATCCGATCTTCCTCTTTCCTTCAAACTCTCAATTTCAGTTCAACTTGCTTTTCTAGAAATGTCCCATTAGATCGAATCATCTCATGACCATTGGCAACATTCTAAGATAACAAACACTAAATAGAAATCTTGAGAATAAGTAAGAGTAATGAGGGCACTAAAAAATGAGGAACTCTATTCCTCAAGAGTCTCACACGTCATAAAAGTTGAGTGTCACGACCTCTTTTTTTTTCCTTCGGGGGAAAAGAAAGAATGGTTTAAGGGTATTTGCCTAAAGAGGCGGACCAATGGCCCTAAATTAGGCGCGGGCTCTCCCAAGCCCATACCTCGCGCGACGTTGGATTTTGTTTTTTTAGTTCTTAACAACCTAAATATTTCTAGGAGTCGCCACTAGCCTATTGGGGTCGGCTAGAAACCAATCAAGACACGGGAGTGTTGTCTCAATTCCTACGCAACCAGAGATTTCTAGGAACGGGGACTTGTTTACGCCAATGTTTCTATTAGCGCCCTTGCGGTACCACTAACTTGGAAGGTTTTAATCTAAATGGCCACACCATCTTGATTACCAATTATAATCTTTATGAAACCGCTAAGTGTCCATGCAAATGTTTTTGTAGTTTTTTTTTAATGTCTAGACTAATCCTAACATAATTTAGAAGAGAAATTTACACTCAAATTAATGAAAAGCGGTGCATAAGTAAACATCCAAGAAATTGAAATAACTTGAAAATAAATGCGGAAAATGAAAACCCGATACAAGTCGGGCAAATAATATTACATGGCCTTGTTATCACGCCCCGGGACAGGACCCCCGTGAGCAAAATGAGAATTTAAATATGCATGAAATTACCCTAGATGCATGCTCTAAATAATTTTAATCTAAGCAAAATAGATTATTTACAAAAATGGTTATAAAATACCAAAATATCATTTAATTAAGAAAATGGCCTTTTAAAATTAGGAAAATCTCCTAGATGTCATTTTTGGCTTAATTTGATAACATCCAACATTTTTTGATATTTTGAAATTTTCATATTTTTTCTTTTTTTTTATTATTATTTTTTAAAATATTAATAATAATTCCTTAAACCGATCTATGCTAACATGGAGTAACACAGCACATGAATATCACAATAATCAAGCTCAAATCGACCGTTTTAAGATCGAAACTTGGTTTGAACATTTCATCGAACACTTGGCTTGCATCAAAAACACCTCAAAACAGCTTCGCGGGCCATGTTTGCGGCCTTCAATCTTCACCCATGAGCAATATTATGTGGAACTAAAGCATCAAGCTTATACTACCACATGCAAGGAGCAATATTAGATAGAAATTATAGCCTACAACACACAAGAACCCAACTAAAATCGTCCTCAAGTACACGGGTTTGAGCTGATTTTGCAAATCTGGGTTTGAACCCAAGTCAAGCAAACAGGTTGCATGCCCATGTTCAAGCCCCGACATGTATCACATGCAAGATCTAAGGGAAACACTACTTAATCCGAGTGAAAGTAGGTAACATGAGCTTTCAAATGCAACAAAAATCATAGAGAATGGCCCACCGAAAGACATCAAAATGACCTCCCTAAGAAGCACACATGCAAAACTCTTGAAGAGATTCCAACACTTAGAAAAATTTCCACCTCGAAAATCAGTCCTCCGGACTAGTTTTCCTCTTGATTTTCGTGATCAAAACCTACTCAAACTCGAAAGAAAATACATCTAGGATGCTTACCTTGCTTCCTAGTTTCTTTTTCAAGTGGCTCTTGGCCGAGGAAGCCGAGAAATTATCATCGGGGGCCCGTGGAAGTTGGCTTCTTTAACTGGAAATGAGATCTGCAAAAAACAAGAACTGACAACGAAGGTTTTCGTTGATCTCTAACATTAGACTTTAAAACCTCTTTTGTTGGAAAACTTAACACCAAATCAAACAAAATATATTCTAGTTTGGGGTAAAATCAAGATTTTCCTCATTTGTCTCTCAGTTTTCTCAAAAACACCCGCTTCCTCTCACTCGTGACCAACCGGGCTCAACACTTAGAAAAAAATTCGGAATTTCTTGGCCCGCCAGGAGGGTGTTTTTCGGGGGGTTTAGGAGACCTTCCCGATCTCCATTTGGGACGTGCGACCTATGGTTGGAAAGCCCTTTGAGTGAAGTTTCACTCTCTAGTTGAAGGTTTTGGCTAATTTTGGCTGCAAGTTTGTGTAAATTGCACTTTTCTCTCTCAAGGTCGGTCTGGAATTTCTGGGTTTTTGCTTTCTGGAGTTGCTTCTGAAGGTGTCTTTGGGGAACGATCCCGAGCTCTCTCCTCTCCTTCTCGTCTCCTCTCTCTCCTGCCCTGAAAGAGCTTGCTTCCGTGATCTTCTCCACTGAATTGGAGGAGTTTTGGTCGGTCTTTTGTCCACCTACCAAGCCTGTCAACTGAGCTAGTTCACCCACTCTCTGACTTAGCCAATTTTTCCAATTTCCGCAGCTGTTGAGTGTCCGGATTTGGTGCGCTTTTCCCGTGCCTTCAGCAGCTTATCCCTGGCAAATTTCCGTCCACTGGCACTACTCATTATGGTCTTCAATCACGTGCAAAGATCGGGCTAGATGGGCGGCTGAGGAGGATATGGTGGGGCCACCAAGTTGCTTACTCAGCAACTCCGAAAATAGACCAACTTGTGGACTGAGGTTTGTCAGCTGGTTTAGGTGCTTTAATCCATCAATTTGGCTGCGATTTTTGATCAATTAGCAAGCTCATGCATAGTAGTTTAAGATCTCTACCAGATTTCGCAATTTTGCCCAACCAAATTTGCAAGAAAGTCCCTCAAAATTGGCCATTTCTTATCCGAAAATATTCAATTCAATACCAACTTGGTCTTTTTGGCCCGATTTGATTGATTCGAGTTGGCCCAAATTCAATTTCAACTTAATTGGTGACCAAGGTGATGATTTACGGGCTTGGGCAAATTTTGCAAAATTTGCGAATTGGTCCCTCAACTTTTGAAAATTGCATTTTGGCCCCAATTTGCCATTTTAATTCCAATCTGACCTCCCGGGCTTGGCTAGTCACATTTAGATCATTGGCCCCAACTTTTTTTTTTTTTTTAATCTTTTTTATATATTTAATTTAATTTTTAATTTTTTTTTTTAAGGAAAAACATATTCCATTTAAAACACTATATTAAATGCCTAGATAATCTATATGCAAGAATTTAATTTGAAATATTTTTGTGGAAAAACAAGTTCCCATTTTTTTGGAAATGATTTTTGGGCAAAAATTTAAGTGTCAACAGCTGCCCCTCTTTGGAAGGAAGCTCAAAGAGATTTCTTTCATAGATAAGGTGACACCTAAATTTTTGTTTTTTTGTTTTTTGTTTTTTTGTTTGTTTTGTTTGTTTTTTTTTTTTTAATAACAAAATGAAAATGTAAGTAAGCTTAATGTAAAGAGCGTAGTTTAGGGATGTACCTATGAATTCTTTGAAAAGTGTGGTTTAAGGATATACCCACAAACCTTGTGGTTTGAGGCAGTCCCACGAACCGTGTGGTTTAAGGCAGTCCCACTAACCTTGTGGTTTAAGGCAGTCCCACGAACCGTGTGGTTTAAGGCAATCCCACTAACCGTGTGGTGTGGTTTAAGGCAGTCCCACTAACCGTGTGGTTTAAGGCAGTCCCACGAACCGTGTGGTTTAAGGCAGTCCCACTAACCTTGTGGTTTAAGGCAGTCCCACTAACCTTGTGGTTTAAGGCAGTCCCACTAACCGTGTGGTTTAAGGTAGTCCCACTAACCTTGTGGTTTAAGGCAATCCCACGAACCTTGTGGTTTAAGACAGTCCCACTAACCGTAAAGTGTATGGTTTGATGATGACCAAGAACCTCTTGAAAATACATGGTTTAAAACTAATCCAGAACTTTTTGAAAATGCATGGTTTAAGGCTAACCCATGAACCCTTTGAAATTGCAAGGTTTAAGGATAACCAAGAACCTTTTGAAAATGCATGGTTTAAGGCTAACCCATGAACCATTTGGAATTGCAAGGTTTAAGGATAACCAAGAACCTTTTGAAAATGCATGGTTTAAGGCTAACCCATGAACCCTTTGAAATTGCAAGGTTTAAGGATAACCAAGAACCCTTTTGAAAATGCATGGTTTAAGGCTAACCCATGAACCCTTTGGAATTGCAAGGTTTAAGGATGACCAAGAACCTTTTGAAAATGCATGGTTTAAGGCTAACCCATGAACCCTTTGGAATTGCAAGGTTTAAGGATGACCAAGAACCTTTTGAAAATGCATGGTTTAAGGCTAACCCATGAACCCTTTGAAATTGCAAGGTTTAAGGATAACCAAAAACCTTTTGAAAATGCATGGTTTAAGGCTAACCCATGAACTCTTTGAAATTGCAAGGTTTAAGGATAACCAAGAACCCTTTGAACTGCATTGTAACCCATGGTTTTGCAAGGTTTAAGGATAACCAAGAACCTTTTGAAAATGCATGGTTTAAGGCTAACCCATGAACCTTTGAAATTGCAAGGTTTAAGGATAACCAAGAACCTTTTGAAAATGCATGGTTTAAGGCTAACCCATGAACCTTTTGAAATTGCAAGGTTTAAGGATAACCAAGAACCCTTTGAAAATGCATGGTTTAAGGCTAACCCATGAACCCTTTGAAATTGCAAGGTTTAAGGATAACCAAGAACCTTTTGAAAATGCATGGTTTAAGGCTAACCCATGAACCTTTTGAAATTGCAAGGTTTAAGGATAACCAAGAACCTTTTGAAAATGCATGGTTTAAGGCTAACCCATGAACCCTTTGAAATTGCAAGGTTTAAGGATAACCAAGAACCTTTTGAAAATGCATGGTTTAAGGCTAACCCATGAACCTTTGAAATTGCAAGGTTTAAGGATAACCAAGAACCTTTTGAAAATGCATGGTTTAAGGCTAACCCATGAACCCTTTGAATTGCAAGGTTTAAGGATAACCGAGAACCTTTTGAAAATGCATGGTTTAAGGCTAACCCATGAACCCTTTGAAATTGCAAGGTTTAAGGATAACCAAGAACCTTTTGAAAATGCATGGTTTAAGGCTAACCCATGAACCCTTTGAAATTGCAAGGTTTAAGGATAACCAAGAACCTTTTGAAAATGCATGGTTTAAGGCTAACCCATGAACCCTTTGAAATTGCAAGGTTTAAGGATAACCAAGAACCTTTTGAAAATGCATGGTTTAAGGCTAACCCATGAACCCTTTGAAATTGCATGGTTTAAGGGTAACCAAAAACTCTTGAAAGTGCATGGTTTAAGGCTAACCCATGAACCCTTTAGAATTGTGTGGTTTCACTGGAGGAACCTGTCATTCGAGAATATTCTGAAATGGATACTGCACATCAAATAGTATTCATTATAACAAGTATTCTAGTAGCGAAAGCATACTAGATGAGATCGATTTCAGCACATGTCATCAGAAACAATATCAAAAGTGTATCGGTAATGAGAAGGCAATGATTGCATAAACAAATCAAGCTAATTCCGACCACTTGACAAACTCACAAAACTATCATCATGCTCGGATAATATCATTAATCGTCAAATTCTCTTGGGAGAAAAGTCCTTGTCGAAATGACCTCGACTTATGAGAATGTTTGTTAAGTATGCCAAGCAAAGACCCCTAGTCAGAAAGGGCTTCTCGCATATTCTCAAGAAAATGGCTATTTGATCCCATCTATTCATGTGGGAAATAAACTGATCACTCAATCTCACTCTTCCAGTGTGCAAGGCTTTGAATCATTCGCAATAAGTACACATTGACCAATCTAAGAGGTCTTTTAGAAGGACCGTAGTGCAGATTTGGTCATGGTTTTAGCAATGGATAAGCATCATTGGCTATGAAATGAATTAATCACTGATCAACATCTTCGCCAGGTTTACAAGTCAAGAAACCTTAAGATGAGATAAGACAACCTTGCCCTCACTTCTTCAAGCGGCATCTTCTTTAGGAAGTCCTTATTTCCACTTTGAATCATCCCAATCTGAAGAGACTTTGGGAATGGGTTGTAATGTTGGTTCGGTGAAAGGCTCAAAAGGCTTAGATCTTTTTGTCGATGGGGGATTTGAGAGTTGGTGATTATCATGGCATCATTACCATATCATCCATTTTTTTTTTAAAGCACTCGACTTTTAAAATTCAAATTGTCTCGACAGTCCTTTGACTAATCATCTTAACCTAATGGCTTTTGCATTTGCAATGATTTTCTTTTCAATGCAGGCATTTTTTTTTGCCATTTTTGCTTTCATAGAGATATTCCTCTTGATGCAATTGTTTTTTTTTTGGGTGGGTATTAGCCTTGCTTTTACCAGGCATACTGCTTTTTCATACCCCCTAATTTTCATTTGACTTTTGCTCTTTTGAACTTTTTAAGCTCTTAGGACTTTCGAGATGCTTTTCATATTCTCATATAAACATCACTTGCCTTGGCAAATCATATGCCTTGCCCCAAATGTGGGGAGATAATCACCACTCGGGTTTTAGAAATGAATACTTAGGCTCAATATGGTTTAAGCAAAGGGTATCGGTGTTTGGGTAGAGAAAAGAATTCTCTTCTTCACCTTGGGATGCTTCGAGCTTCCATAAGAATTCACCTGAAGTTACCACAAAAAGAATTATGCAAGTGAGAGCAAAGAAACCTTTCTCATCTTTCCTCTCCAAATAATATCAACCCAAACCTCCATAATTGCCCCATCGTGGGGTGGTTCTTGACAGGGGTATTTTGTAGAAAATCTTCACATCAAAAGGCTCAAATGGGCTAACTATTGTCACCTGTGGTGTGCATGATAGATGAAAGAAATGCCTCTCATCATCTTGATCTATGTACCGCTTGCGAATGAATTCATTGACCCTAAACAACACGGGTTTTCTTTTTCACTCGAATCTCAGAGTGCTTAAAGGACATGTTTGGAAATGGGTTGCCTTTCCTCATCCTAAGTGTTTCTCGCTTGGCATAGGCAACATCGCCTTTCATTTTTGTTGAGATCATCTGAGTGGATTAATCTCCATAGAGAACTTTGATTCCAAATGAGTGATCCATCGAGTGGATGGACAATTTAAAGGTAAAAAAGATTTTTGCAAACCTTATGGAAAACTTGTTTCTTCAATTTCCATTTTTTGTGCTTGTTTCTAGAAAAACACTAAATGTTCTTTTTTTTTGCGATGGAAATTCTCCATTTATTTTCCATTTGATTTTGAGAAGAAGGGTACTTACCTGTGCCTTAGTAGTCAGGCGACCCTACAAAGAACCAAAGGGAATGTGTTAGTACATGAATCCTCAGGGATCGTAAAACTGGAGACGATACAACATTACCCTTGGTCAATTTCACCATTTGGCGGCAAACAGCAGCGTGAACCTATTGTTTTAAGACTTGAAGAGATTCTCAGGTCTTTGGTCTCATTAGCTCAAGCATTTTCCTCATTTTGCAAAAGTAAGAGATGCAAAAAGTTTTTTTATTTTTATTTTTTTACATGGCAACCTTGTTGCTGTTTCTGGGGATCGAACCCCGTACCTCTCGGACCCGTTCATTCATTCCCTATACCACCAGGCCGAAGCGCCAGTAGTGTCCATGGGGCGCTTCCCTTTTTTATTTAATTGAACTGGCTCTTGAACTCCACCAAGTTAGGTGAATTTGACATGTGTTACCTCCATATGCTTGCTTGGTCCGTATAGATTATGCTTTAATCAATTTCTCGAGTTTGTTCCTCGAATACCGACACTTCCTGTCAAACAAGGGAACTACGTCAAAAATGAAGTTTAGATGAGGCATTTTGGAAACGATACCGAATTACCCTTCTCCTGTATCTGACTTTAAATGTCTTGTGTTTCCTCTTCATGTGCATTTGCTCCTCAGGTGTTAACATTTCCTCGAAGATCTTGCAAATGGGCCATTTAGATATTATCGAATTCACTCATTCTAAGTGGGTGTCAAAGATGAAAGGAGAGGGGTACTCCTTGTTTCGACATGTGAGAGCATTGCTCCTTGTATGTTTTACTCCATTTATTCCATCAAAATGGATGGTTGGGCCTTAGCATGCCTTCTCGGTATAAGGTGTTGCTCCAGCGGTCAATGTACACCTTTTCCTACAAGAGATGGGGCATATTACTTATATTCCAAAATTGAATTGGGCTAATTTAGGAATGATACTCCCCTTTTGTGCTGAATCAATTGACTGTGTTTCATCTTGCTCATGGGTGAGAGTTACCCTACTTTGAGTGACTTGCCCCATTTATCAACTGCAAGGAAAAAAAGACGTGATATGTTATTTTCATATTCGATATGATTCATTTTAGGAACGATATACTCCCTTTTACGGCATAAATGATGACTGTGTTCCATCCTATTTCCTTGGGGACGGATTTGCTCTCATGATTGACAACAATTCACTTGACAAATGTCTATTCCATTTGAATCTTTTCCCTTTTTAGGAGTCGGGTGACTTAGGCATTGCGTGCTCCCGATCCATTTTGTGGCCATCTGCCCCAATTAAAATTTCCCCTTTTAGGCTAGGTGATATTTCGCCATTTTTGTCAATGCATTTCCCACTTCACAATCTGTAAGCATGGGTGGCTATGTTAGTTTATAAATGAGTTGTTTTGACTTTTGGAACGAACACACCCTTTTCTTTTAGAGATCGTGTGATTCTGGACCAGGTTGTCCTCCCCATGTAATCTTGTTGCTTGCCAGTAGTTTGCCTCACTAAAATCTGCACAAAGTACAAGGACAAGTCATTCCTAAAATAAATTGAATTTAACTTGAAACGATTACCACCTTTTATTCGAGGGCAACATTTGATGACCGATTCTTGTTTGTGTACATCTACATCTTGAAGTGTTGTCTTGTAGACCACCAATAATCATCTCCATACAGGATTGGATGCCAAGAAACCATTGGAAGTGTAGGGATTGCAATTGCTTCTTGTTTTTGTCTTTTCAGAGGAAGTAAATGTTAATCTTGAACAAAACCGTCATTTTGCCTGTTTGACAAAAATGGATGACTGAGTCAGTTGTTGCACAAGAAATCCCTATTGGAATGATTACAACCTTACCCCCTTAAAGCATCGTTCTGCGGATCATCCTGCAAAAGCAATTAAGTAAAGAGATAAAATATTACGCAAGTTATTCTTGAAACTTATTTTCAAACATTTTGAAATTAAGGCATAAAATTCAGCCCAGAGGGTCCGTTTGAAACACTTCAAGTGTTTTAAAGAATATGACTTTTATGAACTCTAACTTCATTATTAAAAAAAAATGTGAGTTGTATGATTTACAAAAGCATTTGATTGGATCCACAATCAAAACCCAAAACGCAAACACGGTTCCTAATAGGAATAATGACAAGGATAAAGTACAAGAAGCTCTTTCGTAAAGGAGCATAATAAACACAATTCTCGTCCTAGCTTTAAAGTCCACTTTTGGCATGGACAAGCAAAAGGAGTTCAAGGAATGGTTGTCACACATGACCTGCGAAAGGAAGATAATGTCAGTACATGAATGAAACATTGATCTTTCAATAAAGCCGCCTCTTACAATGAAATCAAGGCGACGATACCTTCTTCGTATTATCCACTTACAAGAACTTGGTATTTCATCAAGATTTTATTAGTAAGAGGAGATTTCATTAAAAGATCGATCCGCGGCTATCAATTGAATGCCCATTTTGCTCCAAAAGTTTTATACAGAAATGGGGCATTGATTTTGAAAGATTAATTTGTAATTTCACTCATGCAAAGGTGAGGTGATTTTTATTTTGAGAAATCAATACACAAAATGTGATTTGAATTTCAAACTGCGACCAAGAATTTTCTTGAAAATTTGATTTTAATTCTATGCCCCAAAATGTAATCTTGACTTGGAAGAATTTCTATACAAAATGTGACTTTGAGTTTGTAATTGAAAATTTAAACAAAAACATATGTTCTAATCTAGGCCAGATCAGATGCATTTGAAATGTTTGTTTATCAAGAGTGAGTGCCAAGCCTATATTTTCAAGGGCATTCCATTGATTTCCGTGAATCTCAAAAAAATGAAAATTTCAATCCGAAGTGAGCAAGTCGATGGAGAAATCATACTTACAGTGGGTGAAGAGACATTTTTTTTTTTTTTTAATCACATAGACATGCGGATGTAAACTTGTGAGGTTTGACGCATAAAAGGTGGAATTCTAAAGGATTAAAGTCCCCATTTTGATTAGATCAAAAGAGTTTTCCCCACTCCGCACTTACGTCGGACAGTTCTCTTTATCATTAATCATAATGAGCGGGACCAAAAGTGGATAATCATGGGTCATTCCCCGCACGGGTTCCATCTTTTGGCACCTCCTATGGGCTTCCTGATGCGATCGGGGTTTTAGATCGCGGGTTGTGTGTGTAAATGTGTAGTGCTAAGGCAAGTATAAAGCATGCACAACAATTGATATCCAAACAACGCTTCAATTTCATCCATATAGGCATACATTCCTACGCCTCCCTACAAAAGAAATGGGTTAACAAACACTCCACCCCTTATTACTCGAAACCTACAAAAACATTTAACACATTGTTAGCGGACTAACCTTGTTTTTCCACGCGACTTTGACACGCGCTATCAAATGAAGACCATGTTAGTGAACAACCAATCAAGTTATTACGGCCTAAGTCCTCTAAGGTTTGCAACCAAGTCCCCAGCGGAGTCGCCAAGCTGTCACGACCTCTTTTTTTTTCCTTCGGGGGAAAAGAAAGAATGGTTTAAGGGTATTTGCCTAAAGAGGCGGACCAATGGCCCTAAATTAGGCGCGGGCTCTCCCAAGCCCATACCTCGCGCGACGTTGGATTTTGTTTTTTTAGTTCTTAACAACCTAAATATTTCTAGGAGTCGCCACTAGCCTATTGGGGTCGGCTAGAAACCAATCAAGACACGGGAGTGTTGTCTCAATTCCTACGCAACCAGAGATTTCTAGGAACGGGGACTTGTTTACGCCAATGTTTCTATTAGCGCCCTTGCGGTACCACTAACTTGGAAGGTTTTAATCTAAATGGCCACACCATCTTGATTACCAATTATAATCTTTATGAAACCGCTAAGTGTCCATGCAAATGTTTTTGTAGTTTTTTTTTTAATGTCTAGACTAATCCTAACATAATTTAGAAGAGAAATTTACACTCAAATTAATGAAAAGCGGTGCATAAGTAAACATCCAAGAAATTGAAATAACTTGAAAATAAATGCGGAAAATGAAAACCCGATACAAGTCGGGCAAATAATATTACATGGCCTTGTTATCACGCCCCGGGACAGGACCCCCGTGAGCAAAATGAGAATTTAAATATGCATGAAATTACCCTAGATGCATGAAATTACTCTAAATAATTTTAATCTAAGCAAAATAGATTATTTACAAAAATGGTTATAAAATACCAAAATATCATTTAATTAAGAAAATGGCCTTTTAAAATTAGGAAAATCTCCTAGATGTCATTTTTGGCTTAATTTGATAACATCCAACATTTTTTGATATTTTGAAATTTTCATATTTTTTCTTTTTTTTATTATTATTTTTTAAAATATTAATAATAATTTCTTAAACCGATCTATGCTAACATGGAGTAACACAGCACATGAATATCACAATAATCAAGCTCAAATCGACCGTTTTAAGATCGAAACTTGGTTTGAACATTTCATCGAACACTTGGCTTGCATCAAAAACACCTCAAAACAGCTTCGCGGGCCATGTTTGCGGCCTTCAATCTTCACCCATGAGCAATATTATGTGGAACTAAAGCATCAAGCTTATACTACCACATGCAAGGAGCAATATTAGATAGAAATTATAGCCTACAACACACAAGAACCCAACTAAAATCGTCCTCAAGTACACGGGTTTGAGCTGATTTTGCAAATCTGGGTTTGAACCCAAGTCAAGCAAACAGGTTGCATGCCCATGTTCAAGCCCCGACATGTATCACATGCAAGATCTAAGGGAAACACTACTTAATCCGAGTGAAAGTAGGTAACATGAGCTTTCAAATGCAACAAAAATCATAGAGAATGGCCCACCGAAAGACATCAAAATGACCTCCCTAAGAAGCACACATGCAAAACTCTTGAAGAGATTCCAACACTTAGAAAAATTTCCACCTCGAAAATCAGTCCTCCGGACTAGTTTTCCTCTTGATTTTCGTGATCAAAACCTACTCAAACTCGAAAGAAAATACATCTAGGATGCTTACCTTGCTTCCTAGTTTCTTTTTCAAGTGGCTCTTGGCCGAGGAAGCCGAGAAATTATCATCGGGGGCCCGTGGAAGTTGGCTTCTTTAACTGGAAATGAGATCTGCAAAAAACAAGAACTGACAACGAAGGTTTTCGTTGATCTCTAACATTAGACTTTAAAACCTCTTTTGTTGGAAAACTTAACACCAAATCAAACAAAATATATTCTAGTTTGGGGTAAAATTCAAGATTTTCCTCATTTGTCTCTCAGTTTTCTCAAAAACACCCACTTCCTCTCACTCGTGACCAACCGGGCTCAACACTTAGAAAAATTTTCGGAATTTCTTGGCCCGCCAGGAGGGTGGTTTTCGGGGGGTTTTAGGAGACCTTCCCGAACTCCATTTGGGACGTGCGACCTATGGATGGAAAGCCCTTTGAGTGAAGTTTCACTCTCTAGTTGAAGGTTTTGGCTAATTTTGGCCGCAGGTGGGTGTAAATTTCGTTTTTCTCTCTCAAGGTCGGTCTGGAATTTCTGGGTTTGGCTTTCTGGAGTTGCTTCTGAAGGTGTCTTTGGGGAACGATCCCGAGCTCTCTCCTCTCCTTCTCGTCTCCTCTCTCTCCTGCCCTGAAAGAGCTTGCTTCCGTCCTCTTCTCCACTGAATTGGAGGAGTTTTGGTCGGTCTTTTGTCCACCTACCAAGCCTGTCAACTGAGCTAGTTCACCCACTCTCTGACTTAGCCAATTTTTCCAATTTCCGCAGCTGTTGAGTGTCCGGATTTGGTGCGCTTTTCCCGTGCCTTCAGCAGCTTATCCCTGGCAAATTTCCGTCCACTGGCACTACTCATTATGGTCTTCAATCACGTGCAAAGATCGGGCTAGATGGGCGGCTGAGGAGGATATGGCGGGGCCACCAAGTTGCTTACTCAGCAACTCCGAAAATAGACCAACTTGTGGACTGAGGTTTGTCAGCTGGTTTAGGTGCTTTAATCCATCAATTTGGCTGCGATTTTTGATCAATTAGCAAGCTCATGCATAGTAGTTTAAGATCTCTACCAGATTTCGCAATTTTGCCCAACCAAATTTGCAAGAAAGTTCCTCAAAATTGGCCATTTCTTATCCGAAAATATTCAATTCAATACCAACTTGGTCTTTTTGGCCCGATTTGATTGATTCGAGTTGGCCCAAATTCAATTTCAACTTAATTGGTGACCAAGGTGATGATTTACGGGCTTGGGCGCAAATTTTGCAAAATTTGCGAATTGGTCCCTCAACTTTTGAAAATTGCATTTTGGCCCCAATTTGCCATTTTAATTCCAATCTGACCTCCCAGGCTTGGCTAGTCACATTTAGATCATTGGCCCCAACTTTTTCTCTCTTTTTTTTTAATCTTTTTTTTAATCTTTTTTATATATTTAATTTAATTTTTAATTTTTTTTTTTAAGGAAAAACATATTCCATTTAAAACACTATATTAAATGCCTAGATAATCTATATGCAAGAATTTAATTTGAAATATTTTTGTGGAAAAACAAGTTCCCATTTTTTTGGAAATGATTTTTGGGCAAAAATTTAAGTGTCAACATTGAGATCATAACTTTTGCCACTCTTATAGGTCGTCTCATGCATACGTAGTATGAAATACGTATTACGGTATTAACTCCTTTCCCATGGAGCGTATGTCTACACAATCAATACTGTACAGATGATAGTTCAAACATACCCAATGTCTAACTTGAGTTCACGTATTTACTCATTCACAAAATTCATCAGAACTCACATCTGGCATCTTAGACAGATAAAGTAAAATGTGTGGGTTATTTTACTTTCGGACATCGTAAGCATTATGTCCTCATCTTAACACTCAGTTAAGGCGACATATTTATTTTAAGCTTGAGCTCTCGATTATCACCTAGATAATAAGCTTAAAAACAGTCTCATCTCTATCTATCACATAGTAAATAGAGGCGATTACCCGTGTGAGTGGGCTAATCTCTTATCTGTCCGACATACTTTCTCAACATAATATAATGCACTAAGCATTAAGATGCATAAAGATTAAACAAAGACTCATAGGCATTAATAATAAAACAACACTAGTTCATACATGTGAACAACTCAGGGAAAATACAATCCAGTACATCAGACTCTACGCAATCCTAGAGATTTTACATGACCACAAAACACATCTCTAGGTATTGGCTTTGTCATAGGATCTGCTACCATTCTATGCGTAGATATGTACTGCAAGTTCACATCCTTTCGTGCAACCATATCTTTTACAAAGTTATACTTGGTATCTATATGTTTGGTCTTGCCATGATATTTTGGATCTTTAGTGTACGCTATAACTGCTTGGTTATCACAGTTAACCAATAACGGATGTGCAGCTTTCTCAATAACACCTAAATGATCCAAAAATCTCTTAAGCCAAACTCCTTCTTGCACCGCTGCTGATAATGCCACGAACTCAGCTTCCATCGTGGATAAGGCTATACACGTTTGCTTCTTACTGCTCCACGATATGGCGCCATTGTTCAGTAAGAAAGCAAATCCAGAGGTAGATTTTCTTTCATCTAAATCTCCTCCCCAATCAGCATCTGAATAGCTTTCAAGTCGCAGATCCTTTCCTTGGTAATTCAACTTGAAATCAGCAGTTCCCTTCAGATACCTCAGTATTCTCTTAACGGCTTTCCAATGTGCTGGACCTGGATTGGATTGGTATCTACTCACCATTCCAACTGCAAAACATATGTCGGGTCTTGTACACATCATAGCGTACATCAAGCTCCCAACTGCACTAGCATAAGGAACATGTTTCATTTGTTCCTTTTCTTGTGGAGTCCTCGGACACAGTCTATGGCTCAATCCTTCACCTTTTGCAATAGGAGTGTCTATGGGTTTACAATCTTGCATACGAAATCATTCAAGAACTTTATTTATATATGTTTCTTGCGAAAGAGACAACGATCTCTTCGAACGATCTCTTGAAATCTTAACTCCAAGAATGTATGCAGCCTCACCCATATCCTTCATCTCAAAGTTGAAAGATAACCAACTCTTGACAGTATGAACAAACTCCATATTGCTTCCGGCAATCAGTATATCATCAACATATAATGATATAATCACAAAATGATCCTTGGATCTTTTGATATATACGCAATAATCCTCATCAATCATTGTAAAATCATATGCCATTATGGCATTATGAAAACGTATATACCATTGTCACGATGACTGCTTAAGGCCGTATATCGATCTCAAAAATCGACATACATTTTCTTCTTGGCCTTTCACTATGAAACCAGTAGGTTGTTCCATGTATATTTCTTCCTCTAATTCTCCATTGAGGAAAGCAGTCTTTACATCCATCTGATGTAACTCAAGATCCATACTAGATACTATTGCCAGAATAATGCGAATCGAGGTAAATCTCACTACAGGAGAAAACGTATCTTCATAATCAATTCCTTCATGTTGATTATACCCCTTCGCAACAAGGCGAGCCTTATGCCTTTCTATCGAGCCATCAGCCTTTCGCTTTATTTTGAGAACCCACTTGTTCCCAATAGCTCTGCGTCCTTTTGGAAGATCAACCAATTCCCAGACTTGATTTGATTTCATTGACTCCATTTCCTCTTCCATTGCATGAATTCATTTTTCCTTACTAGGGCAATTCAGAGCCTCATTAATATTTCTTGGCTCATCCTCATCTTGTGGACCAACCATAAAAGTTTCCCCTTCAATGTCAAAACGTTGACGGGGAATACTTTGGCGACTTGTTCGCCGTATGGGAGTTTGTACACTTTGCACATCATTCCCCATTATGCTCCCACTGGGATTAGATAATGATGATGTCGTCTCATTATGTGGTTGCAATTGAGAATGAGTTGAATTCAATTCATCACTTATCATATTATTCCCACTTGGACGAACTCCACCAAGATCATTATCTTGATCCGAGGTTTCAAATAGGGAGTTGTCTACCCCTATTTCGCCCTTTTTAGGAAATTCATCCTCTAAGAATGTGACATCTCGTGATTCAAATTCAGTTATACTCCCACTTTCCTGCTCACCTATGAACACATACCCTTTTGAGTGTTCCGAGTATCTTATGAAAATACTCTTTTTTCCTCTGGGACCCAGTTTCCCAAACTTGTGAGAGGACTCATGTGTATAGGCCGCACAACCCCATGGCTTAAGAAAACTTAAGTCTGGTTTTCTACCTGTCCATAACTCATATGGAGTGGAAGTAACTGATTTGGAAGGCACTCGGTTAAGTATATAGGCAGCAGTTAACAACGCATCACTCCAAAAGGTGATAGGTAAGTTAGCATGCGCCATCATGGACCTAACCATTTCCAGTAGGGTTCTGTTTCTTCTCTCCGCAACACCATTTTGTTGAGGAGTATAAGGAATAGATAACTGTCTTTCTATTCTTTTTTCATCACATAATTTTCTAAACTCATCAGATAAATATTCTCGACCTCGATCGGATCTCAATGCTTTTATTTTCTTGTCTAATTGATTCTCTACCAGGTTCATAAACCTTTTGAAACAACTTATTGCTTCAGATTTGTGAGAAATCAAATAGACATATCCGAATCGAGTATAATCATCTATAAAAGTGATGAAATAAACAGCCCAATGCCTTCCTCTCACATTCATTGGACCACAGACATCATAATGGATTAAATGCAGAGGGAATTCAGCTCTTTTACCTTTTCCAAATGGTTTCCTTGTCGTTTTCCCTTCCAGGCAATGCTTACATATGGGCAAATCGACTTTTTCAATGTTGCCCAACAAGCCCTCTTTGGCTAGTCTATTCATACGTTGTTGGCCAATGTGACCAAGTCTAGCATGCCATACATTCACATCATTATCATATGTATTGTGAGACGTGAGAAGGGAATAACAAACATTTGCATTAACATAATCAATATCCAATACAATGAAACCATCCAGAAAATAACCATGACCATAGTAGTTTGTATCCAAATACAAATCTACACCTTTATTATGGAAGTTCATATTAAAACCTAATTTAACCAACACTAAAACAGACACTAAATTCCGACGAATCTCCGGAGCATACAACACATCATGAAGGAACAAAGTGCGTCCATCACGCATATTCAGTTGGCATGTGCCAATTCCTTTCACTTCAGCTCTGGAGTTGTTTCCCACATAGATCCACTTAGTTCCAATAGGTACTCGTCGAAATTCCACGAAGGATCCTCTATCCTTCGCTACATGGTCTGTCGCTCCTGAATCCACAATCCACAGAGGATTAGATTCAGTCAAGAATACAGAACTTGACACATATGCAAAGTTCCCAATTGTACCAAGGGTGTGTACCTTCTTTGGCTCTCGACAATTGCGGGCATAGTGACCCTTCTGGTCACAGTTGTAACACTTCACCCTTGAGATATTCTTCACATGGGGACGTTTTCCTCTCTTTTGTTGGTTAATTCTTTGTTTCTTGCAAGAAGGACTTGATCCCTTGCATTTCCACATATTGAACGAATCAATGCGCTTGCGCTTAGAGCATGAAGCCCTTTCTGAGCTAACAGCAACACAGAAAATATCTGTTTCTTGCTCTAATGCCTTGAGGCGATGATCAGCTAGCTCAAGGTGGCGCACAACATCCTCTAGATCTTCCATAACATGGTCAAGAGCTTTTAGTGCTTTTTGCTTTTCCAGCACATATTGAATTTTCATTTGCCAAATTTTATAGTTGTCACCTTTGAGCTTTTCACCTTTGTTCAGCTCGACAACTATGCTCTTTGTGGCTGAAGCCATTGATCTGAACACATCAGACATACATGCACGAGTTATTAATGCCTATCACCTATGCATCTATTTTGCACAAAACCCATCATATTAATTAATAATTTTAAGTAAGGTTTCAGAATCAAAAGGTTACTATGTTTCCAATCATCCTCCAAAAATCCTAACTTAAAACTATCATTAATATGATTGCCATATGCAAAATCAATTCTATGAAGCTACAAAAACTTTTATTACTACCCACAGCTAACTACCCACAGCAACCAGCAATCACAGAAAGCAGCAGATAATTGACATACAATATAATAATAATGCTTTCACCCAATATTGCTAACAAATAGGTTGTTATATCAACAACAATCAGGTAGTTAACATTACATAAGATGTTCACAAAGAACATAAATAAAAATAGCCATAACATTTAAAAACAATGCATATTACAACTAATAGGGAAAGCTGCTACATGGTCCAATTTCTTTTTCTTTTTTTCTCTGTAAAATTCTCAGGCATTCTTGACAGCCACGGAAAAACAGACGAATATCCCTTAGGATTTCTCCTACGCACATTCAGTCATGGCCCAATCGAAGTCATTCCTTGGGTCGCAGTCTTTGTGGCTCCTACCCGATGATATTCATCTACGAATGCCATTACTAGCTCCTTATAGCTAGTAAATCCTTTGACCTCCCGTAGGCGATTCAACACTCCTTGCCATTCTAGTGGAAGAGTGTTCATAAAGAATCGCATCATCTGAATATCTGGCATGGGACAACCGTTCCAAATGACTTCCTGAATTTTGTTGTTGACATCTATGACATGATCAATTATGTCGTCACTCTCCCATCGATAACCATTCAAATCGGCTATCAACATTGTAAGCATTTCCTTTTGTTCATCTGACATTGTGCGCACAGATGCGCGCGGCTTACGGGGAGGCATTGTTCCTGCAACAAATGCAGAAAAAAAAAATGGATTACATATAATCCACATAGACATAATTAAAAAAAGAAACAAATTCTTTTTTTTTTTGTCAACGGTCAACGGTCGTCGGTCAACGGTCAACAAAGTCAACGGTCAACGGTGGTCACCGGTCAACGATCAACCGGCAGGGTCGTCGAACCGGTCGGGCGGTCGGACCGGTCGCTCGGGTCAGACGGACCGACCGAACGTGCCACGCGCGTGCGTGGGCTGACGTCACGCAGACGTCAGCTGCACGTGCCGCACGCGTGCCAAGCGGGTCGGGTCGGGTCGGGTTGCCGGCCGGTGACCGTCCGGCCAAACGAGCTGGTGCTGACGTCAGCGATGACGTCACCCCGGCAGTTACCGACCGTTGGGTGACGTCATGCTGACGTCACCACGCGTCGGTCCGTGGACCGGCGCGTGCCGGTTCGCCGGCCGGCGGCTCACATGCGCCGGTTCGCCACCGGCGCGTGTCCCGCACACGCTGGACGAACCAACGCGTCTGGGCACGTCGCGCCCACGCACAGAGCCTTCTGGCCGCGTGTGGGGGCGCGTGCGGCGTCGTCCGGCGACATGCGACATGTCGCCGGACTCGTCTCGATGTCGCCTTCCTCCCTATGCCTTTAGATTTTTATTTCGACTTACGAAAAATCGGAAAAATGGGCGAACATGCTCAGGTGTCAGGATTCATGGCGCCGATCCGTACGGCCGAAATGCATTTGCAAAAAAATCAATCATAAACAACAAACAGATCGGGAAAAACGTGAACCGATGCTCTGATACCAATGTTGGGATCGTCGGATCCCCAAAAACCGGATTTGGCACTTAAACCGAACCCCTAAATCAATGCAGAAGATAAGCCCGGGAATTAAACACGTATCACCGATCGTAAAGCACACCACGGATTCGAGCGTACCTTGTTGGCCACAGATTAGACACCGACGCCGTAAAGAGGAAGAGAAATCAGTCTGGTTCGATCCGATGTCGAAGAATAGTCGTGAAGTGGAGATGGCGTCGCTTCTTGGCCTTGGAGAGAGAGAGAATTCTTGAAGAGAATGAAGAACGTTCTTACAAATGCCAAGAGGTGTCTTCTCCTTCTCTCTCATCCCTTTTATAGGTTCCTCTTTCCACGGGCCTAATTCCCGTGGGCCGGACCTTTAGGCCCATCGTGGCCGGGCCAACTTAGGCCCATTATAATAAATCCATCAGTTTGCAATACAACAGAACCAATTTTTGTCATTTTGATTGATTTGAGAGAAGAATAATGCTAGTAGAACAATAATCAGTACGTAAAAGTAGTGTTTTGAGTGATGCAATAAACTGTAAATGGATATGAAAATGAGTAGGTGACGGTTAAAGAGTTGCAAACTGCAAGTTTGATATCAATTTTTAATTTTTTTTTTTATCATTTTCTCTTTTTTGCCCGAAGAGAGAATCGAACAATTTCTGAGCCAAACTATTGCTGTCGTACGACCGGATACGAGTTAAAATGAAATTGAAGTGATTATTTCGCCTGACACACAAGTCGAATTCACAGCGGAGAGAAATCGAAAGTTTTGGAAATCGATCAGTTATCGAAATATTCAAACTTATTGTGGTCAAGAAAGGCCAATTCGACTAGCCACTTGATTGAAAGAGCAAATTGCATTGCTTGCGTAGGGTGTCAACTTTTACATGGGGTGCAAAAATAGCGATTCGCACGGTGCTCACTTTGTTGAGGCTCAGCATTCTCATTGTTTTTTTTTTTTTTTAAAGAAATATTTCATTTAATTTCAGGGATATACAATTAAGAAACGTAGCCCAACTATAAACCAAAACAAATCCCATATAAATCCTAAATAAAACCAGCTCCAGATAAGAAAATGTATCACATTATTACAAGCTTTAAGGTTACATACTCAAAGAATAGATCTGTGACATTTTAAAATCAAAACTAGATCACCGAATCCATCTTAAGTAATGAGCACACACCGAGATTTTCATATGTTAGTTTGGTTTTATTTTTTGGCGATGTGCGCTTAAATTCAGCGTTCCCAACACCATCACCGTTTAGAGTAACAAGGTTGAATGCGCACAGATTTGACACTTATGAGAGCGAAACCTTCACATAACTCCTTCGATATCCTTTGAAACTAGACTTGTTCACCAACAATACTCGAGGAAAGCGAAACCTTGAGATCATATACGCAAAAAATCCCAAATCTAAACTAGATTCTGATAGAAACCTTCTCATAATGGGAGAGAAAACTTTTAGATCTAGACTAAATCAGAAAAGAAAAGTACCTCAAAACAAGAGGAAAAACAAGAAAGGAAAAAAAGAAAGAAAAAGAGAGAACCAAATCAGCTAAAGAAAAAGGAAAAATGAAGGGGAGGGAGAGATCTAGCTCAAATCTTCAAATCTTCTCCTCCATGGAGACGGAAGAAGAAAGTTGTCCGAAGATAAGAGGGAAAGAAGAGAACCATAACGAGGAGATGGCACAGTTCAGTTGTTACGAGTTCTTGTTTCATTAGGCATCTTTTTTCTATGGTGGTGTCAGAAAGAAAGGTGGACCACCGAATAGACCTTGGAAAGGACAATTTTAGGAATATAAAGTTAACAAAACTCATTGGTATTTTTATAATTGTTTTTGGGCTTTAGGTTTGACAATTCTAACTTTCGATTGTCGTATTTTTATATTATTTTTTAATCATTAATAGCTTTTGATCTGACTGAATTTGAAGCATGTGACATTATATACGTAAATACTTCTGATATCTACTAATCGTGAAATAGTCGGCACATACTTTTTCCTCACGGTTGAACATATCGAAATCTCTAGATCATGCATATATAGTCGATGTACGTATATCTAAAACTATTATCGGACAACTAGTAAGCAGGCAGAATTTTGCCGACCATTAGGGCAACGCAGTTCAAATGCAATCCATCTGCAAACAATGCCAGATCAAGCACTCTGTTGCACAGGCCTAGGAACTTAGCATTCAAAATACATTTCATGGATAAAAATGTGCAATCCATCGGCATATGGAAAGAACTTATACGCATATTCTCATGGGATGTAAACTACCATGTCCAAACAGCAGCTGGCTTACATTCCCGGGACGCTGCATGAGAGGGTCGACCAGTCATCATCATCAGTGTAACTTAATCGATGCTGTACCTGAAGATGGAGACTTTGAGGACTATGAGGTCTGAATCGAGGAGCTCAAATATGCAGATATCTCCTACTTGAAGAGCATTGTCCCTTGCGAAATTGAACCACCCCGCAGAGATTTTGCCCTTGAAGCTATTGGAGTTGGGCTGGGGATAAATGCGAAGTTTGACAGACCATGTCCTGTGGCCAACTCTCAGAGTCCCCTTTAAGTGGCTGTGTTCTAAGTACCTCATAATAAAGCCAGGCGGTACAATCTGGGAGCAGACCATCTGTGTGTTAGATAAATTGAAATCCACGAAAGGCTGTGAGATCGGCTCTATTTGGTCCATTTAGTAAACAAAATAAACTGGAGTACATCTACGCAAGTGTTTGGGGAGAATTACTATTCAGATTATCAGGAGGATGGACAGTTCGGGTGAAACTTGGCTTGCAATTTGAAAGAACTTGTTCTTTTATGCACATGGCATGGGTTTACTAATAAAACAAATGTACTTGATATTGTCACTGACCGGAGTAGATCTGCGCAAGTGTTTCGGGCAAATGACTACTCGGAAAGATGGGCAGTTCGTGCGAAACTTGCTGGCAGCTTCAATATATGTTAAACCAGTAGGAGAAAATTTTCCGCCGGTGCCTTCCCCATGGCCGTCACTGCATGCTTTGGGGAGTGTGATCATTTGCATGTCTGAATATTAGACCAAAGCATCATGGTGAAGACAGTCTACATATTGTTTTCTGCTATGTTAATCTTCTACATTTGGATCTGAAGCTATTTTACCTGGTTCAAGCTCAAAAATTTTGTCTACAGATTGATCATGAGAGGCGGGTTCTTCGTTTTTGGCCTGGCCATACTCAGATGCAACAGGTTCGCCCGAGCTTGTTTGGAGCCTGAGTCGGGAAGCTTCTTTTGTTTGAACTGATCTCGCCCATAGAAGCAAAAAGGAAAACAAGGGAGGCACATCAATATCCAAAAATCACAAAGACCATAATGGATCGTGACCATTTGGGGCTGAAGAGAGTTTCATTAAAAAGTTATCCAAGCTCAAGGGTTGGACTAAACAAATTAGTTCCACAACTTGGTAATTGCATAAACACCCTCTAAATCATTAGATTACCAATAAAACATATTTACTGTGCAAATTGTTTGTCACCTACCAAGTTCAATTGCATCATGGTTGGCTCGGAAGATGACGACTCTGAATGAAACTTGGCCAACCTTCCTCGTCAGTTCGAACACACAAGCATCACCCACCTTGAGATTATTGTCTTGCACAAAAAGTTTCCAGCCACTGTTGATTTTGACTTGTGTTTTTCCATCGTATATCCCACACTTGTACCGGGCCAACCAAAATCTCTCATTGGATACGTATAAATCTATGTCTCCACCGCTTCTATAACTGGGAATATGCTCCATGAAAAACTTAGCCGGTGCATTCTGGAACATGGAAAGAAGTCGAAATACTTCTGTGAAGGATATGACAATGGAAATTTTTCATATATTTTAAGTAATGCTAGATATGTTAAGGCTAATTTTTAAAAATTGGTACAAGAAATAGTATGAGTGCTTAAATAAGTGAGGCCATTTTCCTCAATAGCAGTATTATGTAGCAAACGAATGACCCATATAGACCTGACTGTTCTCCTCAAGACCACCCAAGAATTTTAACCTCAGAGCATCTCACTGACAACTTTTGAATGGTGAGCAACATAATAACAGTAGAGAAAGACTTTAGTCGCCTAAACTCATTTATGACAGCAAAACCACGTAGTATTTTTAAACAAACTAACTATGATTTTGCTTTCCATCCGCATTTGTTGCATCGTTTATTAGCTGATACGTATTAGTAAAGAATCTTAATGCCACTGTTAAAATCAAATGATGATTCAAATATCACTCTTGACTCTTTGGCATTAGCTAGAACCTACTGATTTTATTCCCCTTACCAGAGAGTGGCGAATGAGGGATGGTTGCATCAAAGTCAGGAAGAACGGGTTTGGAGATTGGAAAGAAGCAGCTCTTTTTAAGGCCTCAGATTTTTCACCGCCTCTGAAGGGACGGTACCTTCTCCAGCAGCTAGAATTGAGGCCTGCATTGACATCGCAGACGATATTGCTTGCACCACCTGCAATTTGAAACATATGAATACAACATATTAAAGATTGGGTAGAGATGAGTTAGATATAGCACCTTTTGGTTGCAGGAATTGCTTTGTCACCCTGAAATCCTATTATAACTGGAACTATATTAGCTATGGCATAGCTCTGTGTCAACCTTTGCTACAACCTTTGACAGACTTCTATAAGACAACATAAGTTGTGTATATTCCACTTGCTTAAGCGCTGACTAATCATCTAGCACATCATTTAGTAAGTAAATACCGTGCATTAAGATAAAACTTTTGTTACTACAAAAATGTTAAAATTGCTTCACAATGTTCAAATAAAAAGTGCAAAGTCATGAGCTACCTCCAACTGCCTGCTTATTCAAGCACTCGTTTGTTTTTTTCTTCTTCGAAGGTGGAGATAATAATGTTGATGAAGGCAGCTCTTTTCTTTGGATTCGGAGTGACCGATCAAAATGATCCTCAAATACCTCAACTAACGTGTCCCCTTCATTTTCTTCCCTTTTTGGCAATTCAGTAATAATGGGGTATTTAATCTCCGAAGCACTCTTGTCGAATATGACCACGCGAAACGCAGAGCCTCCTTCGTATCTGAACACTAGGAAATGACCATGCTCGATGGCGTAGTGCTTCACGAAGTCTGGCCATCCCCTTCGGAGCCAAACGCCGTCGTTTCTCCTCACCAGTTCCACTTCCCAAGCCTGACCACTGGCTACCTGGAGGAAGACCAACTCCGACAGATTGCTCCCATATTTTCTCACGAATTTCTTTGGAATTCCCTGTTGCATGATGAGCAAGGAAGCACAAAATTCCTGTGACAAGTGCTAACCCTAAAAGACAAATAATTTAACTGAAATTGGGTGACTAAGCCATGTTGCATACTTAAATTGTGCGATGGTTGAAGAAATGAAGATCATTCCATGCAAAGACCCTTTAAGAGAGAGAGAGAGAGAGAGAGAGAGAGAGAGAGATTACGAGTCTTCCGTTTTGAAGGGCATCAGAAAGAATAATCTTGAAGAAATGCGGAGTCTGGGACTCAAAGTGTCTTCCTCCCACCATCTCTTCAGAACTCATTAGAAGTTTACGTTCGCGTATGTATGTGTTTGAAAGAGAAGGTCTGGTGAATTGCAATGCATGATGAAGCGGTTTTGTATCCTTCTTTATAATTTCGTCGTATTCCAAGAGAAGGAAAGACAAATACTGTAGAGCGCAAGGCAACATCGGCCACGAGTCAATTGGCTGCTTCAGCTGTTTAACGTCAAAACTGATGCCCTGCGTGTTGCAGGATCTGAAAGACTCTGGCCATTGTCATTCTAGTTTTGCGGTCACGGACTTGACCAGAAACCGAGGAGGTGTCAAGTCCCAAGTTCTTTCCCTCTCGCGTTGACTCAAGGTGTTTCTTTTCATCGGTAACTAGAAAGACCCCTGCGCGTTTTGCTGCAGCAAAAATAAATTCTTATCCTCGCGACTCGTGAAAGTTTGGCTCTATCCGTGCCTCCACATTGACTTATAATTAATGAGACATTGTGCAATTGCCTCTAATGTATAATTTTCGATACATGAAGTGATCAAAAAGTGTACAGTGTCTATTATTTTACATGTCATAATAATTTTGCAGATAGATATAAGTAAAAACATAGCTATAAAAGTGTAGAGTTTTAAGGATCATGCAACAAAGTACCGTTTTTTTTTTGTAAAAGGCAAGTAGTATATAGACTAAAGCGCAAAAGCTATACAGCAGAATAGCGGGGGGACCCTGGCACCAGCTTACACTCAGAAAGACAAGAAGTCCAAACGAGTGGAAGGGGGCCCGGGGGGGAGAAATGGGGAGGGAAGAGCTGCGAGAGAGATATAGTGCAAATAAAAGCAGCAGTAAATGAAGGCCAAAACATCGGCCAACAAAGAAGACGAGAGGGAAGAGCATACAACAATGTAGCCCGCACAAGGAAAAGACACAAAGACAAAAAGAACAGAAGGGACACCAAGCTGGAAACACAAGCCGCATCACCAAGGAAGACCCGGGAGAGCTCCATAAGAAGCACCACCAAGGAAAAAGAAGAAGGGGCGACCTCAAATAATCCCAGGAAATAGGCAAGTGTGAAATCCCTAGGTAGGAACATCAAAGGCGACAAGCAGCCAACAGTCAACATAATCAGTTAAAGATGGAGGGGTGGATGCCCTAGCTTAGTTGGAGTCTTCTATTACAGGGGTTGTTCGGGACCTTAGGGAAGGTTAAAGCCCTATTGTTGACGGCTTTACAAAGGTGATCCTTTAAAGCCGGGAGGAATAATCTTTGATTGCGGAAGATAATGTTATTCCTTGCTTTCCAAATGATATAACATAAGGTAGCAAAGGCAAAGTGAGCCAAGGATTGGTGGAAGCTTGCATTAGAAAGGTGTTCGATAGCCCATAAAAGATTGTCATTCCAAGCATGATTTCGCTAAGGTAGGTTACACTTAGCCGCCCAAAAGGATGCAAGATGACCCGTGATAAAACATCCAAAGAAAAGGTGGTCAACTGAGTTCAGCATAAAAGAGCAGAAAGCACAAGAAACATTGGGATTCTCTCATGAGCAAGCAACAAAACCTGGGTTGGCAATTGATTGCGGGAGATTAACCATAAGTGGGTCTAATAGCGAGGAGGTAATGAGGGGTTCCATATAAATTTCGACCAAGGGACCACGAGACCCCTCGGCCTTAGAAGGTTCCAAGCCGAGGCAGTAGAAAACACCCCTAAGGAATGACCAAGCCATAGAAGACGATCATTAGCATCATTGAGGTTTGGAAGGGGATCATCCCAACTCACTATGGAGGTTGCAACAACAGAAGGGAGGGGCAAGGCAAATAAAGTTGTAGCTACCGAAGCGAGCCTTGGAATACCAAAGTAGTAGATTTCTCGGTCAGAGAACAGCTTGTAGAAAGGACCATGTGGGTGCCGGTGATCAAGCCAGAAAGAGACAGAATGTCCATTACCAACGCGCCACTTAAAATGATGTTAGATCAAATCACAGAGGCCAAGCAACTTCTTCCAAGCCCTAGAGCAATAGGTAGGTCTCGGGACAATCCAGAAATTTGTTCACTTTAAGAAGATGGAATGGATCCATTTAGTCCAAAGCGACTCCTTATCAGTGAAAAGAAGCCAAAGGTGTTTGGTCATGATAGGAAAATTGCTCACCCGAAGGGATCTGATACACAAACCGCCTTCCTCCTTAGGTAAACAGACATCAACCCATGCAACCTTGGTGCCCCCAGGCCCTAAGATCGGGCCTCTCCAAAGAAATTGTCGAAAAATCTGTTCAATACGGTTAGTGACTGAGGCAGGAAGGATAAAAACACTAGACCAATAAACTTGGATAGAATGAAGGATTGATTTGATTAGCTGTAATATGCTTGCTAAAGAAAGAAACCGGTTGGTCCAGGATTGAACTTGCGAAGTAATCGTATTTACCAGGGAAACACAATCTTCTTTGCCCAATCTCGAGGAAATAATAGGCACACTGAGGTACCTAAAAGGGAGAGAGCCAAGTGGAAAGCCGGAGGTACTTACCAGAGCATTCCTTAGAGAGTCAGGGCCACCGGAAAGGAAGATTTCACTTTTGTTGAGGTTAGGATTGAGCCCAGACCAGCAAGCAAAGGAGTGAATTCCATCCAAAAGAAGTCGCAAAGATGTCATATTAGCTTCGGAGAATGAGAGCACATCATCTGCAAAGAAGAGGTGAGAGAGTCTGGATGCTTTACACCTCCATAAGAAATCAAATCCCAGCTTGTCAGTTTGGGTGTTGAGAATCCAGTAAATACTTCCATAACGAGAGTGAATAAATAGGGGGACATAGGGTTGCCCTGTCGAATCCCCCGTCCACTTGGAAAGAAGCCGTGAAGCTCACCATTAAGGGAGATAGAAAATTTGGGGGACCGAATGCAAGCCATCATGTGATTGACAAAAACAAGAGGAAACCCAAAGGCTAATAAGGTTAACTCAATAAAATTCCAGTCTACCAAATCAAATGCTTTGTGGAAGTCGACTTTAATGATGCATTTTGGCCGGTAAGGTTCGTGATGAAAATCAACGAACAACTCCTGGGCTAACATGATGTTATCACTAATGTGTCTACCTTTAACAAAAGCATTTTGAGGTAAACTGATGATCGAAGGCAGCACATAGGCTAACTTGTTGGCCATCATCTTGATAATGCACTTGTAGATTGTGTTGCAACAAGCTATGGATCGGA
This sequence comes from Eucalyptus pauciflora, assembly GCA_007663325.1. Taxonomy (NCBI): domain Eukaryota; kingdom Viridiplantae; phylum Streptophyta; class Magnoliopsida; order Myrtales; family Myrtaceae; genus Eucalyptus; species Eucalyptus pauciflora. The sequence continues at coordinate 913,872 of VMYD01000012.1, forward strand.
AGTCATTGACAGACGACACATTGGGGACCTTCGGGACTAAGGTCAGGATGGTACGCAACAAAGTACTGTTGCTCTATATAAATTATAATTTTCGATGCATGTTATAATAATTATAATTTGTGACAAAGTACTGTTGCTCTATAATTAATGAGACATTGTGCAATTGCGTCTGATGTATAATTTTTTATACCTGAAGTGATTAAAAAATGTACACTATCTATTATTTTACATGTCAAAATAATTTTTGCATATAGATAGAAGTAAAAACATAGCTACAAAATGTAAGAATTATTGTGGCACACATAATATGATTTATGTTATATGGTTTAATAATTATTATTATGCTATAAGAATAATTAATATTGGTTTTGAGGAGTTACGACTCTAATAAAATGAAGAGGTACGACTTTAATTGAAAGGGTATATCGCTTTGATGGAAGGCACATTTTCAACGAACGTATAAATAGAGTCCGGTCCTCTCTCCACCCATAATGAACGACAATAACCTAAAGGCATTTGGTATTCTCTCATCCATCGATTGAATACATCAAGTATAGTGGGTTAAGGGAGAGAAATCGGATTTTTTCTTTGGTTCGTGTTCTTCAGGCTTTCTACGACGATCATTAAGTGCAACGCTATGGATAAAGGTATGTCTTCATCTATTTGTGAGAATCATGAAGATCAAAAGATCACTGCGTTTAGTATGAGTTTCCGCATTACAGATTCAAGTATTAATAGTCTTACAGTTGGTATCAGAGCATGGTTTATGATCTCATGATTTTTCTGTTTATAGAAATATTATGATTTATGTTTGATGATTTGTTAAAAGATCCTGTTCGTAGTGTTTATTGTTGTTGAAATATTTTCGGATGGTTACGTTGAAGAAAATGGTGAAGAAGGGTCTTTGTCGCGCGGTGGAAGAAGGCGCGTGAGTCCACGCGCGCGCTGCAATTGCTGGCGCGTGGAACCCACGCGCCACGCGCCGTTTCGCCCGCGCCAACTGCAGGTGCGTGGGACCACGCGCAAGAAACGGCGCGACGCTTGGCAGGCGCGTGGGACGCACGCGCCCGCGGCAATTGCAGGCGCGCACGTGCGGGGCACGCGCCCGCCAAGGACGAAGGCACGTGCTCGGCACATGCCTGGCGTCCCCGCGCGGTGAATTTTACCTTTTTGCCCCTCCCGAGGCTCCTAATTACCGTTTTGCCCTTCTTTTGATGGTAATTTACAATTATGCCCCTGTTTAATTTATAATTATAGTTCTGCCCTTACTGGTTATTTACCATTTTGCCCCTGAATTATAAATTTATGGTTTTGCCTTTATGGAATTATGATTTTACGGTTCTGCCCTTACTGGTTATTTACCATTTTGCCCCTGGATTATAAATTTACGATTTTGCCCTTACGCTTAGATTAAGTTTTTGTCCTTGTGTGCAATTTGGTAAATATTTATATTTTACAATATTAAAAAAAAAAATCATATTATGAATGGTTTGTTAGTCACCAAAGTGGCCAAACCTTGAAGTTTTTTTTTGAATTTTTGATATTGTAAATTGTTTTATTCAATTACCCATGATTAATTGATGCTATTTATGAAATTGATATGTTGCATATCATTATTGGTGTTATGGGTATATTGAAGTTCATTTATTATAAGAACTTAGGGATTAACCCAAAGGTTAATTATTTTCTATAATTCATGAACGTTATAGTTGATAATTAATATGACTTATCACTTTTATTTGTATATCCAAAGATAGAAAATAAATTTTAATAAGATATATTTACAATTATCAAATAAAAGTTATTAGCATCATTATGATTTTTATATATTTGTATATCATAGGATCGCCCAAAGGAAAACTATGATGTACATGTGTAGTTTAGTTTGAATCTGATTAGGTGATATTCTCAAGGCATTAATGTATGAGTATTTTCTTGCATATGTTTGCAGTATCTGTACCTGTTTCACTCCATTCGCACGCCTCATCCGTTCCCTTATTCAATGGGATAAATTTTCCTGATTGGAGTGAACAAATCCAGTTTCACTTAGGTGTCCTGGATCTTGATTTAGCACTTCAAGCTGAGAAATCAGCTGCTATCACTGATGAAAGTAGCAATGATGAAAAGTCTTTCTATAAAGTTTGTGAAAGATCGAACAGACGGAGCTTAATGTTCATGCGAATGACAGTTGCAAACAATTTAAAGACTTCTCTTCCCAAAACTGACAATGCTAAGGAATTTATGACATTTGTGAAAGAACGTTCTCAAACTGCTGATAAGTCACTTGCCGGTACATTGATGAGTACACTGACCACCATGAAATATGATGGTTCGCGTACCATGCATGAGCATATACTTGAGATGACGAATTTAGCAGCAAAGTTAAGGACTTTAAGGATGAACGTGGATGAGTACTTTTTAGTACAATTTATACTTAATTCCTTACCTCATGAACAATATGGGCCATTTCAAATGAATTACAACACTATAAAGGATAAGTGGAATGTAAATGAATTGGCCAGTATGCTAGTTCAAGAGGAAACAATGATAAAGAATCAAAAGGCTCATTCTGTTCATCTCTCAAGTCATCAAGAAGTTCGAAAGAATTTCAAGAGGAAAGGTGGAAGGAGCAAGAAGAAAGGACCACACGTCCTAAATGACTCTTCAAAGGCTTCTCAAATCCACAAGAAAGAACACAATCTTGTTAAGTGTCATTTTTGCAACAAAATTGGACACTTGAAGAAAGATTGTCTGAAATGTAAGGCTTGGTTCGAAAAGAAAGGTAAGCATTGTGCTTTAGTATGTTTTGAATCAATCTTTACTGAAGTTCCTCATAATACTTGGTGGATTGATTCTGGCGCCACCACTCATGTGTCAAATACTATGCAGGGATTTCTTACGATCCAAACTATAAAGCCAAATGAAAGTTATGTGATTACGGGGAACAGAAACAAAGCTCCAGTTGAAGGCATTGGCACTTATCGTTTGATCTTAGATATTGGGCATTATTTGGATTTGTTTCGAACCCTTTATGTACCTACATTTTCTCACAATTTAGTTTCTTTGCCAAGACTTGATGTGGCGGGATTTTATTGTAAGTTTGGTTCTGAATCTTTCAATCTATTTAAGAGTGATACTCTTATTGGAACTAGAACTTTATGTGATGGTCTCTACAAATTTAGACTTAATAATACTTTTGTTGAGACATTAATGACCTTGCATCATAATGTTGGCACTAAACGAAGTTTGGTGGATGAAAATTCTGCTTACTTGTGGCATAAACGTTTGGGTCATATATCCAAAGAAAGAATGCAAAGATTAGTGAAGAATGAAATTCTTCCAAATTTGGATTTTACTGACCTTGGAATGTGTATTGATTGTATTAAAGGTAAACAAACAAAGCACACTAAGAAATGTGCCACAAGAAGCACAGAACTTCTTGAAATTATACATACTGATATATGTGGTCCATTTGATGTTCTATCTTTTGGTAAGGAAAGTTACTTCATTACCTTTATTGATGATTTTTCACGTTATGGTTATATTTATCTTTTGCATGATAAGTCTCAATCAATAAATGCACTTGAAGTGTATATTAAAGAGGTTGAGAGGTAATTAGATAAAAAGGTGAAAATAGTAAGATCAGATAGAGGCGGTGAATATTATGGAAAGTATAATGAATCGGGACAATGTCCAGGTCCATTTGCTAAATTCCTTGAAAGACATGGCATTTGTGCTCAATACACAATACCAGGTACACCACAACAAAATGGTGTAGCAGAAAGGCGTAATCGTACTTTAATGGAAATGGTTAGGAGTATGATGAGTCATTCATCTTTACCCTTGTCTTTGTGGATGTATGCTTTAAAGACTTCTATGTATTTATTAAACAGGGTTCCTAGTAAGGCAGTTCCAAAGACTCCCTTTAAACTGTGGACGGGAAGGAAACCTAGTTTATGACACCTGCATGTTTGGGGTTGTCAAGCAGAAGTAAGAATTTACAATCCACATTAAAGGAAATTGGATTCAAGAACGACCAGTGGTTATTTCATTGGTTATGCAGAGAGATCCAAATGGTATAAATTTTATTGTCCTAATCATAGTACAAGAATTGTTGAATCTGGAAATGCTAGGTTCATTGAGAATGGTGACATCAGTGGGAGTGAAAGAATGCGTGATGCTTGCATTCAAGAAGTAAGGGTAGAAGTTCCTATACCCGAAGCTTCTAAAGTTGTTGTTCCTGATATTATAGCACAATCTAACAATGATCAAGAACAACAAATTAATGAACAACCACTCCATAATGAAGATGTCAATATTGAACCTCCAATAGCTGAGTCACAAGATATAGCATTAAGAAGATCTCAAAGAGAAAAGAGGTCGGCTATTTCTGATGACCATATGGTTTATCTACAAGAGTCAGAAATTAACTTAGGAATTGGAAATGATCCAGATTCATTTTCCCAAGCCATGGAATGTGAAAATTCTAATGAATGGTTTAATGCCATGCAAGAAGAATTAAAATCCATGCATCAAAATCAAGTTTGGGATATTGTTGAATTGCCTAAAGGATGTAAGAAGGTCGGGTGTAAATGGGTCTTTAAGACCAAGCGCGACTCAAAAGGCAATATTGAACAACATAAAGCCAGACTTGTTGCAAAGGGTTTTACGCAAAAAGAAGGCATTGACTATAAAGAGACATTTTCACCAGTCTCTAAGAAAGACTCACTTAGAATCATTATGGCTTTGGTGGCTCATTATGACTTGGAGTTACACCAAATGGATGTAAAAACTGCCTTTCTTAATGGGAATTTAGAAGAAGAGGTTTACATGGACCAACTCGAAGGCTTTTCAGTTAAAGGAAAGGAACACATGGTATGTAATTAAAGAAATCAATATATGGACTTAAACAAGCTTCCCGACAATGGTATCTTAAGTTCAACGATACCAAAACTTCATTTGGATTTAAGGAAAACACCGTTGATCGGTGTATATATATGAAGATTAGTGGGAACAAGTTTATTTTTCTAGTTCTGTATGTTGATGATATTTTGCTTGCTGCTAATGATCTTGGTTTGTTACATGAAACCAAGAAGTTTCTCTCTAAGAATTTTGAAATGACGGATATGGGAGAGGCAACATATGTGATAGGAATAGAAATATTCCGTGATAGATCACAAGGATTATTAGGATTGTCTCAGAAAGCTTACATTGAGAAAATTTTAGAGAAATTTAATGTGAGTAAATGTTCAGCAGGAATAGTTCCAATTCAGAAAGGTGATAAATTTAGCCTTATGCAATGTCCGAAAAGTGAATCGGAACGAGAACAAATGAAAAATATTCCTTATGTATCTGTTGTGGGGAGTTTAATGTATGCACAAACTTACACCAGACCAGACATCAGTTTTGTTGTCTGAATGCTGGGCAGGTATCAAAGTAATCCTGGAATGGATCATTGGAAAGCTGCAAAGAAAGTTCTTAGATACCTGCAAGGAACGAAGAATCATATGCTCATTTATAAAAGATATGATCATCTCAAGGTGATTGGGTATTCAGATTCAGACTTAGCCGGTTGTGCCGATACAAGAAAATCAACATTTGGTTACTTGTTTCTTCTGGCCGGAGGGCCAATTTCATGGAAGAGTGCAAAGCAGTCAGTTATTGATGCATCCACTATGGAAGCTGAATTTGTGGCATGCTTTGAGGCCACTATTCATGGATTATGGCTGCGGAATTTTATTTCAGGGCTTGTGGTTGTTGACAGTATTGCCAAGCCGCTGAAAATTTATTGTGATAACTCTGCAGCAGTTTTCTTCTCCAAGAATGACAAGTATTCTAAGGGTGCTAAGCATATGGAGATCAAATACTTGTCTGTTAAAGAAGAAGTTCAGAAACAAAGAGTGTCAATTGAGCACATTAGTACCAAACTTATGATAGCAGATCCCTTAACAAAAGGACTGCTGCCCAAAACATTTAATGAGTATGTTGAAAGGATGGGCATTTTTGGACGTCATTAATGTGTGTATTATGATTGTATTAAGTTTATGTATTTGACACCTTGAGCTCACTTACGTGTTTATGATATTTCTTGTTTTCTATTTAGTATACACTATGGAAATAGATGAATGTTAAACATGATAGTTTCTAAGGAAACATTATAGTTGGACTATTACTGTACTTCTCATTTATGGATCATGTTAAGTAAAGTGCTATAGTTGTAGTGCATAGAAGGGACTATGTCGATTAATGACATACAACCGCTATGACTCGCATTAGTTTTCTTTACTTAATTGTGATTATTATGTGATTGCCAATTTGATGAAATTTTATAGCATAATGTTATTGTGCACATTACAGTCTTTGTTAAACCATGAAAGAAATATCATATGGACCAAGTGGGAGAATGTAAGAATTATTGTGGCCCACATAATATGATTTATGTTATATGGTTTAATAATTATTATTATGCTATAAGAATAATTAATATTGGTTTTGAGGAGTTACGACTCTAATAAAACGAAGAGGTACGACTTTAATTGAAAGGGTATAGCGCTTTGATGGAAGGCACATTTTCAACGAGCGTATAAATAGAGTCTGGTCCTCTCTCCATCCATAATGAACGACAATAACCTAAAGGCATTTGGTATTCTCTCAGCCATCGATTGAATACATCAAGTATAGTGGGTTAAGGGAGAGAAATCGGATTTCTTCTTTGGTTTGTGTTCTTCAAGTTTTCTACAACGATCATTAAGTGCAACGCTATGGATAAAGGTATGTCTTCATCTATTTGTCAGAATCATGAAGATCAAAAGATCACTGCGTTTAGTATGAGTTTCCGCATTACAGATTCAAGTATTAATAGTCTTACATAAAAGTGTCGAGTTTTATGCATCATGCAACAAAGTACCGTCGCTCTATACAAAGAAGAAAATATAAATTTAGGGAAACATATCACGCTTGAAGTTCAAATCTTTTTCAAGCTATATTACTTGTCCTCTTATAGTAAAATGAGTTTTTGTTTGATTGTGATCTATAGCCAATGTTTCTAAATTTCTCTATCTTTCGCCAAAAAATGATTCTCTTTCTTTTCTCCAGATATTATTTACAGAAGCCTTAAAATTACTAATAGTTATATAAAATAAACATGTTTTATCTTAGTGACATGGCAATTTTTTTCTCAATTAAGTAACCCAATATAAAATTTGATAAATCTATTTATAAAATATTGGTAATCAACTCAAATAAAAGTTGGTAACCCAAAATTCATTGATAACTTGATCGAAAGCCACTAAATTGCTTGAATTTGGGATTAAGAGTTTTATGTGAGAGATGGCAAATTTAAATACAATTTAAGAAATGTAATTAAAAGTTGGTAAAATGTAAGAAAAGTTGGTAATAAAAGGAAAAAAAAAAACATAAATGGCTTCTGATTTCGAAAAACTCGTCAAGGAAAAGCATGTTTCCAAATATTCCTTTACTAAGAAAATGAGATAAATAAAAAGTATCTAATCAATTAAGTTACATTTGGTACTGCTAATTACCCGAGGCTTCATGTTGCTGATATGACTGAAAAATATCAGATAAATGGATGTTTGGACTCATTGAACAGAAAATAGAACAATTTCGATGAACTTTGTAAAGCAATACGAACAATACCCATCAACATTTAATGTATCCAACTAAAAATTGACAAGAAGAATGTAAAATAGACTAACAACCAACTTTTACTAAAGAATCAGAGCCTTACACATGTGCAACGCACATGCATTTTGCTAGTTTAGAATGAATTATGCGATATTTTTTAGCTTTGACTAAATTATAGCATTGTTTTTTTGGAAATTACTTCAACACTACCTCCAACTTTTGACCCAAAAAAAGTAATAGCTCGCTTGCTCTGAAGGCAGCTGATTGTTTTTCTTCCCAGTCCAATGACTATATAAAATGAACTAGTAAATCTATTTCATACAGAAAAGGGGTGCTATGATTGATTTTGCCGTAATACTCTCCAACACCAATATTGAAACAATCCATTGATGCGATGAAAATTTGGAAACTAAAAATATGACTAAAAACGATTAAGCAAATTGATTCAAATGTAATATAATTGAAGTCTTTTTAATGTTCCTAATTGCAATCCTTAGTAGCCACTTAGGTGTAAACATATACATTCAAGTCTGATTTTCAAGGGAAAACGGAGCTTGTGGCTCTCCTCATAATAAAGTGCTAACGATAGTCAAGAGACTCCACTTTCTCTTACTCGTCTCTTTCATAAACCTTCTGATCAAGGCGTGGAATGAGCACAACTTCAAGCGGGCTCGCCTTCAGATTCGTCAAGCCAGGGCTCTCGGTCATGTCCACTGGTTTGCCCGAGACCGTGTCGATTTCAAAACTTTGCAACAAGCTGGCGAGGGTCAAGTGCATTGTGTGAAGAGCCAGCGAGGTTCCGGCACATGACCTCCTCCCCGCGCCGAAGGGGATGAGCTCGAAGTTCTGACCTCTCACATCCACATTCTCATGCGTCGTGAGGAACCTCTCGGGCTCGAACTTGTCCGGGTTGGACCATACGCGCTCATCCCTCTGTATTTTCCAGGCATTCAACAGCAAACGAGTACCTAGCCAATGGCGCAGTATAATGGCTTTTTTTTAGAAAAATGTGCAAAGACGGGGAAATTTTGCACAGATATTAAGGAATGAAGATGCAGGTCAAAGTCACAGGGAAACTTTTACCAAGTTGGGAAGCGGACTTGCGCTTTTGAATCAATTGATGGATTCAAATTCCGAGTTTAAAGACAAAAAGAGATAAAAGGTTCTTGTATTGTGAAGTTGTACAAAGACCGCAACTCATTGTTACACAACTCATATCCATCATGTTAGCGCGAGTAGTTGGAATTTGTAAAATTTACTAATTAGCAAAACTCAATAGTGATGTAAATGAATTGTATAAAAGAAGATACCACAGGCTGAATAGTTAAAATTAATCCAAAAAAAATTTCGACAAAATCAGGATAGGATATGTTCTAGACTTATGCTTAACCTGACCATTATCTTGTGTAACACCGCAATTCATTCATGACGCTATAAAAAGACATGGACCGCATGTTTATTTCATGAATTGGCCCGGTTTATCACTTTAACTTTAGAGTATGTTTTTTCATGCTGAAGAGGCCAAACCATATATGTAGGTCCTATATGCTATCGGTTTCCACCAGCATGCAAGGGCCTCATACCTGCAGGAATGCGGTAGCCGGAGGAGAAGGTGCACTCTTCCATGGAACTTCTAAGACCAATGATCGGAACCGGTGCATAGAAACGCATCGTTTCCTTGACGATGGCTTGAAGGTAGGTCAAATTCTTCACGTCGGACTCTTCCACACGCCTGCTCTTGCCGACATGGGTGTCCAGCTCTTGTTGCGCTTTTTCCAATGCGTGGCGATTGTTCACTAGCAGCGATAGCGCCCACGTGAGCACCACTATCAAAGTGTCGCTCCCAGCTATTATCATGTTCTGAAACCAAAAGGAAATGGGATTAACTCAAGTGCTTCAACATCAAAGATTGGAAGATGTCAGGTGATTGGTGATATATATTAGATCTAGTATGATTTTGATCTATCATATCTTCTATTTGGATGATTTGAACAAATATATGTAAATGAGCTTAAAACAAACCAGGTTCAAAGGATAGAAATTTCACAAAGATAGCATCTCGATGGACAAACTTAAATTAAGTTCGTGAATTTTGTATTCAAGTGATTTCTAAAGAGGTAAATGTTTTTGTCCTTCTAGATTAAATCCTAATTCATCATGTAACTCCACTTCCAAGAGTATAAATCTCATGATCTGTGGAATGGGGAACTATTGTAAATGTGCATTTGATATCTTTACCGAACAGATTGTTATGAGAAAGTTTAAGTCCAAACTCATCATTATATTAGTTGAACCACTTTCACTCAAATCACTCAAAAGCTTAAAGCTAATGAGTTATGGGTCACTTAGAAAATATTAACCGCTTCACATCATACAAATTCTCTTTGGTAAGACTTTTTCAACGTAAGAGAGAGTTCAAACCTTTTGGTCTTCCTAGTCGATAGATTCTCACATAAGAGATAAGAAGTTATTTGGCGCTTTGTGCCATTTTCTTCATACGTTGGATATTTTAGTTGATCTCTGACTAATCCCCTCCATCTACTGGAATAGAATTCATGGTGATAATGATAGAATCAACGTGTCTTTCAAAAGCAGCCGAGAGTTCGTCTCTTTGTGTTAAAACAATAGACAGATATTGTTATAGAGGAGACAAACTTTTGAGTGGCTAAATATGTTCTCGAGTTAAGTGACCTTTTCTTCTGGATGAAAGCGAAATGTAACTGCCAGTCTATCCTGGACTGATGGTGAGGACAAAATATGACATTCGTGCAGCAAAAGTAAGCAATACTATACTCGGTAGGAAAATTGGTGGGCACCAATAAGTCACAATATTGTCTTTTCCCAAATCCGATGGTTCCAATCACTCCTTCATCAGAAACAAATATCTTGTCATGAGCATCTGGTATTTGCTTTAGATAAATATATTTAAAAGGTGCATTTTTCTTTACCAGATACTAAGACTGAATTACCAAATGATGTTTAAAGACCCGTTTGCAATCAGCAGTATCTCTTAGTTTACCATTTTACTAGTAGACTAATCCTTAATATATCTAGCATCTCTGTGCTTACAGCTTGCTACGAAGTTTCTTACGGCAACTAAAAATTTATATTGACTAGACCGAACCTAAGGATTCTCTAAGTGCCGGAAGTTTAAATGTATCTCTATTACCGGTCCAGATCTATTGAAAAATCTTGATGCCATCAAACTGTATTTGGAAAAACATGGGGACAGCAAATAAGATGGACAAGAAATAAGTTTATTGTCATTAAATTATAAGTAGATTTTGCCAAAAGCACTGTACTTCTACTACCCCAACAAATTGCATTCATGAAATCAGAGGCATTAGCGAATGCATTAGCACGACCACAGAGCAACTTTTATGCACAGTTCTAGTTTCAAAACATCATAAGCAAGAATTACTCACCAAACAAGTTGCCTTAACAACTGTATCGGCATCAAAATCTGAAAACTTCACACCTTCGACGACCTTCAGCATCAAATCCATGAAATCTTGCTCTCCATCGCCTCCGGGGTGGGACAATCTCTTCCTTCTGCGCTCCTCTAGCCACCCCTGAGCCAAAACATCCAACTCTTTTGCGGTCTCGTTCATCGATCGTTTATAACCACCAAAGTCCAACCAGCTGAGAGCTGAGATCGCATCCGACAACACGACGACTCCAAAGAGATCAAAGAACCTCCTTATTGACCTTTGGCACCTCTTTGCCTCGGTGTCGTCACAGTCGGCGTTCGAACCACAGTATCTCTTTCCTCCTACCATCTTCACCGATAAATTGAGCATCAAATCTCCTAGCCAAGACTTCATTTCCACCAGTACCCCATTTCTGGGCCTACCCTTTTCGATCCAGGCCTTGAACAGGTCTTTTATTGCTGTCTCGACCTCGAAAGCTCGTATGTGCTTTAGTGAGTCAAGCCGGTGGTTCGAAAGGAGCTCGATCGTTGCTATCTTGCGCATCTCTCGCCAGTATTCCCCGTAAGGAGCGAATCCGAACATGGCACCATTGTAGCTCAGGAGTTTGGTGGCGGTGATCATTGGTCGATCGGCAAAGGCCTTGTCATGGACAGTGAAACACTCCTTAGCCACTTCCCAACTGCTCACGACGATTGCTCGATGAGAGCCTAATCTTATGGTGAAAATTGGTCCGTACTTGTCGGCCATGGAGCCCAACTTTTTGTGCATCAGGTCCTTGCTGCTGAACAGAGGAAGGTGGCCGACTATAGGCCAGGCGCCTTCGGCTTCGGGCACATCATTATGGTCTTTGGATTTGTGTGATCGGTAGAGAAAGATGGGCAATAGCAGGGCCAAGGTTGAGATCAAAATTATCAGCAATTCAATGAGAATTGGCATGATGAACGATTCCTGAAGTATAGCAGCACAGAGTTTATCTGGAAAATTTTCCTTTTAAGAGCAGAGTTGCCGCTTTCCTGGTAGTTTCTATTGGAAAAAAATTACTGTGGAATTTTGAGTCCAATGGACAAAATATATTCTAAATGAAGTGCTCTAACTCTGGTCTTTATCTGAATTTTTGGTAGAGGTGGGCGGTTCCAAGGTTGGTGTAGGGTCCACTTGAAACTTATCCATTGGAATTGATTCCCAAATTTATGTTACTTAGAACCTACCCTATGTAGCTTGTAATTTGGAACCTATCCTATCACTTGTTTCAAGGTATATCCAGGTTCCTCTAAATGTATTTTTAATTAAAACACTGCAGTTAATCATAACTTATATTTAAACACGCAATATATTTAAACATTAACAAAATAAAAATATTGATGTACCGAATTGAAGTCTATACTAGTGGTTCCAAAAACATGCTCACCATAGAATACCATAGGATTGCATGAAGACATAGAACAAGAAAAACACAAAGATAAGTCCCACGTTCCTAAAACCCGGAACCTATCCATCGGAATCGGTTTCCTAATTTTTGAAACTTAAAAACTATTTGGCATACCTTGAAACTTAATTGTCCAATTCTTGGTTCTACCTTGGAACTATACTGACTCCTAATTTTGGTGTTGCAAAAAATAAGGAATGAAATACAATAACAAACAAAGCTAGGAAATTAATTCAAAAGACTAGCACAAGGTTCCACTATAAATCATGCAATGTAATGAGCACACTCAAATCACTCAAACACTCTCAGGCTTTCTTAGCCATCAATTACATCCGATGATTCACCTAGTGCTTAGCCTTGACAATTTATCATGAAACAATCTCTTAACTTGGGAAATCAATTACACAATTTTTTGTTTGAAATACCTTTCAAATTGCACTTGGATGGAAACATGATGAAGCCCACCTTTGTGAGATTTGGTGGGACTAATTTTTGTTATGGCTATAACTATCACCTAGAGGGGGAGAAATAAGTTATTGTATGGAAATGAAAGAATTTAAATAAATATTGCAGCAAGACAACTTATTATGAAGTGGTTAGATCTTACTATTGTACAATTCTAAAACAATTAATAAAAAGAATAAGGGATAGAGAATTGCACACAAAATTTTATAGTGGATCAACTTTTGCAAGCCTACATCCACTCTCCTGTGCTATAGCATATTGGCCGAAATTCACTAGTAATAACCAATTAGAGATTATAAGTCCTAAGCTGTAAGTACTCAAGTTTGCATGAAAAACTCCTCACACTCTCAACCTCTAAGAGTTACACGATATCACTCAGCAAAGATGAATATATGAGATCACAGGAAAAAAAAAAAACTCTTAAAATTAAAAGCTTCAAATCTCGTGAATGCAAATTATTTTCCTTCAACTTTGAAACCTCCTCTTATACTCCTTTTAGTCCAAGCTGATTGTCACACCCCGAACCTCGAGCGCGTGCCCATCCTTCAGTGGTCGACAAAATTTGCAACTTCCCAGGATAAGTCGCCCACCCTTTTTATTTTATTGCACATGCGGAAGTACATAAATATCCCCTGACAGTAATATCTCAGGATAAAAAAGCAGGACAACAGATTCACCAATAAAACATGCTTTTATAAACATACTGAGTCATGTACAAAGTCTATGACCAAAAGACTACAAAAAACTAGCTCTCCAAAAAGAAGTGGTCCTAACTGACCTACATCTCATATCCCCTCAGCTCGGCTCCAAACCTTCCACTCTACGGCCCTGAAAATTGAGCCCACGACGGAGTGAGATATAAATCTCAGCGAGTTCATGCTCTAAATCCCAATTAGGAGGGTAATTTGCCCAGAGGCGTCCTAACCACACAATTACACGACCATAGAGACTTACCTTGTCTCAGATCAACCCTGAAGGTTAGCACAATTCATATCACAGACAGCACGAAAGCATGAGCAACAACCAAGCTCAATTAACTGGAACGCTACATTTAAATTCAACCAAGCACAGGGGTCCTGATTATAAAAACAAATCGTTATGACACGTCTCATACCATGTCACACAATTTTGTCCCATAATTTGACACATTCAACTCCATTAATCATGCATTCCTAGTTTTTTTTATCTCGACTTATAGAACGGCCTACTCTTTGTTCGGCGGTCTTCTAGCGTAGCCAGTCATCGTCTCACCCCATTAAGCACGGCAACGTCTCTATCAGACGGCTTTCCCGAATGAGCAAGGGTCCAAAATCTATTACGACCAGCTTCCTGTTGTCTTGGGGCGTCCATATAGGGGTATTGTCCAGCTTAATAGCTCGAGACGGGTTCTCTTAACCTACACACAACCACTCAATCTTGGCCCAACACACAGTGCATTGCACTCAAATGCCTCAATTAAATTGGTGAGCCTGGCCTATTTTCTTCGTATTATAAATACATGGTAAAATAGTCGTGTGTGGATACACGGTCAACTCAACCTAGAAAAAGTGATTTCCAATTCAAAATCACATTGTTTTATATATTATATAAAATCATTTTCGGTGTTAAAATCCGACACTCGGGATTTTCTAAATAAATATCGAAATTCACAAATTTTGGAATTAAATACTCAAAATTCCAATCAGCACTCAATTTGCACAAATTAACACTCAATTGCAGAATTTAATCACACTATTGCAATCAGCACGAAATTCTGGTCTAATTTCCAAAAAATATTTAAGAATAAAATAATCACCAAAAGTAATTAAATAATTCAATTTAAATTCTAAAAATACTAACTTCGGCCGAAAATGCCTAATTAAATATTGAAACGGGCCCGAAAAATTCCCGAACCTATCTAGATAAATAATACAGCTTATCTAGTCCCTAACTAAGCCGTTCTAACCACCTAACATGCATAATTAACTAATTAAATCACTAATCAAATCTAACTAACCATCTAATCCCTAATTAACTTAAACTAAACACCAATTAAACGTCATTAGCCTACTAAGTAGAGTTTAGTGCATAAACTCACCGGTTTAGCGGGAAAATCGGTTCACCGCGACGGTGGCTAAAGCTTGAGCTTGCGGTAGCGTCAAGGGACACTTAGACCGGGCCAAAAAGGCCTTGCAAGCCCACATCAATTGCTAGGCTCGGACCTGGGCTTGGGCCGAGAAGTGGGCTACTGGGTTGAACTTGCGAGCTAGGCTTGCTTCGTGGGCTTCAACCAAAGGTTGAAGATGAGCTGGAATAGAAAATGCATGGGCTGAGCTAGGGATTTGGGCTGCTTGGTGGGCTACTGCTGTGGATGCGAGATTTGGGCCGCTGAACTTGCAGGCTTCAAATGGAGCAGCTACGGGCGAAGACGACGATGGAAGTTTGGCTCGATGGATGCTGCTTTGATGGATGCTTGGCAGTCAACAACTAGGGAGATGGAGCTACTTTGGCAGGATGGCTTCGCTGGAGACGTTGACCGAGCGTGCAGCAAAGATGGGTGGAGAGGGTGAGCTGGTAGCAGCGAAGTTGCGGACGTTGCTGCTGGAAGGAGGAGAGTGGCCGATGCATGGTAAATCAGTGGGTTCGGTGGAGAGGACTATGTGAATGGAGGAGATGCAGAGATGGAGGATGCGTGGCAGAGTTAGGTCGGCATCTGAAAGAAAAGGGAAAAAAATGAAGACTAAGCAAGAGGCCACTCGGCTAAGAGGGGGTGCGCAGGGGAAAAGAACGTGAAGAAGGAGAGAAAGAAATGAAAACTGAACAAAGGGGCATCGGGGAGGTAAAGAAACGCTCGAAGGAGGGAGGGAAAGAGAACGGATGAGGTAGAAAGAGGGGTAAAAGTCAAATGAAAATATCTAGGAATTAATGCATGGTCCCCCTAAGCCTTCATGCATATCCCCTTTGGTCCCCCATTACTTTCTTGCTTTATATTTCCATAAATAAACCAAATTTTGATGCTAAAATTTTAGTCCCCCATCCAAGCTCCGAATTTCAAATTTTGGACTTCAATTCCTTAACGAAATTCTCCAATTCGACGTCCAATTTTGTTGTAGAAAAAACCCATACAATTTTTATAATTTCCTTTCACCCAGTAGCTCGGTAAGGAGGCCAAAAATTCCTTCGATTTGGCCCATCCGAATTTCTGTTATTTTCCAAATCATCCGAATCAATTTTCCATAAAAATCCCGAACTCGCCGAAAATTCTTCGAAGGATAAGTCGACATTCCTAAAATAAATCGTGACATAACAGAACTTTCATTTTCTGAAATCAGGTTCAAATTCGCAATTAATTTCAATCTGGTGCAATTTTAGTGTAACCTAATCTACCAAGTAACTTTTAGGAATTTTTTGTGCAATTGACCCATGATCAATTATTTTTTAGCCACATTGTGCATTTTCGACTCATTAACGACTCTCAATTGTCGTGGAAATCTCGAGGTTTAAAATACGGACACAGGGTACGAAAATGATAGAAAAATCGGTCTAGTATCATTCGACAGAATTTTTGCAATCAGGTGGAATCACCCACGCACTAATCACATACCTTTGTTAAATCGACCTATCTCTGGACTCTGATCGATTTTCATAGTACCGTAATGACCCTTGCAGATCAACACGGTCGAACAATCGATTCTTGGTCGAATTCTCAAGTCTATTGCGATAAAATCCCTTAATGGCTTCCCCAGATAATCTAGTTATCTCATGAGTGATTAGCTTAGAGAATAGCACTATAAGCACGTCAATGAAAGACCCGATTCATTTAATTGAAAACATAATCAAATTTAGGATGTCACCCCTCTTCCCCTCTTATAAAAATTTCGTCCTCGAAATTTAAATCATTACAAATTTTAAACAAAAAAGGGGGGGTACAATTGTCTCATTGATTCTTCACTTTCCCAAGTTGCTCATTCTGTGCTGTGGTGTTGCTAGACCACTTTAACCAATGGGATGGTCTTGGTGCACATAACATGTTCTTTCCGATCCACAATCTGAACTGGTCTTTCCACGTACGACATTTTGTCGTTCACGTCCAATTCCTCAAAATTAAGCACGTGGGTTGGGCCAGGCTCATACTTCCTCAACATCGACACGTGAAAGACGTCATGCACTTGTGCCCACCTCGGCAGCAATGCAAGACAATACGCTAGGATCCTGATTCTTTCCAAAATCTCAAAGGGACCTACGTACCTCGAACTCAGCTTTCCTTTATTGCTAAAACACAAAGTATCTCTCATTGGTGACACCTTCAGAAAAAACGTGATCACCAACTTGAAATTCCAATAATCTTCAACGCTTATCTACGTAGCTTTTCTAGTGGCTCTGAGCAGTCTTTAATCTGTCCCTAATGACGGCAACTGCATCCATTGACTGCTGAGCCAACTCTGGGCTTGTGATCTTTTGTTCTCCGACCTCATCCCAACAAATCGGTGTTCTACACGTTCTGCCATGCAACATTTCAAAATGAGTCATCTGAATGCTTTGCTGGTACCTATTGTTGTAAGCGAACTCGACAAGGTGAAGCTGTTCCTCCCAGCTTCCCTTGAAATCCAACATGCAAACTCACAGCATGTCTTCGAGGGTTTGAATCATTCTCTCAAACTGGCATCCATCTGAGAATGATAAGCCGTACTATACCGCAACTTCGTTCCTAAGGCACTCTGCAAACTTTTCCAAAAGGCGGCGGTGAACCTCGGGTCTCTGTCTGATGTAATCGTCACCTGCACTCCATGCAGACGAACTGACGTATGTACAATTCTGCATGCTTGTCTAAATCCAGGTCATTTCGTATTGCGATGAAGTGAGCCGATTTCGTCAGTTTGTCGACCACTACCCAAATAGAAGCATTACCTCTCTAACTCCTTAGTAAGCCTGTCACAAAATCCATTGTGATATGTTCCCATTTCCATTCAGGAATGTCAACAGGTTGCAGAAGTCCTCCCGGCTTACAGTGCTTTGCCTTAACTTGCTGACACGTCAGACATTTGGCAACATACTTGACGATATCCGCCTTCATATCGGAACACCAATAGTGTTGATGCAGATTCTGATACATTTTTGTACTGCCAGGATGAATGTTGTAACTACTACGATGAGCTTCTAACAAGATCTCTTTTTTAAGCTCTACATCATCAAGTACACACAATCGTCCTTGGAACCTCAATGTTCCGTCCTTAAAAATCTGGAAATCAGTTTTCCTCTTTTCGGTATCCTTTTGCAAGATTTTCTAAACATCCGAGTCTGTTGGCTGAAGCGTTTTGATTATGATATGTACTTCCGACTTAATTTTTAGGGTGACCATAAGGTTTGAAAGGTGGCCTACCTCAAACTTGAAAACCGAATCTCGAGCTCTCTCTCAAGTAAATTTCACTCCTTGACCAGCATATGTGCGATTGAAGACTTTCGACTCAAAGCGTCCGCGATCTTATTCGCCTTTCCTGGGTGATACAAGATATCACAATTGTAGTCCTTTAGGAGTTTCATCCATCGACGTTGTCTCATATTCAACACTTTCTGAGAGAATAGATATTTGAGACTTTGATGGTCAGTGAAGATCTGGAACATTTTTCCACACAAATAATGTCTCCAAATCTTCAGAGCGAAAATGATTGCCGCGAGTTTTAAGTCATATGTCGGGTATTTCAGTTCGTGAGGTCTCAACTGATGAGACGCGTATGCAACAACCCTATCATGTTGCATCAGTACACAACCTAGTCCTCTAAACGACGCATCACTGTAGTTCTCGTATCCTCCAAGACCATATGGTATGGTTAGCATAGGTGCGGTAGTCAACTTCTGCTTAAACTTTTGAAAACTACACTTGCACTTGTCCGTCCACACAAACTTTTCTTCATTCTTCAGTAGTCGAGTCAACAGCGAGACTAATACTAAAAACCCTTCCACAAACCTTCTGTAATACCTTACCAATCCCAAGAAACTTCTTATCTCTGTCACTGTTGTCGATCTTGGCCAACCGATCACTACTTCGATCTTGGATGGGTCCATGAAAATTCCTTCGCCTGAAATCACGTGACCTAGGAATGCAACACGAGTCAGCCAAAACTCTCACTTGCTGAACTTGGCATACAGCTCATGAATCCTCAGAGTCTGCAATACCATCCTTAAATGCCCTTCATGCTCCTCTGGACTTCTTAAGTACACTAGAATATCATTGATGAACACGATCACAAACCGATCCAAGTACTCCTTGAACACTTGGTTCACTAAATCCATAAAAGAAGCTAGGACGTTTGTCAAACCAAACGGCATTACAGTGAACTCATAATGGCCATATTGGGTATGAAACGCTGACTTAGGTATATCCTCCTTCCTGATCCTCAACTAATGATATCCCTTCCTCAAGTCGATCTTAGAGAATATCGATGCTCCTTGCAATTGATCAAACAAGTCGTTGATCCTCGGTAGTGGATACTTGTTCTTGACCGTCACCTGATTGAGTTGACGATAGTTGATGCACAAGTGCAACGAACCATCTTTCTTTTTCACGAATAGAACTGGTGCTTCCCAAGGTGATGCACTGGGACGTATGAATCCCTTATCCAACAATTACTGCATCTGCACCTTCAGTTCTTTCAATTCAAATAACAACATTCGGTAAGGAGCCTTAGAGATTAACTCTGTTCCGGGAGCTAACTCAATCATGAACTCTATCTCTCGTTCTGGCGACAGACCTGGCAATTCATTCGGAAACACGTCTGGAAACTCTTGTACTACTGCAATGTCCTCAATCTTCAGCTCTTCAACCGTCCTATCCACGACGGTTGCCAGGTAACCTTGACAACCCTCGTCTAACAATTGGGTTGCCTTTAGTGACGAGATTAAGGTAATCGAGGGTCCTCCTCGACTCCCAATAAATTTAATATGTTAAATGAAAGCATTATTTCCTTACATGTAAGTTGTACTTTGGCCTAAGCCACAAGACCTCTAAAACCTTATATTTATAAGATTACTACCAACTACTTTAAAAGTACAGCATACATTGCTGCAACTTTGTTGCGACTTTCTTAGAGGTGAAGTACCGAAGGAAGCCAATGGATTACTAAGAAAAGTTAGTAATTAAAAGAAAAATAAAATAAAATATAAATTAATAATAAGATTGTAAATGCATAATACTACCAAATCAACAAGAAAATTTCTACCGATTTCGAAACTTACAGAGGAAAAACATGTTTCCAAATATTTATTTACTAAGAAAATGAGATAAATAAGAAGCATCTAATCAATTAAGTCACATATGGTAATGCTCATTAACCGAGACTTCATGTTGTTGATATGACCAGAAAAGTATCAGATAAATGGATGTTTGGACTCAATGAACAGAAAATAGAACAATTTCGATTAAGTTTCCAAAACAATATGAACAATACCAATCAACATTTAAAGTATCCAACTACAATTAACAAGAAGAAACAAAAAAATGTAAAATAGATTAACAACCTGACTTTTGTCAATTAAAGAAAAAAAGAGCCTTACGCATGTACACCGAACATGCATCTTGCTAATTAAGAATGAATTATGCGATATTCTTGAGCTTTGACAAAATTATAGCATTATTTTTTTGAAAATTACTTTAACACTATCTCCGAATTTCGACCCAAACAAAGTAAAAGCTCGCTTGCCCTGAAAGCAGCTAATTTTTCTCTTCCTGGTCCAATTATTATGAAAAATAAATAAGTAAACCGATTACGTAACCAAAAGATATGCTATGATTGTTTTTCTAGAAATACTCTCCAACTCCAGTATTGAAACAATTCATAGTTGTGACGAAAAGCTGGAAACTAACAACATGACGAAAAGCGATTATAATAAGTAAATGGATTCTAGCGAAATATAATTGAAAGTCTTTGTTTTGTTCATAATTGCGGTCCTTAGTAGCAACTTAGGTGGGAACATTTACATTCAAGTCTGATTTGCAAGAAAAACGGAGCTTTTGGCTCTCCTTGTAATAAACCTTACTCCACTTTCTCTTACTCGTCTCTTTCATAAACCTTCTGATCAAGGCGTGGAACGAGCAAAACTTCAAGCGGGCTGGCCTTCAAATTCGTCAAGCCAGGGCCTTCGGTCATGTCCACTGGTTCGCCCGAGACCGTGTCGATTTCGAAACTTTGCAGCAAGCTAGCCAGGGTCAAGTGCATCGTGTGAAGAGCCAACGAGGTTCCGGCACATGACCTCCTCCCCGCACCGAAGGGGATGAGCTCAAAGTTCCGACCTCTCACGTCCACATTCTCATGCGTCGTGAGGAATCTTTCGGGCTCGAACTTCTCCGGGTTGGACCATACGCGCTCATCCCTCTGTATTTTCCAGTAGTTCAACAGCAAACGCGTACCTAACCAATGACACTGTATAAGGGCCCTTCTTAAAAAAGTGCAAACACAAGGAAATTTTACATAGATATTAAGGAATGAAAATGCAGGTCAAAGTCACGGAGAAATTTTGTTAAGTTAGAAAGTGGACTTGCCTTTTTGAATCAATTGACAGATTCAAATTCCGAGTTTAAAGACGACAAAGATAAAAAGTTCTTCGATTTTGACATAGTACAAAGACTATGTGACTCAATGTTACACAACTCACATCCATCAAGTTGGCACGAGTAGTTGTGATTTGAAAAATTTACTAATTACCTAAATCAATGGTGATGTACATGAATTTTATAAAAGAAGATATTGCAAGCTGTATATTTTAAACTTATTCAAAAACTTTTGGACAGAATCATGATTGGATATGGTCTACACTTCCTTCACTAGACCCGACCATAATCCTATGTAACAATGTGGTCCATTCTTGACCCAATGAAAAAAAGATATGGACCGTATGTTTATTTCACGAATTGGCCTGATTTATCACTTAGATTTTAGAGTATTTCATTTCATGCCAAACAGACCATAGTATATATTAAGGTTGTGGATACCATCGATTTCAGCTGACATGCAAGGGCCACATACCTGCAGGAATGCGGAAGCCAGCAGAGAAGGTGCACTCTTCCATGGAACTTCTAAGATTGATGATCGGAACAGGTGGATACAAACGCATTGCTTCCTTGACGATGGCTTGGAGGTAGGTCAAATTCTTCACATCGGACTCTTCCACATGCCTGCTCTTGC
Source organism: Eucalyptus pauciflora (assembly GCA_007663325.1). NCBI lineage: Eukaryota > Viridiplantae > Streptophyta > Magnoliopsida > Myrtales > Myrtaceae > Eucalyptus > Eucalyptus pauciflora. The sequence goes on from VMYD01000012.1 coordinate 935,996, forward strand.
CTACATGGGTGTCCAGCTCTTGTTGCGCCTTTTTCAATGCGTGACGGTTGTTCAATAGCAGCGATAGCACCCACGTGGTGCTCACTATCAAAGTGTCGGTCGCAGCTACTATCATGTTCTATATCCAAACGAAAATGGGATCAACTCAAGTGCTTTAACAAAAAGGTTGAATTATGTCAGACGACGGTAATATGGATTAGATCAAATATGATTTTGACATATCATATCTTCTATTCAGATAATTCAAACAAGGTATTTGTAAACGAACTTGAATCAAACTAGATTCGAATTATCAAAATTTTACATACATAGCATCTCAAAAAAGGATAGACTTAAAATAAGTTTCTGAATTTTTATTTGCCCTCAAATGGTTGGTAAAGTGGAAAGTGTTTTGGTCCTTTTAGTTTGAAGCCTAATTCATCACCGTACTCCATTTCCAAGAGTATAAATTTGATTCCTTGAGGAAGCCCAAATCCAAATCAGTCATCATATCTAATTAGACTACATTCACTCAAAAGCTTAAAAGCCAATGAGTTATGAGTTAATTACAATATATTAATTGCTTTATATCATGCCAATTCTCTTACATGGAGCTTTTTTTTCTTAAAATAAAAAATTAGACTGCATTCACTCAGAAGCTTAAAAACCAATGAGTTATAAGTTAATTACAATATATTAATTGCTTTATATCATGCCAATTCTCTTACGCGGAGCTTTTTTTTCTTAAAACAAAACTCAGTAATGGGGATTATTAGTTAGCTAAAGAAAGAGTCCAAACCTTTTGATCTTCCTAGGCGATAGATTCTTACTTAAGAGGTACCGAGTTGTTTGGCCCTTTGTGCCAGTTTCTTTCTACTTTGGATATTTTAGCTGATCTTCAACTAAATCTCCTCCGTCCAGCGGAGTAGAATTCATGGTGATACTGATAGAATCATCGCTATCTTTCGAGCAGCCAAGAGTTTGTCTCTTTCTGTTGAAGAGTAGACAGATAAGATTACGATAAGACGTAAACTTTCGACTATTTTCTCAAGTTAAGTGATCAAATCTTCTGGACGAAAGCGGAATGTAATTGCCAGTCAATATTGTCATATTTCGCTTTTGTCCAGAAGATTTGATCACTTTTGTCCAGAAGATTTGATGGGTACCAAACACGTTTGACTATTCTCCTACCAAGCATATTTTGTCCTAAACTTTTGTTGCATTATGTTAAGTAAACTTTTGTCCTAGATTAGGACAAAATATGAGACATTAATGCAACAAAAGTAAGCCTGACAATGCTTGGTAGGAAAATTGATGGATACCAATAGGTCACAATATTGTCTTTTCCTAAATCCAATGGTTGTGATCGCTCCTCGAGCACAAAAAAATCTATTTAGGAGCATCTCGCATTTGCTTTAGATAAAAATACTAGAACTACATTTTTTTGCTAGATACTAAAACTAGATTACTAAATGATATTTAAAGACCCATTTGCAATCAATGATGTATCTTTGTTTATTATGTTAGTAGACCAATCTTAATATATTTAGCATCACTCTTCATGTCTTGATTTTTACAACTTCCTGTGGAGTTTCTTATAGCAACTAAAAATTTATACTGTGTAGGGGTGAGCACGGTTGGGTGGGCAGTTTTCACCATGAAACCAAAAACCACCCACTAAGAATCAATTTCAAGATATTGAAATTGAGAACCACCCATTAATTCCATGGACCTACCTAGGAACCCGACCACGGTCCGATTCCCAGGTGGGTTAATGAAACCAGTCCTCAATCCTTACAAATTGAATTCATCAATTAATATCATGTGCACCTAATTTATATTTATGCTCTTAAAACGAGCCATTGGCTCTTAATTTCCTACATGATGACAAAGCGCCACAACATTTATGGACATCTCCAATTAGTCCTCTCCTTCCTCTTCATTTGTTTATTTTGTTTTGGTTAAGAAAGCAAGTAATGGATTATTAGAATGAAAAAGAAAAAAAGAAAAGGAAAAAGGTAGGGAGTTAATCTTATCATGCACCCAAGAAACAAAATTAGCTAATAATATCAAATAACTACAAATACACATATATGTACATATATATTTGGTTAAAAAACTACAAAATTATTCAGTAATTGAGATGAAATTTTTTTTTTCTTATATATATATATACTAGTCTGGGTGGGTGGGCGATTCCACGCCTAGACTAGAAACCAAACCGGTACACACTGATTCCACTAAATTGGAACCGAGAACCGGACCGGTCGCCATTGGAATAGCCGGTTCTAGGCTAGGCCCAATCCGGTCCGAACCTATTTTAGGTGATTCTCAATTCCTTTGCACACACCCTAATACTGAGCAAATATAAATTAATGATTCTATAAGTCCTAGAAGTAGATAGTTCACACAAGTTTAAATTTCTCTCTATTGCCGGTCCATATCTATATCAAAATCTTGATATCATCAAATTGTATTTGGAAAACATGTGAACATGAAATAAGTTTATCATCATTAAATTATAAGCGGATTTTGCCAAAAGTATTATACTTCTGCTGCTTATGGATGAAATGAAAACTCCAACAAAATTGCATTCAGGAAAAACGAAGCATCGGTGAATGCATTAGCATGACCTCAGATCAACTTTTCTGCACCGTTCTAGTTTCAAGATACCATAAGCTAGAATTACTCACCAAACAAGTTGCCTTAACAACTGTATCGGCGTCAAAATCTGAAAACTTCACACCTTCGACGACGTTCAGCATCAAATCCATGAAATCTTGCTCTCCATCACCTCCGGGTTGGGACAACCTCTTCCTTCTATGCTCCTCGAGCCACCCCTGAGCCAAAACATCCAACTCTTTTGCGGTCTTGTTCATCGATCGTTTATAGCCAACTAAGTCCAACCAGCCAAGAGCCGGGATCGCATCTGACAACACGACGACTCCGTATAGATAGAAAAACCTCCTGATTGACCTCTGAAACCTCTTTGCCTCGGTGTCGTCGCAATCAGCGTTCGAACCACAGTATCTTTTTCCTCCTACCATTTTCACTGACATATTGAGCATCAAATCTCCTAGCCAAGACTTCATTTCCACAAGGACCCCACTTCTGGGCCTACCCTTTTCGACCCAGGCCTTGAACAAGTCTTTTATCGCTGTCTCGACCTCGAAAGCTCGTATGTGCTTCAGTGAGTCGAGCCGGTGGTTCGAGAGGAGCCCGATGGTCACAATCTTGCGCATCTCTCGCCAGTATTCCCCGTAAGGAGCAAACGCGAACATGGCACCGTTGTAGGTCATGAGTTTTGTGGCGGCGACCATCGGTCGATCAGCAAAGTTCTTGTCGTGGATGGTGTAAAACTCCTTAGCCACTTCCCAACTGCTCACGACGATTGCTCGATGAGAGCCTAATCTTATGGCAAAAATTGGTCCGTACTTGTTGGCCATGGAACCCAACTTTTTGTGCATCAGGTCCTTGCTGAAGAACAGAGGAAGGTGGCCAACGATAGGCCAACCGCCTTCGGCTTCAGGCACATCGTGACGGTCTTTGGACATGTGTGATCGGTAGAGAGAGATGGGCAGTAGCAGGGCCAAGGTTGAGATCAAAATTATCAGCAATTCAATGAGAATTGGCATGATGAATGATTCCTGAAGTATAGCAGCAGAGAGTTTATCTAGAAAGTTGTCCTTTTAGGAGTCCAGTTGCTGCTTTCCGGGCAGTTTCTGGTGGAAAAGATTGGCTGTGGAATGTTAAGTTGAGTGGACATACTTATATTGTAAACAACTCCTTGTCTTTTTTCTGGATTTTTGGTGCTGCAAAAAATAAGGGTTCAGATGTAATAATAAACAGAGCAAGGAAATCAATTGGGGAAAGCAATACAAGATTTCACTATAGATCAGGTAATGCAACGGATGTAATTAATTCGTTCAAATACTTTCAATATTTTTCAGCCACCAATTACATTCGATAATTCATAAAGTATTTGACTTTGCCAATTTATCATAAAACAATCTCTCAATTTGATAAATAAATTACACAATTTTTTTCGGTCAAAACACCTTTCAAATCGTGCCTAGATAAACACAATGAAGTCTGCCTTTGTGAGATTTTGTAGGGCTATTGCCAATTATTTTTAAAATTTAAGTTGTTAAATGAAAGCATTGTTTAAATAATCTAATACTACTCCTTACATATAGGTTGTACAAGACCTCTAGAATCTCATGCCATGTAAGATTTTGTAAGACTACTATCAATTTCTCCAAAAGTACAACATACTGTCACGACTTTCTAAAAGGTGAACTACCAAAGGAAGCCAATGAATTACTAAGAAAAGTTGATAATTAAAAGAAAAATAAACCATAAATGAATAATAAGATTGTAAATGCATAATACTAGCAAATCCATAACAAAATTGCTACCGATGTCAAAAAACTTACAGAGGAAAATCATGTTTCCAAATATTTATTTATTAAGAAAATGAGATATAAATAAAAAGTATTTAATCAATTAAGTCACAAGTGGCAATGCTAGTTAATCGAGACCTAATGTTGTTGATATGACCGTAAAAATTTATCAGATGAATGGATGTTCGGACACATTGAACAGAAAATAGAACAATTGCCATGAACGTCGTTAAGCAATACGAACAATACCCATCAACATTTAATGTATCCGACTAAAAATTAACAAGAGTCAAAAAAATGTAAAATAGATGAACAACCAACTTATATTATTTACCTTTACCAAAAAAAAATTATATTATTTAAAATAATAATAATAATAATAATAATAATAATAATAATAATAATAATAATAATAATAATAATAATAATAATAATAATAATAATAATAATAATAATAATAAAAACAGAGCCTTACACTCGTACATTGGGCATGCACCTTGCTAATTAAGAATGAATTATACAATATTCTTGAGTTTTGACCAAATTAAAGCATTTTGTTTCGAAAATTACTTTAAAACTGTCTTCGCCTTTCGACCCAAAGAAAGTAAAAGCTCGCTTGCCCTTAAGGCAGCTAAATTTTCTCTTCTTAATCCAATAACTATGAAAAATAAATAAGTAAATCTATTACATACTGGAAAGAGACGCTATGATTGTTTTTCACGAATACTCTCCAACATCAATATTGAAACAATTCATAGATATGATGAAAAATTGGAAACTAACAATATGACTAAAAACGATTATAATAAGTCTTTGTTTTATTCCTAATTGCAGTCCTTAGTAGCCCCTTAGGTGGGAACATTTACATTCAAGTCTGATTTGAACAGAAAATAGATCTCGTGGTTCTCCTTACAAAATAAAGTACTTACTATAGTCAAAAGACTACAAATTCTCTTACTCGTCTCTTTCATAAACCTTCTGATCAAGGCGTGGAACGAGCACAACTTCAAGTGGGCTCGCCTTCAAATTCAACAAGCCAGGGCTCTCGGTCATGTCCACTGGTTCGCCCGAGACCGTGTCAATTTCGAAACTTTGCAGCAAGCTAGCCAGGGTCAAGTGCATTGTGTGAAGAGCCAGCGAGGTTCCAGCGCATGACCTCCTCCCCGTGCCGAAGGGGATAAGCTCGAAGTTATGACCTCTCACGTCCACGCTCTCATGCATCGTGAGGAACCTCTCGGGCTCGAACTTGTCTGGGTTGGACCATACACGCTCATCCCTCTGTATTTTCCAGGCGTTCAACAGCAAACGCGTACCTATCCAATGAAGCAGAATAAGGGCTTTTCTAGAAAAAGTGCAAACAAAAGGAAATTTTACATAGATATCAGGGAACGAAGGTGCAAGTCAACGGCACATAGAAATTTTGGCAAGTTGAAAAGTGGACTTGCCCTCTGAATCAATGAACAGATTCGAATTCCGACTTTAAAGAAGAAAGACATAAAAAGTTTTTGGATTTTGACATAGTACAAAGACTCTGTAACTCATTGTTACACAACTCCCATTCATCGTGTTGGCGCAAGTATTATGATTTGAAAAATTAACTAATTATCCAAAACAACAGAGATGAATATGGATTGTATAAAAGAATATTTGAAAGGTTGTTTAACACTAACCCAAGAACTTTTCGACAAAATCGTGATAGCATATGGTCTACACTACTTCTGTTAGACCCGACTATGATGATCCTGTGTAACAACGCAGTCCATTCATCACCCCGCGGACCGCATGTTTATCACAGGCCTGGTTTATCACTTCAATTTTACAATACGTTTTTTAATGTGAAAGAGACTGTACTATATATCAAGGTCCCATATGCTATCGATTTCTGCTGACGTGCAAAGGCCACATACCTGCAGGAATGCGGAAGCCGACAGAGAAGGTGCATTCTTCCATGGAACTTTTAAGACCGTTGACCGGAACCGGTGGATACAAACGCAGTGTTTCCTTGACGATAGCTTGGAGGTAGATCAAGTTCTTCACATCGGACTCTTCCACATGCCTTCTCTTGCCGACATGGGCGTCCAACTCTTGTTGTGCTTTTTCCAATGCATGGGGATTGTTCATCAGTAGTGACAGCGCCCATGTAATCGCCACTGTCAAAGTGTCGCTCCCTGCTATTATAATGTTCTATATTCAAAAGGAATTGGGATTAACTCAAGAGCTTTAACACGACAGGTTTGGAAAAGATGTCAGATGTCAGATGATGGTGTCGTGGAGTAGATCTAATATGACTTTGATTTATCATATCTTCTATTCGAATGATTTAAACAAGTTACTTGTAAATGAACTTAAATCGAATAGATCCAAATGATCAAAATTTCACATAGCTAGCATCTCGAGTAAGAAGAGAATTAAGATAAGTTTATGAATTTTTTATTTAACCTCAAATGGTTGCTAAAATGGTTAGTGTTTTCGTCCTTTTAGTTTGAAGCCTAATTCATCTCCTTACTCTACTTCTGAGAGTATAAAATCTCTCGATATGTGGAACAGGGAGCTGTTAAGAGTGTGCGGTAGAAATTCAATATTTTTATCGAGCAGATTGTCAAAAGGGGATCTAAGTCCAAGCTTATCATCAAATTCAATTGAATTCATATTCACTCAAAAATTTAATCCTTTAAATTATGGATTAACTAAAATATATCAACTGCTTCACATTATTAATTTTTTCATGTCAAACTTTTCAAATATAACTCAGACAAGATTTTATCTTTGTGTTAAAGAGTAGGTAGATATAGTTACAGGATAACAAATAGGTTACATTATAACATTAGCACAACAAAAGTAAGAAAAATAGTGGTAGGTAGGAAAAATCATTTACGAGGGTACCGATAGGTCATGATATTGTCTTTTCCTAAATCTTATGGTTGTGATTGCTCCTCGAGCCAAAAAAAAAATCATTCAAGAGTATCTAGTATTTGCCCTAGATAAACATACTAAAATTGCATTTTTTTTTTTTTGTTTTGAAAGATACTAAAACTGAATTACTAAATGATGTATGGTCTTTTATTGGATTTAAATGAAATATAAGCCTCTTTTTTAAAGCGTTATATCTTAGTTTATTATTTTAGTAAACTGATCCTAATATATCTAGTATCACTCTTTATGTCTCTATGTTTATAACTTCCTGCGGAGTTTCTGACAGCAACAAAATATTTATATCGACTAGATCGAAGCTAATGATTCTCTAAGTTCCAAAAGTAGATAGTAAGACAAGTTTATATGTTTCTCTATCGCCAGCCCACATCTAGTGCAAAATCTTGATGTGATCAAACTGTATTTAAGAAAACGTGTGAACGTGAAATGAGTTTATTATCATTAAATTATAAGCGGATGCTAAAAGTACTATATTTTTGCTGCTTATGGATGAAACGACAACTCCAACAAAATTGCATTCATGAAAATGCTTGAAGTTTTCAAGTATGGATGGTGGAGAAGCATTCGTGAATGCGTTAGCGTGACTTCAGATCAACTTTTATGCACAGAAATCTAGTTTAAAAACATTATAAGGTAGAATCACTCACCAAACAAGTTGCCTTAATAACTGTATCGGCGTCAAAATCTGAAAACTTCACACCTTCGATGACGTTCAGCATCAAATCCATGAAATCTTGCTCTCCATCGCCTCCGGGGCAGGACAATCTCTTCCTTCTATGCTCCTCTAGCCACCCCTGAGCCAAAACATCCAACTCTTTCGCGGTCTCGTTCATCGATCGTTTATAACCACCTAAGTCCAACCAGCCTAGAGATGAGATTGCATCCGACAGCATGACGACTCCAAATAGATCGAAAAACTTCCTGATTGACCTTTGGCACCTCCTTGCCTCGGTGTCGTCACAGTCAGCGCTCGAACCACAGTATCTCTTCCCTGCTACCATTTTCACTGACATATTGAGCATCAAATCTCCTAGCCAAGACTTCATTTCCACAAGGACCCCACTTCTGGGCCTACCCTTTTCGATCCAGGCCTTGAACAAGTCTTTTATCGCTGTCTCGACCTCGAAAGCACGTATGCGCTTCATCGAGTCAAGCCGGTGCCTTGAGAGGAGCTCAATCGTCGCGATCTTGCGCATCTCTCGCCAACATTCCCCATAAGGAGCGAACCCAAACATGGCACCGTTGTAACACATGAGTTTTGTAGCTGTGATCATTGGTCGATCGGCGAAGGCCTTGTCGTGAACAGTGAAACACTCCTTAGCCACTTCCCAACTGCTCACGACAATTGCTCGATGAGAGCCAAATCTTACGGTGAAAATTGGTCCGTACTTATCGGCCATGGAACCCAACTTTTTGTGCATCAAGTCCTTGCTGCTGAACAGAGGAAGGTGCCCAACGATAGGCCATCCGCCTTCAGCTTCGGGCACACTGTGACGGTCTTTGGACATGCATGATCGGTAGAGGGAAATGGGCAATAGCAGGGCCAAGGTTGAGATCAAAATTATCAGCAATTCAATCAGAATTGGCATGATGAATTGTTCCTGAAGTATAGTAGCACAGGGGTTATCTGGAAAAATTTCCTTTCAGGAGTTTGGTTGCTGCTTTCCAGCACGTCTATAAAATCATGCGTCCCTTAAGTCTAATCGATTTCAGACAATCCTCAACTCTTTTATACGGGTAATCAGAATTGCACCCAAACCAGATTTCCTCAAATTTAATGGCCATAAGAACTTGCAAAGAAGATGTCCATCAGAACGGTCCAATGGGGTGGGAACCAATGTGCAATGACAGAACTAACTTTGGGTTGGACACCACGTCATTTGGAGATAAGATTTGCCGGAGCTGGAAACTGCCAAGGGAAATATAAAACAAAAATCCAACCAAGAGGCTCATCAAGCCGAGGCCACATGGAGAGACGCTGACAAGTGGCGTTCATCCGAGGAGACCAGACACTTGCCCGGCAAAGATATTAAATTGCACACATTCTGCCAAAGTCAAGAATTCTCATGTGATCCTACTCGCTTAATTCGGTCAAGGACGAGGCTCAAATGTTCAAAGAGGACACTTGACCGTTGAAAATAACGTGCCTAGAGTCCCACCCCTCGAGAGCTCTTCTCCTGTTACAATCCTTGAGCCTTTTAGGTGCTGCATGGTAAAATTTCTATTTCTCAGTTTCTCAATTTCTCTGTTCCCCGGAATAGAGAAATTGGAGAAACCCGTTTGATAACACAAACTGATTTCTCTATTTCTGAAACTGATTTCTGTTTCAGAAATTGTTTTGGAGGAGAAATGAGAAGCTAGAAATTGTAGCTTCTCTATTTCTGAAGTAGAAATAGAAAATATTTCTCCACTTCTTCCTTCCAGCCTCCTCTCCTCTCCTCACTATCGTGCTTTCCCCCATTCCTTCTCCTCACGATGCCGTTTTATTTATAAAAAAAATTAAAAATTTAAAAAAAAAATTAAAAAAAAAACCTAGAACCTAGTTTAAAACCTCCTTGTTTTATTGAGAAAATAAAATTTGGCGTCCAAACCCGACACCACATTTATTTTCTATTTTCTTGCCTAACCACCCTTTTTGGAAATAATCTCGCGCAACTTTTTTTTTTCTCTAAAGCTTTTGGAAATAAATTCGTACGTGCTCCCGTACTCAAAATTAATCGATCAAACTTTGCACGCACCTAGTTTAAAACATCCTTGTTTTATTGAGAAAATAAAATTTTGCGTTCAAACCCGACACCCCATTTATTTTCTATTTTCTTGCCTAACCACCCTTTTTGGAAATAATCTTGCGCAACTTTTTTTCTTTTCTAAAGCTTTAGGAAATAAATTCATACGTGCTCCCGTACGAAATAAATCCGAAAGCTTTAGAGAAAAAAAAAGTTGCGCGAGATTATTTCCAGAAAGGGTGGTTAGGCAAGAAAATAGAAAATAAATGCGGTGTCGGGTTTGGACGCCAAATTTTATTTTCTCAATAAAACAAGGAGGTTTTAAACTAGGTTCTAGGTTTTTTTTTTAACTTTTAATTTTTTTTTTAAATTTTAAATTTTTTTTTTTAATAAAACGGCGTCGTTTTGTTTTCAGGCATCCATGTCAGCGCCGGTCCATCCACGTAGGACGGCCGGCGCTGGCTTTGTATCCACGTAGGCATTTTCCGAGCTAAATTTGCCGGAAGGACTAAATCGGCACCAAATAGAAAGGTTTAGGACTAAATCGGCACCAAAAAAAGGTTTAGGACTAAATCCGCACAAAGACAAAAGGTTTAGGACTTTTTTGGCACTTCTCCCTAAATTAAAGTGATTTACCAACTTTTATCAAATTAAATTACCATCACAAGCACCAAGAAGAGTGAAGTAAAATGATGGGGACAACATGATTCATAGAAATAGAAATTTTTTTCTGTTATCAAACGGATTTCTGTTTCAGAAATAGAAATTTTGAGTCGTTATCAAACAGGTTTCTTTACTCAAAAACTTGGCTGGGGAATAGAAATTGAGAAATTGATTTCTGGCCAGAAATCAATTTCTGTTTCAGAAATTTTGTCATGCGCTACCTTAAAGGCCTACTCATATCTCACATCCCAATAATTCAAGTCACTCATACACTGGTTCCTCTTATTTGTCAATTTACTATGACAGTGTGATAGAATTCTTAATTATTAAACCACGGTTTCATAATTACTTAAACTTTTAGAATAGTCAACAATATCCCCACAAAATCTCACATAATATCAGAGTCCTGGATTCAAATATATCCAAACCCTTATTTGCCTTCCCAATTACATATTTCCATGCTTAGAACTAGCAAAAAGAGACCAGACTAAGCATGAATCTAATGGCTTAAACTTAAATAGATTAGCAAATTGCAATTCCAAGATAACATTACGTATTGAGACAAAGTTAATAGACCATATGTGTTTTTTTCCCCTTTAAGTATTAGAAAACAAAACTTAGTCTGACTCCAACTTAAATTAGAAAATTCATATGTCCATTGTATAAAGGCCAGACATCTCAAACAATAGATCTCCTATGTAAATTCGGACTTTCACTTACGGACTCAAACTTGAGATATAGATAAGCACTGGGGTTGTGTTTGGTAACATAAATTTGAGTCCGGATAAGACAATTTATTATCTCATCTACTGTTTGAGAACGCCCTCTGAACTAGATAAATCAGGATGTGTCCGAATAAAATGGCAAATAAGAAATAAAGCGTAGGGGGCGGGATAGATTGATTTGGATAAGAAAAAAAATTTAAAAAAAAAATAAGAAGAACGACAACAACAAGCTATTATCTTATCTTATGATGATCGATGCTACCAGTGATAGCCATGGTGACGCAACGCGATCTCTCCGGCATGTGAGTTGCACCGGTTGAAGAGCTCGTTGGAATAGCTCTGACTCATCGGAGTGCATTGCGACCGTTGATTTCTAATCAAAACCAGAGGCACGGAAACACCTGCAGTTGGCTTGTGTCGCCGAACTCGGATTTGAATCTCTTGACGAGATTAATATCGGTCCTGATTTGGCAATCGCTCTGATTTTATTGCGCTGGACGACCGTGACAATTGACCTTGCAGCTAGTGGTCGCCCAAAATTCCCTCGCCTCCTCTCTCAATCGCGGTCTCAGATCTACGGTGAGTCACAGTCCTCAAGCGACACCTCTATCTCCCCAATTCGCCACCACCGCCATGATTTCTCAATCTAGGGTGTTTCGGTTGCAATTCATGCGCACTCTTGTGAAAAGGTTGTTTGGAATTTCCTGAAGTCGTCCTTCTTTCTTTGAGTGACTGTGTGAGCACTCTTGATAACAGGAAGTGACGGCCCTAATTCCTTCTTCCATAATATTGTATTTTTTTCAAGGATTACAATATTTGTTTTCTAATTTTCAGTTTTTAATTGAATTTATTTATTATTTTCCAATCTTAAGTATACCCAACACTTGATAGGGTAAAATATGTCCACCTTTACTACCCGGAAAGATTTTTTCATCCCATTTTATCTTATCCTATCCTGATCCTTATGCCGAAAACCACACACAGCCTTTGAGTGTTCAGTAACAAAAGCCAAAATTCAGCCTCAGACTAAGCAAATTAACCATTGCCCACCCCCTAAATAACTGCTGACTATTTATGTAAAACTGTTGTAGCATGATGATCATCACTTCCCAAATTGCTTGTTCTTATTGTAAGCCGCGAAAACAGCCGTCAAGATCTTCATAACTAGAACCAAGGACACATATAATTGAGTAAAAGAGATTTGCACACATGATTTAGAATTTATCATTCTTAATATGGAGCTACAATGATCCAAAGCTCAATCGCTTCTCTATTACTCTATATAAGCCTAGCTCAATGATACGTTTGGTTATCCATATTTCTAATCAAAATATGACTAAATATGATAGGATATGAAATCCAAAAAATTTGCTATATCATATTCATTTTTTGGTGAATCACAATAGTAAATTTGGACATGCTTACATCATATCATATATATTATTTCGTATAAACGGCAAATCAATGTCAATAAACCTAAAAGTTGCGCAGAGATGCTAAAAATCTCTTATAGCACTCTTGCCTACTTCATTTTTATTGCTTTTTTTTTCTCTTGTTATTTTTTTCTTTTTTTCTTTTCTCCCTTCCACCATTCTCTAATAAAATTTTATTAAACAATAAAATATACTAACGTACCTAAATTACCTCAAATATGTAATAAATATAAATATATTTATATGCAAAGTTTATATTAGAAGATAGACTTAAATTCAGATACATAAGTAAAAATGATATTAAATTAGAATAACCAAATTGTTGTAATTTTTTATTATTTTGAATTTCTTATATTAGAATTCAAATATTATGTGTAATGAAATATAATTTTAATTTTATTAATCTAAGAAGTTTTTTATTAAGAGAAAATAACTTTTATATAATAGATTTTAAAAATCATATCCACATTTATCTCACATCTCCCATAAAATAATTATATCAGGGTTATATCCTTCTTATATCCAATTTTATCATATCCTGAGCTAATACCAAACATAGGATAGAATAAATCATATCTAAATTTTTTATCCTAACTGCCAGATGCAACCTTAGCATTTAGCAACCACTCCCTATGTAAGGATATTTGCGTGTAAGGGTTAGATGAAAGACTTGAGCATTATTTATAGAGTTTTAAAGCATAAACCCTCTCATTATAGGTCGGGTTTTTCTTGGCCCATACTGGCCAAATCTATAGTAGACTAATTAAGAATCTTTATATCTCATCTTATTAAACTAATTCCGTAAATTGATAAATTATAATATCAAATAATGTAACACGGAAAAACTCTTATACTTGCTTACTGCTTAATTATATTGATTATGTGCAATGAAATACACAAGGAGTCGGGTGCACTTCACTGTACAAGCTGATAATTCCCCTCATTTCAAGAGCTTTTTGTATGCAAAATTGCCGCAAACTATAGCTGCCTCAGATTGTTCATGAGTCATATAAGTACTTGGCTTCGGTTCTGTTTAGTTCTCTGATAGATGCATGCATTCAAATCTTGTCTTGATCAAGGAGAGATGCTCTTCTTCCAGATCATGTAACTATGATCTGAAGTTGTAGGAATCTTTGATTTTTATTTGGATTTGACACACATCCTCCGATTCATCCTATGCGTTGCCAAAATGAACACGGAAAGACATAGACCACTGCAGAAACGAGCTTCAAGCGAACCTGTGCAAAATTACTCGAAACTGCTTCTTCCCTTGAAGAGTCTTCAGTAGGTACTCTATTTGGTGACCCATCATCTGTATCTTCCCTGAAGTGCGTTCGACATATTCACAGAAAACAGAGAGCTACAGCCTATCTTATCTCATTGCTGGTACGAGAGATACTCTGAAATTCTCGTAATTAGACAACAAAGAAAGGTACTCTAAAATTCTATCATAGTCATTTGACATCATACTTACATCCCGAGCACAAGAAAGGTAGACCTGTCTGAAATGAGTTTAAAATGTTATGGCCTAAATCAAGAGTGTACTAAAATCTAAAACATTCATTTGAACTATCTCCTCGAATCTTACTTCAGCATTTCCATTTGCTAAAGCCTCACTCAGTCGATATTTGTGTGAACGGACACCTTAAACACGATTTCTTCGTCATCAATCAACTCAAACAAACAAGTATCTCCAGACTGCAGATTACTGCTCTTCGCAAAAGATGGTCCAACCTTCATAGAATCCTCCCTAGAAAATTGGACGCGCAGGCAACCTCACTGGCCACGATCGATCTGCATACTGAAGCTTCGTGTTTTGCTTCCCAGTTTTGATGTAACTCTCAACGAATTGGCAAGGTAGGCGCTGAAGAAAATTAAAGAGAAATTAAGATGATAGCTTTATAATCAAAAAATAATTGTTCGCATGGAATTTATCTTCATCCGCAATCACAATAACATAAACCGAAGTCTTTGAATCTAGTAAAGATGCAAACATATGACCCTTTCTAAAAGAAAAACAGCTTATTCGGAAAACGCCCTTTTCTTCCTAAAATCTATCTTGGTTTAATTTGATGATGGCCATGGAGATAATTGTTGTTGATGGTTAATTTAGCCAATCCGATCGGTCTTCTTGTGAATAAGGTATTTTCTATTCCCAATTTTCTACTATTATTTTGTTAATTAAACAATTAAAAATAAAAGAAAAAGGCCTGTAAGGCCGGAAAATGAATGCTATAGTCTATAAGAATGGCCAATCAAAATTCATTAAAGTTAAATAGTGTCCTGAACCTACCAAATACCGGGGATTCCTGAGAGAATTCGATGTGAGAACCACTTTGAAGCAAGCATGAACCACCCCATTCACATCCATGTGATTCGGAGTCTCTTCTGCATCCTCTTCAGGTTCCATTACAGAATCGGAATCTTCATGCTTGAGATTTGATCCTAAAGAGTGCAACCCGCCATGCTCTTCACCGCGCATGCTTCCTGTAGGATTATTTTTATTTATCGGAGTGGACTCGCCCCATTTGCGCTTCCTAGCGAACGACAGGGCCTGCTTCACGCACTCGTGCAATCCGTATGCCCTCACGGAGAATTTGGAGACTCCATTGAACCTGAAGACCAGGAAGTCTCCGAACTGCAATGAATTGTCCTGAGCGAATGCTTTCCAACCTCTTGTGAAGAACAAGCCATTCTAGACCTTCTTGATGTTCACGTGCCAAAATCTTCCGGCACAATTTATTAGCTTGAACCTTTTGGGTGTCCTTAGTTGTTGCAGAAAAATGCAAAAATATGCACCAATCAAAGCACAAGTAGTTAAGGATGAAAAGAAAATTGAAATCACACGAGATGCAAGATTTATGTGGAAAATCTGAAAAGGGAAAAATCACAGGGAGAGAGAGGGGTTTCACTATCTTCAACAAAGAGTATAAGAGTACAATCTAAAAACTCAAAAACGGCTTGGTAAGCCACAACATCTAAATATCCAATAAGAAGATGAGAAAAAATAAAACAATAAATAATATGGAGGCTAGGGTTGGAGATGTGTTATAGAACACATTCCTTTTATAGTCTTCCTTGAAAAATATAAAATAAAATAAATGTGTATGGTCTAAAATACATGTGATATCCCGAAATTTGACCCGTATTTCAAAATATATTAAATGATTATTTCATCGATGCACTTATGGTTATTTTAATTTGAACTAATCAATCACGAGTTAACTAATATATTGGATGAGATCGTACAAGGTTAAAATGCGAAAGACTCGAGAATTTAGTTAGGGATCAACCACGCGACCATAAAGATCGACAGGGGCCATAAGTCAATTAATGAACGTATATAAATCAATTCGATGGAAGTACATAGTCAGTTTGCGGGTGATTCCACACAATTACGATATTCATGTCAAACGATGATAAACTGATTTTCCATTAATATTGTATTCATGGTACCTAATTGAACCCTCGTGATTACATTACAACCGAGAGTCATCCATGATTCAAAGAGGTATAAGCGTGAATCGAAAATTATCGACCATGGGTCAACTACACGAAAAACTTCTAAAAGCCACTCGATAGTTTAGGTCGTACTAAAGTTGCATTTAATCGATTTTCAATCATGAAATTTAATTCGAATTTCGAGTACCAACCTTTTGAGGGTTTCAAAACTAATTTATTGGACATTAACTCATTGTTCGTCGAATTATCGACAAGTTTGAAATTTTTCAAAAAATAAATTAATAGAAGAAAAATTGGAAATCTGAAAGGGAACTAGATCAGTGGCAAAGTTGTGATTTGTTGGTCAAAATCTTGGCTTTAAGGAAAGAGAAAAAAATAGAAGATATTGTGGGGGACATAAGACTAGGCCACGAGGGTTTTAAGGAGGTGGTTGAAGGGAAAAATCATGGGATTTTGGAAGAAATCTTGGGGAGATCTTTTGTCTCTTTCTATTTCTTCTCTCTCCCTCCCTCCCTCCCTCCTCTCACGCTGTTTCCACCTTCTTCAACCGAAGACCCCATTCTCCTTCCCCTCCTCTTCATTTTTGCTCTCCATTTTCCTCTCATCACCAACTTCTTCTTCTTCCCTTTTAATTCTCCTCAAGCCGCCCACCTCCACCACCATCACCCACCCTGACCACCATCCACCACCACCCGCAAATCTGCCACCCACACCACTGTCCACCACCACATGCATCACCACCTTGGACGCCACTGAACCACCTATTCCGAACTATCGTTCGAGCCACCCACTGTGCCACCCGTCCATTCATGTCCTTTACGCCGTCCGCCAACATCATTGTGCCGCCGAGACGCCCCTCCGTTTCCACCGCCAGCTCACCTCCACCAAACCCCCCTTCCCTTGGTGATCGAGAGTCTCAAGGGCTTTGCCACCATCGTTGAGTCTCTATTTGAGCCGTGAGCGTCACGTCCTTGATGATGTCATGTTGTTGTCACCACTGGAAAATTTGTGAATTAACTCATAATTCTTGACTAGATAGTTAATTGCGTTTAGGGGTAGTAGACTAATGGTGATTAGTGCTAACTAAGTATGGTTTAGCTTCAATTATGTTTATGGAAGATTTAGATTAAAGTTAAGTGTAATTAGTTTAATAATTACCGTTAGTCTTAATTAATCGTGGTTAGAATAATTAACCGTGATTATATTAATTAATCGAGTTTAGTTTTAATTAATTGTGATTTGATTAATTCATCATAATTAGCTTACTTAATTGTCATTATTTTAATTCACAACAATTAATTTTATTTAATTATGTTAGATAATTAATTATGGTTAGCTTTAACTAATCTCAATTAGCTTAATTAATCAGCAAATCAATAACGGATTAGCCATTAAGTAGAATTCTATGCTTATTTTACTAGATGGATTTATGTGTAATTCCGATTGATTGAACTTGTTATGCCGTGTTATTGACATGTCCAATGTATGTACTCGATTTATTATTTCCAAAGAAGGTTTTGTGGGTAAGAAAATGATATATTTTGAGATGTTGGGTTTGGACGCCGAGTTTTACATGTTAAATAGGCAATGGGGTTTTAAAATGAAAGCTTACAAAATTTGGCAGGTTGATTTTAAGTACATAACCACATACAAATATTTTACCGCATTTTTAAGAATAAAAATTGCCGAAACTTTTTATTTGACTACACATTCTTTTATATCGGGCTAATTAATGGTAAATAAAATTGGCTTGACTATCGGTTTGCTTGAATGGTCACTTAATTGAATTCGTCACCCAACAGGAGTTTGGGAACGATGCCCGATGTTTACCGAATGCCTGGCGGAGATCCGGATGTCACGCAATTGAGGCCGGACCTATGCTCGTTTATGGAATGTCATCTAGGTGGGGGCTCTAGATGATGCCATGTCTGATGAGGTAGGACAATGCCGGAAGATTGCCAATTTGTGTGTTGACCGTGGCTCGATAATTGGAACACGTATATTTGACAGTGCATCTGGTTATTGTTGTTTATATTCTAATTATTATTCATCCTTGTTGCATTGATATTACCATATTTGATGTACTAATATGCAAGGGTGTGCCAAGGTAAGGTAAGTTTGCATACCATGCACGTTTAGATTGCCTCCAAGACGAATTCGCATCCTAGTTGAGGCTTAGGTTGTTAACTTGTTGAATTTTTATCTCACCCCTCTGTTGTTAAATGTTTTCAAGTCCTTAGTATGGAGGGCCGCCCCATACGTTTTGGGGTCCCCATGGACTAAGATTCGTATATGACTAAGTTTCCTATTTTGGGGACTGATCGGGTCCATGAGCCAGTGGTCACGACCGTGTGGATAAATAAGGGGCTGGCTACTTGGGTGCTCCACAAGTTCAAGGTGTGGTACATTAAGGAGATGAATGATGATCAAACCAATCCACTTCATGGTTTTGATGGACCACCTTTAGGAGAATGGGAAGGCAAGATTGGGATCCCATGGATATCAACATCCCTGATGGTGTCGTTTCGAACCTGGATTCCAACCCAAACTATAAGCCCGTGGAGGAGTTCCCCTCTAACTACGAGCCCGACTCTCCTCCTGGATACTAGAGCTAGTCCTCGAAGTTAGTGAAACTAAAGTTAACCCTAACCCTTATGAGTCTTTTTGCTCATAAATCGTTTAGGAGTTACCTTTTGATGTAGACATGTAAACGTTAAACTCTTAGGGTTAACAAGTTCATAAATAAATGCGCCATATTTGGAAATTGTATGTTGTGCTTTGATATCCCTATTCTTTGCTGGTTGACTAGGCGGTTATATAAATTGATTCCGCATGTGTTTAATCAAAAGATAAAAGAACAAGTCGACAACGCATCTTGGTACGTCAAAATTAATCAACCGTTGAGGGATATTTGCATGCTCAGGGTTCAAGGCGTGATAATACCCTTATCTCTAATTTAAAAGTCAAAACTCAACAAATCTCTACATTCACTTCAAATCTCCAAAAGAGCATTATGCCAAACACTACAAGACCTTTCTCCCTCACCATAAAAAAAAATGACCATAGAAGACCACCCAGAAAATGGTAGAAACGACGACGCATACTCCTGAGCCCACGTGAGTGTATTTGGTGTAGGAAACAAAGGATGAAATGCCACCAATCCGCTTAGGCAAGTCAAAAAGTCAAGACAACAATCAAGTCCAAGCAATGCTTGAACTTGATTAAAGGAACTGATTTGGTTAACATATCTGCCGAATTATCCACCATAGGTATTTTCTTCATTGTAATCATACCCTTAATAACCTCATCATGTATAAAGTGGTATTGTATGTCCATATATTTTGTCCTCTCATGATACATGACATTCTTGGTCAACTAGATCGCACTTTGATTATCGCAAAAGATAACAATGGCTCCCTCCTACTTCATACCAAATTACATAACCAAACACTTCAACCAAAGAGCTTCTTTTACTACTTCCATTGCTATCATGTATTAACATGTCAAGGATCTCCTTTTGTCGAGATCACCTACATAGTCAGAATCAACGAAGGCAACAACCGAATGTTCCATATCCCAACTTCTATCAAAGTCCGAACCCACATCTGTAGTTATTGCTCATTTTGAACAAACCCATCACTGTCGCACAGCTGAATGCAAGTTGAAATGAAGTTGGAGTGACCAATCCGCCTGACACACAAGTCGAACTTACACAAGGAATCAAGATTCTTGGTCATCGATGAGTGATTGAAAGATTTAAAATTATCGAGATCAATAAAAGGTTCTAAAATAATTGGAAATAAATCTTAGCCAAGTCGACTAGCCACCTTGATTGAACCTTGATTGAAAAAAAAAATATACATTGGTTTTTAGGATATGTAAAGTTGATTTGGGGTGCAAAAATAAAATAGAAGATGAGCCAATGACATCTAGGAGTAGTGCGATTCAAATGGTTTTCACTTTGATGAGGTTGAACATTCGTACTGGTTTCATTAGGCATCTTCATGCTCTAGTGGACCTCGAGAAGGGTAATTTCATGAATAAAAATTTCGAAAACTCATCGGTGCTTCCGTAGCTGTGTTTTGGCTTTAGATTTGACATAGAATTTACATTTAGGATCCATATTTGTCCGACTTCCGATTGTTTTATTTCATTTTATCTTAATTAGCTTCTGATCTGACTGAATCTAAAATATGTGACATTTACATATGTACATAATTCTGGTGTCTTACTAGCTATAAAAAAAGTCAGCACATTACCTTTTCCCCATAGTTCAAGATATCAAAATCTCTGGATCATGCATGTATAATCAGTGCGCGTACATCTAAAACTATAATCTGACAACTAGTGAGAAGGCAGTATAATGCCGAGCACTAGGGCAACACATTTTAAATGCAATCCATCTGTAAACATTGCAAGATCAAGTACTCTGTTGCACAGGCCTAGGAATCTTACATTCAATATAGATTTCATGGTTAAACTGTGCAGAACTATCCAACCCAAACTACCGGAATTTTTGGCACATGGAAGAACTTACACACATTCTCATGGTTCATATTTCCAGAATGCCACGTAAGAGAGAAAACTGGTCATCATCATCGTAATTCAATCGACGCCTTCCTAAAGATGGAGACTTTGAGAACCATGAGGTCCGAAATGAGGAGCTCAAATATGCAGATATCTCCTGCTCGAAGAGCATTGTGCCTTGCGAAATTGAACCAACCTGCAGAGATTCTGCCGTTGAAGCTGTTGCAGTTGGGATAAGGATACACACAAAGCTTGATAGGCCATGTTCTGTGGCCAACTCTTAGAGTCCCCATTATGTGTCTCTGCTCTGAGAACCTCCTGACAAAGCCAGCCGGCACATTCTGCACGCAGACCATCGGTTGTATGTTAAAAAAATTGGAATCAACGAATAAGTGGGAGGTCGAATCATCAATTTGGTCCATCTAGAAGACAACTAGAGTACTTCTCGCAACTGTTTCAGGCAAATGACTACTTGGATTCTTGGAAGAATGGTCAGTTCTTGCGAAACTTGCTGGAAGTTTCCAAAGAAATTGTTCTTTTTTTCATGCATTGCATGTGCTTTCTACATATAATGAATGTAGCTGGTCTTGCCACTAACCGGAGTGCATCTGTTCAAGTGTTTTGGGCAAATGACTATTCGGAAGGATGGTCGGTTCGTGCAAAACTTGCTCACGGTTTCGATGGATGTAATACAACTTGGAGAAACTGTTCCACTGGTGTCTTCCACATTGCCGGCACTGCGTGCTTCAAGAAGAGTGTACATTTGCATTGCTGTATATTACATCACATCATCATTATGTTAGATTGTCTACAAGTAATTTTCAGCTAATGTTGATCTTCTCATTTGTATCTCAAGCTATTTTTACCTGGTTCAACCTCGAAACTTTTGCCTGCAGATTGATCATTAGAAGCGGATTCTTCATTTTTGGCCTGGCCATACTGAGATTTATCAGATTCGCTGGAGCTTGTTTCGAGCTTGTTTTGAGAAGCTTCTTCAGTTTGAACAGATCTCACCCAAAAAGGCAGAAAGAAGAACAAGGATGCACATCAAAATCCAAAATCATAAAGACCATAATGGATCATGTCCATTTAAAACTTAAGAGACTTTGATTGAAAAAGAAATTTGTAAGCTCAAGAATTGGTTTGAACAAATTAGTTTGATAACTTGGTTGGAAAAAATGCTCAAGGTTTCTAAACTTTTGAACAGCTTTACAAGATAAGGAAGCAAAAGTGAGAATGAACTAAATCCAATACCAAATGCAACTTATTAAAACAGAAAGCACAAATCACAGTAGATACTCGCATAAACACCCTCTAAATCCTAAGTCAGCGAATAAAACAAAATTTAACGTGCAAATTATTTGTCCCCTACCGAATTCAACTGCATCTCGGTTGGCTCTGAAGATGAGGACTCTGAATGAAATTTGGTGAACCTTCCACATTATTTCAAACACACAAACATCACCCAACTTGAGATTGTTGTCCTGCACAAAACGTTTCCAACCACAGTTGATTTTGATTTGTCGTCTTCTGCCGTATATTCCAAACTTGTACCGGACCGACCAAAATCTCTCATCCGACACGTATAGATTTATGTCTCCACTGCTTTTGAAATTGGGAATGAACTTCATGAAAAAACTAGCCGGTGCACTCTACAACATGTCACGTAGTTAAAATATTTCATCAGAACAATATGGCAATTGATTTGTTAAGGCTGATTTAGAAAGATTTAGTACATGAAATAGTACGAAAGCTTGAATAAGTGGACCACTTTCAACGACTAATAGCATTATCATTCAGTAATTGAATGATCCATATAGACTTACTGTTCTTATAACCACTCAACAATTTGAACAACAGAGCATCTCATCAACAATTTTTGATTGGTGAGTAGCATGACAACGTTGTTAGAGATAGACTCTAATAGCCTAAACTTAATCATGCCAGCGAACCCACAACGTATTTTTAATTAAACCAACCATGATTTTACTTTCATAAAACTCCATCGCCATTTGTCTGCGTCTTTTATTAGCTGATAAGTTTTAGTAAATAATCTCAATACAAACACCGTTACTAATAAAATTAAACAATGATTTGAATATCACTCTAACTCTTTCGCAATAGCTCGAGCTCAGTGATTTGATTCCTTACCAAACAGTGGCTAATGAAGGATGGTTGCATGAAAGCCAAGAAGAATGGATTTGGAGACTGGAAAGAAGTAGCTCTTTCCAAGGCCTCAGATTTTTCACTGACTCTGTAAGGATGGTACCTTCTCCAGTAGCCAGATTTAAGGCCTGCATTGGCATCACAGGCACTATTATTTCCACCAGCTGAATTCAAACAGATGAATAAACACACCTTAAAGATCAGGCAGAGTAGCTATGGCTTGGTTCTGTGTCAACCTTTGCTACATTAACTGCCCACTAAAATGGGTCTAATCAACATTCGCCAAATGCTCGATCTACTAAAAGACTTTTTGACAGACTTTTATAAGATTACATATTTTGTTTTATGTCCACTTGCTTAAACGCTCGGTAATAATCTAACGCGATATATAGTAAACTAATCTTTGAGATATAACTAGCCTTACTAAAAAAAGAAATGTTTAAAGTGCTTCATAATGTTCCGATAAACAGTGCAAAGTCAAGAGCTACCTCCAACTGCCTGCTTATTCAAGCGCTCGTTTGTTTTCTTCTTCTTCTTCTTCGTCGATGGAGATAACAATGTTGATGAAGGTAACTCTTGCCTTTGGTTTCGGCGTGACTGATCGGAATGATCCTCAAAGACTTCAACCGACGCATCCCCTACATCTTCTTCCATTCTTGGATCATCATTTTCAGAAATGAGGGGGTATTTAATCTCCGTAGCACTCTTGTCGAATATGACCACGCGAAACGCAGAGCCTCCTTCGTATCTGAACACTAGTAAGTGCCCGTGTTCGATGGCGTAGTGCTTCACGAAGTCTAGCCATCCTCTTCGGAGAAAAGCACCGTCGTTTCCTCTCAGCAGTTCCACTTCCCAAACATCACCGCTGGCTAAATGGAGGAAGACCAAGTCCGACAGACTGCTCCCATACTTCCTCACGAACTTCTTTGGGATTCCCTGTTGCATAATGGCAAAGAAAACAGCAAATTTTACGTGAGTGCTAGTCCTTCAGGGTCACGTTTCGGAAGGGGCGAGAGAGAGAGAGATTACGAGTCTTCCATTTTGAAGCGCATCAGACAGAACAATCTTGAAGAAATGTGGAGTCTGGGACTCAAAATATCCTCTTCCCACCATCTCCTCAGGGACTCGTTAGAAGCTTTACGTGCGTGTACATGTTTGAAAGAAAATGTCCCGCGAGTTACTATACTTGAAGGATTCCGTGTCGATTGGGTTGCGTGTACCCTTCGTTTTACTTCCGTCGTTTTCTGATATAGAATGCAATGCAACTTCAGTCATACGTCCAATCGACTGCTTGAACTGCTGAACGTTGCTGCCATGCGTTTTGCAGGATTTGGAAGACTTTGCGTCCATTGTCAGCCGAGAATTCGGGTTCGCGGACTTGACCAGAAACGGAGAGGGTGTCAAGTCCCAAGTTCTTCCCTCTCACGTTGAATTAAGCTACATCCTTTACGCTTGACTGAAGCGGTTCACTCTTACTCCTCTTTGGTTTTATTAAGGGCCTCCTTCGTAATCGGCCAATTCTCAGTTTTTTCTATTCTTTTATTTATAAAAAAACAAAAATCCGTTTAATAACGTAAATTAATTTTTCTACTCTCGAGAACAAATTTATTCCCATAAATAGAATTAAAACAAAATCAAGAAATATAAACAAATTACTTTTTTGTTCAAGGAATAATTTTGGAATCAAGCCAATTTTTTTTTTCTTTTCTTGTCTTCTTCTTCCTCATCTAGCTTGTCACCAGCCTCACCAAGGGGACCTTGTCTTTGCCGATGCCGGCCATCACCTAGGCCGATGACCAGCTAGATGCGGAAGAAGAAGAAAAGTAAAAAAAAAACAAAAAAAATGTCATAAAATTATTTAAAAAGTAAAAGTAATTTTATGGCATAAAAAAAATATGAGTGTTGTACCAAACACTTTTCTATTTTTTTTTTTAATTTTGGGAATATAAATTTTGTGTAGTTAATAGACACTTTTGAATACTCAAAAACTCATCTGGGAAATAGAATAGAAAAAACTATTTATGAAAAAAAAAATTATTCTTAAGAATAAGATGATTATCAAATAGGCCCTAAGATAAATCTTGAAACATAGAACAATCCAAATAGTTGGACAAACATAATAGAGATTATATTTTTATGTTCTTCTATCTTTTGCTACGGATGGTTAGTAAGGGCGCGAATAATAACCAATTTGTTCCAAGAATCAATTTTTAGCTGAAAATTAATTTTTCTATTTCTATTTCCAAGATAAGTTTTTGATAAAAAAAAATATACATTTAATAATGATACAAGATTTCTATCCTTGAAAAAAAAAATCGCTTGATAACGATACAAAATTTATCTCTCCTAGACAATCGACGGATGGGGGATGGTAGCATCCGATTAGTAACGAGGGCAAACGATGATAATAGTTTTTTTATTTCTCATTTTTGTTCAAAAAATAAATAAATGAAAATTAGTCTCCATTTATGTTCTAATACTACTTCCTGACTTAAAAATTTGTTCCAAAACACGTATGTATGTCTTCACCCAATCGAAGTTTTACGATGTGCATAAGCTTGTCAATCTCTAGCACGACATAACATGGGAGCATGACTTGGCGATGCTACCAACTAGACGGATGAAATGATATGTATGAGCATGTGTTAGACCAAAAAAAAAAAGAATTATATATATCATTTACCAAAGTTAACTTTTATTTTTATTTTTGGTCTGTCATACGCTAATCCTACTCTATCACTCACTCTCAAACTTTTGACATGCCTCTTTGCAGGGCGTGAGAGTCGAAACCCACTCCTGAAATGAAATCGTCCCCACCCCAATAAAATACGTTTGCATGGCAATTTCAAATAAGACAGAACATCAAATATTTTATGGTCACCCGTTTAAGTATAGCCTAAAATCAGGGAAAATGGTCTCTCCTTATAAAGGTGATATTCTCCATTCTATTAAACGAAGGATGTACGTTCGTCAGCTCTTTGACAAGTCATAACATCTTTGACCCTGCACGCACTTAATCTACCCTCAAAAATACCCACCAGAATACAAGATTAGGAGACTAGACAAAGAGAAGCGAGCAACCACATGAAGATCAAAGCATCAAAGAGAGAGGTGTCGATAATAGTAATAAATCTTTGACTCTGCACGCACTTAAGCTACATATGGTTCTTTCCTACCTCAAATCACCCACCAGAAGACAAGATTAACAAGATTACCACAGAGAGAAGCAAGCACCACATGAAGATCAAAGCATTGAAGAGAGGGGGTGGCGATAATGTTCGTGGCAGGGCTAATAATATATAGCGCATTTCTCACTTGATCTTAGAAAAGGGGAAATAATCTTTCACTCTTGTTTCCCACTCTTCTCGATGAAAGTCAAGAACAGGGTAGAGACCCCCCGTGTTGACACCTAAATTTTGACGACCCGTTTAGTCATTTATTGCATTAAAAAATTAGGGGTTAATTTTATCCCTGAAAAAATAGTTAATTGCATAGCATATAGTTTTTAGGTACATTTATTTTTAATTTGCAGATGGGTTTGAATTGGTAGTTCTGAACTTTAATTTGATAAGTTGGATTAAGCCCACGAAGAGAGCAAATTAGCCAGAGCCCGTTATGGAGAATTGACGTTGGATTTTTCAGTATTTTTTAGGAAACAATGTGAGCTCATTTTTGTGGGATTCGGAATCTGGAAAAATTCAATTACAATCAAGGAAGTTTGGCAATGTTCGATCAATCTTTGGTGAGTTATTAAAAATAATAAAATCAATGGACGATCTAATGGAAAAAAAGGATTTCTTGTTGATCGTGTGAACGTAAACTTGCGGACAAAGACATCAGAAAAAGGCAAGAAAGGGTTAGCTGATGGGAAGAAATATTTAAAAAATATTCTTCAATGAGGACACATGGATCCGCAATGCATACAAGGGAAAGAAAAAAGGAATAAAACCTCACAAAAAAGGGAAGTCAGTCGGTGGCTTTCTTCAGTATATTCATATTTCCTGTTTTGAAATGAAAAGTCGGACGCTATAAAAGCAAGCTCACGATAGACAAAGAGGAGGGGAGATATACAGAAAGACACGGCCATAGTTCTCGAAAAAAGGGGATTCTTCTCTGTTTTTTTTAGGTCAGAAATTTAAACATAAGAGGAGAAGAGACCTTTTCCTTTTATTTTGGGTTCTTTCATCAGGGAGCTTCGAAGGAGCAGCAAAAAAAAAAGAAAGTCAAAAGGGGAGGGCTTGAAATTCTGAAGGAGTGCAGAGAGGGGACGTGAGTGGGAACACGTGAGAGACAAAAGTGGAGAATCCCTCTTTTGCGAGTTGGACGTCTACACATTGAAGAAGTCTTGAAGGAGAATCCGCAAGAATCATCGACACGCACTTGGGAGAGAACGAAATATTCTCTCTCCACGACGTTGCCCGCAAAACCTTGACTCCATCTTCATTGCAGCGTCTTCACGTGACCACCGCAACAACGTCCAAGACCCCCACAAGTCCCGCAAATCGGATGCCACCCTTGCCGACATATTCCATTGCCTTACTCGAGTCCTTCGTGACGCCACCGCTGCCCGAGGCGTGCCACCCCAATGTTGAGTCGCCCCCTGATTTGTGTTGTGAATCACCACCACCAACCGGGATCTACTCCAGCTACTTGTGAACAACAGTCCAAGAGTCCCTCAGTTGGCCTTCTCAACGTCGACACCGATCCTTGCCTCGTTTCACTGAGTTGTTGTTTATTGCTGAACCGTTGCAATTCCGGCGAGTTCACCGGGATTAATATCCCAAACGATTCCTTGTGTTCTCGCTCTCTTTTGCAGGTTTATCGGTGCTTTTGTCCACGACCAGCAACAAAACCGTGGCGTCCCACGAATTCAAAAAGGGAACAAAGTTGAGAAAAAACCACGGGTGTAAACCATTGATGAGCTTGAAGAAAGTAATCCGTTCCGGTAGAAAAGGAGATCATGAAGATGTTTAATCTCTATCATATTCGACACGAGGACCCAGGAACATGCTTCCTTCGAAAATTAGGTGAACACCACCACATTGCGTCGCGAGTACCCGCTTGAGGATTGGAATTCGAAAGCCAATATTCAAATTAGGTGAAAATCTTATCTATTTTGATTTCCGAAAATTCTGTTTCCTTATTTGAAATATTCCTCAATGCACATGATTGAAATTCTCAATATTCTATCATATTCGTAATCTCGAGTAGCCTTACAAGTTGGGAAATCTTCCTAATTTCGCAACGTACATATGATTGACGGTCCGATTTCACGCTCGAAATACGACCCGCAATCGTACGGAAAAATCACCAATCCGATCTCAAGCTCGAGATATGATTCGTGATTTTATTTAAAAATTGGCCAATTCGATCTCATGCGCGAGATACGATTCGTCAATTTATTTCCTGAAATTAGATGGACGTTGATGATATCTTGCTTGATATGTGGTGCCGTGCTGTTCTTAATGCCTTATTTGCTTGCTCCCGTAAGGGAAAAAAATATTTGAGTTAGATTAGATGCAGGTTAGGATATTACTCGTTTGAGGTTATTTTGCATGTCTATAATAGGAAATTTATTTATTTCGAATTTCTTAAATAAAAATACCAAAAAACATAAATTTAGGTTGTTAGATTTCTGTTTCACTAGTTTAAATTGCATGTTTAATTATTTGGCAATTATTAATTTCGAAAATAAAAAAAGGGAAAAACAACAACACAAAAAATCATCATGCATCTATCACGTATAACTAGGGCATTCTTTGTACGTCATTGCATATTAAGATTGCATGTTTATTAATTATAGGTTTAAATAATTTATCCTAGATAGATTGCATGTTTTTATTAAAAAAATAAAAAATCATGTGCACGTCATATAGAATTAGGTTCATGAAAATGCACGTCATTTAGTGATTGTTGCTAGGTTCATTTAATTAGAAATTGCCCATCATCAAGATTAGGTCATTTTGGTTAATTTAGATTGCATATTTAATTATTGCATGCTCATTAAGAAATCACAAAAAAAAAATTATTTTACTCATTCATATAGTTTAGGTCATATTGCCATGCCATATCATTCCATGTTAGATTAGTAGCATTGCATATTGCATGATTTTCATTAATTAAGTGAAAACAAAACAAAAATTGCGTGTTAATTAGAAACCATATCTAGAGTTGTTGATATGGATTTTAATTTAACATTGCAGATGCTCTCGTTGCTTTGAGGTAAGTTTTGCAATTTATTCATTATTTATCTTGGTGTTAAATTGGTGGATTGCGCACCCGCATGATTGCTTCATATGTTAGGGAAATAGATTTAAAATCAATCCAAACTGCTTGCCAAACATTTTTTTTTAAATAAAGAATGGTACCGAAAGGGCATTAGAGAAATCTAGTGTAACCAAGTCCCCGTACCCATAGTCTCTGGTTCGTAGGAGTAAAGTAAATCTCCCGTTGCTTTACTTGGGTTTCTAATCGACCCACCAAAAATAGATTAGTGGCGACTCCTAATTAAAAATCATTTGCATGTTAAGAACTCAAACCTAAGTCGCGAATTGGTATGGGCTTGGGAGAGCCCGAGTTAAGTTTAGGCTTAACAATCCATTAGCCAAACCCTAGGTGGTTCACACCCGAAAAAATTGGTCGCGACACCCCGCATAATAAAATCCAACTCACCTTCACCCCAACAATTAACTCGAATACTGTCAAAAGAACTGCAGTCAAAGCCACCCAGTGGCTGAACTAACGCAGTAGTAGACAACATGATGTTTCATAGCTTGCCCACTTAATAAGAAACGTCTGGTCTGCCGTACAAGGAATAAAGAAACCATGACAATGTCGCATCTCGCGTGCGAATGACACGGCAAAAGATTTTCCCGTAAAGATGGGACACACAATCCATGAACGCCAAATGCAACGCTGTGCCAAAATGAAATCATCTCGCCCACCAAAAGGAAGTCACCTCCATCATAAAAAGAATATAGGGGAAGCTCGATTTGGATGTTGAAAAAGCTTGGTACATCATAGCTCAGAGAGAGAGGGAGAAGAGAGAGAGAGAGATTACGAGCTTGTGGGTGATATGGCCGTTCAACAGCTCGAAGAGAGAAGGGCGGCGCTTGCTCTGCTCATCAATGGTCATGTCTGCCTCCTCGAAATTGAAGGGCGGGGATAAATGAAAAGTTTTTTCTTTATTGTTTGCACTGTTGGAGCGACTGCTTGCTGTCCAATCCCCGTTCGTGACCGACCGCGTCAATCAATTTCGAAGCCACGCTCGTGAGGGAAGCCAAAAAGACCGGGAGAATCGCTTCAAACTATTTTAAAAAAAAAAGAGGATATACAACAAATTCATCTCAACCGTTAATTACGTAATCCCTATCATTAAATTAACGTAATTAATAAGTGAAATTTTATTAATTTATATAATTCATAGATCTTGCAACATACCACCATAAAATGCACCTTTGATGCTGTGCTTACAAGCCCGACAACCTATAGCATGAATTGTCGAATCGAACAAGAAAAAAGTTAGTGGTCGGAATATTCTAGCTGCTATCGTCAGCCGTTTGATCTCGCACAATCCTCAGGACACAAGATAATCAATATCACGATAAAGCTGTTCTTTTGTTCCATGACAAATATGATGTTTTCAGAACATATTTCTTGAAAAAGTAAGTGTGAAAAAATAGTGGCAGTCTTTCTATTTATTAGAAAATAAGATATGATTTGATTCTGATTATTCTAATAGCGAGTTAATTGATCTAGTTGATCCGTAAAATTAGATATTCGGAATGTAAAATAGGAAATGTAATTTCATATATTCTTTCCTATTGTACAATCTT
This sequence comes from Eucalyptus pauciflora, assembly GCA_007663325.1. Classification (NCBI taxonomy): domain Eukaryota; kingdom Viridiplantae; phylum Streptophyta; class Magnoliopsida; order Myrtales; family Myrtaceae; genus Eucalyptus; species Eucalyptus pauciflora. Next base: position 966,846 of record VMYD01000012.1, read on the forward strand.
CTTGTATTATAAATAGGCTTGTAATGCATGTACAAAAGTAAAGAAATATACAGTACAATTTTCTCCAATATTCTTCATATTCTGTTCGGATTCCGGAAACATGGTATCAGAGCACGACAATCATTGAGCCCATCTCTTGCCTTCGGTCATCCGATTTTGGCTGGTGACCACTAGCCATCCGTTTGCTTTTGCTTTGATTGATTTTTTTGGGCATCATCTTTTGTTTTTTGGATTGGTTATCATGTCCGAACAAAGCTCCCGGACTGAGGAATTCTCCAGCCACACACCAGCTCCTGAACAGACCGACAGTTCGTTCTTCCTCCATGCCTCCAATAGCCCTAGTTCAAATTTAGTCGGCACGGTTTTGACGGGTGATAACTATAACAGCTGGTCACGAGCCATGGCCATTGTTCTATCCGCAAAGAACAAAATGGGTTTCGTCACGGGAGATATTTCGAAACCAGAATCAACCGACGCCACATATGCCCCATGGGTTCGCATCAACAACATGATATAATCATGGATCCTGAATTCCATCCGCCAAGATCTTGTCCCAACCGTGTTGTACACGAAATCTGTTGCGGAATTATGGGCTGATCTGCGCGAACGCTTTTCACCGTCTAATGGTCCTCGCATATTCCACCTCGAGCAAAAAATGTGCACTCTTGAACAAGGTGAAGATGACATCACTAGGTATTACAATAATTTGTGGCGTTATTGGGATGATCCAAACAATTTGGAACCCTTGCCGAACTGCTCTTGCGAGGCAAGGACATTGTTTGTGACGCAACTTGAGAATTGATGTCTTTATCAATTCTCAATGGGTTTAAACCCGAGGTATTCTAATGTAGTCAGTCAAGTTTTGCTCATGAATCCGTTACCCACTGCCGCGCGGGCTTACTCACTTATTCTTCAAGACGAATCTCAATGCCATATTCACTCGACTCGTTCTTCCGCCGAGAACAAACTGTTGACATATGGCTCCATGCGAAACATCCCCACTCAAATGGACTCGCCGCTCTCGGCTCCATCGGCTCCTTCCCATAAGCACACCGAGACCACTTCTCCTCACCTTGGAAAACGCGGCCCTCCATCACGTGCCCATGAACATTATGCCCATTGCGGTATACCAGGCCATTCTCGTGATGTTTGCTTCCGCCTCCATGGATTTCCCACTCGTTATAAGGGACGGTGCCGGGACCAGCTCCCCACCAAGCCCTTGGATAGCAAGCTTGCCACCGATCCCGAAAACTCCTCTTCCACGTCTCCACCACCATTCACCAGTGAGCAATATAAACAAATCGTGCGATTACTCCGAGAGGTAAACATTTCCAAGGCAAATCTCGCACGTACTATTCTCGACTCGTCTTCTAATTCATTAAATTATTGCGCTTGAGTTATTGACACCTGGAGCACGAACTGAATCACTCCAATATGCCCACGCATACCTGAAACCTCTTCCTATTGTTGGCATACCTAACGGGATTGGCGTTCCTGTCAATTCACGCGGCTCAATATCCTTGACACCAATCCTCACCCTTACCGATGTTCTTTTTGCTCCAACTTTTAAATTTAATCTTCTATCCATTTCAAGAATTACTCGGTTACTTTTTTTTCCCTCTTATTGCTTGTTTTAGGACTACTCGATGAAGAACATCATTGGTCGAGGCCTTGAACGTGGTGCTCTCTACTACTTGGAGCTCCCTCCCAAACGCACCGCATTATCCACCCACCCATCTACCCACAGTTTATGGCATGCCCATCTTGGCCACCTGTCTTAGTCAATCCTCCGCACCTTACAAGATTCTCTTCATTTTGCTTCCAATAAAGAATTTGGTCCATGTGATGCTTGTCATCTATCCAAACAAACTCGTTTAAGTTTTCATTCTAGTTCTATTTCTAGTATGCAACCTTTTGATATTATTCATGTCAACATTTGAGGACCTTACTCTCGGTTTACTCGTAAGACATGTCATTACTTTTTTACCATTGTGGATGATTTTTCTGGTTATACGTGGGTATTTCTTCTCACTTTTAAGTCTAATGCTATTGATGCACTTATTAAATTTCACACTTATATTAAAACCCGTCATCAAATAGCCATCAAAACCGTTCAATCTGACAATGGATCCCTATTTCTATCTTCCAAATCACAATTTTGTTCGCTCACAGGGCATTCACCACCAGTGTAGTTGCACTCATACTCCACAATAAAATGGAGTTGTTGAGCACAAACATCACCACTTACTCAATGTGGCTTGTGCTCTCTGATTTCATTAGGGAATTCCTTTGTCTTTTTGGGGTGATTGCATTCTCACGACAACACAATTAATCAATTGTCTACCCACACATTTACTTCAAAATAAAAGTCCATATGAACTCCTCCACAAAACACCGCCCACTTATCACCACATTCGAGTCTTTGGTTCCCTTTGCTACGCTTCTTCTAGACACCTTCATTTCGACAAATTTGATCCCCACTCCCATCATTGTGTCTTCATTAGATACCCGGCCAACCATAAAGGCTATCGCCTCTACTGTTGTAATTATGGTTAATGGATCAACGAAAGCCAATAATTATGATACGTCCTTTCTATTCACGTATCTATTTTGGATTCATGTATTTCCTAATCTTTTTTGTTCACGTATCTATTGATTTCATGAATTTCCTATATTCATGTATATTTCAGTTCATGTATTTATTGAGTTCATGAATCACTTGAATTCACGTATCTTTGGATACATGAACCTCTTGGATTCACGTATCTCTTTATTCATGAATCTCGTGGATACACGCGTCTATTTAATTCATGTATCTCTTTAGTACATGAACCAAAAAGCTCTATAAATAGATAGAAGCATAGAGCTTCATTATACACACACAAACGGTTTTTTGGTTTACTTGATTCCAAAAAGCTTTGAAATACTTTATACTCTTCTGTTTTTTCTGAGTGTGCTGGTTCAATTGAACGGTTCGATTGAGTCATGTTTGCATAGTGCTGATCCAAACAGGTTCGAGGTGTTGTATCTTAGGAGGCATAGTTCGTGAATCTGCGGAGCACCTTTGGCAAGAACTAATCGCCTTAAGGAGATTCGGATATCCGTACCTCACCTCCAATTTTATATTCTGATTACAACAAACAGTGTGTATTTTCTGGATTATATTTCCAATAATCTTAAGGCGATTATCTTACTCATTGTGTTTGTTGTTCTTGTCAGATTATTGAGATGGCTGAAAACAATCAAGTGCCCTTCAATGTCCCGAATGTTTCCGGAGACGTTCCTTTGGTCAATCCGACCGTTGCTATGGAAAATGGTCAACCCTCAGGGTCTGAATTTGTAGCAGCTTATGCTACGGGCCCTTGGGCTAACACCAATTTTGGTGGTGCGGGTACAAGTCATTCGACTGGTATACCCGGGACTGTTTTTCATAACAGTACAGGCCAAATGGCTTTTGGCTCCGTTTCTGGAGGAGTAGTTCAACGAACTTTGCCGACTGTGATGGCAACACCTTCAGTTACAGCTAATGAGAAACCGGAGAAATTCACCGGAGTGGGCTTTAAACAGTGGCAGCAGAAGATGTTCTTCTATCTGACCATGCTCAATCTGACGAAATATTTATCGGAGGTGTGCCCGATAATTAGTCCAGATGAGCAAGATGTCACGACGCTCGGTGCGTTGGAGGCTTGGAAGCATGGGGACTTCTTATGCCGAAATTATATCCTTAACTGTTTAGTGAATTCTCTTTATAATGTTTATTGTAATATTGAATCTGCTAAACAGTTATGGGAGTCCTTAGAGAAGAAATACAAGACTGAGGACGCTGGCACCAAGAAATTTGTGGTTGCCAAATTCTTGGACTACAAGATGGTGAATTCTAAATCTGTCATGAGTCGAGTTCAAGAATTGCAATTAATTCTGAGTGACATCTCTGCCGAGGGAATGATTCTTAGTGAATCATTGCAAGTGGCGGCTATGATTGAGAAAATGCCTCCGGGCTGGTCAGACTTCAAAAATTATTTGAAGCACAAACGGAAGGAGATGAGCCTTGAAGATCTCATTTTGCGCCTCAGAATCGAGGAGGACAATAGAAGGAGTGCGAACCATTTGTCTGAGCCAAAGGCCAACGTTGTGGAATCTTCCAAATCCCAGCAAGATAGAAAAAGGAAGATGTCTTTTCAAGGAAAAGACAAGTAGAATGAGCAGTTCCAGAAATTTCAAGGGACGTGTTTTATATGCAACAAGCCTGGCCATCGTGCTAAGGATTGCAAGAAGCGCCCGAAAAAAGGCAAGAACGATGGTGCAGCCCAGCAACTGAATTTGACAGAACATGACAACTTTGGAAGACTGTCTGCTGTGGTAATGTCTGAAGCATCCCTGGTGTCCAACACTAATGGCTGGTGGCTAGACACAGGTGCCACAAATCACATTTGTGCAGACAAACACATGTTCTCATCTTATGAGAAGGCTGAAGAAGATGAGAAACTTTATATGGCGAACTCTGCATCTGCAAAGATTGCCGGAAGAGGAAAGGTGATCCTGAAGTTTACATATGGCAAGGAGGTCGCCCTGCTGGACGTGCTGCATGTACCAGAGATTCGGAAAAACCTAATTGCTGGCCCCATACTTGTCAAAAAGGGTTTCAAAGTTGTATTTGAATCTGACAAATTTGTACTTTCTAAAGGAGGGATGTATGTGGGGAAAGGGTACTTGTGTAATGACATGTTTAAGGCCAATGTGGCTGTCATTGATGTAAACTCAAAGTATGTGTACCCAAAGACTATTAATAAAGAAAAGTCTTCAGTTTACACTGTTGTGTCTCCTTATCTATGGCATGGTAGATTAGGACATGTAAACTATGGTACAATGAAAAGAATAGCAAATTTGGGGTTAATTCCAAGATTTTAGTTGGATGCCTGTTACAAGTGTGAGACTTGTGTTGAGGCCAAGTTTGCTAAGAAACCTTTCAAACCCGTTGAAAGAACAAGTGAACCTCTACAACTAATCCATAGTGATCAATGTGATTTAAAATTTGTAGAAAGTAGAGGTGGAAAGAAGTACTTCATCACATTTGTGGATGACTGTACTAGATTTTGCTATGTTTATTTACTAACTAGCAAAGATGAGACTATGAGCATGTTTGTCAAGTATAAAAATGAAGTTGAAAACCAACTTGATAAACGAATCAAAGTGCTTAGGTCTTATAGAGGAGGAGAATACAGTTCAATCAAGTTCAAAGAGTTTTGTGCTAGTTTTGGAATAATTTTCCAAACGACTGCACCTTATACTCCACAACAAAATGGAGTTGCTGAATGATTGAACAGGACACTAAAGGAGATGGCTAATGCCATGCTTTTGAGTTCAGGTTTACCTCAGAACTTGTGGGGGGAGGCAGTTTTAACTGCAAATTATATTCTTAATAAAATACCCCACAAAAGGACAGGTAAAACTCCATACGAGTTATGGAATGGAAAGTTGCCATCCTACAATTTTCTAAAAGTGTGGGGGTGCTTGGCCAAGGTGGCAATTCCTCCTCCTAAACAAACTCGATTGGGACCAAAAACGGTGGATTGCATATTCATCAGTTATGCTCAAAATAGTAGCGCATATATATTTTTGGTTCACAAATCTGAAAATGCGGAAATCCATGTCAATACAATCCTAGAATCAAGGGATGCTGAATTTTTTGAGGATATATATCCTGCAAAAAGAAATCAAGGAGAACTTTCTCAGAAAAGGCTTAGAGAATCGGAATCTGAGAATGATGAAGTTCTGACCCAAGAAGCCGAACCTCGAATGAGTAAAAGGTCTCGAATTGAAAAATCCTTCGGACCTGATTTTATAACATACATGTTAGAAGGTGAGCCTCAAACATATAAAGAGGCAATGTCATCTCCAGATGCTCCTTTCTGGAAAGAAGCCGTTGACAATGAAATCCATTCTATTCTAAGTAACCATACTTGGGAATTGGTTGATCTTCCACTTGGAAATAAACCAATTGGATGTGAATGGATATTCAAGAAAAAAACTAAAAGCTGATGGTTCCATTGATAAGTACAAAGCTCGGCTTGTAGCCAAAGGGTTTAGAACAAAAAGAGGGTCTTGACTACTTTGATACTTATTCACCTGTCACAAGAATAACATCAGTAAGGATGTTGATTGCTATAGCTTCGCTATACAATTTGCAGATACATCAAATGGATGTGAAGACTGCATTCTTAAATGGTGATCTCGACGAGGAGATTTATATGGAACAACCTGAAGGGTTCAAGGTCAAAGGACAAGAACACAAAGTGTGTAGACTTGTCAAATCCTTGTATGGACTTAAACAAGCTCCTAAGCAATGGCATGAGAAATTTGACTGGGTAATGATTCAAAATGGGTATAGAATCAATGAGTGTGACAAATGTGTGTACACTAAATCCACAACAGTTGGATATGTACTTATTTGTCTATATGTCGATGACTTACTAATTCTTGGAGATAACATTGAGGTCATCAAAATCACCAAGAACATTCTCAAGAAGAACTTTGAGATGAAAGATTTAGGTGTAGCAGATGTTATACTCGGAATCAAAATTCTAAGGAATTCTGATGGCTTAGGTTTAACACAATCTCATTACATTGAAAAGGTAATTGAGAGATTTAAAGGATTCAGCATTAAAGATGCAAACAATCCTTTTCTTTCACACCTAACTTTAAGAAAGAACACTGGAAATAGTGTCAGACAGCTGGAATACTCTCAAGTAATCGGCAGCATCATGTATATCATGAATTGCACTAGACCTGATATTGCGTACTCAGTAAGCAAATTGAGTAGATATACCAGTAACTCCGGTCACGAGCATTGGGATGCTTTGATGAGAGTCTTAGGATATTTGAAAAGGAAAAAAGACTATGTTCTACAATATGGCAAATATCCAGCTATTTTGGAAGGTTATTGTGATGCCAACTGGATTTCATATTCTGATGAATCGAAATCAACTAGCGGATATGTGTTCACGCTAGGAGGTGCCGCAGTGTCATGGAAATCCTCTAAACAAACTCTAATAACACGCTCTACAATGGAATCGGAGTTTGTTGCTTTGGATAAAGCTGCTGAAGAAGCAGAATGGCTTCGACAATTTTTAGAAGATGTTCCAGTGTGGCCAAAACCTATTCCTGCAATTTGCATACATTGTGATAATCAAGCGGCAATTGCAAGGGCACATAATGTGATTTATAACGGTAAGTCTAGACACATTCGTCGTAGACACAATACCGTAAGGCAGTTGCTCTCAAATGGGATAATTTCTTTAGACTTTGTAAAGTCAAAGGAAAATATTGTGGATCCACTGACAAAAGGTTTGTCAAAAGAGCAGATAAACTGCGCATCGAGGGGAATGAGTTTAAGAGCCTTAACCCAATAAAGAGATTCCAGGGTGGAAACCTAACCTATGCGATTGGAGATCCCATGGACTAGGTTCAATAGGACAACGCAAATTTTGGAAACTCTAGTGTGAGCACTGTCTCCCATTCCTATGATGCAACAGTGCTTTCCTACAGCGTTATTAAGGGTACGCTATGCGTTTAATGATTCCTATAACTTGGGATGTAACATCCAAGTGAGATATGGTAGGCTATCTTTAAAAGGAATGCACCTATATGCGTGGAGCTGGCCGACTCTATGAAAATTTTTAAAGGCTTGATTTTCTAAAGCACGCATGAATCCCGAGAGGTTCAGGGCCGAAAGAACGAACACAACGAGAACCAATCTTGAATTGGAGGTACTCCGTGTGAGGTTTATTGTCTAGGCTTACACCAACAACTGGCGATTCAAGGCTTAGTCCATTGACTAGTTAAGTAAGTCCGATAGGCTTTTACTAAAGAAGGTTCAAAGCGAAAGCTACCTATCTTGATGCGGTGTATTTCAACAGGTATGCTCAGATTCCTTCGAGCCAAAAAATGTTTTGTTGATCCATTAATGTGGGGGATTGTTGTAATTATGGTTAATGGATCAACGAAAGCCAATAATTATGATACGTCCTTTCTATTCACGTATCTATTTTGGATTCATGTATTTCCTAATCTTTTCTGTTCACGTATCTATTGATTTCATGAATTTCCTAGATTCATGTATATTTCAGTTCATGTATTTATTGAGTTCATGAATCACTTGAATTCACGTATCTTTGGATACGTGAATCTCTTGGATTCACGTATCTCTTTATTCATGAATCTCGTGGATACACGCGTCTATTTAATGCATGTATCTCTTTAGTACATGAACCAAAAACTCTATAAATAGATAGAAGCATAGAGCTTCATTATACACACACAAACGGTTTTTTGGTTTACTTGATTCCAAAAAGCTTTGAAATACTTTCTACTCTTCTGTTTTTTCTGAGTGTGCTGGTTCAATTGAACGGTTCGATTGAGTCATGTTTGCATAGTGTTGATCCAAACAGGTTCGAGGTGTTGTATCTTGGGAGGCATAGTTCGTGAATCTGCGGAGCACCTTTGGCAGGAACTAATCGCCTTAAGGAGATTCGGATATTCGTACCTCACCTCCAATTTTATATTCTGATTACAACAAACAGTGTGTATTTTCTGGATTATATTTCCAACATCTACGACCTCCACGACCATACAATTTTCACCAACCACGACGTTATCTCTTATGAAAACATTTTTCCCTTTCGTACCACACATAAACCTACTTCACCTCTACTCAACATTGTTATCCCACTTAGGGGTGAGCGTGGTTCCCGGGTAGAACCGGGAACCGGGGAACCGAACCGGAGGTTCCGGTTCGGTTCCCGGTTCTAAAGGGACCGGTTCCGATTCCCGGTTCTAAAGGGACCGGTTCCGGTTCCCGGTTCTCTTTTTCCGGGAACCGGCGGTTCCGGTTCCGGAACCGGTTAGGTTAGGGTTCTAAAAGTTAAAATCCCCCAAATCATTAACCCTCGGTTCAATTGTCCTCTCCTGTTCTCTTCCTTTGCTTCGTCCCCGACGCCGCTCGCCCTCGACGCCACCGCCGGATGCCGCCGCCGGACGCCGCTCGTCCTATCGCTTAATCGCCTCGCCGCTTCCGCTCGACCTTGGTTCGGATGCTGCTTGCCCTCGATGCCGCCGGCCGTCGCCGCCCCGCCGCCGCCAATAACGCCGACACCACTCTTCGCCGCTCCGTCGGCCGCTTCGCCCAACCGCCCGACCGCTCACCACTTTTCTCGACGCCGCCCGCCTGATCGACGCCGATCTACGCTCACCCTAGACGCCGCTTGCCCAGTCACCCCCGACGCTGCTGGCCCCCTGACGCCTAAGCACATTAGATGCCTCCCGCTTGGTCAGTCCTTTACAACAATTTGGTACCATTTATTGGAAGAATCGAGTCAAATAATACACTTGAAGATAGTTCGGGATTGTGATCATATCATGAATTTTCATCATGGGCTTGTATCATGTGATGGGGAATCTTCAAGTTGAATATCATATGAGAGAGGTCCTCAAAGATTTCTGTGGCACTTCTGCACCATTGTAGTCCCAAGTGCTTATTGTTTTTATTTTCTTTCAGGTACCCCTTTTAACATATTGAAGAAATTTGATGGAGAAACAGTAACAGAGGTTGTCCGTCCCCGCCTTGCAAGTATGAGATACCGCGTTAAGAGATTGCCTCGGTATCTCATTCTCCATATGCGGAGATTTACGAAAAACAATTTTTTTGTGTAGAAGAACCCAACTCTAGGTAAGCTTTTTGAACCTAATGATTTTAGTTGGAAAAAAATTGGGAAACTTTGATGATGATCAGATCAGCCATTTCATAATGCTACGATTTGATTTAGAAGACAATATGAAATGGCGAATGTGAAATGTTGATCAAATTAGTACTTTTAAGTATCCGATTACTTATGATTGCTTTTGCAGTTAATTTTCCTGTCAAGAACTTGGAATTGAAGGACTACATTCCATTACCCACATGAGGAGATGAGGAGAGGCTGCGATCGTAGTATGATTTGATTGCCAACGTTGTTCATGATGGCAAACCCGGTGAAGGTTCTTACAGGGTTTTTGTTCGGCGGAAGTCCGAAGAACTTTGGTAAATCTCTCTCTCCCTCTCTGTGATTTTTGGGGAAATAAGAGTGCAATTGTCGTGTAGATTGACAAGTCTTACATTATGCTTTAGGTATGAGATGTAGGATCTGCATGTTTCAGAAACGCTTCCTCATATGGTTGCACTCTCAGAGGCATACATGCAGATATATGAGCAGCATCAGTAGGACAATTTTGGTGGCAAATTTTTTCAGTGCCTTCTGCTTTGCAACTTTGAGACCCCAATGGTGCTGGACTTCAGATCTTATAAAAAGAAGTTCGATCTGTTTGTGAGACTACCTGTCAGATCTGTCTCCTCAGAGCAGCTAGGGTTTTTGATGAACCTTAAATTTAGGATATCTTGCTGTGCTGAGATGACTGACGGCGTAAACCTTGTATTATGTTGACTGTATATGATCATTATCGAAACCTTAAGCTTAGGTTACTTTGAGTAATTAAAAAGGGTGGATGCGGCGTATCTCTGATATCTACAGTAATTATATAGTTCTCAGGTTTGTTTACCTTTCCGTGTTTTTCAGTTGGCTGCCTTGTGCAATGGAAAGGCAAACATATTGATATCTGATGTTTTTCCCTTTTGTTTCTATTCTTTTTCACTAGCATGTACTTCCTGGTGACTGATTTCAAATAGACTATTGAGGCAAACTTGCATATGTTCTTGCTGGTCCGTCAGATTCTTCTAAACTTTGCGCTTGTCTACCTGTTAAGCATATCGATGAAATGACACGACCACTGAGTCTGAGTCTTCACGACCTCAATGAGTGGACTCTGAGTCTTCTTTCTCATTTGCAGATGCTGCCCACCAATCAAAGCCAACTTGAATAGTTGAGGTTGCCTAGGAATTTCCCTCATGCTCTTATGCTTTTCGGCATCAGAGTGAGTCGAGTTTTATTTGCAACCGCATGCTCTTTTTCTTTTTCATTACAGGCATTGTACTTTTTGCCCTGTTCTTTCCATCATCGTGTCGCTAATTCTTTTTATCATATTTTATTTGATAGGAAGATGATTTAGATGAGTCAACAACTACACCAGGTTCTAATTTTGCACACATTTCTGTTGTTTAGTTTGAATGGTAACTTCATAAATTTGAAACGACCTAAGTATCAGCTTCTATTTGGCTTTTTGATTCTGTCATGCAAGTATCAAGCCTAGATATTAACAGGTTTTTAGCCTTTGCAGTGTGCAGGAGACTATGATGGATGTTTTCATAGGTTCATAAAGTTCATAGGGAATTCAATTTTATTATGTAGTATGCTGCTGTTACTTTTTTTTTTAATTTGATAGAGCAAAACTAAGTTTGCTTGTAAACTTAAAGAGTGGTTTGGAATATCACAATGCTGGCTTATAACATCAAACGCAGCTTTTCCTTAAGATCTTACCCAATGGCGGGATTGAGCAATTGTTGCATAGTTTACCCTGAAAATGGAACCAAAAAAATGAGACAAAAAAAAACCTGTTGGAACCTGGAACCGACCCCGGAACCTGTGACAGGGTAGGTTCCAGGTTCTTGGTTCTGACGGGTAGGTTCCAGGTTCCAAAAAATGAGGAACCTGTACCCGAGGGTAGGTTCCAGGTTCCAGACGGAACCTGTAAGGAACCGGGAACCGCTCACCCCTAATCCCACTAGCCATTCCCGACGACTTTTTGTCCGACCCTGACCCCGCGTCGACTGCCTTACCTTAACCTGAACAGACCATCCCATCCCTTGATACACACGTGACCGAATCTGAAGATCCAATTCCCAACTCTTTAAGCAGACCGACATCGCTGCCCCAACGCCCATCCCGCACTTGCAAAAAACCCACCTACCTCCAAGATTACCTTGCGCCATTGCTGCTTCCGACCAATTGTCTTCAGCACTTGAGAGTCCTGCCATTGGTACGCCCTATCTCCTCTCCAACTATTTATCATATTCCAAATTCTCTCCATCTCATCATTTTTTTTAGCCACTATCAGTACTGAGTAGGAACCCACTGTGACAGCCCGAGTGGTGGTGCACGGGGAGGAGGGATGGTGGTGCGTCCACGCCTCGGTCCCCAGACATGCACAAGAAATGGGTCCCTCTCTAATCACGCATCACTTAGGGGGGAGTCATGGGCTTGTTTATAAGGGTTTTGACCCCTTTAACCTGTGTAACACGTTTTAAAGCCGTGAGGACTCAGTATCCAAAGCGGACAATATTACACAGTGGGGCCCGGGTCGTTACAAATGATATCATAGCCAACTCCCGATCACGTGTAGGGCCATAGTGAGGACGTTGTGCTCCTAAGAGGTGGAGAGCGCGGGGAGAAGGGATGGCGGTGCGTCCACGCCTCGATCCCCGGATGTGCGCAAGGAAGGGGTGCCTCTCTAGTCCCACATCGCTTAGCGGGGGAGTCCTAGGCTTGTTTATAAAGGCTTGGGCCCCTTTAGGACTTAGTGTCCAAAGCGGAAAATATTAAACAGTAGGGCCCGGGTTGTTACACCCACCACCTATGACTCCATGTGTCAATCTCCCAAATGGAGGGAGGCAATGTCTTTAGAATTCAAGGCTCTTGAACAAAACCACATGTGGGATATTGTACCTCTTTCACGTGGTAAAAAAGCAATTGGCTGCAAAGGGGTGAAATCTAATCCGGGTTCTAGAATATTTTTTCCGACTGACTCATCCCTTGCATTACAGGGATATACTGATTCTGATTGGGTTGCATGTTCATCCTCACGCCATTCAGTATCTAGTTACTGTATGCTCCTTAGTTCTTGTCCTATTTCTTGGCGTTCTAAGAAACAACACACTATTGCACGGTCTTACGCCAAGGCTGAATACAGAACCATGGCATCTGCAACTTGTGAGATTACATGGCTTCGCATGCTCCTCACCGATCTTGCCATCCCGTTGTCTATTGCCAAGGTTTCTTGTGACAACCAAGCGGCTATCCACATTGCTACTAATCCAGTTTTCCACAAGCATACCAAACACATTGAGATTGATTGACATCTCGTTTGTGAAAAAATTCAGGACGGCACACTTCGACCTCTTCATGTTCCTAGCTGTTCCAAGCTCGCGAACTTATTCACGAAAGCGGTTTCTCGTGATCTCTTTCTTTCTTTCAAGCGCAAGTTGTTGACATTCATGCACTCACCAACTTGAGGGGGAGTATTAGAGAACGAGATATGATTTGATTCTGATTATTCTAATTGCGGGTTAATTGATCTAGTCAATCCATAAGATTAGATATTCATAATATATAATAAGAAATGTTATTCCGTATATTCTTTCCTATTGGACAACCTTCTTGTATTATAAATAGGCTTGTAATGCATGTACAAAAGTTAAGAAATATACAATACAATTTTCTTCAATATTCTTCATATTCTGTTTGGAAACACTATTTGCTTACAACTATACAACGAGTTAGAAATAACTTTTTCGCCTTTTAATTGGAAAATTTTAGCATATTCTACTAAAATTGACCTCTAGTGCAATATAATGATCATCAGTACAATTTTTTTTTCTTCCTATGATATCATGATACATCCTTTGATATCTTAATCTACAAGTAATTGCTTCTCCTTTAAAGTCATCATACATTATGCCATTGAAAATTTTAATAATTAGGAGATGTAGAAATATTATAGAGTAACTAAATCTATCATGATCCCCGATTGTGAAATTTAACTATCCTATATCTATGTTGATGGCCTGTGTTAATTAATTTTTTTAAAATGGTTTAAAGATCTGATAATATTTCCTCCGTCATATCTCATCCCCTTCTCAAAAGCCAATGCAATCCTTTACATCGCAAGACCCTTCCATTGATTCTCCGTCTTAAGATTTATATCACATTCACCTATACAACTCTCCAAAAAAAAAAAATCTCTTCATATCATCTCTTTGGGATAAGTGCATTAGAAGTCCTAAAACTTATCATGAAAATGCAATTGAGTCATAAAACTATCAAAAAGTACAATTAAGTTCTAAAACTTGTCACATAAGTTCAGTCAAGTCCTAAAACTTTCAAAATGTTCAATAAAGTCCTAAAACTTGTCTCGAAAGTGCAACCGAATCCTAAAACTTTAAAAAAATGCAATTAATGGAAGGACTTAGATTGAACCACTTTGACAAGTTTTAGGACTTGATTGCACTTTTTGAAAGTTTTAGGACTTAATTGCACTTTTTGAAAGTTTTAAAACTTAATTGCATTTTCATGAAAAATTTTAGGATTTCCAATGCACTTATCCCCATCTCTTTTCTATAAGTTGTGAAGGTGAACTTGATTTTTTTTATTTTTTACGTTTTACGTCACGATGAAAAAGGATGCCCGTGCATCATGGTATTTTCTTTGTCTTCTGATTTATGTACTCAAAGTTGGTAAGATCGTTTGTTCACATCCTCGTGAAACTATAATTAATATAAAAAATTTTGAAATGCAAATCACACAAAATTGGAAAAACATTTCAGATTAACTATGGACAATCATCACTTACCTAATAAAGCTCCTTTCAGAATAACTTATTAGGCTATCACCCTTTAAAAAAAGCCCTATCTTATCTCCAGTTGCAATTTTATCATAAAATTTTTATTCATCTCATAAAAAAATCATAACTTTTTGGTCCAATCTTAATCCTACCCTCAACTTTTTTTTCCGTTAAAAAATCACAAACTTGGGGAACATTTTATTGTCTCACGAAAAACTATAAACTTTCTTGAGTCCCACATTTGCCTCCATGAACCTTCGGTCCAATATCATTTTCAATGATGTTGCATTTCGACGTCATTTCCATAGTTTTTTTTTTCGCAAATTTCATATCTAAGAACATGTCTTTTGGAGACGCATTTCCCTATCAGTTCAAATGAAGTCATATTGAATCTAAATTTGGGTAAAAATTAGGATTTTTTATTTTTTCAATTGCTATTACTCTTAAGAAAGTCTTCCTTCCATCATGTTCAAGGATCTTCGATTTCGTGCTCGGTCTTCAATTTTTCATGTTCAGAATCTTCTATTTCTTGCGGTCGGAGAGCTCATGCTCGAGAAGCTTGAATAACTCATGCTCAGGGATTATATCTCTTGGTTGTCAAGATAAATTTTGTACGAAGGGTTTATTGGACCAAATTTGGGCTCCAATAAAAGTTTGTGGTTTTTTATGAAACAACAAAAAAATATTTTGGATAGAATTGAGATTTGACCTGGAATTGGGATTTTTTATGGGACAAAAAAGTTTAAGGTAGTTCTGGGTGAACCTAAAGCAGGGGTTTCTCTAGGGTATTAGCCCATTGTCAAGCTGCAGGATAGAGAAGATAAAATTTCAGTGTGATGGAAGTACCATTGCTAAGTTATCGTTATCCATAGAAGTTTCCAAAAAAAAAAAAAAAACTAAATAATCTACATGTCCCCATTATTTTTATAATCGAAAAGTTGTGATGGTAGTTATTGTTGATTATGTTAAAGTTCTTGAAAAAATTCCTATAACTCTCGCTTAAAAGTTTTAAAAGTTACGACACCTCAAACCTACTAAGGACACTTTACTTTATTTCACAGTTTTAGCAGTAAAACACAGTTATGCTGAGGATGTGGAATTAATTACCTACATCACTCTTTTTATTTTTGTTACAATGCTTTTCCAATGTCATATATAGCAGATAAAAACAGGCATTGGATGGTTTAAATTCGATTTTGCGAAAAAAAAAAAAGAAATAAAGAGGTTTCGCATAGGCAAATGCTACATTTACTCAAAATATTTCTTAGAATTTATATACTAATGGTTCCAAAAATTTCCAGTAGCGAGACGAAGAAGCTCAATCTCGTTTAGCACCTAACATCTCAAGTTTATTTTCACGTCATTTAGTGCAAAAACTGTTTCAACAAAATTTTAGTAGCTCTAAACCCTAGTCATCACATAAGGCCAAACGTACAAGTGCAAGAGCTATCCATTAGTACATCAAGAACCGGACTTAAAAAACATGGATATTATGGATGGGGCCTGTCTCATTTAAATTTACATGAACCAAGCAACAATATTTACCACAAAAAGAGAGATGGACATGCGTATATCTACATTCCCATAAAAAAATCTCTGCTCATCATCCATCAACAAAAATTTCATAAAAAAAAAAAAAAAAAACAAACAAACAAACAAACTATTTATGCCCAAAAGCATCTACTTCTTTTTAGCCCGTTTCCCATGAGCTCGCCTCTCCCCCTCTCTTCCTGCTCTACTAATGATTTTCAACTCCATGGAATTACCCTTGCCTTGAAGGTACTCCAACATTAGGTTGTAGAGGTGAGCATGGTCCAAGTTGGTCTGGGCCACCCCCTAACCCTAGGACCAACCCGTACAGTGTCAATCCTCAATTTTTAGAACCGAGAACTTACCCTATTGAGCCTGGGACCAAGGACCGGACCGACCCAATGGGTTCGGTCCGGTTCCAGGGTCAACTCGGGACCGATCAATAATTTTTTTTGTCTTATTTTTTATACTCCCTAAAAAAACAAACCTACAAATTCAAATTACACATCCATCGACAATGCGGCATTGTGCAACTAGACTATAAATACCAATACATATTCAGCAAATTTAAGACGACACAATAATAGAAATTTCATACTTGCTAACCGCTCATCGAGATATGGAATAAGATGGAAAGTTCTTGTAATCATCTATCTTTAATATTCATAACACCATATGCAAAAGCGTTTTCTTGCATTTGATCATGTAGAGTCCACTCAACCAAAAAATGAGCTTTACACCACTTGACTAGCATTTGATCATGTAGAGTCCACTCAACCAAAAAATGAGCTTCACACCACTTGACTAGCAAATCACCATAGCAATTGCAGTACTACTCTACTCTTCAAAAACTTCTACCATTTGACACAAATTGAAAAGTAAAGTGCAGCTGAAATTCATTAGTAAAATACAATTAAACCATAAAAAGTTCAAAATACTTAATATAAACCATGAATATATAACTTCACATCTTGTTAATTTACTTGAACTTCTAAACACCTGAAAACAAAACAAACGACACATATACTCAACAAAAGTTTTAAATTGAAATTACTATTAGTGTTATTGATTGAACATCTCACCATAACTCTTAGGTTTTATAACAAACATTTTACTTAAGTTTGAATATATAAAAGAATTATAAATAATATAATGTAATATAATATATATACAGGGTCCGTCCATGGTTGGACCCACCCAAAACTCTTAGGACCGAGAACCAACCCGCACAATGTCGGTCTTGGAATTTCAGGATAGAGGACCAACCCAGTCCCCTTGGGAACCGAACCAAGACCGGCAGGGTTGGGCCAGTCCAGGGTTGGTCCAGGGTCGACCCTAGACCGCTGCTCACCCCTATTAGGTTGTCGCTGGTCGCTCTGACCGCACTTGACCACCTACACATACTAGTGTGATTACAAGAATGGCGCAAGCCGACCGACCATTTTCTTCCAAGTGGATCCATTATCGCTACATGACACTATGTCCTCAGTCTTTCATTTCTTATAAATGCCCTCGGAAGACCCTGAAAATTCCCACAGCTTTTTTAGGTCAATCTTAATGTGAGGAACAAAATATGCATATAGTAAAATCGAGCAAAATGAGAGATAAGTTGGAAAATCTAATCCTATAATTAAAATAGTATGCTTAGCTATGTTGGTATTGTAAGGATGGAACAATATCGTAATCCTACATGCTTGATAGTTCAACTGTCCAAACTTAACAAATCTAACAAGCACTCTCTAAAATATAAAGAATAAGGCTCCATTCGTTTCTCGAAAAATAACTTTCACAAAAATATTTTCCAGATTTTTCATGCTTTTGGTTCATGGACAATGAATTAATCAGGGAAAATATTTTCCATCAACGGAAAAAGTCTTCTAAAATAAGGGAAAATCTTTTCCTCTTTTCAAGTAGGGAAAACATTTTCAATATCTTCTTTCACCTCACTTTTTTTTCACAGAGCACCTCTTCCTTTTTTTTTTCTTCTTTCTTTTCTTTTTGTATCCTCTTCTTTCTTTTTCTTTTTCTTCTTCATCGCCTGATTGCCGTGTGACATATGGAATTTTCATATTCATAATTATGTGACATTTGGAAATTTCCGTATCCAATAATGATACTTAGATTACAAAGCTAAGTATTATTTAACTTAAAATTATGGTGGACACATAAATTTTAGTCGAACCATAAATTTTGTGAGGTGTGGAAGCTAATTTTTCCATAAACGTAATCATCCTAAGTCCAACGTATTGAATCAAATTGATAAATGTTGATGTACACATTGAGAGGACTAGTAACAACACCTAGAGGAGGGTGAATAGGTGACTAAAGCGATTTTAACAATTTAATCCGAATAAGAAATTAATGAATTAAAAACAACAATCGCTGCAAATGAAAGTAATGAAAGATAAAATGATTAGGGATAGAGAATAAGAACACAAGATTTATAGTGGTTCGGCTTAATCCAAGCCTACGTCCACTCTCCCACGCTAACAGCCTTCTTGGCTAGATTTCACTATACAATCAACAAGAGATTACAACTTTGAGTGCAAACACTTAGTAGTAGATCACACTATCTCACTAAGTCACTCTTTTGGTATTTCTCTCAAGATCACAAACGTTTAAGCTCACGAGAGACAAGTGTATGATAGAAGATCGCTCAGACTTTGGAATTATAAATTCTATGCTCCGTCTCTTTTACTTGCTCATCGGTCATTCATCTCCTTAAATACTCCTCCACTTCCAAACTAACCGTTGGACAGTATCTTGAGGATCGTCTTCCAATATACCCATTGGACAGCTCTGTATCAAGAAGATTTGGTAGCCGTTGAGTGACAAAGGTAAAATCCCAAATTGATTCTGATCGCCCATACAAACGAAATCTTGGTTTCCATAAGTAAAGCTTCTTCGTATAGAAAGTTCTTGTCTTCAAGATCTAATTGTCAATCAATTAAGTCAATCAAATCAATATTGATGTAGAATCCAAACCAGATCACTGGCCGTTATATCTTCGGGGCTTGTGTTACGTTCTGTCGAATCTGGATGTAAAGTCTGAGAGCAATAGGCTTTACAATCTGAGTCTGAGTGCGATAGACTTTACAATCTTGGTCTAAACAGATTTAGCTTTAAGGTCTGAACATAGTCTGTTATGTTCAGCTTCAGCATAGAGTCTATCTTCTGGTTCTTCATTCACGTTTAGTCTGGAATTTGTCAGAGTTGACATACTTCTGATGTAGAACAGACTTTGACACTAAAGTCTGGCAGTCTTCAGACTTTGACACAAAAATTTGGAAATCTTCATAATACACTTTGGACATGTGTTCCGTTCAGTTTTCTGGTCGTCTTCAGACTTTGACAATATCCTTTACATGTTCAATAATTTACATAGTCTATTACTCAACCATCAAACACGTTAGTAGCCTTTGATTTATTTTGTCATCTTCAAAACATCATAAGGGATTTCCCTAACACACATTAATAGTAGAACAATGTTAATTAATTAACCATCATCTTAGTTTTTGATGGGTGGTATTATTTATTTGAACTTTAGTTAATTAGTATTAATAGTCGATTATTGAGATTAACGGCCACGAAGATAGAAGATCACTATTTTCTTATAATTATTTACAAATTTCCCTGGTTATGAAAAATAATGGCATTTTGAGAAGAAGCGCATGGCCATATGCCACCTTCAAACTCAAGCTTTAACCCTAAACATGACACCTATCCATAAATCATCATTCCATTTAGATTAATTATCAACACTACATTCTAATTTCCTTACACCTGTTCATATGACAAGCTTAATCATGCCACACGTAATAAGGAAGTACTAACGTGCATCTAAACAGATTACATCGAGCAAACTCTCTCAGAACCTTTAGAGGGACATTCTCAGAAGCAGATTTTTCTTTTGGTCCTATCTTTTCACGAGTTAGGAGGTGATCACAACCATAGCTTGTTCAAGTTTGTTCGAGATAAGTAAGTGAAATTTCTAGAGGTTAAGTCAGCTCAGTCTACTTAACATTTTTAACTTGGTTAGTTGGTTGAGATGTATAATTTTGATGTGCAATAAGGTTGTGGATATGGTGATCATTAAAAAAAAATTAATGATCTCTTGCATTTTTAGAAGGTGCGTGATTGGATTTCCTAAAATGTAGTACAATTGGTAAGTGAAAATGATGAATTTAAACTAGGAAGAAATATATTGCAAATTTTAGATTCAACCGTTATTACTAATATGCACTTTCTATTTGCTTGAAAATGATGAATCTGAACTTGAAAATGTCATTTTTGTAATTTTAGACTCAACCATAGTATCCACCTCATGTTCAGAAGGAGACGTTCTTACGCTCTTGAGCAAGCCCTCCTCCGCGCCACTCCCACGACGAGTCCTCCACATGCTCAGCCGTCACACCTCCAATCGAGGCACGGTCCTTGACGACAACGCCGCTGCTGTTTCCCTTCGTCGAGAGTCCCTGCCCGTGACGCCTGCACCTCAACCAACTCGTGGCTGTCCTTGCAGCGGGAACCACCGTCATCCTCCTAGTGTTTTTTATATCACCGACGGTCCAACCCAGTGTGCCAGCGAGCCAATTCCAGCGAAGCCAGCACCTCCCGTTTCTGTAACGCAAGTCCAGCAAGCGTGCAAACAGCCAGCAACGGTCGCTATTCCCATCTTGCAGTCCCTCGACGCCTCAAACCAAAATCCAGCGAGCATCTGGGTCGACTACAGGTTGATCAGCGAGGTTCAATGCTGGTTTGACCCAAGCTGCGGAGCCTCGCTGTGCCGTGCCTGCTATTTCCAATGCCTCTGCCGCCATCAACGTCCCAGCCTGTGAGCTGCCTGCCGCCGTCGACATCCCAGCCCTTGAACTCCCTGTTGAACCATCACACTCAGTTGATCATGCTTGCTGGCGCACACAACATGGAGCCAAGCGGAAGAAAAATGTGAGTAGGCGTGGAAGTCTTCAAAGAAACAGTGACCTTGAGCAAAGTGAGAGAAAAGTCAAACGGTGGTCAAGTGAAAAAAATTTAGAAACAAAGAAGATTTATTCCACTGTGTACAAGGAAAAATGATTATATGACAATTTTTAAATTATGAAAATAACGGTCTATTCTATATCATAAAAAAACCAAATCACAAATAATTATGAATTGTTGTGAAGTTTTGCTAGCATAATAGTTTGGGTACTTTAAGAATAAGTATCTATTGTAAGTCACAAAATTCACAAATTTTCGAAGAAATTGGTCTCATAATTGCAAACTCTATCCACGCCACAATGGTGCCTCGCATTGACCCATCAAGTTCCGGATTCGTCGCCAAGTTCATCGAGACACCTGTTGCTCCCGTGTCCATCAGACCCGACGCCTTGCTGTTTTGTTTCTTTTGCTGTGTGTGATTATCTTTTCACAGGTTGTTCAGAGTAGGCTGGCGTTGATTAAGCCGAACTATTGGCATTGGGTAGAGACCAGACAATCGCGATTTCTCTAGTGAGGAGCCCCCTGTTTTACAATTCTTTTTGCCTCACCAGTGATCCCGGTGCACCGCGAGGCTCGCCATCGCCACCATCGAACGCCACTGCGGTCAACATCCTAGCCCATGAGCCACCATCGCTTTTGTCTCATTATCCCGAGCCACGATCCGTCATCCTTTGAAATTTGGGAAGTTATCTGCAAATTAGGTAATATTATCTTGCAATTTTGATATTTTAAATTTGTTGCCTATTCTGTGGATTTTTTGCTATGTTTTGGGTGAATGTGTGATATCTGCGAAATTTATAATAAAAATAATAATAATAATAATAATAATAATAATAATAATAATAATAATAATAATAATAATAATAATAATAATAATAATAATAATAATCATAATCATAATCATAATCATAATAATAATAATAATAATAATAATCATAATCATAATAATAATAATAATAATAATAATAATAATAATAATAATAATAATAATAATAATAATAATAATAATAATAATAATAATCATAATAATAATAATAATAATAATAATAATAATAATAATAATAATAATAATAATAATAATAATAATAATAATAAATTTCACTCAAGTGAGGAAACTTTGTGCTTGGACGGCAATCAGAGAAACGATACCCCCTCATGAGATATCTTTCATTCTATCTATAACTATTTGGATATGATTGTTGATTTACTTGTTTCCAAATTTAAATAGAAAACCTTCCATCAATCTTCTTAATTACTTGGATATGATTGCTAGTTTTTTTCTATTTTTCTCCCATTCATAGATCTACGCCCGCCTTTATATAACTAGATACCAATATATATATATATATATATATATTTATATTTATATTTATTGGATTACACAAAGGGATTCGAAAATAAAAGTGCTAAGGCTACAATAAATCCATAAATTGTTAACACTTCACAATGGAATCTAATAAGTGAGATTTTGAGTAAGCATTTATATAATCTTCTTCTATCTAAAGAAATGATTCATCGAAATAATGAGTTACCATTGACATCGATCCATTCGAGATCTCCAAATGTTCAGGGGTCCTATATATATATATATATATATATATATATATATCATTCAAGCACATTGTCACGCCACGAACCCCAAGCACATTGTCACGCCACGAACCCCAAGCGTGCGACAACCCCTGTCTCACGGTCAATGGAAAGCGACGTCCCAGGATTCGTCGACGACCATTCATTTTAATCTTTCATTATGCGCAAACGGAAAACGAACCATCCCCCAGACAAACAGACAATCAATCAATCAAACAGGGATAGAGGGATGAACAGCAAGAACGACAACAACTAGTCGTATATACATTTTCAATGGATTAACCAACGAAGGATCGTCTCCAATTTACAAGCCCACCACAGGGGCCGATCCATCCTCTAAGCCAAACCAAAAAGAAACTAGGCTAGGCTAATCCAACTACACAAAACGAACCCTTGGGTTCAGCACCCCTATCACTTGGACCCATCAGACTCAGGCTCCGTCGGGTCGATCACTGGTGGAGCAGGGGAGGGGGGATTCTCCACTGCACCGACGGGTGTGCCATTCTAAGGTCCTGAAAGTGATTATACAATAACCAGTGAGATAAAATCTCAGCGAGTTCTCCCCCTAAGTTCCGGTTAGAACACCAACTCAACTCGGGGTATCTCTCCAAAAACACCCCACAAACAAACCAACGATCAACAACCAACAATCAACCAATATCACAACCAGGGTCAACAAACAATTAACAGTCGGTTCGCATGCAACCTTACCCGGTATGCCATACCATGCACGTTATATCTCAGTACAATGCACGCAATGCACATGGCCGTTAGATGATGCAGTTCATCAATCACATACGAGTCGCGTCACAAGCGATCTCATCTAGCCATTGCCACACCCTGCACGTTATCGATTCATGCGTGCATGCCATAAACAATGTGATCAGCTCATGCATAATCGGAACCAATGATGCAATGCTTCTCATACGCACTTGCATCCACACGTGGTCCGATTATTACTATCACCCCCGGTGGAAACTGTTGTCGGGGCGGCGACGGGTATTTCAACTATCACCCCCCGAACTCCTATCGAGGCGGTGGGTATTTCAACTATCACCCCCCTGAACTCTTGTCGAGGCAGCAGGTATTACAACTGTCACCCCCCGAACTCATGTCGGGGTGGCGGGTTCAACTTAGTGATCATGCAAGCATATCGTCACTTTTTATCTTTGAGCATTAGCCAATGCACACATGCTTGCATATAAAACCTCAAATCATTTTCTCATGAAATCGGTCAGTTTTTTGTGTCCCTCGGACAAATCATGCTTGCATATAAAACCTCAAATCATTTTCTCATGGGTCTGTTTTCGGTGTCCCTCAAACAAATCATGCTTGCATATAAAACCTCAAATCATTTTCTCATGAAAGCGGTCCATTTCAGTGTCCCTCGAACAAACCATTTTTCCCTTTTTTTTTGTGAAAACCATACGATGCATGCGGATGTCCATGCAATGACACATCCCATTCACCTCATAGGATAAAAACACATGAAACAATGCAATTTTTCACTCTTGGGTGAACAGTGCGTGTGAACAGTACAATTTCATAATTCAATAATTAATAAAATTAAATTCAGAAATTAAACAAAACATTAATTAAGACAAACAATCACTTAATTAAGGCAAAACATGCTTAATTAAACAAACACGACAATTAATTAGCAAGAAGCAAGATTAGCCTAAACTAATCTTAACCATCTTTCTAACCACCTATATTAGGACTAATACAACTTAATTAAACTTTGTAAACCAGCATTAGCCCTAACTAAACCAACCCTTAGCAAGTTTAGGCACTAAATGAATGATTAGGAGCTAAACTCACTCGTTAAGCGGGGCGAAGACACGGACGCGGCGGTGGCAATGAAGGCGACGCACAGGGACCTCAACCACAATGATCCAAGGCGGTCCCAGGGCTAAAATAGCAACCACAAACTCGGACTCCCTCTGCAACTCTGGAAAACCGAACTGCCAAAGGAGAAACGAAGTTGAACGGGCTAACCGGAGCTCCAATGAGGGGTTGGCTGGTGACCGGCGGCACCTAGGGGTCAAGGGGGACTTGCTGGTGGTTGGGATGGGCGAAGGTAGGATCGAAATGGAAGAAAAACAGCTAAACAGGCAAAACGGTGCAAGCTGCCAGGTGGACCGACAGACTAGCGAGCGGTTTCTTCCGGCAAGCTGGCGAGTCAGCCGACGGCTCCATTCAGCGAGCGGCCGGGTCCCCTCGTACGTTTTTTGGGCCTTCTGAAGACAATGGTAGGTGGCACGAGGGCTGATTCTCACAAGAAGGCAACAAAAAACTCAAGTTTTTGGAGAAAGGTCAGCAGGAGTAGAAATAGGAAGAAGAGAAAACAGGAGAGAGAGAGAGAGAGTCGACGGTTTGGGGCTGAAGAGGGGGAGAGAGAGTGATGTGAGGGCTGGTTGTCAAGCCTCCTTAAGACCCTCACATTAGGGGTGTGCAACCGGACCGGGTCAACCCGGTTCCCGGATCGGCCCACCCGGAAAACAGGGTTGGGAACCGGTTCCGGTTGAAACCGGTCCGGGAACCGGTTCCCAAAGTTCAGACCCTGTTTGAACCGGTCCGGGAACCGGTTCCGAGGGAATACCCACCCGGGAACCGGATCGACCGGACCGGTTCGGGAACCGGTTTGAGAACCGGTTTTTAAGGCAGAAGACCAAAACCCTATTCGTTTCTATCTTTACTCTCGCGTAGTCACGCTCGTCGCTCTCAGCCTCTCACCTCCGCCGATCCATCCAAGCGCTGCACCGCTGACGCTGCTTCCGCTCGCCCACCGTCGACTCCTCGCGGGTGGCCAGCAAGGTGCTCGACTCCACCCCCGTCGCGATCTTCACCGTCGACAGCGTCCTCCTCCCCGCCGAGCTGTTCGGCAAGTCCCATCTCCCTCCCTCTCCCTCTCTCTCTCCATTGTCCGTGGGGGTGGCCCGCCTGCTTCGATCCGATCGAGGTGATCATCTTCTCGAATTCCCTTCGCTTCTTCTCTCGTGTGGTCCGCCGATTTGTTGCCTGCTAGCGAATGTCTTTCCGGGTCGATGCTGTTTTGCGCTCGTGTCCTCGTGGACTGGTTGCTTGTCCCGAGGAAATCGCTTGTTGCTTGCGTTCTCTTTCGCTTTGTTGTCGTGTATGCTCTGTTATGTCTCTTCTTCTGTCGGTCGTTGGATGGGTCGTTCGTCGGTGACGTCGCAGCAGCTGAATTCGGCCCTGCGTCGTCGAGTTGGAGTGTGTATCCGTGTTGATCTTTGTTGTTCGTGCGTGCTCATGGTCGGTGGAGCGGTGATTTCAGCTGTGATTGCTCGAATTTGAGCTTTGCAATGCCGGGCGTGTGTATTTCTTATTGAAGGTTCTTTTTTTTACCCCTGGGGTATCTCAAAGTTGTCGTCTATGGGATCGATTACTTGGGTTGGCGATGAAGTCAGATGATTTGGGGGTTTTGGACTCAAATGATCTGTAAGGATCGCAATTCGTTGCCTTTACAACACGATAGAAGAGAAAGAGAGTTGGTTGGCAGTTGAAGTTAATTTTTTTTTTCCTGCGTCCTGCTTTGTTAATCTCTTTTCTAGTTTAGGAAGCCAACGTCTGTCTGATGATATCGGACTGTGTCTACTGGTATCACGTACGATGACTTGCTTTCTGAAGATCATGTGAAGAATAATGCGTGGGTACTTGGACTGGATGGTAAATCTATCATATTCATTTGTATATGGTCTGATGGTCTGTTTTGTAGGTTTTGGAAACTCAGGATGACATATAAACGCAAATCATGCAAATCATGCATATACGAAATGCATAGTTTTTATCGTGACCTGTCCATCAGTCTCATTAGAGGAGAATTTGGTCGATATCCATCTGAAGATCATGTGAAGAATAATGCGTGGGTACTTGGACTGGATATCATGTATCTATTTTCAACTTCACCACGCGAGCATCGCGAATTGAGGTGAGAATACTGTCAACCTTAATTTGCATCATTATCATTTTCATTTCACTGCTTAATAAATTGATTATGATCATTGTCGGAATCTTGGTTATTAGTGCTATATGTTTGTTACCGCCCACGAGCATATAAATTCCAATCGCTCCTTTCACTAGCACACTATTTAGACTGTACATACACCGAAGAGGACTTCGTATAGAGATTCCAAGGGTTTAGCATATGGCGCTGACTATGAAGTTGGAGAATATCATTCTGGCTGCCTGGTTTTGTCTTGAAAAATCCTGTGACTGAATGATTAGCTTGCTAATTTAAGGTACTTCGAGTAAATAATTCCTGGCTTATTGTCATTGTCAAAACAACTCCGCTCATTATGGAGTCACGAGTCGTGAAGAGAATGTTAAAAAATTATGGTTTCTCATTGAGCTAAAGCAATTTTAATTGTTATAGAGATTGCATCAATGCCATATTTGTGATGGTTATGAATTCGGTAGGTCAGTCCGTGGTTGTTTTTTCAAGGGGGTTCCAAATTTTATACATGTTCCCAATAAGTTTGGTCGAAGGATGTGCTTGGTCCGGCCTTTTTGTTTCAGCATATAACTCATCCATACTTGCTTATTTAAGGTTAATATAAAGATACAACAATTTTTATGCAAAACAGGTTCCAATATAAACAGGGTCCAATGCAAACAGGGTAGGGAACAGGGTCCAAAAAATGAGAACCTGTTATAACAGGGTAGGGAACAGGGTCTAGGTCTAGACCCGGCCCACCCTGGACCCGATCACCCCTACCTCACATGCTTGCTTCAAGTCCCCAAGCAAGTGACATCACCTTCTCTCTCTTCTCTTGACTTTTGCTCCCTACAACTAGGGGTAAAATGGTCATTTCACCTTGCACATTTCCCAATCTGCCCTTGGGCTGAAATTGAAGGGCGAGCCTCCGAAATTGGCTTGAAATGAATAGGATCGGGCTCGGGAATTGATTGGGCTTGAAATGGCTTAAGTTTGGACAATGGGCTGGGAAGGCAAAACAAAGAAATTCAATGGCACAATCAGAGTAGCGAGTTGTCGAGGCCAGGGTCATCGATGAGGGTAGCCACTGGTGGTCCGGCTCTTCTGGACGGCAAGTCTTCGCTCGTGATGGGGGTTCGCAGTGAATTCTACAAAAAGAAAAGTCGAGCGCGATGGTGGATGATTCACGGTGATATCCGCATGAGGGACTACTTCGCGGTGGTTGCGGCAGCTCGCTAAATTGGACTGAAATTGTCGCAACAAACTACTCAACAAATCTGGGAAAATCGATGGAGCGGGTTGGACTTGGGCCAGGTGGTGTCTGCAATTAATGGAGATCGTGGTCCCTTGATAGCTTGATGATCCCCTCGGTTTACGCCTGAAGTTGGTCTCAGTGCGGCAGCAGCTTTGTCGATGAGGAATCTGCCGTGATGGTGTCATATGCGGGCCGACGATGGGACTCTCATTACGAGCTGCTCGGCGAAGCCTGCTGGTCTAGTAATTCTCGGCCATGGAAGGAACAAACTCACTGTGGGGACTTCTCGATGGAGATGGTGACCACACGTGAGCACGGACCAATGGTGAGGTGGATGCTCAGACGTTCGCCGAGATAGTCTCACAGCGAACCTGCAAAACAGAGAATGATTTCGAAAGCAAGAGCTCGGCCGAGAGGGGCCTTTGCGATCTAGGTATTGCGTGAATGGCTAGTAGCAATCATGATGGCCAGTGGATCTCGGGAGGCGATGATAGAACGATCTCCGAATCCTCCCCCCCCCCCCAATCGTACACGGCTCCCTTTATAGGCAAATAAAGATCTGATCTCCGTAAAATATTTCATCCACTTATAATATATTTTTTTAGGGGTTAAAAATTAATCTCTAATTTTTTATGCAATAAATGACTAAATGGGTTGCCCAAAATTTAGGTGTCAATAATCTACAAAAAAAACAATGGCTCTCTAAAAGAAATGTACATATCCTGACACAAACATAAAGGATTCATAATCGCATGCCGAAATCAACACACCAACTCGCACCAAGAATCGCCATCATCAGCCCAGCGTAGCTGGCAAAAGCTTTAAGATGTCGATCTGCTAATTAGCTATCACGAGCATTTACTCTATAAGACATCAATCTGCTACGCGAGTATATCGTCGAGTCAAGCTCGCACTCATCAACACTCGGCAAGCTCGCAAGTCTAATCGAGCTTTCGTTACTTTTTAATACATAGCAGAATACTAAAAAATCACACGATATTCGAAGTTACAAAATTCGAGTTCAAGCTTTATTTTTTACGGGATGTAATCGAGCCGAGCTCAAATAAGAAATTTAACACTTGATCAAGCTCAAGCTGAGATTCACACCTCGAGTATGTAAAGTAGAGCTGAATTCAAACTTTACAGTGACGAAGAGCCATAGAAACTTGGCGATTTATCTCGAATCAAAGTAGACACGACCAATATATTGACAAAGACTAGACTAGATTGTTTGGGTAAATAAAAGAGGCAAAACTCACAAGATCAATTCTTGTGTCGTGCCGGTGCCACGAGGGCTCTCAAACTCTCTCTGGCAATCAAGGCGGCAGTGCTACTCGTGTGTTTTGAAACTCCACAATTAATCATATAAAAACAACATTTTTACAAGAAAAAAAAAACTAAATTTAATTCGCGAAAACACCAAACACAGAAGTTTGAAAATTATGGAAACACTTGAACAAGGCTATCCTTATATCTATAACCACCAAAGAGGCAAAAAGGTAATAAAAAAAAGCAATTTTTTTTTTTGTTGATTTAAAAAACGGAATGGAATGAAATATATTTTAAGATCCAAGAATTAGGTAATACTGAGAAAACTTTGAGTAGTAGACTAATTTTACTTTGTTATGAAAAAATCGATGACTAGACAAAAAAGAGACGAAAGCTTATAGACTAAATTGCACATTACACTATAGTTTAAGAACCAGATAGCATAGTTTGCAATAAATTACAAAGTTTCAGTAAAGGGACTATATTGAACATTTATGAATGGTTCGAATTCTCCACGGGACAAATTAAAAGCCAATCTATGATAATGCACATTGGATCAAAATTTCAGAACTGTCAATGTCATTCTTTTGTAAATTACTTATTATTGGTCCAAGCATGGTCAATAATAGTGGTGCCCTTAAGTAAATTAATTGTTATGGAGTAATCTTTGACCTATCTAACTTGAAGCAAACTCAATTATCTTCATAAATATGTATTCTTTAGTCTAAAGCAAAGATGCATGCCTCCGTTGAATATCCGTCCTAGGCATACAACAAATTCACCATGTCTTCTCTCCCACATTCTCTACCTTTCTAGGTCTTCCCCTTCGCCGTTCATTATGGTCCCGATCACTCCGATCTTCTCGTCGCCTGGCCGCATCTTTCTAGGTCTTCCTCTGGCCCTTCTAACCTGAGTCTCCACCGGAGCATCCAAAGGCCTTTGTTTTCTAGGTCTTCCTCTACCCCTTTTAACCAGGGCCTCCACCGGAGCATCCAAAGGCCTCTGCTCTACGCGGCTGGAATGTTGAGCTTCTTCTGTCTTCTCTTCGATCGGGTTCTTGATTGGGTCTTTGGTTTGGTTCTTGATTGGCTCGTCATTGTTTCTCAACTTATCTGACATGATAAGATCACCAATCAATCAAAGTTAATGGATCATCTAATCAATCATAGTTCTATACTAATTTGTATGAAGTGAAAAAAACTGACTGTTAGATGATAAATACAACAAAGATAAATAGATCAACTTGTGCACTAGAGAGTCAATCAAGGGATGAAATGTAAAGATACAGCTAGGTTCAGAAACAATCTCGAAATATCTGAAAAATAATCCAAACAATAAAATTAACATTGAACCAACACGACCAACTAATAATTTTTCAGCTAATATTTCCCATGAATGAAATGATGACCGTAATTCTTCTCAATAACAATAATGACCATTACCCAGGCAAAAGATATTGATTAATTACACAGAATATGTCGAACAAAAAAAAAATACAACCAATATGGTCGCCACTACTTATGTCATTGGGTTGATCTGCACTATTGATAGAACAAAATCCTCAAATCGTATCTAGTTTCTGTTGAGGCAAATGGTATTTCTTTTTTCTGTAGTGACAATTAGCGGGGAAAGTACCATGTTTTTTTAAACATATTTTACGTAAAAGGTTGCCTATTGTTTATCTCATGAAAACTTGAAAAATCTTTTAATAAAGTCTAACAAATGGAAAAGCCTTATGGTAATTTACATATCACACTAGCATGTTTTCAGAGGCTTCAGATGTCTTGTATAAAACAAAGTCAAGTAGCATGAACAAGAAAAATGGACAAGTGTAAGTTTTTGTGACTTACTAGATGAATAGCCACAACTTGAGCACTGATTGGCTCTGTAGATGATGACCTTGAAGCTACCAGTAGTTGTCAATTCAAAGACGCAGGCATCACCTTTCTGCAATTTGTTGTCCAGCACAAATGCTCCCCAACCGCTTTGGACCCTCACTTTTGGTTTCGCGCGGTATATCCCAAGATGGTATTGGATGGTCCAAACCCTCCCGCTAGAGCCGAGTAACTTTATAAAACCAATTCCGCTAGTATTAGAGACGTGTGTCATGAAAAATGCAGCTGGTATGTTCTGCAGAAGAGTTGGAGGGGAAAAAGCAGATGTCATTCGAGGGTAAGATAATCTAATTCTCCTTCGCAGAGTGAAGACAGAAGAATCATGGTGTAGTGATGTATGAAAGTGTCATCTGCTGAGTCTCTATTATATCAACAGTTAGCGACCATTTCGAGGTCCATCAATGATGCTTCTGTTATGTCTATTTGTTAGTTACAACAATGCTGCAAGTGGTGAGGAGGAATTCATGAGGTACCCTTTTGGGTATCTGCTCCCCTCAGCTGCCAGAGTAGAGTGGATCCCATCCCACGTTTACCACTTGGCTTCCTTACCTAGCTGGTCTGGAGGTATGCGCTACGTTGAGCTAGACCCTTGCGGTACATATGTCACCACCCTAACCTAATCAAAGCATAATCGGGTGCACCAAACAAATTATAGTCCTTAAGTAATTCCAGCAATTGTATTAAGCACCCGACTCATTCCTTACCATTGAGTATGGAGGCTGAACGTAGGATGGTTGCATGAGAACTATGAAAACTGGATTCGTGGTTTCAAAAGAAGCAGTGCTTGAAAGCACTTCGACCTCTTCTGCAATTCTGAATCGTCGGCTACTCGAACAAGGCACCGATTTCGGGCAATGATCGCCATCGGAGATTTGTCCATCATCATGAACATCTGCAACAAAGATATGTCATTTTATTTTAAATTAACTACCAAGTATATACACATAAAATACCTTTTCACTTAGAGTAAAAAAAAAAAAAACAGCAGATTCACGGGGTTTGGTAGGTTTCCAGTGTTTTTTTTCCTTTTTGATCTTTTGACTTTTTCTCCAACTTCTAAAGCTTGAAATTAGATGATTTTTACCTTTTCTTACTTGACGTTCTTTGTCGTATGAAATTTCAGTCCACTCTTGAGACCCACTATAACTGCTTGTTTCCATGGATGGCTCATACAAAGAGTCGCCATCATCAGCTGGTGATTTTGTCTTCTTCTTCTTCGGGGATCGAACTTGTGTTGATGATGGCGATTCCCTCCTTTTACATTTGCATGACTGAAAATCATTGTCTGATAGTGACAACAAATGCTCGTCGCCAAGCTTAGAATTTCCGCAATTTTCTTTTGAAACCATAGGGTATTTGATTTCTGAAGTACTCCTATCGCATATGACCACATGAAACACTGAGTTTCCTTCATATCTGAAGACTATTAAGTAACCGTGTTTGATTGAGTAGTGCTTGACGAAGTCTGACCAACCATCTTGTAGACAAAAGTCATCATTTTGCCTCCTCACTTCCATTTTCCAAACGTCACCGCTAGGCACATTGAGGTATGCTAGGTCAGAGAAATTATTCCCATATCTTCTGGCGAATTTTTTTGGAATCACCTATATAAAAAGCAGAGCACAATTTAGGCAGATACTTGGAGTCGGGCACGGAGGATTTTATTGTTTGCTTGGAACTATTACTTATCGAAGGTGTATTCATTACACGGTAAAAAAATGATTATACATAAGCAGAAAGATCTTTTGACATTATTGAAAATGAAACATACCCATCACCTGTCATTAGATTCACCCATCTCAAGCAATCAGATTGTGTATGCTACTTATATAGTATAACTCATTGATTAAACCGAGCATAGAATACTGCTAAAAATACACATCACTTGTTGAATGTTAAGTATGATGACACATAAAATATGAAAAGGCAAAAAAAAAAAGACAGCCCCACCCAGGAACTAACAGCGAAACCCAGAAAGAGACAGAGCTTCATCTACAGTGACATCAACAAAACAGCCAATTCTTTTCCATGGAACTAGCAAAAGATTGCTTCTTTTTTTCTTTTTTTTTAATCTGGGTCACGAAAAGATTAATCATGGAACCAAAAGGAGCTGCTAATTCCTAGAGTTAATTTGAATCTGCATGAACTCTAGTACCTATGGGTCTGCATTAATTTTGCCAGAGAGAAGTCTCTATCCGAGCGTCAAGAAACGGAAACGGTGGCAGCAAAAGGAGTTTCCAAGAAAGAAAAATGCACAAGTAACTGGGACGAATCGAAGGCTCACGAGCTTCCCACTCTGAATGTGGTCGGAGAGGACAATCCTGAAGAAGTGGGGAGTCTCGGCCTCAAAAAGAAGCCGACCATCTTCTTGGGTATGAAGAGGACCAGAGTCGCTCCAGCATGCATTCCCCTCTCCCATGGCAGAGAGGAACGACCGTGTGCAGGACTCGCAACAAAGATCCCTCCAAGCCTGTCCCTCAATCCCAGTGGACGTCTGGTTTCTGCTTTCCGGACTGGATATTCGAACAGGGTCGAAACTAATCGTCGTTCACCGCGCAGGAAGTCTCGTGCATTTCACATTCACGGTCTGATGCATCAAGGAGCCCCTGTCTAATCCCGCTTTTCTCCATATATCTCGCTGAAAACTTTAAGACTTCAGTTTTTTTTTTCTATATTTTGGTCCTTGACCGTCACCGTCGGACCCCCAACGAGGTGGCCCTTCATTGTCCCTGTTACGAAAGAAATGAAAAGGGGAGGCAACGTAAGCGGCGAATTGCCTGCTTGCTTTTGGATAAATCCGTACGATCCCAAGAGGAGTTTGCGTGAAAGGAGGAACAAGATCTTTGCCAACAGCGACCATTTATTGTCCCTGATATCGAAAAACAGAGCAAAGCGAGACAGAGGGAGAGATCATACCTGGGGCCGTTTTGATTCTTTTGCTTTTATGTGGGCAAACACGTTTTATTTCAATGTACGAAAAAAACGAATGGCCAAATGCTATAAAAAATCTACAATTTTAGTTTTTGTCCCAATTTTATATTTTATTTCATGAGAAGCTTTCAACTATAGGTCTAGTCCAAATTCTACATAAACTTTTTTTACCTAAAAACAATCCTGAACTTTAGACATTCTCCCAATTTTATGGTTCAATCCAAATTTTACCATAAACTTTTACAATCTTATAAAAATCACAAACTTTTCTTAAGTAACAAATTTACTAGCATTAACCATCTATCCAAAATTTCTCGTTGACAACCAAGAGATGGAAAAATCCAAAGCAAGAGCTATTCAACTTCCCAGGCGCAAGCATCCTAACCATGAGAAATAGAACATTTTCAAGCATGAGATATTGACCAGTGCGAAATCACTAGCGGTGATTTTCATAGTAGGTTGATGGAGAGAATATAGTTGTTAATATTTTATGAAATAAAAAAATATTAAAGTGAAATTGAAAGTGGATCTAAATTTGGACTAACGTTTAGGGCATAATTGTTACTAGATCTAAATTTGAGGGTTTTTTTATGATACAAAAAATTTTAAGGTAAAATTGAGACTAGATTTAAAGTTATGGATTTTATATAGAACAAAAAAGAGTTAAGGGGACAAAATCTGAAGTTGGGGGCTTTTTAGGAGACAAAAAGTAAAATTTGGAGAAAAATTAAAGTTAGAGATTTTCAGAGTATTAGGCCCAAAAAAATGAAGAATGTAGCTTTAAGTCATTTGTCACGGTCTCGAAGATCCCTACAACCAAAAGGACCATGCTCAATCCAAGAAGACTATCCAAGTTTCCTAAGGTTTCCGGATCTTTCCCAAGGACAAACAATATGTTAATTGTGTTGGGTTTTAGAGCATCATTGGCATAAAATGCTCGTGGTTGGTAGATGGGGATATGCGATCTCATATGTTGGATTAAAAGATAATTAATGACCGTAATCCGAGAACTTCTTATATTAATAAGAGAGTTCTCCCCTCATTTATATCAATCCAAATATTTAGATAGCATTCTCTCCCAATCCTCCTCTCTCAACTCTCTCTCTCTACGATCCTGGTTAGCAAGGCGCTTTCGAGGAAGTCTAAGCCGTCGCACGTTATTTATCCAAAACAATCAGCCCTTAATGCATGTCTGTCCCTATTCCCACAGAGGCCAACAGATGAAAGAACCCATGGCAGCAAAACCTCAAGAAACCCTAAAATGCAACGCCAAGAGCACTGGAAAAGCCTCATCCATGGAGCCACAGAGAGGGAGGTTTTCTGGCGGGAGCTGACGATAAAAACTGCCATGGTTTTGAAGGAGAAGTCACGCCTGGCTTTGGAAGCCGAAACCCACCAGAAAAGAAGTCACAACATGCTAGAGCCGAAGGCGGACGCGGACCTAAGCCGACGTATCGAAGGCAGAGCTTTGGATCCAACAGCTGCGACCAGCCGGGGGGTTCTTGGAGAAATCGCAGCCGCTGATATGGGGCTCCTGAAGGCAACCCGCCATAGCCGGAGGCGAAGGCAGGCGGAGGGGAGAGAGTCTTAAGCAAAGAGAGGGAGACAGAGGAGATAATAAAGGAAGAGAGACGATGCAGATATCTTCAATGAAGAGAGACGGGCCCGGCAACTTAATCCCATGGGATTCTATGATCGCTGCACTATTCATCTTCCTGAGTCTCATCCCTCTAGCAAATCCAAGCAGCTCATTCATTGAATTCCTTGTAGTATCCTAACACGACGGAATCAGACTTTCACATGTTGGACTTTGTCTTGTATTAATATTTTCTGTACAACTCAGATAAAACAAAACAAGCTCTAAATAAACATATTAGGAAAATCTAAATCATTCACCCCAAATTCAGTACCGACGTATTACTGAGCTTTCCCGGAGCCAAATGGTCTCTAGTACCTATCAAACCTTAATGAAACCATGTTCCTCTTTTAGAAGAAGCAAGAAAAAATTTAGTGAAAGGCCTTTCACTAAAAGAACTATTTTATATCATTGTTACATTCATGCTTTTCATTGTTAAAAGAAGCCTGGAAGTGATATAAGGTCAAGAAACTAAGAAACCATGGATATTGGACAATTGAGCTGATATACTCGCTTCATCTTTTCTAATAGTCCCGATGCTCTTGTGCTCCTCTTACATGCAAAATGACCACGAATTTAGTTGTAACACCTGCAGCAAGACAAAATTTACAGGCCAGAAGCTGGAATGCTAATACAGGAACCAAAATGCTTCAAAACAATGTTTTGGCCTAAATCTCGAATCCTCAGCAAATGCTAACCGAGAAATACTATATACCACAGCCTTTTCAGCCTTATATGCTATTCAAAATGTTGCCAGACCACCATGCAGTTCACCCGATCAACCAGAGATTACTACCGGGTTTTCCCTTGAACCCTACACCAACATCTGCAAGTCAACCGCTTGCGCAGTGGATTTCCTTCTCTTCACCTTCATCCTTTTCCACCACAGTATTCTTGACATCCGAAACTTCTCCCTCATCCCTTGGCTCGTCCAGATTTTCCTTGCTAATTCTGCGCCTGAGCCTCAATCTTCCAGCAATGCTGTTGGGTGAAGGATCAGGGCGGCGTTTCCTTTTAGCTAGTGGTTTTGGGCTTTTCGCTACTTCAGTGCAATCCACATTGAGATCTTTGACACCATTTTGTAGCCCCTGTTCGCATTTGGGCTTGGACTGTCCACAATTTTCGATATTTTCAGCAGAACATATATCATTAACACTTTGAACATGTGCTTCCTTGCCAGAAAAGGGTAACGACCTTTTCACAGAAACGTGACCAGTGGAGTTTTCTGGTACCAAAGGATCAGACTCAGACTCTGTCAATGCAATGGCGTCATGATCGGCAAGCATGGGAGTTACATTTGCCACTGTTTCCATATCTGAGAAGGGCAGCGACCTCTTTGCAGAAGCATGAACAAGAAAGTCTGAAGTTTCTTCCTCCTTCGCTTGTAAGCGGTGTGTCTGAATTAGATAATGTGCTACGGACTTAAACCCCAGTTTGTTTACCTGAAAGAAAGAAGGATTAAGTCTAGCTTGGCATTAAATGATCAATCACTTGGTCAGGCGAGAGAGAGAAGATGACCTTCTTATAAAGAGGACCAGTAGGAGGCCACCCTTTTGCTTGCCGGCACAAACTGCAATTGCATATTCCGCGACAAACTGGACATACCCAGTTCGGGTTTAATCGGGCTTCCAGCACATGTTCCCCATATCTGCAAGATACATGAACCAGAAGTTTGACATATGCAGTTAGGATATGCCAAAGCCTCGAGATACACATACACTTCCCAGCAAGTTGCAAGTTTGGCGGCCTAATCTTGAGCGACCAGCCAACTTAATATCCATATGGACTCTATATAACACTGTCGCCAACACATAGACCAGTTGCTAATCTATTTAAATGGTGTGAAGGATCCTCGTAGTAATTGTATGAATAATAGTATAATTCACATGCAGCTTCCAGCTAGGCATCTGTTTAAAAATAGTTGGTGATAAAAAAGAAGACTCGTTGATCCTAGGCATGTCAAAGAAGACAGACATCAAAAGACTATGAACGAGTTGTGTATGCAAGTGTTAACTTTTTGCATGCAGAATTAACAAAAACAGAGCATAAACATGTTTTCTCTACCAGACTGACAAAATCAGCATTAGAGCATGGTAAATGGCATCAAAAAGCCTTAGTGAAGAACTTGACAGGAAGAAAATGATTGGTGTGTCCAAGAAGCTTACCTCATGTACAAACAATCCCCACAAAACTGTCCCTGCACCATGTTACATTGGCAGCATTGAGTACGATAGCCAAGAGTTTTCTGCCTGTTGAAATGAAAGCAACTTTATCTCAGGATTGAAAGATATCAAATGAATTATACATGCAATTTAATTACCACATAAAAGATCGACATGGTGAAAGGCTTACTATAGTGGGCACCTCATACTAATTGGCACAGTGATTTATATCTAGCTGATTCTAGCAGAATTTGAGAAATTTTTCCATTGATACATTCCCTATTCCAAAGACACTTCTCTTCACGGCAAAGCAAAGTGCAAAAGATGCCATTTTCCGAATCATACTAAGTGAAACTAATATTGTTTGCAAGTTCTTGTTGCCATATACCAAGAGAGAGAAAATATACCAATAGCACATATATTCAGAATCAACAAAAGTGATTGTGTTTGACTCAAGGGCTTAACCCTCTTGGAAGAGATCGTTATGCATTTGGGACAGGATTGAAGTTTTAAATGAACTGCTCATTTCTCAACCCAATTAAAAGAAGTACTTAAGAGTCAGCAATGTGGGATAAATCTCCAACTTGAGTTATCATATCACAAGCTGTTAGCATTCAATGTGAGACTTGGGGTTAGGGCGTCATAGTAAATGATTAGAGAAGACCGCAATACTAATTAAAAGAGTGTGAATCCAGTTTTGGTAAACTCCACATTTGGTAAAACTCTATTTGCAAAAACTAGATGAAAGAAAACAAAACAAGTATGCTGCATCAGTTGCACATAGTCCAAACCAAAATTTTAGGTCTTGTACCAGGATAACACTGTCCACTTCAGGCTAGAGCATAAAAGAAGCTAAAGCAAAATCATCACCACGATAAAGAACTTCATACAGCAGTATTTCACAAAACTAATAGTTGCAGGTTTAAGGTCATTAAAAGAAAACCTCAATGTCGAATGACATACTCTGTTTTATCATTTAATATGGAAACATAATTTCTATATGGTGCATTTCATGTTTATCTGACAGTTAGACAGAAACTACCAACTTACCTACATTGATGGCAAGTCTTGCCTCTGACTGGATCATAAATCCGCTTCCCGTCCTTCCCACACCCATCCACAAAAAGTTCCCAATTTTTCTCAGTGTTGCCCAACAGTTTCTCATGCTCCTCTGTATAAATCTCTGGCTTTGAGCCCTCTTCCAGAATTATTCCCTCATATTCTAAAGACTTGTCCTTCTTGGCCATCCGAACTTCCGCATAGCTTATCGGCGTGACGCTCTGCAACCTAGCTCCACAATATTACGGACACAACAGTACGCAAGCAAAGATTAGAAAAACAACAATATGTGACGCTCCGCAACCTAGCTCCACAATATTACAGACACAAGAGTACGCTAACAAAAAGTTAGAAAATCAACAATGTGTGAACTTATACCAGCATTGAAATACGTTGATTTGGTTCACTAGGATGAATAAAGATACATTACTAGAATAACTCTGAAGGAAAAGGAAAAAACGAGAATAATCTCTGCAAGGCTACAGTCAAAGTCATCATATTGTCAAACCAGGTTAGGAGCGAAGTACTCGCAATTTCTCGTCTGTCATTTTTTTCATCTAGAATCAGAATAGCTGAAAAGACACCGGTTAGTGAAGCATTTTCATGGAACCAGTTTCACAAGATACATTTGGCATGCATCCGAGCCAAGACCTTGTTCTTAACTTCTAAGCAAAACATTCTCCATGCTATAGCTCTATTTTATCAGTAACCAAACGATACATCTAACACAAAACACACACACCCCCACACGTGAAAGCCAAAACGAAGGAGGAAACAGTCCCGTTGGTCAGCAAAAAAGAAAATCTCCAACCCAGAGCAGAAACCAAAACTTTGAGACCGTAAAGGAGACATTTTTACCGAA
Source organism: Eucalyptus pauciflora (assembly GCA_007663325.1). Taxonomy (NCBI): domain Eukaryota; kingdom Viridiplantae; phylum Streptophyta; class Magnoliopsida; order Myrtales; family Myrtaceae; genus Eucalyptus; species Eucalyptus pauciflora. Next base: position 1,006,517 of record VMYD01000012.1, read on the forward strand.
CAAAACGCACCAGCATCTCTGATTAAACCCCACAACCTCCATCACACTCCCGCAATTTCCCTCAGCAAACCCAAACTAACCATCAGGCGCAACCCAAAACCCAAAACCCAAAACGCTTCCCCGCAAGGACCGGCGCCATCGCAAACGACCCACCTGGAAGACCGCCGGACGGGGCCAGACGGCGGGGCCGGGGCGCACTTCTCGGACGGTTTGCGGCTCGGGGTCCGCTTGGGCGGCACGGAGGAGGACCGGAGCTTCTGGGAGAGGTCGAAGATGCCGAGCTTCTGCATCCGCTCGAAATTCGCCTTGATCCGCTCCTCCCTGGACTGCTCGTAGAGGGACATCTTCCTGGCCTCGGCCTGATCGTCACCGGCGAGCGAGGTCGGGGTCGAGATGGGTTCCTGGGTACTCGCCCGCTTCCTCATCGTCGGCATTGTTCCTGGACTCTTCTTGGGTTTTTCGGCAGAGAGCCAACGGTCGAGTTTTGAAAATGGGTAGAGAGAGAAAGAAGAGAGAGATAGAGGGAGAGAGCTTGTTTTGGCTAGTGCTCTAATGGTGGAAATGGACAGGCTTGCTGTATTTTTCTTTCTTTATTTCCCTTGCTCTTCCCTTTTTGGTCTGCTTTTGAATTTCACATGTCTACCACCTGGGGATTTTCCCAAGCAAGTCCCATTTTTCAGGGGCAAAAAGAAAAAAAATTTGAATTGAGTTCTCAAGTTAGGTGCAATTGCACCGGAGGACCTCCACTTTTTGATAAAATCCATAATTTATATCCTCAATTTTCGGTATCAAGGACACCCTCCGTTAATTTTTTTTCTTTTATCTTTTGGTCATACCATTTTGTTTAGTTAATTCGAAGTAGTCGAGTAAATCCACAGTGACCCCAATAGTGATGGGCGATGGCGATGGCGATGGCAGTTGGCAAGGCCATCGATGGCGGGATTCCCACTGACAAGGGCGAGGCCACATCACAACAGGCCACGGAGAATGAGAGTCGGTGAAAGAAATTCGTAGTATTTGGCGATTACATTCCTTTTAAGACTTGAGATATTTATTGAGAAAAAATTAAACAGTCTTGAACACCTTCAAATCTCTTTCACCTTTCCTTATAATTCTTGGGCTAAACCCTATTAAAGATTTCATATTATCTATTATCATATTGACTGCGAAAACTTTTTATTTTCAAACTATTAATGTTATGCAATATATTTGATAATCTCTAGGTCATGCAACTTCATTTATCAACTCACGACAAACAAGCACATAATACTTCCACTTCATCGACTTATGTCCTTCTCTTTGTAGATAATTAAAATAAAATTTGCCAAAGTAAATAATCACTTACGAAAAAATGTGAATGGGCCAGAGCTCTTCCATGGCCTTATTGGACTTGAGATGCCAATCAGGCCCATAGACAGCTCGGCCACCCAAAATAACCCTCCGCAAGGCCCATAAAGAGATTCGTTTCTCTGGACTCGTCGAACCCAAAAAGTTCCGCAATCAAACGTAGTCTCCGGCAGGCCCAAAAGCATTATCTGGGATCTCAATCTCATCGGGGCCGTAGCCTCCATCAGTCCTAAATCTATGATGAGAATTTCAATTTAATCTCAAAATTTTTCAATTTTACCAATGTAGACCTAAATTATTGTGCGAAATTCAAATGTACCCCTTCTGGCCAATTGTTGTTCGATATCGTTAACATAGCATTCGATTATCACGGGCATAAGACGTGACACACTAACGTGGACAAAATTACAGATCACTGGTTTCTAATGGTAATTGGTCGAAAGAAGTACATTGGAATTTTGCACAATAGTTGAAGACCATATTTGCAAAATTAAAAAATTTCGAACTAGATTGACACATGTATTATAGTTTGATGACGGATGTATTATATGCGGAGTTTAAATCAACCCACATGTTTGACAACATCCTAAACCTTAATTTGTTTGAAAAAAATAGGTGAAGAAAAATGAAAAACCCTGCTAAAATGGTTATGAAGGCTTCTTATAAATATTTAATAAATATAAATGGATGATGAGAACCCAACCTAATCCTCAGAATGGGAAGACGTTGGTGTATGCACCTGCTTCAACTGGCTCGCGGATTTAAGTACTGTCTTGCTTTTGTTAAACATAACTAGGTAGATAAATGGAGGACCTAAGTTTAGCTACCCTGAGGATCAATTTTTGCAATAGCGTTAAATTTGCTATCAACCATTTTCCACCCTCGTGACCAAACACTCACCTAAACAAGTACTCCCACAATCTCTCTCTCTCTATTTGTGCCACGACCACAGTGACAAAAGTCTCCGCCAAGTACTAGTTAAGGTAATATTCTTTGTTTTCTAGGGGGATCTTGTAATGAAATGTGCACAATTCCGAAAATTTCTGCCATTTTCAATGAAATCCCATCTTCACATGCGACGTCCGGATTCCCAACTTCCATTTCGATTGACTCCAAAGTGGGTGTGGGACCTTTCTTGAGACAAAAGAAAAGACAACCCCTTCAAAACTTTTCACAACCGTTTCATGGTACGTTCCAAGTGTCGATGAACCACCACGACCACCAATGAAACCTTGCCGAATCCGAACCCTTCCTGCCCTCTGCAGAGCAAACGTCAAACCAGATTCGCAACTCCATTTAAGGCTAAGCTCAAGCTCACAAGTTTCGCCAATCACCCGTCCCTCTTTTTCTTCTCTAATGGGTGGACAGGAAGGTTGCTTATAAACTAGCGCACCAGCGTCGAACGAACATGGTGTTCTAAGACATCCTAGCTAAAACCAAAAGCCAAGATCAGCAAAGGAACTGGCAATGGCAATGGCGCGGCTTCAACCTTGTGCTCTGATCTTGGCTCTTTTGCTGGCGAATGGCATTTGCTTCCTGGGAAAAGCCGACAGCGATTCTCTAGGGCTCGGAGCTTCGTTCATCTTCGGCGACTCGTTAGTCGACGCAGGGAACAACAATTACCTGCCAACTCTCTCTCGGGCGAATATACGTCCGAATGGGATCGATTTCAAAGCAACGGGAGGGATGCCGACAGGGAGGTACACCAATGGGAGGACTATTGGGGACATTGTGGGTATGTGTTCTTGATCATAGACCTAAATCCCAGAGCTAGATACCTTTTTCGGATCGTCAAAAGGCTAGGAAATACATGGTGTCTAGACTTAACCTCAGAATCTTCTTACTGTTGAAATTGATGACGGGACAAAAGCAATTGTAGTGATGAAAAACTGTGTTTCATAAGTCAATTTGTCAGTAAACTATGGTGTTCTTCATTTTCTTCGTTTCTGCTCTTCCCAGGAGAATTACTGGGACAACCACATTACGCGGTACCCTTTCTGGCCCCGAACACGACCGGGAAAGCGATATTGAGTGGAGTGAATTATGCGTCCGGGGGAGGAGGCATTCTGAACGCAACCGGAAGGATTTTCGTCCGAACTCAAACTCTATCTCCTTATTACCATGAGAGATCTTGCATTTTTCTGCACTAACTAATTGATGTGAACAAGGGTATCTTGTGCAGGTCAATAGGCTGAGCATGGACATCCAAGTGGACTACTTCAACATCACAAGAAAACAGATTGATGGGTTGCTAGGCTCATCAAAGGCCAAGGAGTTCATAATGAAGACATCCATCTTCTCCATCACAATTGGAGCGAACGATTTCCTCAACAATTACATGCTTCCGGTCCTCTCCGTCGGGGCCCGGATCTCTGAAACCCCCGATGCCTTCATCGACGACATGCTCAGCCACCTACGAGACCAACTAACGGTGCGTAAATCTCTTCTCACAGTCGTCCTCGAGAGATGACCCTCAGAGCTACGTTTGACAGCATCTGACTGGGCCATGTCGATTGCAGAGGCTTTATAAGCTGGATGCTAGGAAGTTTGTGCTCGGGAACGTCGGCCCAATCGGTTGCATACCTTATCAGAAGACCATAAATCAGCTAAACCCGGATGAATGCGTCGACTTGCCGAACAAACTCGCGAAGCAGTACAACGGAAGGTTGACGGATTTGCTAGCCGAGCTCACCAAAAGCCTCCCGGGAGCCACCTTCGTCCATGCCAATGTCTACGACATGGTCCTGGAAGTCATCACCAACTATGACAAATACGGTACTGTCTTCTTGATACAGATATAGAAAATACACACTTACTATCATGCTTTAACAAGCAACACGATTCGCAGACATAAAACTTGGAACTTAGATTTATTTGTTGAGAGAGAATGTGCACTTGCTTTGGAATCACAGGATTCACGACGGCGAACAAGGCATGCTGTGGAAACGGGGGCCAATTTGCCGGCATAGTCCCATGTGGTCCGACCTCCAGCATGTGCACGGACCGGTCAAAGCACGTCTTTTGGGACCCGTACCACCCGAGCGAGGCCGCCAACATCATCCTCGCCAAGCAGCTGGTCGACGGCGACAGCCGTTACATCACCCCCGTGAATCTCAGAAAACTCCGAGATCTTTGATCCTAATTATCGGTCACCAACTGAGGCCGCGCTTTGTCGAATTGTCGCTCGTGCATTTACAAGCACACGATGCTTTCTCCTTTGTAGCCCCGTTATAAAATTTCGATATACATGAAGGACATTTACCTTTTCTTTCTATCTTTATATTTATGGTTCAATGTTCATGTTGTTAATATTCCATTTAGCTACGTAGCCATATCGCCTCGTTCGAATCTTGAATTAGACGTAATATTTTTATTAAATCTTGAGCCCAATTTATACTAAATTGCGCAGGCAATCTAATTCTAGACCCCATAATTGTAGTTACGGGAGGTTGATCTAGCACGATGACGTTTGCAATTTGTAAGACCTTACCCAAAACTGCTTTATTGTTGGTGTACTACTACGGCGCATTGTCCGACCAAATCTAGAATAATTTAATGAAAGGTCCATGGACATAATTACCAATTCAGCCCTAAAAGTAAAAGCATCGTAGAGATGTTAATTCGGTTCTAAACTTTTCATTTTTGCTAATATAGTCCTAAATCTTTATACAAAATTCCAACGTAATCTTTCTGACCAATTGCCCTCTAAAATTGCTAACAAAGCATTCAATAATTGCTAATCATCCTACGTAGCTTGCTAATATTGACAACTTGTGGATCATCGTGTTAGTGATTCTCGGCGATAATGGGATAAAAGGCATATATTAGAATTTCACGTAAATGTTTAATGTTACATTGGTTAAATTGAAGAATTTAGAACTAAATTGGTAATTCTCTTAATGTCCATGACTTGACCACTCACATCATCATTTCATCATAAAATTCATATCCCAGCTAAATGAAGATTAAGTAGGAAAAAAGGAGTCTTTCTTTAATGGATATCAGCCATTCCCAACGATTCCACTGTAGTAGGAACAACACGGATAGATTTTGGATACAGACCGCACTAAAAGGGCGTGGATCCCGCGCGTTAGGCTCCGACAATAATTTTTTCCTTGCATTGGATTATGTACGTGAGCCGCGAGCATTACCAACTTGAATAGGTATTGCCTCTGAGTTGGTTTTGTTTGGGGAAAGTCTTGTCGAGACTCATATTCAATAATAGATTGGGACAATCATGATGATCTATGGGGGCTCCACTTGTACCACAAGATTGAACGATGCAATCACATCCAATTGGAATCACATGGGACCTTCTACAGAAGTCGGGGTTATGAACCGAATGTGGTACAATCATCGATTTTATGAGACCCAAGGGTGGAGTCTCTCTCCCCCTCCCTCCCTCTCTCTCTCTCTATCCTTCTGGGGATGTGTGCGCACGCACCTACTATCCTCGTGACTTAGGTTTGCAGCCTCAAAAATTCAAGGGTTATATTGGACAATGAGGAAAGACTCAAAAACTGTGGTGTCGCTAATATTTAAGTCAAATTCCACTCGCGAAATTTGATAGGCCTTAAAGGATAGAACCGAATTTCATAAAAAGGGTCATTAAAACAGAGATGATCTTCTCAAGTAATCGTCACCCTCAAACTTGCCATGGTAGGAAACGAGAGGAAACCTTGAGGAGGCTATAGAGGGGCAATAGCATCATGCAAAAGGAAGGGGTGAAAGAGAGAGGACACGGCGAGGGTCATCATCAATTTGCCCACGCATAATGTGAAAGGGGACACATAATGTGCGTACCTTCCATAATGATTACATTTACGCATGTGGCAAGGCGACAGAGAGGGAGAGAGAGAGAGAGAGGGAGGGAGGGAATCGCTGTCTCGCAAGAAATGGCCAAAAAGAAACAGGATAAGATAATCAAGTCCGAAATGGGAAGAAGACTTACATGGGGAAGAAGGGAAGGGAAGGGAAGGAAGGAGAAGGAATCGGGGCGGCAGCGGCGACAGAGGGGAGGACAGCAAAGTCTTGACAGGAAGACAGCCTCGGTCAGTCACTGGTGTTTCGTAGACTTGACCGAAAGGAAGGAGGAATTCTGCAGAGAGAGAGAGAGAGAGAGAGGGAGGGAGGGAGGGAGGGAGTCGTAGCGGTAGGCAATAGCGACAGCGTACTCGGAGGCGAGACACAAGGAAAGCGACTCGTGATGGGAAGAGAAGGAGCCTGACGACCGCGCGTGCCCGGACCCCCACCACTCCGCACCCCCGCCCCAACGAGAATCTACAGACAGACAAGCGCCTCCCTCCGTCCCTTCGCTGTCGCGACGCCAGAATCATTCTCAGCCTCTTCCCGTTCCTGTTCCGTGCGGTGCGGGCCGCGGCGGACCCACCACCCGTCGGCTCTTCCTAAAGAAGGTCCCAGCCCTAGCCCCGGCCCCAGCCCCAGCCCCAGCCCCAGCCCTAGCCATTCCCAGAGACCGTAAGTCCAATGAGTGTAGATCTTGCATCGTGCGCCGTGGGGGTTTGGCTTTTGTGTGGACTAGGTATATAGGGATCGAGCGGGGGCGACCCGGTGAGGATTCTGTCCTTGCCTATCCTTCTTCTGCTGCTCCTAGAAAAAGGGTTACACTTATTTAAGGATCTAGACTTAGACGGAGGTCGAGATACTTGGGTCAACTATTTGGGTGTGGACAAGTTTAGGATCAGTTTTGAAGTTCTTGGAACTTGAAAATTACCCTATAAACCCTCTAGTCGACCATATCAATTTGGTTTGCCTCGAGATCTATTAGAGAACCGGCCAATTCATTATTCTTCTGTTTTTTTTTTTTGTTCTTTTATACATTGAAAAGACAGATCTTATTAAAACATTCCCTTTATTAACAATCAAGACAAATAGAAAATACTTCGAAATAGTAAAGCAACAAAAAAGCGAGAAATAAGTACAACAAAGATACAAAATGTAAAGTTCAGCTAAAAAGAGATAATTAGAGTTTTATTATTTTGTTCTTGGTCAAGTCTGGCTCCATGGTTCGGTTTGATTCCGCACCCAGAACCAAAACTTTGATCAATAGAGTTGGTCCGGTTTGGTTCCAAGGTTTTTCCTAAACCGGTGCTCACCCCTATTTGAATCTGCTCTTCAACAATAAAATTGATGATAACTCTTTTATGATGGTAAATTTTATCTTACTTCCCAAACATGTTATTGAATAGGGTTAGTCTACTTTCAACTACTACTCACCCCTAATTGAATCTACCCATTACCTATATAACATTGAAGAGAAGTAACCGCCACTATCAACCATCTTTGTCGATTGCTGCTGGCTCATTAGGCCATTTGACATTGCTAGTGATTGTCGTTATTTGGGTCTTTAGGGCGGACTCGAGATCCCCCCAATCTAGGTCACCATCGGTTGGCCCCAAATCAATTGGTCCTAGATCATTGTCAATTGGAGTCGGATTGCCAGTTGTGGATGTAATCATTGGCTTGACCTAAATCGAGTCCCCGAGTTGGGTCTAATTTGTTGCTCGGGCTTGCCCGGTAAAAAACCAATGTGCAGAATTTTTCGAGAAGGGCAAACCTAGTTCAAGCCTTTCGAGTGAGACTAACCTTGAAAATGAAATGCTCTTTCCTAAATCTACTCGAATGTGCCTTTATGCCAAATTGGACTAGTCAAGCATAAGGGGGCTTGCCGACTACTAGCTGAAACAAATGGGACATACTAAGGGGGCTTGCCGACTACTAGCTAAAACAAATGGGACGTACATTCTAATGTGCACATTACCATTCAAAAGTTCGTCAATGAGAAATGCATTGCATGAATAAATATATTCAAATCCCTTAGTAGCCCATTTGAACGCATATTCCTCAATTTCCATAATCATCGTAGGTCGCGACAATGTACATCTCAATCATAGTCACAGCACTAATCATCGAAAACTCAAACTTATAAAAAAAATTAGCACATTTTGTCAAATCCAACTTTGAATTTCAAATTTAGAATCATCGGGTCGACTCTGTCATGACCATTCACTCTATTCCCCAATTTCTACGTCTGAAAACACGTGAGATGAATTTGTTGATATACTCCACATGGTTCAATGAACTCGGGTCCACAAGGAAGAATTCCCCGTTCCCCCATTTTCACCCAAAGCCGAGATGATCTTTCGGAAACCATCATTCTTTCTCGGTTCGCCCCAATCAGAGACGATCGAATTTCAACGTGCTTTTCTTCCTCCCTTTTTCTTGCCCCCACCGAACCGTCCCCACGTCGATCGCCGCCGTCGGTTTCGCCGAGGCTCAAGACAAGAGGAGGTCATCGGACGACGGTGGGGGAGGGAGGGAAGGGGGGTGGGGGTTGGTGAGCGAGGAATGCGGTGAGGGGGGAGGCGTACGGTACGGAGGAGGAATCCGGTGCAGACAAGACGCGTCCGGGATCAGAGGGGACGGCCCCAATTATTTCTCCCCGCACTGCCCCGACATTCATGATTCTTCTGTCCCTCCCTCCCGCTCTCTCTCTCTCTTCTGCAGTCTGTCTTTCTCTCCACTGTTCTTCTTCATCTCGATCTCGTCCTCTCTCTCCTTTGACCGGACATGAGGGCAGAACCCCCGGCTCTCTCTCTCTCTCTCTCTTCCCCGCCTTTGACCATTCAAAGCTCATCCCGCTCTCTCTTCAACAACCCATCTCGACAGTCACCCCTCATGCACGTACGAACCAGCTCTCTCTCTCTCTCTCTCATGGAGATTTCTTCTGTTGGGGTCTGAGGTCCAAATTTGCTCTCGATGTCACCATGGAAAAAGTCGGCACTTTGCGAAATCTTGGATATGGGTCTCGCCTTTGTCTCCTGATCAGCTTAGAATGTCTGTTGAGAGTAACTAAGTGATTGATGTCCTCCTTGATTTTCTCTTGGCCAATTGAGTTTTAAGTGATTTATTCTGATCAACTGAGTTCGGTTTTCACTCGTTCAAGTCCATTGGTCGAGTTTTCTCGTTGAAACAACGACATGCCTTGGTTATAGGGCAAGTTGACTATGACTTTCTGACTGAAAAAAAAAAAATAGGACGGTGAGATTTTGACTTGATTAACCAAAACACGATGTATAATCATGTTTGCTAAATGAAAAATAATTGACTTGATGAACGAACGGATAAGTTTTAGGACTTTGGTACTCATCCTAAGATTAAGTGGAAACAATGTCTGGCAAATTTCTCTTAAAAAAGAAAAAGAAAAATAGGGGTGAAGGGCCCAATAGATGAGCTATGTTGAATATGATTCATTTTCCATGGTCTATTAGGTAGTCTTGTATAGCTTCCTTTCAACGGTTTCGGGTGTAAATAAGGATATTATAACTTGAGAGATGTTTGCTAGTTATTTCAACTGCTGAAGTAGCCCCAAAGTTACGGTAACTTATAATGGCTTTTGAGAAGTTGCCTCATCTAGTATGAAGCTACCATAGCTTTCAAACAAAAATGATCAAATATATAATTTATGATACTTCATGACGCAACTACACTGCAGTTACGGTGGAATATGGCTACAATATAATCACAACTATATCAAATGACCTTTATGTTTGTATCACCTCATAACCATCCATATAGTATCAAGGAAAATTACATAAAAAAAAAAAACCTTTGATTCTAACGTAATTAACATCACTTAAGTGTTCCTTTGAAGAAAAAATAGATTTGGACATAGATCCGTCAGTATATAAGTTCAATACTTATGGGGATTTCAAATAATTCGGTAACTATAATTGCAGTCCGTTTATTTCACTCAATTTGTGCAATTGTCAATCAATCTACATCAAAATAGATGTAGATAATTAAGAATATATAAGTTATTTCACTCAATTGTGCAATTATCAATCAATCTATAATGATATATAGTCCTCGAGAGATGGAAGCTTTGGAGCAATTCTTAAGGAGTGTCTTGAGGTACTTGTTAATTATCCAAATAAATAAAATTTGTCATTCTCAAAACATCATTTTCTCCGTGTTTTGTGTGATTAGTGTCCGGAAAGCAAAAACCTTTCTTTGTTAGGTGCATTTAACTAGGGCACTTGTTAAATTCCCTAGACAAGACATTAGAAAGAGAAAAAAGAGAACATTTTCACTTTGTGTCTAAATTCAGGATAGGGGTGATCCGGACACCAAAAATAAAACTCGAAGAAAGGGCATAGTATGACGAATTAAGCATACCAAGATTAGCCACTAATAACTAATATGATCCCAATGAGTTGGAACTTGTGAATTAGTCGTGCGTTCTCACATCCAGCAATCCATGACGTTAGTATACCCTAGGATGAATGGTACCTCCAATCGTTCCAAAGCACTAATCAAATGCCCTAAAACCGGCCGGTTGAAGAATTGCAAAACACATAAAGTCTTTGGAAGTTTGTCCCACCATAAATTCCTAGCCGAAGTGTTAGGAAACAAGTGACAAGAACTTCAGATTGAAGCAACCGGGGGATACCCTTTTTATAGGAATTGTACGGCGGAAGGTCTGCAGCATCATCAACAAGGAAGTTGCACCAGAAGCTTCCACTCATGTAGGTTAGTGCCTTCTCGAAGTGGGTCACCTTTGAGGAGCAAGTCATGTTTGTTCGTTCGTTCGTTTGTTTTTTTTTTTTTTTTGGCATTTTAGCACTCCTTCATGTGCATGAGAAAAAAGATTGATTTGGCGCATTCCCACGAGCGCATCGACCTCTTTTCAAAGGACACCAAGGATTATCCGTATGAGTTGTTTAACTTCCCCAAAGGGGTTTGTGCAAGCTAGGGTTTTGATCGTATTTATGAAGCTTCACGGTTTGAATGTGCAGCATGTACGTGATTCATTTTGTTTTTACATATGAAACATACACATGAGCAAGATCAATACTATTGTGCGTGGAAGCTAAAAGAACATTCGACGCAAGTCTGTCTCCGAAAGAAGCATCCATCCTACTTCTCCGAGGAGGTGTCATGCTTTGTTTTTTTCTCAACACGGGTTGCTTCAACCCCAAGCCATGATGATAACTTCAATTAATATCGAACGAATGTACGGACTGCTGTCATGATTAGATTCTTACAAATTGAAATCCACCGCCAACCGCCAAAATTCTCTTGCCTGCACACTCATAACTTTTTTAATGGGGGAAATGTTAAACGTTGCATTCGTCTAAACAGGCACGCGCATCATGCGTGTGGTATTCTCGGACCGACATACGTCCATACGTCGAGACGGGTAGGTGAAAAAAGACAACCCGATTGTGGCCTAGAAACCAAAATTCACGACAGACAAAACCAGAAGCAGCACGGAACCAAATCACGGAATTGGGCTGGGAGTTCGTTTCGATCAGCGGTAGCAGGTATGATCATAAATGCAACGCAAGAGACGACCAATCGACGAGCCCTTATCTCGATCCTACGAATGCTAGGCCAAGGTGTCGAACCGAGGACGACTTAGCTTGTTGTGATTTTGTCTCATGTGGAAGGATGGAGAGCCGCACTATCCGCTGCAACATCTACTGAAAAACCAGCAGCCGACTCAGTCAAAATTATTCTTCTCCCCCTTCCCCCCAAAACAAAAACAAGAAAAGGGGAGAAGAAAAAAGAAGAAAATGAGAAAAAGAGGAACATGAATTTCTCTCCTTTGAGCCGTCTGAAACCAAACAGCATGATGTCGTGCATAACAGAAGCCTGCAGCTAAAGCTGTCCACTCCCTCTGCACATATCGCCTCCTCTCCCTCCCTCCTTCTCTCTCTCTTTCTCTCTCTGCGCGACCAACCATAAAAGCCCACCTCCACCAACACCACCTCCCACCACCAACACCACCAGATATCAAGAACCTCGCCCCACCAACTCCACCCGGCGCTTTCAAGAACTCGCAGAGATCAAGAACTCGAGCCGGCTTTTGCAGCGTGCACCGTTATGCCGTCGGAGTGCGCCGACCGCAAGCCCGCGAAGGCCCCCCAAGGCGGCCACCACCACGCGGCCGGGGCGGGGGCCGCCGCGCCGCAGCCGCAGGAGCAGGAGCACCTCCCCTGCCCGCGCTGCGACTCCACCAACACCAAGTTCTGCTACTACAACAACTACAACTTCTCCCAGCCCCGCCACTTCTGCAAGTCCTGCCGCCGCTACTGGACCCACGGCGGCACCCTCAGGGACATCCCCGTCGGCGGCGGCAGCCGCAAGAACGCCAAGCGCTCCCGCACCGCCTCGTCCTCCTCCTCGTCCGCCGCCCTCGTGCTCCCCGGCGTCGCCCCCCAGGACCACCACTTGCACGCCGCCTCCCTCCTCCTGCCCTTCGCCGGGAGCCACGGGGGGCCCGTACACCTCGCCGGCGGCGGCGACGGCGACGGGAAGCCGGGCCTGAACGTGTGCGGGAGCTTCACTTCTCTGTTGAACGCTCACGGGCCTCCCGGGTTCCTGGCTCTGGGCGGGTTCGGGCTCGGGCTCGGGCCGGGCGGGCTCGACGAGATGGCGTTCGGGCTCGGGAGAGGGGTCTGGCCCTTTCACGGGGTAGGAGACGGCGTCGGCGCGGGCGTGGGAAGCAATGGCGGGCCGGCGGGAATCGGGAACGCGTGGCAGTTCGAGGGCGGCGACGAGGGCGGGCTCGTGGGGGGCGGCGGCGGGGGCGGCGGCGGCAGCGGCGGAGGCGGCGACTCGTGCTTCTCTTGGCCGGGCCTTGCCATCTCCACCGCTTGGAGCGGTCTCAAATGAGTGGTGTCACATTCCCACCTCTTTCCTCTTCTCTATTTCTTCCTTCCTTTCCTTTTTTTTTTCGTTGTGACGATAGCTTTTTAGGGTTTAATCAGTATTGCTAGGTGTGAAAATTAAAGGAATTGCAAGGCCCTTTTAGACATGTCCATCTCCATGTAATTTGAGAGGAGTTTCACGCTGTACCATTTTGTTGATGCTTGTATGGCACGGAAAAATTTGCTCTTTAGCTTTTCCCCTCTCGTGTAATCCAGTCAAGCCTTTTCTTTTTATGATTTCAAACTCTGCTAAATGAATTATGAATCCTTACAGGAAGTTTGAAACTTCGATTGATAAGTTTGGCCAAATTGCGTGGCAATTAAAAAAGGGTTTTGCAAAGTAAAGAACGAGAACCTTCGCCAGATTCAACTATTAATATTTTTTCCAATATGATTACAAAGGAAAAAAAACGGCAATGTGTGAGTGTCTTTCCCGCCTGATTCCCTTAAAAAAACACAGCTTTTAACTTGGGTCTTCATTCTGGCCAAAATCCGAATCCCATCAAGGTTTCGTCCAACGATATCGTTAAAGATTTGAGGTGTTATTCTACGTGTACTCAGTAACTCACATGATTGTCGTTGCTGGAACCTCTGTCGGAATCTGAACCATGCAAGAGGAGGAAACGCGAGCATCGAAGCTTTGTTCTTGGCGACAAAAATGGAAAGCATGTCTAGAAATTGAGAAAAATGGAACTGGAACTTGTGATCGGTAGCTTTCGAAAATAGGAGAAGCTTTCGGATTGCATACAATCCATCCACATATACAACTATGGATCATTGAATACGTGTGAAATGACACGTTCCGTCTTTCATGACATCTTTAAGCAGACACTCAATGGGGTTTAGATTTGGACACGAACCGAAAGTTGGTGCATGTTGGTGCCTTTTTCCGAGACTGGATTGTGTTCTAAGCTAAACTTGGTAATTTTTTTTGTTCACGAGACAAAAGAAAGTTCGGGCCATAATAGAAGAAAGAGGTAAAGTGGGTGCTTCTTAAGTGAACATGGCCGATTCCTTTCGTGTTCTTTTTGGGTCAAGAAAGATGTGAGCTTCGAGCATAGAATTTTAAGAACAAATTGGAGGACGTCCTTTGTGTTTTGCTAAAAATGGAACGTGTGCCCTTTCGAGTTCGAAAATGGACGGCCACACTCTTGCTCTCAGCTCCTAATTTTTCCACGCCTCGTGGACTGCCATATTCGGGAAAGTGGATCCACCACCAGATGGGCCCGACAGCTCAGAGAGCCCACTGAGGCCCAATGCGAAGTGCCGTGACACGTGTATTTTGGTAATGCATGTTTCGAAGTTGCAGCACCTTAAAGTTGGGCACGACAGTTCTCGAGAACGCGTATCATATAGTCTCTCAATATACTCTACACATCCCTCCTAGCATTTTTCATGTTGCGGTTTACTAGCCTCTCTTGCTTTGCCGGTATGTGTACTTTGACTCTTGTGGTACAAGCTTGTTAAAACCGGACGGGGAATTTTTAAACCTCAAGCAAGCGAGTCTCATGTGAAATTTATTCGATCCGTTCTTCTCTTGGAAAAAATTTGTTCTGAGTATGCTTCATTGCAAGCTTGCACTCAATTCATGTAAGTTGTAACTATTGGATTAGGGATCCGGAATGCGAGTTGTTTGATGTCTCTCTTTGCTTGCTCTGTGTGCGCTTGCATTAGACATGTAATTGTCGGTTATCTTCTAGAAATCAGCTCGGGAGGTGGCGCGGTGCAAACAAACCAAAAGCCAATGATTAATTATCAGGGTGAGAGTTTGCTTAGTACTCAGGTTCACGTGAATCGAGTTGATCACAATCGTTGATCATGTGAGTTCCACGTGAGGCACATATGGATATCATAAAGATTTATGATTGTAATTACACATGATTAATGAAATCTGAATCCATACATATATTTTCCTGATCATCATGAGTCTTAGGATATTGCCAACTTGCAACTGTAGGGGACCTCAAAGTTTTCCTCGTGTGAAATCTAATGTAAATGTATGACCAAGACAAGATCTTGCTGGACTATGCCCCAATCAATAAGGCGGAGGTGGTCGTGATGGAGACGGGGGTCTTGGGTTCACGAACTTGGTTGGAAGAGATGGATACATTGTTGAATTCTTGGACCTATAATGATAACTCGGTGGCTCACATCAAAATTGAGAATACTTGAAAGTTAGGGACCAAAACAAGATTGAGTGAAAAAAAAATGGGCCAAATTTTGCCTAGTGATACATTTGTTCTAATTTTTTTTTGTTATATTAAAAATCTTAAACTTATACCCGTGTGACATATTTATCTTCCTCTTGAACACCATTAAAAACTTATTTACATGGATTATGGAAAGCAAATAGTATTGATGTGATGCCACACGGAAATCATTTGATGGAAATTTATTGGAGGTTAAATGTAGGCTAAATGTATCACATAAGTATAAGTTTATGATTTTTTAAATCAAATATGTTATAATAAATATAATCCGGAGCTTATGGCGTCATAACAAAAATTTCTTGGTATGTATATCACGCATATAATTTAAAGTTTTTTTAGTGGCTTTTTCTACAAAAAGGAAAAAAAAATCAGAGAGGGACAACAAATGCAAAATCAAAATACTCAGGGACAGGGCAGGAGGGCGATCCATTTCTCCATTCTCGTCCCAAATTCCCTCCCTCCCTCTCTCTCTCTAAAACCCTAGCGAGAGGAGGGGGGTTTTCGCGCGTTCCGATCCTCCCGGTTCCGACCGCAGCTTCATCGTCCGTTCGAATGCCGACCGCGTCCGCCGTCGCGGAACCTCGGCGTCGGAACTGAGGGAAATCCCCGTCTCGAAGAGGGCCGGAGGAGCCGGCATAGAGAATGTCGTCCTTCTCTTTCCTTTCGACACCGCAGCCCCAGCAGCAGCACCAATCTCCGTCGCTGTTCCAGCCCCAGCAGCAGCAGCCGCAGCAGAGCACTCCACTTTGGCCGCACCAGCAGCAGCAGCAGCAGCAGCAGCAGCAGCAACAGCAAACCCAACAGATTCAGCAGCAGCAGCAGCTTTATCTTTTCACGAACGACAAGACCTCGGCGAGCTACGGCACCAAGTGGGCGGATCTCCACCCGGATTCCCAGAAGATCCTGCTCCAGATAGAGTATGTTCTTGGGGACTCATTGTCGTCGAGCGTTGTTGGGTTCCTCTTGTTTTCCATCGTTCGGCTGTTCTTGAAGATAATTCGCCGGAGGCTGCTTTTCCTTTTTCTTGGGGTGTTGTTTGGTTCCTCAATCCTTGTTTTGTATGCAGGGAGAAGACATTGGAATACAGGGTCGAGAGCCAGAAGCTCGATCAGTGTAGCCGCCTTTACGATTCCTCTGTTTCCAGTGACGGTTTTGAGCATGACGCGAGCCATATTGTACAGGTTGTTCCTTTAATCGCTTTTCGACCCTTGTTTTAATCTGCTTTGCTTCTGCTACTAATTTGCATCTTCTGTAGATTACGGTATTCTTATGGCTTAGGATTTGAAGGAATTATGGGTTTTTAACGTCGGACTCTTCCTCAAAGAGCCTGTACGGTTGCTGTTCTTTTGAATGTGTTGAGAGCAGTCTTCAAGTTTTACTTTTGATAGAATGTGATGGAGCATTAGATGTTCATGGTCAATTTGGTGTTTTGTAACCATTATTTGATTGACTCATCGTCTCAGTTGCTTATTGCTGAACCGTTGAGGGGAAAAAGATTGATTGGGTATATGGTCAAAGAATCCGTGTTTGACTTGCTGTTGCTAAGTCGCTGGGGAAACAAATTGGAATTTAAATGGAAAAAAATAATTATTTCTCCCTCTTAAGAAACAAGAGACAAGGGAATACTTGGGTATTGTGCATGATGTTTTCGCTCTAGTACCTTAGTTGTTACCAGTGCACCATGGTTTAGTTTACGGATGTTCCATTTGAGCTATTGATATCCGTGACATAATATCTACTTCTTTTTCATTAAAAACATTATAATTTTAAAAGATCTTTCCACTGTGTGTCACTAGGAGCTTGGTGGAATCAGCACCTCTATGGAACGCCAAAAAGCTTTGCTGCAGGAGTTGATGGCTGCTGTTAAAGATATGCTACGCAACACCGAGGTAGCGGTGCGTTCTTTCATGATGCTGCGACCAAGGTTCATTCATTCAAATGCTGGAAGCAGTACAAATGCCACAGCACCATCCCAAACCCCAGGAGCAACGGTCACTCCGAGTTCAAGCGGTCAACCAGCATCAACCTCTGTAGTTCCCGTATTTGATTTCTATAGTGGACTTCCAAAGAAACCTTCTCCATTTTTACAGCAAACAGTGGCCAGATTTGAGAAGTATCTTGGTGCATGTCGCCAGTGGGTCGAAGAGTTGGAGCAGCTCCTGCTGTTAGATTCGGACAGGAATGGTACCAATCTTAGTTCCTCATTGGTGGAATCTCTTCCCAAAGTCATATCAAATGTGCACGATTTTTTTGTTCATGTTGCGGCTAAGGTAAAAGGCAATATTGTTACTGATCTTTGCTTGAGTCTTCATGTTGTATTATTTTTTGAGCATGTTTGATCAAAAAAGTAAATTTTAGAGTAATAGTGTTTGCACTCAATGGCAATAAGTTCCTTTTTTTTCCCTTCATGCTGTTTGTCTTTCTTTCTTTCTTTTTTTTTTTTTTTTCTCTTGAGGATTTTTTTTTAACAATATTGTAGTTTGACTCATGCTATCTTGATTACTATGCTCAAGGGACAGTTAAAGTAATAGCAGTTTTTACTTTTTATCTCTGATATGCATTTTTATCTGAATGTGTTTCCCATGTCTTTGTAAGGTGGAGAGCATTCATCAATACATTGGATCAATGAAAACTGCATATCTTGCTGATCAACGCCGTCGAGGCGATGGGAATGATCCGTTTCTTGTGGCGGACAGACGCGAGACCGCCAGACAAGAAGCTGCTTCCAAGAGGGTACATCCAACCTTGCATTTGCCTCCAGTTTCTCAACCTTCAACTCAAGTTGCTGGGCTTTTTGCCAGCTCTGCTACTCCAGGGGCATCGACTGCTCCCCGGACATCTGGGGCAATTGTATCTGCATCATCTGGAAGTGGTTTATCGCTTTTTAGTACACCGTCTTCTGCTCCTTCTTTGTCGTCATCTTCTTTATTTGCAACGCCTAGCACGTCAGCTCCAGTTTCTTCTCTTTTTGGAACCGCCGGCGCTTCTCCTCAGACGCCACAATTTGGTTCTTCTTCATCGGCTTCCTTATTTGGGTCTGCGTCGACTCCCTCATTGTTCGGAAGTAGTGCTCCATCTTTAGGTTCTACCCCTGCTATCGGTGGTTCACTTTTCTCTACACCATTTGCATCAGGTACCTTTTCAGACCTTATATTGGGGCATGGTTGGTGGTCAGTGAAGAAAATGCATTCATTTTGTATTTTGAAATGTTTGTTCCTTGTAATACTAACCCAAAACGGAAGGCAGAAAAGGACAAAAGATTAGAGTCCTTACTCATTTCTCTGATATTTACTCAGTTGGGTGATGGTAACTAAACTTTGGACTTCTGGGGATGTTTAAGCAAATGATAGATAATTCAGGACTCTTTTTTTCTCTATTGCTGCGATTATGTTGTCATTGTTTATAAATAATGCAGAGTTGCATGTTTATTTGCACCTAATCATTTAGTCATTTTTTCTTGAGCTTGATAGTTTGAGAAAAAGTGATGTCTCTCTCATTGATTGAGGTTTGATTTTTTTTTTTGGTTCTATCGCTAGGTCCACCACCAGTGTAAAATATCCTTACACATTCACATTGGATGAGTGATGTGTGGCTGGAGTTAATTTTGTAACCGAATTCTTTCATATGGCAACCATCTAGTGGTGAATGTATAAATTAATTTTTATAGGCATTGGACATGCAAAAAATTAGCAGCAGCAGTTATTTTGTCCAATGTTTTATAGTCATAGTGGTCTAGTCTTACTATAGGAACGAGAAAATAGTTTGTGCCCATCAATATTTCAGGTTTATAGATAGATTACCTACAGATGCTCCCAAAAAATTATAAGTACTAAAGTTGTTTTCTCTTGTTCTGGCAAAGTAGATTACTGACCAGTTTGTCTAGCTTTATTTGAGCCTAAAAGTTTCCCTTCTCGCTTCATCAGTCTCAGGCAATTGAATCTTGTCGCTGATGTTCTTTCCTATATCCTTTTTGTTTTTAGTATGATTGGCATGAACCTTGAGTTATGCATAATAATGACACGATAACCATCTTTTGGAATTTGCCTGTGATTTTTAGCAAATCTGATGTAGAGAGTCTGTCTACATACTTAGTGGATCTTTTTTTGGTTTTATTTAATATTTTATGGGTTCTTACTGCTTATAATGCCCCTGCATATATGTTTTGAGCAATTAGGAAGCTATTGGTAAATTGATCATGTCTCATGGCAGAGTTTTTTTTTGGGTGGTGGTAGATTGGAGGGGTTGCGTCTTGATTGATGACTGATAGTTGCATTTATATTATTCTGTGATGTATATTAGATATACTTTCTTGAATTCATTTTACTGTTGTGCTAATAATAGATCCTTTTCCTCTCAGGTGCTGCAACTGGATCTGGAGCAAGCTTTGGCAATGTATCTGTGAGTATCAGTTATCCCATCATTTTTTATTGTTGCCTCAAAACAAATTAATTCTCTCACATGCCAACACAAACAGCTTAACATTTTTGAAGGGGCAATCCCTGTAGAACAGCCTTGTTCTTAGAACAAATGACAATGGAAAGTAGTTCCTCTAAAATTTCATTTGTGCCTGCAGAAATCAGCAAGGCCAAAGTCTCGGACAGCTCGTCGTTAGTGATTGGCATTCACATGACTAACTCCGGCTGCTATCTCACACTTCCTAAATCTTTCTTTTGGCCACCTTGACTATAGAAAAACAAGAAGCTCGGAGAGGTCGCCAAATGTTCTTTAAAGAGTTGCAATTTGATTCCTTTTTCTTTTTTCTTCTGTGGGACTAGTCTAGATCACCTCTCTTCTGGGAGGTCGACATCAGGAACATGTTACTAAATTGTGAGTGATATAGCGGATCTCTTTTGTAGCTCTAAATTCACATTTAGGTTTAGTGTCTGAGTACACTTTCACTAACATTGTATGGTTATATCTTGTAAAATGGCCTTTGCAACTGAATTTCCTTGAAGAAGTTTGAAGTTCACGCCACATTGATTGCCTTTTGCTTAAATTGTTTTCTTCTACTCTTTGCTTGTGGCCTGGATAGTCTTTGCTTGGTCAGCTTCATAGCTGGAACTGCATTTTTTTGTGTAGTGCAATATGTTCTTCTTGTGGGCTGTTGTTGTTTCTGAAGATACAACTAAAGGAGGCAGAAAGGTGGTAAGAAGATGCCTGTTATTACCGTTCATCGACGCCGAAACTTATTTGCATCTATATTGGATAAGCTGTTTCGTTTGTCATTGCTTGGTTTGTCTTACCATTCCATGCTGAAATGATGAGGCAAGCTCTGATGATTGGGCTGCTGGTGAAGTGTACTAATGTCTTGACATGTTAATGTCCCAAAGAGTTGCTTCTCCATGAATCACTTTGGCGTCAAACTTTACCTGTCTTACATGACAAATATATGATGTATAAAGAAAAAAAGACCAGCAAAATCCTTAAAACATCAAAACTTAATCACTCTTCTATTCTTGAATGGCTTGTGCTTTAGTCTAGGTATCAGCACTTGAATCAACTATATACTGCATTTATCAGCGGCGTTTTTTCCTGACAAGTGAAGAGATCATCACTGAGGCACCAAGCGGTGCCGATCCATTTACAAAACGAAAACGAGCTTGAAGCCAAAATTGAGAAAAGAGCTTGTTTACAAGATGAGCAGTTCACCATGTCAATCAAAACATTGACATTGAAGCATAAATCTACGCTACTTAACGGGAGGAACTCTGCATCAACTTTCAATGAGTTCTTTTAAGGAAGATTTTTATCCTTGAAGATACTCGTGTTCGTTCCTTCCAGATCCATCAGTAAACAAAAGAAGGAAACTACCGGAAAACAGGAGGATGAGGTTGTCCACCCGCTTTGCCATATGTCGCGGGTTTTGAATACCTCGTCGGGCCCAGGGTTTTTGTTCGTTGGACTCGATTATTGTCAAAACCCGAATGAGTCAAACATCCGATTAGGACTTCTGCCATCGCAGGAAGTTGAGCACGAATTCACTTGATTTTGGCTGCGATTATGATCGAGAAGATACCATGCGGAGTTATCCGACCTTTAGTCAAGAACTGCAATAGCACGGAAAGTTCCTACATTATTTGTGTGTCTACAAGAAAAGAAAATGACACTGAAAAGAATCAATCTAACTACGGGACCATTTCGACCAAAACAAAAAAAAACAAAAAACTACGGGACCATAAGACAACAGCCATTGAAACTTCAACCTAGCATTAAAGAAATCCTGAAGCATGCAAAGCGAATCTGACAGAAGCCTGAACACAGACACAACTCATCAGATATGGAGGGCAAAGAAACAGAGAGAGAGAAGCACTTTGTGCTGGTCCACGGGGCTTGCCATGGAGCTTGGTGCTGGTACAAAGTGGCCACCCTCCTGAAGTCCTCAGGTCGCAAGGTCACTGCCCTGGATATGGCCGCTGCAGGGGTCCATCCGAAGCAGCCCCGAGAGCTGAACTCGATCGTGGAATATGTCGAGCCGCTGTTCGAATTCTTCGAGGGTCTTCCGCGAGGAGAGAAGGTGATCCTGGTGGGGCATAGCATGGGTGGGGTTGTGATTTCATTGGCCATGGAGAGATTTCCCGAGAGAATTGCAGTTGCTGTGTTTGTAGCTGCATTCATGTATGGTCCTGAGCTCAGTGTTGAGACTGTTTATGAAGAGGTAGGTACTTTTTTCTACTTTGAAATGTAAATTAAGGGGAAAAAACATGTTTTGATCGTAGTTTCTATTCCGATCCCAAAGGATTCGTGTATATTAACCAGTAGACTTCCCATTTAGCCTTTGTTAATCACTCCGCCGACCATATCGGTTTAAATTCAGTGCAAGGGGAATGGGTTTGGAATCGGTCGACATGCATGGTCTAGATTTTCCAATTAAGGGTCATGCAATCGATTTGGGGAAAAATCTGTCCTGGAGAGGCAAATATCAATCTATAATCAGGCCCAGTGAAACAAACAGAGTAGTCCTGAAAGGCTCTCTTTTCCAAACATAGAAGCACATCCATCATTAAGAGAGTAACACTTGTTATAATCATAAGCAGCAATTAATCCATTTCACGATCTTCATGAGGAACATCAACTTTTTTTTTTGGGTATAAGATAATTGTGGAGCTCAGTGCATTGATATGTGTACTGCTTGTGAATTCTCAGCATGGTCGCAGATTGGATTCATCCATGGACACAAATTATGCTTTCGATGATGGCCCTGAAAAGCCTCCAACCAGTTTTCTGTTTGGATACAATTTCATGGTCTCTAAGATGTATCAACTCTCTCCACCCGAGGTAAATATATTCGACCATTTTATCGATGAAGATTCTCTTACTTTCATCTTTTGACATCAAACAAAACTTCCCAAGTGATCGACAAGCTCAGAATCAAGTTTTTTTATTAGCAGAATCAGTTCTATCCGGCCGAGTTAAGATGCATTTATTCACTTCATTTTATGTAGGATCTGACATTGGCCTCCTACTTGGTGAGACCTCTCCGCATGTTTCCAGACCAATCCAGATTCAAGGCGGAAGCAACGGTCACAACGGCGAAGTACGGTTCGGTTCCTCGAGTTTACATTGTGTGCGACCAAGACTTGGGGATAAAAGAAGACCTGCAGAGATGGATGATCGAACGCAATCCGGTGGACGAAGTTTGTGTGATCCCTAAATCAGATCACATGGTCATGTTCTCCAAACCACTGGAGTTTTGTTCTACTCTCAAACAGATTGTAGAAAATTATTCCTGAGGATTAGTTAAGGCTTGGTTCTATAGATTTCTAAGTCGTTTTGACAAATTAAAGCAAAAGGATTATGTGTCTAAACTTTTCGTTAATGGGCCAAACCGTCTCTCAACTTTCGCTTGGTTCAGTGAAATTCTTACGCTGTTTTGGTCCGTTCAATACTGTCATCCCATCAGTTACCAAAGCAATCTAATGAACTTAACACTGGATGGAAAAAAAGAAAGGAGAAAAAACCCATTCCACGTGGATTTCGTCAGTGCAGAAAATAATGCATGTTCCTCTTCTACGTCTAGTATTCAATTCAGATAGACAATAATCGCTTAATCGATGGAATTGACGTTGCATTCCCTCTTCTATTACTTGTTCTGTATGCTTGAGCCTTGGCAGCATCAGGGTCAACCAGAATGGTACGCCCACGAGAGGGCTGGCGCATCCTAGTAGGCTCAGTTTGGATTTTCCCGGAGGGAGCAGCAACAGCATTACCATCAGGTGATCGGGCTCGCGGGGAGGAGGTTGGGCAGAAGAGGCAGCAGCCTTGCCTTTATCCAAAGGAGGATGAGAGCTCCTCCCACGACTACGGCCCCTAGCTCGAGCTTGCTGGGCCTTCCCTGAAGTTGCGAGCTCGGGAGTGGAAGAATCCATACAGCAGAGCCCAGAGCAACAATAAAGAAACCCATAAAACCTTAATAAATGGAGTGCATTAATACCCGGATGAGGCGAGCTTTCCAAGTAGCTTCGGTGGAGTTAGAGGGAGGAGGATGGTGAGGACCAACCACCAAGACCTCACTCCAACACACAAATAGAATCCCCGAACCAGTAAGATCACGATCGGGATTACAGACGAAACAGGGGCTCTGATCGAATGAACATCGAGTTCCAATGAGAAGGAAAAAGCCAAAAGCCTTCGGTGGATATGGAGAGGGTGGAAGGGAGAGAGGAACCGCCGAATCTCAGCTCCAAAGATCCAGCTAGGCGCTCGGAATCAGCAGTAGCAGAAACGTGTGAATAGGGAACCAGTCGCCCAGCTTGAGAGCATTTTCACCCAGCTGGAGAGCATAGTGTATATGTGTCGAGGTCTACTAATCCTATTCATCGGTTCTTAATTTCCCACTAGCTCCAATTCCTCATATATGTGTTGGGGTCTTTGTCAACATGAGATGAATCCAAGAACGAGTCAGAAGACAGATCATCCATCGCCACTGTCTCATCATCAAGTTGCAATACCAAAATAAATGCCACAACCTCTCAAAGACCATATCCATGGTGGAACCGCAAACTACGTCTGGCACGTAAGACGCAGACTCACCCTCGTCCCGACAAGCCGCCATTGCACGCCTCTTTTTGTTGCTACTTGATCGCCTTTCCTCTCAACCATCCCAGAAAGGGAGGAAAGATTACAGTAGAAGTATGAACCTTTCTAAGCCACAAAAAGAATTCGGGAGTTGTGTCAAAAGCAATTTTATTATGGAAATAAAATTTTTATCAAATGCCTTCGAATGTTCAAAAACTTGTCTAGAACTGTGTTTTAGTGTATATATCAGCACTTGAGTCAACTATATGTCGTATTTATCAATAGCATTTTTTCCTAATAGGTGAAGAGAATATCACTAAGGTATTAAGGGGCGCCGATCCATTATGAAACGAGCTTGAAGCCAAAATTGAGAAAAGAGCTTTTTTACAAGATGAACAATTCACCATGTCAATCAAAACATTGACATCGAAGCATAAATCTACACTACTAAGCGGGAGGAACTATGCATCGACTTTCAATGAGTTCTCTTAAGGAAGACTTTTATCCCTGAAGATACTCGCGCTCGTTCGTTCTTTCCAGATCCATCGACAAACAAAAGGAGGAAACCACCAGAAAACAGGAGGGATAGGGTTGTCCATCCACTTGGCCGTATGCCGCGGCCGCCGGTTGTGAATACCTCGTCTTGCCCACAGTTTTTGTTCGTTAGACTCAATTATTGTCGAAACCGGATGAGTCAAACATCCGATTAGAACTTCTGCTATCGCAAGAAGTTGCCTACGAATTCACTTGATTTGGCTGTGATTATGATCGAGAAGATACCATGCGGAATTTTTCAACATTTAGATTTCCTTCTTTTTGTAGAAAATAATTTTCAAGAAAACATTTTTCGCATTTTTTGTCGTTCATTTAACGGAAAATGAATTATTTGGGAAAAATAATTTCTATGAATGAAAAAAAATCATTTAAAATATGAGAAAATGTTTTTTTATTTTTATTTTTTAAAGGTGAAAAACATTTTCTTCACTTACTCTTTCTAATCTCACATCCCCACAAGCCCCCGTCTCCTCCTTTTTTATTTTTTCAATTTTTTAAGTTTGAATCACCCATCCCTATGTTTTCCTCTTCCTTTTTCTCGGCCAATCATTGGCCTTCTCAGTTGCTCTCTCTTATCTCACATTCTTACAAGCCCCTACTTTTTTTTTTTTAATTTTCCTCTTCTTCTTTCTCGGCCGGTCGTGGATCTTCTCACATGCTCTCTTTTATCTCACATCCCTAAAAGCCGCGACTTCTTTCTTCTTTTCTTGTTTTCTTTTATAAAAATTCGAATTATTTTTATTTTTATTTTCCTCTTCTTCTTTGTCGGCCGGTTGCCGGCCTCCTCGCATGCTCTCTCTTATCTCACATCCCTACAAGCCCCTACTTCTTTTTGTTTTCCAAAATTTGATTTTTTTGGTTTTTATTTTTTCTTTGTTTTCCTCCTCTTCTTTCTCGACTGGTCTCTTATCTCACATCCCTACAAGAACCCACTTCTCTCTTTTTTATTATTTTTTTTCTTTTAAAAAAAAAATAGATCCTTTTCCTCTCAGGTGCTGCAATTGGATCTGGAGCAAGCTTTGGCAATGTATCTGTGAGTATCAGTTATCCCATCATTTTTTATTGTTGCCTAAAAAAAAATTAATTCTCTCACATGCCAACACAAACAGCTCAACATTTTTGAAGTGGCAATCCCTGTAGAACAGCCTCGTTCTTAGAACAAATGACGATGGAAAGTAGTTCCTCTAAAATTTCATTTGTGCCTGCAGAAATCAGCAAGGCCAAAGTCTCGGACAGCTCGTCGATAGTGAGTGGCATTCACATGACTAACTCCGGCTGCTATCTCACACTTCCTAAATCTTTCTTTTGGCCACCTTGACTATAGAAAAACAAGAAGCTCGGAGAGGTCGCCAATTGTTCTTTAACGAGTTAAAATTTGATTCCTTTTTCTTTTTTCTTCTGTGGGACTAGTCTAGATCACCTCTCTTCTGGGAGGTTGACATCAGGAACATGTTACTGAATTGTGAGTGATATAGCGGATCTCTTTGTAGCTCTAAATTCACATTTAGGTTTAGTGTCTGAGTACACTTTCACTAACATTGTATGGTTATATCTTGTAAAATGGCCTTTGCAACTGAATTTCCTTGAAGAAATTTGAAGTTCACTATTATTCTAAGTGGTCATCCAACCTTTAAGGCTATTCTCGACTTGACAATTGTGGTTGTGGGAGGGAGAGAGAGAGAGAGATGAATTGGGGGATGATGTCTCATCTGAACTAATTTCCACAACTATCTGTCTTCTTTCTCTTATCTCTATCCCTATCTCAATATCTCAAGCAGCAGTTATATGGCGAAACTAGAATCCCCCTTGCCAATTCCTTAAATAAAAAATATCAGTCGGGCTGATGATGTAATGGAAACACTCGTATGGTCAACACTCAAAAAGAAAGTAAAGCATGCTAGATGACTGCATCACACCAGCCATTCAATTGGTTCGCACGACTTTTTTATTTTATTTTATTATCTCAATGAAAGGAAAATCTCTGTTTATTCAACTAATCTTCTTTTGTTGTTTTCCAAACCCTTCCTTGGACCCCGGCTGTTGCCGGCACTGCATCTAACACCTTAAACTAATAGTGAGAAAAATTTGAGTATTTTGTCGTCCGAATTTTAAAGTAAGGAGCCGAACTGCCCTTTACTGAGCAACTAGCTGCACTTTCCATAGAATACGAGGGCCTGATTTGTGCTCTCATCAATACTTTTGACTTTAATTAACCCTTAAGACATTAAAAAGGAAAAGGAAGTCTAAACAAGGAAGTTGTCCACATCCATTGTTCCACGTATGGCTTCTCAATTTGAAAATTTTTGGGAGGAAGCTGCGTCGACAAGACAAGTTGTGATGATTCAATTTGATTAAGTTTGGAATCGCTTGACTTGTTTTAATTATCACACAATCAGTTAGCTTGTGTTTTAGTATAGAGTCGAACATAGACAAGAGGCCTCAATTAGTCCTTCACCAGTAGAATGTGCAACCAATATAGTCCTTCGATTCATAGCAAAACGAGTCGTCGGTTCTCACTTATTTCTTGATCTATTGTTCAAATAATTCTTGACATTGCAAACATTTGAGCTAGAAATAAAAAGCATAATGCTTCCAACTATGTTCGTGGTCCATGGAAGGGTACAGTTAGTTCTATATTCATCCATATTAAGGAGCAAAAAGCCCCCTGTACTCCGTGAATTTATCTCAATCAAGCCAAAACTGATTAAGGTATGAGGAGATCAATGTGGAATTGAAATCGAGTAATCAAACGAGCCATGCCAAAGGGTTAAAAGGTCAAACAAAATTGTATTCAAACTTGTTAATCATCAAAGTCCATATAACAACCATAGACGACAAGAGCAATTCAATGGCTTGGAGAGCATTCTGGTTTCGGTTTTGACTTATCTTAAAGTTTCTTCTAGTAATTTACAGTGTATTTATTAATGAAAAATGAATGATTTGAAAAATAATAACTAAAAATAAGCACTTGTATCATTTATAAAATTGAACGAACAAAAAAAAATTCATGAAAATATTTAAATATAAATTATTATGGATAATGAAACATTTTTAATTTACTAACTATTCCAAGCAATACAAGCTTTTACTTTAAGAATTTATATTTTAAATCATTCATTTTCACAAAATAAATGTACTATTGACTTGGTCTAAAACTTCATGGAGACAAATATATAGAGTTGGAACATGACGGTACTTGTTGGGAAAATCGAGAGTATAGGGGCTGAAATGAGATAGAACAAAAAATCCGAGGGTCATATTGAAAGATATGGAGATGACATGTCTCCGTTGAAGAAATTATTTGCATCTGTATTGGATAAGCTGTTTCGTTTGTCATTGCCTGGCTTGTCTTACCATTCTATGCTGAAATGATGAGGCAAGCTCTCATGATTGGGTTGCTGGTGAAGTGTACTAATGTCTTGACATGTTAATGTTCCAAAGAGTTGCTTCTCCATGAATCACTTTGGCGTCAAACTTTACCTGTCTTACATGACAAATATATGATGTATGAAGAAAAAAAGACCAGCAAAATCCTTAAAACATAAAAAATTAATCACTCTTCTATTCTTGAATGGCTTGTGCTCTAGTCTATGTATCAGCACTTGAATCAACTATTTAATGCATTTATCAGCGGCAATTTTTCCTGATAAGTGAAGAGATTATCACTGAGGCACCAAGCGGTGCTGATCCATTTACAAAATGAGCTCGAAGCCAAAATTGAGAAGAGAGCTTGTTCACAAGATGAATAGTTCACCATGTCAATCAAAACATTGACATTGAAGCACAAATCTACGCTGCTTAACGGGAGGAACTCTGCATCAACTTTCAATGAGTTATTTTAAGGAAGACTTTTATCCTCGAAGATACTCGTGTTCGTTCTTTCCAGATCCATCAGTAAACAAAAGAAGGAAACTACCAGAAAACAGGGGGGATAAGGTTGTCCATCCACTTAACCGTATGCCGCCAGGCATGAATACCTCGTCGGGCCCACAGTTTTTGTTCGTTAGACTTGATTATTGTCAAAACCCGAATGAGTCAAACATCTGATTTGGACTTCTGCCGTCGCAAGAAGTTGAGTACGAATTCACTTGATTTGGCTGCGATTATGATCGAGAAGATACCATGCGGAATTATTCGACTTTTAGTCAAGAACTGCAATAGCACGGAAAGTTCCTACATTATTCGTCCGACTCCGGAGGGATTGGGCAGGAGCAATTTGATAGACTTTCTCTACAAGGAAAGAAAATGACACTGAAAAGAATCTAACTACGGGACTATTCCGACCAAAAAAAACAAAAACTACGGGACCATAAGACAACAGCCATTGAAACTTCAACCTAGCATTAAAGAAATTCTGAAGCACGCAAAGCGAATCTGACAGAAGCCTGAACACAGACACAACTCATCAGATATGGAGGGCAAAGAAACAGAGAGAGAGAAGCACTTTGTGCTGGTCCACGGGTCTTGCCATGGAGCTTGGTGCTGGTACAAAGTGGCCACCCTCCTGAAGTCCTCAGGCCGCAAGGTCACTGCCCTGGATATGGCCGCTGCAGGGGTCCATCCGAAGCAGCCCCGAGAGCTGAACTCGATTGTGGAATATGTCGAGCCGCTGTTCGAATTCTTCGAGGGTCTTCCGCGAGGAGAGAAGGTGATCCTGGTGGGGCATAGCATGGGTGGGGTTGTGATTTCATTGGCCATGGAGAGATTTCCCGAGAGAATTGCAGTTGCTGTGTTTTTAGCTGCATTCATGTATGGTCCTGAGCTCAGCGTTACCTCTGTTGTTGAGGAGGTAGGTACTTCTTTCTACTTTGAAGAGTAAATTAAGGGGCTAAAAAACATGTTTTGATCGTAGTTAAAATTCCGATTCCGATTCCGATCCCGAAGGACTTGTGCATATTAACCAGTAGACTTCCCATTTAGCCTTCTAATCACTCTGTTTGACCATATCGGTTTAAATAAAGTGTAAGACTAATGGTTTCAGAATTGGTCGACATACGCGGTCT
Organism: Eucalyptus pauciflora; assembly: GCA_007663325.1. Lineage (NCBI taxonomy): Eukaryota > Viridiplantae > Streptophyta > Magnoliopsida > Myrtales > Myrtaceae > Eucalyptus > Eucalyptus pauciflora. Next base: position 1,036,382 of record VMYD01000012.1, read on the forward strand.
AGAATTTCCAATTAAGGGTCGTGTCATCGATTTGGGAGAAAATCTGTCATGGAGAGGCAAATATCAATTTATGGTAAGGACCAGCGAAACAGAGCAGTCGTGAACTATGAAGTACCGACACTCTCCAAGAGTTTTCGTGTCGTGTCGGACACTTTTCGGCGTGTCGTGTCATATTGTGTCGCATGTCGCGTGTCGGTGCTACTTAGGTCGTGAAAGGTTCTCTTCACCAAGCATGGAAGAAACTCCATTGTACGCTCATCATCAAGAGAGAAACACTTTCTATAATCGTAAGCAGCAATTAATGTATTTCATGATCTTCAAGAAGAAGATCATCATTGTTTTTTTCTTTTTTTTTTTGGTATAAGATAATTCAGCAGCTCAGTGCAGTGATATTTATACTGCTTGCGAATTCTCAGTATGATCGCAGATTGGGTTCATCCATGGACACAAAATATGCTTTTGATGATGGCCCTGAAAAGCCTCCAACCAGTTTTCTGTTTGGATACAACTTCATGGCCTCTAAGCTGTATCAACTCTCTCCACCCGAGGTAAAGATATTCGACCATTTTATCGATGAAGATTCTTGTAATTTCATTTTTCGACATCAAACAAAACTTCCCAAGTGATCCAGAAGCTCAGAATCAAGTTCTTTTATTAGCAGAATCAGTTCTATCCGGCCGAGTTAAGATGCATTTATTCACTTCATTTTATGTAGGATTTGACATTGGCCTCCTACTTGGTGAGACCTCTCCGCATGTTTCCAGACCAATCCAGATTCAAGGCGGAAGCAACGGTCACAACGGCGAAGTACGGTTCGGTTCCTCGAGTTTACATTGTGTGCGACCAAGACTTGGTGATAAAAGAAGACCTGCAGAGATGGATGATCGAACGCAATCCGGTGGACGAAGTTTGTGTGATCCCTAATTCAGATCACATGGTCATGTTCTCCAAACCACTGGAGTTTTGTTCTACTCTCAAACAGATTGTAGAAAATTATTCCTGAGGATTAGTTAAGGCTTGCTTCTATAGATTTCTAAGTCGTTTCGACAAATTAAAGCAAAAGGATTACGTGTCTAAACTTTTCGTTAATGGGCCAAACCGTCTCTCAACTTTCACTTGGTTCAGTGAAATTCTTACGCTGTTTTGGTCCGTTCAATACTGTCATCCCATCAGTTACCAAAGCAATCTAATGAACTTAACACTGGATGGAAAAAAAGAAAGGAGAAAAAACCCATTCACGTGGATTTCGTCAGTGCAGAAAATAATGCATGTTCCTCTTCTACGTCTAGTATTCAATTCAGATAGACAATAATCGCTTAATCGATGGAATTGACGTTGCATTCCCTCTTCAATTAGCAGGTTTAAAAGCATAGTGTATATGTGTCGGCGTCTACTAAACCTATTCATCAGTTCTTGATTTCCCACTAACTCCAATTCCTCATATATGTGTTGGGGTCTCTGTCAACATGAGATCAATCCAAGAACGAGTTAGAAGATAGATCATCCGTCGCCACTGTCTCATCATCACGTTGCAATACCGAAATAAATGCCACAACCTATCAAAGACCATATCCATGGCAGAACCGCAAACTACGAGTGGCACGTAAGACGCAGACTTACCCTCATCCCAACAAGCCGCCATTGCACGCCTCTTTTTGTTGCTACTTGATCGCCTTTCCGCTCAACCGTCCCAGAAAGGGAGGAAAGATTACAGTCGAGGTATGAACCTTTCAAAGCCACAAAAAGAATTCGGGAGTTGTGTCAAAAGCAATTTTATTAAAGAAATAAATTTTTTATCAAAGAAATAAAATTTTTATCAAATGCTTTCGAATGTTAAGAAACTTATCTAGAGCTTGCGCTTTAGTGTATATATCAACACTTGAGTCAACTATATGCCGTAGTTTATCAGTGGCTTTTTTTCTCGATAAGTGAAGAGAATATCACTAAGGCACCAAGGGGCGCCGATCCATTACAAAACGAGCTTGAAGCCAAAATTGAGAAAAGAGCTTGTTTACAAGATGAACAATTCACCATGTCAAGCAAAACATTGACATCGAAGCATAAATCTACACTACTAAGCGGGAGGAACTCTGCATCAACTTTCAATGAGTTCTTTTAAGGAAGACTTTTATCCTTGAAGATACTCGTGCTCGTTGTTCTTTCCAGATCCATCAGTGAACAAAAGGAGGAAACCATGAGAAAACAGGAGAGATAAGGTTGTCCATCCACTTCGCCGTATGCCGCGGCTGCCGAGTTTGAATACCTCGTCGGGCCCTTAGTTTTTGTTCGTTAGACTCAATTATTGTCGAAATCGGATGAGTCAAACAATAATTTTTATGAAAGGAAAAAAAGTGTTATAAAATAGGAGAAAATATTTTTCATTTTTTAAAGGTGAAAAACATTTTTCTCACTTACTATTTCTAATCACACATCCCTACAAGCCCCAACCTCCTCCTTTTATTTTTTTTTATTTTTTATTTTTTTTTCATTTTTTTAAGTTTGAATCTCACATCCCTACGTTTTACTCTTCTTCTTAGTTGCTCTCTCTTATCTCACATTCTTACAAGCCCCTACTTCTTTCTTTTTTTAAGAATTTCATTCGTTCATTTTTATTTTCTTTATTTTCATCTTCTTCTTTCTCGGTTAGTAGCGGGCCTTCTCACATGTTCTCTTTTATCTCACATCCCTAAAAGCCGCAACTTCTCTCTCTCTTTATTGTTTTCTTTTATTAAAATTCGAATTATTTTTATTTTTATTTTCTTTATTTTCCTCTTCTTCTTTCCTGGCCGGTTGCCGGCCTTCTCGCATGTTCTCTCTTATCTCACATGCTTACAAGCCCCTACTTCTTTCTCTTTTTGAAAATTTGATTTTTTTGTTTTTTGTTTTTTTCTTTATTTTCCTCCTCTTCTTTCTCAGCTGGTCTCCTATCTCACATCAACCCACTTCTCTCTTATTTATTTATTATTTTTTTCTTTTTTAAAAATTCAAATTATTTTTTATTTTCTTTGTTTTCCTCTTCTTCTTTCTTGGCTGGTTGTTGGCCTCCTCGCATGCTTTCTCTTATCTCACATCCATATAGGCCCCAACTTCTTTTTTATAATCGTTTTTTTTTAATTTGAATTATTTTTAATTTTTAATTTAATTTTTCTTTTCATTTCTTTGTTTTGCTCTTCTCCTTTTGCGGCCGGTTGCTGGCCTCCTCACATGCTTTCTCTTATCTCATATCCCTACAAGCCCCAACTTTTTTTTTTAATTTTAAAAAAATCAAATTATTTTTATTTTTAATGTTCTTTTCTTTGTTTTCATCTTCTTCTTTCTCGGCTGGTTGTCAACCACAACGACGGCTAGTGATCAGCCATGAGCGAGGCTTGAGGCTGACAAGCTTGGAGCTCGCCGATCTGGCAAGGTTTGAGGCCAGTGAACTCCAACTTTTGGTGAGGCTTGTGCTCGGCGATCTAGCAACCCTCAAGCTTGTTGGCCTCGAGCCTCACTAGATCGATGAGCTAAAGGCCCTCGCTCGCTGATTGGGTGAGCTTCGAGCTCGATGCTCAATGCTCGCACTCATTGTTCTAGCGAGCGGCGAGCGTAGGTGGACGAGCTTCATGCTTGGGACGACAAGACAACAACCATTGAAGCTTCAACCTAGCTGTCGTGACCAATTTTTTTTCGGGTGTGAACCACCTAGGGTTTGGCTAATGGATTGTTAAGCCTAGACTTAACTCGAGCTCTCCCAAGCCCATACCAATTCGTGACTTAGGTTCAAATTTTTAACGTGCAAATGATTTTCAATTAGGAGTCACCACTAATCTATTTTCGGTAGCTCGATTAGACACCTAAGTAAAATAATGGGAGGATTATTTTACTCCTACGAACCAGAGATTTGTGAGTTCGGGGACTTGATTACGTTAGATTTCTCTAACGCCCTTTCGGTACCTTTCTCTTTTATTTTTGAAAAAATGTTTGGCAAGCAGCTTGAATTGATTTTAATTTATCTCCCTAACAAGTGATGTCATCATACGAGTGCGCAAACCACCAATTTAACACCCAAGAAAAGAAAATAAAAAGATGCAGGACTTACCTCATAGCAAACGAAAGCATCTGCAATGTTATATCAGAATTCACATCGATAATCTTAGATATGATTTCTAATTAACACGCAATTTCAATTTTTATTTTCACTTTATTTAATGAAAGTCATGCGATGCATGCTAATAATCTAATATGACATGGCAACACGACCTAAATTATATGACATGAAGAAATGCAGTAATTAAATGCAATCTAAAATGACCTAATTCTAATGACGGACAATTTCTAATTAAATGAGCCTAATAAAAACTAAATGATGTGCATTTGATATTTCTATTCTTAAAAATGCAATCTATCCTAAAAATTGAAACTAATTTATGCTAAGACAAATTTAGTATTTTTTCACGAAATTCGAAATTAAGAAAAATGCAAAAATTATCTAGCTAGATTAAGATTCTATCCAACTTACATTAAGAATTGAGTTAGGTCAAATCTTAATTTAAATTAGGATGTTATCTTAACTCGAAAGTTCCTAATCTATAATGCCATCTATCTCAAAAGATCTATCTAAATAAAATCAAACATGCAATCAACCTAATATGCATGCAAATAATGCTCTAATTCTATTTTTTTTTTCTTTTTTTGAAATTCGAAATTAAAATTGACACATAATTAAACGTGCAAACTAACATTCTAAATGAACGCATTTTTTTTGGATTTTTTTATTTCGAAATAAATAAATCTCCTATTCTAGATATGCAAGATAACCCTAAGACGATAAACCTAATCTAACTCAATTTTTTACAAAAACAAAATCGACTCAAACAACACAACATCACATCCAACAAGATAAGATCGATATCCATTAATTGACGAATCATATCCCACGCATGGGATCGGATTGGTCAATTTTAAATAAAACCGCGAATCGAATCTCGAGCGTGAGATCGGATTGGCGATTTTCCGTGCGATTGCAAGTCAGATTTCGGGTGTGAAAATCGAACTGTCAATCGTATGCACGTTGTGAAATTAGGGAAATTTCCTAATTCAGGAAAGATCAAGAGATCTCTTGGATATGGCAATATCGATCAAACATTCAAAGAAAAATTGCGATGTTACGAATTAGGCAGCAACATATATGAAAATCAGATTATTTGAGAGTCTTACCTAATTCACGATGTCATGCGAGTGACGCTTCCAAATTCGGATGATGGTGGCATCATGGTTGATGAGTGTACGGTGAAGAGGTGGTGCTACGACACCAAGAGTTGTTGGACGGGTGGTGTAGGTGCTGCTCACGGTGGCCAATTGTAGCAAGAAGTTATCCCGCGACGTTCGAGGTAACAATGGAAAAGAGCAGCACCATCGGGGATAAACTGCCGAGTGCTTCACCTGTAGAGAATGATGGTAAAAAAGCAAAGACAAAAGCCATCAATTTCAGAACTTGAATAACCCCTTTTTTGTCCTTTTCCTCCGTTGGCTCTTTCACGAAAGAGGTTCTTTCCTTCGTTGTTTCTTTTCTTTTTGTATTCTTTTTTTGCTACTCTTCGTCAAGTTCTGAATATGCCCTGCCACGTATTTCTTTGATGAGTGTCAAGGAGGAGCGGGTTGTGGCTGCTTCGTCGTCTGGACTTGCGATTGGACTACTTCGTTGGAAGAGCCCACAGCTTCCCGTTTGGATGGACACGGCGTCAGGATTTTGAGCGAAACGAGAGCAGGCACGGTGGTTGTCTTGGCTCAGCGTCGAAGGTCATCATGCTGGCAATGGATGACGATGCTTGAGCGCGGGTTATAGAGAGGAGTTCGGTGGCCTACTGGTGTCCCGTGGTATGATGATGGTGAAGAACGTAGGTTGACGAAGATGAGGTCTAATGGTGATCATGAAAAATTTCCTCCATGTGGAGATGTCAACGCCTGCGGAGGCAAAGAGAAATTGACTTTAAAGACTCCGTTTTGATACTCTTCTCCTTCTTGATGTGAATCCCCCACTTCTCATGATTTCTTTTCCGCATTTTTAGGAGCTTAATCTGGACAAGAAGTAGAAACACAATTGGAATAGTTCAAATAGCAAAATGGAATAGTACACAATCAAAGAAAAATATGCTCGACTTAGCTTAGTCAATGTCCACGAAGCAAGATCAACATAGGACGTCAGGAGGACTTGGATGACTGCTGACATCGCTGGACTTGCTCTCCACGTTTTCTCACCATTTTTCACTTGCGAGCTCCGCCTCCCCTTATGAATTGTGGTCGTATGTATCAATGCGTGGCTCCCGAATTTCTCCATACGCGGTCCCTTTTATACAAGTGAAGGACTAAACTTTTTGGCCAATCTTCCTTATTTTTCCTTTCCTTTTGGCTCACGAACGAAATTCCCTTTGATTGTGTAATATTTATTATTTTGAGTTAAAGAATATATTACTCAATATATGCCCCCACGTGCAATATTCTTTTTTGTATTTTTCAAATATTTCATTCGAAAATTTCCTTTCCGCCCAAAATATGTCACCCCAGTGTATATTAGCTGAATATGTGAAAATCCCACCCGAATCAATGCTCACCGTTGGTTCAATGCTAAATGCAAAATAAATGCAAAATAAATGCACCTAAAATCTATATGCTATGTAATTAACTATTTTTTTTAGGGATAAAATTAACCCCTAATTTTTTAATGCAATAAATGAGTAAACGGGTCGCCAAAATTTATGTATCAACACTAGCATTGAACAAATCTTGAAGCTCTAAATTCATAGGTGTCGATACTTCGATGTCAAGACTATCGAGTTATCGATACTTTGATACCGAGATCCCAAAATTGATTATGAAGAATGTTCGGTACCCACATTGAAGAAGAGTCATGGTTGCTGCATTACTTTTAATGAGTCATTTTGTGTTTCTAGATGTAGTGATTGTTTCTAGAGATATGATGAGATATAGCGATTGTTTTGTAAGTTTCTGGAGATTCATCTTCTTCGGAACGCTAGCTATATTTAATGAGAAGAACATATGTCATGTAACAACTCTATAAATAGGGGAGTCTTGTAATTGTTTTCATTAAGGTGAAATAAATTGACAAGCCTATCTTCTCTTCTTTGTGTGAGTTGTGAGCATTTGACCTTCAAAATTTTATCCCAAAAAATTGATATCAGAGCTGCGCCTCTAACTTTTCAACAGAAGCAACCAAAGCGAAGCTGACAAAAGCCTGAACAGGCACAACTCATCAACTATGGAGGGCAAAGAAACAGAGAGAGAGAAGCACATTGTGCTTGTCCACGGGGCTTGCCATGGAGCTTGGTGTTGGTACAAAGTGGCCACCATCCTCAAGGTCACTGCCCTGGATATGGCCGCTGCAGGAGTCCATTCGAAGCAGCCTCGACAGCTGAACTCGATTGTGGAATATGTCGAGCTGCCCTTCAAATTCTTCAAGGTTCTTCTGCGAGGAGAGAAGGTGATCCTGGTGGGGCATAGCTTCGGTGGGGTTGTGATTTCATTGGCCATTGAGAGATTTCCTGAGAACATTGCAGTTGCTGTGTTTGTAGCTGCATTCATGTATGGTCCTGAGCTCAACGTTACCTCTGTTGTTGAGGAGGTAGGTACTTCTTTCTACTTTGAATAGTAAATTAAGGGGCTAAATAACATGTTTTGATTGTAGTTTCAATTCTGATTCCAATCCCGAAGGACTTGTGCATATTAACCAGTAGACTTCCCATTTATCCTTCTAATCACTCTGTTTGGCCATATCCATCTAAATAAAGTGTAAGACTAATGGGTTCGGAATTGGTCGACATACACGGTCTGGATTTTCCAATTAAGGGTCGTGTCATCGATTTGGGAAAAAATCTGTCATGGAGAGGCAAATATCAATTTATAGTAAGGACCAGCGAAACAGAGTAGTCGTGAAAGGTTCTCTTCACCAAACATGGAAGAAAATCCATTGCACGGCCATCATCAAGAGAGACACTTTTTATAATCGTAAGCAGCAATTAATGTATTTGATGATCTTGAAGAAGAAGAACATAAATTTTTTTTTGGTATAAGATAATTCAGTAGCTCAGTGCAGTGATATTTATACTGCTTGCGAATTCTCAGTATGGTCGCAGATTGGGTTCATCCATGGACACAAGATATGCTTTTGATGATGGCCCTGAAAAGCCTCCAACCAGTTTTCTGTTTGGATACAACTTCATGGCCTCTAAGCTGTATCAACTCTCTCCACCCGAGGTAAAGATATTCGACCATTTTATCGATGAAGATTCTTGTAATTTCATATTTCGACAACAGACAAAACTTCCCAAGTGATCAACAAGCTCAGAATCAAGTTCTTTTATTAGCAGAATCAGTTCTATCCGGCCGAGTTAAGATGCATTTATTCATTTCATTTTATGTAGGATTTGCCATTGCCCCCTACTTGGCGAGACCTCTCCGCCTCTTTTCAGGCCAATCCAGGTTCAAGGCGGAAGCAATGGTCACAACGGCAAAGTATGGTTTGGTTCATCGAGTTTACATTGTGTGCGACAAAGACCTGGTGATAAAAGAAGACCTGCAGAGATGGATGATCGAACGCAATCCAACAGACGAAGTGTGTGTGATGCCTAATTCAGATCACATGGTCATGTTCTCCAAACCACTGGAGTTTTGTTCTACTCTCAAACAGATTGCAGAAAATTATTCCCGAGGATCAAAGGCTTGCTTCTATAGATTTCTAAGCCGTTTTGACAAGTTAAAGCAAAAATATTATGTGTCTAAACTTTTTTCTAATGTGCCAAACCATCTCTGTACCTTCACTTGGTTCAATAAAATCCTTATACTGTTTTGGTACGTTCAATACTGTCATCCCATCAGTTACCAAAACAATCTATTGAACTTAGCACTGAACCACTGGGGTTTACTCCAGTGGCCACCCTTCCAACTTGGAAGGGGGAGGTGGGGGTTCGAATTCTCACCTTCTCAGGGGGTTGAGTTAGGAACGAATTAATTTTAGGAGTGAGTTTCGACTCATACGCCCTGCAAGGAGGTAGGACAAAAGTCTGAGAGTGAGAGTGAGAATAGGAGTAGAGTAGGACTGACTTAAAAAAAAAAAAAAAACTTAGCATTGAAGGGAAAAAAAACTATTCATGTGGATTTCGTCTTCCTCCTCTACATCTAGTATTCATTTCATATAGACAATTTAATCTTGGACTTAATTGACGGAATCAACATTGCATTCCTCTTCTATCCGCAGGTTTAAAAGGATAGCGTATATGTGTTGGGGTCTACTAACCCTATTCATCGGTTCTTGATCTCCCAGGAAACTCCGATACCTCATATATGTGTTGGGGTCTATGTCGACATGAGATCAATCCAAAAAACGCATCACGCGACAGAAGATCATTCGTCGCCATTGTCTCGTCTTCGAGTTGCAATACCAAAATAAAAGCCACAAGCTCTCGAAGACGATATCCTTGGTGGACCCCCATACTAAGTATGGCCTATAAGACACAGACTCACCCTCGTCCCGACAAGCCACCATGCGCACCTCTTTTTGTTGCCATTTGATCGCCTTTAGTCTCACCTGTCCTAGAAAGGGAGAAAAGATTACAGTAGAAGTATGAAACTTTTTCTTTATCGCTGGTAATTTGATAGACAAAATTAGTCGCGCTGCACCAAAATTTTTGGGTTCCGTGTGATTATTCCTTGTAGACAACAAATTAGAAATCTATTAGGAAAAAAGAAGAGTAAAATCCTCAAACATGTAAACTTGATAACTATTTTGATCTTGAAAGGCTTGTGCTTTAGTCTATGCATCAGCAATTGAGTTGACTATATGCCATATTTGTCACTAGAGTTTTTTGGGCTAAAATACATCGCAAATGCCAAACCTTGGTACACTTAAGTGCCAAAAGTTCTACAAGATACTTCTTATGTGTCACTTTCTTTTTTGAAAATTTGGACACTTAAGTGAGGATAGCCGGAAATTCAACATGGCACTATTTTAAGAATAAATTAGTCTACGTAGCTTGTTGGAGTTGCCTATTTGTTGGAGAAAACTCCTTTACTGTTTTTAAGTTGACAAAACCTTTCAATAGTCTAGTCTGAAGACTTCCAAACTGAAGTGTCAAAGTCTGAAGACGCTCAGAGTCTAAAGACTTCCAGACTTTAGGTCAAAGTCCGCCCACACTGACAAATTCCAGATTAAATGCTACTGAAGAATGAAGATTTATCAAAATGCGAGATTTTGTTTATCTTTTCAGGAGTTCGATTGGTATGACGTTTGGATAGCTCTTTGGATGGATATATCACCTACAGGCTTGATTATCTTTATTGGAATCAATTTATATAAATCACATCTTTTTGAATTGAAAGTAAATAAGGAAAGAATCTACTTATGAAAACCAAGATCCTGATTGTATGGGCGAATATGATTGACGGGCTTCCATCTCAATCATCAAACGACTCGAGATCTCATTGATTGATTCTGTCCAATGGGTAGATTAGAAGACTTCATTTGGAAAGTGCCAATGGTCGTGAAGGCATGAAGGAATATTTAAGGCAGACTCTCTAGTTGTTCGAGTGTGTGCGTGAAAGAGAAATTTCAAAGTCTGAAACTTTCCATTTCCTTGTTACTCCAAATACTGAGCTGAAAGTTGTATACAAAAGAGAAAAACTCATAGTGAGACTTTGTGAGAGACCAGTAGAGACTCTTTACTGTGAAGTCGAGATTACAAGACTGTAAAATCTCTTTTGTTTCTTAGTGGAATCTTGCTAGTGGGCTGTCAGCGTGTGAGAGTGGATATAGGCTTGATCTAAGCCGAACCACTATAAACCCAATGTTCTTATTCTCTTCCCTAAACTCTTTTTATTCTGTTCATAGTTTTATCTAACTGCGATAATCTGAATTCGTTCATAGTATGTTGTTTTCTAAAAAGCAAACTATCACTACTGAAGTTTGTGAAAATTTTACTTCACACCTGTTCACGCCTCTTTAGGTATTGTCTAGCCCTTTCAATTGGTATTAGAGCTCATGTGCTTATTTTATTGAAGTGTTTTACTTCTAAAGCAAAAGATCTATGGTTAGTATTTTAGCTCCAGGTTTGGTTGAAGGCCAAACCAACACCAGACCTCTTTACTTTGATGGGAATGAGTACAATGTATGGAAAAACAAGATGAAGGCATTCCTGAGATCGAAAGATCCCTTGGAGTGGGATGTGGTAGAAAAATGGATCAATCCTAAAGCTACATCAACTTCAGAAAGAGGAAATGAAGCTGTAGATGCTAGCGAAAGAACATAAGTAGAATTAACCAAGAGACAAGCTCTTGATGCTAAAACTATCTACTCTTTATACTGTGCTTTATCTCCTACTGAGTATAACCGAATTTCTTCCTATGAAACAACGAAAGAAGTTTGGGATAGGTTGCACGTTACCTACGAAGGAACTGATCGAGTAAAGGAAACAAAAATCAATATTCTACTCGGACAGTATGAAGCCTTCAAGAGGAAGCATGGAGAATCCATCACTGATATGTTCAGTCATTTTACTGAAATCGTTAATGGATTGGCATATCAAGGACAGCTAATCTCAGGACCAATGAATGTCAATAAAATGCTGTGTGGACTCTCCAAAGACTGGAATCGTGTGAAAACATCAATTAGAGAAACCCAGAGGATCATGCCTCTTTTAGTAGACAAACTAGTAGGCACACTTCAATCATATGAAGTGGAGCAAATTAATGAGGAAGAAGATCTTAAAGGTAAGAAGTCCATTGCTTTAAAATCTAACGATGATTCTGATGATACAGATTCAGAAGATGACATGGACGATGAGGAGCTAGCACTTATGATTAAAAAATTGAGAAAGTTGAATAGGAAGGGAAGGAGATTCAACTTTTGAAGAAGCAGAGTACTCAAAATTTCCAGAAGAGATAGACAGAGGACAATGAAACTGGCAAAGATGTAATATGCTTCGAATGTAAGAAAAATTGGCATATCAGACCTAACTGTCCTCTGTTGAAGAAAAAGAATGGAAGAACTGAAAAATACAAAAATGCTCTCAAAGCAAATACTTGGAGTGATACTGAGTGCGAGGAAAGTGAAGACGAATATGCCAATATATGTCTAATGGTTCATTCCGATTCAAACTCAGAATAAAAAACAGACTCTGATTCAGATTCAGATCAAGAAGTTAAGGTTAGCAATTTAAAAATTCCTATAAAAGTCTCAAAGTATATAGATGAACTCTGTCCCAGTCTCGAAACATCTCTTAAAAGAATTTCTAAACTAAAAAGGGATAATTCTAAACTAAGGCTACATGAAACTTCTTGGAGAGAAAAGTTTGAAAATCTGGATAAAATTTTTGTTGATTTGAAAGTAAATTTTGATTCTCTTTCGAAGGAAAATGCCTTTTTGAAAGAAGATATTTCAAATATTACAAAAAGATTTTCAAAAGGATATGAGAAATTGGAGAAAATTCTTTCAATACAAAGACCTTATTTTAACAAATTTGGATTGGGTATAACTTCAGAAACTATTTCTTTAATTGATTTTCCCAAAGTTAAAGAAAGAATCAAACAAAGACCCATAGGGACATTTTACAAAAATCACTTTCAAAAAGTTTTTGTAAAACCTATTGGTCGAAGTGCTATTAAATGTTCAAAGTGTAACAGCTCAGAATATTTCGAGAAGGAATGTCCCAAGGTTTGGAGACCAGGTAAAGAGGGATTGGGCTAAGACTGTTTTTACTAAACCCTCTTGGACCCAAGAAAATCTAGGTACCAAAGAAAGTTTGAATTTCTCTTTTGATCGCATATCACTATAAAGAGGAAGATCAAATGGTATTTGGATAGTGGCAATTCGAGACACATGATAGGAGATTCGAGTTGCTTTATAAAACTTGTTCAAGTAAATGGTAGAAAAGTTTCCTTTGGTGGAAACAACAAAGGAAGAGTTGTTGGATGTGGAATCGTGAAGTTTGGAAACCTGACTATCAACAACGTCTCCTTGGTGGAAGGTCTGAATTACAATCTACTTAGCATAAGTCAGCTTTGCGATACTGGATTCAAAATAAATTTTCAAGAAGGCATCTGCTCGAGATGAGTAAAGACTACTCTCAATCTTTCATTGGACGAAGGTATGAGAACATTTACCTTATGGATATAAAACCAGAAAGTTCTTAGTGTCTTATTTCTATTCAAGATGAAGCAAATTTCTGGCATAGAAAATTTGGTCATGTTAACATGAAGCAGATTGCCAAGAGTTCTTCCAAGAAACTTGTTCGTGGTCTCCCCAACCTGACTTATCAAAAGTCTGAATTATGCACTCTATGTGTTTTGGGAAAACATGTTATAAGTTCTTTTAAATCTGTAAATCAAGTGTCTACCGATCGAGTTTTGCAGCTTCTGCATATGGACCTCTTTGGACCTACCATAACTCAAAGTATTGGTGGAAAGAAGTACTGCCTAGTAATCGTGGATGATTACTCTTGCTTTACTTGGGTTTACTTTCTAGCAAATTAGTTTGAAGCTTTCTCTCACTTCTCAAAGTTTGCCAAGAAGGTTCAGAATGAAAAAAAAAGATATGCTATTTCAAGCATACGAACATACCATGGAGGTGAATTCGAAAATTAAGACTTTGTGAAGTTCTGTGATGAATTTGGTTTTCAGCATGTTTTCTCTTCTCCATACACTCCAAAACAAAATGGGGTTGTGGAAAGGAAAAACAGATCCTTATAGGAGATGGCAAGAACCCTTTTAATTAAGAGCAATATATCCTCTCGATTTTGGGCAAAAGTAGTTTCTACAGCTTGTTACATCATTAACAGAGTGTTCTTGAGGCATATCTTGGAGAAAACTCCATATGAAATGTATAAAGGGAAGAACCCAAATTTTCTTACTTCCATATATTTGGTTATAATTGTTTTGTTTTGAAAAATGCAAATGATCGAATCGGGAAGTTTGAAGAAAAATTAGACGAAGGAATTTTCCTTGGCTACTCAACCTCAAGCAAAGCATACAGGGTCTTCAATAAGAAGACTCAATCCGTGGAAGAATCTATGAACGTCAAGTTTCAGGATTATATGCAAACTCAACTTGAAGAATCTGAACCTGTTCTAGACTTTACAAAGTCTACTTCCCTTGAAGAAGTTTAGATTTCTGGAGTTCAGCAACTAGAAGCATAAGTCAAGTCATTTTACAGAACTCATAATTGACAACATTGATGAAGGAATTTGCACTAGATCCAAAATGCAAGAAGAGTCGAGTGCACTAGCACTTGTTTATGAGATAGAACCCAAAAGTGTAGAAGAATCCCTATCTGATGAGAGCTGGATCGAAGCTATGCAAGAAGAGCTCATATAGTTCAGCATCAATGATGTTTGGGAGCTAATTCCTAAACCTAAGGGTAAGTCTATTATCGGGACTAAATGGGTTTTCAGGAACAAGATGGACGAGAAAGGAAAAGTGGTCAAGAACAAAGCAAGACTCGTGGCCAAAGGATATACGCAAGAAGAAGAGATAGACTATGACGAGACCTATGCACTAGTAGCAAGGTTAGAAGCAATTAGTTATTACTTGCTTTTGCTTGCTATACAAATTTCAGGTTATTTCAGATGGACATCAAAAGTGCATTCCTAAATGGATTCATCCAAGAAGAAGTTTATGTGGAACAACCACTAGGATTTGAAGATCCAAGAAAGCTAGACTTAGTCTACAGACTGAAAAAGACCTTATATGGACTAAAGCAAGCACCTTGGGCCTTGTATGAAAGGTTAAGGAAATTCCTAACCCAAAATGGTTTTGTTAAGGGAAAGATAGATACTACTTTGTTCATAAAAAGAGAGGGTAAATATTTTCTGCTTGTTCAAATTTATGTTGATGATATTATCTTTGGATTTCCTAACGTCGCCGACTCTTTCCGGTGATGGTGGAGCAACGGCAATGGCGAGAGCTATAGAGGCCCTCGCTGAATGCTGCCCCTCCCTTAGTTATTTATTTATTTATTTTTGAATTTAGTATTTTACTTTAATTAAATTAATATTTATATTAAAAATCAATTTTGGGGCAAAACAACATTGTTTTGGGAGAAGCTAGCCACGTTAGCGGCACTGGATAATAGATCCTTTTCCTCTCAGGTGCTACAACTGGATCTGGAGCAAGCTTTGGCAATGTATCTGTGAGTATCAGTTATCCCATCATTTTTTATTGTTGCGTAAAAAAATATTAATTCTCTCACATGCCAACACAAACAGCTCAACATTTTTGAAGTGGCAATCCCTGTAGAACAGCCTCGTTCTTAGAACAAATGACAATGGAAAGTAGTTCCTCTAAAATTTCATTTGTGCCTGCAGAAATCAGCAAGGCCAAAGTCTCGGACAGCTCGTGTTAGTGAGTGGCATTCACATGACTAACTCCGGCTGCTATCTCACACTTCCTAAATCTTTCTTTTGGCCACCTTGACTATAGAAAAACAAGAAGCTCGGAGAGGTCGCCAATTGTTCTTTAACGAGTTAAAATTTGATTCCTTTTTCTTTTTTCTTCTGTGGGACTAGTCTAGATCACCTCTCTTCTGGGAGGTCGACATCAGGAACGTGTTACTAAATTGTGAGTGACACAGTGGATCTCTTTTGTAGCTCTAAATTCACATTTAGGTTTAGTGTCTGAGTACACTTTCACTAATATTGTATGGTTATATCTTGTAAAATGGCCTTTGCAACTGAATTTCCTTGAAGAAGTTTGAAGTTCACGCCGCATTGATCGCCTTATGCTTAAATTGTTTTCTTCTACTCTTTACTTGTGGCCTGGATAGTCTTTGCATGGTCAGCTTCATAGCTGGAACTGCATTTTTTTGTGTAGTGCAATATGTTCCTGTGGGGTGTTGTTGTTTCTGAAGATACAACTAAAGGAGGCAGAATGGTGGTATGAAGATACCTGTTATTACTGTTCATCGACACCAAAACTTATTTGCATCTGTATTGGATAAGCTGTTTCGTTTGTCATTGCTTGGCTTGTCTTACCATTCTATGCTGAAATGATGAGGCAAGCTCTCATGATTTTGTTGCTGGTGAAGTGTACTAATGTCTTGACATGTTAATGTCCCAAAGAGTTGCTTCTCCATGAATCACTTTGGCGTCAAACTTTACCTGTCTTACACGACAAATATATGATGTATGACGAAAAAAAGACCAGAAAAATCCTTAAAACATGAAAACTTAATTACTCTTCTATTCTTGAATGGCTTGTGCTTTAGTCTATGTATGAGCACTCGAATCAACTATATACTGCATTTATCAGTTGCGATTTTTCCTGATAAGTGAAGAGATTATCACTGAGGCACCAAGCGGTGCCGATCCATTTACAAAATGAGCTCGAAGCCAAAATTGAGAAAAGAGCTTGTTTACAAGATGAACAGTTCACCATGTCAATCAAAACATTGACATTGAAGTATAAATCTACGCTACTTAACGGGAGGAACTCTGCATCAACTTTCAATGAGTTCTTTTAAGGAAGACTTTTATCCTCGAAGATACTCGTGTTCCTTCTTTCCAGATCCATCAGTAAACAAAAGAAGGAAACTACCAGAAAACAGGAGCGATAAGGTTGTCCATCCACTTAACCGTATGCCGCGGGGCTTGAATACCTCGTCGGTCCCACGGTTTTTGTTCGTTAGACTTGATTATTGTCAAAACCCGAATGAGTCAAACATCTGATTAGGACCTCTGCCATCGCAAGAAGTTGAGTACGAATTCACTTGATTTGGCTGCGATTATGATCGAGAAGATACCATGCGGAATTATTCGACTTTTAGTCAAGAACTGCAATAGCACGGAAAGTTCCTACATTATTTGTTTGACTCCGGAGGGATTGGGCAGGAGCAATTTGATAGACTTTCTCTATAAGGAAAGAAAATGATACTGAAAAGAATCTAACTACGGGACTATTCCGACCAAAAAAAACAAAAACTACGGGACCATAAGACAACAGCCATTGAAACTTCAACCTAGCATTAAAGAAATCCTGAATCACGCAAAGCGAATCTGACAGAAGCCTGAACACAGACAACTCATCAGATATGGAGGGCAAAGAGACAGAGAGAGAGAAGCACTTTGTGCTGGTCCACGGGGGTTGCCATGGAGCTTGGTGCTGGTACAAAGTGGCCACCCTCCTGAAGTCCTCAGGCCACAAGGTCACTGCCCTGGATATGGCCGCTGCAGGGGTCCATCCGAAGCAGCCCCGAGAGCTGAACTCGATTGTGGAATATGTCGAGTCGCTGTTCAAATTCTTCGAGGGTCTTCCGCGAGGAGAGAAGGTGATCCTGGTGGGGCATAGCATGGGTGGGGTTGCGATTTCATTGGCCATGGAGAGATTTCCCGAGAGAATTGCAGTTGCTGTGTTTGTAGCTGCATTCATGTATGGTCCTGAGCTCAGTGTTGAAACTGTTAATGTGGAGGTAGGTACTTTCTTCTACTTTGAAATGTAAATTAAGGGGAAAAAAACATGTTTTAATCGTAGTTTCAATTCCGATCCCAAAGGATTCGTGTATATTAACCAGTAGCTTCCCATTTAGCCTTTGTTAATCACTCCGCCGACCATATCATTTTAAATTCAGTGTAAGGCGAATGGGTTTGGAATCGGTCGACATGCATGGTCTAGATTTTCCAATTAAGGGTCATGCAATCGATTTGGGGAAAAATCTGTCCTGGAGAGGCAAATATCAATTTATAATCAGGACCAGTGGAACAAACAGAGTAGTCCTGAAAGGCTCTCTTTTCCAAACATAGAAGCACATCCATCATTAAGAGCGTAACACTTGTTATAATCATAAGCAGCAATTAATCCATTTCACGATCTTCATGAAGAACATGAATTTTTTTTTTTTTTTTTGGTATAAGATAATTCTGGAACTCAGTGCATTGATATGTGTACTGCTTGTGAATTCTCAGTATGGTCGCAGATTGGATTCATCCATGGACACAAAATATGCTTTCGATGATGGCCCTGAAAAGCCTCCAACCAGTTATCTGTTTGGATACAATTTCATGGCCTCTAAGCTGTATCAACTCTCTCCACCCGAGGTAAATATATTCGGCGATTTTATCAATGAAGATTCTCTTACTTTCATCTTTTGACATCAAACAAAACTTCCCAAGTGATCGAGAAGCTCAGAATCAAGTTTTTTTATTAGCAGAATCAGTTCTATCCGGCCGAGTTAAGATGCATTTATTCACTTCATTTTATGTAGGATTTGACATTGGCCTCCTACTTGGTGAGACCTCTCCGCATGTTTCCAGACCAATCCAGATTCAAGGCGGAAGCAACGGTCACAACGGCGAAGTACGGTTCGGTTCCTCGAGTTTACATTGTGTGCGACCAAGACTTGGTGATAAAAGAAGACCTGCAGAGATGGATGATCGAACGCAATCCGGTGGACGAAGTTTGTGTGATCCCTAATTCAGATCACATGGTCATGTTCTCCAAACCATTGGAGTTTTGTTCTACTCTCAAACAGATTGTAGGAAATTATTCCTGAGGATTAGTTAAGGCTTGGTTCTATAGATTTCTAAGTCGTTTTGACAAATTAAAGCAAAAGGATTACGTGTCTAAACTTTTCGTTAATGGGCCAAACCGTCTCTCAACTTTCACTTGGTTCAGTGAAATTCTTACGCTGTTTTGGTCCGTTCAATACTGTCATCCCATCAGTTACCAAAGCAATCTAATGAACTTATCACTGGATGGAAAAAAAGAAAGGAGAAAAAACCCATTCACGTGGATTTCGTCAGTGCAGAAAATAATGCATGTTCTTCTTCTACGTCTAGTATTCAATTCAGATAGACAATAATCGCTTAATCGATGGAATTGACGTTGCATTCCCTCTTCTATTAGCAGGTTTAAAAGCATAGTGTATATGTGTCCTTTTTTTTTTTTGTAAAAGGTGAGAATTATATTGACTTTAAAGCAAAAAATTGTAAGAAGCTATACAACAATAACTCGGCACCAAAAACTTGTACTCACGAAGACAAAAGTCAGCGTGAGTGGAAGGGTGCCAAGGTGAAAGAGATAGGAACTTGCATAGGAGCAGAGGAAAGCCAAAACAGCGGCAAAAGCAAACAAAAACCGAAAACAGGGAGCACAAACAGTACACAAGCAGCCCCACCAACAACACAAAGTAAGATTGGTGGGTAAGGACGACACCAACGCTGGAGAGGCTTCCGAAAATCCCAAAGCAGCCCCGTCAAGGGCTCCCATCTTCAAATGCGAGGAAACCAGGAGAACCTCCGAACAGGAGAGGGTTGGAAGACACCCCCTACTCAAGAAAGTCTAACGACCGAAGCGTAGATCAGTCCGCCAAAATAGATAGGTTTAGCGACCAGCATTGTAGCAACCTTCGATTTGTGGTATTGGGAGGGACTTGGTGGAAGGAAAATGCTTTGTCCCTGACAATCTTTTCCAGACGCATCTTCATGGCCGAAAGGGAGGGTGGCCTACCCCTGAAGAGAATATTATTCTGCTTCTTCCAAATGATGTTGCACAAAGCAGCAAATGCAAACCAGGCAAGGGCGGAACGGAAAGTGTTAAGGTATATAAATCAAAAACACCAGCTAATACTAGAGAGAAAGAAGAGCTGCAAAGTGCAAAGTCCACGACAACTCAAATGAATGACTGCAATGAAGGCTGATATGGATCGTCATCAATGGTGAAGAATTTGTGATAAAGATTGACACGGATTGCCAACTCATGAAGACACATGAGCAGTTATTCAGTTGAGGATCAAAACAGATTGCAAAACAGTCTTGATATATATAAGCTGTTCTATCTTCACGAGTAAGAATAATCTGCATAGTTGATTGAAGAAAACAGAGAGAGAGAGAGAGAGAGAGAGAGATCTTCTGAAAGAAAATGCTCTGTATTTTACAGTAGAGATAGAGAGAGAGAGAGAGAGAGGAGAGAAAGATAGAAGTGTAAACTCTCTTTGTTCATTGATGATTCGAGATATACAAACTTGTATTACAAATCTCATTGAAATAGAAGAATACAAAGTTCTTGATTGATCTTCAATTCTTCGACTTATCCCTTCATCTTCATATTCTTTGGTTCTTCAATTTTGTTTCTTCATCTTCACATGGTATCAGAGCAGGAGATCATACCTGTTGGAAAGGCTTATTCAGCAATCATCTATTGAATCAAAGTGAAGAAACTGAAGTTGAAGCAGATCGAAGTGTCACAGTAAGTAAGGTTACTATCATAATATCATTGCTGTTCTCATCTTCTTCAAAGCTGAGAGAATAGAATAATGGCAGCAAGAACACATAAGTATTCTTTCCCAATACATGTGAATATCTCTAATTTTGTCACAATCAAACTTGCCGAAGATAACTTTCTATTATGGCAAGCACAGATTCATAAATTTCTAAGAAGCCAAGAACTCTTTGGCTTCATTAATGGTGAACTTCCATCACCTCCTCGAGTGCTGCAGACTTAAATAGAAGGGAGTGAAACTGAAGTTGTAAACCCATATTACATTGATTGGACAAAGACTGATCAGCTGATATCATCCTGGATAAGTGGAGCTGTCTCTGAAAATATTCTAAGCCTAATCATTGGCTTAGAAACATCTTATGAGGTATGACAAACCTTGCTCAATAGATTTACACAAAAGTCTGTGGCTAGGGAATTTGAGTTGAGAGGAAAGTTGCAAGCATGTCAAAAACGAGATCGATCTCTGGCTGTGTATCTTAGAGAATATAAATCTATATGTGATCAACTCAATGCTATAGGGAAGCCTATAGATGAAATAACAAAGTTGTTTGGATTTTTGGAGGGTTTAGGATCTGAGTATGAAAATTTCAAAACCACCATCTATTGTTTAAAACCTCAACCAGACTATGATGAGGTGATATCTCAGCTATAAAGGTTTGAAGTAAGGTTACAAAGGTACTCATTGAGTTCATACAATCCCAATCTGGCGTACTATAGTCAAAGAAGAACATAAGTTCAACAAAGGGAAGAACTTGACAGAGAACCTATGCAGCACAATTCTGGTTTTGAAACCTTAAGGGTGAACAGTCGTGGAGGCTGTAGTTATGGAAGAGGAAGATTTCTTAATAACAGAGGTCGAGGCTTTAGATATCCTGGAAGAGATTCAAGTTACAGACCAAATAACATCAATTACATACAAGAGGGTCAGAAAGTTAAGCAATTCCACAACCCCTCTGGTTCTGTTTCGAATCCAGGATTTCGTCCTTATGCTGGTTCCTCACAGAGATATCAAGAAACGAGATCCTATCCCACTTCAAATTTAACCTTTTTCTAAGAATTTGCAGGAAGAGAAATCAGCTGACAACATGAGATTAGAGTGTCAAATTTGCAAGAGACTAGGATATGATGCTTTACATTGCTGGTATCGTTTTGATAATTCCTATCAAGCTGAGGAAATTCCAACAGCTCTAGCAGTAATACATCTCAAAGACTCCAAAGGAAGTGAGTGGTATCCAGATACTGGAGCAACTGCACATATCATAGCTAATCCTGGTATACTTCATAATCCCTCTACATATACTGGTTATGACACTATTATGATTCGTAATGGATCATGTTTGCCTATCACCCATACTGGTAATACACTACTACATACTGAAACAAATTCATTGCCTCTAAATGATGTGCTAATTGTCCTTGATATAAAGAAGAACCTTCTGTCAGTATCCAGATTAACAGACGACTATCCATGCTCATTTGTTTTTGATAAATTTGGTGTCTATGTAAAGGACAATTGTACCAACACAACTCTACTGCTCGAGAGGAAAATTAAAGGGCTGTATCAAGTCAATTCACAAACAACAAAAGCTTTTTTAACTCAGAGACACAGAGCAGTAGGAGAGGACACATGGCATCAACGATTAGCACACACCAATTTGAATATCTTGAAGCATATGGAGAACCAACAACTGATTCAGTGTAATACTAGAATGCAGAACATGTGTAGCAGTTGTCAAATTGCTAAGACCACAGCTTTGCCTTTTCCCTTATCAGAATCTGTAGCTACTATGCCCTTACAGAAAATCCATTGTGATATTTGGGGCCCTTCACCTGTTACTTCATTTTAGAATTTCAAATATTATGTCCTTTTTGTAGACAATTTCTCTCGGTTTAACTGGATCTATCCACTGAAGTTGAAGTTAGATTTCTATAACATCTTTGTTCTATTTCAAAAGCAAGTAGAGAATCAATTTGAGTCGAAAATCAAGATTTTTCAGTGTGATGGTGGACGAGAATTCACTAGCAACAGGTTTCAGACTCATTTGCAGAACTGTGGTATCAAACAACACATCTCTTGTCCTTACACACCTGAACAGAATGACATTGCTGAGAGGAAGCATCGTCACATTGTTGAACTAGGTCTTGCCATGCTTTATCATGGCAAAGTTCCACTGAAATATTGGGTAGATGCATTCTTAACAGCTAATTATGTCATCAATACACTTCCAACACCAAAGTTACAGATGCAGTCACCTCACAGAAGATTATATCTATAAGAACCAAGCTATGATCATCTTAGGGTGTTTGGATGTGCATGTTATCCATGTTTACGACCTTATGCCCAGCACAAGTTTGATCCAAGATCACTCACATGTGTGTTTCTTGGTTACAGTGAACGTCATAAAGGTTACAGATGTCTTGTGCCTACAATAGGTCGTGTGTATATTAGTCGACATGTCCTATTTGATGAAAACACCTTTCCTTTTACCAATACTTGTCTAACAGAGTATGCACCACTTACAACACTTTATCGATCATGGGCTCAAGAAACTCAACTTGTGGGATCAGTAAGCAAGGAAACAGCTCCTATCTCTTCACAGGCATCTGCAGAACATTTGCAGACTAATGGAGATATCACTGCTAATGATTCTCACCCTGCACAGCAAATTACAATACCATATACTGATCACACATCATTTCTGCCAAATGTAACACCAGAACATGGCTCCTCTGTAACAATAACACAAGATGAAATCTCACAGCACTAAGAGATGCATTCTATCGAAACAGCAGCATCTAGTGATACAAATGATGGATCTGAACATGCCATTACTCCTTATGTCTCCCAAGGAACAATCTCAACTCATTCTATGCAGACTCGCTCAAAGTCTGGCATTATAAAACCTAATCCCAGGTATGCTTGTCTTGCTGTATATGAAGTACCCACTGAACCAAGGTCAATTAAATCAGCTTTAGCACATACAGGCTGGTATAAAGCCATGACAGAAGAAATGGATGCATTGTATCAGAATAAAACTTGGGAGTTAACTCCTAGAACTGATCAAATGAATGTGATTGGCTGCAAGTGGGTATTTAAAACAAAACTTGCATCTGATGGTAGTCTTGATAGACTGAAAGCTCGACTAGTTGCTAAAGGCTTTCATCAGGAGGAAGGCATTGACTTCATAGAGACCTTTAGTCCTGTTGTCAAGCATGCTACAATTCGAATTGTTCTCTCTGTAGCAATGATGAAACACTGGCCAATTCATCAACTCGATGTTAAAAATGCTTTTTTACATGGTACACTAACTGAGACAGTTTACATGGAGCAGCCTCCTAGCTTTCAAGATCTCAAGAAACCTCATCATGTCAGTCTCCTCAAGAAATCTCTCTATGGACTTCGACAAGCTCCTCGAGCCTGGTTTGACAAGTTCAGCAATTTTCTACTTGAATATGGATTCTATTGCAGCTCAACTGATCCATCCTTATTTGTTCTTCACACTGGTACATACACTATTCTTCTCTTACTATATGTCGATGACATTGTCTTAACTGGAAGTTCCTCTCAGTTGCTTTCTAATCTCATCCACTCTCTAAGTCTCCAGTTTCATATGAAAGACCTTGGTCCATTGCACTACTTTCTTGGCATTGAATAAAACATACTTCTGATCATCTGTTTCTTTGCCAAACTAAATATGCTATTGATCTTCTTACTCGAGCACATATGCTTGAGTGTAAACCAATTTCAACCCCTCTGTCACTAAGACCAATCATTTTGACAACTGATTCTATTCCTCTATCTAATCCCATTGAGTATCGAAGCTTAGTTGGTGGTCTACAATACTTGACATTAACACGTCCTGATATTGCCTATGCTACGAATTTCTTGTGTCAAAAAATACAGCAGCCTACTATTGTAGATCTTCATAACCTCAAGAGGGTTCTGCGATATGTTAAAGGCACCATAAGTCTTGGCCTTTTTATTCATTCTCAAAGCTCTCTCCATTTGTATGGTTTTTCAGATGCAGACTGGGCTGGCTGTACTGAAACCAGAAGATCAACAACTGGTTTCTGTACATACCTTGGTTCCAATCTCATCTCTTGGGCAGCAAAGAAGCAATCCATAGTCAGTCGATCCTCTACAGAGGCTGAGTACCGTGCTCTTGCTTCCACTTCTGCTGAACTTACTTGGATCAGCTTTGTCCTTTGTGACATAGGATGCTCTCTACCTGGACCAACTCATCTATTTTGTGACAATAAATCAGCCATTGCTCTTACTGTCAACCTTGTATTACATGCTCGCACTAAACATATTGAAGTGAACTTCCACTTTGTTCGGGAAAAAGTTTCCTCAGGGTTACTCCATGTGAGTTATGTTCCAAGCAATTGTCAACTTGTTGATATTTTCACAAAATCTCTGCCTCGCCTTCCATATTGTCAGCTACGAATCAAATTGGGCATCGGTTTTTCACCCATTCCCAATTTGAGGGGGAATGTTAAGGTATATAAATCAAAAACACCAGCTGATACTAGAGAGAATGAAGAGCTGCAAAGTGCAAAGTCCACGACAACTCAAATGAACGACCACGATGAAGGCTGATATGGATCGTCATCAATGGTGAAGAATTTGTGATAAAGATTGACACGGATTGCCAACTCATGAAGACACATGAGCAGTTATTCAGTTGAGGATCAAAACAGATTGCAAAACAGTCTTGATATATATAAGCTGTTCTATCTTCACGAGTAAGAATAATCTGCATAGTTGATTGAAGAAAACAGAGAGAGAGAGAGATCTTTTGAAAGAAAATGCTCTGTATTTTACAGTAGAGATAGAGAGAGAGAGAGAGAGAGAGAGAGAGAGAGAGAGAGAGGAGAGAAAGATAGAAGTGTAAACTCTCTTTGTTCATTGATGATTCGAGATATACAGACTTGTATTGCAAATCTCATTGAAATAGAAGAATACAAAGTTCTTGATTGATCTTTAATTCTTCGACTTATCCCTTCATCTTCATATTCTCTGGTTCTTCAATTCTGTTTCTTCATCTTCACAGAAAGAAGTTCCCAATAAGTATTTAATCGCCCAATGCAAGTTATCCACCCAAGATTTGTTCCTCCAGGCAAGATTAAATCTAGCAGGCTAAAAAGTAACTAAGGCGGCTGGGATGGAACACCCAAAAAAAAGATGGTCGACCGAGTCTGGACGACAAGAGCAAAATGCACAACTCACATATGGGATTCTGCCATAGGTAAGGAGCAAAACCTGAGTTGGTAGCCTATTCTTGGTAATCAACCACAGCAGGAATTGATAGCGGGGGATAAGCGAATTGTTCCATATAAAAGGAGCCCACTGCATGTGTTGGCCTCTTGGTCGAATGGCATCCCAAGCGGATGCAGCAGTAAAGGTGCCAGACAGGTTGGCCAGCCAAAAGAAATGATCTGGTTCGGAATTGGGCTCTGGCAAGGGTCATCCCAAGAGGCAATCTTGTTCAAAACACTAAAGGTTCTATCAGAGAATGATATAAAATTAGCAACAGAAGCACCTTTGGGGAGTCGAGACCGGTAGATGTCTGTATTGGAGAATAACAAGTTAAGCAGCCCTTTGGGATGCTAGTTATCAAACTAGAAGGAGACCAAAGAACCGTCCCCCACCCGGCAGCAAAAGGACCTGCGAAAGTCACCTTGAAGGTCCAAGATTTTCTTCCAAGACCAAGAGCAAAAAGTGGGCTTAGAGGCCAACCAGAAATTGACATTTTTTAAGAAGACATAATGTATCCATCTGCACTAGAGAGATTCATTGTCTATAAATAATAACCATATGTGCTTGAGCATGGCCGCTGTGTTGCTTTCCCGAAGTCTTTTGATTCCTAGGCCTCCTTCAGCATTCGGAAGGCATACATTAATTTGAGCGACCTTAGCACCACCCGTGCCAAGGTCCGGGCCTTTCCATAGGAATTGCCTTAGAATCTGCTCAATTTTATCCAGAACCGATCTCGACAAAATGAAAACATTTTCCCAATAGACTTGAACAGAGTGTAGCACTGACCTGATGAGTTGTAAACGTCCCGCAAAGGATAGAAACTGCTTAGTCCAAGATTGCACCCTCGAAGTGATAATATTAACTAGAGTAGTGCAGTCAGCTTTCCGAAGTCTGAAAGAGATAATGTGAGAGCTGGCAAAGTTGCCTTTACAGAGAGTAGGACATCGTTAGCAAAGAACAAGTGGGAAAGTCTAGTTGACTTGCACCTCCAGAAATACTGGAACGAAGGATGGATGGTTTGCATATTTAGGATGCCTATAAATACCTCCATAACAAAAGTAAAGAGGTAGGGTGACATGGGATTTCCTTGTCTAATACCTCTACCATTTGGGAAAAATCCATGGAGTTCACCATTCAGGGAAATAGAGAAATGCGGCGAGCGAACACAACTCATAATAAGTTTAGAGAAATGTAGGGGAAAGCGGAAAGCACGAAGCGTTACCTCAAGAAAATCCCAGTTGAGAGTGTCATAAGCCTTACGGAAATCAACCTTGACGGCACATTTGGGCTTATATGGCTTAAGATGAAACCCAGCAAAAAGCTTTTGGGCTAGAAGGATATTATCACTAATACGCCTCCCCTTGACAAAGGCGTTTTGAGCAGGGCTGATGACAGCAAGCATGACAGCAGCCATACGATTAGCAATGATCTTCATTATGCATTTATACACTGTGTTACAACAAGTAATAGGTCTGAAGTCATTGACTGTAGTTGCATTAGGGCACTTCGGCATAAGGGTAATGATTGTGTTGTTAGACTCCTTAAGGAGCTTCCCTGTAGAGAAAAAGTCCCTAACCACCAAGGTGACTGATGGGCCTACAATGTCCCAACAGTGCCTAAAGAGTTCAACTCCAAAGCCATCAGGGCCAGGTGCTTTACCCGCTGCTAAGGAGAATAAAGATTCTCGAATCTCTACGTCCGACACAGGTTTATAAAGGAGAAGAACTTGGCTGTCATCGAGCACACATGGGATAACCGAGCGAACTTCCTGGATAGAAGGCAGGGTAGAGAGATTAGCAAAAGCCAGGAGATCTCGAAAATGAGAAACAACCATCTGCTGGATTTGAGGAGGGTCCTGAATCGTATTCCTTGCATCATCTCGGAGCGACAGGATTCGATTAAGGAGATGCCTCTTGTTCACTGAATGGTGAAAAAATTTGGTATTGAGGTCACCCTCTTCAAGCCATTTGATTCTAGATTTTTTCTTGTAGAAACTTTCTTCCTGAAGGCGAAGGTTCGAAAAGATCTTGATGCACTCTCTCTCTCTCTGGTCGCAAGATCCATATTGAAAGGATCCAAATGGAGGGCTTCCTGAACAGCGTTAAGAGCATCACGGGCTGAGGCGGTTCTAGCAGAAATATCTGAAAAAGATTCTTTATTGAGGTTCTTGAGCTTGGCCTTAACAAGTTTCAGCTTCGCATAAAGGATGTACATGGTCGTACCCCTGACTAGAGTGTCCCATGCTTGACGGACTAGCTAGTTGAAGGTCGGATGTTATGTCCAAAAGTTAAAGAACTTGAACGGCTTCTTCATCTTTGGAGTTGAAAAGATCTTTATGACCATAGGGGAGTGGTCCGAAATACCAGCCGGGAGGAATGAAGCCTCGGAGAAGGAGAACACACTGCTCTAGCAAGGGTTGATGATGACTTTATCAATTTTTCTCTGTTTGCGACTTTCCCAAGAGGAAGTAGCCCAAGTGTATCTACAATCGGTATACCGAAGATCCTCAAGCTCTGCTTGTTGTAAGCAATTTCCAAACTCATCATAAGATGGTAGCCAGGTGGAAAGGCTGCTAATCCTATTCGAAGGGGACCTGATGGCGTTGAAATCACCCGAAATCAGCCAAGGAGAAGCAACTCGAGAAGAACTAGTCTGAACAAGATCTTGCCAAAGGGGGCGCCTACGCACAAAGGTATGCTCAGCATATACAACAGAGAGATAAAAGGATTCACCTGTAGAAAGACATCTCAAATGTCCATGAATAACTTAGGGGGAGGAGGAGTGGGAGGTAACAACAACCAACATGGGATTCCAACCAATCTAGATTCTCCCGTTATCAGAGTGCTCGTAGTTAGCAATCCATGTCCAACCAGGCACAAGGCCAGTAGAAATAGAAGGAAACTAGGTAGGAGAAGCCTCCGTTTCCAAGATGCTCACACAGCTAAGGCTATTAACTTTAATGAGGTTCCTGATCTTCGCCTGTCTAACAGGACCAACCAGTCCTCTAATATTCCAGATAGCTATATACATATTTACACAGAGGCGGAGGTACTTACTTTTTACCTCGCTTATTCTTCTTCGCCATAGTCTTAGGTCTGGTACTTCTAGGGGGGCTTTCACCAGGAGAAGGAGGCAGCACAACACTCGATTGCTGGGCAGAGGATGCCTTTCGCACCTGAATAGGTGGAGGAACCGGATCTTGTGGGACTGAAGAAGCAACCGGCAGAGTGTCTTCTTCAACTTCGGAACCAACAGTAGAGGCTTCAACATCCGAGTCATCCTCATAAATTGAGGAAGTTGCCACCTGCATACGAGGGGCATTTAGGTTCGCTGTCGAGGACGGACCAGCAGCGTGCGAAATGGGTAGACCCCCCCTTAATGGAACCAACCAAGTTCCGGGGAGGGTCAAAACCATCGAGAGGGGTTTGCGTCTCTTGAACAGAATCAATAGGAGGAACAGGAGCAGCAGAGGAATAACCAACACAACTGCTCTGTTTTCCCCGCACCACCTTCCACCCTTCATCCAACCGAGCACGCGGTTCCTATACGTCAAGCCTATTACCATCTCTAGCACTAGCTACTAGAATAGAGGTGTTGGTAGAGGAGTTACCATTAGGAGGAGTAGGCTTAGGGGGGCCACAAACATGACCAAAGGAATGTCATGAGGGGTAGATAATAGGCGTTCACTCATACTGAACAGTCACAAGGTGAGTGGTTCCCTCAATACCAATTGGGATTGAATCAGGTAGGGTATGCTCAGCATTGATTTCCATGCACACACACGCGTAAGATAAGGTTCTAACTTGTTCTGTATGCTGGTCCACATATAGGGGGTGTCCAATAGCACTAGCGATATTACTAATGCCCATGGTTGACCAAATGGCAAATGGGGTGTTCCTGAGGCGAACCCAGACCGGGATTGTTTTATTGCTATTTCTCTTGAGTTCTAACAATGGGTGCCATTGTTGGAGGATAAAAGGCACCTTAGCCACCGTGATAGGCCCACCATCAAGGACCTTCCTTCGAAATTCCAGATCCGGCACATGAAAAAAATAGAAACCATCATCATTTGCCTTAACTTCAAGCAGTTGGGAACCCCAAGCGTGTTTCAGCGCAACTTCCGTCATCTTGAACGGCATTCTCTTTCCAACATAGTAGCCTACTAAGCACTCTTTCCACTTGGGATCATAGCCTTCAAGCACTTCAGACGAAATCTGAACAAAGGGCTTGCCATCAACCAAGTTCAAAAGCACATAAGTGAGGTTGTAACTTTTAGTAGCTGATTTAGCTACATTGGCCCAAGAACGGGCTTGCGCCTTGGCAGCATCAGGGTCAACCAGAATGGTACGCCCACGAGAGGGCTGGCGCATCCTAGTAGGCTCAGTTTGGTTTTTCCCGGAGGGAGCAGCAACAACATTACCATCAGGCGATCGGGCTCGCGGGGGAGGAGGTTGGGCAGAAGAGGCAGCAGCCTTGCCTTTATCCAAAGGAGGATGAGAGCTCCTCCCACGACTACGGCCCCTAGCTCGAGCTTGCTGGGCCTTCCCTGAAGTTGCGAGCTCGGGAGTGGAAGAATCCATACAGCAGAGCCCAGAGCAACAATAAAGAAACCCATAAAACCTTAATAAATGGAGTGCATTAATACCTGGATGAGGCGAGCTTTCCAAGTAGCTTTGGTGGAGTTAGAGGGAGGAGGATGGTGAGGACCAACCACCAAGACCTCACTCCAACACACAAATAGAATCCCCGAACCAGTAAGATCACGATCGGGATTACAGACGAAACAGGGGCTCTGATCGAATGAGCATCGAGTTCCAATGAGAAGGAAAAAGCCAAAAGCCTTCGGTGGATATGGAGAGGGTGGAAGGGAGAGAGGAACCGCCGAATCTCAGCTCCAAAGATCCAGCTAGGCGCTCGGAATCAGCAGTAGCAGAACCGTGTGAATAGGGAACCAGTCGCCCAGCTTGAGAGCATTTTCACCCAGCTGGAGAGCATAGTGTATATGTGTCGAGGTCTACTAATCCTATTCATCGGTTCTTAATTTCCCACTAGCTCCAATTCCTCATATATGTGTTGGGGTCTTTGTCAACATGAGATGAATCCAAGAACGAGTCAGAAGACAGATCATCCATCGCCACTGTCTCATCATCAAGTTGCAATACCAAAATAAATGCCACAACCTCTCAAAGACCATATCCATGGTGGAACCGCAAACTACGTCTGGCACGTAAGACGCAGACTCATCCTCGTCCCGACAAGCCGCCATTGCACGCCTCTTTTTGTTGCTACTTGATCGCCTTTCCTCTCAACCATCCCAGAAAGGGAGGAAAGATTACAGTAGAAGTATGAACCTTTCTAAGCCACAAAAAGAATTCGGGAGTTGTGTCAAAAGCAATTTTATTATGGAAATAAAATTTTTATCAAATGCCTTCGAATGTTCAAAAACTTGTCTAGAACTGTGTTTTAGTGTATATATCAGCACTTGAGTAAACTATATGTCGTATTTATCAATAGCATTTTTTCCTAATAGGTGAAGAGAATATCACTAAGGTATTAAGGGGCGCCGATCCATTATGAAACGAGCTTGAAGCCAAAATTGAGAAAAGAGCTTTTTTACAAGATGAACAATTCACCATGTCAATCAAAACATTGACATCGAAGCATAAATCTACACTACTAAGCGGGAGGAACTATGCATCGACTTTCAATGAGTTCTCTTAAGGAAGACTTTTATCCTTGAAGATACTCGCGCTCGTTCGTTCTTTCCAGATCCATCGACAAACAAAAGGAGGAAACCACCAGAAAACAGGAGGGATAGGGTTGTCCATCCACTTGGCCGTATGCCGCGGCCGCCGGTTGTGAATACCTCGTCTTGCCCACAGTTTTTGTTCGTTAGACTCAATTATTGTCGAAACCGGATGAGTCAAACATCCGATTAGAACTTCTGCTATCGCAAGAAGTTGCCTACGAATTCACTTGATTTGGCTGTGATTATGATCGAGAAGATACCATGCGGAATTTTTCAACATTTAGATTTCCTTCTTTTTGTAGAAAATAATTTTCAAGAAAACATTTTTCGCATTTTTTGTCGTTCATTTAACGGAAAATGAATTATTTGGGAAAAATAATTTCTATGAATGAAAAAAAATCATTTAAAATATGAGAAAATGTTTTTTTATTTTTATTTTTTAAAGGTGAAAAACATTTTCTTCACTTACTCTTTCTAATCTCACATCCCCACAAGCCCCCGTCTCCTCCTTTTTTATTTTTTCAATTTTTTAAGTTTGAATCACCCATCCCTATGTTTTCCTCTTCCTTTTTCTCGGCCAATCATTGGCCTTCTCAGTTGCTCTCTCTTATCTCACATTCTTACAAGCCCCTACTTTTTTTTTTTTAATTTTCCTCTTCTTCTTTCTCGGCCGGTCGTGGATCTTCTCACATGCTCTCTTTTATCTCACATCCCTAAAAGCCGCGACTTCTTTCTTCTTTTCTTGTTTTCTTTTATAAAAATTCGAATTATTTTTATTTTTATTTTCCTCTTCTTCTTTGTCGGCCGGTTGCCGGCCTCCTCGCATGCTCTCTCTTATCTCACATCCCTACAAGCCCCTACTTCTTTTTGTTTTCCAAAATTTGATTTTTTTGTTTTTTATTTTTTCTTTGTTTTCCTCCACTTCTTTCTCGACTGGTCTCTTATCTCACATCCCTACAAGAACCCACTTCTCTCTTTTTTATTATTTTTTTCTTTTAAAAAAAAAATAGATCCTTTTCCTCTCAGGTGCTGCAATTGGATCTGGAGCAAGCTTTGGCAATGTATCTGTGAGTATCAGTTATCCCATCATTTTTTATTGTTGCCTAAAAAAAAATTAATTCTCTCACATGCCAACACAAACAGCTCAACATTTTTGAAGTGGCAATCCCTGTAGAACAGCCTCGTTCTTAGAACAAATGACGATGGAAAGTAGTTCCTCTAAAATTTCATTTGTGCCTGCAGAAATCAGCAAGGCCAAAGTCTCGGACAGCTCGTCGATAGTGAGTGGCATTCACATGACTAACTCCGGCTGCTATCTCACACTTCCTAAATCTTTCTTTTGGCCACCTTGACTATAGAAAAACAAGAAGCTCGGAGAGGTCGCCAATTGTTCTTTAACGAGTTAAAATTTGATTCCTTTTTCTTTTTTCTTCTGTGGGACTAGTCTAGATCACCTCTCTTCTGGGAGGTTGACATCAGGAACATGTTACTGAATTGTGAGTGATATAGCGGATCTCTTTGTAGCTCTAAATTCACATTTAGGTTTAGTGTCTGAGTACACTTTCACTAACATTGTATGGTTATATCTTGTAAAATGGCCTTTGCAACTGAATTTCCTTGAAGAAATTTGAAGTTCACTATTATTCTAAGTGGTCATCCAACCTTTAAGGCTATTCTCGACTTGACAATTGTGGTTGTGGGAGGGAGAGAGAGAGAGAGATGAATTGGGGGATGATGTCTCATCTGAACTAATTTCCACAACTATCTGTCTTCTTTCTCTTATCTCTATCCCTATCTCAATATCTCAAGCAGCAGTTATATGGCGAAACTAGAATCCCCCTTGCCAATTCCTTAAATAAAAAATATCAGTCGGGCTGATGATGTAATGGAAACACTCGTATGGTCAACACTCAAAAAGAAAGTAAAGCATGCTAGATGACTGCATCACACCAGCCATTCAATTGGTTCGCACGACTTTTTTATTTTATTTTATTATCTCAATGAAAGGAAAATCTCTGTTTATTCAACTAATCTTCTTTTGTTGTTTTCCAAACCCTTCCTTGGACCCCGGCTGTTGCCGGCACTGCATCTAACACCTTAAACTAATAGTGAGAAAAATTTGAGTATTTTGTCGTCCGAATTTTAAAGTAAGGAGCCGAACTGCCCTTTACTGAGCAACTAGCTGCACTTTCCATAGAATACGAGGGCCTGATTTGTGCTCTCATCAATACTTTTGACTTTAATTAACCCTTAAGACATTAAAAAGGAAAAGGAAGTCTAAACAAGGAAGTTGTCCACATCCATTGTTCCACGTATGGCTTCTCAATTTGAAAATTTTTGGGAGGAAGCTGCGTCGACAAGACAAGTTGTGATGATTCAATTTGATTAAGTTTGGAATCGCTTGACTTGTTTTAATTATCACACAATCAGTTAGCTTGTGTTTTAGTATAGAGTCGAACATAGACAAGAGGCCTCGATTAGTCCTTCACCAGTAGAATGTGCAACCAATATAGTCCTTCGATTCATAGCAAAACGAGTCGTCGGTTCTCACTTATTTCTTGATCTATTGTTCAAATAATTCTTGACATTGCAAACATTTGAGCTAGAAATAAAAAGCATAATGCTTCCAACTATGTTCGTGGTCCATGGAAGGGTACAGTTAGTTCTATATTCATCCATATTAAGGAGCAAAAAGCCCCCTGTACTCCGTGAATTTATCTCAATCAAGCCAAAACTGATTAAGGTATGAGGAGATCAATGTGGAATTGAAATCGAGTAATCAAACGAGCCATGCCAAAGGGTTAAAAGGTCAAACAAAATTGTATTCAAACTTGTTAATCATCAAAGTCCATATAACAACCATAGACGACAAGAGCAATTCAATGGCTTGGAGAGCATTCTGGTTTCGGTTTTGACTTATCTTAAAGTTTCTTCTAGTAATTTACAGTGTATTTATTAATGAAAAATGAATGATTTGAAAAATAATAACTAAAAATAAGCACTTGTATCATTTATAAAATTGAACGAACAAAAAAAAATTCATGAAAATATTTAAATATAAATTATTATGGATAATGAAACATTTTTAATTTACTAACTATTCCAAGCAATACAAGCTTTTACTTTAAGAATTTATATTTTAAATCATTCATTTTCACAAAATAAATGTACTATTGACTTGGTCTAAAACTTCATGGAGACAAATATATAGAGTTGGAACATGACGGTACTTGTTGGGAAAATCGAGAGTATGGGGCTGAAATGAGATAGAACAAAAAATCCGAGGGTCATATTGAAAGATATGGAGATGACATGTCTCCGTTGAAGAAATTATTTGCATCTGTATTGGATAAGCTGTTTCGTTTGTCATTGCCTGGCTTGTCTTACCATTCTATGCTGAAATGATGAGGCAAGCTCTCATGATTGGGTTGCTGGTGAAGTGTACTAATGTCTTGACATGTTAATGTTCCAAAGAGTTGCTTCTCCATGAATCACTTTGGCGTCAAACTTTACCTGTCTTACATGACAAATATATGATGTATGAAGAAAAAAAGACCAGCAAAATCCTTAAAACATCAAAACTTAATCACTCTTCTATTCTTGAATGGCTTGTGCTCTAGTCTATGTATCAGCACTTGAATCAACTATATAATGCATTTATCAGCGGCGATTTTTCCTGATAAGTGAAGAGATTATCACTGAGGCACCAAGCGGTGCCGATCCATTTACAAAATGAGCTCGAAGCCAAAATTGAGGAAAGAGCTTGTTCACAAGATGAATAGTTCACCATGTCAATCAAAACATTGACATTGAAGCACAAATCTACGCTGCTTAACGGGAGGAACTCTGCATCAACTTTCAATGAGTTATTTTAAGGAAGACTTTTATCCTCGAAGATACTCGTGTTCGTTCTTTCCAGATCCATCAGTAAACAAAAGAAGGAAACTACCAGAAAACAGGGGGGATAAGGTTGTCCATCCACTTAACCGTATGCCGCCAGGCTTGAATACCTCGTCGGGCCCACAGTTTTTGTTCGTTAGACTTGATTATTGTCAAAACCCGAATGAGTCAAACATCTGATTAGGACTTCTGCCGTCGCAAGAAGTTGAGTACGAATTCACTTGATTTGGCTGCGATTATGATCGAGAAGATACCATGCGGAATTATTCGACTTTTAGTCAAGAACTGCAATAGCACGGAAAGTTCCTACATTATTCGTCTGACTCCGGAGGGATTGGGCAGGAGCAATTTGATAGACTTTCTCTACAAGGAAAGAAAATGACACTGAAAAGAATCTAACTACGGGACTATTCCGACCAAAAAAAACAAAAACTACGGGACCATAAGACAACAGCCATTGAAACTTCAACCTAGCATTAAAGAAATCCTGAAGGGTGGAAGGGAGAGAGGAACCACCGAATCTCAGCTCCAAAGATCCAGCTAGGCGCTCGGAATCAGCAGTAGCAGAACCGTGTGAATAGGGAACCAGTCGCCCAGCTTGAGAGCATTTTCACCCAGCTGGAGAGCATAGTGTATATGTGTCGAGGTCTACTAATCCTATTCATCGGTTCTTAATTTCCCACTAGCTCCAATTCCTCATATATGTGTTGGGGTCTTTGTCAACATGAGATGAATCCAAGAACGAGTCAGAAGACAGATCATCCATCGCCACTGTCTCATCATCAAGTTGCAATACCAAAATAAATGCCACAACCTCTCAAAGACCATATCCATGGTGGAACCGCAAACTACGTCTGGCACGTAAGACGCAGACTCACCCTCATCCCGACAAGCCGCCATTGCACGCCTCTTTTTGTTGCTACTTGATCGCCTTTCCTCTCAACCATCCCAGAAAGGGAGGAAAGATTACAGTAGAAGTATGAACCTTTCTAAGCCACAAAAAGAATTCGGGAGTTGTGTCAAAAGCAATTTTATTATGGAAATAAAAATTTTATCAAATGCCTTCGAATGTTCAAAAACTTGTCTAGAACTGTGTTTTAGTGTATATATCACCACTTGAGTCAACTATATGTCGTATTTATCAATAGCATTTTTTCCTAATAGGTGAAGAGAATATCACTAAGGTATTAAGGGGCGCCGATCCATTATGAAACGAGCTTGAAGCCAAAATTGAGAAAAGAGCTTTTTTACAAGATGAACAATTCACCATGTCAATCAAAACATTGACATCGAAGCATAAATCTACACTACTAAGCGGGAGGAACTATGCATCGACTTTCAATGAGTTCTCTTAAGGAAGACTTTTATCCTTGAAGATACTCGTGCTCGTTCGTTCTTTCCAGATCCATCGACAAACAAAAGGAGGAAACCACCAGAAAACATGAGGGATAGGGTTGTCCATCCACTTGGCCATATGCCGCGGCCGCCGGTTGTGAATACCTCGTCTTGCCCACAGTTTTTGTTCGTTAGACTCAATTATTGTCGAAACCGGATGAGTCAAACATCCGATTAGAACTTCTGCTATCGCAAGAAGTTGCCTACGAATTCACTTGATTTGGCTGCGATTATGATCGAGAAGATAGCATGCGGAATTTTTCAACATTTAGATTTCCTTCTTTTTGTAGAAAATAATTTTCAAGAAAACATTTTTCGCATTTTTTTTTTCGTTCATTTAACGGAAAATGAATTATTTGGGAAAAATAATTTCTATGAATGAAAAAAAAATCATTTAAAATATGAGAAAATGTTTTTTTATTTTTATTTTTTAAAGGTGAAAAACATTTTCTTCACTTACTCTTTCTAATCTCACATCCCCACAAGCCCCCGTCTCCTCCTTTTTTATTTTTTCAATTTTTTAAGTTTGAATCACCCATCCCTATGTTTTCCTCTTCCTTTTTCTCGGCCGGTCATTGGCCTTCTCAGTTGCTCTCTCTTATCTCACATTCTTACAAGCCCCTACTTTTTTTTTTTTTTTAAATTTTCCTCTTTTTCTTTCTCGGCCAGTCGTGGACCTTCTCACATGCTCTCTTTTATCTCACATCCCTAAAAGCCGCAACTTCTTTCTTCTTTTCTTGTTTTCTTTTATAAAAATTTGAATTATTTTTATTTTTATTTTCCTCTTCTTCTTTGTCGGCCGGTTGCCGGCCTCCTTGCATGCTCTCTCTTATCTCACATCCCTACAAGCCCCTACTTCTTTTTGTTTTCCAAAATTTGATTTTTTTTGTTTTTTATTTTTTCTTTGTTTTCCCCCTCTTCTTTCTCGATTGGTCTCTTATCTCACATCCCTACAAGAACCCACTTCTCTCTTTTTTATTATTTTTTTTCTTTTGAAAAAAAAATAGATCCTTTTCCTCTCAGGTGCTGCAATTGGATCTGGAGCAAGCTTTGGCAATGTATCTGTGAGTATCAGTTATCCCATCATTTTTTATTGTTGCCTAAAAAAATATTAATTCTCTCACATGCCAACACAAACAGCTCAACATTTTTGAAGTGGCAATCCCTGTAGAACAGCCTCGTTCTTAGAACAAATGACAATGGAAAGTAGTTCCTCTAAAATTTCATTTGTGCCTGCAGAAATCAGCAAGGCCAAAGTCTCGGACAGCTCGTCGTTAGTGAGTGGCATTCACATGACTAACTCCGGCTGCTATCTCACACTTCCTAAATCTTTCTTTTGGCCACCTTGACTATAGAAAAACAAGAAGCTCGGAGAGGTCGCCAATTGTTCTTTAACGAGTTAAAATTTGATTCCTTTTTCTTTTTTCTTCTGTGGGACTAGTCTAGATCACCTCTCTTCTGGGAGGTTGACATCAGGAACATGTTACTGAATTGTGAGTGATATAGCGGATCTCTTTGTAGCTCTAAATTCACATTTAGGTTTAGTGTCTGAGTACACTTTCACTAACATTGTATGGTTATATCTTGTAAAATGGCCTTTGCAACTGAATTTCCTTGAAGAAATTTGAAGTTCACTATTATTCTAAGTGGTCATCCAACCTTTAAGGCTATTCTAAACTTGACAATTGTGGTCGTGGGAGGGAGAGAGAGAGAGAGATGAATTGGGGGATGATGTCTCATCTGAACTAATTTCCACAACTATCTGTCTTCTATCTCTTATCTCTATCCCTATCTCAATATCTCAAGCAGCAGTTATATGGCGAAACTAGAATCCCCCTTGCCAATTCCTTAAATAAAAAATATCAGTCGGGCTGATGATGTAATGGAAACACTCGTATGTTCTTCGGAATATTCAGACATAAATTTCTTCTGCTTCGAATTCATTATTAGGGCTAATTATGGGGAGTTTATATGCAGACGTGGGACTCGGATTATGCTGATAAAAGAAATGGGCCTAACAGACCCTCGAATTCAGATACAAAAGAAAATGCACACAGGCTTCTGGAATGTGATGATTATGCCGTTTGATAGAGGCACGAAGGTTTGAAAAAGTTCACTAAGCCCCCACCAACCCAACACCACCTAACCTATCTTCCTCCCCAACCATTAAGAAGCTCCTTCGCCTTTTTCCTAAGTCACACCGTTTCACATTCCACGACACGTCCCTTTCCTGTTTTGAAAAACATTGAAAACCAAGCCCCTCGCGGTCCACACCGTGTCATCTGATTCAGTGCCCTGTTGGGTTTAATCACTCCACCGCCCCCCGTTTCATGGGCACCAAGCTTCTGAAGCCCTACTAGCTTTGCCAACACCAAATCAAGAACTTTCCAACACTCCTGAGAGAACAAGCACCTGCTCTTTTGGACTTTCGAGGTCTTTCCTCTTTCAACTTTTTAACTCTAGCTCTTCTTTATCTTGTAGCTTTAATTTCAGATGTATTCTGTCCCAAGATAATGGTTACAAATGTATGGTACCGAAACAGAAAAAGGGGGAAAGATGGGGTAAGGTCAACACTCAAAAAGAAAGTAAAGCATGCTAGATGACTGCATCACACCAGCCATTCAATTGGTTCGCACGACTTTTTTATTTTATTTTATTATCTCAATGAAAGGAAAATCTCTGTTTATTCAACTAATCTTCTTTTGTTGTTTTCCAAACCCTTCCTTGGACCCCGGCTGTTGCCGGCACTGCATCTAACACCTTAAACTAATAGTGAGAAAAATTTGAGTATTTTGTCGTCCGAATTTTAAAGTAAGGAGCCGAACTGCCCTTACTTTCTCTACAAGGAAAGAAAATGATACTGAAAAGAATCTAACTACGGGACTATTCCGACCAAAAAAAACAAAAACTACGGGACCATAAGACAACAGCCATTGAAACTTCAACCTAGCATTAAAGAAATTCTGAAGCACGCAAAGCGAATCTGACAGAAGCCTGAACACAGACACAACTCATCAGATATGGAGGGCAAAGACACAGAGAGAGAGAAGCACTTTGTGCTGGTCCACGGGTCTTGCCATGGAGCTTGGTGCTGGTACAAAGTGGCCACCCTCCTGAAGTCCTCAGGCCACAAGGTCACTGCCCTGGATATGGCCGCTTCAGGGGTCCATCCGAAGCAGCCCCGAGAGCTGAACTCGATTGTGGAATATGTCGAGCCGCTGTTCGAATTCTTCGAGGGTCTGCCGCAAGGAGAGAAGGTGATCCTGGTGGGGCATAGCTTCGGTGGGGTTGTGATTTCATTGGCCATTGAGAGATTTCCTGAGAAAATTGCAGTTGCTGTGTTTTTAGCTGCATTCATGTATGGTCCTGAGCTCAGCGTTACCTCTGTTGTTGAGGAGGTAGGTACTTCTTTCTACTTTGAAGAGTAAATTAAGGGGCTAAAAAACATGTTTTGATCGTAGTTAAAATTCCGATTCCGATTCCGATCCCGAAGGACTTGTGCATATTAACCAGTAGACTTCCCATTTAGCCTTCTAATCACTCTGTTTGACCATATCGGTTTAAATAAAGTGTAAGACTAATGGGTTCAGAATTGGTCGACATACGCGGTCTAGATTTTCCAATTAAGGGTCGTGTCATCGATTTGGGAGAAAATCAGTCACGGAGAGGCAAATATCAATTTATGGTAAGGACCAGCGAAACAGAGCAGTCGTGAACTATGAAGTACCGACACTCTCCAAGAGTTTTCGTGTCGTGTCGGACACTTTGACATTTGTCTGACACTCTCCGACACTCAGTCAATACGTGTTGGAAAATTCGACACTTGATAAACTTTTCCGACACTCTCGAAATTCCAATATACGAGTTTCCGACACTTAATTCCAATATCGAGGTCAATTTTAAAAATTTTCAATAAATGAGAGGTCAAAATATGTATATGTGAAAAATAATAAATAGAGAAAGGATAAAAACCTAGTATTATCTTTTCTTATGACTCCAACTTCTCGTGATACATAATTCATCCCTTAGGTTTTTCTTCTCCTTTACCTACATATCTAACAGGCGAGTCCAAAATGTGGATTGCTTGTTTTTTCTCCACATTTTATGAATTATTGGAATAGAGTTGAATTTGTCAAATTGAAACAATGAATGATATTAATAAATGACGGATTAATATTTTTAGTGTAAATTCTTTCTAGACCTTTTTAATTATTTATTTACTTGTGAATTTGAATCAAATTAATTTGATTGAAATAATCATAGAAACAATAATTTATTATGTATATATAAAAATATATGTTTAATATACAACGTGTCCCAACATATTGGAATTTTTGTTTTTTGAAAAACGACGTGTCGGTGTGTCGTGTCGTATCGTGTCGCATGTCGCGTGTCGGTGTTACTTAGGTCGTGAAAGGTTCTCTTCACCAAGCATGGAAGAAACTCCATTGTACGCTCATCATCAAGAGAGAAACACTTTCTATAATCGTAAGCAGCAATTAATGTATTTCATGATCTTCAAGAAGAAGATCATCATTGTTTTTTGGGTTAATACCCTAAAAAACCCCAAACTGGTACACTTGTGACAAATTTACCCCAAACTATTTTTTTGACCACCAAAAACCCCAAACTGGTACATACGTGACAGATCTACCCTCCGTTAGCTTCCGTTTGATTTTTCCGTTAATTTTGCTGACGTGGTTGCTGACGTGGCAAGTCATGTGGAAATTCATAAGTTTAATACCATTAAAAACCCCAAACTGGTATATTTATGACAAATTTACCCCAAACTGGTATATTTATGACAAATTTACCCCAAACTGGTATATTTACGACAAATTTACCCTAAATTAATTTTTTCGATCATAAAAAACCTAAATTGGTACACGTGCGGCACATTTACCCTCTTTCAATTTTCCCAAATTTGACCGAGTTGTGATGTCCAATCAATTTTATTTTATGGATTACTCTAACATTGCCTCCATATCATTAATACTTGATTTTTTTTTCTTTTTATTGGAATCATTATTAGAAAACTAATCAAAGGCTACCAAATGTGCACTTCATTCTTGTGCCGAGAAGATGCCCATTAACTAAAAGATGGACAGATCGCTTGCGCACATATACAAAAGAATCACACTCAAAGCACACCTAAAATTAGCGACAAACATAAGTGATTTTGGTTCTGGCATTTCAACGAGCATGTGATGTACGAGTCACTCATACCATGCTCGTTGGCGTTACGTAGTCTTTCCTACCTTGAATCGTAAGTGTGTCAAAATTTTAACATGGAACTTGCATGTGAATGGTATGAGTGACTCGTACATCACATGCTCATTGAAATGCCGGAACCAAAATCACTTATAGGTGTGCTTTGAGTGTGATTCTATTGTATATGTGCGCAAGCGATCTGTCCATCTTTAGTTAATGGGCATCTTCTCGGCACAAGAATGAAGTGCACATTTGGTAGCCTTTGAATAGTTTTCTAATAATGATTCCAATAAAAAGAAAAAAAAATCAAGTATTAATGATATTGAGGCAATGCTAGAGTAATCCATAAAATAAAATTGACTGGACATCACAACTCGGTCAAATTTGGGAAAATTGAAAGAGGGTAAATGTGCCGCACGTGTACCAATTTAGGTTTTTTATGATTGAAAAAATTAATTTAGGGTAAATTTGTCGTAAATATACCAGTTTGGGGTAAATTTGTCATAAATATACCAGTTTGGGGTTTTTAATGGTATTAAACTTATGAATTTCCACATGACTTGCCACGTCAACAACCACGTCTGCAAAATTAACGGAAAAATCAAACGGAAGCTAACGGAGGGTAGATCTGTCACGTATGTACCAGTTTGGGGTTTTTGGTGGTCAAAAAAATAGTTTGGGGTAAATTTGTCACAAGTGTACCAGTTTGGGGTTTTTTAGGGTATTAACCCTTGTTTTTTTCTTTTTTTTTTGGTATAAGATAATTCAGCAGCTTAGTGCAGTGATATTTATACTGCTTGCGAATTCTCAGTATGGTCGCAGATTGGGTTCATCCATGGACATAAAATATGCTTTTGATGATGGCCCTGAAAAGCCTCCAACCAGTTTTCTGTTTGGAAACAACTTCATGGCCTCTAAGCTGTAT
This sequence comes from Eucalyptus pauciflora, assembly GCA_007663325.1. Lineage (NCBI taxonomy): Eukaryota > Viridiplantae > Streptophyta > Magnoliopsida > Myrtales > Myrtaceae > Eucalyptus > Eucalyptus pauciflora. Next base: position 1,079,075 of record VMYD01000012.1, read on the forward strand.
CAACTCTCTCCACCCGAGGTAAAGATATTCGACCATTTTATCGATGAAGATTCTTGTAATTTCATTTTTCGACATCAAACAAAACTTCCCAAGTGATCCACAAGCTCAGAATCAAGTTCTTTTATTAGCAGAATCAGTTCTATCCGGCCGAGTTAAGATGCATTTATTCACTTCATTTTATGTAGGATTTGACATTGGCCTCCTACTTGGCGAGACCTCTCCGCATGTTTCCAGACCAATCTAGATTCAAGGCGGAATCAACGGTCACAACGGCGAAGTACGGTTCGGTTCCTCGAGTTTACATCGGGTGCGACCAAGACTTGGTGATAAAAGAAGACCTGCAGAGATGGATGATCGAACGCAATCCAGTGGACGAAGTTTGTGTGATCCCTAATTCAGATCACATGGTCATGTTCTCCAAACCACTGGAGTTTTGTTCTACTCTCAAACAGATTGTAGAAAATTATTCCTGAGGATTAGTTAAGGCTTGCTTCTATAGATTTCTAAGTCATTTTGACAAGTTAAAGCAAAAGGATTATGTGTCTAAACTTTTCGTTAATGGGCCAAACCGTCTCTCAACTTTCACTTGGTTCAGTGAAATTCTTACGCTGTTTTGGTCCGTTCAATACTGTCATCCCATCAGTTACCAAAGCAATCTAATGAACTTAACAATGGATGGAAAAAAAGAAAGGAGAAAAAACCCATTCACGTGGATTTCGTCACCGCAGAAAATAATGCATGTTCCTCTTCTACGTCTAGTATTCAATTCAGATAGACAATAATCGCTTAATCGATGGAATTGACGTTGCATTCCCTCTTCAATTAGCAGGTTTAAAAGCATAGTGTATGTGTCAGCGTCGACTAAACCTATTCATCGGTTCTTGATTTCCCACTAACTCCAATTCCTCATATATGTGTTGGGTGTTGGACGCAAATTGCGCAACCCCAAGATCTCCATAACCAGAACAAGAATATGCATAATTGAGTAGAAAGATTAACGCACATGTTTAGGGATCCATTGTTCTTGAAGCGGAAGCGGAAACACAATGTTCCATGCGCAAGTCCTTCTCCTCTATTGCCCTCCGTATCACTGGCTCAATGAGGCGCCCCCCCTCACGTTTAGCGTTAGGTAAACGCCCCTTAGGTGAGGATACACGTGAGAATTAGTGTTAGAGGATAGACTTAGCGCTATTTATAGAGTTTTCAGCTAGGCCCCCTCATTACGGGCCAGGCTCAACTCGGCCCACACTAGCCAGCCCATATTAGACTAATTAAGAAACCTTCTATCTCACCTTAGACCAATCCCCGTAAAATGATAAACGTTAAACGGTAAATTACAATATCAATTAATGTAGTTCACATTAGGAAAACTCTTACATTCTCCCACTTGGACTATATTAACTGAAATCGTACTGTATGTGCGCACATTGGTCTAGAGATAATTCTTAATAGTCAATCCTATCTCATAAAGTCTCAAACACCGAATCATGGCGGTAACTGCATGTATACACACAGAGCCTTCCATGATCACGAGTGTTCTCAACTCTATTGATATGGATCCAATATGGTAGTGTGTCAAATGGATAACATTTCTTATAGAGAGATCTCATTTATCAGTCACAATTCTCTTATCTTAAGCGTCACAAAAAACTTGTGCCACTAGAGAATGTCCATTCTCTTACCTTAAGCGTCACAAAAACTTGTGCCACTAGAGAATGCATTTATCGTTCCATGAACCCACATATGTCTTGTCCTTACGGTTAACCATTCTTTATGTATAACAAGACATATGGACAAGGCTAATAACCAGATGCCCCTAGCCTTCACTCAAGATATATACAATACCTTGAGACTTTATCAATATGTATTCAACGTAATAACAACACATTCAAAAATACTTTTAAGTGCACTGACACAAGGTACACCTTTTAATTAGATTTTCTCAATATCTAAATAAGGACAATGTAATAGATTCAACCCATCACCCTTAACAACAGGAGCAATTCCTGACTTGCAATAATGTATATTGAATATTTCCAATATACAATCAGCAAATGTCCTCCGAGAAAATCTAATATAATATGGCAAAAACAATTCTTACAAACCTTAGTACAAATGATAAAAGATGCTCAAGGTCATTACTTGTAAACAAAATATCATGTACATAGTGTACATAGTGTATGAGAAAAATAAATTTCCTCCCACTGACCTTGCAATATATTGAATTACTCTGTTCTTAATTGAACAAAATAACAACACTATGAAACTTTAATAATATTGTCTGGAAACTTGCTTAAGACCATGAATTAAGACTTTTTAGTCTACACACAAATTTACTTGAATCTGTTGCAAAATTCTCCAGTTACACTTATATATATTTTGTATCTCTTTGACGTAACTCCATATAAAAAATAAACTATCAATGCCACGTTCACTCTGAAAGAATTAGTAGTAAATAAATAATTATTTATTTCTTCACTAACTATCCACCCCTCTTTCAGAGTAATATTTTTTTTATGGCATCTAATCACATACTTAATTAAGAACAAGAAACGACATTTATATAAGTTGTTAAAATAACCATGTAATGGATATTGTAATCATGCTCTCACAAATAAACTATATCAAAAATAGTACCTTAAACCTCAATAATAGTGGAATTATTAATTACAGAAAATGTGACTAAAAAACAAGCAATGTATATAATTAGCATCATGTGAGCACTGTGTAACTTGATAAATAAGTACACATCCAGAGAGTTACATGCATAATCATATAATCACCTTTGGGCAGAATACATGACACGCAGTTGTACACTCCTCACATGATAGCGGTTATGAGAATATATTCCAATTTTTCGTGAATTCATCACCTTTGGGCATATGAATCACTAGAATCAGTCACTCCTCCACCACATAATCATGTATCCCTCCATGAACTAATATATAATCACCTCCTTTGGGGGTATGACTACACATTAGAGCATGAGACATCCCAATCAATATACGAGACCGAAATTTCTCAAACCCAATCAAGCGTGCCACTTTGGCGGTCACTACTCAATTGAATCCTTGAAACTCTCTCATACCAGGGATATAAATTTTACTCCTCACATACACCATATATATGTGATTTTAGCTTTAGTGATAGAGGCAGCATATCAACAAAATCACATATTATGATAATTACATTGCTTCATTCATTAATAAAAAATAAAATTTATTGTATATTATTAATGAATAACACTCATAAAATTCATGTTATAACATACCAGTAACCCAGCACCTGTATTTTGAAAATCACAGAAAAATATAAAAAAAATACGCAAAAATACACTAAAAATACGCGTATTTAGGGCTTTGTATGTATTTTAACATCTATAAAATCATCAAAAATATAAAATAAATATACCACGACGTAGGAAATCACCATACGAGTTCAACGCCGCCAGCCACGCGACAAACGGACCATCCACGTGGAGCCCACGTGCGGGTCGTCAAAGAGCCAGTCAAACCGGTCCGACCGGTGGCGGTCCGACCGGTTCCCGGTCCGACCATCTGGTCCTGCCGCCCGGTCCGACCGGTTGACCGGGTCGGGTCGGGTCAACGGGTCGGTCGGGTCCCGGGTCGGGTCGGTCGCCATCTGGGTCGAGTCGGGTTGATATCCGGGTCGGGTCGGTGAGGTTCGGGTCGGTCGCTGACGTCAGCGTGACGTCATCGGGTCGGGACCCAGAGTGACGTCAGCGTCGACGTAGCGGATGGAATCGGAATCGGAATCCGAGTCCGGGTCCGGGTCGCTGACGTCAGCACCCGCGTGCGCCGCACACGCGTCCAGCGCCCCGCGCGTGAGGGCGCATGAACGCGCGTGAGCGCACGTCTTCGACGCCCGGAGGCGCGTGGCTGCGCGTGGGGGCGCGTGGGGCCTCCCCCGACGACGCGCCTCCCACGTTCTTGATCGTCTCGTCGAGCCCAGTAATAATATGTGATTTAATTTTATTTTTATTGAACAAAAAATCTCGAAAATCACAAATTAGGGCAACAAACTTATGCGTTCGAGTTCTAGGGTTATGGATGCTTTGATACCACGTGTTGGACGCAAATTGCGCAACCCCAAGATCTCCATAACCAGAACAAGAATATGCATAATTGAGTAGAAAGATTAACGCACCTGTTTAGGGATCCATTGTTCTTGAAGCGGAAGCGGAAACACAATGTTCCATGCGCAAGTCCTTCTCCTCTATTGCCCTCCATATCACTGGCTCAATGAGGCGGCCCCCTCACGTTTAGCGTTAGGTAAATGCCCCTTCGGTGAGGATACATGTGAGAATTAGGGTTAGAGGAGAGACTTAGCGCTATTTATAGAGTTTTCAGCTAGGCCCCCTCATTACGGGCCAGGCTCAACTCGGCCCACACTAGCCAGCCCATATTAGACTAATTAAGAAACCTTCTATCTCACCTTAGACCAATCCCCGTAAAACGATAAATGTTAAACGGTAAATTACAATATCAACTAATGTAGTTCACATTAGGAAAACTCTTACATTGGGGTCTCTGTCAACATGAGATCAATCCAAGAACGAGTTAGAAGATAGATCATCCGTCGCCACTGTCTCATCATCACGTTGCAATACCGAAATAAATGCCACAACCTATCAAAGACCATATCCATGGCAGAACCGCAAACTACGAGTGGCACATAAGACGCAGACTTACCCTCATCCCGACAAGCCGCCATTGCACGCCTCTTTTTGTTGCTACTTGATCGCCTTTCCTCTCAACCGTCCCAGAAAGGGAGGAAAGATTACAGTAGAAGTATGAACCTTTCAAAACCACAAAAAGAATTCGGGAGTTGTGTCAAAAGCAATTTTATTAAAGAAATAAAATTTTTATCAAATGCTTTCGAATGTTAAGAAACTTATCTAGAGCTTGCTCTTTAGTGTATATATCAACACTTGAGTCAACTATATGCCGTATTTATCAGTGACTTTTTTTTCTCGATAAGTGAAGAGAATATCACTAAGGCGCCTATCCATTACAAAACGAGCTTGAAGCCAAAATTGAGAAAAGAGCTTGTTTACAAGATGAACAATTCACCATGTCAAGCAAAACATTGACATCGAAGCATAAATCTACACTACTAAGCGGGAGGAACTCTGCATCAACTTTCAATGAGTTCTTTTAAGGAAGACTTTTATCCTTGAAGATACTCGTGCTCGTTGTTCTTTCCAGATCCATCAGTGAACAAAAGGAGGAAACCATGAGAAAACAGGAGAGATAAGGTTGTCCATCCACTTTGCCGTATGCCGCGGCTGCCGAGTTTGAATACCTCGTCGGGCCCTTAGTTTTTGTTCGTTAGACTCAATTATTGTCGAAACCGGATGAGTCAAACAATAATTTTTATGAAAGGAAAAAAAAGTCTTATAAAATAGGAGAAAATATTTTTCATTTTTTAAAGGTGAAAAACATTTTTCTCACTTACTATTTCTAATCTTGGAGCTGACAAGCTTGGAGCTCGCCGATCTGGCAAGGTTTGAGGCCAGTGAACTCCAACTTTTGGTGAGGCTCGTGCTCGGCAATCTAGCAACCCTCAAGCTTGTTGGCCTCGAGCCTCACTAGATCGATGAGCTAAAGGCCCTCGCTCGCTGATTGGGTGAGCTCGAGCTCGATCCTCAATGCTCGCACTCATCGTTCTAGTGAGCGGCGAGCGTAGGTGGACGAGCTTCATGCTCGGGACGACAAGACGAGCTTCATGCTCGGGACGACAAGACAACAACCATTGAAGCTTCAACCTAGCTATTGCGACTAATTTTTTCTCGGGTGTGAACCACCTAGGGTTTGGCTAATGGATTGTTAAGCCTAGACTTAACTCGAGCTCTCCCAAGCCCATACCAATTCATGACTTAGGTTCAAATTTTTAACGTGCAAATGATTTTCAATTAGGAGTCGCCACTAATCTATTTTCGGTAGCTCGATTAGACACCTAAGTAAAATAATGGGAGGATTATTTTACTCCTACGAACTAGAGATTTGTGAGTTCGGGGACTTGATTACGTTAGATTTCTCTAACGCCCTTTCGGTACCTTTCTCTTTTATTTTTGAAAAAATGTTTGGCAAGCAGCTTGAATTGATTTTAATTTATCTCCCTAACATGTGATGTCATCATACGAGTGTGCAAACCACCAATTTAACACCCAAGAAAAGCAAATAAAAAGATGCAGGACTTACCTCATAGCAAACGAAAGCATCTGCAATGTTATATCAGAATTCACATCGATAATCTTAGATATGATTTCTAATTAACACGCAATTTCAATTTTTATTTTCACTTTATTTAATGAAAGTCATGTGATGCATGCTAATAATCTAATATGACATGGCAACACGACCTAAATTATATGACATGAAGAAATGCAGTAATTAAATGCAATCTAAATGACCTAATTCTAATGACAGACAATTTCTAATTAAATGAGCCTAATAAAAACTAAATGACGTGCATTTGATATTTCTATTCTTAAAAATGCAATCTATCCTAAAAATTGAAACTAATTTATGCTAAGACAAATTTTGTATTTTTTCATGAATTCGAAATTAAGAAAAATGCAAAAATTATCTAGCTAGATTAAGATTCTATCCAACTTACATTAAGAATTGAGTTAGGTCAAATCTTAATTTAAATTAGGATGTTATCTTAACTCGAAAGTTCCTAATCTATAATGCCATCTATCTCAAAAGATCTATCTAAATAAAATCAAACATGCAATCAACCTAATATGCAGTGACGTGCAAATAATGCTCTAATTCTAATTTTTTTTTTCTTTTTTTGAAATTCGAAATTAAAATTGACACATAATTAAACGTGCAAACTAACATTCTAAATGAACACATTTTTTTTTGGATTTTTTATTTCGAAATAAATAAATCTCCTATTCTAGATATGCAAGATAACCCTAAGACGATAAACCTAATCTAACTCAATTTTTTACAAAAACAAAATCGACTCAAACGACACAACATCACATCCAACAAGATAAGATCGATATCCATAAATTGATGAATCATATCCCACGCATGGGATCGGATTGGTCAATTTTAAATAAAACCGCGAATCGAATCTCGAGCGTGAGATCGGATTGGCGATTTTCCGTGCGATTGCGAGTCAGATTTCGGGCGTGAAAATCGAACTGTCAATCGTATGCACGTTGTGAAATTAGGGAAATTTTCTAATTCATGAAAGATCAAGAGATCTCTTGGATATGGCAATATCGATCAAACATTCAAAGAAAAATTGCGATGTTACGAATTAGGCAGCAACATATATGAAAATCAGATTATTCGAGAGTCTTACCTAATTCATGATGTCATGCGAGTGACGCTTCCAAATTCGGACGGATGATGGTGGCATCAAGGTTGATGAGTGTACGGTGAAGAGGTGGTGCTACGACACCAAGAGTTGTTGGACGGGTGGTGCAGGTGCTGCTCACGGTGGCCAATTGTAGCAAGAAGTTATCCCGCCCGCGACGTTCGAGGTAAACTGCCGAGTGCTTCACCTGTAGAGAATGATGGTCAAAAAGCAAAGACAAAAGCCATCAATTTCAGAACTTGAATAACCCATTTTTTGTCCTTTTCCTCCGTTGGCTCTTTCACGAAAGAGGTTCTTTCCTTTGTTGTTTCTTTTCTTTTTGTATTCTTTTTTTGCTACTCTTCGTCAAGTTCTGAATATGCCCTGCCACGTATTTCTTTGATGAGTGTCAAGGAGGAGCGGGTTGTGGCTGCTTCGTCGTCTGGACTTGCGATTGGACTACTTCGTTGGAAGAGCCCACAGCTTCCCGTTTGGATGGACACGGCGTCAGGATTTTGAGCGAAACGAGAGCAGGCACGGTGGTTGTCTTGGCTCAGCGTCGAAGGTCATCATGCTGGCAATGGGTGACGATGCTTGAGCGCGGGTTATAGAGAGGAGTTCGGTGGCCTACTGGTGTCCCGTGGTATGATGATGGTGAAAAACGTAGGTTGACGAAGATGAGGTCTAATGGTGATCATGAAAAATTTCCTCCATGTGGAGATGTCAACGCCTGCGGAGGCAAAGAGAAATTGACTTTAAAGACTCCGTTTTGATACTCTTCTCCTTCTTGATGTGAATCCCCCACTTCTCATGATTTCTTTTCCGCATGGACAATCTCTCCTTTTTTCGGAGCTTAATCTGGACAAGAAGTAGAAACACAATTGGAATAGTTCAAATAGCAAAATGGAATAGTACACAATCAAAGAAAAATATGCTCGACTTAGCTTAGTCAATGTCCACGAAGCAAGATCAACATAGGACGTCAGGAGGACTTGGATGACTGCTGACATCGCTGGACTTGCTCTCCACGTTTTCTCACCATTTTTCACTTGCGAGCTCCGCCTCCCCTTATGAATTGTGGCCGTATGTATCAATGCGTGGCTCCCGAATTTCTCCATACGCGGTCCCTTTTATACAAGTGAAGGACTAAATTTTTTGGCCAATCTTCCTTATTTTTCCTTTCCTTTTGGCTCACGCACGAAATTCCCTTTGACTGTGTAATATTTATTATTTTGAGTTAAAGAATATATTACTCAATATATGCCCCCACGTGCAATATTCTTTTTTGTATTTTTCAAATATTTCATTCGAAAATTTCCTTTCCGCCCAAAATATGTCACCCCAGTGTATATTAGCTGAATATGTGAAAATCCCACCCGAATCAATGCTCACCGTTGGTTCAATGCTAAATGCAAAATAAATGCAAAATAAATGCACCTAAAATCTATATGCTATGTAATTAACTATTTTTTTTAGGGATAAAATTAACCCCTAATTTTTTAATGCAATAAATGAGTAAACGGGTCGCCAAAATTTATGTATCAACACTAGCATTGAACAAATCTTGAAGCTCTAAATTCATAGGTGTCGATACTTCGATGTCAAGACTATCGAGTTATCGATACTTTGATACCGAGATCCCAAAATTGATTATGAAGAATGTTCGGTACCCACATTGAAGAAGAGTCATGGTTGCTGCATTACTTTTAATGAGTCATTTTGTGTTTCTAGATGTAGTGATTGTTTCTAGAGATATGATGAGATATAGCGATTGTTTTGTAAGTTTCTGGAGATTCATCTTCTTCGGAACGCTAGCTATATTTAATGAGAAGAACATATGTCATGTAACAACTCTATAAATAGGGGAGTCTTGTAATTGTTTTCATTAAGGTGAAATAAATTGACAAGCCTATCTTCTCTTCTTTGTGTGAGTTGTGAGCATTTGACCTTCAAAATTTTATCCCAAAAAATTGATATCAGAGCTGCGCCTCTAACTTTTCAACAGAAGCAACCAAAGCGAAGCTGACAAAAGCCTGAACAGGCACAACTCATCAACTATGGAGGGCAAAGAAACAGAGAGAGAGAAGCACATTGTGCTTGTCCACGGGGCTTGCCATGGAGCTTGGTGTTGGTACAAAGTGGCCACCATCCTCAAGGTCACTGCCCTGGATATGGCCGCTGCAGGAGTCCATTCGAAGCAGCCTCGACAGCTGAACTCGATTGTGGAATATGTCGAGCTGCCCTTCAAATTCTTCAAGGTTCTTCTGCGAGGAGAGAAGGTGATCCTGGTGGGGCATAGCTTCGGTGGGGTTGTGATTTCATTGGCCATTGAGAGATTTCCTGAGAACATTGCAGTTGCTGTGTTTGTAGCTGCATTCATGTATGGTCCTGAGCTCAACGTTACCTCTGTTGTTGAGGAGGTAGGTACTTCTTTCTACTTTGAATAGTAAATTAAGGGGCTAAATAACATGTTTTGATTGTAGTTTCAATTCTGATTCCAATCCCGAAGGACTTGTGCATATTAACCAGTAGACTTCCCATTTATCCTTCTAATCACTCTGTTTGGCCATATCCATCTAAATAAAGTGTAAGACTAATGGGTTCGGAATTGGTCGACATACACGGTCTGGATTTTCCAATTAAGGGTCGTGTCATCGATTTGGGAAAAAATCTGTCATGGAGAGGCAAATATCAATTTATAGTAAGGACCAGCGAAACAGAGTAGTCGTGAAAGGTTCTCTTCACCAAACATGGAAGAAAATCCATTGCACGGCCATCATCAAGAGAGACACTTTTTATAATCGTAAGCAGCAATTAATGTATTTGATGATCTTGAAGAAGAAGAACATAAATTTTTTTTTGGTATAAGATAATTCAGTAGCTCAGTGCAGTGATATTTATACTGCTTGCGAATTCTCAGTATGGTCGCAGATTGGGTTCATCCATGGACACAAGATATGCTTTTGATGATGGCCCTGAAAAGCCTCCAACCAGTTTTCTGTTTGGATACAACTTCATGGCCTCTAAGCTGTATCAACTCTCTCCACCCGAGGTAAAGATATTCGACCATTTTATCGATGAAGATTCTTGTAATTTCATATTTCGACAACAGACAAAACTTCCCAAGTGATCAACAAGCTCAGAATCAAGTTCTTTTATTAGCAGAATCAGTTCTATCCGGCCGAGTTAAGATGCATTTATTCATTTCATTTTATGTAGGATTTGCCATTGCCCCCTACTTGGCGAGACCTCTCCGCCTCTTTTCAGGCCAATCCAGGTTCAAGGCGGAAGCAATGGTCACAACGGCAAAGTATGGTTTGGTTCATCGAGTTTACATTGTGTGCGACAAAGACCTGGTGATAAAAGAAGACCTGCAGAGATGGATGATCGAACGCAATCCAACAGACGAAGTGTGTGTGATGCCTAATTCAGATCACATGGTCATGTTCTCCAAACCACTGGAGTTTTGTTCTACTCTCAAACAGATTGCAGAAAATTATTCCCGAGGATCAAAGGCTTGCTTCTATAGATTTCTAAGCCGTTTTGACAAGTTAAAGCAAAAATATTATGTGTCTAAACTTTTTTCTAATGTGCCAAACCATCTCTGTACCTTCACTTGGTTCAATAAAATCCTTATACTGTTTTGGTACGTTCAATACTGTCATCCCATCAGTTACCAAAACAATCTATTGAACTTAGCACTGAACCACTGGGGTTTACTCCAGTGGCCACCCTTCCAACTTGGAAGGGGGAGGTGGGGGTTCGAATTCTCACCTTCTCAGGGGGTTGAGTTAGGAACGAATTAATTTTAGGAGTGAGTTTCGACTCATACGCCCTGCAAGGAGGTAGGACAAAAGTCTGAGAGTGAGAGTGAGAATAGGAGTAGAGTAGGACTGACTTAAAAAAAAAAAAAAAACTTAGCATTGAAGGGAAAAAAAACTATTCATGTGGATTTCGTCTTCCTCCTCTACATCTAGTATTCATTTCATATAGACAATTTAATCTTGGACTTAATTGACGGAATCAACATTGCATTCCTCTTCTATCCGCAGGTTTAAAAGGATAGCGTATATGTGTTGGGGTCTACTAACCCTATTCATCGGTTCTTGATCTCCCAGGAAACTCCGATACCTCATATATGTGTTGGGGTCTATGTCGACATGAGATCAATCCAAAAAACGCATCACGCGACAGAAGATCATTCGTCGCCATTGTCTCGTCTTCGAGTTGCAATACCAAAATAAAAGCCACAAGCTCTCGAAGACGATATCCTTGGTGGACCCCCATACTAAGTATGGCCTATAAGACACAGACTCACCCTCGTCCCGACAAGCCACCATGCGCACCTCTTTTTGTTGCCATTTGATCGCCTTTAGTCTCACCTGTCCTAGAAAGGGAGAAAAGATTACAGTAGAAGTATGAAACTTTTTCTTTATCGCTGGTAATTTGATAGACAAAATTAGTCGCGCTGCACCAAAATTTTTGGGTTCCGTGTGATTATTCCTTGTAGACAACAAATTAGAAATCTATTAGGAAAAAAGAAGAGTAAAATCCTCAAACATGTAAACTTGATAACTATTTTGATCTTGAAAGGCTTGTGCTTTAGTCTATGCATCAGCAATTGAGTTGACTATATGCCATATTTGTCACTAGAGTTTTTTGGGCTAAAATACATCGCAAATGCCAAACCTTGGTACACTTAAGTGCCAAAAGTTCTACAAGATACTTCTTATGTGTCACTTTCTTTTTTGAAAATTTGGACACTTAAGTGAGGATAGCCGGAAATTCAACATGGCACTATTTTAAGAATAAATTAGTCTACGTAGCTTGTTGGAGTTGCCTATTTGTTGGAGAAAACTCCTTTACTGTTTTTAAGTTGACAAAACCTTTCAATAGTCTAGTCTGAAGACTTCCAAACTGAAGTGTCAAAGTCTGAAGACGCTCAGAGTCTAAAGACTTCCAGACTTTAGGTCAAAGTCCGCCCACACTGACAAATTCCAGATTAAATGCTACTGAAGAATGAAGATTTATCAAAATGCGAGATTTTGTTTATCTTTTCAGGAGTTCGATTGGTATGACGTTTGGATAGCTCTTTGGATGGATATATCACCTACAGGCTTGATTATCTTTATTGGAATCAATTTATATAAATCACATCTTTTTGAATTGAAAGTAAATAAGGAAAGAATCTACTTATGAAAACCAAGATCCTGATTGTATGGGCGAATATGATTGACGGGCTTCCATCTCAATCATCAAACGACTCGAGATCTCATTGATTGATTCTGTCCAATGGGTAGATTAGAAGACTTCATTTGGAAAGTGCCAATGGTCGTGAAGGCATGAAGGAATATTTAAGGCAGACTCTCTAGTTGTTCGAGTGTGTGCGTGAAAGAGAAATTTCAAAGTCTGAAACTTTCCATTTCCTTGTTACTCCAAATACTGAGCTGAAAGTTGTATACAAAAGAGAAAAACTCATAGTGAGACTTTGTGAGAGACCAGTAGAGACTCTTTACTGTGAAGTCGAGATTACAAGACTGTAAAATCTCTTTTGTTTCTTAGTGGAATCTTGCTAGTGGGCTGTCAGCGTGTGAGAGTGGATATAGGCTTGATCTAAGCCGAACCACTATAAACCCAATGTTCTTATTCTCTTCCCTAAACTCTTTTTATTCTGTTCATAGTTTTATCTAACTGCGATAATCTGAATTCGTTCATAGTATGTTGTTTTCTAAAAAGCAAACTATCACTACTGAAGTTTGTGAAAATTTTACTTCACACCTGTTCACGCCTCTTTAGGTATTGTCTAGCCCTTTCAATTGGTATTAGAGCTCATGTGCTTATTTTATTGAAGTGTTTTACTTCTAAAGCAAAAGATCTATGGTTAGTATTTTAGCTCCAGGTTTGGTTGAAGGCCAAACCAACACCAGACCTCTTTACTTTGATGGGAATGAGTACAATGTATGGAAAAACAAGATGAAGGCATTCCTGAGATCGAAAGATCCCTTGGAGTGGGATGTGGTAGAAAAATGGATCAATCCTAAAGCTACATCAACTTCAGAAAGAGGAAATGAAGCTGTAGATGCTAGCGAAAGAACATAAGTAGAATTAACCAAGAGACAAGCTCTTGATGCTAAAACTATCTACTCTTTATACTGTGCTTTATCTCCTACTGAGTATAACCGAATTTCTTCCTATGAAACAACGAAAGAAGTTTGGGATAGGTTGCACGTTACCTACGAAGGAACTGATCGAGTAAAGGAAACAAAAATCAATATTCTACTCGGACAGTATGAAGCCTTCAAGAGGAAGCATGGAGAATCCATCACTGATATGTTCAGTCATTTTACTGAAATCGTTAATGGATTGGCATATCAAGGACAGCTAATCTCAGGACCAATGAATGTCAATAAAATGCTGTGTGGACTCTCCAAAGACTGGAATCGTGTGAAAACATCAATTAGAGAAACCCAGAGGATCATGCCTCTTTTAGTAGACAAACTAGTAGGCACACTTCAATCATATGAAGTGGAGCAAATTAATGAGGAAGAAGATCTTAAAGGTAAGAAGTCCATTGCTTTAAAATCTAACGATGATTCTGATGATACAGATTCAGAAGATGACATGGACGATGAGGAGCTAGCACTTATGATTAAAAAATTGAGAAAGTTGAATAGGAAGGGAAGGAGATTCAACTTTTGAAGAAGCAGAGTACTCAAAATTTCCAGAAGAGATAGACAGAGGACAATGAAACTGGCAAAGATGTAATATGCTTCGAATGTAAGAAAAATTGGCATATCAGACCTAACTGTCCTCTGTTGAAGAAAAAGAATGGAAGAACTGAAAAATACAAAAATGCTCTCAAAGCAAATACTTGGAGTGATACTGAGTGCGAGGAAAGTGAAGACGAATATGCCAATATATGTCTAATGGTTCATTCCGATTCAAACTCAGAATAAAAAACAGACTCTGATTCAGATTCAGATCAAGAAGTTAAGGTTAGCAATTTAAAAATTCCTATAAAAGTCTCAAAGTATATAGATGAACTCTGTCCCAGTCTCGAAACATCTCTTAAAAGAATTTCTAAACTAAAAAGGGATAATTCTAAACTAAGGCTACATGAAACTTCTTGGAGAGAAAAGTTTGAAAATCTGGATAAAATTTTTGTTGATTTGAAAGTAAATTTTGATTCTCTTTCGAAGGAAAATGCCTTTTTGAAAGAAGATATTTCAAATATTACAAAAAGATTTTCAAAAGGATATGAGAAATTGGAGAAAATTCTTTCAATACAAAGACCTTATTTTAACAAATTTGGATTGGGTATAACTTCAGAAACTATTTCTTTAATTGATTTTCCCAAAGTTAAAGAAAGAATCAAACAAAGACCCATAGGGACATTTTACAAAAATCACTTTCAAAAAGTTTTTGTAAAACCTATTGGTCGAAGTGCTATTAAATGTTCAAAGTGTAACAGCTCAGAATATTTCGAGAAGGAATGTCCCAAGGTTTGGAGACCAGGTAAAGAGGGATTGGGCTAAGACTGTTTTTACTAAACCCTCTTGGACCCAAGAAAATCTAGGTACCAAAGAAAGTTTGAATTTCTCTTTTGATCGCATATCACTATAAAGAGGAAGATCAAATGGTATTTGGATAGTGGCAATTCGAGACACATGATAGGAGATTCGAGTTGCTTTATAAAACTTGTTCAAGTAAATGGTAGAAAAGTTTCCTTTGGTGGAAACAACAAAGGAAGAGTTGTTGGATGTGGAATCGTGAAGTTTGGAAACCTGACTATCAACAACGTCTCCTTGGTGGAAGGTCTGAATTACAATCTACTTAGCATAAGTCAGCTTTGCGATACTGGATTCAAAATAAATTTTCAAGAAGGCATCTGCTCGAGATGAGTAAAGACTACTCTCAATCTTTCATTGGACGAAGGTATGAGAACATTTACCTTATGGATATAAAACCAGAAAGTTCTTAGTGTCTTATTTCTATTCAAGATGAAGCAAATTTCTGGCATAGAAAATTTGGTCATGTTAACATGAAGCAGATTGCCAAGAGTTCTTCCAAGAAACTTGTTCGTGGTCTCCCCAACCTGACTTATCAAAAGTCTGAATTATGCACTCTATGTGTTTTGGGAAAACATGTTATAAGTTCTTTTAAATCTGTAAATCAAGTGTCTACCGATCGAGTTTTGCAGCTTCTGCATATGGACCTCTTTGGACCTACCATAACTCAAAGTATTGGTGGAAAGAAGTACTGCCTAGTAATCGTGGATGATTACTCTTGCTTTACTTGGGTTTACTTTCTAGCAAATTAGTTTGAAGCTTTCTCTCACTTCTCAAAGTTTGCCAAGAAGGTTCAGAATGAAAAAAAAAGATATGCTATTTCAAGCATACGAACATACCATGGAGGTGAATTCGAAAATTAAGACTTTGTGAAGTTCTGTGATGAATTTGGTTTTCAGCATGTTTTCTCTTCTCCATACACTCCAAAACAAAATGGGGTTGTGGAAAGGAAAAACAGATCCTTATAGGAGATGGCAAGAACCCTTTTAATTAAGAGCAATATATCCTCTCGATTTTGGGCAAAAGTAGTTTCTACAGCTTGTTACATCATTAACAGAGTGTTCTTGAGGCATATCTTGGAGAAAACTCCATATGAAATGTATAAAGGGAAGAACCCAAATTTTCTTACTTCCATATATTTGGTTATAATTGTTTTGTTTTGAAAAATGCAAATGATCGAATCGGGAAGTTTGAAGAAAAATTAGACGAAGGAATTTTCCTTGGCTACTCAACCTCAAGCAAAGCATACAGGGTCTTCAATAAGAAGACTCAATCCGTGGAAGAATCTATGAACGTCAAGTTTCAGGATTATATGCAAACTCAACTTGAAGAATCTGAACCTGTTCTAGACTTTACAAAGTCTACTTCCCTTGAAGAAGTTTAGATTTCTGGAGTTCAGCAACTAGAAGCATAAGTCAAGTCATTTTACAGAACTCATAATTGACAACATTGATGAAGGAATTTGCACTAGATCCAAAATGCAAGAAGAGTCGAGTGCACTAGCACTTGTTTATGAGATAGAACCCAAAAGTGTAGAAGAATCCCTATCTGATGAGAGCTGGATCGAAGCTATGCAAGAAGAGCTCATATAGTTCAGCATCAATGATGTTTGGGAGCTAATTCCTAAACCTAAGGGTAAGTCTATTATCGGGACTAAATGGGTTTTCAGGAACAAGATGGACGAGAAAGGAAAAGTGGTCAAGAACAAAGCAAGACTCGTGGCCAAAGGATATACGCAAGAAGAAGAGATAGACTATGACGAGACCTATGCACTAGTAGCAAGGTTAGAAGCAATTAGTTATTACTTGCTTTTGCTTGCTATACAAATTTCAGGTTATTTCAGATGGACATCAAAAGTGCATTCCTAAATGGATTCATCCAAGAAGAAGTTTATGTGGAACAACCACTAGGATTTGAAGATCCAAGAAAGCTAGACTTAGTCTACAGACTGAAAAAGACCTTATATGGACTAAAGCAAGCACCTTGGGCCTTGTATGAAAGGTTAAGGAAATTCCTAACCCAAAATGGTTTTGTTAAGGGAAAGATAGATACTACTTTGTTCATAAAAAGAGAGGGTAAATATTTTCTGCTTGTTCAAATTTATGTTGATGATATTATCTTTGGATTTCCTAACGTCGCCGACTCTTTCCGGTGATGGTGGAGCAACGGCAATGGCGAGAGCTATAGAGGCCCTCGCTGAATGCTGCCCCTCCCTTAGTTATTTATTTATTTATTTTTGAATTTAGTATTTTACTTTAATTAAATTAATATTTATATTAAAAATCAATTTTGGGGCAAAACAACATTGTTTTGGGAGAAGCTAGCCACGTTAGCGGCACTGGATAATAGATCCTTTTCCTCTCAGGTGCTACAACTGGATCTGGAGCAAGCTTTGGCAATGTATCTGTGAGTATCAGTTATCCCATCATTTTTTATTGTTGCGTAAAAAAATATTAATTCTCTCACATGCCAACACAAACAGCTCAACATTTTTGAAGTGGCAATCCCTGTAGAACAGCCTCGTTCTTAGAACAAATGACAATGGAAAGTAGTTCCTCTAAAATTTCATTTGTGCCTGCAGAAATCAGCAAGGCCAAAGTCTCGGACAGCTCGTGTTAGTGAGTGGCATTCACATGACTAACTCCGGCTGCTATCTCACACTTCCTAAATCTTTCTTTTGGCCACCTTGACTATAGAAAAACAAGAAGCTCGGAGAGGTCGCCAATTGTTCTTTAACGAGTTAAAATTTGATTCCTTTTTCTTTTTTCTTCTGTGGGACTAGTCTAGATCACCTCTCTTCTGGGAGGTCGACATCAGGAACGTGTTACTAAATTGTGAGTGACACAGTGGATCTCTTTTGTAGCTCTAAATTCACATTTAGGTTTAGTGTCTGAGTACACTTTCACTAATATTGTATGGTTATATCTTGTAAAATGGCCTTTGCAACTGAATTTCCTTGAAGAAGTTTGAAGTTCACGCCGCATTGATCGCCTTATGCTTAAATTGTTTTCTTCTACTCTTTACTTGTGGCCTGGATAGTCTTTGCATGGTCAGCTTCATAGCTGGAACTGCATTTTTTTGTGTAGTGCAATATGTTCCTGTGGGCTGTTGTTGTTTCTGAAGATACAACTAAAGGAGGCAGAATGGTGGTAAGAAGATACCTGTTATTACTGTTCATCGACATCAAAACTTATTTGCATCTGTATTGGATAAGCTGTTTCGTTGGCATTGCTTGGCTTGTCTTACCATTCTATGCTGAAATGATGAGGCAAGCTCTCATGATTTTGTTGCTGGTGAAGTGTACTAATGTCTTGACATGTTAATGTCCCAAAGAGTTGCTTCTCCATGAATCACTTTGGCGTCAAACTTTACCTATCTTACACGACAAATATATGATGTATGACGAAAAAAAGACCAGCAAAATCCTTAAAACATGAAAACTTAATCACTCTTCTATTCTTGAATGGCTTGTGCTTTAGTCTATGTATGAGCACTCGAATCAACTATATACTGCATTTATCAGTGGCGATTTTTCCTGATAAGTGAAGAGATTATCACTGAGGCACCAAGCGGTGCCGATCCATTTACAAAATGAGCTCGAAGCCAAAATTGAGAAAAGAGCTTGTTTACAAGATGAACAGTTCACCATGTCAATCAAAACATTGACATTGAAGTATAAATCTACGCTACTTAACGGGAGGAACTCTGCATCAACTTTCAATGAGTTCTTTTAAGGAAGACTTTTATCCTCGAAGATACTCGTGTTCCTTCTTTCCAGATCCATCAGTAAACAAAAGAAGGAAACTACCAGAAAACAGGAGCGATAAGGTTGTCCATCCACTTAACCGTATGCCGCCGGGCTTGAATACCTCGTCGGGCCCACGGTTTTTGTTCGTTAGACTTGATTATTGTCAAAACCCGAATGAGTCAAACATCTGATTAGGACCTCTGCCATCGCAAGAAGTTGAGTACGAATTCACTTGATTTGGCTGCGATTATGATCGAGAAGATACCATGCGGAATTATTCGACTTTTAGTCAAGAACTGCAATAGCACGGAAAGTTCCTACATTATTTGTTTGACTCCGGAGGGATTGGGCAGGAGCAATTTGATAGACTTTCTCTACAAGGAAAGAAAATGATACTGAAAAGAATCTAACTACGGGACTATTCCGACCAAAAAAAACAAAAACTACGGGACCATAAGACAACAGCCATTGAAACTTCAACCTAGCATTAAAGAAATCCTGAATCACGCAAAGCGAATCTGACAGAAGCCTGAACACAGAGACAACTCATCAGATATGGAGGGCAAAGAGACAGAGAGAGAGAAGCACTTTGTGCTGGTCCACGGGGCTTGCCATGGAGCTTGGTGCTGGTACAAAGTGGCCACCCTCCTGAAGTCCTCAGGCCACAAGGTCACTGCCCTGGATATGGCCGCTGCAGGGGTCCATCCGAAGCAGCCCCGAGAGCTGAACTCGATTGTGGAATATGTCGAGCCGCTGTTCAAATTCTTCGAGGGTCTTCCGCGAGGAGAGAAGGTGATCCTGGTGGGGCATAGCATGGGTGGGGTTGCGATTTCATTGGCCATGGAGAGATTTCCCGAGAGAATTGCAGTTGCTGTGTTTGTAGCTGCATTCATGTATGGTCCTGAGCTCAGTGTTGAAACTGTTTATGAGGAGGTGGTACTTTCTTCTACTTTGAAATGTAAATTAAGGGGAAAAACATGTTTTGATCGTAGTTTCAATTCCGATCCCAAAGGATTCGTGTATATTAACCAGTAGCTTCCCATTTAGCCTTTGTTAATCACTCCGCCGACCATATCATTTTAAATTCAGTGTAAGGCGAATGGGTTTGGAATCGGTCGACATGCATGGTCTAGATTTTCCAATTAAGGGTCATGCAATCGATTTGGGGAAAAATCTGTCCTGGAGAGGCAAATATCAATCTATAATCAGGACCAGTGAAACAAACAGAGTAGTCCTGAAAGGCTCTCTTTTCCAAACATAGAAGCACATCCATCATTAAGAGAGTAACACTTGTTATAATCATAAGCAGCAATTAATCCATTTCACGATCTTCATGAGGAACATCAACTTCTTTTTTTTGGGTATAAGATAATTGTGGAGCTCAGTGCATTGATATGTGTACTGCTTGTGAATTCTCAGCATGGTCGCAGATTGGATTCATCCATGGACACAAAATATGCTTTCGATGATGGCCCTGAAAAGCCTCCAACCAGTTATCTGTTTGGATACAATTTCATGGCCTCTAAGCTGTATCAACTCTCTCCACCCGAGGTAAATATATTCGGCGATTTTATCAATGAAGATTCTCTTACTTTCATCTTTTGACATCAAACAAAACTTCCCAAGTGATCGAGAAGCTCAGAATCAAGTTTTTTTATTAGCAGAATCAGTTCTATCCGGCCGAGTTAAGATGCATTTATTCACTTCATTTTATGTAGGATTTGACATTGGCCTCCTACTTGGTGAGACCTCTCCGCATGTTTCCAGACCAATCCAGATTCAAGGCGGAAGCAACGGTCACAACGGCGAAGTACGGTTCGGTTCCTCGAGTTTACATTGTGTGCGACCAAGACTTGGTGATAAAAGAAGACGTGCAGAGATGGATGATCGAACGCAATCCGGTGGACGAAGTTTGTGTGATCCCTAATTCAGATCACATGGTCATGTTCTCCAAACCATTGGAGTTTTGTTCTACTCTCAAACAGATTGTAGAAAATTATTCCTGAGGATTAGTTAAGGCTTGGTTCTATAGATTTCTAAGTCGTTTTGACAAATTAAAGCAAAAGGATTATGTGTCTAAACTTTTCGTTAATGGGCCAAACCGTCTCTCTCAACTTTCACTTGGTTCAGTGAAATTCTTACGCTGTTTTGGTCCGTTCAATACTGTCATCCCATCAGTTACCAAAGCAATCTAATGAACTTAACACTGGATGGAAAAAAAGAAAGGAGAAAAAACCCATTCCACATGGATTTCGTCAGTTTAGAAAATAATGCATGTTCCTCTTCTACGTCTAGTATTCAATTCAGATAGACAATAATCGCTTAATCGATGGAATTGACGTTGCATTCCCTCTTCTATTAGCAGGTTTAAAAGCATAGTGTATATGTGTCCTTTTTTTTTTTGTAAAAGGTGAGAATTATATTGACTTTAAAGCAAAAAATTGTAAGAAGCTATACAACAATAACTCGGCACCAAAAACTTGTACTCACGAAGACAAAAGTCAGCGTGAGTGGAAGGGTGCCAAGGTGAAAGAGATAGGAACTTGCATAAGAGCAGAGGAAAGCCAAAACAGCGGCAAAAGCAAACAAAAACCGAAAACAGGGAGCACAAACGGTACACAAGCAGCCCCACCAACAACACAAAGTAAGATTGGTGGGTAAGGACGACACCAACGCTGGAGAGGCTTCCGAAAATCCCAAAGCAGCCCCGTCAAGGGCTCCCATCTTCAAATGCGAGGAAACCAGGAGAACCTCCGAACAGGAGAGGGTTGGAAGACACCCCCTACTCAAGAAAGTCTAACGACCGAAGGGTAGATCAGTCCGCCAAAATAGAAAGGTTTAGCGACCAGCATTGTAGCAACCTTCGATTTGTGGTATTGGGAGGGACCTGGTGGAAGGACAATGCTTTGTCCCTGACAATCTTTTCCAGACGCATCTTCATGGCCGAAAGGGAGGGTGGCCTACCCCTGAAGAGAATATTATTCTGCTTCTTCCAAATGATGTTGCACAAAGCAGCAAATGCAAACCAGGCAAGGGCGGAACGGAAAGAAGTTCCCAATAAGTATTTAATCGCCCAATGCAAGTTATCCACCCAAGATTTGTTCCTCCAGGCGAGATTGAATCTAGCAGGCTAAAAAGTAACTAAGGCGGCCGGGATGGAACACCCAAAAAAAAGATGGTCGACCGAGTCTGGACGACAAGAGCAAAATGCACAACTCACATATGGGATTCTGCCATAGGTAAGGAGCAAAACCTGAGTTGGTAGCCTATTCCTGGTAATCAACCACAACAGGAATTGATAGCGGGGGATAAGCGAATTGTTCCATATAAAAGGAGCCCACTGCATGTGTTGGCCTCTTGGTCGAATGGCATCCCAAGCGGATGCAGCAGTAAAGGTGCCAGACAGGTTGCGCAGCCAAAAGAAACGATCTGGTTCGGAATTGGGCTCTGGCAAGGGTCATCCCAGGAGGCAATCTTGTTCAAAACACTAAAGGTTCTATCAGAGAATGATATAAAATTAGCAACAGAAGCACCTTTGGGGAGTCGAGACCAGTAGATGTCTGTATTGGAGAATAACAAGTTAAGCAGCCCTTTGGGATGCTAGTTATCAAACTAGAAGGAGACCGAAGAACCGTCCCCCACCCGCCAGCAAAAGGACCTGCGAAAGTCACCTCGAAGGTCCAGGATTTTCTTCCAAGACCAAGAGCAAAAAGTGGGCTTAGAGGCCAACCAGAAATTGACATTTTTTAAGAAGACGGAATGTATCCATCTGTACTAGAGAGATTCATTGTCTATAAATAATAACCATATGTGCTTGAGCATGGCCGCTGTGTTGCTTTCCCGAAGTCTTTTGATTCCTAGGCCTCCTTCAGCATTCGGAAGGCATACATTAATTCAAGCGACCTTAGCACCACCCGTGCCAAGGTCTGGGCCTTTCCATAGGAATTGCCTCAGAATCTGCTCAATTTTATCTAGAACCGATCTCGACAAAATGAAAACATTTTCCCAATAGACTTGAACAGAGTGTAGCACTGACCTGATGAGTTGTAAACGTCCCGCAAAGGATAGAAACTGCTGAGTCCAAGATTGCACCCTCGAAGTGATAATATTAACTAGAGTAGTGCAGTCAGCTTTCCGAAGTCTGAAAGAGATAATGTGAGAGCTGGCAAAGTTGCCTTTACAGAGAGTAGGACATCGTTAGCAAAGAACAAGTGGGAAAGTCTAGTTGACTTGCACCTCCAGAAATACTGGAACGAAGGATGGATGGTTTGCATATTTAGGATGCCTATAAATACCTCCATAACAAAAGTAAAGAGGTAGGGTGACATGGGATTTCCTTGTCTAATACCTCTACCATTTGGGAAAAATCCATGGAGTTCACCATTCAGGGAAATAGAGAAATGCGGCGAGCGAACACAACTCATAATAAGTTTAGAGAAATGTAGGGGAAAGCGGAAAGCACGAAGCGTTACCTCAAGAAAATCCCAGTTGAGAGTGTCATAAGCCTTACGGAAATCAACCTTGACGGCACATTTGGGCTTATATGGCTTAAGATGAAACCTAGCAAAAAGCTTTTGGGCTAGAAGGATATTATCACTAATACGCCTCCCCTTGACAAAGGCATTTTGAGCAGGGCTGATGACAGCAAGCATGACAGCAGCCATACGATTAGCAATGATCTTCGTAATGCATTTATACACCGTGTTACAACAAGTAATAGGTCTGAAGTCATTGACCGTAGTTGCATTAGGGCACTTCGGCATAAGGGTAATGATTGTGTTGTTAGACTCCTTAAGGAGCTTCCCTGTAGAGAAAAAGTCCCTAACGCCAAGGTGACTGATGGGCCTACAATGTCCCAACAGTGCCTAATGAGTTCAACTCCAAAGCCATCAGGGCCAGGTGCTTTACCCGCTGCTAAGGAGAATAAAGATTCTCGAATCTCTACGTCCGACACAGGTTTATAAAGGAGAAGAACTTGGCTGTCATCGAGCACACATGGGATAACCGAGCGAACTTCTTGGATAGAAGGCAGGGTAGAGAGATTAGCAAAAGCCAGGAGATCTCGAAAATGAGAAACAACCATCTGCTGGATTTGAGGAGGGTCCTGAATCGTATTCCTTGCATCATCTCGGAGCGACAGGATTCAATTAAGGAGATGCCTCTTGTTCACCGAATGGTGAAAAAATTTGGTATTGAGGTCACCCTCTTCAAGCCATTTGATTCTAGATTTTTGCTTGTAGAAACTTTCTTCCTGAAGGCGAAGGTCCGAAAAGATCTTGATGCACTCTCTCTCTCTCTGGTCGCAAGATCCATATTGAAAGGATCCAAATGGAGGGCTTCCTGAACAACGTTAAGAGCATCACGGGCTGAGGCGGTTCTAGCAGAAATATCTGAAAAAGATTCTTTATTGAGGTTCTTGAGCTTGGCCTTAACAAGTTTCAGCTTCACATAAAGGATGCACATGGTCGTACCCCGAGTGTCCCATGCTTGACGGACTAGCTAGTTGAAGGTCGGATGTTATGTCCAAAAGTTAAAGAACTTGAACGGCTTCTTCATCTTTGGAGTTGAAAAGATCTTTATGACCATAGGGGAGTGGTCCGAAATACCAGCCGGGAGGAATGAAGCCTCGGAGAAGGAGAACACACTGCTCTAGCAAGGGTTGATGATGACTTTATCAATTTTTCTCTGTTTGCGACTTTCCGAAGAGGAAGTAGCCTAAGTGTATCTACAATCGGTATACCGAAGATCCTCAAGCTCCGCTTGTTGTAAGCAATTTCCAAACTCATCATAAGATGGTAGCCGGGTGGAAAGGCTGCTAATCCTATTCGAAGGGGACCTGATGGCGTTGAAATCACCCGAAATCAGCCAAGGAGAAGCAACTCGAGAAGAACTAGTCTGAACAAGATCTTGCCAAAGGGGGCGCCTACGCACAAAGGTGTGCTCAGCATATACAACAGAGAGATAAAAGGATTCACCTGTAGAAAGACATCTCAAATGTCCATGAATAACTTAGGGGGAAGAGGAGTGGGAGGTAACAACAACCAACATGGGATTCCAATCAATCTAGATTCTCCCGTTATCAGAGTGCTCGTAGTTAGCAATCCATGTCCAACTAGGCACAAGGCCAGTAGAAATAGAAGGAAACTAGGTAGGAGAAGCCTCCGTTTCCAAGATGCTCACACAGCTAAGGCTATTAACTTTAATGAGGTTCCTGATCTTCGCCTGTCTAACATGACCAACCAGTCCTCTAATATTCCAGATAGCTATATACATATTTACACAGAGGCGGAGGTACTTACTTTTTACCTCGCTTGTCACGCCCCGATCCTCCGAGCGCGCGCACATCCCTCTATGGTCGATAGAAATTATGCGACTTCCCAGGACATGTCGCCGACCCATTCATTTTTATTGCACATGCGGAAGCGAAACAAATCCCCTGACAACATTTAACTTGGGATAGAAAAGCAGGCAATCAATCACAACCAAACAAGCCTTCTTATAAACACATAGGTTTATATACAACACTGGATTGTCTACAAAATGGACAGGCTCAACAAAAAGGGAACTGTCCTATGACCACTAGTCAGACACGTTCGCCGATTCTTCGATCTCTACCTCCACAAATGTCCATGGCTTCGAGTCCTCCACGACTGCCATCTAGGGACCTGAAATATTTTCCCCAAACTGGGATGAGACAATGTCTCAGCGAGTCCTACCCCCTAAAACTCGATTAGGAAGAAAATAAGCCTCAGGGCTCTCTAGCCACACAAATAGGATAGAGGACTTACCTCGCCTCAGTCCCTTCCTGCACGTCAGTACAATTCAATTCTCAATCAAACAGTTGATCCAGCGATTCAATTTAATCAAACTATCTATCTTCCATTCCAATCCATACTATCCATCAACCAATACTATCTATCATCTCATACCATCTATCAAACCAGTCGTTAATACGACATATGCTCTCCAAAGCTGTAACATATAGACGGTAGCTCGCACAAGCTGTATAGATAGATAATAGCTCACCAGAAGCTGTAGCATATAGATAATATAATAGCTCGCCAAAAGCTGCAATATATAGATAATAGCTCACCAGAAGCTGTAGCTCATAGATAATATAATAGCTCGCCAAAAGCTGCAATATATAGATAATAGCTCACCAGAAGCTGTAGCTCATAGATAATATAATAGCTCGCCAAAAGCTGTATATATAGATAATAGCTCACCAGAAGCTGTAGCTGATAGATAATATAATAGCTCGCCAAAAGCTGCAATATATAGATAATAGCTCACCAGAAGCTGTAGCATATATTTAAACCATAGAACTGAATATACAATCCAATAACAACCAACGATTCAAACTAGTCATACAAAGCAATTACGGTGCTAAAAGCCAACACCGGGTATTTTCAAGTTAAATACCACAACTTCATCAATATCACTCAATTCCACACTTTTGGAATTATTAACCAAAATCATCAATCACTCAATTTCTCAATTTAAATATACAATTGGCACAAACTGACCACACTACTGCGATCAGCACGAAATTCTAACGACCGGCCATCCCGGCAATTTTTTCGAAATTATTAAATAATTAAATTTAATTCCGAAAATTAAATAATTAAATATTATATTATAATAATATAATTTAATAAAATAATATTTATAAATTCGAAATAATTAATTAATAAAAAATAATTAATTAGGGCTTAAACAAGATTACACTAATTTAATCATACAATTAGCCCTAATTAAACACCCATTAACTAATCATGCAACTAATCTAATTTACATTAAAATAATCTAATCTAACCACCTAAGCCTAATTAGACTAATCTAAACATCCCTTAAGCATGATTAACTTACTAAGCAAGGTTTAGAGGATAAACTCACCGGTTTTGCGCGCCGGTGAGTTCACGGCGACCACGACGCCAAGGCGGTCGATAAACCCCAAAGCGGCGACACCAACGGAGGCCGGGAAGGGCTTGAAAATGAGCCACGACGACTGAAAACCCTTGCTGGTTTTCTGCTTCTGATCTGGGCTGAACTGCAGAGAAGAAACCAGCAATTTCAACGGCGAAAACGGGCCGATCGGAGCTCCGGCGAGCGGGTGGTTAACAACCGGCGGCTCCCGGGGGTCAAGGAAATCTTATTGGAGGTTGGGATGGGCAAAGAAAGGGTCGGAAAGGGGCGAAACAGCAAGAAAACGCGAAACAGGCGGAGCCAGGCGAGTCCAGGCGGTCCGGCGGGTCGTTCCTTCGCGCCCAATTTCGGGAGGCTACAGGGCTCCTTTCGGGGTACAGTCAAGTCCTTCTGAACGGTTTGGATGTGCTCTTCGCGACGGTGTGTGGAGCGTTGGCTGATTCTCACGGAAAGATAACTTTTAACTCGAATCTTTGGCGAAAGGTCGGCTGGAGCAGAAACTGGAACGAGGGGAAAACAGAGGAGAAAAACGACGGGCTTGGCTGGTCCGGTGGGTGTGCGACGGTCTTGGGCTGCTATGCTCGGTTTTCTCTGGTTTTGCTGAGCTCTCCAGCTTCTTCAATAATGGAGAAAGCCTACAAACAAGGGAGAAGAAGGTTGCTGAAGAAGGGGGGTTTCCTTGGGCTCTCTAGAGCTCAACACTTGCCATCTTCTCATTGGCTTTGCCCCCACCATGACACCACATGACCTCAGCCACTCTCTCTCCTCAAGCTTCCTCCACAAGCTTTCCAATGGGTGCAAAATGTTGTGTGCCCCATGGCCTACGAATTTTGGACTTTATCTCTTCAATTCCTTCAATTCTTACTCAATTGAGCTCAATTCTCAAACAAACAAATTCAATTGAAGCCCAAATAAATCCGCCATGGTGTCCTTGTCCCTCTTATGATTTTTCTCCGTCATATGATCCAACTTGCATCCCAAAGATGCGATCAAAACCGGCCCTCTGACTTTCCCGAACAAAAACGGCCTTACTTTGCTTTTCTGCCAAAAATCTCGGTTTGTAGAAAAATCTTCTGGAGATGAGTCGACATTCCTAAAATGAATTGTGACTAGACAGAACTTCCAATTTCTGAAATCGAGTTCAATTTCTCGGTTAATTTCAATCTGGCGCAATATGAGCGCGTCCTAATCTACCGGGTAGCTTTTAGGAATTTTCGTGCATTTGACCTGTGGTTGATTAGTTTCAAGCCACAATGTACATCTTCGACACATTGGCGACTCTCGGTTGTCGTAGAAATCTCAAGGTTTCAAATACGGACACAGGGTACCAAAACGACAGAGAAATCGGTCTAGTGCCGATCAACAAGAATTGTGCAATTAGGTGGAATCACCCACACTGAATTACATGGTTCTGTTGAATCGACCTATCTCCGGTCTCTAATCGATCTGTGCCGTAATGACCCTTGCAGATTAGCACGGTCGAGCAGTCGGTTCCTGGTCGAATTCTCAAGTCTATTGCGTTTAGATTCCTTAACGGCTTCACCTTATAGATTAGTTATCTCATGAGTGGCCAACTCAGAGAAGAGAGCTATAGGCACGCAGATGAAATGCCCGACTTATTCAATTGAAACCAGAATTGGAAAATCAGGATGTCACATCGCTTATTCTTCTTTGCCATAATCTTAGGTCTGGTACTTCCAGGGGGGCTTTCACCTGGAGACGGAGGCAGCACAACACTCGATTGCTGGGCGGAGGATGCCTTTCGCACCTGAATAGGTGGAGGAACCAGATCTTGTGGGACTGAAGAAGCAACCGGCAGAGTGTCTTCTTCAACTTCGGAACCAACAGCAGAGGCTTCAACATCCGAGTCATCCTCATAAATTGAGGAAGTTGCCACCTGCATACGAGGGGCATTTAGGTTCGCTGTCGAGGACGGACCAGCAGCGTGCGAAATGGGTAGACCCCCCCTTAATGGAACCAACCAAGTTCCGGGGAGGGTCAAAACCATCGAGAGGGGTTTGCGTCTCTTGAACAGAATCAATAGGAGGAACAGGAGCAGCAGAGGAATAACCAACACAAGTGCTCTGTTTTTCCCGCACCACCTTCCACCCTTCATCCAACCGAGCACGTGGTTCCTATACGTCAAGCCTATTACCATCTCTAGCACTAGCTACTAGAATAGAGGTGTTGGCAGAGGAGTTACCATTAGGAGGAGTAGGCTTAGGGGGGCCACAAACATGACCAAAGGAATGTCATGAGGGGTAGATAATAGGCGTTCACTCATACTGAACAGTCACAAGGTGAGTGGTTCGCTCAATACCAATTGGGATTGAATCAGGTAGGGTATGCTCAGCATTGATTTCCACGCACACACGCGCGTAAGATAAGGTTCTAACTTGTTCTGTATGCTGGTCCACATATAGGGGGTGTCTAATAGCACTAGCAATATTACTAATGCCCATGGTTGACCAAATGGCAAATGGGGTGTTCCTGAGGCGAACCCAGACCGGGATTGTTTTATTGCTATTTCTCTTGAGTTCTAACAATGGGTGCCATTGTTGGAGGATAAAAGGCACCTTAGCCACCGTGATAGGCCCACCATCAAGGACATTCCTTCGAAATTCCAGATCCGGCACATGAAAAAAATAGAAACCATCATCATTTGCCTTAACTTCAAGCAGTTGGGAACCCCAAGCGTGTTTCAGCGCAACTTCCGTCATCTTGAACGTTATTCTCTTTCCAACATAGTAGCCTACTAAGCACTCTTTCCACTTGGGATCATAGCCTTCAAGCACTTCAGACGAAATCTGAACAAAGGGCTTGCCATCAACCAAGTTCAAAAGCACATAAGTGAGGTTGTAACCTTTAGTAGCTGATTTAGCTACATTGGCCCAAGAACGGGCTTGCGCCTTGGCAGCATCAGGGTCAACCAGAATGGTACGCCCACGAGAGGGCTGGCGCATCCTAGTAGGCTCAGTTTGGTTTTTCCCGGAGGGAGCAGCAACAACATTACCATCAGGCGATCGGGCTCGCGGGGGAGGAGGTTGGGCAGAAGAGGCAGCAGCCTTGCCTTTATCCAAAGGAGGATGAGAGCTCCTCCCACGACTACGGCCCCTAGCTCGAGCTTGCTGGGCCTTCCCTGAAGTTGCGAGCTCGGGAGTGGAAGAATCCATACAGCAGAGCCCAGAGCAACAATAAAGAAACCCATAAAACCTTAATAAATGGAGTGCATTAATACCCGGATGAGGCGAGCTTTCCAAGTAGCTTCGGTGGAGTTAGAGGGAGGAGGATGGTGAGGACCAACCACCAAGACCCCACTCCAACACACAAATAGAATCCCTGAACCAGTAAGATCACGATCGGGATTACAGACGAAACAGGGGCTCTGATCGAATGAGCATCGAGTTCCAATGAGAAGGAAAAAGCCAAAAGCCTTCGGTGGATATGGAGAGGGTGGAAGGGAGAGAGGAACCACCGAATCTCAGCTCCAAAGATCCAGCTAGGCGCTCGGAATCAGCAGTAGCAGAACCGTGTGAATAGGGAACCAGTCGCCCAGCTTGAGAGCATTTTCACCCAGCTGGAGAGCATAGTGTATATGTGTCGAGGTCTACTAATCCTATTCATCGGTTCTTAATTTCCCACTAGCTCCAATTCCTCATATATGTGTTGGGGTCTTTGTCAACATGAGATGAATCCAAGAACGAGTAAGAAGACAGATCATCCATCGCCACTGTCTCATCATCAAGTTGCAATACCAAAATAAATGCCACAACCTCTCAAAGACCATATCCATGGTGGAACCGCAAACTACGTCTGGCACGTAAGACGCAGACTCACCCTCGTCCCGACAAGCCGCCATTGCACGCCTCTTTTTGTTGCTACTTGATCGCCTTTCCTCTCAACCATCCCAGAAAGGGAGGAAAGATTACAGTAGAAGTATGAACCTTTCTAAGCCACAAAAAGAATTCGGGAGTTGTGTGAAAAGCAATTTTATTATGGAAATAAAAATTTTATCAAATGCCTTCGAATGTTCAAAAACTTGTCTAGAACTGTGTTTTAGTGTATATATCAGCACTTGAGTCAACTATATGTCGTATTTATCAATAGCATTTTTTCCTAATAGGTGAAGAGAATATCACTAAGGTATTAAGGGGCGCCGATCCATTATGAAACGAGCTTGAAGCCAAAATTGAGAAAAGAGCTTTTTTACAAGATGAACAATTCACCATGTCAATCAAAACATTGACATCGAAGCATAAATCTACACTACTAAGCGGGAGGAACTATGCATCGACTTTCAATGAGTTCTCTTAAGGAAGACTTTTATCCTTGAAGATACTCGCGCTCGTTCGTTCTTTCCAGATCCATCGACAAACAAAAGGAGGAAACCACCAGAAAACAGGAGGGATAGGGTTGTCCATCCACTTGGCCGTATGCCGCGGCCGCCGGTTGTGAATACCTCGTCTTGCCCACAGTTTTTGTTCGTTAGACTCAATTATTGTCGAAACCGGATGAGTCAAACATCCGATTAGAACTTCTGCTATCGCAAGAAGTTGCCTATGAATTCACTTGATTTGGCTGTGATTATGATCGAGAAGATACCATGCGGAATTTTTCAACATTTAGATTTCCTTCTTTTTGTAGAAAATAATTTTCAAGAAAACATTTTTCACATTTTTTGTCGTTCATTTAACGGAAAATGAATTATTTGGGAAAAATAATTTCTATGAATGAAAAAAAAAATCATTTAAAATATGAGAAAATGTTTTTTTATTTTTATTTTTTAAAGGTGAAAAACATTTTCTTTTTTTATTTTTATTTTTTAAAGGTGAAAAACATTTTCTTCACTTACTCTTTCTAATCTCACATCCCCACAAGCCCCCGTCTCCTCCTTTTTAATTTTTTCAATTTTTTAAGTTTGAATCACCCATCCCTATGTTTTCCTCTTCCTTTTTCTCGGCCAGTCATTGGCCTTCTCAGTTGCTCTCTCTTATCTCACATTCTTACAAGCCCCTACTTTTTTTTTTTAATTTTCCTCTTCTTCTTTCTCGGCCGGTTGTGGACCTTCTCAGTTGCTCTCTCTTATCTCACATTCTTACAAGCCCCTACTTTTTTTTTTTTTAATTTTCCTCTTCTTCTTTCTCGGCCGGTCGTGGACCTTCTCACATGCTCTCTTTTATCTCACATCCCTAAAAGCCGCAACTTCTTTCTTCTTTTCTTGTTTTCTTTTATAAAAATTCGAATTATTTTTATTTTTATTTTCCTCTTCTTCTTTGTCGGCCGGTTGCCGGCCTCCTCGCATGCTCTCTCTTATCTCACATCCCTACAAGCCCCTACTTCTTTTTGTTTTCCAAAATTTGATTTTTTTATTTTTTATTTTTTCTTTGTTTTCCTCCTCTTCTTTCTCGACTGGTCTCTTATCTCACATCCCTACAAGAACCCACTTCTCTCTTTTTTATTATTTTTTTCTTTAAAAAAAAAAATAGATCCTTTTCCTCTCAGGTGTTGCAATTGGATCTGGAGCAAGCTTTGGCAATGTATCTGTGAGTGTCAGTTATCCCATCATTTTTTATTGTTGCCTAAAAAAAAATTAATTCTCTCACATGCCAACACAAACAGCTCAACATTTTTGAAGTGGCAATCCCTGTAGAACAGCCTCGTTCTTAGAACAAATGACAATGGAAAGTAGTTCCTCTAAAATTTCATTTGTGCCTGCAGAAATCAGCAAGGCCAAAGTCTCGGACAGCTCGTCGTTAGTGAGTGGCATTCACATGACTAACTCCGGCTGCTATCTCACACTTCCTAAATCTTTCTTTTGGCCACCTTGACTATAGAAAAACAAGAAGCTCGGAGAGGTCGCCAATTGTTCTTTAACGAGTTAAAATTTGATTCCTTTTTCTTTTTTCTTCTGTGGGACTAGTCTAGATCACCTCTCTTCTGGGAGGTTGACATCAGGAACATGTTACTGAATTGTGAGTGATATAGCGGATCTCTTTGTAGCTCTAAATTCACATTTAGGTTTAGTGTCTGAGTACACTTTCACTAACATTGTATGGTTATATCTTGTAAAATGGCCTTTGCAACTGAATTTCCTTGAAGAAATTTGAAGTTCACTATTATTCTAAGTGGTCATCCAACCTTTAAGGCTATTCTAAACTTGACAATTGTGGTCGTGGGAGGGAGAGAGAGAGAGATGAATTGGGGGATGATGTCTCATCTGAACTAATTTCCACAACTATCTGTCTTCTATCTCTTATCTCTATCCCTATCTCAATATCTCAAGCAGCAGTTATATGGCGAAACTAGAATCCCCCTTGCCAATTCCTTAAATAAAAAATATCAGTCGGGCTGATGATGTAATGGAAACACTCGTATGTTCTTCGGAATATTCAGACATAAATTTCTTTTGCTTCGAATTCATTATTAGGGCTAATTATGGGGAGTTTATATGCAGACGTGGGACTCGGATTATGCTGATAAAAGAAATGGGCCTAACAGACCCTCGAATTCAGATACAAAAGAAAATGCACACAGGCTTCTGGAATGTGATGATTATGCCGTTTGATAGAGGCACGAAGGTTTGAAAAGGTTCACTAAGCCCCCACCAACCCAACACCACCTAACCTATCTTCCTCCCCAACCATTAAGAAGCTCCTTCGCCTTTTTCCTAAGTCACACCGTTTCACATTCCACGATACGTCCCTTTCCTGTTTTGAAAAACATTGAAAACCAAGCACCTTGCGGTCCACACCGTGTCATCTGATTCAGTGCCCTGTTGGGTTTAATCACTCCACCGCCCCCCGTTTCATGGGCACCAAGCTTCTGAAGCCCTACTAGCTTTGCCAACACCAAATCAAGAACTTTCCAACACTCCTGAGAGAACAAGCACCTGCTCTTTTGGACTTTCGAGGTCTTTCCTCTTTCAACTTTTTAACTCTAGCTCTTCTTTATCTTGTAGCTTTAATTTCAGATGTATTCTGTCCCAATATAATGGTTACAAATGTATGGTACCGAAGCAGAAAAAAGGGGGAAAGATGGGGTAAGGTCAACACTCAAAAAGAAAGTAAAGCATGCCAGATGACTGCATCACACCAGCCATTCAATTGGTTCGCACGACTTTTTTATTTTATTTTATTATCTCAATGAAAGGAAAATCTCTGTTTATTCAACTAATCTTCTTTTGT
The DNA here is from genome assembly GCA_007663325.1 of Eucalyptus pauciflora. NCBI lineage: Eukaryota > Viridiplantae > Streptophyta > Magnoliopsida > Myrtales > Myrtaceae > Eucalyptus > Eucalyptus pauciflora. The sequence continues at coordinate 1,112,842 of VMYD01000012.1, forward strand.
TGTTTTCCAAACCCTTCCTTGGACCCCGGCTGTTGCCGACACTGCATCTAACACCTTAAACTAATAGTGAGAAAAATTTGAGTATTTTGTCGTCCGAATTTTAAAGTAAGGAGTCGAACTGCCCTTTACTGAGCAACTAGCTGCACTTTCCATAGAATACAAGGGCCTGATTTGTGCTCTCATCAATACTTTTGACTTTAATTAACCCTTAAGACATTAAAAAGGAAAAGGAAGTCTAAACAAGGAAGTTGTCCACATCCATTGTTCCACGTATGGCTTCTCAATTTGAAAATTTTTGGGAGGAAGCTGCGTCGACAAGACAAGTTGTGATGATTCAATTTGATTAAGTTTGGAATCGCTTGACTTGTTTTAATTATCACACAATCAGTTAGCTTGTGTTTTAGTATAGAGTCGAACATAGACAAGAGGCCTCAATTAGTCCTTCACCAGTAGAATGTGCAACCAATATAGTCCTTCGATTCATAGCAAAACGAGTCGTCGGTTCTCACTTATTTCTTGATCTATTGTTCAAATAATTCTTGACATTGCAAACATTTGAGCTAGGAATAAAAAGCATAATGCTTCCAACTATGTTCGTGGTCCATGGAAGGGTACAGTTAGTTCTATATTCATCCATATTAAGGAGCAAAAAGCTCCCTGTACTCCGTGAATTTATCTCAATCAAGCCAAAACTGATAAAGGTATGAGGAGATCAATGTGGAATTGAAATCGAGTAATCAAACGAGCCATGCCAAAGGGTTAAAAGGTCAAACAAAATTGTATTCAAACTTGTTAATCATCAAAGTCCATATAACAACCCTAGACAACAAGAGCAATTCAATGGCTTGGAGAGCATTCTGGTTTCGGTTTTGACTTATCTTAAAGTTTCTTCTAGTAATTTACAGTGTGTTTATTAATGAAAAATGAATGATTTGAAAAATAATATCCAAAAATAAGAACTTGTATCTTTTATAAAATTGAACGAACCAAAAAAAAAATTCATGAAAATATTTAAATATAAATTATTATGGATAATGAAACATTTTTAATTTACTAACTATTCCAAGCAATACAAGCTTTTACTTTAAGAATTTATATTTTAAATCATTCATTTTCGCAAAATAAATGTAGTATTGACTTGGTCTAAAACTTAATGGAGACAAATATATAGAGTTGGAACATGACGGTACTTGTTGGGAAAATCGAGAGTATAGGGGCTGAAATGAGATAGAACAAAAAATCCGAGGGTCATATTGAAAGATATGGAGATGACATGTCTCCGTTGAAGAAATTATTTGCATCTGTATTGGATAAGCTGTTTCGTTTGTCATTGCCTGGCTTGTCTTACCATTCTATGCTGAAATGATGAGGCAAGCTCTCATGATTGGGTTGCTGGTGAAGTGTACTAATGTCTTGACATGTTAATGTTCCAAAGAGTTGCTTCTCCATGAATCACTTTGGCGTCAAACTTTACCTGTCTTACATGACAAATATATGATGTATGAAGAAAAAAAGACCAGCAAAATCCTTAAAACATAAAAACTTAATCACTCTTCTATTCTTGAATGGCTTGTGCTCTAGTTTATGTATCAGCACTTGAATCAACTATATAATGCATTTATCAGTGGCGATTTTTCCTGATAAGTGAAGAGATTATCATTGAGGCACCAAGCGGTGCCGATCCATTTACAAAATGAGCTCGAAGCCAAAATTGAGAAAAGAGCTTGTTCACAAGATGAATAGTTCACCATGTCAATCAAAACATTGACATTGAAGCACAAATCTACGCTGCTTAACGGGAGGAACTCTGCATGAACTTTCAATGAGTTATTTTAAGGAAGACTTTATCCATCAGTAAACAAAAGAAGGAAACTACCAGAAAACAGGGGGGATAAGGTTGTCCATCCACTTAACCGTATGCCGCCAGGCTTGAATACCTCGTCGGGCCCACAGTTTTTGTGCGTTAGACTTGATTATTGTCAAAACCCGAATGAGTCAAACATCTGATTAGGACTTCTGCCGTCGCAAGAAGTTGAGTACGAATTCACTTGATTTGGCTGCGATTATAATCGAGAAGATACCATGCGGAATTATTCGACTTTTAGTCAAGAACTGCAATAGCACGGAAAGTTCCTACATGTTGACACCTAATAAAAATTACATTAAGCATTTCATAGCATCGCATTTAGGATTAGACTTATTTTGCAAAATAAAAATAGAGGATAATAAGTAACTTATAAAATAAAAACATTTTGAGGAAGATTTTGAAAATTCTTTTTGAATAATAAAACATTTGGTTGTTGAACATATCTCGTCATTTCAAATTCGAAATTCAACGTTAGTGATTTTGGAGCCATTTCTTTGTTAAGTGGTTGAGTAAAAATCTCCATCGGCAAAAACAAACTTGATTCGTTTTGGCTCTATAAATGAAGAGCACGGAGGTCTTGAAAAGGGGTTTTTTTTTCTCTTCGTGCGAATGAAAGAGTGAAAGAGAGAGGAAATGGGTTTTTTTTTTTCTTCTTTTCGAAGAAGGGATGAAAGAGAAAGGCAAAAGTGAAAAGTGAGAAAGAGAAGGAGTTGACGTGAACAGGAAAAAGAGAGGAAAGTACAGTGGCAGAGAGGGAGGGGATGACCGGAAGAGAGAGGTGAGAATAGAAACAAAAAAAGAAAAAAAGAAGAAAAGGTAGAAAGATGGACCACTGTTCATCTTCTTCGTGAGCTTCCATTTGGTGTCCCTGCTGAAGCCGCACGAACCTGTGACGCCTACCACCGGAGCTCCGCCACAGCCGCGATCTCGACGCGCGACGCCTCCAGCCCCCCCTCCGCCCGGCGTTCGACCCACCTGCATTTCGCCCTTCGCCGCCGGACGCCGCCATCTCGCCGCGCCATTGAGCTTTGCTGCCCACATCCCGTGCCCGCAGCCGTTGCTTCTGCTTTGGCACGAAGCAGACCGACGCCTGCCATTCTCCGACGCACACCCGTGCCACCATCGGAGCTCCTCTCACCCGCAGATCCGAGCTAGTCGCCATGCTGCCAGCCACCGGCGCTCCGAGTCCCGCGCCCCTGTCCGCTCGTGCCCTGTTCCCCGTCGCCTAGCAGCCCAGGTTCGGTCCCTGCTCCATCGCGCCAACGCCACCGAAGCCCACATCGCCTGTCCAAGACCCGCCGCCTCGCCCACAGCTCGACTCCCTGTTGCCGCACCGCACCGCACCTCACCTGCAATCCGCGAAATCGGCGAAGCTGCGGGCTGCCCTTGTTCTGTTCAAGGCTCCCCTGTTGTCCGATCACAGTTGCCGTTGGTCACTGTACCTTTTTGGAGCTCAAAAACCGTGGGCCCATTTGCCGGCCACCTCCGTCACCGACGCCACATAAGCTGGCCCCGCTCGCCGTTGCTGCTCCGCTCCGCTCGCCGTCCATCGACGCCCGCGCCACGAGCACCTCCGCGATATCAGGCCCTCGCTCGACGTCGTCACTGCCGCTCAGCCCTCACCGGAGTTTCGGCCGCGGTCCATCTCCTGCTCGGTTGCCCTCTTGTCCTTGTGGGTTTTACCCTTAGGTAGTTTTTACTTTTTACTTTTACTTTTCATTTTTGGAGTTTAGTTTATTTCATTATTTGTTAGGTTAATTTTTATGTTTATTTCATTTGATAGCATGTTAGTTTAATTATTTAAATGTTGGATGTTAATATTTGCAATTTCTATATGCATTATCCGTAGATTTTACCTCAAATTACTATAGTTATTAATTTGATCCGAGAGACATCGGGTCACTTTTTTAATTATACTAATTTTGGGTTTGTTTTGGTAGAATTTCAATTATTAAATCACAATAATTATTTAATTTGGTCCGTAAGACTTCGGACCAAATTTTTAATTATTTTGATTCCCTCGTTGTGATTTATAGAGTTAAAATAATTGTTAATTTAATCCGTGAGACAACGGATTATCTTTTCAATTATTTTAATTCTTATCTTAGTTTTTATGTAAAAATAATTGCTTGCTTAAAAAAAAATGAAAATTAAAAAAGGAAATAGTGAAAAGTTAAAAATTTGCATGAGCATATAGGTCATATAGGTTTATTAAATTAAGACACGTAGGTTTAAATTAACCTTTAGGATTATTTTTAGGAAAAGTTTACATGTTTTCATAATATAAAAAGATAATAAAAAAAATTAAAAAGAATAATGATTTTCTAAAACAAATGGGGTTTAAATCAAATTAATCCCGAAGTTGAATTAGGAAATCATTCCATTTTGAATAGCTTAATTAGTTTTTTTTTTTTTAGATAAAAAAAGTTAGCATTGCATCATTATGTTTTTCTTAATAGAAATTATTCGGCCTTTTTAAAAATAAAAAAAATAAATAAAAAGAGAAAACACAAGTTATTTTCTTGATTAATTAATAAATTAGTTCATAATTAATCCCATTTAATATCATCATTATTTAATATAGGTTGCATACATAAAAAAAAAATCACAAAAAGAACATGCATATAGAATTAATATCATTCATCCCATGTCATGAAACGCATGCATATTAGAATTATATAAATTAGATTGCATACATATAGTTCATATTAGGCCATGTAAATTGCATTTCACATATCATTAAAGTAGAATTCATGCATATTAATTTTAGATTAAGATTGCATATAATTATTTTTTTTTTAAAAAAAGAAAAAGAAAAATTATGTGTCATGTCATTTAGAAATCATGTTTAGGGCATGCATTTTTATTAACATTTTTTTAAATTTTTTCCTAGAGAGTGGACTTTAATAAAGTTGTGGTTTATAATTTCTTAGATCTTGATTTATTGAATGTTATTTAATTGATTGTGCACCCGCATGACCACCATTTGCATGTTAGTATCTTGGGTTAAAATTAATCAAGACTGCCTGCAAAAATGTTTTTTTTTTAAGGTACCGAAAGGGCGTTAGATTAATCTAACGTAACCATGTCCCCGAATTCATTAAATCTATGGTTCGTAAAAGGTAAAGTATTCTCCCATACTTTACCTGGGTTTCTAATCAGCCTTAATTGGTTAGTGGCGGCTCCAATTTGAAATATAATTGCATGTTTTAATGGGTCTTTTTCTTAGTATCAAGTCGCGATTGGTAGGGCTTGGGAGAGTCCGCGCCAAGTCTTCAGACTTAGTAATCCATTAACCTAGTTTTTAGGTGATTCACCTTTATCGAAAAAAAATTAGGTCGCGACAGCTTGGCGACTCCAATGGGGACTTAGAGTTAAAACTCATAGTGGACATAGGCCTGTTTCTTTTTAAAAAATATTTTTGTTTGGCAGCAAGGATGCCAGGTATGTCACTAACATTTCTAAGGTGTTAAATGTTCTTGCAGATGGGAGGTATAAGGGGAGTAGTCTTTGCTAATCCTTGTCTTGCAGGAGGGTGTAAAGATGAATGATTTATTTTTCCCTATAATGAAGTGTTGTTTGTATTATAAATTGTTGTGCATGATTTTCAAATTGTTTTTGCACTACACATTGCACACACGACCTGTAGCCAGACCTGGGCTGCGATAGGATTTCTAGGATGATGTTGAGAAGGATACTTCCTCTAAAGCGAGACTGCTATGTAGAGGTTGACCTTCTCTTCTCCGAAATTTCTTTCATGGTGTCAAATGTGTTTGTCTATATCCGCGAGATTGCGTGATTATTGGACATTCCATTCGACTAAGCCGGAGTTAGGGGGACCTGGCACGTTAATGCGAGACTGCAACGGTCAGATCATCCCCTTAGCTCCATTTTGTTAAGCCATCTAGATAGAAATCGAGCCGCACATTTCATGCGTGTGTCTATGTGATTGTCATCCATTTTCTGGTAAAAGTAAGTTGTCTAAATTCCTACTTTGCAATTTACTTACTTTATTATAATTTCTCGGTCCATGAAAATAGGTTTCGTCGTCAGTCTTGTCTTATATGCAATGGGGAAAACCGACGTACAATTCATTTCCTCTCCAAAAAGAGCTCAAAATATGGTTGAACCAGTTAGATCAAGGCGACCGGGCCTTATGTCCAGTGGTCCCTGATGTGACCGAGAAGCCCACCCAACGAGCACAAATTGAGCATCTTAAGCGGAAAGTGGAAATGATTGAAGCTAAAAATAAGAAGCTTTGCAAGGCGTTGGGTTCCCGAAAGCATATAAAATGAGATGTTTTAATTTTAGTTCAATGTTTAGGGATTTGAATTTCAATTCTTAGTTCATTGTTAGGAAGTTTGGTTCATTGTTAGGGAGTTTGGTTCAAACATTTAAAATAAATAAAATGAGATGATTAGACCATTGTCATGGGCCATTTTCCTATCTTGTCATTGTTTCTTATATTATCTTTTTTCTTCTTAGGTAACAACACGGCTCACCCAAGATCGCCAATCCGTACTCGTTCTAGAGTAACAATGGCCGATGACGCCGAACAAATACGTGTTGCTGAACAAACTCGTATCGTTGCCCTCGAAACAGAAATGAAGCAAGTCTTGAATGTCCTTAAGCGGCTTTCTAAACAAATCGATTATCTTCAGGCAAATACTGTCCCATCAGCTCCGTAAGTCGAAGTGGTGTTACCACAACATGCTCCTATGGCTGATCCGAAAGATAAAGGCAAGAATGTATCCACAAGTGGCCCATCAAGCTTTAATGATGTCTCTAGGGAGAAAACTACTGACACGCCTCAAATGATTGTTGACGAGGAGATACAAGTGATACAGACGGCTATACCGAAGACTGAGCAAGAAAAACGCTTGGCGAAAATCGAGGAGAAACTCAAGCAGCTGCAGGGTGCATTTAATCAAGACCCAACTGATCTGTCCCATTATGCAAAGATCAAGATACCAAAGAAGTTCAAAATGTCAGACTTTGAAAAGTATAATGGCACTTCTTGGCCAAAGATCCATTTGCAGACTTATGTGGTTAGGATGACCCCATATGTTGATAACATACCCCTGATGATTCAGCAATTTCAAGCAAGCCTGACAGGACCGGCACTCCAGTGGTATATTATGAAGAAGATTAATCTCCTAGAGACTTGGGAGGATTTGACTAATGCCTTCTTCAAGCAGTACAAGTATAATATTGATGTCACTCCATCTCGAGAGGATTTACTTTGCACTGAGAAGAAGAAGATGGAATCTTTCAAGGCATATGTCACGAGATGGAGGTCTGTAGCTGCTCAAATTACTCCGGAACCGACTGAAAAGGAGTTGATGGATTTGTTCATGAAGACACTCCCGCCTGAATATCGAAATCGGATGTTAGGATCGACTGCCGAGTCGTTCAATCAGCTAGTCCCTGTTGGCGAGCGAATTGAAATAGCCCTGCGTGATGGATGGGCGTCTGATCAAACCAGCTCATATAAGGGAGTCTTTGCCAAGAAGGATAAGGAACCTATAGCAGAGGTTAATGCAACTTATGTTCAGGCACCTCGCCCAACTTCGAACACTCAACAGGGAGGAGCACGAGCATTTTTTGGCCAGCAGAAGAACTCTTCCAAGCATCAATTTACGCCTCTTCCTAAGCCAATGTCCAAGATCTTGCCGACTCTTCAGAAAAATGGATTACTTGCTAAGGAGCCTAAGCGACCTAATCCCGAGCGTTTCCCCAACTATGATCCGTCCAAGACATGTGCTTATCATATGGGGGAGGTAGGGCATTCTGTTGACGATTGCTATACACTGCAACACAAAATCCAAAATCTTTTGGACGCCAAGGTGGTCTCATTCCGCGATGGACAGCCAAACATCCAGAATAACCCACTCCCTGACCACCCAGAAGCTGTGAATGTCATTTTCAATTTTGATGCTGAGCCCACCGTGTTTCAAATGATGCATGAGGAAACAGAAGTGATGGATACCCTGGGGCAACCAAGTGGCAAGTTCGATTACTATGTAAAGTATTCGGCTCCTCCCAGCTCTTACATCGACCCACGGGATATCATCCCAGATGGATGGGGTGGCATAGATGATCCCGCACCTCCAAAGATTGAGAGCTCTGATGACGCACTCAAAGGAATGACTGAAGTGTTCAGTGTTTGCCATCGATGAAGCTCGAGAGTAGGAGAATTTTAATTATTTGCACACTCCTTTGTGCAGGAGTCTTTATCGCTTTCCGTATTTGCATATTTGCATTTTCAATTTTAGGATTTCCCTGATTTCAATAATGTAATTTGCTTTTCGTCCAATAAAATACATGGAGATTTTCATGTTTTAAGGGCATGTTGAAGTACACCAAACTAGCCCTGTGAGGAAATCCTACCAAAAGAAAATGGCAAGGAGCTAATTCTGAAGGCTGGGCTTCTTCATGTTCCCTTTAAAAAAAAATCAAAAAAATAAAAAAAAATAATTTTCAGCATGCATCTAATTTACCCTGTTTGTTTCTTTTAATTATCTGCTTTATGTTTCAGGTGCAGCTTTGTACACATGAGCTCCTTTACAAAGAAGGGGCAAGCCATGGACACATTATAGTTTTCACTTTATGAGCATGCCCTCTTTATCATTATAGAATGCTTTCACATGATATTGTGTAATTCGTCAATTCCACTTGAAATTTATCAAAATGGATAATTCAGTGAAAGATGTCGAGTTATTTGAGCATGCTAAATGAGGTGTGAAAGGCAAGCCTAATCCCATACACAATCCTTTGTCTATACATTGTAAGGTGAGTATGGAAACATTTTGTATTTCAAGGTGAAGAATTTTCTTGCGAAAAGTGACAGCTCAAATGACGAGAGGCAGTTCATTTCTCTATCCCAAACACTACACGTGTTCCATTGCTTAACCATTTTGAGCCAATACACTTATGGATGTTCTTTTCAAATTACCCCTGTCAAGAACCACCCCACATCGGGGCAACTAGGAGATAAACATGACATCATGAAGTGAGGAAAATGAATTGAAATTTTCTTGCTCTCACTTGCATCAATCTTCAAGTTGTGCTATTACATTGAATTCATGTGCTAATTTAAGTGCCTTAGGATGACGAAGAGCATTTCTTTCACTATCCTACACACTTATATCCTTTGAATAGCCCACTTGAGCCTGCTATTTCATTTCTTTTAAACCTAGCTGGTGATCATCCCCCACACTGGGGCAAGACAAGAGACAGATGAAGACCCTTGAAGGTTCGGGTGTCATTTAAAGTATACTTGACACACGCATTGTGTGTAAGAACTGAAATTAAAATAGAACTAAGGGGCATGAAAAAGCAGTGTGCCTGGTAAAAGCAAAGCCAATGTCCGTGAAAAAGAGAGAAATGACTGATGAATTGGAGGCATAAAAAAAGCAATGTGCTTGACCAATGTCTATCATCAAAGAAAATGACTTTTAAAAAAAAATGTTGAGAAAAGATCTCCAGTTGAATAATCATTGGCATCAGGTGATAAACTTTTGAGCCAATAAAGAAATTTGTCAAGAAGACAATCCGTGGCGAAGAGAACTGGTGGCAATGTCAAAATGATCACCAACTTTGACCCCTATACACATCTTTGAGCCTAACGATCCTTTCGTTTCTCAACCCATGAACCCAGCCTATGTTACGTCCCTTACAAAGTCTCTTCAGATTAGGGCACTTGAATTAACATAGGAATTCACATGTTTTAAGCATTGCTCGAAGAAGTGCGAGCAAGATTATTTCTTTCTCATTTTGCAGGGTTCTTGACTTGTAAACCCAGAGATGATTACAGAATCATTCGTTAAATTTGCTTTGACTCGAAGAGTCCCTTTGTTAAGCTATTGACCAAGCCTGCATTACAGTCATTGACAAAGACCTCTCAGATTGGTAAGGTCGTACTGATTGCAAGAAAATTCGAACTCTTGTCGACAAGATGATGATGAGATTGAGTGATATATTCCCGCATCAATGGTCGGGACAAATAACCCTTCTTAAATGAGAGCGAGTGAAAAAGGCATTTTCACACCAAAAGTGTCTCATTTAGCATGTTCAAGAGATTCACGCTATAACTGAAAATTGTCCTAGTGATAATTTTTCCGGTAGAAGCTTGATAAAGCCATCATGCATGGACTTTCATTGAATTTTTCCTCAAAGACCAAAACTATTGTCTTTGAAACCCTGAGTTTATCCAGTCATCTTTGTACTTGATGAGAATTCCAAGTATCTATTTATAAAATATTTTCAAATGTCTGGTGTGAATTCCAGATATTTGAACCTTTAAATGCTTGATGCGATTTCCAAGTGTTTGTCTTTTCAAACATCTGATGTGATTTCCAGATGTTTAGTAAATGTTTTCAAATGTCTGACATAAGAATCAGATTTTTTTGAAATTTCAAGTACTTGATGCAATTTCCAGGTGCTTAGAATCTGATGAGACTTCCAGATCCCTAAAGACTTTGAGCGTTTCAATTATCAGAAGGGAGTTCCAGACGATTGACAAGTCTCATCGGAATAATTTCACACCTAAATCCCCAAACAGGTATGATAGGTGTGTGTTCTTCTTTGCATTTGCATTTCATTAGTCATGGACATATAGAGGTCTATGTTCCTGACCGAATCATTGCACTTACATTGCATCCTTTATTCTTTAAAAAAAAAAAAAGAGTCAAGTCATTAACATTTGCATATGCATTTCATATTTCATTTTGCATGGTTTAAATTTAGGTGTCATTTATCTTTGAAGGAAACCTCTACGAGATCCCCTTCAAAGATGGGCAGCTTGATACCAAATAAAAATTACATCAAGCATTTCATAGCATCGCATTTAGGATTAGACTTATTTTGCAAAATAAAAATAGAGGATAATAAGTAACTTATAAAATAAAAACATTTTGAGGAAGATTTTGAAAATTCTTTTTGAATAATAAAACATTTGGTTGTTGAACATATCTCCTCATTTCAAATTCGAAATTCAACGTTAGTGATTTTGGAGCCATTTCTTTGTTAAGTGGTTGAGTAAAAATCTCCATCGGCAAAAACAAACTTGATTCGTTTTGGCTCTATAAATGAAGAGCACGGAGGTCTTGAAAAGGGGGTTTTTTTCTCTTCGTGCGAATGAAAGAGTGAAAGAGAGAGGAAATGGGTTTTTTTTTTCTTCTTTTCGAAGAAGGGATGAAAGAGAAAGGCAAAAGTGAAAAGTGAGAAAGAGAAGGAGTTGACGTGAACAGGAAAAAGAGAGGAAAGTACAGTGGTAGAGAGGGAGGGGATGACCGGAAGAGAGAGGTGAGAATAGAAACAAAAAAAGAAAAAAAGAAGAAAAGGTAGAAAGATGGACCACTGTTCATCTTCTTTGTGAGCTTCCATTTGGTGTCCCTGCTGAAGCCGCACGAACCTGTGACGCCTACCACCGGAGCTCCGCCACAGCTGTGATCTCGACGCGCGACGCCTCCAGCCCCCCCTCCGGCCGGCGTTCGACCCACCTGCATTTCGCCCTTCGCCGCCGGACGCCGCCATCTCGCCGCGCCATTGAGCTTTGCTGCCCACATCCCGTGCCCGCAGCCGCTGCTTCTGCTTTGGCACGAAGCAGACCGACGCCTGCCATTCTCCGACGCACACCCGTGCCACCATCGGAGCTCCTCTCACCCGCAGATCCAAGCCAGTCGCCGTGCTGCCAGCCACCGGCACTCCGAGTCCTGCGCCCCTGTCCGCTCGTGCCCTGTTCCCCATCGCCCAGCAGCCCAGGCTCGGTCCCTGCTCCATCGCGCCAACGCCACCGAAGCCCACATCGCCGGTCCAAGACCCACCGCCTCGCCCACAGCTCGACTCCCTGTTGCCGCACCGCACCGCACCTCACTTGCAATCCGCGAAATCGGCGAAGCTGCGGGCTGCCCTTGTTCTGTTCAAGGCTCCCCTGTTGTCCGATCACAGTTGCCGTTGGTCACTGTACCTTTTTGGAGCTCAAAAACCGTGGGCCCATTTGCCGGCCACCTCCGTCACCGACGCCACATAAGCTGGCCCCGCTCGCCGTTGCTGCTCCGCTCCGCTCGCCGTCCATCGACGCCCGCGCCACGAGCACCTCCGCGATATTAGGCCCTCGCCCGACGTCGTCACTGCCGCTCAGCCCTCACCGGAGTTTCGGCCGCGGTCCATCTCCTGCTCGGTTGCCCTCTTGTCCCTGTGGGTTTTACCCTTAGGTAGTTTTTACTTTTTACTTTTACTTTTCATTTTTGGAGTTTAGTTTATTTCATTATTTGTTAGGTTAATTTTTATGTTTATTTCATTTGATAGCATGTTAGTTTAATTATTTAAATGTTGGATGTTAATATTTGCAATTTCTATATGCATTATCCGTAGATTTTACCTCAAATTACTATAGTTATTAATTTGATCCGAGAGACATCGGGTCACGTTTTTAATTATACTAATTTTGGGTTTGTTTTGGTAGAATTTCAATTATTAAATCACAATAATTATTTAATTTGGTCCGTAAGACTTCGGACCAAATTTTTAATTATTTTGATTCCCTCGTTGTGATTTATAGAGTTAAAATAATTGTTAATTTAATCCGTGAGACAACGGATTATCTTTTCAATTATTTTAATTCTTATCTTAGTTTTTATGTAAAAGTAATTGCTTGCTTAAAAAAATGAAAATTAAAAAAGGAAATAGTGAAAAAGTTAAAAATTTGCATGAGCATATAGGTCATATAGGTTTATTAAATTAAGACATGTAGGTTTAAATTAACCTTTAGGATTATTTTTAGGAAAAGTTTACATGTTTTCATAATATAAAAAGATAATAAAAAAAATTAAAAAGAATAATGATTTTCTAAAACAAATGGGGTTTAAATCAAATTAATCCCGAAGTTGAATTAGGAAATCATTCCATTTTGAATAGCTTAATTAGTTTTTTTTTTTTAGATAAAAAAGTTAGCATTGCATCATTATGTTTTTCTTAATAGAAATTATTCGGCCTTTTTAAAAATAAAAAAAATAAATAAAAAGAGAAAACACAAAAGTTATTTTCTTGATTAATTAATAAATTAGTTCATAATTAATCCCATTTAATATCATCATTATTTAATATAGGTTGCATACATAAAAAAAAATCACAAAAAGAACATGCATATAGAATTAATATCATTCATCCCATGTCATGAAACACATGCATATTAGAATTATATAAATTAGATTGCATACATATAGTTCATATTAGGCCATGTAAATTGCGTTTCACATATCATTAAAGTAGAATTCATGCATATTAATTTTAGATTAAGATTGCATATAATTAATTTTTTTTAAAAAAAAGAAAAAGAAAAATTATGTGTCATGTCATTTAGAAATCATGTTTAGGGCATGCATTTTTATTAACATTTTTTTAAAATGTTTTCCTAGAGAGTGGACTTTAATAAAGTTGTGGTTTATAATTTCTTAGCATCTTGATTTATTGAATGTTATTTAATTGATGGTGCACCCGCATGACCACCATTTGCATGTTAGTATCTTAGGTTAAAATTAATCAAGACTGCCTGCAAAAATGTTTTTTTTTTAAGGTACCGAAAGGGCGTTAGATTAATCTAGTGTAACCATGTCCCCGAATCCATTAAATCTCTGGTTCGTAAAAGGTAAAGTATTCTCCCATACTTTACCTGAGTTTCTAATCAGCTCTAATTGGTTAGTGGCGGCTCCAATTTGAAATATAATTGCATGTTTTAATGGGTCTTTTTCTTAGTATCAAGTCGCGATTGGTAGGGCTTGGGAGAGTCCGCGCCAAGTCTTCGGACTTAGTAATCCATTAACCTAGTTTTTAGGTGATTCACCTTCATCGAAAAAAAATTAGGTCGCGACACTACATTATTCGTCTGGCTCCGGAGGGATTGGGCAGGAGCAATTTGATAGACTTTCTCTACAAGGAACGAAAATGACACTGAAAAGAATCTAACTACGGGACTATTCCGACCAAAAAAAACAAAAACTACGGGACCATAAGACAACAGCCATTGAAACTTCAACCTAGCATTAAAGAAATCCTGAAGCACGCAAAGCGAATCTGACAGAAGCCTGAACACAGACACAACTCATCAGATATGGAGGGCAAAGAAACAGAGAAAGAGAAGCACTTTGTGCTGGTCCACGGGGCTTGCCATGGAGCTTGGTGCTGGTACAAAGTGGCCACCCTCCTAAAGTCCTCAGGCCACAAGGTCACTGCCCTGGATATGGCCGCTTCAGGGGTCCATCCGAAGCAGCCCCGAGAGCTGAACTCGATTGTGGAATATGTCGAGCCGCTGTTCGAATTCTTCGAGGGTCGTCCGCAAGGAGAGAAGGTGATCCTGGTGGGGCATAGCTTCGGTGGGGTTGTGATTTCATTGGCCATTGAGAGATTTCCTGAGAAAATTGCAGTTGCTGTGTTTTTAGCTGCATTCATGTATGGTCCTGAGCTCAGCGTTACCTCTGTTGTTGAGGAGGTAGGTACTTCTTTCTACTTTGAAGAGTAAATTAAGGGGCTAAAAAACATGTTTTGATCGTAGTTAAAATTCCGATTCCGATTCCGATCCCGAAGGACTTGTGCATATTAACCAGTAGACTTCCCATTTAGCGTTCTAATCACTCTGTTTGACCATATCGGTTTAAATAAAGTGTAAGACTAATGGGTTCAGAATTGGTCGACATACGCGGTCTAGATTTTCCAATTAAGGGTCGTGTCATCGATTTGGGAGAAAATCTGTCATGGAGAGGCAAATATCAATTTATGGTAAGGACCAGCGAAACAGAGCAGTCGTGAACTATGAAGTACCGACACTCTCCAAGAGTTTTCGTATCGTGTCGGACACTTTGACATTTGTTCGACACTCTCCGACATTCAGTCAACACGTGTTGGAAAATTTGACACTTGATAAACTTTTCCGACACTCTCAAAATTCCAATATACGAGTTTCCGACACTTAATTCCGATATCGATGTCAATTTTAAAAATTTTCAATAAATGAGAGGTCAAAATATGTATATGTGAAAAATAATAAATATAGAAAGAATAAAAACCTAGTATTATCTTTTTTTATGACTCCCACTTCTCGTGATACATAATTCATCCCTTAAGTTTTTCTTCTCCTTTACCTACATATCTAACACGCGAATCCAAAATGTGGATTGCTGATTTTTTCTCCACATTTTATGAATTATTGGAATAGAGTTGAATTTGTCAAATTGAAACAATGAATGATATTAATAAATGACGGATTAATATTTTTAGTGTAATTTCTTTCTAGACTTTTTTAATTATTTATTTACTTGTGAATTTGAATCAAATTAATTTGATTGAAATAATCATAGAAACGATAATTTATTATGTATATATAAAAATATATATTTAATATACAACGTGTCCCAACATATTGGAATTTTTGTTTTTTGAAAAACGACGTCTCGGTGTGTCGTGTCGTATTGTGTCGCATGTCGCGTGTCGGTGCTACTTAGGTCGTGAAAGGTTCTCTTCACCAAGCATGGAAGAAAATCCATTGTACTCTCATCATCAAGAGAGAAACACTTTCTATAATCGTAAGCAGCAATTAATGTATTTCATGATCTTCAAGAAGAAGATCATGATTGTTTTTTTCTTTGTTTTTTTTTTGGTATAAGATAATTCAGCAGCTCAGTGCAGTGATATTTATACTGCTTGCGAATTCTCAGTATGGTCGCAGATTGGGTTCATCCATGGACACAAAATATGCTTTTGATGATGGCCCTGAAAAGCCTCCAACCAGTTTTCTGTTTGGATACAACTTCATGGCCTCTAAGCTGTATCAACTCTCTCCACCCGAGGTAAAGATATTCGACCATTTTATCGATGAAGATTCTCTTACTTTCATCTTTTGACATAAAACAAAACTTCCCAAGTGATCGACAAGCTCAGAATATAGTTTTTTTATTAGCAGAATCAGTTCTATCCGGCCGAGTTAAGATGCATTTATTCACTTCATTTTATGTAGGATTTGACATTGGCCTCCTACTTGGTGAGACCTCTCCGCATGTTTCCAGACCAATCCAGATTCAAGGCGGAAGCAACGGTCACAACGGCGAAGTACGGTTCGGTTCCTCGAGTTTACATTGTGTGCGACCAAGACTTGGTGATAAAAGAAGACGTGCAGAGATGGATGATCGAACGCAATCCGGTGGACGAAGTTTGTGTGATCCCTAATTCAGATCACATGGTCATGTTCTCCAAACCATTGGAGTTTTGTTCTACTCTCAAACAGATTGTAGAAAATTATTCCTGAGGATTAGTTAAGGCTTGGTTCTATAGATTTCTAAGTCGTTTTGACAAATTAAAGAAAAAGGATTATGTGTCTAAACTTTTCGTTAATGGGCCAAACCGTCTCTCTCAACTTTCACTTGGTTCAGTGAAATTCTTACGCTGTTTTGGTCCGTTCAATACTGTCATCCCATCAGTTACCAAAGCAATCTAATGAACTTAACACTGGATGGAAAAAAAGAAAGGAGAAAAAACCCATTCCACATGGATTTCGTCAGTTTAGAAAATAATGCATGTTCCTCTTCTACGTCTAGTATTCAATTCAGATAGACAATAATCGCTTAATCGATGGAATTGACGTTGCATTCCCTCTTCTATTAGCAGGTTTAAAAGCATAGTGTATATGTGTCGGCGTCTACTAAGCCTATTCATCGGTTCTTGATTTCCCACTAACTCCAATTCCTCATATATGTGTTGGGGTCTCTGTCAACATGAGATCAATCCAAGAACGAGTTAGAAGATAGATCATCCGCCACTGTCTCATCATCACGTTGCAATACCGAAATAAATGCCACAACCTCTCAAAGACCATATCCATGGTGGAACCGCAAACTACGTCTGGCACGTAAGATGCAGACTCACCCTCGTCCCGACAAGCCGCCATTGCACGCCTCTTTTTGTTGCTACTTGATCGCCTTTCCTCTCAACCATCCCAGAAAGGGAGGAAAGATTATAGTAGAAGTATGAACCTTTCTAAGCCACAAAAAGAATTCGGGAGTTGTGTCAAAAGCAATTTTATTATGGAAATAAAGATTTTATCAAATGCCTTCGAATGTTCAAAAACTTGTCTAGAACTGTGTTTTAGTGTATATATCAGCACTTGAGTCAACTATATGTCGTATTTATCAATAGCATTTTTTCCTAATAGGTGAAGAGAATATCACTAAGGTATTAAGGAGCGCCGATCCATTATGAAACGAGCTTGAAGCCAAAATTGAGAAAAGAGCTTTTTTACGAGATGAATAATTCACCATGTCAATCAAAACATTGACATCGAAGCATAAATCTACACTACTAAGCGGGAGGAACTATGCATCGACTTTCAATGAGTTCTCTTAAGGAAGACTTTTATCCTTGAAGATACTCACGCTCGTTTGTTCTTTCCAGATCCATCGACAAACAAAAGAAGGAAACCACCAGAAAACAGGAGGGATAGGGTTGTCCATCCACTTGGCCGTATGCCGCGGCCGCCGGTTGTGAATACCTCGTCTTGCCCACAGTTTTTGTTCGTTAGACTCAATTATTGTCGAAACCGGATGAGTCAAACATCCGATTAGAACTTCTGCTATCGCAAGAAGTTGCCTACAAATTCACTTGATTTGGCTGTGATTATGATCGAGAAGATACCATGCAGAATTTTTCAATATTTAGATTTCCTTCCTTTTGTAGAAAATAATTTTCAAGAAAACATTTTTCGCATTTTTTGTCGTTCATTTAACGGAAAATGAATTATTTGGGAAAAATAATTTCTATGAATGAAAAAAAAATCATTTAAAATATGAGAAAATGTTTTTTTATTTTTATTTTTTAAAGGTGAAAAACATTTCCTTCACTTACTCTTTCTAATCTCACATCCCCACAAGCCCCCGTCTCCTCCTTTTTTATTTTTTCAATTTTTTAAGTTTGAATCACCCATCCCTATGTTTTCCTCTTCCTTTTTCTCGGCCAGTCATTGGCCTTCTCAGTTGCTCTCTCTTATCTCACATTCTTACAAGCCCCTACTTCTTCTTTTTTTTTTAAATTTTCCTCTTCTTCTTTCTTGGCCGGTCGTGGACCTTTTCACATGCTCTCTTTTATCTCACATCCCTAAAAGCCGCAACTTCTTTCTTCTTTTATTGTTTTCTTTTATAAAAATTCGAATTATTTTTATTTTTATTTTCCTCTTCTTCTTTGTCGGCCGGTTGCCGGCCTCCTCGCATGCTCTCTCTTATCTCACATCCCTACAAGCCCCTACTTCTTTTTGTTTTCCAAGATTTGATTTTTTTGTTTTTTTTTTTTTTTTTTTTTTCTTTGTTTTCCTCCTCTTCTTTCTCGACTGGTCTCTTATCTCACATCCCTACAAGAACCCACTTCTCTCTTTTTTATTATTTTTTTCTTTAAAAAAAAAATAGATCCTTTTCCTCTCAGGTGCTGCAATTGGATCTGGAGCAAGCTTTGGCAATGTATCTGTGAGTATCAGTTATCCCATCATTTTTTATTGTTGCCTAAAAAAAAATTAATTCTCTCACATGCCAACACAAACAGCTCAACATTTTTGAAGTGGCAATCCTTGTAGAACAGCCTCGTTCTTAGAACAAATGACGATGGAAAGTAGTTCCTCTAAAATTTCATTTGTGCCTGCAGAAATCAGCAAGGCCAAAGTCTCGGACAGCTCGTCGTTAGTGAGTGGCATTCACATGACTAACTCCGGCTGCTATCTCACACTTCCTAAATCTTTCTTTTGGCCACCTTGACTATAGAAAAACAAGAAGCTCGGAGAGGTCGCCAATTGTTCTTTAACGAGTTAAAATTTGATTCCTTTTTCTTTTTCTTCTGTGGGACTAGTCTAGATCACCTCTCTTCTGGGAGGTTGACATCAGGAACATGTTACTGAATTGTGAGTGATATAGCGGATCTCTTTGTAGCTCTAAATTCACATTTAGGTTTAGTGTCTGAGTACACTTTCACTAACATTGTATGGTTATATCTTGTAAAATGGCCTTTGCAACTGAATTTCCTTGAAGAAATTTGAAGTTCACTATTATTCTAAGTGGTCATCCAACCTTTATGGCTATTCTAAACTTGACAATTGTGGTCGTGGGAGGGAGAGAGAGAGAGATGAATTGGGGGATGATGTCTCATCTGAACTAATTTCCACAACTATCTGTCTTCTATCTCTTATCTCTATCCCTATCTCAATATCTCAAGCAGCAGTTATATGGCGAAACTAGAATCCCCCTTGCCAATTCCTTAAATAAAAAATATCAGTCGGGCTGATGATGTAATGGAAACACTCGTATGTTCTTCGGAATATTCAGACATAAATTTCTTTTGATTCGAATTCATTATTAGGGCTAATTATGGGGAGTTTATATGCAGACGTGGGACTCGGATTATGCTGATAAAAGAAATGGGCCTAAGAGACCCTCGAATTCAGATACAAAAGAAAATGCACACAGGCTTCTGGAATGTGATGATTATGCCGTTTGATAGAGGCACGAAGGTTTGAAAAAGTTCACTAAGCCCCCACCAACCCAACACCACCTAACCTATCTTCCTCCCCAACCATTAAGAAGCTCCTTCGCCTTTTTCCTAAGTCACACCGTTTCACATTCCACGATACGTCCCTTTCCTGTTTTGAAAAACATCGAAAACCAAGCACCTCGCGGTCCACACCGTGTCATCTGATTCAGTGCCCTGTTGGGTTTAATCACTCCACCGCCCCCCGTTTCATGGGCACCAAGCTTCTGAAGCCCTACTAGCTTTGCCAACACCAAATCAAGAACTTTCCAACACTCCTGAGAGAACAAGCACCTGCTCTTTTGGACTTTCGAGGTCTTTCCTCTTTCAACTTTTTAACTCTAGCTCTTCTTTATCTTGTAGCTTTAATTTCAGATGTATTCTGTCCCAATATAATGGTTACAAATGTATGGTACCGAAGCAGAAAAAGGGGGAAAGATGGGGTAAGGTCAACACTCAAAAAGAAAGTAAAGCATGCTAGATGACTGCATCACACCAGCCATTCAATTGGTTCGCACGACTTTTTTATTTTATTTTATTATCTCAATGAAAGGAAAATCTCTGTTTATTCAACTAATCTTCTTTTGTTGTTTTCCAAACCCTTCCTTGGACCCCGGCTGTTGCCGGCACTGCATCTAACACCTTAAACTAATAGTGAGAAAAATTTGAGTATTTTGTCGTCCGAATTTTAAAGTAAGGAGCCGAACTGCCCTTTACTGAGCAACTAGCTGCACTTTCCATAGAATACAAGGGCCTGATTTGTGCTCTCATCAATACTTTTGACTTTAATTAACCCTTAAGACATTAAAAAGGAAAAGGAAGTCTAAACAAGGAAGTTGTCCACATCCATTGTTCCACGTATGGCTTCTCAATTTGAAAATTTTTGGGAGGAAGCTGCGTCGACAAGACAAGTTGTGATGATTCAATTTGATTAAGTTTGGAATCGCTCGACCTGTTTTAATTATCACACAATCAGTTAGCTTGTGTTTTAGTATAGAGTCGAACATAGACAAGAGGCCTCGATTAGTCCTTCACCAGTAGAATGTGCAACCAATATAGTCCTTCGATTCATAGCAAAACGAGTCGTCAGTTCTCACTTATTTCTTGATCTATTGTTCAAATAATTCTTGACATTGCAAACATTTGAGCTAGGAATAAAAAGCATAATGCTTCCAACTATGTTCGTGGTCCATGGAAGGGTACAGTTAGTTCTATATTCATCCATATTAAGGAGCAAAAAGCTCCCTGTACTCCGTGAATTTATCTCAATCAAGCCAAAACTGATTAAGGTATGAGGAGATCAATGTGGAATTGAAATCAAGTAATCAAACGAGCCATGCCAAAGGGTTAAAAGGTCAAACAAAATTGTATTCAAACTTGTTAATCATCAAAGTCCATATAACAACCCTAGACGACAAGAGCAATTCAATGGCTTGGAGAGCATTCTGGTTTCGGTTTTGACTTATCTTAAAGTTTCTTCTAGTAATTTACAGTGTGTTTATTAATGAAAAATGAATGATTTGAAAAATAATATCCAAAAATAAGCACTTGTATCGTTTATAAAATTGAGCGAACAAAAAAAAATTCATGAAAATATTTAAATATAAATTATTATGGATAATGAAACATTTTTAATTTACTAACTATTCCAAGCAATACAAGCTTTTACTTTAAGAATTTATATTTTAAATCATTCATTTTCCCAAAATAAATGTACTATTGACTTGGTCTAAAACTTCATGGAGACAAATATATAGAGTTGGAACATGACGGTACTTGTTGGGAAAATCGAGAGTATAGGGGCTGAAATGAGATAGAACAAAAAATCCGAGGGTCATATTGAAAGATATGGAGATGACATGTCTCCGTTGAAGAAATTATTTGCATCTGTATTGGATAAGCTGTTTCGTTTGTCATTGCCTGGCTTGTCTTACCATTCTATGCTGAAATGATGAGGCAAGCTCTCATGATTGGGTTGCTGGTGAAGTGTACTAATGTCTTGACATGTTAATGTTCCAAAGAGTTGCTTCTCCATGAATCACTTTGGCGTCAAACTTTACCTGTCTTACATGACAAATATATGATGTATGAAGAAAAAAAGACAAGAAAAATCCTTAAAACATAAAAACTTAATCACTCTTCTATTCTTGAATGGCTTGTGCTCTAGTCTATGTATCAGCACTTGAATCAACTATATAATGCATTTATCAGCGGCGATTTTTCCTGATAAGTGAAGAGATTATCACTGAGGCACCAAGCGGTGCCGATCCATTTACAAAATGAGCTCGAAGCCAAAATTGAGAAAAGAGCTTGTTCACAAGATGAATAGTTCACCATGTCAATCAAAACATTGACATTGAAGCACAAATCTATGCTGCTTAACGGGAGGAACTCTGCATCAACTTTCAATGAGTTATTTTAAGGAAGACTTTTATCCTCGAAGATACTCGTGTTCGTTCTTTCCAGATCCATCAGTAAACTGATGGATTTAGTCATGGGCCTAAGTCGGCCCGGCCACGACGGGCCTAAGGGCCCGGCCCACGGGAATTAGGCCCGTGGAAAAGGGAACCTATAAAAGGGATGAGAGAGAGAGTAAACGTACCTCTTGGCATTTTTGTGCAAGAACGTTCTTCTTCCTCTTAAAGAATTCTCTCTCTCTCCAAGGCTAGGAAAGCGACGCCATCTTCACTTCCCGACGATTCTTTGACATCGGATCGAACCGGACTGATTTCTCTTCCTCTTTGCGGCGTCGGTGTCTAATCTGTGGCCAACAAGGTACGCTCGAATCCGTGGTGTGCTTTTGATCGGTGATACGTGACAATCCCGAGCTTATCTTCCGCATATGATTTAGGGGTTCGGTTTCGGTGCCGAATCCGTTTTTCGGGGATCAGGCGATCCCAACATTGGTATCAGAGCCCGTGTTAGCGTTTTCCCGACTTGTATGATGTTTTATGATTGATTTTCGCATAATCCTTTTTCGGCCGTACGGATCGTGGCCAAGAATCCCGACACCCGAGCATGTTCGCCCATTTTTCGGATTTTTCGTAAGTCGAAATACAAATCTGAATGCATAGGGAGGAAGGCAACATCGAGACGAGTCAGGAGACACGTCGGCGCCGCGCGACGCCCCACACACGCCGCGCCCATGAAGAAGCAAATGCGTCGGCGCCGGCGATCTAACGCGCCGCGAACTTGGTAAGCGGCACCGTCGGTCCGCCGCGCCGTCGCCGGATCGTCTGCCGATCCGCTGACGCCATCGACGCCGTCGTTGGCGGGGGTCGGTCGACGACCGCGCGACCGACTGGAGGCGCGGCTGGCGGCGGCCGACGACAGGCGGATCGACAAGACCTGGCGGCGCCGCGCGCGGTCGGTCGGTCCGACCCGGCAACCGGTCCGATCGGTCCGATGACTCTGCCGGTTGACCGTTGACCGAGCGTTGACCGTTGACTTGACCGTTGACTGTTGACCGAGCGTTGACCGTTGACTTGACCGTTGACCGTTGACTTGACCGTTGACCGTGCGTTGACCAAAAAAAAAAAAGGAATTTGTTCCTTTTTTCAATTATGTCTATGTGGATTATATGTAATCCATTTTTTGTTCTGCATTTGTTGCAGGAACAATGCCTCCCCGTAAGCCGCGCGCATCTGTGCGCACGATGTCAGATGAACAGAAGGCTTACAAGGTTGATAGCCGATCTGAATGGTTATCGATGGGAGAGTGACGACATAATTGATCATGTCATAGAGGTCAACAACAAAATTCAGGAAGTCATTTGGAACGGTTATCCCATGCGAGATATTCAGATGATGCGATTCTTTATGAACACTCTTCCACAAGGATGGCAAGGAGTGTTGAATCGCCTACGGGAGGTCAAAGGATTTACTAGCTATAAGGCGCTAGTAATGGAATTCGTAGATGAATACCATCGGGTTGGAGCCACAAAGACTGCGACCCAAGGAATGACTTTGATTGGGCCAGGACTGAATGTGCGTAGGAAAAATCCTAAGGGATATCCGTCTATTTTTCCGTGGCTGTCAAGAATGCCTGAGAATTTTACAGAGAAAAAGAAAAAGAAATTGGACCATGTAGGTGCTTTCCCTATTAGTTGCATGATGCCTCGTTTATAGATGTTATGACTTGTCTTTATTTAATGTTCTTGGTGGACATCTTATGTAAAGTTAACTACCTGATTGTGGTTGTTTGTAGCAACCTATATGTTAGCCATATTATGTGAAAGCATTATTATTATATATTGTATGTCAATTATCTGCTGCTTTATGTGATTGCTGGTTGCTGTGGGTAGTTAGATGTGGGTAGTAATAGAAGTTTTTGTAGTTTCATAGAATTGATTTTGCATATGACAATCATATTAGTGATAGTTTTAAGTTAGGATTTTTGGAGGATGATTGGAAACATAGTGACCTTTTGATTCTGAAACCTTACTTAAAATTATTAATTAATATGATGGGTTTGTGCAAAATAGATGCATAAATAATAGGCATTAATAACTCGTGCATATATGTCTGATGTGTTCAGATCAATGGCTTCAGCCACAAAGAGCATAGTTGTCGAGCTGAACAAAGGTGAAAAGCTCAAATGTGACAACTATGAAATTTGGCAAATGAAAATTCAATGTGTGCTGGAAAAGCAAAAAGCACTAAAAGCTCTTGACCATGTTATGGAAGATCTAGAGGATGCTGTGCGCCACCTTGAGTTAGCTGATCATCGCCTCAAGGCATTAGAGCAGGAAACAGATATTTTCTGTGTTGCTTTAAGCTCAGAAGGGGCTTCATGCTCTAAGCGCAAGCGCATTGATTCGTTCAATATGTGGAAATGCAAGGGATCAAGTCCTTCTTGCAAGAAACCAAAAATTAACCAACAAAAGAGAGGAAAACGTCCTCATGTGAAGAATATCTCAAGGGTGAAATGTTACAACTGTGACCAGAAGGGTCACTATGCCCGCGATTGTCGCGAGCCAAAGAAGGTACACACCCTTGGTACAATTGGGAACTTTGCGTATGTGTCAAGTTCTGTATTTTTGACTGAATCTAATCCTCTGTGGACTGTGGATTCAGGAGCGACAGACCATGTAGCGAAGGATAGAGGATCCTTCGTGGAATTCCGATGAGTACCTACTGGAACTAAGTGGATCTATGTGGGAAACAACTCCAGAGCTGAAGTGAAAGGAATTGGCACATGCCAACTGAATATGCGTGATGGACGCACTTTATTCCTTCATGATGTATTGTATGCTTCGGAGATTCGTCGGAATTTAGTGTCTGTTTTAGTGTTGGTTAAATTAGGTTTTAATATGAACTTCCATAATAAAGGTGTAGATTTGTATTTGGATACAAACTACTATGGTCATGGTTATTTTCTGGATGGTTTCATTGTATTGGATATTGATTATGTTAATGTAAATATTTATTATTCCCTTCTCACGTCTCACAATTCATATGATAATGATGTGAATGTGTGGCATGCTAGACTTGGTCATATTGGCCAACAGCGTATGAATAGACTAGCCAAAGAGGGCTTGTTGGGCAATATTGAAAAAGTCGATTTGCCTATCTGTAAGCATTGTCTAGAAGGGAAAACGACAAGGAAACCATTTGGAAAAGGTAAAAGAGCTGAATTTCCTCTACATTTAATCCATTATGATATCTGTGGTCCAATGAATGTGAGAGGAAGGCATGGGGCTGTTTATTTCATCATTTTTATAGATGATTATACTCGATTCGGATATGTCTATTTGATTTCTCACAAATCTGAAGCAATAAGTTGTTTCAAAAGGTTTATGAACCTGGTAGAGAATCAATTAGACAAGAAAATAAAAGCATTGAGATCCGATCGAGGTCGAGAATATTTATCTGATGAGTTCAGAAAATTATGTGATGAAAAAGGAATAGAAAGACAATTATCTATTCCATATACTCCTCAACAAAATGGTGTTGCAGAGAGAAGAAACAAAACCCTACTAGAAATGGTTAGGTCCATGATGGCGCATGCTAACTTGCCTATCACCTTTTGGAGTGATGCGTTGTTATCTGCTGCCTATATACTTAACCGTGTGCCTTCCAAATCAGTTGCTTCCACTCCATATGAGTTATGGACAGGTAGAAAACCAGACTTAAGTTTTCTTAAGCCATGGGGTTGTGCTGCCTATACACTTGAATCCTCTCACAAGTTTGGGAAATTGGGTCCCAGAGGAAAGAAGAGTATTTTCATAAGATACTCAGAACACTCAAAAGGGTATGTGTTCATAGGTGAGCAGGAAAGTGGGAGTATAACTGAATTTGAATCACGGGATGTCACATTCTTAGAGGATGAATTTCCTAAGAAGGGCGAAATAGGGGAAGCCAACACCCTATTTGAAACCTCGGATCAAGATAATGATCTTAGTGGAGTTCCTCCAAGTGGGAGTAATATGAGAAGTGATGAATTGAATTTGACTCATTCTCAATTGCAACCACATGATGAGACGACATCATTATCTAATCCCAGTGGGAGCATAATGGGGAATGATGTGCAAAGAGCACAAACTCCCATACGGCGAACAAGTCGCCAAAGTATTCCCCGTCGACGTTTTGACATTGAAGGGGAAACTTTTATGGTTGCTCCACAAGATGAGGATGAGCCTAGAAATATTAATGAGGCTCTAAATTGCCCTAGTAAGGAAAAATGGATTCATGCAATGGAAGAGGAAATGGAGTCAATGAAATCAAACCAAGTCTGGGAACTGGTTGATCTTCCAAAAGGACGCAGAGCTATTGGGAACAAATGGGTTCTCAAAGTAAAGCGAAAGGCTGATGGCTCGATAGAAAGGCATAAGGCTCGCCTTGTAGCGAAGGGGTATAATCAACAGGAAGGGATTGATTATGAAGATACGTTTTCTCCTGTAG
The DNA here is from genome assembly GCA_007663325.1 of Eucalyptus pauciflora. NCBI lineage: Eukaryota > Viridiplantae > Streptophyta > Magnoliopsida > Myrtales > Myrtaceae > Eucalyptus > Eucalyptus pauciflora. The sequence goes on from VMYD01000012.1 coordinate 1,139,164, forward strand.
TAAGATTTACCTCGATTCGCATTATTCTGGCAATAGTATCTAGTTTGGATCTTGAATTACATCGGATGGATGTAAAGACTGCTTTCCTCAATGGAGAATTAGAGGAAGAAATATACATGGAACAACCAACTGGTTTCATGGTAAAAGGCCAAGAAGAAAAGGTGTGTCGACTTTTGAGGTCGATATACGGCCTTAAGCAGTCATCGAGACAATAGTATATACGTTTTCATAATGCCATAATGGCATATGATTTTACAATGATTGATGAGGATCATTGTGTATATATCAAAAGATCCAAGGATCAATTTGTGATCATATCATTATATGTTGATGATATACTGATTGCCGGAAGCAATATGGAGTTTGTTCATACTGTCAAGAGTTGGTTGTCTTCCAACTTTGAGATGAAGGATATGGGTGAGGCTGCATACATTCTTGGAGTAAAGATTTCAAGAGATCGTTCGAAGAGATCGTTGTCTCTTCGCAAGAAACATATATAAATAAAGTTCTTGAACGATTTCGTATGCAAGATTGTAAACCCATAGACACTCCTATTGCAAAAGGTGAAGGATTGAGCCATAGACTGTGTCCGAGGACTCCACAAGAAAAGGAACAAATGAAACATGTTCCTTATGCTAGTGCAGTTGGGAGCTTGATGTACGCTATGATGTGTACAAGACCCGACATATGTTTTGCAGTTGGAATGGTGAGTAGATACCAATCCAATCCAGGTCCAGCACATTGGAAAGCCGTAAAGAGAATACTGAGGTATCTGAAGGGAACTGCTGATTTCAAGTTGAGTTACAAAGGAAATGATCTGCGACTCGAAGGTTATTCTGATGCTGATTGGGGAGGAGATTTAGATGAAAGAAAATCTACCTTTGGTTTTGCTTTCTTACTCAACAATGGCGCCATATCATGGAGCAGTAAGAAGCAAACGTGTATAGCCTTATCCACGATGGAAGCTGAGTTCGTGGCATTATCAACAGCGGTCCAAGAAGGAGTTTGGCTTAAGAGATTTTTGGATAATTTAGGTGTTATTGAAAAAGCTGCACATCTGTTGTTGGTTAACTGTGATAGCCAAGCAGCTATAGCGTACACTAAAGATCCAAAATATCATGGCAAGACCAAACATATAGATACCAAGTATAACTTTGTAAAAGATATGGTTGCACGAAAGGATGTGAACTTGCAGTACATATCTACGCATAGAATGGTAGCAGATCCTATGACAAAGCCAATACCTAGAGATGTGTTTTGTGGTCATGTGAAATCTCTAGGATTGCGTAGAGTCTGATGTACTGGATTGTAATTTCCCTGAGTTGTTCACATGTATGAACTAGTGTTGTTTCATTATCAATGCCTATGAATCTTTTGTTTGATCTTTATGCATCTTAATGCTTAGTGCACTACATTATGTTGAGAAAGTATGTCGGACAGATAAGAGATTAGCCCACTCACACGGATAATCGCCTCTATTTACTATGTGATAGATAGAGATGAGACTGTTTTTAAGCTTATTATCTAGGTGATAATCGAGAGCTCAAGCTTAAAATAAAAATGTCGCCTTAACTGAGTGTTAAGATGAGGACATAATACTTACGATGTCCGAAAGTAAAATAACCCACACATTTTACTTTATCTGTCTAAGATGCCAGATGTGAGTTCTGATGAATTTTGTGAATGAGTAAATACGTGAACTCAAGTTAGACATTGGGTATGTCTAAACTATCATCTGTACGGTATTGATTGTGTAGACATACGCTCCATGGGAAAGGAGTTAATACCGTAATACGTATTTCATACTACGTATGCATGAGACGACCTATAAGAGTGGCAAAAGTTATGATCTCAACTTTTATGACGTGTGAGACTCTTGAGGAATAGAGTTCCTCATTTTTTAGTGCCCTTATGACTCTTACTTATTCTCAAGATTTCTATTTAGTGTTTGCTATCTTAGAATGTTGCCAATGGTCATGACATGATTCGATCTAATGGGACATTTCTAGAAAAGCAAGTTGAACTGAAATTGAGAGTTTGAAGGAAAGAGGAAGATCGGATTTGTAGAATCACATTGTGGTTTTGTATTCACAGGTCGACCAATTATGACTGTCTTTGGGATAATCATAATTGTGAATACAATATATATATATCATTGGTTAAATGAGATTAAGAGAGATATAAATGTGATCGATCGATCTAGGGTACTGCATACTAAATTTACTCGGAAAATGATGCCCAATATGAGCTGCTATATATTCCTAACAGATGTATAGCAACGAGCTCTCAAAGTATGCTGGTCGCACGGATTATTCACCGGTATGAATGTTGAAAGAGGAAAAGAGGGATTTTCAGTTGATGGGCCTCAGTTGGGCCTATCCGCCCATGTTGGTTTTGATCCACCATGTGCGAGTGGGAGATGATGGATTTAGTCATGGGCCTAAGTCGGCCCGGCCACGATGGGCCTAAGGGCCCGGCCCACGGGAATTAGGCCCGTGGAAAAGGGAAACTATAAAAGGGATGAGAGAGAGAGAGTAAACGTACCTCTTGGCATTTTTGTGCAAGAACGTGCTTCTTCCTCTTAAAGAATTCTCTCTCTCTCCAAGGCTAGGAAAGCGACGCCATCTTCACTTCCCGACGATTCTTCGACATCGGATCGAACTGGACTGATTTCTCTTCCTCTTTGCGGCGTCGGTGTCTAATCTGTGGCCAACAAAGTACGCTCGAATCCGTGGTGTGCTTTTGATCGGTGATACGTGACAATCCCGGGCTTATCTTCCGCATATGATTTAGGGGTTCGGTTTCGGTGCCGAATCCGTTTTTCGGGGATCAGGCGATCCCAACAAAAGAAGGAAACTACCAGAAAACAGGGGGGATAAGGTTGTCCATCCACTTAACCGTATGCTGCCAGGCTTGAATACCTCGTCGGGCCCAGGGTTTTTGTTCGTTAGACTTGATTATTGTCAAAACCCGAATGAGTCAAACATCTGATTAGGACTTCTGCCGTCGCAAGAAGTTGAGTACGAATTCACTTGATTTGGCTGCGATTATGATCGAGAAGATACCATGCGGAATTATTCGACTTTTAGTCAAGAACTGCAATAGCACGGAAAGTTCCTACATTATTCGTCTGACTCCGGAGGGATTGGGCAGGAGCAATTTGATAGACTTTCTCTACAAGGAACGAAAATGACACTGAAAAGAATCTAACTACGGGACTATTCCGACCAAAAAAAACAAAAACTACGGGACCATAAGACAACAGCCATTGAAACTTCAACCTAGCATTAAAGAAATCCTGAAGCACGCAAAGCGAATCTGACAGAAGCCTGAACACAGACACAACTCGTCAGATATGGAGGGCAAAGAAACAGAGAAAGAGAAGCACTTTGTGCTGGTCCACGGGGCTTGCCATGGAGCTTGGTGCTGGTACAAAGTGGCCACCCTCCTGAAGTCCTCAGGCCACAAGGTCACTGCCCTGGATATGGCCGCTTCAGGGGTCCATCCGAAGCAGCCCCGAGAGCTGAACTCGATTGTGGAATATGTCGAGCCGCTGTTCGAATTCTTCGAGGGTCTTCCGCGAGGAGAGAAGGTGATCCTGGTGGGGCATAGCTTCGGTGGGGTTGTGATTTCAATGGCCATGGAGAGATTTCCTGAGAAAATTGCAGTTGCTGTGTTTTTAGCTGCATTCATGTATGGTCCTGAGCTCAGCGTTACCTCTGTTGTTGAGGAGGTAGGTACTTCTTTCTACTTTGAAGAGTAAATTAAGGGGCTAAAAAACATGTTTTGATCGTAGTTAAAATTCCGATTCCGATTCCGATCCCGAAGGACTTGTGCATATTAACCAGTAGACTCCCCATTTAGCGTTCTAATCACTCTGTTTGACCATATCGGTTTAAATAAAGTGTAAGACTAATGGGTTCAGAATTGGTTGACATACGCGGTCTAGATTTTCCAATTAAGGGTCGTGTCATCGATTTGGGAGAAAATCTGTCATGGAGAGGCAAATATCAATTTATGGTAAGGACCAGCGAAACAGAGCAGTCGTGAACTATGAAGTACCGACACTCTCCAAGAGTTTTCGTATCGTGTCGGACACTTTGACATTTGCCCGACACTCTCCGACATTCAGTCAGCACGTGTTGGAAAATTCGACACTTGATAAACTTTTCCGACACTCTCAAAATTCCAATATACGAGTTTCCGACACTTAATTCCGATATCGATGTCAATTTTAAAATTTTTCAATAAATGAGAGGTCAAAATATGTATATGTGAAAAATAATAAATAGAGAAAGAATAAAAACCTAGTATTATCTTTTCTTATGACTCCCACTTCTCGTGATACATAATTCATCTCTTAAGTTTTTATTCTCCTTTACCTACATATCTAACACGCGAGTCCAAAATGTGGATTGCTTATTTTTTCTCCACATTTTATGAATTATTGGAATAGAGTTGAATTTGTCAAATTGAAACAATGAATGATATTAATAAATGACGGATTAATATTTTTAGTGTAATTTCTTTCTAGACTTTCTTAATTATTTATTTACTTGTGAATTTGAATCAAATTAATTTGATTGAAATAATCATAGAAACGATAATTTATTATGTATATATAAAAATATATATTTAATATACAACGTGTCCCAACATATTGGAGTTTTTGTTTTTTGAAAAACGACGTCTCGGTGTGTCATGTCGTATTGTGTCGCATGTCGCGTGTCGGTGCTACTTAGGTCGTGAAAGGTTCTCTTCACCAAGCATGGAAGAAAATCCATTGTACGCTCGTCATCAAGAGAGAAACACTTTCTATAATCGTAAGCAGCAATTAATGTATTTCATGATCTTCAAGAAGAAGATCATGATTGTTTTTTTCTTTTTTTTTTTGGTATAAGATAATTCAGCAGCTCAGTGCAGTGATATTTATACTGCTTGCGAATTCTCAGTATGGTCGCAGATTGGGTTCATCCATGGACACAAAATATGCTTTTGATGATGGCCCTGAAAAGCCTCCAACCAGTTTTCTGTTTGGATACAACTTCATGGCCTCTAAGCTGTATCAACTCTCTCCACCCGAGGTAAAGATATTCGACCATTTTATCGATGAAGATTCTTGTAATTTCATTTTTCGACATCAAACAAAACTTCCCAAGTGATCCACAAGCTCAGAATCAAGTTCTTTTATTAGCAGAATCAGTTCTATCCGGCCGAGTTAAGATGCATTTATTCACTTCATTTTATGTAGGATTTGACATTGGCCTCCTACTTGGCGAGACCTCTCCGCATGTTTCCAGACCAATCTAGATTCAAGGCGGAAGCAACGGTCACAACGGCGAAGTACGGTTCGGTTCCTCGAGTTTACATCGGGTGCGACCAAGACTTGGTGATAAAAGAAGACCTGCAGAGATGGATGATCGAACGCAATCCAGTGGACGAAGTTTGTGTGATCCCTAATTCAGATCACATGGTCATGTTCTCCAAACCACTGGAGTTTTGTTCTACTCTCAAACAGATTGTAGAAAATTATTCCTGAGGATTAGTTAAGGCTTGCTTCTATAGATTTCTAAGTCATTTTGACAAGTTAAAGCAAAAGGATTATGTGTCTAAACTTTTCGTTAATGGGCCAAACCGTCTCTCAACTTTCACTTGGTTCAGTGAAATTCTTACGCTGTTTTGGTCCGTTCAATACTGTCATCCCATCAGTTACCAAAGCAATCTAATGAACTTAACACTGGATGGAAAAAAAGAAAGGAGAAAAAACCCATTCCACGTGGATTTCGTCAGTGCAGAAAATAATGCATGTTCCTCTTCTACGTCTAGTATTCAATTCAGATAGACAATAATCGCTTAATCGATGGAATTGACGTTGCATTCCCTCTTCAATTAGCAGGTTTAAAAGCATAGTGTATATGTGTCGGCGTCTACTAAACCTATTCATCGGTTCTTGATTTCCCACTAACTCCAATTCCTCATATATGTGTTGGGCTCTGTCAACATGAGATCAATCCAAGAACGAGTTAGAAGACAGATCATCCGTCGCCACTGTCTCATCATCAAGTTGCAATATCGAAATAAATGCCACAACCTCTCAAAGACCATATCCATGGCAGAACCGCAAACTACGAGTGGCACGTAAGACGCAGACTTACCCTCATCCCGACAAGCCGCCATTGCATGCCTCTTTTTGTTGCTACTTGATCGCCTTTCCTCTCAACCGTCCCAGAAAGGGAGGAAAGATTACAGTAGAAGTATGAACCTTTCAAAGCCACAAAAAGAATTCGGGAGTTGTGTCAAAAGCAATTTTATTAAAGAAATAAAATTTTTATCAAATGCTTTCGAATGTTAAGAAACTTATCCAGAGCTTGCGCTTTAGTGTATATATCAACACTTGAGTCAACTATATGCCGTATTTATCAGTGGCTTTTTTTCTCGATAAGTGAAGAGAATATCACTGAGGCACCAAGGGGTGCCGATCCATTACAAAACGAGCTTGAAGCCAAAATTGAGAAAAGAGCTTGTTTACAAGATGAACAATTCACCATGTCAAGCAAAACATTGACATCGAAGCATAAATCTACACTACTAAGCGGGAGGAACTCTGCATCAACTTTCAATGAGTTATTTTAAGGAAGACTTTTATCCTTGAAGATACTCGTGCTCGTTGTTCTTTCCATATCCATCAGTGAACAAAAGGAGGAAACCACGAGAAAACGGGAGAGATAAGGTTGTCCATCCACTTCGCCGTATGCCGCGGCTGCCGTGTTTGAATACCTCGTCAGGCCCTTAGTTTTTGTTCGTTAGACTCAATTATTGTCGAAACTGGATGAGTCAAACAATAATTTTTATGAAAGGAAAAAAAGTCTTATAAAATAGGAGAAAATATTTTTCATTTTTTAAAGATGAAAAACATTTTTCTCACTTACTATTTCTAATCTCACATCCCTACAAGCCCCAACCTCCTCCTTTTTTTTTTTTTTTTCATTTTTTTAAAGTTTGAATCTCACATCCCTACGTTTTCCTCTTCTTCTTAGTTGCTCTCTCTTATCTCACATTCTTACAAGCCCCTACTTCTTTCTTTTTTTAAAAATTTCATTCGTTTATTTTTATTTTCTTTATTTTCCTCTTCTTCTTTCTCGGCTATTAGCGGGCCTTCTCACATGTTCTCTTTTATCTCACATCCCTAAAAGCCGCAACTTCTCTCTCTCTCTTTATTGTTTTCTTTTATTAAAATTTGAATTATTTTATTTTTATTTTCTTTATTTTCCTCTTCTTCTTTCCTGGCCGGTTGCCGGCCTTCTCGCATGTTCTCTCTTATCTCACATGCTTACAAGCCCCTACTTCTTTCTCTTTTTGAAAATTTGATTTTTTTGTTTTTTATTTTTTTCTTTATTTTCCTCCTCTTCTTTCTCGGCTAGTCTCCTATCTCACATCAACCCACTTCTCTCTTATTTATTTATTTGTTTCTTTTTTAAAAATTCAAATTATTTTTTATTTTCTTTGTTTTCCTCTTCCTCTTTCTTGGCTGGTTGTTGGCCTCCTCGCATGTTTTCTCTTATCTCACATCCATATAGGCCCCAACTTCTTTTTTATAATCGTTTTTTTTTAATTTGAATTATTTTTAATTTTTAATTTAATTTTTCTTTTCATTTCTTTGTTTTGCTCTTCTTCTTTCGCGGCCGGTTGCTGGCCTCCTCACATGCTTTCTCTTATCTCATATCCCTACAAGCCCCAACTTTTTTTTTTAAATTTTAAAAAAATCAAATTATTTTTATTTTTATTTTTATTTTTAATGTTCTTTTCTTTGTTTTCATCTTCTTCTTTCTCGGCCGGTTGTCGACCACAACGACGGCTAGTGATTAGCCATGAGTGAGGCTTGAGGCTGACAAGCTTGGAGCTCGCCAATCTGGCAAGGTTTGAGGCCAGTGAGCTCCAACTTATGGTGAGGCTCGTGCTTGCTGATCTAGCAACCCTCAAGCTTGTTGGCCTCGAGCCTCACTAGTCGATGAGCTAAAGGCCCTTGCTCACTGATTGGGTGAGCCTCGAGCTCGATGCTCAATGCTCGAACTCATCGTTCTAGCGAGCGGCGAGCGTAGGTGGACGAGCTTCATGCTCGGGACGACAAGACAACAACCATTGAAGCTTCAACCTAGCATTGAACAAATCTTGAAGCTCTAAATTCATAGGTGTCGATACTTCGATGTCAAGACTATCGAGTTACCGATACTTTGATACCGAGATCCCAAAATTGATACCGAAGAATGTTCGGTACCCACATTGAAGAAGAGTCATGGTTGCTGCATTACTTTTAATGAGTCATTTTGTGTTTCTAGATGTAGTGATTGTTTCTAGAGATATGATGAGATATAGCGATTGTTTTGTAAGTTCCTGGAGATTCATCTTCTTCGGAACGCTAGCTATACTTAATGAGAAGAACATATGTCATGTAACAACTCTATAAATAGGGGAGTCTTGTAATTGTTTTCATTAAGGTGAAATAAATTGACAAGCCTATCTTCTCTTCTTTGTGTGAGTTGTGAGCATTTGACCTTCAAAATTTTATCCCAACAAATTGATATCAGAGCTGCGCCTCTAACTTTTCAACAGAAGCAACCAAAGCGAAGCTGACAAAAGCCTGAACAGGCACAACTCATCAACTATGGAGGGCAAAGAAACAGAGAGAGAGAAGCACCTTGTGCTCGTCCACGGGGCTTGCCATGGAGCTTGGTGTTGGTACAAAGTGGCCACCATCCTCAAGGTCACTGCCCTGGATATGGCCGCTGCAGGAGTCCATTCGAAGCAGCCTCGACAGCTGAACTCAATTGTGGAATATGTCGAGCTGCCCTTCAAATTCTTCAAGGTTCTTCTGCGAGGAGAGAAGGTGATCCTGGTGGGGCATAGCTTCGGTGGGGTTGTGATTTCATTGGCCATTGAGAGATTTCCTGAGAACATTGCAGTTGCTGTGTTTGTAGCTGCATTCATGTATGGTCCTGAGCTCAACGTTACCTCTGTTGTTGAGGAGGTAGGTACTTCTTTCTACTTTGAATAGTAAATTAAGGGGCTAAAAAACATGTTTTGATCGTAGTTTCAATTCTGATTCCGATCCCGAAGGACTTGTGCATATTAACCAGTAGACTTCCCATTTATCCTTCTAATCACTCTGTTTGGCAATATCGGTCTAAATAAAGTGTAAGACTAATGGGTTCGGAATTGGTCGACATACATGGTTTGGATTTTCCAATTAAGGGTCGTGTCATCGATTTGGGAAAAAATCTGTCATGGAGAGGCAAATATCAATTTATAGTAAGGACCAGCGAAACAGAGTAGTCGTGAAAGGTTCTCTTCACCAAACATGGAAGAAAATCCATTGCACGGCCAACATCAAGAGAGAGACTTTTTATAATCGTAAGCAGCAATTAATGTATTTGATGATATTGAAGAAGAAGAACATCAATTTTTTTTTGGTATAAGATAATTCAGTAGCTCAGTGCAGTGATATTTATAATTCTTGCGAATTCTCAGTATGGTCGCAGATTGGGTTCATCCATGGACACAAGATATGCTTTTGATGATGGCCCTGAAAAGCCTCCAACCAGTTTTCTGTTTGGATACAACTTCATGGCCTCTAGGCTGTATCAACTCTCTCCACCCGAGGATCAAAGGCTTGCTTCTATAGATTTCTAAGCCGTTTTGACAAGTTAAAGCAAAAATATTATGTGTCTAAACTTTTTTCTAATGTGCCAAACCATCTCTGTACCTTCACTTGGTTCAATAAAATCCTTATACTGTTTTGGTACGTTCAATACTGTCATCCCATCAGTTACCAAAACAATCTATTGAACTTAGCACTGAACCACTGGGGTTTACTCCAGTGGCCACCCTTCCAACTTGGAAGGGGGAGGTGGAGGTTCGGATCCTCACATTCTCAGGGAGGTTGGGTTAGGAACGAATTAATTTTAGGAGTGGGTTTCGACTCCTACGCCTTGCAAGGAGGTAGGACAAAAGTTTGAGAGTGAGAGTGAGAATAGGAGTAGAGTAGGACTGACCTAAAAAAAAAAAAAAACTTAGCACTGAAGGGAAAAAAAACTATTCATGTGGATTTCGTCACTACAGAAAATAATGCACGTTCCTCCTCTACATCTAGTATTCATTTCATATAGACAATTTAATCTTGGACTTAATTGACGAAATCAACATTGCATTCCTCTTCTATCCGCAGGTTTAAAAGGATAGCGTATATGTGTTGGGGTCTACTAACCCTATTAATCAGTTCTTGATCTCCCAGGAAACTCTGATACCTCATATATGTGTTGGGGTCTATGTCGACATGAGATCAATCCAAAAAACGCATCACGCGACAGAAGATCATCCGTCGCCATTGTCTCGTCTTCAAGTTGCAATACCAAAATAAAAGCCACAAGCTCTCGAAGACGATATCCTTGGTGGACCCCCATACTAAGTATGGCCTATAAGACACAGACTCACCCTCGTCCCGACAAGCCGCCGTGCGCACCTCTTTTTGTTGCCATTTGATCGCCTTTAGTCTCACCTGTCCTAGAAAGGGAGAAAAGATTACAGTAGAAGTATGAAACTTTTTCTTTATCGCTGGTAATTTGATAGACAAAATTAGTCGCGCTGCACCAAAATTTTTGGGTTCCGTGTGATTATTCCTTGTAGACAACAAATTAGAAATCTATTAGGAAAAAAGAAGAGTAAAATCCTCAAACATGTAAACTTGATCACTATTTTGATCTTGAAAGGCTTGTGCTTTAGTCTATGCATCAGCAATTGAGTCGACTATATGCCATATTTGTCACTAGAGTTTTTTGGGCTAAAATACATCGCAAATGCCAAACCTTGGTACACTTAAGTGCCAAAAGTTCTACAAGATACTTCTTATGTGTCACTTTTTTTTTTTTGAAAATTTGGACACTTAAGTGAGGATAGCCAGAAATTCAACATGGCACTATTTTAAGAATAAATTAGTCTACGTAGCTTGTTGGAGTTGCCTATCTGTTGGAGAAAACTCCTTTACTGTTTTGAAGTTGACAAAACCTTTCAATAGTCTAGTTTGAAGACTTCCAAACTGAAGTGTCAAAGTGTGAAGACGCTCAAAGTCTAAAGACTTCCAGACTTTAGGTCAAAGTCTGCCCACACTGACAAATTCCAGATTGAATGCTACTGAAGAATGAAGATTTATCCAAATGCGAGATTTTGTTTATCTTTTCAGGAGTTCGATTGGTATGACGTTTGGATAGCTCTTTGGATGGATATATCACCTACATGCTTGATTATCTTTATTGGAATCAATTTTAGATAAATCAAATCTTTTTGGATTGCAAGTAAATAAGGAAAGAATCTACTTATGGAAACCAAGATCCTGATTGTATGGGCGAACATGATTGACGGGCTTTCATCTCAATCATCAAATGACTCGAGATCTCCTTGATTGATTCTGTTCAACGGGTAGATTGGAAGAATTCATTTGGAAAGTGCCAACGGTCGTGAAGGCATGAAGGAATATTTAAGGCAGACTCTCTAGTTGTTCGAGCGTGTGCGTGAAAGAGAAATTTCAAAGTCTGAAGCTTTCCATTTCCTTGTTACTCCAAATACTGAGCTCAAAGTTGTATACAAAAGAGAAAAACTCATAGTGAGACTTTGTGAGAGACTAGTAGAGACTCTTTACTGTGAAGTCGAGATTACAAGACTGTAAAATCTCTTTTGTTTCTTAGTGGAATCTTGCTAGTGGGCTGTCAGCGTGGGAGAGTGGACGTAGGTTTGATCTAAGTCGAACCACTATAAACCTTGTGTTCTTATTCTCTTCTCTAAACTCTTTTTATTCTGTTCATAGTTTTATCTAACTGCTATAATCTGAATTCGTTCATAGTCCGTTGTTTTCTAAAAAGCAAACTATCATTACTGAAGTTTGTGAAAATTTTACTTCACACCTGTTCACCCCTCTTTAGGTATTGTTACTAGCCCTTTCAATTGGTATCAGAGCTCAAGTGCTTATTTTATTGAAGTGTTTTACTTCTAAAGCAAAAGATCTATGGTTAGTATTTTAGCTCCAGGTTTGGTTGAAGGCCAAACCAACACCAGACCTCTTTACTTTGATGGGAAGGAGTACAATGTATGGAAAAACAAGATGAAGGGATTCCTGAGATCGAAAGATCCCTTGGAGGGGGATGTGGTAGAAAAATGGATCAATCCTAAAGCTACATCAACTTCAGAAAGAGGAAATGAAGCTCTAGATGCTAGCGAAACAACATAAGCAGAATTAACCAAGAGACAAGCTCTTGATGCTAAAACTATCTACTCTTTATACTGTGCTTTATCTCCTACTGAGTATAACCGAATTTATTCCTATGAAACAACAAAAGAAGTTTGGAATAGGTTGCACGTTACCTACGAAGGAACTGATCGAGTAAAGGAAACAAAAATCAATATTCTACTCGGACAGTATGAAGCCTTCAAGAGGAAGCCTGGAGAATCCATCACTGATATGTTCAATCATTTTACTGAAATCATTAATGGATTGGCATATCAAGAACAGCTAATCTCAGGACCAATGAATGTCAATAAAATGCTGTGTGGACTCTCCAAAGACTGGAATCGTGTGAAAACATCAATTAGAGAAACCCAGAGGATCATGCCTCTTTTAGTAGACAAACTAGTAGGCACACTTCAATCATATGAAGTTGAGCAAATCAATGAGGAAGAAGATCTTAAAGGTAAGAAGTTAATTGCTTTAAAATCTAACGATGATTCTGATGATACAGATTCAGAAGATGACATGGACGATGAGGAGCTAGCACTTATGATTAAAAAATTGAGAAAGTTGAATAGGAAGGGAAGAAGATTCAACTGGAAGAAGCAAAGTACTTAAAATTTCCAGAAGAGATCGATAGAGGACAATGAAACCAGCAAAGATGTAATATGCTTCGAATGTAAGAAAAATGGGCATATCAGACCTAACTGTCCTCTGTTGAAGAAAGAATGGAAGAACTGAAAAATACAAAAAGGCTCTCAAAGTAGAAACTTGGAGTGATACTGAGTGTGAGGAAAGTGAAGAGGAATATACCAATATATGTCTAATGGCTCATTTCGATTTAGACTCAGAATAAAAAACAGACTCAGATTCAGATTCAGATTCAGATCAAGAAGTTAAGGTTAGCAATTTAAAAATTCCTATAAAAGTCTCAAAGTATATAGATGAACTTTGTCTTAGTCTTGAAACATCTCTTAAAAGAATTTCCGAACTAAAAAGGGATAATTCTAAACTAAGGCTACATGAAACTTCTTGGAGAGAAAAAGTTTGAAAATCTGGATACAGGTTTTGTTGATTTGAAAGTAAATTCTAATTCTCTTTCGAAGGAAAATGCCTTTTTGAAAGAAGATATTTCAAATATTACAAAAAGATTTTCAAAAGGATCTGAGAAATTGGAGAAAATTCTTTTAATACAAAGACCTTATTTTAACAAATCTGGATTGGGTATGACTTCAGAAATTATTTCTTTAATTGATTTTCCCAAAGTTAAAGAAAGAATTAAACAAAGACCCATAGGGACATTTTACAAAAATCACTTTCAAAAAGTTTTTGTAAAACCTATTGGTCGAAGTGCTATTAAATGTTCAAAGTGTAACAGCTCTGAACATTTCGAGAAGGAATGTCCCAAGGTTTGGAGACTAGTTAAGAGGGATTGGGCTAAGACTGTTTTTACTAAACCCTCTTGGACCTAAGAAAATCTAGGTACCAAAGAAAGTTTGAATTTCTCTTTTGATCGCATATCACTATCAAGAGGAAGATCAAATGGTATTTGGATAGTGGCTATTCGAGACACATGATAGGAGATTCGAGTTGCTTTATAAAACTTGTTTAAGTAAATGGTAGAAAAGTTTCCTTTGGTGGAAACAGCAAATGAAGAGTTGTTGGATGTGGAATCGTGAAGTTTGGAAACCTGACTATCAACAACGTCTCCTTGGTGGAAGGTCTGAATTACAATCTACTTAGCATAAGTCAGCTTTGCGATACTGGATTCAAAATAAATTTTCAAGAAGGCATCTGCTCGAGATGAGTAAAGACTACTCTCAACCTTTCATTGGACGAAGGTATGAGAATATTTACCTTATGGATGTAAAACCAGAAAGTTCTCAGTGTCTTATTTCTATTCAAGATGAAGCAAATTTCTGGCATAGAAAATTTGGTCATTTTAACATGAAGCAGATTGCCAAGAGTTCTTCAAAGAAACTTGTTCGTGGTCTCCCCAACCTGACTTATCAAAAGTCTGAATTATGCACTCCATGTGTTTTGGGAAAACATGTTATAAGTTCTTTTAAATTTGTAAATCAAGTTTCTATTGATCGAGTTTTGTAGCTTCTGCATATGGACCTCTTTGGACCTACCATAACTCAAAGTATTGGTGGAAAGAAGTACTGCCTAGTAATCGTGGATGATTACTCTTGCTTTACTTGGGTATACTTTCTGGCAAATAAGTTTGAAGCTTTCTCTCACTTCTCAAAGTTTGCCAAGAAGGTTCAGAATGAAAAAAAAAAATGCTATTTCAAGCATACGAACATACCATGGAGGTGAATTCGAAAATTAAGACTTTGTGAAGTTCTGTGATGAATATGGTTTTCAGCATGTTTTCTCTTCTCCATACACTCCAAAACAAAATGAGGTTGTGGAAAGGAAAAATAGATCCTTATAGGAGATGGCAAGAACCCTTTTAATTAAGAGCAATATATCTTCTCGATTTTGGGCAAAAGTAGTTTCTACAGCTTGTTACATCATTAACAGAGTGTTCTTGAGGCATATCTTGGAGAAAACTCCATATGAAATATATAAAGGGAAGAAGCCAAATTTTCTTACTTCCATATATTTGGTTGTAATTGTTTTGTTTTGAAAAATGCAAATGATCGAATCGGGAAGTTTGAAGAAAAATTAGACGAAGGAATTTTCCTTGGCTACTCAACCTCAGGCAAAGCATACAGGGTCTTCAATAAGAAGACTCAATTCGTGGAAGAATCTATGAACGTCAAGTTTTAGGCTTATATGCAAACTCAACTTGAAGAATCTAAACCTGTTCTAGACTTTACAAAGTCTACTTCCCTTGAAGAAGTTTAGATTTCTGGAGTTCAACAACAAGCAGATCAAGATGATTCAACTAAAATAGAGGATCAGCAGACCCTCAGACCAACCAGCAACTGGAAGCATAAGTAGTCATTTTACAGAACTCATAATTGGCAACATTGATGAAGGAATTTGCACCAGATCCAAAATGCGAGAAGAGTCGAGTGCACTAGCACTTGTTTATGAGATAGAACCCAAAAGTGTAGAATAATCCCTATATGATGAGAGCTGGATCGAAGCTATGCAAGAAGAGCTCAAACAGTTCAACATCAATGATGTTTGGGAGCTAATTCCTAAACCTAAGGGTAAGTCTATTATCGGGACTAAATGGGTTTTCAGGAACAAGATGGACGAGAAAGGAAAAATGGTCAAGAACAAAGCAAGACTCGTGACCAAATGATATACGCAAGAAGAAGAGATAGACTATGACAAGAACCTATGCACTAGTAGCAAGGTTAGAAGCAATTAGATTATTACTTGCTTTTGCTTGCTATACAAATTTCAGGTTATTCCAGATGGACGTCAAAAGTTCATTCCTAAATGGATTCATCCAAGAAGAAGTCTATGTGGAACAATCACTAGGATTTGAAGATCCAAGAAAGCCAGACTTAGTTTACAGACTGAAAAAGGCCATATATGGACTAAAGCAAGCACCTTGGGCCTAGTATGAAAGGTTAAGGAAATTCCTAATCCAAAATGGTTTCGTCAAGGGAAAGATAGATACTACTTTGTTCATAAAAAGAGAGGGTAAATATTTTTTGCTTGTTCAAATTTATGTTGATGATATTATCTTTGGATTTCCTAATGAAAATCTATGCAATAAATTCTCTAGATGTATGCAGAATGAATTCTTGATGAGTATGATGGGTGAGTTAACCTTCATTCTGGGATTGTAAGTTAGACAATCGAAGAAAGCCATCTTTATTCACCAAGAGAAGTATGCAAAAGATCTCATCAAGAAATTCGGATTGGAGAATTGCAAGAAGATAAAGACACCAATGTCAAGTTCTTCGAAGTTGGACAAGGATGAAGGAGGAAAGAAAGTAGATTAGAAGCTTTACAGAAGCATAATCGGTTCTCTTCTTTACCTTACTACATCTAGATTTGACATTTTGTTTAGTGTTTGCTTCTGTTCTAGATTCCAATATGATCCCAAAGAATCTCATTTAAGTGCTGCGCATCATCAAATATATTGCAACTACTCCAAAGCTAGGTTTGTGGTATCCCAAAGGAGACTTTACTCTACTTGGATATTCAGATGCAGATTTAGTAGGTTGTAAAGTCGGTAGAAAGAGTACTTCTGGTACTTGTCAACTGTTGGGTAGCATGCTGGTGTCTTGGTTCTCAAAGAAGCGGAGTACTGTGGCTCTATCAACAACAGAAGCAGAGTATGTGGCTCTTAGGAGCTGTTGTTCTCAAATTTTGTAGATAAGACAACAACTAAGAGATTTTGAGATTGAAGAATCATGTACTGAGATCAAATGCAACAATACAAGTGCTATTAATCTCTCGAAGAATCCAATTCTTCATTCAAGGGCAAAGCATATAGAAATTCAACACCATTTCATAAGAGATCATGTCAAAAATGGGGAGATTATGATTTAGTTCATTGACTCGAAAAATCAGTTGTCTGATATATTTATAAAGCCTCTAGAGAAAAATCTATTTGAGTGTATACGCACCAGACTGAATATTCTATTTCCTACTAGTTAAAGTCTGAAGTTAGTTAGACTCAGATCTTCCAGACTCTACTTCAGTAAAAGAAAGTCTCGAATCTAGGTATTTTATTTTTGGAATGAAAAGGTACATTTATTCGAATTGTTGTCTGCTTATATTATTTTTGGAAATTATCTTTTTCGAAGTTTGAATTTTTGGCGGTTTTTATTTTCAATTATTTCGAAAAAGGCAATTTTCTTTGCGGCGTTTTGTTTTTCTTTTATTTGTGACCGTTCATCTTCTTTATATACTTTTTGTATTCTTTTGAGCACTTTTTACCAAACCCTAGCATACAGACTTTTTACTCTCTCCTTTTTACTCTCTCATTTTTACTCTCAAGCTTGTTCTACAAGTTTTCTTCTTTTTCATTCGAATGTGGTTGTAGAATCCTCCTCGATTGTGAAAATGACTTTCCAAAGAAAGTCGTCTAGGATCTCAAGTAGGGGACCACGGAATATGCTTGAGGGTCCTACACATTTTGATCTGACCAAGGAAGAAGATTCTCCACAACAACATTCTCCACAGCATCCTACTCGGAATCCTCCACGCCAACCTGTGGAAGAGGAAATTGTGGAAGATGTGGAACCTTTCAGAACCATGAAACTCAAGTCGTTTATAAACTTTATTCTCAGTTGAAGAAGTGTGGTTCTACTATGACTTTTATTGATGACTTTCTGAAAGAAAGATGATACAAAAACGAGACTCAGTTTTTGCGAACGATGAAAAAATTAGGAATTGCGCCTGAAGGAGAGGCATATAGAGCGATTCGTAATTTTCCAGTTAATCCTCATTTTGGCTCTTTCAATCAGCAAGAGATCAAAGATGATGATGAAAGAATGTACTCGAATTTTCAACCAAGAATGGGCATTGTTGTTGAAGTGCGTGGTGATGGAACGAGTTTGTTTCGTTTTAAGGATCACATGAAGACTTACTCGAAATTGCTAAAAAGAGGGGTGATGAACCCTCGATCGGTGGACTTTGATTTCTTGGATTCAATAAGGGTGAATTTGAGGGAGAAACTAACTCTCCTTCAACTTGATGGATTATGCTCTGAAACTTCTATCGCTTATCCCGAGTTAACTGCGTATTTCTATTCCAACTTGTCTTTTCTTGGCGCGAATAGATTTTGTTTTATTGTGAGGGGTAAAGAGTATGTGGTGGATGTGGACACATTGGCTGATGTTATTGGTGTGGAAAGAGGAAGTTTCCAACCAATAAATGTCTCTGTTGTTCATGCGACTAGTTCTCTTGTTAGGGACAGACTTGCTGAAGGCAACATTACTTATCCCAAATTGTTTGCCTCAAACATCTTGCTGCACAAAGTCGTGATCAACTGCATCCGACTCAAGTCAACCTCAAAGACAGATGTTTCTCGTTCTGAAACCAAACTGATGTTTGCCATTAGTAATAAAATGAAGTTTTCGCTGCCTCACACAATTATGATGCACATGTATAGGATTGTTGTGAAGGATAAAGGACAACTCCCTTACTTAGCGCTGGTCACTCAATTGTTCAGACATTTTCACATTCAGCTTCCAGCCTCTCTCTGTGTTCGAACCATTGCTCCTATGGTTATAGGATTGAAGATGGTGTAAAAAATGAGACTGAAGGAACTGAACAAAGCTTTAGAGCGCTTGAAGGAGAAGTCTCCCAGCAAAACAAAACAAGACTCTGCTACAAAGAATAGAAAAGGCAAGGAGCCTATGAGTGAACTTGTCAAGAAGAGAAGAGCCCTTATTCTGTAGGACGAAGAGGATGAGGATGATTTCACTCTCTCTGCATTTGCCTTGAAAAATCTTCAGAGTTTTGTAAGTTTTGAGCAGCCTTAGGACAGAGGAGAAACAGAGTAGGAAAAAGAAGGAAGAGCAAAGGAAAGAGAAAGAGAAAGAAGAGAAGAAAAAGAAGAAGCAGGCAGAGAAGCTGGAGAAGAAGGAAGAGAAGCAGAAGAAGAAGAGGGTTAGGATGACTCTTTTGAACAAACTTTTGCAGTATCATTGTCAGAAAATTCTGAGAAGACTAGCAGTGGAACTGTAGGAGATGGAAGAGACAAAGAACATCACTTGGAAGCTGAAACTGAGAAGGAACAAGAAGAATAATTCATTTCTCCACTTGTAGCCACACAAACAGGGGGAGCTCATGAGAAAATAGGTAATTCTTCTTCTCCTATTTTTACTAGTGATGATGTTAGTAGATCTCCTACCGATCCAGAGGATGTCTATGTCTCTCATTTTCTTGAAGCTGATATTGAGGCATCCTCCCCAAGTCTTGGTGATCGACGTGCTGATGCTCCCTCAAATCTCACTACTCCTGAAATTAATTTGGCTGGACCTAGGGCACCAACAGACACAACTGCAGACTTTCAAAGGCTG
Organism: Eucalyptus pauciflora; assembly: GCA_007663325.1. Classification (NCBI taxonomy): domain Eukaryota; kingdom Viridiplantae; phylum Streptophyta; class Magnoliopsida; order Myrtales; family Myrtaceae; genus Eucalyptus; species Eucalyptus pauciflora. The sequence continues at coordinate 1,158,382 of VMYD01000012.1, forward strand.
CTAGAGCTTCTTCAAAGTTGAAAGCACAGCAATATGGTATGGAATATGAGATAACGAACCTCCGATTTGCATTGCAATCTACTTTAGATTCTCTCCATGAGAAGGTACAGGTTCTTAACCTTCAAGTTCAAGCTTTACAACAGCAAGTTCAAAAGATTGCTAAGGGTGTAGATATTGAGAAGCTGTAGGAGACTGTGAGAAAGCTGGAGGAGATAGTTCAGTCTATGGGGGATTTCTAGATCGTTTGCATTCCCAAACATTCTTACTTTCTTTGATTTTTTTTTTTTTTTATCTTTCTCCACTTTTTGTTGATGACAAAAAGGGGGAGAATGTGCAGATTTAACTTTTGTTTGATTTATTTTTTGAACCTTTTATTGATCTTTTGAACCTTTATGCTGAACTTTGTTTAACTTTATTTAGTTTAACTCTGTTTGACACTGACACTTGCAACAACTTACTTTTGTGGTGATGATGTGGTGATTATGGACATATAGTTGTTTTAGTCTTGATATTTGTTTTATCTTTTCAAAATTAACTTGTTTTCTGTGGTTGCAGAATTGATACTATCCAGATCCTAATTAACTTATTTTTCATAAGATATCATGTACTGTTTAAAAGTTGTTTTGCATGTCAAAAGTTCTTAAATCTACAGGAAAATTTTGTCACCATAAAAAAAGGGGGAGATTGTTGGAGAAAACTCCTTTACTGTTTTGAAGTTGACAAAACCTTTCAATAGTCTGGTATGAAGACTTCCAGATTGAAGTGTTAGACTCTGAAGACGCTTAGACTCTGAAGACTTCCAAACTTTAGGTCAAAGTCTGCCCACACTGACAAATTCCAGACTGAATGGCACTGAAGAATGATGATATATCCAGATGCGAGATCTTGCTTATCTCTTCAGGACTTCGATTGGTATGACGTTTGGATAGCTCTCTGGATGGATATATCACCTACGGGATTGATTATCTATATTGGAATCAATTTAGATAAATCAAATCTTTTTGGATTGCAAGTAAATAAGGAAAGAATCTACTTATGGAAACCAAGATCCTGATTGTATGGGCGAACATGATTGACGGGCTTTCATCTCAATCATCAAATGACTCGAGATCTCCTTGATTGATTCTGTTCAACGGGTAGATTGGAAGAATTCCTTTGGAAAGTGCCAACAGTCGTGAAGGCATGAAGGAGTATTTAAGGCGGACTTTCTAGTTGTTCGAGTGTGTACGTGAAAGAGAAATTTCAAGGTCTGAAGCTTTCCATTTCCTTGTTACTCCAAATACTAAGCTGAAAGTTGTATATAAAAGAGAGAAACTCAATGTGAGACTTTGTGAGAGACCAGTAGAGACTCTTCACTGTGAAGTCGAGATTACAAAACTGTAAAATCTCTTTTGTTTTTTAGTGGAATCTAACTAGTGGGCTATCAGCGTGGGAGAGTGGACGTAAGCTTGATCTAAGCCAAATCACTATAAACCTTGTGTTCTTATTCTCTTAACTGAACTCTTTTTAGTCTATTCATAGTTTTATCTAACTGCTATAATATGAATTCTTTCATAGTCTATTGTTTTCTAAAAAGCAAACTATCAGTACTGAACTTTGCGGAAATTTTACTTTACACCTATTCACCCCCCTCTAGGTGTTGTTACTAGCCCTTTCACTATCAACAATGAATGTGTAAAAACAATGTTGTTTTCTCCCAAAATTGATTTTTAATCATATTAATTAAATTAAATTTATAAACCAAATCTAAAAAAGGGAGGGCACAGCATTTAGCGGGGGCCTCCATGGCCCTTGTCGCCACTACTACCCCAACATCATCAGAAAGGGTTGGTGATGGTGGGGCGAGAGTTGGCCAAGGTGGCCGGCACAGTTGGCTAGGGTTGCTGATCACCTTGGCCGACCCTTGCCCTATCGTTGCCGACTCTTTCCGGTGATGGTGGAGCAACGGCAATGGCGAGAGCTATAGAGGCCCTCGCAGAATGCTGCCCCTCCCTTAGTTATTTATTTATTTATTTTTGAATTTAGTATTTTACTTTAATTAAATTAATATTTATATTAAAAATCAATTTTGGGGCAAAACAACATTGTTTTGGGAGAAGCTAGCCACGTTAGAGGCACTGGATAATAGATCCTTTTCCTCTCAGGTGCTGCAACTGGATATGGAGCAAGCTTTGGCAATGTATCTATGAGTATCAGTTATCCCATCATTTTTTATTGTTGCCTCAAAACAAATTAATTCTCTCACATGCCAACACAAACAACTCAACATTTTTGAAGTGGCAATCCCTGTAGAACAGCCTTGTTCTTAGAACAAATGACAATGGAAAGTAGTTCCTCTAAAATTTCATTTGTGCCTGCAGAAATCAGCAAGGCCAAAGTCTCGGACAACTCGTCGTTAGTGAGTGGCATTCACATGACTAACTCCGGCTGCTATCTCACACTTCCTAAATCTTTCTTTTGGCCACCTTGGCTATAGAAAAACAAGAAGCTCGGAGAGGTCGCCAATTGTTCTTTAACGAGTTAAAATTTGATTCCTTTTTCTTTTTTCTTCTATGGGACTAGTCTAGATCACCTCTCTTCAGGGAGGTCGACATCAGGAACGTGTTACTAAATTGTGAGTGACATAGTGGATCTCTTTTGTAGCTCTAAATTCACATTTAGGTTTAGTGTCTGAGTACACTTTCACTAATATTGTATGGTTATATCTTGTAAAATGGCCTTTGCAACTGAATTTCCTTGAAGAAGTTTGAAGTTCACGCCGCATTGATCGCCTTATGCTTAAACTGTTTTCTTCTACTCTTTGCTTGTGGCCTAGATAGTCTTTGCATGGTCAGCTTCATAGCTGGAACTGCATTTTTTTGTGTAGTGCAATATGTTCCTGTGGGCTGTTGTTGTTTCTGAAGATACAACTAAAGGAGGCAGAATGGTGGTAAGAAGATACTTGTTATTACTGTTCATCGACACCAAAACTTATTTGCATCTGTATTGGATAAGCTGTTTCGTTTGTCATTGCTTGGCTTGTCTTACCATTCTATGCTAAAATGATGAGGCAAGCTCTCATGATTTTGTTGCTGGTGAAGTGTACTAATGTCTTGACATGTTAATGTCCCAAAGAGTTGCTTCTCCATGAATCACTTTGGCGTCAAACTTTACCTGTCTTACGCGACAAATATATGATGTATGACGAAAAAAATACCAGAAAAATCCTTAAAACATCAAAACTTAATCACTCTTCTATTCTTGAATGGCTTGTGCTTTAGTCTATGTATGAGCACTTGAATCAACTATATACTGCATTTATCAGTGGCGATTTTTCCTGATAAGTGAAGAGATTATCACTGAGCCACCAAGCAGTGCCGATCCATTTACAAAATGAGCTCGAAGCCAAAATTGAGAAAAGAACTTGTTTACAAGATGAGCAGTTCACCATGTCAATCAAAACATTGACATTGAAGTATAAATCTACGCTACTTAACGGGAGGAACTCTGCATCAACTTTCAATGAGTTATTTTAAGGAAGACTTTTATCCTCGAAGATACTCGTGTTCGTTCTTTCCAGATCCATCAGTAAACAAAAGAAGGAAACTACCAGAAAACAGGAGCGATAAGGTTGTCCATCCACTTAACCGTATGCCGCTGGGCTTGAATACCTCGTCGGGCCCACGGTTTTTGTTCGTTAGACTTGATTATTGTCAAAACCCGAATGAGTCAAACATCTGATTAGGACCTCTGCCATCGCAAGAAGTTGAGTACGAATTCACTTGATTTGGCTGCGATTATGATCGAGAAGATACTGTTGGATAAATTCTCTTCAGGTATTTTGAAGTTGACAAAACATTTTTCTTAGTTTAGTCTGAAAACTTATAGACTCTACTGGCAAAGTCTGAAGATCAAAGTCTGAAGCTAGCAAGACTCATGTTTCAAAGTCTACCCTCATGGACAGTTTCCAGACCAACAAGATAAAAACTTTATTATGATCTAATATGGTTCTTACTCCAAACGGCTGGGGAATATCTTTCTACTGGATTCAGCATTAGAAGATCTTATTTTCTTATTCGAATATGTATAGATTCTCTAAATATTTCGCAACTTATATTTGGAAGGATCTACTTATGGAAACCAAGATCCTGATTGTATGGGCGAGCAGGATTGATGGGCTATCAACACTTACCTTAAAGAGCTCGAGATCTCTCTAATTGATTCCGTCCAACGGGTTGATTGGAAGAACTACTTTGGAAGGTGCCAACGGTAATGAAGGCATGAAGAAGTATATAAGAGAGATGCTCCAGTTGTTGAAGGGTGCCAGATAGAAGAATTCCAAAGTCTGAATCTCCTAATCTATTTTGTGATCTTATTCTTCGAGCGTTATATGTAATCAAAAGAGAGATCATATTGTGGTGAGACCTTGAGGAAGTGTAGTAGAGCTTCTACACTGTGGACTCAAGAGCGTGAGACTGTAATCACTCTTTTTGATTCTTAGTGAAATCCAGCCAGAAGGGTTGTCCGTGTGGGAGAGTGGACGTAGGCTTGGTCTAAGCCGAACCACTATAAATCTGGAGTCTTGATTCTCTATCCCTAATCCTTTTATCTTTCATTACTTTCATTTGCTGCGATTGTTGGTTTTAATTCTTTAATCTCTCATTCGGATTAAATTGTTGAAATTTCTTTAATCACCTATTCACCCCCCTCTAGGTGCTAATTCTAGTCCTAACAATTGGTATCAGAGCCTGTGTACTCATTCATAAGAAGTGTCTTTACTTCTGAGTAAAAGATCTATGGCTAGTATGTTGTCTACAGGGTTGGTTGAAGGTCAAAGCAATACCAGACCTCCATACTTTGATGGAAAAGACTACAGCATATGGAAAAACAAGATGAAAGCATTCCTAAGATCGAAAGATTCTTTGGAATGGGAAGTGGTAGATAAAGGAATCATTCCTGCTGCTGCATCAGAATCAGAGAGAGGAAAATAAGTTGTTGATCCCACTCTACCGACTCAAGAAGAAATCACCAAGAGACAGAATCTTGACGCTAAAGCCATTTACTCCTTATATTATGCTTTATCCCCTACTGAGTATAACAGAATATCTTCTTGTGATACATCAAAAGAAGTCTGGGATAGGCTTCACATTACCTATGAAGGGACTGATCGAGTGAAAGAGAATGATCAATATTCTTTTGGGACAATATGAAGTCTTTAAGATGAGATCAGGAGAATCAATAACTGACATGTTTAGTCGCTTTACTGAAATTGTGAATGGTCTTGAATATCAGGGACATCCAATCTCAGGACATATGAAGGTCAACAAACTCCTACGAGGACTCTCTAAAGACTGAAATTACATAAAAACCTCAATAAGAGAGACGTAGAGGATTGCTCCACTCTCTGTAGATGAACTGGTTGGGACTCTTCAATCTTATGAAGTGGAACAGACCAACGAAGAGGAAGATTCAAAAGGTAAGAAATCTATTGCCTTAAAGTCTAATGACTATTCTGATGCTACAGACTCTGAAGAAGATCTAGATGATGAAGAACTGGCACTCATGATAAAGAGATTGAGAAAGTGGAACAGAAAAGGAAGGAAATTCAATTGGAAGAAACAAAGCTCACAAAGGTTTCAAAACAAATCAACAGAGGAAAATGATTCTAACAAAGAAGTGACTTGCTTTGAATGCAAGAAAAATGGACACATCAGACCCAACTGTCCTCTGTTAAAGAAGAGAAAAGGAAAGACTGAGAAATACAGGAAGGCACTCAAAGCAGAGACTTGGAGTGATACTGAATGTGAAGAAAGTGATGACGATTATGCCAATATCTGTTTAATGGCAAAATCAGATTCAGACTCAGACCTTGATTCAGACACAGACTCAGACAGTGAACTCGAGGTTAGTAACTTAAAAATTCCTATCAAGGTTTCTAAATATATTGATGAACTTTGTCTTAGTCTAAAAACCTCTCTCAAGAGGATCTCCGAATTAAAAATGGAAAATTCTACATTGAAGCAACAGGAAAAACTTATGAAAGAAAAGTTTGAAAAGTTGGAAAAGGACTTTGCTGTTGTGAAAGAAAACTCAGACTTTATTTCAAATGAAAATAATATTTTGAAAAATGATATTACTAACATATCAAAAAGATTTTCAAATGGTTTTGAAAAGTTGGATAAGATTCTTTCGATACAAAGAACATACTTTGATAAGTTAGGTCTTGGTATGACTTCTGAAACTATTCCACTAATTGATTTCCCAAAGGTAAAGGAAAGAATCAAACAGAGACCAGCCATAATTGTTTATAAGAATCATTTCCAGAAAGTTTTTGTAAAACCTGTTGGCAGAAATGCTTTGAAATGTTCCAAGTGCAAAAGCTCAGGATATTTTGAGAAAGAATGTCATTTGGTTTGGAGACTTGTTAAAAGGAATTGGGCTAAGACTGTCTATTGCTCTAACACTTCTGGACCCAAGATGATATGGGTACCAAAGAAAGCTTGAATTCGTGTTAATTGTAGGTTACTATCAAAAGAAAGATTAAATGGTAACTTGATAGTGGCTGCTCAAGACATATGACAGGAGACTCAAGTTGCTTCATAAAACTTATCCAAATAGACGGAGGAAAAGTTTCTTTTGGTGGTAACAACAAAGGAAGAATTACTGGTTGAGGAACAGTAAAGATTGGAAGTTTGTCAATAAAAAATGTTTCCTTAGTTGAAGGATTAAATTACAACTTGCTTAGCATAAGCCAGTTGTGTGATACTGGTTTCAAGATCAATTTCCAGGAAGAAATGTGCTCTGGAATCAGTAAAGACTTTACTCAATCTTTTACTGGACGAAGACATGGAAATATCTATCTTCTGAATGTGAATCATGAAAAATCTCAGTGCTTAATATCAGTACAAGATGAAGCTAATCTATGGCACAAAAAGCTAGGCCATACCAACATGAAGCAAATCACCAAGATCTCTTCCAAGAAACTTGTTCGAGGATTGCCTATTCTCAATTACTCAAAGTCTGATCTATGCACACCATGCGTACTGGGTAAACAGGTTAGAAACTCTTACAAACCAATAAATAAAGTTTCCACTAATCATGTACTACAGCTTCTGCATATGGATTTATTTGGACCTACCAGAACGCAAAGCATTGGTGGAAAAAGGTTCTGTTTAGTAATAGTGGATCATTATTCATGATTTACTTGGGTCTACTTTCTTTCAAGTAAGTCTGAGACTTTCTCTCTCTTTTCAAAGTTTGCTAAGAAAGTACAGAATGAGAAATGTCACACTATCTCAAGCATTTGAACAGAACATGGAGGTGAGTTTGAAAATCAAGACTTTACTAAATTTTGTGATGAATTTGGTTTTCAGCACAAATTCTCCTCTCCATATACACCAGAACATAATGAGGTTGTGGAAAGGAAGAATAGGTCTTTACAAGAAATGTCAAGAACTCTTTTAATTGGAAGTAATATTTCTTCAAGGTTTTGGGCTGAAGCTGTGTCAACTGCTTGCTTTATTATAAACCGAGTGTTTTTAAGGCCAATTCTTGAGAAAACTCTTTATGAAATTTTTAAAGAAAAGAAACCAGTAGTTTCTTATTTTCAAGTATTTGGTTGTAAATGTTTTATTCTAAAGAATGCAAATGATCGTGTTGGTAAGTTTGAAGAGAAATCAGATGAATGATTCTTTCTTGGTTACTCAACTACAAGCAAAGCCTATATAGTATTCAACAAGAAGATTCATAATCTGTTCCAGACTCTGCTAGATCTACCTCCATTGAAGCAGTTAAAAATTCAGAAGCAGTACAACAAGATACTGATAAAGAATCTACTGAAGAAAAAGATCAACAATCTATCAGACTGTCCAGTAACTGGAAGTACAAGCCTAGTCATCCTGAAGAACTCATTATTGGAAATCTTAATGAGGGAATTCGAACAAGATCCAAAAGGCGAGAAGAGTCTAGTGTTGTTGCTCTTATTTCTAAAATAGAACCCAAAAATATTGAAGAAGCTTTAGCTGATGAAAGCTGGATTGAAGCAATGCAAGAAGAGCTCAGACAATTCAGTATTAACGACGTATGGGAATTGACTCCTAAACCAAAAGGTAAATAAGTTATTGGAGCTAAATGGTGTTCAGGAACAAAGTTGATGAAAAAGGCAAAGTAACGAGAAACAAAGCAAGACTCGTGGCTAAATGATACACGCAAGAAGAAGGGATAGACTATGATGAGACCTATGCTCCAGTAGCAAGGTTAGAAGCAATCAGATTACTACTTGCTTTTGCTTGTTATAAGAATTTCAAGTTATTTCAAATGGATGTCAAAAGCGCATTCCTGGATGAATTTATTCAAGAAGAAGTCTACGTGGAACAACCTCCTGGATTTGAAGACTCAAAGAAACCAGACTCAGTGTTCAGACTGAAGAAAGCTTTATATGGATTGAAACAAGCTCCTCGAGCTTGGTATGAAAGGCTAAGTAATTTCTTAATTTATAATGGCTTTTCTAAAGGAAAGGTAGACACTACTTTGTTTATTAAAAAGGAAGGTAAAAGTTTTCTACTTGTTCAGATTTATGTTGATGACATTATATTCGGATCATCTAATGAGACTTTGTGCAAGAAATTTTCTAAGTCTATGCAGGATGAATTCGAGATGAGCATGATGGGTGAACTATCCTTTTTCCTTGGTCTACAAGTGAAACAACTAAAGGAAGGAATATTTATTCATCAAGAGAAATATGCAAAAGAACTTGTTAAAAAATTCGGTCTGGAAAATTGCAAAAAGACTGACATACCAATGTCAAGTTCCTTGAAGATAGACAAAGATGAAGCAGGGAAGAAAATTGACCAAAAGTTATACAGGAGTATCATTGGTTCACTTCTTTATCTTACTGCATCCAGACCTGACATATTATTTAGTGTTTGCATATGCGCTAGGTTTCAATCAGATGCTAAGGAATCTCATTTAAGTGCTGCTAAACGTATCATTAAATGTGTTGCTACTACTGCTAAGATTGGTCTATGGTATCCCAAAGAATGAGACTTTACTCTTCTTGGTTATTCAGACGCAGATCTTGCAGGTTGTAGAGTTGAAAGAAAAAACACTTCAGGTACTTGTCAATTGCTTAGAAACAGGGCAGTTACTTGGTTTTCAAGAAAACAAAGTATTGTGGCTCTTTCAACAGCTGAAGCAGAATACGTAGCCCTTGGAAGTTGCTGTTCTCAAATACTGTGGATAAAACAACAACTACAAGACTTTGGCATTGAAGATTCTTGCACAGAGATCAAATGTGACAATACCAGCGCAATCAATCTTACAAAGAATCCAATCCTACATTCAAGAGCAAAACATATTGAGATTCGACATCATTTTATAAGAGATCATGTTCAGAACAAAGAAGTCTTGATACAATTCATAGACTCAAAGAATCAACTGGCAGACATCTTCACAAAGCCACTTGAGAAAAGCTTATTTGAGTCTATTCGCTCAAGACTCAATATTTTATCTTTTGAAGAATGTTGAAGCTCGGACTCATAATCTAAAGTCTGACAGAGTATCATACTCAAAAGGTTGTAGACTGAGAATATTAATCGACACGACTATAAGTTCATTTATTTACTTAAACTGTTATTTCGAAAATGTAAGATTGTCTGTTTATCTCTAATTGAGCTTATTAAGGAAGTTAAATTTTTTAAAAAGTGGTTATCGATTTATTAAGGCAGTTATTTTTTTAAAAGAAAATTCTTAATATTTCTAAATTGCGACGCTTGAGTTACCCCGTATCAGTTATCTTTTATATACATCTTCTCCTTCTTCGTTTTTTACCCAGAAACCCTAGTTCAAAAGCTTTTCACTCCTTTGAATTTTCTCTCCTAAATTTCTACCTCTCAAGCTTTTGACTTTCTTGCGACACAAGTGTGAAAGTTTCTCCAAGAAAGCGACAATGTCTTTCCAAAGGAAATCCTCAAGGATAGCAAACAGGGGACCACAGGGCTCTGGTGAGGGGCCTACGCACTTCGATCTCACAGAAGAAAGTGACTTTCCAACAGAACAGACTCAACAATCTCAACAGCGCACCTCCTCAACTAGATCTCATGATCGTCGTCCTCAACATGCAGAAGAAGTTCTTGGAAATGTTGAACCTGTAAGATCACTCAAGCCTGCTTTTGTTTATAGGTTATACTTTGCGTTGAAGGAAGGAGGTTTTGCAATGACATTCATTGATGAATTTTTGAAAGAAAAATGTTATAAAAATGAGACACACTTTCTCACTATGATGGAGAGATCAGGCGTTGTTCCTGTTGGAACGGCAGCAAAAGTCTTTGCAAACTTTCCCAGTGACCCTCGATTTGGTGCTGTAAATCAACCTGAAGGAAAGGATGATGATGAGAAAATGTTTTTACATTTTAAACCTTGGATGGGTGTGGCTGCAAACCTTCGAGGAAAGAAGGATGACCTGTTTCGATCAGAAGGACACATAAAGATGTATGAGAAACTGCTGAAGCGTGGGGTGATGAATCCACGGACGACGGACTTTGATTTTCTGGATTTATTAAGCATCAATCTAAGAGAGAAGTTTGAGAAACTTCAACTTCATAAGTTCTGTACTAAATGTGATGTGGCTTATTCTGAATTAACAGCATATTTTTATTCCAATCTCAGTTTCCTTGATGCGAATAGCTTTTCATTCAGTGTGAGAGATAGAGAATATGTTGTTGATACGAACACTCTGGCAGATGTAATTGGTGTGGAAAGATGTGCTTTCCAATCAATTTCCGTGTCTGTAAGTTATGCAACTCTAGAACTTGCGAGAGACCGAATTGCTGAAGGTCGTCTCTCCTACTCCAGGATGAATGCAACAAACACTCTGCTTCACAAGATAGTGATCAACTGTCTTAGACCGAAATCAACATCAAAGACAGATGTATCCATCTCAGAGGCTAAGTTGATGTATGCAATCAAGATTGGTCTTAACTTTTCTCTGCCACACACTATCATGTTTCACATGTACAGGTCCATGGCAAAGGACAAGGGAAAACTCCCTTATGCTGCTCTCATCACTCGTCTTTTCAGACACTTGAACATTCATCCTCCTCACATTCTCTTTGTGAAGACTACTGATCAAATGGTTATCGGACTGAGGATGATAACAAAGATGCGTTTGAAAGAACTCAGCAAGAAGCTGGAGCAGTTCAAGGAGAAGACTCCTGTTAAGTCTAGACCATACCCTTCTGCGGCCAAGAGAAAAGGAAAGGAACCGGTGACTGGTCCTATCAAGAAGAGGAGGGCAATCATCATGGAGGATGAAGATGATGAGGATGATTTGCCTATCTCTGCTCTTGTTTCTCAGGTTTCTGCACCTGTTTCAGTTGTTCCAGAACAACATTTTGCAGAAGACACTGAGAAAGGACTCTAGGGAAAGGGATCCTTACAAGAAGAAGAAGAGAAAGAAGAAGAGAAAGAGAAAAAAGAAGAAGAGGAAGAAGAAAAAGAAGAACAAGAGGAAGAGGAAGAACCAGCAAAAACAGATTCTCCAGTAGAAAAAAAGGATCAAAGACATCCTGTCACTGAGGAAACTCCTCAGAAAGAAGAGTACTTCTCCCCTCCATAAGACATTGAAACAGGGGGAGATGTTCAAAGAGAATGTACTCCTCTTCTATTGACTTTTAACAGTATAGGTGTTAGTCGATCGCCTCCTGATGCAGAAGATGTTCATGCTGCTCATTTTCCTGAGGGAGAGGCATCATCTCCAAATATTGATCTCCCTGCTGATATTCACACTGGCTTGACTCCACCATCAGACCGAGTTGACGCAAGCATATAGACTGACAATTCAGGAGATTTTGGAAGGTTGCTTAACATCATCTTGGAGCTCAAAGGCCAAAACTATGCTATGGGGTTTCAGTCTCTACAGAATATGTTCATCACCATGCATGATCAGCTTAAAGAGGTTCAGTGTCAGGTTCAGACCACTACAAAAGGAACTGCTCTTGCTCAACTACAGGAAGACTTGAGGAAGCTAGAAGGAACTGTCAAGTCTATGGAGGACTTTCAACTTGTTCGCATTCCTCGTGCTCCTTGATTTCTTTTTAATGCTGAAAAAAAAGGGGGAGAAGACTTTGCAGATTTCAAGCAAATTTCAAAACTCTATCCTCAAACCAAATCTTCACCAAATCTTCACTTTTAAACATTTTTTTTGGTTTGTTATGATTGTGATTGATATTTTGACTTTATCTTGAGTTTTTTGAATGTGTGCTCATTATTGCATTACTTTAAGCTATTAAATTAGATAAAGATAGTAATGTCTGCACATGACTAATGAGGTTTCTGTGGATGCAGATCTGTGTACAAGGTAAGTCTGTGTACAGGACATCTGTGTACAGGATAACTTCTACTATTTTTATTCTAATATTTTATGAGACATCAATGCTTGCTTAAAAGTTGTATTGCAGGGCAATAATATTCAAATCTGCAGAAAAGTTTTGTCACCATAAAAAATGGGGAGATTGTTGGATAAATCCTCTTTAGGTATTTTGAAGTTGACAAAACATTTTTCTTAGTCTAGTCTAAAGACTTATAGACTCTACTGGCAAAGTCTGAAGATCAAAGTCTGAAGCTAGCAAGACTCATGTTTCAAAGTCTACCCTCTTGGACAGTTTCTAGACCAACAAGATAAAAACTTTATTATGATCTAATATGGTTCTTACTCCAAACGGCTGGGGAATATCTTTCTACTGGATTCAGCACTAGAAAATCTTATTTTCGTATTTGAATATGTATAGATTCTCTAAAGATTTTGCAACTTATATTTGGAAGGATCTACTTATGGAAACCAAGATCCTGATTGTATGGGCGAGCAAGATTGATGGGCTATCAACACTTACCTTAAAGAGCTCGAGATCTCTCTAATTGATTCTGTCCAACGGGTTGATTGGAAGAACTTCTTTGGAAGGTGCAAACGGTAATGAAGGCATGAAGAAGTATATAAGAGAGATGCTCCAATTGTTGAAGGGTGCCGGATAGAAGAATTCTAAAGTCTGAATCTCCTAATCTATTTTGTGATCTTATTCTTCGAGCGTTATATGTAATCAAAAAAGAGATCATATTGTGGTGAGACCTTGAGGAAGTGTAGTAGAGCTTCTACACTGTGGACTCAAGAGCGTGAGACTGTAATCACTCTTTTTGATTCTTAGTGAAATCCAGCCAGAAGGGCTGTCCGTACGGCAGAGTGGACGTAGGCTTGGTCTAAGCCCGCCACTATAAATCTGGAGTCTTGATTCTCTATCCCTAATCCTTTTATCTTTCATTACTTTCATTTGCTGCGATTGTTGGTTTTAACTCTTTAATCTCTCATTCGGATTAAATTGTTGAAATTTCTTTAATCACCTATTCACCCCCTCTAGGTGCTAATTCTAGTCCTAACAGATACCATGCGGAATTATTCGACTTTTAGTCAAGAACTGCAATAGCACGGAAAGTTCCTACATTATTTGTTTGACTCCGGAGGGATTGGGCAGGAGCAATTTGATAGACTTTCTCTACAAGGAAAGAAAATGATACTGAAAAGAATCTAACTACGGGACTATTCCGACCAAAAAAAAAAAAACTAGGGGACCATAAGACAACAGCCATTGAAACTTCAACCTAGCATTAAAGAAATCCTGAATCACGTAAAGCGAATCTGACAGAAGCCTGAACACAGAGACAACTCATCAGATATGGAGGGCAAAGAGACAGAGAGAGAGAGAAGCACTTTGTGCTGGTCCATGGGGCTTGCCATGGAGCTTGGTGCTGGTACCAAGTGGCCACCCTCCTGAAGTCCTCAGGCCACAAGGTCACTGCCCTGGATATGGCCGCTCCAGGGGTCCATCCGAAGCAGCCCCGAGAGCTGAACTCGATTGTGGAATATGTCGAGCCGCTGTTCGAATTCTTCGAGGGTCTTCCGCGAGGAGAGAAGGTGATCCTGGTGGGGCATAGCTTCGGTGGGGTTGTGATTTCATTGGCCATTGAGAGATTTCCTGAGAAAATTGCAGTTGCTGTGTTTTTAGTTGCATTCATGTATGGTCCTGAGCTCAGCGTTACCTCTGTTGTTGAGGAGGTAGGTACTTCTTTCTACTTTGAAGAGTAAATTAAGGGGCTAAACAACATGTTTTGATCTTAGTTAAAATTCCGATTCCGATTCCGATCCCGAAGGACTTGTGCATATTAACCAGTAGACTTCCCATTTAGCCTTCTAATCACTCTGTTTGACCATATCGGTTTAAATAAAGTGTAAGACTAATGGGTTCAGAATTGGTCGACATACGCGGTCTAGATTTTCCAATTAAGGGTTGTGTCATCGATTTGGGAGAAAATCTGTCATGGAGAGGCAAATATCAATTTATGGTAAGGACTAGCGAAATAGAGCAGTCGTGAACTATAAAGTACCGACACTTTCCAAGAGTTTTCGTGTCGTGTCGGACATTTTGACATTTGTCCGACACTCTCCGACACTCAGTCAACACGTGTTGGAAAATTCGACACTTGATAAACTTTTCTGACACTCTCGAAATTCCAATATACGAGTTTCCGACACTTAATTCCGATATCGAGGTCAATTTTAAAAATTTTCAATAAATGAGAGGTCAAAATATGTATATGTGAAAAAATAATAAATAGAGAAAGAATAAAAACCTAGTATTATCTTTTCTTATGACTCCCACTTCTCGTGATACATAATTCATCCCTTAAGTTTTTCTTCTCCTTTGCCTACATATCTAACATGCGAGTCCAAAATGTGGATTGCTTGTTTTTTCTCCACATTTTATGAATTATTGGAATAGAGTTGAATTTGTCAAATTGAAACAATGAATGATATTAATAAATGACGGATTACTATTTTTAGTGTAAATTCTTTCTAGACTTTTTTAATTATTTATTTACTTGTGAATTTGAATCAAATTAATTTGGTTGAAATAATCATAGAAACGATAATTTATTATGTATATATAAAAATATATATTTAATATACAACGTGTCCCAACATGTTGGAATTTTTGTTTTTTGAAAAACGACGTGTCGGTGTGTCGTGTCGTATCGTGTCGCATGTCGCGTGTTGGTGCTACTTAGGTCGTGAAAGGTTCTCTTCACCAAGCATGGAAGAAAATCCATTGCACGCCCATCATCAAGAGAGAAACACTTTCTATAATCGTAAGCAGCAATTAATGTATTTCATGATCTTCAAGAAGAAGATCATCATTGTTTTTTTCCTTTTTTTTTTTTTGGTATAAGATAATTCAGCAGCTCAGTGCAGTGATATTATACTGCTTGCGAATTCTCAGTATGATCGCAGATTGGGTTCATCCATGGACACAAAATATGCTTTTGATGATGGCCCTGAAAAGCCTCCAACCAGTTTTCTGTTTGGATACAACTTCATGGCCTCTAAGCTGTATCAACTCTCTCCACCCGAGGTAAAGATATTCGACCATTTTATCGATGAAGATTCTTGTAATTTCATTTTTCGACATCAAACAAAACTTCCCAAGTGATCAACAAGCTCAGAATCAAGTTCTTTTATTAGCAGAATCAGTTCTATCCGGCCGAGTTAAGATGCATTTATTCACTTCATTTTATGTAGGATTTGACATTGGCCTCCTACTTGGTGAGACCTCTCCGCATGTGTCCAGACCAATCCAGATTCAAGGCGGAAGCAACGGTCACAACGGCGAAGTACGGTTCGGTTCCTCGAGTTTACATCGGGTGCGACCAAGACTTGGTGATAAAAGAAGACCTGCAGAGATGGATGATCGAACGCAATCCAGTGGACGAAGTTTGTGTGATCCCTAATTCAGATCACATGGTCATGTTCTCCAAACCACTGGAGTTTTGTTCTACTCTCAAACAGATTGTAGAAAATTATTCCTGAGGATTAGTTAAGGCTTGCTTCTATAGATTTCTAAGTCATTTTGACAAGTTAAAGCAAAAGGATTATGTGTCTAAACTTTTCGTTAATGGGCCAAACCGTCTCTCAACTTTCACTTGGTTCCGTGAAATTCTTACGCTGTTTTGGTCCGTTCAATAATGTCATCCCATCACTTACCAAAGCAATCTAATGAACCCATTCCACGTGGATTTCGTCAGTGCAGAAAATAATGCATGTTCCTCTTCTACGTCTAGTATTCAATTCATATAGACAACAATCGCTTAATCGATGGAATTGACGTTGCATTCCCTCTTCAATTTGCAGATTTAAAAGCATAGTGTATATGTGTCAGGGTCTACTAACCCTATTCATCGGTTCTTGATTTCCCACTAACTCCAATTCCTCATATATGTGTTGGGGTCTCTGTCAACACGAGATCAATCCAAGAACGAGTTAGAAGACAGATCATCCGTCGCCACTGTCTCATCATCAAGTTGCAATACCGAAATAAATGCCACAACCTCTCAAAGACCATATCCATGGCGGAATTGCAAACTTTGTCGGGCACGTAAGACGCAGACTCACCCTCGTCCCGACAAGCCACCATTGCACGCCTCTTTTTGTTGCTATTTGATCGCCTTTCCTCTCAACCATCCTAGAAAGGGAGGAAAGATTACAGTAGAAGTATGAACCTTTCTAAGTCACAAAAAAAAAATTGGGAGTTGTACCAAGTGCAATTCTATTATGGGAATTGAAATTTTGTCAAACGCTTTTAAATACTTAGAAACTTGTCTAGAACTGTATTTTAGTTTATATATAAGCACTTGAGTCAACTATATGTCGTATTTATGAGTAGCATTTTTTCCTAATAAGTGAAGAGAATATCACTGAGGTATTAAGGGGTGCCGATCCATTATGAAACGAGCTTGAAGCCAAAATTGAGAAAAGAGCTTGTTTACAAGATGAACAATTCACCATGTCAATCAAAACATTGACATCGAAGCATAAATCTACACTACTAAGCGGGAGGAACTATGCATTGACTTTCAATGAGTTCTCTTAAGGAAGACTTTTATCCTTGAAGATACTCGCGCTCGTTCGTTCTTTCCAGATCCATCGACAAACAAAAGGAGGAAACCACCAGAAAACAGGAGGGATAGGGTTGTCCATCCACTTGGCCGTATGCCGCGGCCGCCGGTTGTGAATACCTCATCTTGCCCACAGTTTTTGTTCGTTAGACTCAATTATTGTTGAAACCGGATGAGTCAAACATCCGATTAGAATTTCTGCTATCGCAAGAAGTTGCCTACGAATTCACTTGATTTGGCTGCGATTATGATCGAGAGCATACCATGCGGAATTTTCCAACTTTTAGACTTCCTTCTTTTTGTAGAAAATAATTTTCGAGAAAACATTTTTCCCATTTTTCTTCGTTCATTTAACGGAAAATGAATTGTTTGGGAAAAATAATTTCTATGAATGAAAAAAAAGTCATTTAAAATATGAGAAAATGTTTTTATTTTTATTTTTTAAAGGTGAAAAACATTTTCTTCAATTACTCTTTCTAATCTCACATCCCTACAAGCCCCCGCCTCCTCCTTTTTTATTTTTTCAGTTTTTTAAGTTTGAATCGCCCATCCCTATGTTTTCCTCATCCTTTTTCTCCTCCAGTCATTGGCCTTCTCAGTTTCTCTCTCTTATGTCACATTCTTACAAGCCCCTACTTCTTTCTTTTTTTTAAAATCGTTTTTTATTTTCTTTATTTTCCTCTTCTTCTTTCTCGGCCGGTTGTGGACCTTTTCACATGCTCTCTTTTATCTCACATCCCTAAAAGCCGCAACTTCTCCCTTTTTTTTTGTTTTCTTTTATAAAAATTCGAATTATTTTTATTTTTATTTTCCTCTTCTTCTTTGTCGGTCAGTTGCTGGCCTCCTCGCATGCTCTCTCTTTTCTCACGTCCCTACAAGCCCCTACTTCTTTCTCTTTTCCAAAATTTGATTTTTGTTTTTTTCTTTGTTTTCCTCCTCTTCTTTCTTGGCTCGTCTCTTATCTCACATCCTACAAGAACCCACTTCTCTCTTTTTTATTTTTTATTTTTTATTTTTAAAAATAGATCCCTTTCCCCTCAGGTGCTGCAACTGGATATAGAGCAAGCTTTGGCAATGTATCTGTGAGTATCAGTTATCCCATCATTTTTTATTGTTGCCTCAAAACAAATTAATTCTCTCACATGCTAACACAAGCAGCTCAACATTTTTGAAGTGGCAATCCCTGTAGAACAGCCTCGTTCTTAGAACAAATGACAATGTAAAGTAGTTCCTCTAAAATTTCATTTGTGCCTGCAGAAATCAGCAAGGCCAAAGTCTCGGACAGCTCGTCGTTAGTGAGTGGCATTCACATGACTAACTCCGGCTGCTATCTCACACTTCCTAAATCTTTCTTTTGGCCACCTTGACTATAGAAAAACAAGAAGCTCGGAGAGTTCGCCAATTGTTCTTTAACGAGTTAAAATTTGATTCCTTTTTCTTTTTTCTTCTGTGGGACTAGTTTACATCACCTCTCTTCTGGGAGGTCGACATCAGGAACATGTTACTAAATTGTGAGTGATATAGCGGATCTCTTTTGTAGCTCTAAATTCACATTTAGGTTTAGTGTGTGAGTACACTTTCACTAACATTGTATGGTTATATCTTGTAAAATGGCCTTTGCAACTGAATTTCCTCGAAGAAGTTTGAAGTTCATGCCGCATTGATTGCCTTTTGCTTAAATTTTTTTCTTCTACTCTTTGTTGGAAGACATGATATTGTAATCTGTATTGTTAGGAAATTAAATATACTTTAGAATAGAAAAGGATAGGCAAATATTGAACTTCCTTTTTTATTTCTCTTCTTTGTAATTAAATACAGAACTACATGTACATAATTACAATCAATGAAAACCGAAGGCAATAGCTTCTTCACACTTGTTCTGCCTTCAAGTATTTTCTTCTTCCTTTTCTGACATGGTATCAGAGCCATTCTGGTTCTGAACCATTTTGCTTCCGCTTCCAATTACCTTCTAGATCAACCTCGAGTTTCAGAACATTGTTGCCAAAGGAATCAGAAACCTTGATTGCCTGAAGGAACTATATCTGCAAAAGAGGAGATAATAGAGGAATCAATTTTTTTCCGATATGTCAACACCACCAGATCTCACCTTTACTCTCGTCGATGAATCTGCATCAGACGCTTCGACACGAGCTTTGGAAAACCGAGATCCAGCCGCTATAATCCCTGCACCAGAACAGCAACAACAAATCCGGGGTCCACCTGCGCACGTGCCATGGCAACAATAGGCTCAGGCAATTATAGGGCAACCATTCGCAGGTCACCCTTACCAATGGATGCCATATCCATGGTATCTTGGGCCCATCCCCAACACATCATTGCTCGGCTACCACAGCAGCGCGCGAACTGATGTAGGTCCACCGACTAGTGACGGGGCAAACCCTAGCATCAGCTCGGAGCAGATGGGCGGATCGAATATTCCAGGTCAGGGAACTAATCCCTATTCGGGATCCCAAAATACGGATTACGGATTCGGGCTCGGGGGTTCGGGTCAGGGAACAAATCCCTACCTGACTCCTACACCGGGTTTCTTCCCGTATTAGTTTCTTGCTACCAGTGGCCGGCCGGAACCCGGCGATCCATTGTATACAACAAACAGCGACGGCCCAAAGTTGAAGATCATAAGTCAGCAATTAATAGGTGTAGACAATTATTCAAGTTGGTCGCGCAAATTCCGGCAGGCACTCATAACAAAAAGCAAAGAAGTTATCATCGACGGATCGTTTCCGATTCCAACCGACGAGAGAATGGCACGACTCTGGAGGAGATGCAGCCAACTGGTAAGAACCTGGGTTGGAAACTGCATCACGCTCGAGGTCGCGGCCGGGCTTCCCTCAATGGAGGATCCGAAGAAAATGTGGGAAAACATAAGGGAGATGTATGGAAAACTCGACCAAGTGAGAATTTTTTATCTAACACAGCAAATTTCAGATCTGAAACAGGGGAACATGAGCATCGCGACGGTATACAATAAGCTTTCGAGTCTGTGGAATGAGATGGAGGCAGCCGAAGAAAGATTCGACTGGCCAGATCACATCCAACAACAATACAAGTAGATGCGAGAAAGGGAGAAAGCAACGAGATTCCTTCTCATCCTCAACGAGGCATACCTGCCATTCCGATCCCACATACTTACCATGGAGCCACTACCAAGTCTCGGGCGGATCTATCAACTCGCCATACAGGAGGAGAGCCAACAGAGATCCGCGGACCATGGCAAGGGAGGAGACGGAATTGCTCTAGCTGCGAAGAGCCATTTCCGCTTGTCATAGAGAGGCTCAGGTAGGAGAGAGGCGGATCTAGGTTTTGGTTTCGAGAACGAAAACCCTAGATCGTTCTTAAGGAGGAGCACGGACGGTGGAGATCATCTCCACCATCAATCGGACGGGTCACGATCTTTTCAGGGGGCGACAGGATCGGACAGCTCACATGGCATCATCTCCGCTGCATCCGACAGCCCACGTTCGTTCTTTTTAAATCCATCCGACGGCTCCCGAAGCAGCTACTTAATGGGATCGGACGGCTCACACTCGCCCAGCAATAGTGTGCTCGATGGCTCGCGCGGCCCATTCCTTGGAGGATCCGATGGTTCCTACGGGCCTATTTCGGTCCAAGCTTTTCAATCCAACAATAGGCCCAATTCAAATGCAAAATATAATGGGCCAAAAGGAAGAGGTAAGCTGTACTGTGATTATTGTAAGCGCCCGCACCATACAATTGAAAATTGCTGGAAATTGCATGGAAAGCAAGGAGAAAAAGAAAAGGGGAAATTTTCCTCAGTTTTTTAGGTATTGGGTTAGCAATTGGGAAAATCAATTACCCATGAACAATATCATGAGCTGATGGAAACTTTGAAGAAATTAGATTCTTCAGATAAAGGAGGCAGTTTCACAGGTACATCCTATTGTTTCATCAACTCAATTTCAAAGGATGCATGGATTATTGATTCAGGTGCTAGTGATCACATAGTCTGTGATAGGAATTTACTTTTAAATATTACAAAATTATCTTTTCCTATATTAGCACAGCTTCCAAATGGAAATACCACCAAAGTCACAATGACTGGGACCGTAAAGCTTAGTTCTCTTGTTACTATTAAAAACGTGCTTTATGTACCCGATTTCCATTTCAATCTGATCTCAGTTGCTCGAGCCTGTGAAGAAAATTCATGTCACATTCTTTTCCATTCTGATAAATGTTTCTTTCAGACCCTTTCGACTGGCAAACTGATGGGCTTGGGTAGAGTCAGCCATGGATTATATTTTTGGTTGGATTTTCCACATCTTCTTAAATTATCTCCTGTTGAATTCAATAAATCTCTATGTAATGCTACTGTCAATGGCATTAATTTCCTTAATCATAAACGTTTGGGCCATAGTGCGTTATTTCCTTATCCTAAATCTCTCATTTGTCCTATGGTTAAACAAACACGTGCTCCTTTCCAGAATAGCACTTCTCGAACAGAAGATATTTTTTCTCTTATTCATGCTGATGTTTGGGGGCCTTATCATACTTTAAATCATGATGGGTCTAGGTTTTTTCTCACAATTGTGGATGACTACTCCCGTGCCACATGGATTTTTCTCATGCAATCCAAAAATCAGGTCTTTTCTCATTTAAAGACATTTCTTTCCTTATCCAAAACTCAATTTCAGAAACCACTCCGTAGGATACGTACTAATAATGTAAAATAATTTTTTAATGCTGAATGTACTTCCTTGTTCAATATAAATGGGATATTGCACGAGAGCTCTTGTGTTTACACACCCCAACAGAATGGAGTTGTCGAGAGAAAACATCGCCATCTTTTAGAAGTGGCACGTGCACTTAAATTCCAAGCCTCTATTCCCGAAGAATTTTGGGGCGATTGCGTGATTACTGCAGCATATCTGATCAATCGCATGCCATCACGCATTTTAAAAGGAAAGACACCTTTTGAGTTATTATATGGGAGAAAGCCGAGTTTATCTCATCTCAGAGTCTTTGGGTGTTTATGCTATGTCACTACAGTGGGCCATAGAGATAAGATGGCGCCACGAGCTACTCAATGCATTTTCATGGGTTATCCGACTTTGCAAAAGGGATATAGGCTTTATGCACCATCTACAGGGACTTTCTTTATCAGCAGGGATGTTGTATTTCATGAAGATGTTTTTCATTTTTCATTAACATCTTTAACTAAAGAAGAGAAGACAAATCGCCAATTCTTATTGGAAGATGATTCATCACCTAGAGAAACATTCATTATTCCTACTCTTCCTAGAGAAGTTGATGTCTTGCCTACAACATCTCTTGCGAATCCTGCTGAAGATTCCATTGAGCAGCCATCTATAGAAGGATCACCACATGCAGAACTAGCACAGTTGGAAGATACTTTAGAAACAACTACTACTAAAGAATTATCCACCACACCACAGGTGTCACAGAGGCGTTCTCATCGAACCACTCGACCACCAACTTGGACGAAGGATTATATATGCGGTTCCTCAAAATCATCAGGTGCTCGATACCCTATCTCATCTTATGTCTCCTTTGATAGATTATCACTAGAACACCTGTGTTGCATAAGCTGTATTTCTGAAGATCAAGAACCTTCTAGTTATAATGAAGCCAAAGATGATCCTCGTTGGCAAAAGGCCATGGAATCTAAATTACATGCATTGATAGACAATCATACTTGGGATGTTGTATCAATGCCTGATCATCGCAAACCCATTGGATGTAAATGGGTATATAAGATTAAATACAGGGCAGATGGCTCCGTGGAGAGATATAAAGCTTGGTTGGTGGCAAAAGGCTTCACCCAGCGAGAAGGTTTCGACTATCACGAAACCTTTTTTCCTGTAGCAAAGGATGTCACGGTTCGTACTTTTTTTGTCTATTGCTGCTTTTCGTGACTGGCCATTACACCAAATGGATGTCCATAATGCCTTCTTGCATGGTGATCTGGATGAAGAAATCTATATGGAGCTTCCACCAGGATTACGGAAATAGGGGGAGTCGACGGTATGTCGTCTCCGCAAATCTCTTTATGGCTTGAAACAAGCCTCTCGACAATGGTATGCTAAATTCACCAATGCACTCTTGGCTGCTGGGTTCAAGCAATCCAAGTATGACTATGCCTTATTCACCTGTACAAAAGGTATGTCATCTATTTACTTGATGATCTATGTTGTTGATATTCTTATCACGGGGAATGATGATTCTGTTGTACATAAACTTAAAGAGTATCTGCACTTGACTTTTCATATCAAAGACTTAGGATCACCCAAGTATTTTCTTGGAATTGAAATAGCTCGCTCAGATCAGGGCATCTCATTAAGTCGGCGGAAATTCGTGATGGAAATAATATCAGAAGCAGGATTATCAGGTTGTAGACCATTAGTCATTCCTATTGAGCATAATTCTAAACTGACTTCTGTTAGCTATGACACTGCGTATCATCTTCTTCTGATGATCCTCTATTGCAAGATTCCTCAGGATATCAGAGACTAGTAGGAAAACTGATATATCTCACTATGACTAGGCCGAATATTTGTTATGCAGTACAGACTCTTAGTCAAATTTATGCACAGTCTGAAGCAGTCTCACTTGAATGCAACCCTGAAGGTTGTGAAATACTTGAAGACCTGTCCAGGTTTGGGAATACTTCTTTCCCGATAGTGCAACATGGAAATGACAGCCTATTGTGATGCAGATTATGCCACATGTCCAATGAGTAGGAGGTCTATTACTAGTTTCTGCATTAAATTTCGGGAATCACTACTCTCATGGAAGACAAAGAAACAGTCTACTGTATTTTTATCATCGGCTGAAGCTGAATACCGATCTATGGCCAAGACTGTATGTGAAATAGTTTGGTTAAGGGGTCTACTTCTGGATCTTGGAGCTCCTGTAAAAGGGGCAACTTTACTCTTTTGTGATAATGATTCGGCACTAAAGCTTACGGCAAATCTGGTACTACATGAGAGAACAAAGCATATAAAAGTTGATTGTCATTTTACTCGAGAAAAGATTCAAGAAGGAATTGTCGAAACAAGAGGAATCAGGACTTCAGAACAACCTGTTGATATATTTACTAAACCTCTTTGTCAAAGACAACATACATATCTTATACACAAGCTAGGCGTCTTGGACATATACAGACCACCAGCTTGAGGGGGAGTGTTGGAAGATATGGTATTGTAATATGTATTGTTAGGAAATTAAATATACTTTAGAATAGAAAAGGATAGGCAAATATTGAACTTCCTTTATTATTTCTCTTCTTTTTAATTAAATACAGAACTACATGTACAGAATTACAATAAATGAAAACCGAAGGCAATAGCTTCTTCACACTTGTTCTGCCTTCAAGTATTTTCTTCTTCCTTTTCTGACACTCTTTGCTTGTGGCCTGGATAGTCTTTGCTTGGTCAGCTTCATAGCTGGAACTGCATTTTTTCGTGTAGTGCAATATGTTCTTCTTGTGGGCTGTTGTTTCTGAAAATACAACTAACGGAGGCAGAATGGTGGTAAGAAGACGCCTGTTATTACTGTTCATTGACGCCAAAACTTATTTGCATCTATATTGGATAAGCTGTTTCGTTTGTCATTGCTTGGCTTGTCTTACCATTCCATACTGAAATGATTAGGCAAGCTCTGATGATTGGGTTGCTGATGAAGTGTACTAATGTCTTGACATGTTAATGTCCCAAAGAGTTGCTTCTCCATGAATCACTTTGGTGTCAAACTTTACCTGTCTTACATGACAAATATATGATGTATCAAGAAAAAGATTTTTCTATGTAAGCACTTGAAACATAAAAAATTAATCACTCTTCTATTCTTGAATGGCTTGAGCTTTAGTCTATGTATAAGCACTTGAATTAACTATATATTGCATTTATCAGCGGCGATTTTTCTTGATAAGTGAAGAGATTATCACTGAGGCACCAAGCGGTGCCGATCCATTTACAAAATGAGCTCGAAGCCAAAATTGAGAAAAGAGCTTGTTTACAAGATGAACAGTTCACCATGTCAATCAAAACATTGACATTGAAGCATAGATCTACGCTACTTAACGGGAAGAAGTCTGCATCAACTTTCAATGAGTTATTTTAAGGAAGACTTTTATCCTCGAAGATACTCGTGTTCGTTCTTTCCAGATCCATCAGTAAACAAAAGAAGGAAACTACCAGAAAACAGGAGGGATAAGGTTGTCCATCCACTTAACCGTATGCCGCCGGGCTTGAATACCTCGTCGGGCCCATGGTTTTTGTTCGTTGGACTTGATTATTGTCAAAACCCGAATGAGTCAAACATCTGATTAGGAGTTCTGCCATCGCAAGAAGTTGAGTACGAATTCACTTGATTTGGCTGCGATTATGATCGAGAAGATACCATGCGGAATTATTCGACTTTTAGTCCAGAACTGCAATAGCACGGAAAGTTCCTACATTATTTGTGTGGCTGCGGAGGGATTGGGTAGGAGCAATTTGATAGACTTTCTCTACAAGGAAAGAAAATGACACTGAAAAGAATCTAAGGACTATTCCGACCAAAAAAAACAAAAACTACGGGACCATAAGACAACAGCCATTGAAACTTCAACCTAGCATTAAAGAAATCCTGAAGCACGCAAAGCGAATCTGACAGAAGCCTGAACACAGACACAACTCATCAGATATGGAGGGCAAAGAAACAGAGAGAGAGAAGCACTTTGTGCTGGTCCACGGGGCTTGCCATGGAGCTTGGTGCTGGTACAAAGTGGCCACCCTCCTGAAGTCCTCAGGCCACAAGGTCACTGCCCTGGATATGGCCACTGCAGGGGTCCATCCGAAGCAGCCCCGAGAGCTGAACTCGATTGTGGAATATGTCGAGCCACTGTTCGAATTCTTCGAGGGTCTTCCGCGAGGAGAGAAGGTGATCCTGGTGGGGCATAGCATGGGTGGGGTTGTGATTTCATTGGCCATTGAGAGATTTCCCGAGAAAATTGCAGTTGCTGTGCTTGTAGCTGCAATCATGTATGGTCCTGAGCTCAGTGTTGAAACTGTTTATGAGGAGGTAGGTACTTTTTTCTACTTTGAAATGTAAATTAAGGGGAAAAAACATGTTTTGATCGTAGTTTCAACTCAAAAAACATGTTTTGATCGTAGTTTCAATCCTGATCCCAAAGGATTCGTGTATATTAACCAGTAGACTTCCCATTTAGCCTTTGTTAATCACTCCGCTGACCATATCGGTTTAAATTCAGTGTAAGGCTAATGGGTTTGGAATCGGTCGACATACATGGTCCAGATTTTCCAATTAAGGGTCATGCAATCGATTTGGGAAAAAATCTTTCATGGAGAGGCAAATATCAATCTATAATCAGGACCAGTGAAACAAACAGAGTAGTCCTGAAAGAATCTCTTTTCCAAACATAGAAGCACATCCATCATTAAGAGAGTAACACTTGTTATAATCATAAGCAGCAATTAATCCATTTC
Source organism: Eucalyptus pauciflora (assembly GCA_007663325.1). NCBI lineage: Eukaryota > Viridiplantae > Streptophyta > Magnoliopsida > Myrtales > Myrtaceae > Eucalyptus > Eucalyptus pauciflora. The sequence continues at coordinate 1,184,844 of VMYD01000012.1, forward strand.
ACGATCTTCATGAAGAACATCAATTTTTTTTATTTTTTTTTGGTATAAGATTATTCTGGAACTCAGTGCATTGATATGTGTACTGCTTGTGAATTCTCAGTATGGTCGCAGATTGGATTCATCCATGGACACAAAATATGCTTTTGATGATGGCCCTGAAAAGCCTCCAACCAGTTTACTGTTTGGATACAATTTCATGGCCTCTAAGCTGTATCAACTCTCTCCACCCGAGGTAAATATATTCGACCATTTTATCGATGAAGATTCTCTTAATTTCATCTTTTGACATCAAACAAAACTTCCCAAGTGATCGACAAGCTCAGAATCAAGTTCTTTTATTACCAGAATCAGTTCTATCCGGCCGAGTTAAGATCCATTTATTCACTTCATTTTATGTAGGATTTGACATTGGCCTCCTACTTGGTGAGACCTCTGCGCATGTTTCCAGACCAATCCAGATTCAAGGCGGAAGCAACGGTCACAACGGCGAAGTACGGTTCGGTTCCTCGAGTTTACATCGTGTGCGACCAAGACTTGGTGATAAAAGAAGACCTGCAGAGATGGATGATCGAACGCAATCCAGTGGACGAAGTTTGTGTGATCCCTAATTCAGATCACATGGTCATGTTCTCCAAACCACTGGAATTTTGTTCTACTCTCAAACAGATTGTAGAAAATTATTCCTGAGGATTAGTTAAGGCTTGCTTCTATAGATTTCTAAGTCGTTTTGACAAGTTAAAGCAAAAGGATTATGTGTCTAAACTTTTCGTTAATGGGCCAAACCGTCTCTCAACTTTCACTTGGTTCAGTGAAATTCTTACGCTGTTTTGGTCCGTTCAATACTGTCATCCCATCAGTTACCAAAGCAATCTAATGAACTTAACACTGGATGGAAAAAAAGAAAGGAGAAAAAACCCATTCCACGTGTATTTCGTCACCGCAGAAAATAATGCATGTTCCTCTTCTACGTCTAGTATTCAATTCAGATGGACAATAATCGCTTAATCGATGGAATTGACGTTGCATTCCCTCTTCAATTAGCAGGTTTAAAAGCATAGTGTATATGTGTCCGCGTCTACTAACCCTATTCATCGGTTCTTGATTTCCCACTAACTCCAATCCTCATATATGTGTTGGGGTCTCTGTCAACATGAGATCAATCCAAGAACGAGTCAAAAGACAGAGCAGCCGTCGCCACTGTCTCATCATCAAGTTGCAATACCCTTATATATATATAGAGTCATGTACAAAAGTCTTTGGTCAAAAGACTACCAAAGACTAGCTTTCCAAAAAGAAGTGGTCCTAACTAACCTACACTTCAAATCGCCTTCTCTCGGCTCCAAGTCCTCCACTCGATGGCCCTGAAAATTTAGCCCACGACAGGGTGAGATATAAATCTCAGCGAGTTCAAGCTCTAAACCCCGATTAGGAGGGAAATACGCCAAGAAGCATCATAATCACACAATCATACAATCAAGGAGACTTACCTCGCATCAATTCCTTCCTGCACATCAGTATAATTTATATAACACATAAGTGCAGTAATAACACTTGGTCAATTGAAGCGTCTCAAATCGCATCTCCATCAATCACCACATCTCAATCGATCATATATTCCAATTGATCACTGTCACATAGGTACGACCTATCATGCATTTCAATTGATGACAGTCACATAGGTACAATCTAATCATCACATGGCGGGTTTATCCATCATACATTGGATTTACCCAGTACACGGCAAACCCAACCGTCACACAGCGGTTTTATCCGTCACACAATGGATTTAACTAACACGCATCGAATCTATCCGTCACACATCGGATTTATCCGTCACACAGCTAAGCGTCGTCTCGCCCCATCGAGCACGACAACGTCTACCTCAGGGCAACTTTCCACAAATAAACATCGTTCATCCGACACAACGGGAGACGAATTCTCTTAACCCGCCACACGATTGTCCACTCCTGGCCAAGAACATTGTGCTTCGCACTTAAATTCCTCAATTAAAATAATGCCTTGGCCTATTTTCTTCGTATTAAAAATACCCGATAAAATAATCTTGTGCGGGTATACGGTCGGCCTAAGCCAAAAATATAATATATTTATTTTGGAAATTCAACAGTCCAAAAATATATTTTCGGTGTGGTAAACCAATGCCCCGGTAATTTATACTTAATTATTGAAATTATACAATTTTGGGATAAATTCCCAAAATCACAACTTAAATTCAAATTGCACAATATAGCACTCAATTGTAGAGATTAACCACACCATTGCAATCAGCACGAAATTCCGGTCACCAGCTATTCCGGCCTAATTTCCGGAAAAATAATTAATAAATAAATAATTTCGAAAATTAATTAATTAATTCAATTTAATTTCTAAAAATACTAACCTAGGCCAAAATTATTAAATTAAATACCAATATGGACCCGGAAAATTCCCGAACCCTTCTAGATAAATAATACAATTTAATTAGGCCTTAGCTAAACCGTGCTAACCACCTAACATGCTCAATTAAATAATTAAATCACTAATTTAATCTAACTAACCACCTAATTCCTAATTAAATAAATCGAAACACCCCTTAGCATCATTAACCTACTAAGAATAGTTTAGAGTATAAACTCACCAGTTAATTGCGGAAATCAGTTCTCCACGACGACGACGCGATGGCGGCCGAAATCCAAATTTTCGGCGGCGTCGGTGGTCACTCGAGCTGAGCCCAAAGGCCTTGAAAGCCCACAACAAACATTGGGCTTGGTCTCGGGCTTGGGCTTGGTTGCGGGCTAGGCTTGCTTCGCGGGCCCAAGATGGCTAAACTTCAAATGGGCCGAAACCAATTGAACTTGGGCCTAAGCTTGGGCTTCAAAATCTGCTGGAGATGAACTGAAAATCACTGGGCTGAAGACACGGCCCAAGATGCTGGAGTTTGCTGGGCTGACTTCAACTCCACAAGATGGGCTGCGATGGAACAACGGGCTCGCTGGCTGATCGTGGGATGAAGACGTGCAACTGGCCCGAAGACGCACGTGCAGGAGAAGAAACGGATGAAGCAGCTGTTGGCTTCGCACGTTGCTGCAGGGATGGATCATGAATTTGCGGGGTCAACAAGGAGCTTCACTTGCAGGTATGCTGACCGAGGAAGACGCGTGGATTGTGGGCTTGCAGAGAGAGAGAGAGAGAGAGCTTCGGTGATAGGTGGACGCTGCGGCTGGCGTTGGAGACGCGAGACTGAGGAGCTGTTTCGGTCAACAATCTGGCTGGAGAAGACCACGCAGGGAGAAGACGTGGACGTGGCAGCTTGGACGGTGCTTCGGTGGGCTGAGGGCAGCTGTTTCGGTGGCAAAGGGAATTCGGTGAAGATGCTGGCGTAGCTTTGGTCAAAGGTAGAGAAATTTGCTGATTTTGTTGACTGTGGCAAGCAAGATGATGGACATGTGGCATGAAGGGTTCGGTGGAGAGGAAAAACAAAAGAAGTTGGCTGGCCGAGAAGGAAATGAAAGCAACGCAAAAACAGAAGCAAAGCGGCTGGTTCGTCCAAGTGAAGATGGACGCAAGAAGGAGGAGAAGACGGACAAAGCGTGCGGAGGAAGAACCGAATGAGAGAGGGAAGAATAGTCAAGTAAAATATCCTAAATTTAGCCTTTAAAGTCTTCAAGATTATCCCTCGCATTAACTACATGTCTCCCCTAATACTTTCTTAAGTTGGATTTTTCCATTAAATCCAATTTTGATGCAAAAATTTCCAGCCCTTTGTCCAAAACCGAATTTCACTTTTTGATCTTTAATTCATCACTAAATTTCCCAAATTGAGGTCCAATTTTGCAGTAGAAAAATCTCAAATAATTTTCTATAAGTCCCCAATATCATATAGCTCGGTTTGGAAGTCCAAATTTCCTTTAAAAGAGTCCATCCAAATTTCCGTTAATTTTCGCGACGTCCGAATCGATTCTCCGTAAAATTCCGGTCTCGATGGAATTTCTCCGAAAAACAAGACAACATCCTATAATTGAACCGTGACATGCTCAAATGTCCGATTTACGAAACCGAATTCAATTTCGTGGTTAAAATCGATCGAAAGCGATTTTAGTCCGATCCGACCTACCGGGTAGCTTTTAGGGATTTTACCGTGGTTATATCCCTTAACGGCTTCACCCAATAAATTGGTTAACTCATGAGTGATCAGCTTGGAAAAAAAGGACCATAGGCGTGTCGACGAGATGCCCATTTCATATATTTGGGACGGGGTCGAAATTCAGGATGTCACACAAGATGGCTAGCATTGTTTGGCTAGCGTTGCTGGTTACCTTGGTCGACCCTTGCCCTATCGTCGCTGACTCTTTCCGGTGATGGTGGGGTAGCGGCAATGGCGAGAGCTATAGAGGACCTCGCTGAATGCTGCCCCTCCCTTAGTTATTTATTTATTTATTTTAAAATTTAGTATTTTACTTTAATTAAATCAATTTTTATTATTAAAATCAATTTTGGGGCAATGTATCTGTGAGTATCAGTTATCCCATCATTTTTTATTGTTGCCTCAAAACAAATTAATTCTCTCACATGCCAACACAAACAACTCAACATTTTTGAAGTGGCAATCCCTGTAGAACAGCCTCGTTCTTAGAACAAATGACAATGGAAAGTACCTCTAAAATTTCATTTGTGCTTGCAGAAATCAGCAAGGCCAAAGTCTCGGACAGCTCGTCGTTAGTGAGTGGCATTCACATGACTAACTCCGGCTGCTATCTCACACTTCCTAAATCTTTCTTTTGGCCACCTTGACTATAGAAAAACAAGAAGCTCGGAGAGGTCGCCAATTGTTCTTTAACGAGTTAAAATTTGATTCCTTTTTCTTTTTTCTTCTGTGGGACTAGTCTAGATCACCTCTCTTCTGGGAGGTCAACATCAGGAACATGTTACTAAATTGTGAGTGATATAGTGGATCTCTTTTGTAGCTCTAAATTCACATTTAGGTTTAGTATCTGAGTACACTTTCACTAATATTGTATGGTTATATCTTGTAAAATGGCCTTTGCAACTGAATTTCCTCGAAGAAGTTTGAAGTTCACGCCGCATTGATCGCCTTATGCTTAAATTGTTTTCTTCTACTCTTTGCTTGTGGCCTGGATAGTCTTTGCATGGTCAGGTTCATAGCTGGAACTGCATTTTTTCGTGTAGTGCAATATGTTCCTGTGGGCTGTTGTTGTTTCTGAAGATACAACTAAAGGAGGCAGAATGGTGGTAAGAAGATACCTGTTATTACTGTTCATCGACACCAAAACTTATTTGCATCTGTATTGGATAAGCTGTTTCGTTCATTGCTTGGCTTGTCTTACCATTCTATGCTGAAATGATGAGGCAAGCTCTCATGATTGGGTTGCTGGTGAAGTGTACTAATGTCTTGACATGTTAATGTCCCAAAGAGTTGCTTCTCACTTTGGCGTCAAACTTTACCTGTCTTACATGACAAATATATGATGTATGAAGAAAAAAAGACCAGCAAAATCCTTAAAACATCAAAACTTAATCACTCTTCTATTCTTGAATGGCTTGTGCTTTAGTCTATGTATCAGCACTTGAATCAACTATATACTGCATTTATCAGCGGCGATTTTTCCTGGTAAGTGAAGAGATTATCACTGAGGCTCCAAGGGGTGCCGATCTATTTACAAAAGTAGCTTGAAGCCAAAATTGAGAAAATAGCTTGTTTACAAGATGGACAGTTCACCATGTCAATCAAAACATTGACATTGAAGCATAAATCTACGCTATATGCCGCGGGTTTTGAATACCTCGTCGGGCCCAGGGTTTTTGTTCGTTAGACTCGATTATTGTCAAAACCCGAATGAGTCAAACATCCGATTAGGACTTCTGCCATCGCAAGAAGTTGAGTACGAATTCACTTGATTTGGCTGCGATTATGATCGAGAAGATACCATGCGGAATTATTTGACTTTTAGTCAAGAACTGCAATAGCACGGAAAGTCCCTACATTATTTGTGTGTCTCTACAAGGAAAGAAAATGACAATGAAAAGAATCAATCTAACTACGGGACTATTCGGACCAAAAAAAACAAAAACTACGGGACCATAAGACAACAGCCATTGAAACTTCAACCTAGCATTAAAGAAATCCTGAAGCACGCAAAGCGAATCTGACAGAAGCCTGAACACAGACACAACTCATCAGATATGGAGGGCAAAGAAACAGAGAGAGAGAAGCACTTTGTGCTGGTCCACGGGGCTTGCCATGGAGCTTGGTGCTGGTACAAAGTGGCCACCCTCCTGAAGTCCTCAGGCCACAAGGTCACTGCCCTGGATATGGCCGCTGCAGGGGTCCATCCGAAGCAGCCCCGAGAGCTGAACTCGATTGTGGAATATGTCGAGCCGCTGTTCGAATTCTTCGAGGGTCTTCCGCGAGGAGAGAAGGTGATCCTGGTGGGGCATAGCTTCGGTGGGGTTGTGATTTCATTGGCCATGGAGAGATTTCCTGAGAAAATTGCAGTTGCTGTGTTTTTAGCTGCATTCATGTATGGTCCTGAGCTCAGCGTTACCTCTGTTGTTGAGGAGGTAGGTACTTCTTTCTACTTTGAAGAGTAAATTAAGGGGCTAAACAACATGTTTTGATCTTAGTTAAAATTCCGATTCCGATTCCGATCCCGAAGGACTTGTGCATATTAACCAGTAGACTTCTCATTTAGCCTTCTAATCACTCTGTTTGACCATATCGGTTTAAATAAAGTGTAAGACTAATGGGTTCAGAATTGATCGCAGTTTCATCAAAGGATTCGTGTATATTAACCAGTAGACTTCCCATTTAGCCTTATTTAATCACTCCGCCGACCATATCGGTTTAAATTCAGTGTAAGGCTAATGGGTTTGGAATCGGTCGACATGCATGGTCCAGATTTTCCAATTAAGGGTCATGCAATCGATTTGGGAAAAAATCTTTCATGGAGAGGCAAATATCAATCTATAATCAGGACCAGTGAAACAAGCAGAGTAGTCCTAAAAGGCTCTCTTTTCCAAACATAGAAGCACATCCATCATTAAGAGCGTAACACTTGTTATAATCATAAGCAGCAATTAATCCATTTCACGATCTTCATGAAGAACATCAATTTTTTTTTTTTTTTGGTATAAGATAATTCTGGAACTCAGTGCATTGATATGTGTACTGCTTGTGAATTCTCAGCATAGTCGCAGATTGGATTCATCCATGGACACAAAATATGCTTTTGATGATGGCCCTGAAAAGCCTCCAACCAGTTTACTGTTTGGATACAATTTCATGGCCTCTAAGCTGTATCAGCTCTCTCCACCCGAGGTAAATATATTCGGCGATTTTATTGATGAAGATTCTCTTACTTTCATCTTTTGACATCAAACAAAACTTCCCAAGTGATCGACAAACTCAGAATCAAGTTTTTTTATTAGCAGAATCAGTTCTATCCGGGCGAGTTAAGATGCATTTATTCACTTCATATTATGTAGGATTTGACATTGGCCTCCTACTTGGTGAGACCTCTCCGCATGTTTCCAGACCAATCCAGATTCAAGGCGGAAGCAACGGTCACAACGGCGAAGTACGGTTCGGTTCCTCGAGTTTACATTGTGTGCGACCAAGACTTGGTGATAAAAGAAGACCTGCAGAGATGGATGATCGAACGCAATCCAGTGGACGAAGTTTGTGTGATCCCTAATTCAGATCACATGGTCATGTTCTCCAAACCACTGGAGTTTTGTTCTACTCTCAAACAGATTGTAGAAAATTATTCCTGAGGATTAGTTAAGGCTTGCTTCTATAGATTTCTAAGTCGTTTTGACAAGTTAAAGCAAAAGGATTATGTGTCTAAACTTTTCGTTAATGGGCCAAACCGTCTCTCAACTTTCACTTGGTTCAGTGAAATTCTTACGCTGTTTTGGTCCGTTCGATACTGTCATCCCATCAGTTACCAAAGCAATCTAATGAAATTAACACTGGATGGAAAAAAAAAAAAGAAAGGAGAAAAAACCCATTCGCGTGGATTTCGTCACTGCAGAAAATAATGCATGTTCCTCTTCTACGTCTAGTATTTAATTCAGATAGACAATAATCTTTTAATCGATGGAATTGACGTTGCATTCCCTCTTCAATTAGCAGGTTTAAAAGCATAGTGTATATGTGTCGGCGTCTACTAACCCTATTCATCAGTTCTTGATTTCCCACTAACTCCAATCCTCATATATGTGTTGGGGTCTCTGTCAACATGAGATCAATCCAAGAACGAGTCAAAAGACAGATCATCCGTCGCCACTGTCAACACACGTAGGTGCGGTGGCGGCAAGAGGCGGAGCTGGGTGGAGAAGACGTGTCTCTCTCTCTCTCTAGTCAACACACGTAGGTGCGGGGGCGGCAAGAGGCGGAGCCGGGTGGAGAAGACGTGTCGCGCTCGAAGCAATCCGATGGACTGCAATTGGGGACGTGGCTTCTTCTCTCGGTTTGTTGGTCAACATTCTCCTTTTCTTGTTGACTGTCGAAGGGGTGGCGTGTCCTCCTGCATGCGCGGCTTGCGTTGATCGGCCACCTAAGAAGGCTTCGTAGCTCCTAGCCAATTGACTAATAAAGTCAATAAGAGGCTTCGTGGCAGCAGCTGCATGCTTCACTTCTTCATTTGCTGTTCGAGGGTGATGAAGCAACGTGGCTGCGGTTTTGTGAGTCAACCCCCTCCAATTTGTTGACTCTTGCTAGACGTGTTGCATGGAGAATGCATGGGCTCTTCACAGGGGAGAATAGATGTACGTGAAATTGTAGGGTGAAATCTTCAGCATTTTTCTTCGAAATCCTCACGTACACACGGGGTCGGAAGTAACTGGCATGAATAATTCACTTGACTCGGTACGAATGCGAATGAATGAGAGTCGAAGATGGCTTGCATGGAAATGCTGCGGACGTACGCATGGCCGCTGTATGTTACAGGTCTTCAGCTCGGTTGATTTGCGAGGCCTCTCGAGGTTAACGTGTCTTCATAGCCAACCACGTTAAGCGAGAAAATTAGACAAGGAGCTATCACGAGAACGTGACGAAATGTGACGTTTCAATACGGCGAGTGTGGTGATGAAACGGTGACCGAAAGCGGTGCCTACGACACAGTTCAACGACAAATTTGTCGACCCGTCACGGACCGTTACTTATTCGCGGTCTAACGAAAATCTGGATGCCACACGAATCACCCATCCCTACGTTTTCTGCTTCCTTTTTCTTGGCCGTCATTGGCCTTCTCAGTTGCTCTCTCTTATCTCACATTCTTACAAGCCCTACTTCTTTCTTTTTCTAAAAATTTCATTTTTCTTTTTATTTTTCTTTTCTTTATTTTCCTCTTCTTCTTTCTTGGCCAGTTGTGGACCTTTTCACATGCTCTTTTTTATCTCACATCCCTACAAGCCGCAACTTCTTCTTCTTTGTCGGCGGGTTGCCAGCCTCCTCGCATGCTCTCTCTTATCTCACATCCCTACAAGCCCCTACTTCTTTCTCTTTTCCAAAATTTGATTTATTTTTATTTTTATTTTTTTCTTTGTTTTCCTCCTCTTCTTTCTCGGCTCGTCTCTTATCACACATCCCTACAAGAACCCACTTCTCTCTTTTTTATTATTATTATTTTCTTTATTTTCATCTTTTTCTTTCTTGGTTGGTTGTTGGCCTCCTCGCATGCTTTCTCTTATCTCACATTCGTACAAGCCCCCACTTTTTTTTTTAATTGTTTTTTTTTAAATTCGAATTATTTTTAATTTTATTTTTCTTTTCATTTCTTTGTTTTGCTCTTCTTCTTTTGCAGCTGGTTGCTGGCCTCCTCACATGCTTTCTCTTATCTTATATCCCTACAAGGCACAACTTTTTTTAAAATTTTAAAAAATTCAAATTATTATTAATTTTCTTTTTATTTTTCTTTTCTTTGTTTCCTCTTCTTCTTTCTTAGCCGGGTGTCGGCCACGACGACAGCCAGTGATTGGCCATGAGCAAGGCTTGAGGTTGACGAGCTTGGAGCTCACCAATCTAGCAAGGTTCGAGGCCAGTGAGCTCCAACTTGTGGTGAGGCTCGTGCTTGCCGATTTGGCAACCTCAAGCTTGTTGGCCTCGGGCCTCATTAGATCGGTGAGCTAGAGGCCCTCGCTCGCCGATTGGGTGAGCCTCGAGCTCGATGCTCAATGCTCGCACTCATTGATCTAGCGAGCAGCGAGCCTAAACTCACCAAAGGTGGACGAGCCTCATGCTTGGGACCATAAGACAACAACCATTGAAGCTTCAACCTAGCATTGAACAAATCCAAAAGCTCTAAATTCATAGGTGCCGATACTTCGATGTCAAGGCTATCAAGTTGCTAATACTTTGATACCGACATTCCAAAATTGATACCGAAGACCGTTCGGTACCCGCATTGAAGAAGAGTCATAATTGCTGAGTTACTTTTAATGAGTCATTTCGTGTTTCTAAATGTAGTGATTGTTTCTAGAGATCTCATGAGATATGATGAGATATGGCGATTGTTTTGTAAGTTTTTGGATATTCATCTTCTTTGGAACCCTAGCTATATTTAATGAAAAGAACATATATCGTGTAACAACTCTATAAATAGGGGAGTCTTGTAATTGTTTTCATTAAGGTGAAATAAATTGACAAGCGTATCTTCTCTTCTTTGTGTGAGTTGTGAGCATTTGACCTTCAAAATTTTAACCCAACAAATTGATATTAGACCTCTAACTTTTCAACAGAAGCAACCAAAGCGAAGCTGACAAAAGCCTGAACAGGCACAACTCATCAACTATGTTTTGAGAAAACTCCTATTAGATTCTGAAGTGGACAAAACTTTTCTACTCCTATTCTTATTCTTATTTTGAGGAATACTAGACTTATGTGGAATTTTGTCAAAATCTATTTTACATCAAAAGTCTGTCCCACTTTGACAAAAATCCAGACTGAACGCAAGTAAAGAACGAAGATATAATCAGACTTAGGATTATTGATCTTTTAACAAGGATTCAGTACGAACAAGATATATCTGGCTCTCTGGTTGAAAATCTCACTTACCTTTCAAAAAATATTGATAAAATTAATCACGGATTGATGAAATCAATTTTGAAGACAAGTTCTTTTTTGGAATGAATCTACTTATAGAAACCAAGATTTTGATTGTATGGGTGACCAGGATCATCGGATTATCATCTCAATTTTCAAACGACTACAAGATCTTCTTGATTGATTCTGTCCAACGGGTTGATTGGAAGAATTCCAATGGATAGTGCCAACGGTCATAAAGGCATGGAGGAGTATTTAAGGAACTCATTCGGGTCATTTGAGAGTGTGCGTGAAAATTAGAATTCCAGAGTCTGAAGCTTCTTAAATCACTTGTTCTTCATTGATAGTGCTCATATTTGTACTCGAAAGAGAGAAACACACAGAAGTGACTTAGTGAGAGAAAAAGAAACTCTTTACTAAGCAATCAGACTTATATCATTGTAATTCTTTTTCAATTAATAGTGAAATCTAGCCAGAAGGCTGTTAGCGTGGGAGAGTGGACGTAAGCTTAATCTAAGCCGAACCACTATAAATCTTGTGTTCAATTTTCTCTTTCCTTAACTCCTTTAATCTATTTGTTGTGATTTTTTCTAAGTTTCGACTATCTGTTAAAATATCTTATTTGAGTCTGAATCTATATCAGAAGTCTGTTGTCAGACAGACTTAGTTTGAAGAAAATATTTTTTTATTGCATCTTAAGATCAATATGTTTTTACACCTATTTACCCGCCTCTAGGTGTTAATACTAGCTCTTTCACTATACAGGGCAAAGAAACAGAGAGCGAGAGAAGCACCTTGTGCTTGTCCACGGGGCTTGTCATGGAGCTTGGTGCTAGTACAAAGTGGCCGCCATCCTCAAGTCCTCAGGCCACGAGGTCACTGCCCTGGATATGGCCGCTGCAGGAGTCGATTCAAGCATCCTCGACAGCTGAACTCGATCATGGAATATGTCGAGCTGCCCTTCAAATTCTTCAAGGTTCTTCCGCGAAGAGAGAAGGTGGTCCTGGTGGGGCATAGCTTCGGTGGGGTTGTGATTTCATTGACCATTGAGAGATATCCCGAGAAAATTGCAGTTGCTGTGTTTTTAGCTGCATTCATGTATGGTCCTGAGCTCAGCGTTACCTCTGTTGTTGAGGCGGTAGGTACTTCTTTCTACTTTGAAGAGTTAAGGGGCTAAAAGACACGTTTTGATCGAAGTTAAAATTCCGATTCCGATTCCGAAGGACTTGTGCATATTAACCAGTAGACTTCCCATTTAGCCTTCTAATCACTCTGTTTGACCATATCGGTTTAAATAAAGTGTAAGACTAATAGGTTCGGAATTGGTCGACATACACGGTCTAGATTTTCCAATTAAGGGTCGTGTCATCGATTTGGGAAAAAATCTGTCATGGAGAGGCAAATATCAATTTATGGTAAGGACCAGCGAAACAGAGCAGTCGTGAAAGGTTCTCTTCACCAAACATGGAAGAACATCCATTGTACGCCCATCATCAAGAGAGAAACACTTTCTATAACCATAAGCCGCAATTAATGTATTTCATTATCTTCAAGAAGAAGAACATATATATATTTTGGTATAAGATAATTCAGCAGCTCAGTGCAGTGATATTTATACTGCTTGCGAATTCTCAGTATGGTCGCAAATTGGGTTCATCCATGGACACAAAATATGCTTTTGATGATGGCCCTGAAAAGCCTCCAACCAGTTTTTTGTTTGGATACAACTTCATGGCCTCAAAGCTATATCAACTCTCTCCACCCGAGGTAAAGATATTCGACCATTTTATCGATGAAGATTCTTGTAATTTCATTTTTCGACATCAAACGAAACTTCCCAAGTGATCAACAAGCTCAGAATCAAGTTCTTTTATTAGCAGAATCAGTTCTATCCGGCCGAGTTAAGATGCATTTATCACTTCATTTTATCTAGGATTTGACATTGGCCTCCTACTTGGCGAGACCTCTCCGCCTGTTTTCAGGCCAATCCAAGTTCAAGGCAGAAGCAATGGTCACAACGGTGAAGTATGGTTTGGTTCATCGAGTTTACATTGTGTGCAACAAAGACCTGGTGATAAAAGAAGACCTGCAGAGATGGATGATCGAATGCAATCCAACAGACAAAGTGTGTGTGATGCCTAATTCAGATCACATGGTCATGTTCTCCAAACCACTGGAGTTTTGTTCTACTTTCAAACAGATTGCAGAAAATTATTCCTGAGGATTATTCAAAGGCTTGCTTCTATAGATTTCTAAGCCATTTTGACAAGTTAAAGCAAAATTTTTTGTGCCTAAACTTTTCTCTAATGTGCCAAACCATCTCTGTACCTTCACTTGGTTCAATAAAATCCTTATACTGTTTTGGCACATTCAATACTGTCATCCCATCATTTACCAAAACAATCTACTGAACTTAGCACTGGAGGGTGTTGTTGCGCGCGTGCGAAATATGGACAAGCAAATCGGATAAAATAGTCGGAATGAAGGAAAGGAAATCGGACACTGGATTTACGTGGTTCGGCCCGAATATCAGAACCTACGTCCACGGGGAGAGCAGCACAAAATTCCACTATAGAAACAAGCGATACACCGGAGATTACAATCACTCGAGTACTCAAACACACTCAGTGTTACCCAGCCCCAAATTACATCCAGATAACTCACACAGTATTTAGCCTCTCACAATTCCTAGTGAAACCTCACTCAAGGAATTAAATAAATTCTACTCACAAGAATTTACGGACTAAAACACTCGGGTGTAATTTCAACGAGAAGATTTCTCTCTGCCGAGAGCTTCTGAAGCCTCACGACTTCTGTCTTCAGCTCTACCTTGCTTCTCTTCTTCGATCCTCCTCTTATAGGAGAAACAAGACAGAAAATGTGAAACTCATTGGCGCTCGCAATCAGCATTGACGCCCACCAAAATTCACGGGCACGCATCACTTTGCATTTAATGAGGCAGAAAACGTGTGCCCATAGTTCAAGCGCGAAAGAAGGATGGCCGCCGTCTTCCAAGACCACCTCCACGACGTTCAACTCCTTCAAGTAATATTTTATCATTTCTTTCCTTTGTTTGTCTGCAGCTAAATAAAATAATAAAGGAAAGAAGCAAGGAGTTAAAGAAAGAAGACAAAACAAGCCCACAATTGGCTTTAGTCTTCCACGTCCATTCACCATGCATGCACGTCCATGTGCATGCAATTAAAGAGGTAGAATAAAATAATGGTCTTCCCCTCTCGCGGCTGCACGCTCCTTTCTGGCCTCATTCTTCACGCTTGCGGTTCATAGATCCGCATGCAATCTTCTTCTGACAATTTTCGGCCAATTCACATGCTCTGCTGACTCGCACGTGGTCGAGTTCACGTATTCTCGTTCAACGGGCTCAAATCGAGACATATTTTCAACAGAGGGAAAAAAAACTATTCATGTGGATTTCGTCACTGCAGAAAATAATGCACGTTCCTCTTCTACATCTAGTATTCATTTCATATAGACAATTTAATCTTCGACTTAATTGACGGAATCGACATTGCATTCCTCTTCTATCCGCAGGTTTAAAAGGATAGCGTATATGTGTTGGGGTCTACTAACCCTATTCATAGGTTCTTGATCTCCCAGGAAACTCCGATACCTCATATATGTGTTGGGGTCTATGTCAACATGAGATCAATCCAAGAACGAGTCACGCGACAGAAGATCGTCCGTCGCCACTGTCTCATCTTTAAGTTGCAATAGCAAAATAAAAGCCAGAACCTCTCGAAGACGATATCCGTGGCGGACCCCCATACTAAGCATGGCCTATAAGACAGACTCACCCTTGTCCCGACAAGCCGCCGTGCGCACCTCTTTTTGTTGCCATTTGATCGCCTTTAGTCTCACCTGTCCCAGAAAGGGAGCAAAAATTACGTTAGAAGTATGGAACTTTTTCTTTATCGCTGGTAATTTGATAGACGAAATTAGTCGCGCTGCACCAAAATTTTTGGGTTCCATGTGATTATTCCTTGTAGCCAACAAATTAATGATCTATTAGTAAAAAAGAAGAGTAAAATCCTCAAACATGTAAACTCGATCACTATTTTGATCTTGAAAGGCTTGTGCTTTAGTCTATGCATCAGCACTTGAGTTGACTATATGCCATATTTGTCACTGGAGTTTTTTGGGCTAAAATATACCGCAAGTGCTAAAACTTGGCACACTTAAGTGCCAAAAGTTCTACAAGATACACTTCTTATGTGTCACTTTTTTTGAAAATTTGGACACTTAAGTGAGGGTAGTTGGAAATCCAACATGGCACTATTTTAAGAATAAATTAGTCTACATAGCTTGTTGGAGTTGCCTATCAGCAATGAATGTGTAAAAACAATGTTGTTTTCTCCCAAAATTGATTTTTAATCATATTAGATAAATTA
The DNA here is from genome assembly GCA_007663325.1 of Eucalyptus pauciflora. Lineage (NCBI taxonomy): Eukaryota > Viridiplantae > Streptophyta > Magnoliopsida > Myrtales > Myrtaceae > Eucalyptus > Eucalyptus pauciflora. The sequence goes on from VMYD01000012.1 coordinate 1,200,312, forward strand.
AATTTATAAACTAAATCTAAAAAAGGGAGGAGATAGCATTTAGCGGGGGCCTCCATGGGCCTCCCCGCTGCTACCACCCCAACATCACTGGAAAGGGCTGGCGATGGTGGGGTGAGAGTTGGCCAAGGTGGCTGGCATCGGTTGGCTAGGGTTGCCGACCACCTTGGCTGACCCTCGCCCCATCCTTGCCGACTCTTTCCGATGACGGTGGGGCGGCGGTAATGATGAGAGCTATAGAGGCCCTCGCTGAATGTTGCCCCTCCCTTAGTTATTTATTTATTTACTTTTAAATTTAGGTTTTTTTTCTTTAATTAAATTAATATTTATATTACAAATCAATTTTAGGGCAAAACAACATTGTTTTGGGACAATGTCTATATATATATAGACACACGCACGCATGAAAAGCCGTATATTGATTTTATCGGAGCGGGGCCTCAAATATCACTACAAATGAGTTCAAGAGGTTGTTGGCTAAACAATGTAGAAGCTCCAAACAAAAGTCTATGGCTTTTACATTGACCGAACTTGCACAAAATCTAGAACATAACTTGGAAAGAGATGGAATTTACTTCAATGTTAAAAGAAACTCTAAGATTTGATGTGAGGGATGACCAAGACATTGACGTGAATAGTGATGCACTGACACCAATTTTAGTGGAGGGTGGTGTGCGAGTCACATGAAGTGAAGATGGAAGTTAAGAGACATCATCGTTGTTAGGCCTTGTGTGAGAATGGCCTCATGCACGGATCCCTCACAAAAAAGTGGTAAAATAAAATAAAATTCCACAAAAATTTTGGTTAGTCTTGCAAAATTTTGAAACATATATTAAGTTTTTATTAATATCGTGAACACACAAAAGATTCGACAATGAATATGAAATAATGGGGAGGAAAGTTCAGTTGAACTTGTGTGTGTTAATTGCAAACTTGAACCATCACCAATAACAATTTTGTCCATGCCTTCGTAATTAGAATGCAAAGGGAGATTTTCTAGACTTGAATTGACATGATGAGACACTTTAGAGTCCACGGGCCATCCTTGTGTAGCTTGTTGAGGTAACATTATGTTGTTTGCAATAATATGAGAGGAGAATGATGGGAGAACGGTAATAATTCGAATAATATCAAATTAACACAGTGGAATAAAATAATCTCCCCTCTTGTGTAAACCTAATAAGAATCGATATAGTAGAGTAAAATAAATACCAAGCACGTGAACACAAGACTATTTTTTTACGTGGAAAATCTCCTTGATGTGAGGAGATCAAAAACCACGGGACCGAAGTCCACCCGAAAATCTTCACTATCAACAAAATTGGGTGAACAATGTTCTTCTCTACCAAATATTAGAGGTACGTAGCAGGAAAGATCTCAAGAACATAATTCTTGGCAATACACGTGAATTTCACAAGAGATCAAGGATAAATATGACAAAAAATGCAGGTTTTGATCAATCCATGAAAAACCTAATGTATGGAGCTTCAAACAAAAATCAAACCATTTAGATTCAAGAAAATTGCGCCATGAACATGCTGACAAAAGTTTAGCTCAATCAGACCACGAATCGACCTCCGATGCCAGCTTGATGTAAATAAGATATTACCCTAACCCCCAGATTTTCTGCTTTCTCTTTTTCTCTTGTTACTATGTTTTTTTGCGGCTACCATTATGAAGATAGTAAGAAACCCTATTTCTTTATATAACTTATTATATGAGCTCAAGCCCTTTTTGGGCTTGCAACTCATTGGGCTTCCTCCACATAAGTAAACCCAGCTAACAAATCTCCCCCTCACGACAATGTGGAGGAATTCATCATCCTTGCTATCAATTGGCAATATTCAAGCTTCTCTCTTGGTAGAGTCTTCGTCATCATATTAGAGCCATTATGATCCGTATGAATTTTCTCAAGTTCCAACAACTTTTCATCTAGAACATCCCTTATTCAATGATATCTAACATCAATATGTTTCGATCTAGAATGAAAAGATGAATTCTTATCAAGATGAATTGCGCTTTGATTATCACAAAATAGCACATACCTCTTTTGCTTGAACTCAAGTTCTTCTAAAAACTTCTTCATCCATAGCATCTCTTTACTAGCTTCAGTCACTGCAATAAATTCAGTTTCGGTTGTAGAAAGTGTAACACACTTCTGCAATCTTGACTTCCATGACACAGCTCCACCCGCAAAAAAAAATCAAATAACCAGAATTAGATTTACGAGTATCAGTATCTCCTGCCAAGTCAGAATCTGTGTATCCAACTAACTCAAGTTTCCCGATCCCGAAACTGAGTTTCAAATTTGAAGTTCCCTTAAGATACCTCATAATTCACTTCACTGCATTCTAGTGCTCTTTGCCTGGATTTGACAAATAGCGATCAACAACGCTAACTGCGTGTGCCAAGTTTGGGCGTGTACATACCATCGCATACATTAAGCTTCCTACAGCTAAGGCATATGGAACACTTTCCATATTTTTCTTCTCTTTATCAGTTGTAGGACTTTGCTTCATATTTAACTTAAAATGGGCAGTATGAGGAGTATTAACCACTTTAGTCTTGTCCATGTAAAATTTCTGAAGGATATTCTCGATATATTTCTCTTGCGACAAAAACAACTTCTTAGCATCTCTATCTTAGGTAATTCTAATGCCAAGAATCTGCTTCGCTGAGTCCAAGTCTTTCATGGCAAAAGACTTGCTCAACTGTTTTTTCAATAACTCAATTCTTGAAGCATTCTTGCCAACAATCAGCATATCATCAACATAAAGCAAGAGAATAATAAAGTCATCATCAGAAAATTTTTGGACAAACACACAATTATCTGAGGAAGTCTTCTTATAGCCCTGTTCTGTCATAACTAACACAAATTTTTTGTACCACTACCTCGGTGCTTGTTTTAGGCCATATAGACTTTTCTTCAATTTGCACACATAATCCTCTTTCCCTTTCACTTTAAAACCCTTAGGTTGTTTTATGTATACCTCTTCCTCCAAGTCACCATGTAGGAAGGCTGTTTTGACATCCATTTGCTCAATTTCCAAATCTAGGGTAGCTGCCAAGCCTAGTATCACACGGATAGAAGACATTTTCACTACCAGAGAAAATATATCTTCAAAATCAATACCCTTTCTCTGACCGAAACCCTTAACAATCAATCTAGTTTTGTACCATGGTTGTGAAGTATGTTCATCTTGCTTCAACCTATATACCCACTTGTTCTTCAAAACTCTTTTACCTTTAGGTAACTTCACCAACTCAAAAGTATGATTATCATAAAGTGACTGCATCTCATCTCGCATAGCATCAAACCAATTGTTTTTGTACTCATCTTCTATTGCTTCTGCATAGCACTCCGGTTCACCTGCATCAGTAAATAATACATACTCATCTTCAGAATACCTGGTGGAAGGTCGTCAGTCTCTAACGGATCTCCGGACTGGAACATCCAGTGTAACATCTAATTGAGCCTCTGGTTTAGGAATAGTATTATCTGTTTCAACATGTTCAGGAATATGTGCGTTATTTGGAACATTGACTTCCTGATGCTCTTCATCAACCCGTGTAGGAATATTTGTAAGAGGAACTGGATCCAAATCAACCAAATTATCACTAACTTGTGGTGCTGTAATTATCTCTACTTTCGCAATATCCTCTATTGTCTGATCTTCCATAAACACAACGTCTCTGCTTCTTACAATTTTCTTTTCAACCGAATTATAAAATTTGTAGCCAAGCATATCCTGCCCATAACCAATAAATATGCACTGTCGTGTTTTCACATCAAGTTTAGACCTTTCATCTTTGGGAATACGCACAAATGCTTTGCACCCAAAGACACGCAAATAATTATAAGAAACATCTTTGTCTGTCCAAACTCTATTAGGAATATCAAACTCTAAAGGAACACATGGAGTAAGATTTAATACATGCACAGCTGTACTTAAAGCCTCACCCCAAAAGGATCCAAGTAGTTTTGACTGTGAAAGTAAGCATCTTACCTTTTCAACCAATGTTCTATTCATTTTTTCAGCTAAGCCATTTAACTGAGGCGTCTTGGGAGGTGTCTTTTGATATCGAATACCTTGTTGTTTGCAATATTCATCAAAATGTCCAATATACTCTCCCCTGTTATCAGTTTTGATACACTTCAATTTATTTCCAGTCTGTCTCTCAACTGAAGCCTGAAATTGCTTAAAAGCATATAATACTTGATCTTTAGTTTTCAAGGTATGAATCCAAATTTTCCTTGAAAAATCATCTATGAAGGTAACAAGATAAAGAGAGCCACCAAGTGATTTTGTTTTCATAGGACTGCAAACATCATAATGCACTAAATCTAGTATACCTGACTTTCTTGAAGGAGGGGAGCTTTTAAATGCAACTTTGTTTTGTTTTCCTGCTAAACAATGAGCACATTTCTTTAGCGCCGAACTTTTCAATCTTGAAAGGAGCTTCTTCTTGGCAAATATTGACAAACCCTTCTTACTGATGTGACTGAGCCTCTTATGTCGTAACTCAGCTGCATCTTCGCTATCTACTACATTAATTTTGTCTGTGGACAACTTTGCCTGCATAATGTACAACAAATAATATTTTTCATCTCTAGCCACAACAAGAGAACCTTTGGTGAGCTTCCATTGATCATTGCTAAAGGTGCTGCAATACCCCTCATCATCTAACTTGCCTGTAGAAATCAAATTCAAGCATATATCAGGTATATGTTTAACATTATTCAATACTAACCTTGTGCCATTGTTGGTTTCTAGGCACACATCACCGATGCCTATAGCTTGAGCTAGCCCATTATTTCCCATCTTCACATATCCGAAGTCACCTGACCTGTATGATGTAAAGAAATCCCTACGAGACGTAGCATGAATAGATGCATCGCTATCAATTACCCAACTGGTCTCATGAGATACAAAATTCACCACATCACCATAAAAAAATAATGAGAAAGTCTTCTTTAAGTGCAGCAACATGATTGTCATCACTGTAATTATCACTTTTCTTCTCTTTACCTTTCTCATTTTGTTTCTCCCTTTTTAACTAGCAATAAAACCTCTGAATATGTCCCTTATGATGACAATAATGGCATTCAACATTAGCAAATTTATTATATTTACCTCTGCTTTTATTTCGACTTTTATCTCTATTTCTCAGACCTCGAGACTCACTTCTTCCCCTTTTCTCAACAACCAATGCATCAAAATGTGAAGATGACGATCCTTGTGTCTTCCTTCTCATCTCTTCATTCAAAATACTACTCTTGGCCAAATCCATGGTAATCGTACCATCCAAGGCAGAATTAGACAAAGATGTTCGGAACGTCTCCCATGAGTCTGGCAAAGTACCAAGCAACCATAGTGCTTGTATCTCATAATCAAACTTGATTCCCATCGTAGCCAACTGATTTATAATTCCTTGAAAGGAATTTAAATGATCAATCAAACGAGTACCATCTTGATATCTTAGAGCCATCATCTATTTTATCAAAAATAACTTATTATTCCCAATTTTTCGAGCATATAACTGTTCGAGCTTATCCCATAAACCGCGTGCATGTGTTTCCTCAATAATATGGTTCAAAACATTATCATCTACCCACTGCCTGATATAACCACACACTTGACAATGAAATATAGACCATTCAACATCAGTTTCATTCTCCGGTTTCTCCTCGGCAAATACGGGCAAATAAAAATATTTCACATATAAAAAGTCTTCCATCTTCCCTTTCCAAATATGATAATTCGAACCATTCAGTATAACCATTCTACTCGTATTCGTTTCCATTGTTTAACACAAGGCAGAAAAATCAAGCAATAACTAGATGCTCTGATACCACTCTGATGGGAGAACGGTAACAATTCGAACAATATCGATTTAACGCAACGGTGTTGACACCTAAATTTTTGCCCAAAAAAATCATTTCCAAAAAATGGGAACTTTTTTTTTCCACAAAAATATTTCAAGTTAAATTCTTGCATATAGATTATCTAGGCATTTAATATGGTGTTTTAAATGGAAAATGTTTTTACTTAAAAAAAAAAAGAAAAAAAATTGAAAATATATATTAAAAAAAGATTTTAAAAAAAAAAAGAAAAAAAGTTGGGGCCAATGATCTAAATGTGACTAGCCAAGCAAATGGCAAATTGGGGCCAAATTGCAATTTCCAAAAGTTGAGGGACCAATTCGCAAATTTTGCAAAATTTTGCCCGAACCCTTAAATCATCATCTTGGTCACTAATTCAGTTGAAATTGAACTTGGGCCAACTCGAATCAATCAAATCGGGCGAAAATGACCAAATTTGCATTGAATTGGATATTTTCGACTAAGAAAATGGCCAACTTTGAGGGACTTTCTTGCAATACTGAGTGAGTAAAATTATGAAATCTAGCCAAGATCTTAAACTACTATACATGAGCTTGCTAATTGATCAAAAACCGCAGCCAAATTGATGGATTAAAGCCCTCAAACGAGCTACCAAAACTTAGTCCACGAGTTGGTATCCAAACATGTCCTTTAAGCACTCTGAGATTCGAGCGAAAAAGAAAACCCATGTCATTTAAGGTCAGTGAATTCATTCGCAAGTAGTACATAGATCAAGATGATAAGAGGCATTTCTTTCCTCTATTCTACACACTAAAGGTGACAATAGTTAGCCCATTTGAGCCTTTTAATGTGGAGAATTTTCTATAAAATACCCCTGTCAAGAATCACCCCACAAAGGGGCAATTATGGAGGTCTGGGTCGGCATTATTTGGAGAGGAAAGATGAGAAAGGCTTCCTTATGCTCACTTGCATAAATCTTTTTGTGGTAACTTCAAGTGATTTCTTATGGAAGCTCGAAGCATCCCAATGTGAAGAGAGCATTTTTTTCTCTACCCAAACACCAATACCCTTTGCTTAAACCAAGTTGAGCCTAATTGTTCATTTCCAAAACTTGAGTGGTGATTATCTCCCCACATTGGGGCAAGGCATATGATTTGCCAAGGCAAGTGATGTTTACGTGAAAATGTGGAAAGCATCTTGAAAGTCCTAAGCGTTTAAAAAGTTCAAAAGAGCAAAAGTCAAATGAAAATTAGGGGGCATGAAAAAGCATTATGCCTGGTAAAAGCAAGGCTAATGCCCATCACCAAAAAAAAAAAAAAAAAATCAACGTCGCGCGAGGTATGGGCTTGGGAGAGCCCGCGCCTAATTTAGGGCTATTGGTCCGCCTCTTTAGGCAAAAACCCCTAAACCTTCTTCCTTTTCCCTCGAACGGAAAAAAAAGAGGTTGCGACAAACGGAATAAAATAATCCCCCCTCTTATGTAAACCTAATAGGAATCGATATAGTAGAGTAAAATAAATACCAAGCACGTGAACACAAGATGATTTTTTTACGTGGAAAACCTCATCGATGTGAGGAGATAAAAAAACCACGAGATCGGAGTCCACCCGAAAATCTTCACTATCAACAAAATTGGGTGAACCATGCTCTTCTCTACCAAATACTAGAGGTACATAGCAGCAAAGACCTCAAGAATATAATTTTTGGCAATACATATGAATTTCACAAGAGATCAAGGATAAATCTGACAAAAAATGTAGGTTTTGATCAATCCACGAAAAACCTAATGTATAGAGCTTCAAATGAAAATCAAACCGTTCAGATTCGAGAAAATTGCGCCACGAACATGTTGACAAAATTTCAGCTTAATCGGACCACGAATCGACCTCCGATGCTAGCTTGATGTAAATCAGATATTGCCCAAACCCCCAGATTTTCTACTTTCTTTTTTTCTTTTGTTACTACGTTTTTTTGCGGCTACCACTCTGAAGATAGTAAGAAACCCTATTTCTCTATATAACTTATTATATGGGCTTAAGCCATTTTTGGGCTTGCAACTCATTGGGCTTCCTTTACATAGGAGTGAACCCAGCTAATAGAGAAGTGTTGTTTGGCTCGATAGCATTACTTGGCTAATTGGCTTGTCCGTTCACATAATTGGAACCGAAGTCATGCTTTTGAATGGGTTGGTCATGATCATTATTGAGATTGTTGAGTTGACTAGGAGGAGTTCAAGCCTTCATTCAAAATGGGGTGTTGATTTGTGCATCCTTGAGAAACTCTCTTGGCAAGATTTGCAGTGACAAGAGTTGTTTCACCCTTACTCTCTTTTTAGATATTGTTCGAAGTCAACAAGTTTATCATGGAGATCCTTGAAGGAAATGGGTGATTCACATGCCCTGACGGCCACAAAAATTTCCTTGAATTCGGAGCCAAGTCCATTTGGAACATGTATTATTAAATCATTATTACTAATGAGTAAATTGATGATGGCAAGATTATTAGTAATTTTTTTGATGACTTATAAATATTCAGCTATTGATGGAGTATCATGATTTGTGAGGATTAGATGCTTCTCGAGACTTATGACACACGAACGTGTCTTGTTGGAAAAGAGAAGCGGAAGTTTGTTCCAAGCCTCACTTGCTGTTTTGGCAAAAGCAACGAGAGGCATGACTGAGTCTGAAGTGGACACTATGATTGCATGAAGCGGAAGCTATAATTGTAGAAGAAATAGTTGATCTTGGTGTACCGAATGAGAATAAGATGGATTGGTAGTACTTTTACCATTAATACTAGTGGGGTTATATGGACACAATATGATTCCATCTACATCCCCCACTAAATCTCAGCTTAGGATTAGAGAATTAAACTGTGCCAACCAATATGGATAATTCATTGATGTTGACTGCACAACTGTATTAATCGACACAAGCATGGTGATGTTACTTGAATAGGGGCTAGTGACTATCATTGGAGCGCCAGTGTTTGGAGGATTCTTCTGCCATTGAAAAAAAATTGAACGATATGCTTGTAAGTAGTTGGCTTTGATACCAAGAGTAACTGGACAAGATACACTTTATTGTAATTTTTTTTTACATTTATTTTAAGTAAAATTAGGCTAATGATTTATAGAAAGATGTTAGCTAAAATATCTAAAGTAACTTTCTTGAGCTTCGGCCTTTATACACGGAAAGATAAAATTTCCTATATAAAGAAAGATGAAATGATTTTGCCAACTTCGGATGCTTTCGCCGCACTTGCCAAGAACACAAGAAATGCTCGACTGCCATCTGAGTTTGGACTTGCTTTGCCATCGAGATATATTTTCTCCAATAATGAATACCTTGTCATGTCCGCAGTTATTGTTCTATAGACTCAACTATAAGTCAAAACCTGATTAAGTTAAATATCTGATTAGGACTTCCATTATCGCAAGAAATTGATTACGAATTCACTTGATTTGGTTGCGATTACGATGGAGATGATACCATGTGGAATTTTCCGACTTTAGTCAAGAACTGCATTAGCAAAGTAAGTTTCTACATAATTCGTCAACTCCGGAGGGATTGGCTAGGAGCAAATTTATCGACTTCTTTACAAGGAAAAGAAAATTACACCGAATAGGGTCAAATTAACTAGGGACCCACAAGACAACAATCATAAAAACTCCAACCTAGCAAAACACAAATCCCAAGGCAACCAAAGCAAAGCCGACTAAAGCCCGAACAGACAGCTCATCATGTATGGAGGGCCAAAAAACAGAGAGCAGAGAGAGAGAGAGAGAGAGAGAGAGAGAAGCACTTTGTGCTGGTCCACGGGGCTTGCCATGGAACTTGGTGCTGGTACAAAGTGGCAACCGTCCTTAAGTCCTCAGGCCTCAAGGTCACTACTCTGGATATGGCCGTTTCAGGGGTCCATCCGAAGCAGCCTCGAGAACTGAACTCGATCACGGAATATGTCGAGCCGCTATTTGAATTCTCCGAGGGTCTTCCGCAAGGAGAGAAGGTGATCCTGGTGGGGCATAGCATTGGTGGGGTTACAATTTCAATGGCCATGGAGAGATTTCCTGAGAAAATTGCAGTTGCTGTGTTTGTAGCTGCAATCATGCATGGTCCGGAGCTCAGTTTTACCTCTGTTGCTGAGGAGGTAGGTGCTTCTTTCTTTCTACTTTAAAGAGTGAATAGTTTCAATTCTGATCCTGAAAGACTCGTGGATAATCACTGCCTCGACCACATCGGTTTAAATTCAGTGTAAGACGAATGGGTTTGGAATATCACTCGACATACATGGTCTAGATTTTTCAATTAAGAGCCGTGTGATCGTGAGAAAAATTCTGCCATGGAGAGGCAGATATCAAGTCATCAGGACAAGAGAAACAGACTAGTCCCGAAAGGTTTTCTTTCCAAACACAGAAGAAAATCCATTGCACATCCATCATCAAGAGAGTAACACTTGTTATGATTATAACCAGCAATTAATCTATTTCATGATCTTCAAGAAGCTCTTTTTTTTTCCCGGTATGAGATAATTTAGCAGCTCATTGCAGTGATATGTATACTGCTTGCGAGTTCTCAATATGCTCGCAGACTGGATTCATACATGGACACAGAATATGCTTTAGATGATGGCCCTGAAAAGCCTCCAACCACTTTGCTGTTTGGATACAATTTCATGGCCTCTAAGCTGTACCGACTCTCTCCACCCGAGGTAAGTACATTTGATGATTTTATCGATGAAGATTCTCGTAATTTCGTTTATCGACATGAAACTAATCTTCCCAAGTGATCAACAGCTCAGAATTAAGTTCTTTTGTTAGCAGAGTCAGTTCTATCCGGCTGAGTTAAGATGCATTTATTCACTTCATTTTACCTAGATTGAAGGAGGAAGGTTGAATCCTGTCAATCCCATCAGTTAGCGTAGACGAATTTTGCTATGATGGACAAACAATGTAATGAACTTCACAGTGGATGAAGAAATCTATTCATGTGGTTTTTGTCACTGGAGAGTATAATGCATAGCGTGTATCTATTGGGGTCTACTAACCCAATTCATCAGTTCTCGATTTCCCTTAGGGCTGAGTAATATGGAATGACCAGACAGGAAACTGCTCGGATTGTATTGGACTGGCTAGTTCTGGATGTTTTCGAAGGGTGTCAGTTTGGTTCTCAGTTCCATAAAATTGGAACCGATGGTTTTTGGACTGGTACCAGCTTTGGGTGGAACAAGACCGATGATTTTTTATTTTATTATTTTTATTATACATATTTCCTTCCCCTCTCACGTGTATCACTCTCCTCTCTCCTCTCATTTTGGTCCCGATGTGGTGTCAACTGATTTCTCTGATAATTTCTTATCTCCAGTTTTCATGAGTAAAGCTCAGTAGCCTCGATCTTGTTCACTGCTTCCTGCCTTCCCCCCGAAAACTCGAAGTTGAACTTTGCCTCGGAGCTCCTTCAATTCATAGGCTTTCATATTTCTATTTTTCCTCCCCAAATTGTCTAGAAGTGTTCATAGCGATCGAATTGAACTTGGTAGTTTAATCTCAAAGATAAAAATCTACTTGTCATCTTTAGTGAAGATCAATTATGATAATGCCTCGGATATGGCCAAGTGTTCATTGGACGCACTCTTATATTCTTATGCTTGGGAATTATTTGTAACTAAATTGGTCCATTGGATTGCTTGGGAATCAGATCGTGTCTAGTCCCAAGATTAGGCGGTCTAGTTCCTAATTCCAGAAATTGGGAATTGATCACTCCAATCCGGTTCGTGGTTCCTAGATGGGAGTGGATTGGACTAGGAACCGATCGCCCCTAGTGAAGGATGGTGTACAAGTCACGTTGTCACGCCCCGAACCTCGAGCGTGTGCCCATCCCTCTCTGGTCGATAAAATTTTGCGACTTTCCAGGACTAGTCGCCGACCCCTTCATTTTATTTCACATGCAGAAGCGAAAACGAATCCCCTGACAGTAACCATCTCGGGATAGAAAAGCAGGACAACAATTTCACAAACATACATGCCTTTATAAACATATGCTGAGTCAAGTACAAGAGTCTATGGTCAAAAGACTGTTCTCCAAAAGAAGCGGTCCTATCCAACCTATACTTCAGATTACCTCCTCTCTACTCTAGGTCCTTCACTCGATGACCCTGAAAGTGGTTATACAATAACCAGTGAGATAATGTCTCAGCAAGTCTATGCTTTAAACTTCGACTAGGAGGGAAAGACGCTAAGAAGCATCCCAAGCACACAATCACACAATCAATGAGACTTACATCGTCTCAGTTCCACCCTGCAAGTTAGCACAGTTCATATCACAAATCAGAGCATCACTCAAGCTCAATTAATTGGAACCCAATACTCAATCTCAAATAAGTACAAGGATCCTGATTATAGGGCCAAATCATTATGACACGTCCCATACCGTGTCACACAATTTTGTCCCATAATTAGACACATTCAACTCAATTTATCATGCGTTCCTAGTTTTGATCTCGGTATATAGCACGGCCTACTCTCAGTTCAACAGTCTTCTGGCATTGCTAGGCTTCGTCTCATCCCATTGAGCATGACACGTCACTTCGTTGACGGCTTTCCCAAAGGACCATAAGGTCCAGAATCTACTGCGACCGGCTTCCCTTTATCAAAGGGTATCCCAAATAGGGATAACGTCCAGCTCAACAGCCCGAGACGATTTTTCTTGATCATCACACGATCACTCAAATATGGCCCAGGGCATCATGCATTGCACTCAAATGTTTCAATTAAAATGGTGAACCTGGCCTTTTTCTTCGTATTAGAAATACGTATGAAAATAGTCATGTGTGGGTACACGGTCAACTCGACCTAGAAAAATTGACATTCTTCCTTTTTAAAATCCCACTATTTTATATAGTATATAAAACCATTTTTGGTGTTAAAATCCGACACTTGGAATTTTCTGAATAAATATTGAAAATTCAAAATTTTTGGAATTAAATACCAAAAATCCAATCATCACTCAATTTGCATAATTTAACACTCAATTGCAGAAATTAATCACACCATTGCAATCAACACGAAATTCCGATCACCGACTATCTCGGCCAAATTTCCAGAAAAATAATTAATAAATAAATAATTTCGAAAAGTAATTAGTTAATTCAATTTAATTTCTAAAAATACTAACCTAGGCCAAAATTATTAAATTAAATACCAAAACGGACCTGGAAAATTCCTGAACCCTTCTAGATAAATAATACAATTTAATTAGGCCTTAGCTAAACCATTCTAACCACCTAACATGCTCAATTAAATAATTAAATCACTAATTTAATCTAACTAACCACCTAATTCCTAATTAAATAAATCTAAAAACCCCTTAGCATCAATCACCTACAAAAAAGAGTTTAGAGTATAAACTCACCGGTGTATCACGAAAACCGGTTCACCGCGACGACAGCGCGACAGCGGCCGAAATCCAAATTTTCGGTGGCGTCGGCGGACTTGGACCGGGCCTAAAATGGGCCCAACAAATCTCAGCCCAACTGAGATTTGCTTTTGAACCGGGCTGGGCTTCACTTGATTCGTGGGCTGAACTGGACTGCTGATGGGCTGAACAAAATGGGCCCAATTGGACTGGAATTTTGCTGGGCTTCAAAGACTGAAGAGAAGACCGAACTGGGCTGAAAGGTCTTGAAATCTGCGGCCAACGCTGGGCTGGGCTTCGGCTCCAAATGGTGAGGGCTGCTCGGTGGACTTGCGGCTCGCGGAGTTGAAGACTGCTGGGCCATTGATGCGGGCTGACTTCGAACGGGCGGTGGTGTCTCAACGGATGGCTGCTCGCGGACGGTGGGCGGACAACCAGGAGACGCGCGGCAGCAGCTTCGCTGGGTCTTCGATGGTGAGGCAAGACGTGGCCGTGGATGAAGGGATCGGAGTCAACTTTGGGCTTCTTGCTGAGTTGAAGTTGACCCGACAACTTGAAGACACGAGGAAACTGGTGTCTTCGTGGCAACAGAAAGGGAATCAGTGGATTGAAGGACGCACGGCAGCAAAATGGGAAGTCTTCAATGGGGTTTTGGGTTGACTTGAAGGGGGAAACAATTGGTAGTGGAGAGCAGGCGTGAGCTGGCTTCGGTGGAGTCTTCAACGTGGAGAGGTATGAAAATTAAAAATGAAGGCAGAAGCAAGAAACAACGAGCGGATTGGGGGAACCGTCCGTGAGTGTTGGCGCGAGAGAAAATGAACAAAGAGAGAGATGGAGACCGGCGGAAGTTTATCCAACAAGCTGGAGGAGAGAGAGGCCAAAAAGTCCAATTGAATAGCCAAAACTTAAATGCTGGCCTTCTTGTCTCCAATAATACTTTCTAGCTCATTTTTCACTAATTAAACCCAAATGATGCCAAAATGCAGCCCTTCTCTCTTTGATCCGCATTTCACATTTTTGGCACTCAACTTCGACTTCAATTTCTTCTCCGATTCCTTCAATTTGAAGTCCAATTTCGTTGAAGAAAAAGTCCACAAAATTTCTATAAATTCTCATCAGCACATAGCCCGACTTGGAAGTCAAAACTCGCTTAAATCCGGCCCGTACAAATTTCTGTTTATTTTCCGTGACATCCGAATCGGATTTCCGTAAGAATTTCAGAATCTCTGAAAATTCTTCGAAGGATAAGCCGACGTTCCTAAAATAGCTCGTGACACCACAGAACTTTCAATTTCTGAAATCAGGTTCAAATTCATGGTTAATTTCAATCCGGCGCGCTTTTAGCGTGACCTAGTCTATCGGCTAACTTTTAGGGATTTTTGGTACAATTGACTCGTGATCGATTTATCTCGAGTCACATAGTCCATCTTCGACACATTGGCGACTCTCAATTGTTGCGAAAATCTTAAGGTTTCAAATACGGACACAGGGTACCCAAAACGTCAGAAAATCAATTTAGTGCCGATCAGTGAGAATTTTGAAATCAAGTGGAATCACCCACATTCTAATCACATATCTCTGATCTCTGATCGATTCTGACAGTGTCGTAATGACCCTTGTAGATCGACACGGTCGAACAGTCAATTTATGGTCGAATTCTCAAGTCCATTGCATTTAGATTCCTTAATTGCTTTCCTAGATAAACCAGTTATCTCGTGAGTGGCCAACTCAGAGAATAGCATTATAGATGCGTCAACGAAAAGCCTGATTTATTTAATCGAAAACCAATTAGAAAATTCAGACTGTCACGCACGTGGAGTGAAGATGGAAGTTCATAGACATCATTGTAATTCAGGCCTTATGTTAGAGTTGCCCTTGTGCGTAGATCCCACACCAAAAATAGGTCAAAAAAATTCCACAAATGTTTGTTTAATCTTGTAAAACGTTGAAACATGTATCAAGTTTTTACTAATATCAAGAACATACAAAATATCTGACAATGAATATGAAATAATGGGGGAGGAAAATTTAGTTGAACCTATGTGTATTAATTGCAAACTTGAGCCATTATCAATAATGATTTCGCACTTGCCTTCACAATTAGAATGTGAAGAGTGATTTTCCAGAATTGAAATGACATGATGAGACGCTCCAGAGTCCATGGGCCATCCTTCCTTAGCTTGGTGAGATAACATTGTGTTGTTTGTAATAATAGGAGAGGGGAAATATTGTTTGGCTTGATAGCATTACTTGGCTGAGTAGTCTGCTCGTTCACATAGTTGACATTAAACTCTTGCTTTTTAAATGGGCTGGTTACAATCATAATTGGGGTTCCTTCACTAATGAGATTGTCGAATTGACTATAAGGAGTTTGAGCCTTGATTTGAAATGGGGCACTGGTTGGTGTTCTCGTGAGATATTCTCTTGGCAAGATTTGCAATGAGAAGAATTGATTCATCTTGACCCTCTTTTTAGGCATTGCTCGAAGTCAACAAGTTTATCATCGAGTTTTTCGAAGGAAATCCATGATTCAGATGCCCTTATGGAATAGAAATTTCCTTGAATTTGGAGCCGAGTACATTTAAAACATTTATTGTTAAATTATCATCACTACAAAGAGAATTGATGATGGTAGTTTCATAAGCAATTCCTTTGACTACTTGTAAATATTCAGCTCTTGATCGAGTGTCGTGTTTTGTGAGGATTAGATACTCCTTGAGATTGATGACATGCAAATGTGTCTTGTTGGCAAAGAGGTTCCAAGCCTCATGTGGTGTTTTGGTAGAAGCAACGGGAGGCACGATTGAGTTCGAAATGGAAGCTATGATTGCATGAAGCAATAGTTGATCTTAGCGTACCCAATGTGAATAAGATGAATTGACAATAGTTTTGCCATCAATAGTAATGGTATTAGATGAACACAATATGGTTCCATCTACATATCCTATTAAATTGTAGCCTAGGAGCAGAAAATTAATTTGAGCCAACCAGGAGGGATAATTTTTTTTTTTTTTTTGGTCTAAAAACCAGGAGGGATAATTCATCGATGTTAACATGAGAAGTAATTGCACAACCGCATTTCATAGGAGTGTTAGTGCTTGAGAATTCTCCTGCCTTTGAAAAAAATTGAACGATATGCTTGTGAGCAGTAGACTTTGCTATCATAAAAAATTGGACAAGATACACTATACAGTTATTTCTTACATGTATTTAAAATACAATACATCTAATAGTGTAGTGAAAGACATTAGCTAGAAAATCTGTAATTCAATAAATTTCCTAAGCTATGGCCTTCATATAGGAAAGATAAAATATTCTATATAAAGAAAGATAAAATTAATTTGTCAATTTTGGAAACTCTCGCTGCACTTGCCAAGAATACTAGAATTGTTTGATTGGTCTTGATTTGATAGAGAGCTTTTTGGATTGCTTTTTCATTGAGAGATATTTTCCACAATAATGAATACCTTATCAAGTCCCCGATTCTTGTTCTATGGACTCAACTTGCCGTGATCTAAATTTTGGGTACACCATCTAGGGTTTAGACTAATGGACTACTAAGTTTTAAACTTAGCTCGGACTCTTCCAAATTCAAACCAATTCATGACTTAAATTCAAATTTTATGGATTTTATCTAGGAGTCCCCACTAATCAGTTTATGGTAGGTCGATTAGATACCTAAGTAAAATAATAAGAGAATTATTTTACTCCTATGAACTAGAGACTTTGGATATGGGGATTTGGTTACACTAGACTTTTTTAATGCCCTTTCAATACCATTTCTTTTATTTTCAAAAATGTTTTTGCAAGTAATTTGGATTAATTTTAACCTAAATCTCTATCATGCATAAGGGTAATCACACGGGTGCTCAATCATTATTAAACACTCAATGAATCAAACAAATTGCATCAAAAGAATTAAGCACAAAGTAAACAATTTTTTTGGGTTTCTTTTATCTCGAAATTAAAACATGCACTTTAACTACATGACCTAATTTTACTAACAAGCTATTTCTAATTAAATGAACCTAACATGCAAACTATTTGACATGCACCTACTATTTTTATATTTTTTTATTATTAAAATTCGAAATTAATAAAAAAAACTAATTAAACTATCTAAAATGAATGGTCATCTAATTTAGTTTATGGATTAATATGACTTAAACCCTATCCTATCTTAGAAAATTATTATTTTTTTAAAGAAAAATGAGATTATCAAAATGTGCAAACATTATTTAAGAGTCTATCTATATAAAAAAATAAAAAATTCAATCCTACTCTATTCTAAAAATTATCTAAAGGTGCAATCCTAAAAATGCAATCCTAATTTACTAAACCAACAACTCCGATGCAAGATTTGATTTTGAGTTTTTTTTCATTTTTTATTTTTTTTAGTATTTTTCAAGACAAGCAATTATCAGGTAAACATTATATCTAAACTAATCAAGATATTCATCAAATAAATGATTAAAATAATTGAAAAAATAATCCTTATATCATGGGTTAATTTAAACGATTATTTTAATCCTAAACATCACCACATATAAGAAATTTCAAAATAATTAAAAATTTGATCCAAAATCTTATGGGTCAAACTAATAATTATAATGATTTAAGAATTAAAATACTATAAAAATGCCCCCAAAATCAATATAATTAAAATATGATTCGATGTCTTACGGATCAAATTAATAATTACAAAAATCTTGGACAAAACCTTAAGGATAATGCCTAAACTATTTAAATAATTAACATTGACATACCAATGTTTCAATTTGAGCAATAACAACTAAACTTGATTAAAAAAAGATAAAATATAAAAAAAATAATAAAAATAAACTACATTGACTTATATATATATATATATAGGGGCTGGTGAGCAGGCGTTGGCCAGCGGGAACGGCAATGGTAGCGATGCTCAAAGCTCCGGCGACGGCTGGTGGTCGGCGACGGTGGCGCAGCTGCCGGCTGAGAGACGCTCGGGTGGAGATGCGGGCACCGGCGACGTTTGAGCAGAAGCGAGGCTTCAGGGCGTCGGGCGTTGCAGGTCGGCGACGGCACAGTGGCGTGAAGACGCGGCGACCAGTGGGGGCGGCACTGGCGCTCGGGTGGAGGTGCGGCGAGCCGGTTCGGGATTTGCTGGCGCCGGGGGGCAGCGGCGTCGCAAGGACAGGGGACGTGGACGGAGAGCAGTGGTGGCGAGTCCAGGCGCGGCGGTGCAGGTTGCTGCGGTGTCGGCGACAGGCGGAGAGCAGCGGGCAGAGACGGTGGTGCTCGCGGCTGTGGCGCAGGTGTCGCTCGGAGGACAGAGGGCAACAGCTATGGTGCGGTCGTCGAGCAGAGGCTGGCAGACGCGGCGGCGGGCAAGCGTCGGCGGAGGTGCAGTCAGAGGGTGGCATAGGCGCGGGCGAGCGCCTCAGCGACGGCAGGCATGGCAACGACGGGTGCGGAGAGAGCCGTCAGGCACGAGCATCGGCAGCAGCGCGGTGGCGGTGCTGCGGGTCAATGGCGGAGGTCGGGCGCGGGCATAATCATAAGCAGCAATTAATCCATTTTATGATCTTCATGAGAAACATAATTTTTATTTTTATTTTTGGAATAAGATAATTCTGCAGTTCATTGCAGTGATGTGTATACTGCTTGCATATTCTCAGTATGCTCGCAGATTGGATTCATACATGGACACAGAATATGCTTTTGATGATGGCCCTGAAAAGCCTCCGACCACTTTGCTGTTTGGATACAATTTTGTGGCCTCTAAGCTGTATCAACTCTCTCCACCCGAGGTAAGTACATTCACGATTTTATCAATGAAGATTCTCGTAATTTCGTTTATCGACATCAAACAAAATTTCCCATATGATAAACGAGCTCCGAATCAAGTTCTTTTATTAGCACAATCATTTTATGTAGGATTTGACATTGGCCTCGTACTTGATGAGACCTGTCCGTTTGTTTCCGGATGAATCCCGATTGAAGGCAGAAGAAACGGTCACAGCGGCGAAGTACGGTTCGGTTCGTCGAGTTTACATTGTGTGCAACGAAGACCTTGTGATAAAAGAAGAGCTGCAGAGATGGATGATCGAACACAATCCTGCGGATGAAGTGTGTGCGATCTCTAATTCAGATCACATGGTCATGTTCTCTAAACCGTTGGAGTTTTGTTCTACTCTTAAACAGATTGCAGAGAATCATTCCTGAGGGTTGTTAGTGTATTCTTGTCAATAAGACTATAACTCAGTTAGAGGCATGTGCTTCTATAGATTTTTAAGCTGTTTTGACAAGTCAATGTTTATAGTTTAGTGTCTAAACTTCTGTCTAATGTGCCAACCGTCTCAGATTAGTGTCTAAGCTGTTTTGACAAGTATTAGACTCTGAGCCGTGGTCTTTCTCAAGCAATCTCCTCGTGCTTCAACAATATGATCTAGATATTCTTGAAATATGTTACGATTTCACTCATTGCCCCTTTTGGGTGCACATGTATGGCCTTCCATTTGGCAGAGTGACAAAAGAAGTAGTCAAAGAAATAGCATCCAAGATTGGTGAAGTTATAGATGTGAAACTAGAAGCCAAAGGAAACAACACCTATAAAGTTAGCAAAGCTAGGATTAATCTCCACCTAGGTACCCCCCTAAAAACGGGTGTGGTCATTAACCTTGGAAGCAAAAAGTTGTGAATAGAATTCAAATATGAGCGACTCTCGCAATACTGCTATTCTTGTGGAAGAATCGGGCATTATGCCACGGCATGCAAAGAAATACCATATGAAACCACAAGGCTGGAGGAGGACCTACCGGGTAACTTTGGGAATTGGCTACGTGCTGAAGTTAGGGAACTCAGTCCTTATGAAAAAGTTTTTTTTATGGGAAACAAGTTGCACTCCTTGAAGATCCAGATATCGTACGTGAATGAGTAGCCTATTCTACCATTACAAAGTCAGCATTTTTTTATGGAGGCTACGAAACAAAAGGCTAATCCTCTCCACACTTCTCTCGCCATAACTATAAGGGAAGGAAAAGTAACACAGAAGAGAGATAGCAGCTACCTTGATGAGGAATCTATGATGATTATCTATAATGAACAGCTAAAAGATCAAGCAAATGAGCAACAACACCGGACATCAACCGAAAGAACCTAAAACAGGGGCAAAATAAAAAACACCAAACTTCCTACATCGAAAAAAGGGAAGAGATTTTGTCCCTATGGCGCACAATCCTCGAAGACTCCAGCAATCGACAGGCTACAACTAGTGGATATTCCTATTACTGAGGAGGAGCACTCCTCACACTGGGCTTTGGTGGCTAGTCCTAATAAGCCACATGGGCATCCATAAAACTACTTAGTTGGAATTGTCAGGGTTTGGGCTCACCCCTGACAATTCGTGCTCTAAAGGCCCTCGTGACTCTGGAAAAGCCAAATGTTATCTTTTTAATGGAGACTAAAAATCAGGAGCAAATGGTGCAGCGATTGAGAAGAAAACTAAAGTATCAAAACAACTTTTTGGTGAATCCAGAAGGAATATAAGGGGGTTTGGCTATTTCTGGGATGACATGGTTATCATAGCAGTGGATTTGTCTTTGGCGTACCTTATAAATGTGCAGTGCCGACTTCACGACAATAGGCATCTTATGAGACTCACTTTCCTACATGCCTGTCACGACCTACCCTCGGGGGGAGGGAACAGGTTTAGGGGTATTGGCGAAATGACTGGCCTAAGGCCCATGATTAGGCGTGGGCTCTCTTAAGCCCATACCCCGCGTGACATTGGGATATTTTTTAGGAATTTTGCCCAAAAGGAGTCGCCACTAGCCTATTGGGGTCGGCAAGAAACCGAGTGAGGCATGAGAGTGTACCTCACTTCCTACACAACCAGAGAATCTAGGGTTAGGGACTTGATTACACTAATTGACCAATTAGTGCCATTTCGGTACCTAATCTTGTTCATTTTAAAAGAAAATATTTTTGTCAGGCAGTTTGGATTGATTTTATATCTGTCCACTAACATATGAGGTGAGCATGCGGATACGCAATCATCAAAATAATAATCATAACTACCAAGATCCTAATTGCAGTAAAATTGAGCACTTGCAATTAAACATAATGAAACGTAAACAAATACGCAAATTAAACATGTGATATAATTAATGTGCAAGCAAATAAAGGCCTAGTTACACTAAGAAAGCAATACCTGACAATTCCTAACCAAACCCTACACTTTTTCAATTTTCGAAATTTAAAAAATTTCGAAATTTTTTTAAGTAAAATAAAAATAAAAGTTTTGTTTTTAAATTTTTTAAATTAATTTAAAAAATATATAAGGAAAAGGTTGAATTTTTTAATGCTTTTTGCGTTTTTTTTTAAATTTTCTGAATTCTTTTGAATTTTTTATTATTTTTCGAAATTTTTGATTTTTGATTTTTTTTAATTTTTTTTTGAATATTTAATATTTAATATTTAATATTATTATATTTGAGAAAATGGGTTCGGACTGGGTAAACCCAAGTAGCCCGGTCCAACAACCCGAACATAACCTAATACGGACAAAACCTATTTCGTAAAACCCCTTTTTGTTTTCTTTTTCGT
Source organism: Eucalyptus pauciflora (assembly GCA_007663325.1). NCBI lineage: Eukaryota > Viridiplantae > Streptophyta > Magnoliopsida > Myrtales > Myrtaceae > Eucalyptus > Eucalyptus pauciflora. The sequence goes on from VMYD01000012.1 coordinate 1,222,152, forward strand.
TTTTATATCAATATTAATTTTTTTATTTTCCTTTAATCTTTTCTTTCTTTTTCTAGCCTTCTTCTTCTTCGTGGGTTCTTTGCACGCTTGAAGCCCCTTCTTTCACCGAGATCTTGTTCCTCACCGCAGCTCGTCCAAATGGCAACACCAATTGAAGCAATTGGTGTTCCACTGCCGAACCACCACCATCTACCAATTGTCCATTCCAGCCGACACAGACCACCGTTGGCCACGAACTCCGGCGATCATAAACTCATTTGCCGGAACAAAGAAACACGACCACTCAACGATATATGATTCTTTCACGATAAACATACAAAAAACTCAATGGACACAAGCAAAACAAGTATAATTCTGTTGATATAGGAACAAGAATGAACCAATCCCATGTCAAAACGTGAAATATTCTTTCGGTTCTCTTTCGAGCATTTTATCAAACACTTGGGATGCACCGACCAACAGACTCATTTGAGGCAAGCATCAACACGACATGCGAGAGCAACGTTCGAGATCTGCTAAGGGACAGATTAATCACATTTGGAACGAACATGAACAAAGAACAATTGTCTCCCAGATTTAACAAACTTGCAGGACTCATAATTGTTTACATATTTTCACAAGCATTTGGCGTGCGCTACTGATACAGGGGATTTTTGCCTCGATCGAAATGTAAACACAAACCTAGGTTCCTAGTAGAGCACACCAGAACACCTAGAAACAATCGTGAAAGATCGGTAGGACTGGAGCTCGTGTGAACTGGTCGGCTGCGAGCTTCGGCCCGACACCCCTCATGAGAACAAAACACAAGTGCTCGAAAGACCTACCTAGTTTCACGGGAAGGGTTGTGACGGACAGTGGCTTTCGGGCGGATGATTGACCACGGTGGAGCTTTCCTTCGAGCTCCCTCTCTCCTTTCGGCTCGTCCTCTCCTTCTCTCCTTGTTCTTCTATGTTGCTGTTCTCCATTCTTCTTCTTCTTCTTCTTCTTCTTCTTCTTCTTCTTCTTCTTCTTCTTCTTTTCGTTCTGCTCGTGTTCCTCTTCTAAAAACCACCGTTGGTTCCTTTCCCTTTGCGTCCATCCAAAATGCCTTTTGCTAGTCAACGAAGTCAGCTCTCTTTCTTTTCCATCTTTAGCTCAAATTTTCCTCGATCAGTCCAGCCTCCCTACCTCTATACATGCTTGTAGTCGGTCTTCTCCTTGGGACCGAGTTCGGTCTGTTTTAAGCTATAACAGCTGTAGGTTTTCTTGGGTTTCGTCAATGGCAGACGCTGCCACGCCACAGCCAAGCTTTCATTGCTTCCATTTTTCTGAAATCGTAGTTGCCGATCCTCTACAAATCATCCTTCGACTTCGTCCCATTCTATCTTCTACAGGTCATGCACGAAGACTGGTAGAGGGAGAAGGATGGGGTGCGGGTCGGGCTGACGGGGGGAAAGGAGGCTGGGCCGTGGGGGGAAAAGAAAGAAGAAAAAACAAAAATGGGGGCGGGTGGGGCTAAGGCCAAATCCGGCCTGACCCGACTTTTTTATTATTATATATAAATAAAATAATTTTTTTTTTGGTGACTAATTCTTCACATTTAATGCTATTTTTAATTAATTAATTTAGGCGAAATTTAGGTGTCAACAGCTGCCCCTCTTTAAATGGGAGCTCGAAGAGGTTCTCTTCAAAGACAAGAGACGCCTAAATTTTGCCCATAGACGATGACAATCGGGGTTGTGAACGGGAAAATGATATGAAGGGATGACCTTACTTTGTAAAAGATGTCCCTCTACCGAGATAGGAAAATCTTGCCGTATGATAACTAGTTCCGACCGGTAGAGAGGTCTCATTGTGTAAGAACGAGTTTTAACTAGAAAATGATAATCTCACCGTGTACAAACGATTTTCGACTGGAAAAAGGTCTCACCATGTACAAATAGGTTTCGACTAGATATGATAGTCTCACTGTGTATATACGGGTTTCCACCGGATATGATAGTCTTACCGTGTACAAACGGGTTTCGACCAGATATGATAGTCTCACCGTGTACAAACGGGTTTCGACTGGGAGGAAGGTCTCACCGTGTTAGTCTCATCATGTACAAACGGGTTTCAACCGGATGCGGACAAGCGTGGTTGACGAATGAACCCACAAGTCGTGTGGTTTAAGAAAAGCTACCAACCCCGTGGTTTTAAGGATAGACCCACCAACCATGGGAATGGGATGTTTAAAGGCTGACCATGAACCTTGTAGATGATATGGTTTGAGCCTGACCATGAACCTTTGGAGATGGCATGATTTAAAGTTGACCATGAACCTTTGGTTTTTAGGGAAGCACCTGCTAACCCCTTGAAAACTGCATGGCTTCACTGAGGAATTTTGTCAAACTCAGCTTGAGCAAATGTCATTAGAGATGTCATCAAGAGATGTATTGGCAGTATTGTAGCATTAATTGAACAAGCTAATCAAGCTAAGTTCGATTGCCTTGAGAAACATTCAATGCCAATTATCATCATGTGGCGGAACGTTGTCATTTTGCTCGAGGATGCATCATTAATTATCAAATTCTCTACGAGACAAGTTCTCATCAGAATGACTACGACTCGTGAAAAATACTTATTAAGCATGCCAAACTAGAGCTTCTTAGTCAGAAAGGGTTTCTCATATACTCTCGATAAAATGGCTACTTGATCCCATCCATTCATGTGGGAGATAACTGGTTGTTGAGGGTGTTTCACATAACCTGTGTCGAAGGCTTCCAGAGACATTCGCAATGAGCACAATCTGATTGATCAAAAAGGTCTTTTTGAAGGGATCGCAATATAGGCTTGGTTAGGGCTTACACAAAGGAATTATTGCATTGAGGCCAATAAAGGAATATTTGCCGCTATCTTCATCGGGTTTATAAGTCGAGAACTTGGAAGATAAGACAAGATAGAATTACCTTCACTCCTTCAAGCTGTAGCTTCTTTGTGGCATTCTCATTTTCACTCAAACCATTCCAATCATAAGGGACTTTGGAAGAGGGTTGTAATGTTGGCTTAGGAGAGGCTCGAAACGCTTAAAATTTTCAAAGGGTTTTTAAGAGTCGGTGATCATCATGGCGTCGTGACCAGGTCACTCGAACTTTCACAATCATTTGGCTTTTGAAACACATCACATCTCGAAAGTCTTTTGACTAATCATTTCTGCATGGAAGCTTTGCTCATTTTTCTAATTTCTTTTGCACTTGCGATGATTTTTTACGCAGCCTTTTGGCTCTTTTTCTTGACGGGTATCGGCCTTGCTTTTACCAGGCACACTATTTTTTCATGTCCCCTAGTTTGTCGAGCTTTTTACTCTTTGAACTTTTGTAGCTTTTATGACTTTCGAGATATGCTTTTCACATTCTCTTGTAACTGTCAATTGTATTTGGTCAATATTTATGCCTTGCCTCAGTGAAGGGAGATGATCACCGCTCGGGGCTCAGAAATGAATAATTAGGCCCAAATTGGTTAAAGCAATGGGTATCCGTGTTTGGGCAGAGAAAGAAATGCTCTTCTTCACCTTGGGATGAGTCAAGCTCTGATGAGAATGCCTCTGAAGCTATCGCCAGAAAATTGATGCAAGTGAAAGTAATAGAATCTTTTTGAATCTTTCACTCTACAACACGACCGTAATCTCCTATACTACCCCAATGTAGGGTCGTTCTTGACGGGGGTACTTTGAAGGATCATCTTTTTGCAAACCGCCAGACTCTTGCTATCATACACTTGGCCAAAAGGCTAATGAAATTAAATCAAATATCCCTTCTTCAAAAAACAAAATTAATTTGACTATTTTCTAACAAAACCTTCAAAACTAGAGCATGTAGAAAACGAAAAATCAACCTTTAATATTCTCCAAGCGCATATAAGTAACTGCATCTGTGAAAGCAAAGCCAACCGGAGGTCTAAGCTGACACATTACTGGATGGCCAACAAGCAAACCCGGAGAGAGAAACACTTCGTGCTAGTCCATGGGGTTTGCCATGGAGCTTGGTGCTGGTACAGGGTGGCCACCCTCCTCAAGTCCTCAGGCCACAAGGTCACTGCGTTGGACATGGCCGCTCCAGGGGTCCATTCAAAGCAACTCCAAGATTTGAAGTCCATTGTGGAATATGTTCTTGGGGGATCTTGGTGAAGGAGAGAGGGTGGTTCTGGTAGGGCACAGCCCGGGCGGCCGGGGGAGGGGGGGGGGGGTGTGTGTGGTGTCCTGTCAATGGCCATGGAGAGATTTCCTGAGAAAATTGCCGTTGCTGTGTTTGCTGCTGCTCTAATGCCTGGCCCTGAGCTCCCCTGTCACTCCATCTTTGAAGATGTATCACTCTCTCTCTCTCTCGACATTAATTGTTCTTATGAACTTGGCTAGCGTAAAGGTAAACAAGTCAGCTTTTGGATTTTTTTTCTAGTACAGTGAACCACGCAAATGCTGATGAATCCAAATTTGCCATAGAAAGGTTCTCAATGAGTTGCTAAGCTATAATGGTGCTGTTGAAAATAATGTGAAGGTATTGGCTTTGACCTTCTATACGTCTATAACAACTAAAGCCCCAAGCGCAATTTATTATTGGTTGACGGCAACGTGCGGGGAGAGAGAATGAGAGGGCAAGAGTGTTGATGAAGCTGAGTGGCTGAGTGGGATCAAGTCGCCGATGATGATGGTGGTGGCTAGGTCAATCGGAGAGAAGAGGAGGGAAGAGATGGGCTGTTTGATGTCAGGTTTGAAAGCTGGTGCGAGACAAAAAGAAATTATAGAAAACAGATGATGATGGTGACTCTTCATCAGAAAATTTTGAATTCCGGTTGTGAGGTCATTCTCTGTTCTAGAAAGTTCTTAATGAGTTGGCAAGCCATAAAAATGGCGGGATTGAAACGTTTCCAGAGGTGGTATTCTCGAACTGATCGTCTGAATAACGAAGACAGTGCACGATGCTCCACGATGAAGCTGTTAAAATAATTAAAATGCAAGTATTATTGGTTGTTTCAGTGCGGGATTCATGCGAGACCTAAAGTAATAATTTAATGGATCATAGAGTGTATTAAATCCATGCTCGGCTGTCATCTCGACACGTTTCTTGTCCTTTTATGCATAAACAATATCGTAATTGAGATTATCAGGTAATCCACCTATGGGATGGCTACCTAAAATTACACCCAAATGGGGGAGGCGAGCCCGTCCATCAACCGATAAGGAATAGATTAGTATCATTTCACATTGCATACAATGCATCTTTATCTCTTTATATATGTGGCATGGTAACATGAATCTTTATCTCTTATATATATGTGGCATGGTAACATGAATCTTATTGCACTCAAAATTGAGCACAACCTTAGCTTAGATCTTCTCCGAAAAACAGTGTGTACATAAATGTGCATTTGCAGAGATGTACATTAGAAGTTTTAAATCTTTTGTCTTGTTGGCTTATTCAGCGAACAAGAGATTGGTGTAACTTAAATGAATGGAATTTTAAAGTTAAGGAGCTCTAATGGGTGATCAAAAAGTTGTGCCATTAAATTGAGTTTTGTGTGAAATGTTTTGAACTTCGAGTATACTTTTTACTGCATTTGAAATTAAGTGATATACAGTACCACAAATAGCATTCACTTAAATGCATTAAAAGGGACTTTGTCATGATCTTGGGAACACGATTATGAAGATCTCAAAATTGAAGAACGAGTTCTTTTGCTTACCCCCATCTCTAAAAGGTTACTTGTACATGCATCTCAATGATTCAATTTTATTTTATTTTTTTGGTAGAAAATTCATTATGACACGGTAGAGTAAAGTATTTGAAAGTAGCTGCTCATTGAGTAAACATTATCTCTTGTATGATCATAGCATTCTCGTAGATTGGACTATGATATGGTTCCAAAATACCGGTTTGAAGATGGCCTTGATAAGCCCCCAACCCATATTTCATTTGAAGACGACTTCTTGGCTTCCAAGCTCTATCAACTCTCCCCAACTGAGGTTAGCTCCCCTGTTTTTAGTTTTATAAATTAAATAAAAGTGTTATAAAATACATGAATCAATGAAATACATGAATGAATATTCATTATATTCATCTTATCTAATGTACTTATTATGGTACATTTGTATCATACATTATAGTACATCTCCATATACAATGAACGTCCATCTCTCTTATCTAGTACATGTATCATTCGATACATTGATATTAATAATAAGTACATTCTTGTTCTCCTATAAATAGGAGTTTAGTTTTGATGTACAATCACGACTGTGAATAACGATCAGAATAAACAGTCACACCCTCTTCTCTGATTTTCTCTACTATCTCTGGTGTTCATTTGCTTTCTCTTCTCAATCTCTTCTCTATTATATATTCCCCACAACACAATATTTTACAACACGTTATCAGCACAAAGACCTACCTACTGTTTCTCTTCTCAATCTCTTCTCTATTATATATTCCCCACAACACAATATTTTACAACACGTTATCAGCACGAAGACCTACCTACTGAGTAAGTAATTTCTACAAACACGAAGATCTACCGTGAGTAAGTAATTTTTGCAAGGTGGGTATTCATTTTATTAATCATCTTATACTTCATCTTCTTCTACCAATTCTTCATTTTTATTTTTCTTAGCCCGAAGCCAATTTCAGATCTAAAAGTATCCTTCTACTCCTGAAGTAGCGGTGGATATTTAGAAATCCTTCTAATTAATTTAAGGATTTACTGTTGTAAGGATTATGTCAAATATTGAAAAGCCCAAATTCCACATCCTGGAAGTGAGTGGAAAGAATTATCTATCTTGGTGCCTTGACATGGAAATGCATCTCCAAGGGCAAGGTCTCGCTAATATAATCATGGAGGATGGAACCTCAAATGAAAAGGATAAAGCAAATGCGCTGATCTTTATTCGCCGTCATTTGCATGAGAGCCTGCAGACTCAATACTTATCCGTGCGAGACCCTCATATCTTGTGGAGGAGGTTGAAGGATAGGTATGATCATACCAAGATTGTTATCATTCCTCAAGCACAATATGATTGGCAAAATCTCATACTGCAAGATTTTAAATCAGTGTCTGACTATAATTTTGCTTTATTTCTCGGCTTGAGTAATGTGGTATCAAACTCGTTGATGCGGAATTATTAGAGAAAACTTTCTCCACCTTCCATGCTTCGAATATTGTATTGCAATAGCAATATTGGTAACGTCAGTTTGCCACATATTATGAATTAATTTCTGTGCTTCTCACTGTTGAGCAAACTAATAAATTGCTGCTCAAAAATCATGATCTTAGACCTGCTGGCTCAAAAGCATTGCCTGAAGCACATGCTAATTTTGAGAAAAATACTAGCCATTTTAAGGGCTATAAGCGCAGGCAAGAATATAATCCTAGAAGGGATGGCAAGAAATTTAACTGCCCTAGGAAATCAAACTTTGGCAAAGAAAAGAAGCCAAAGAAGGTGATTAATGAAAGTATTTGTCATTGCTGTGGCATGACTAGGCACTGGTCATGTACCTGTCGTACGCCAAAACATTTTGTTGACCTATACCAGGCATCTTTAAAGAATACGGGCAAGCGTGGTGAATCTCATGCCATTGAAATCAATTCTACTGCCATAACCACTATTGAGACCAACAATATTTCCGTTGGTGGGACTCCTCTTGCTCCTGAAGTAGCAAATGTGAGGACCTCTGATTACTTTGATGAGGCATTAGATTGGTGGATGATGATTTGAATTTCGAATTTTATGATACTTGACACCTGAAGTTGTCAATATAAATGCAAATGGAAAATACCGAGAAAAAGGAATATGTTTGTTTGCTTGATAGGGCAACAACACATACTATATGAGTATTTATCCGAAAACGAAATGAGAAAAATGAGGTTGTCAGGTATAAAGCCCGACTCGTTGCCCAAGGATTCTCGCAGAGACCTGGGATTGATTATAATGAGACATATTCATCTATGATGGATATGATTACATTTCGTTTTCTCATTAGCCTAGCAATCTTTGAAAGATTGGAAATGCGTCTTATGGACGTTGTGACGGCATATTTATATGGCTCATTAGATTCTGATATTTATATGAAAATTCCCGAGGGATTCAAATTGCCTGAAGCATGCACTCCCTGCAATTTATTCTCAATAAAATTGCAAAGATCCTTGTACAGGTTAAAGCAATCCGGTCGCATGTGGTATCAACGCCTAAGTGAGTACCTAATTAAGGAAAGGTACAAGAATGATCATATCTATCCATGCGTGTTTATTAAGAAATCAGAAACCGGATTTGCTATTGTAGCAGTTTATGTCGACTATATAAATTTAATTGGAACTCTAGAAGAGTTAGCTGAAACTGTTGAATATTTGAAAAGGGAGTTTGAAGTTAAAGATTTGGGTAAAACCAAACTTTGTCTTGGTCTAGAGCTTGAGCATAAAGCAAATGGAATAATCGTCCATCAATCAGCATATGTTGAAAGATTGCTTAAACGCTTCAACGTGGACAAAGCTCACCCATTGAGCACCCCTATGGTTGTAAGGTCTCTAGATCCCCAAAATGACCCATTTCGTCCTAGAGAATCAAATGAAGAGATACTTGGTCTTGAAGTACCATATCTCGATGCAATTGGGGCTTTGATGTACTTGGCACAATGTACGAGACCAGATATCGCTTTTGCGGTAAATTTATTGGCACGATTTAGTTTTGAGCCAACTCAGAGACATTGGAATGGAATTAAACATATTTTCTGTTATCTCCGAGGAACCATAGATTTGGGATAATATTATTCCAAAGATTCCACTAACTCTGGTTTAGTTGGATATGCTGATGTTGGATATAGATCCGATCCACATAAGGCTCGCTCTCAAACCGAGTATTTATTTTGTTATAACGGCACCGCTAATTCTTGGCATTCTACTAAGTAATCGCTAGTAGCTACATCTTCTAACCACTCTGAGATTATTGCTTTATATGAAGCTGAAATAGAGTGTGTTTGGTTAAGATCCGTTATAACGCATATTCATAATTCTTGTTGTTTAATACTGGTTACAAATTCTCCCACTATAATTTATGAAGATAATGATGCTTGTGTTGCACAAGTCAGGGGAGGATATATCAAAGGTGATAGGACCAAGCATATCTAGCCGAAGTTTTTCTATACTCATGAACTCCAAGAAAGTCGACAAATTTATGTTAAACAAATTCGATCCATAAATAATCTTGCAGATCTTTTTACCAAATCATTGCCAACATCAACTTTTGAGAAATTAGTATATGGCATTGGTATGCGGCGAGTTCATAAGATGCAAGATTGATTAGCCCCAGAAGTGGCTATATGGCTCAATTGAGGGGGAGATATTATGAACTATGCATTACAACATTGATATGCGGCGAGTTCACAAGATGCAAAATTGATCAGCCCCAGCAGTGGCTATATATACATTGCACTCTTTTTTCTTTTTGTCCGGTTTTTTCCCACAGGGTTTTTCCGGCTAAAAGTTTTTAACGAGGCAATTAATGCATCCATAAAAGGGAGAGATCATAACATTTGTGCTCTGCACTCTTTTTCCCTTTTGTCCGGTTTTTGTCCCACTGGGTTTTTCCGGCTTAAGGTTTTTAATGAGGCAGTATCATTTGATGCACAATCATAATGAATACAATGAATATTCAAGGGGGAGTGTTATAAAATACATGAATCAATGAAATACATGAATGAATATTCATTATATTCATCTTATCTAATGTACTTATTATGGTACATTTGTATCATACATTCTAAGTACATCTCCCTATACAATGAACGTTCATCTCCCTTATCTAGTACATATATCATTCGATATATTGATATTAATAATAAGTACATTCTTGTTCTCCTATAAATAGGAGTTTAGTTTTGATGTACAATCACGACTGTGAACGATCATAATAAACAATCACACCCTCTTCTCTGATTTTCTCTACTATCTCTGGTGTTCACTTGCTTTCTCTTCTCAATCTCTTCTCTATTATATATTCCCCACAACACAATATTTTACAACAAAAAGTACATATAATATCGGTGCTAAAAATTGTTAAAATTAAAATGGGTATCATCAAAGTTAGAAAGCATCTTGTGATTTTTCTTATTTTTTGAAGGACGTGACGTTAGCGTCCTACTTAAAGCGGGCATTTCGTCTCTATTTTGATCAAGACAAGACGAAGGAGGAAATGGCAGTCACGAAGGGCAGATTTGGCTTGGTTCGGAGGGTATACATTGTATGAGATCAAGACCTTCTAGTAATGGACAGCTTGCAGAAATGGATGGTGGAGACGAACTCGCCAGATGAAGTGAAGGTGATCTCTGGCTCAGATCACATGGTCATGTTCTCTAGGCCCCTAGACCTTTGCGCCTCCCTTGAAGAGATTGCTGAACGTTATTGTTCTTGAGATTTGTGACACCAGTTGCATTTTGCTCATCGACATGAAAAATAAGGTTATGAATGAAGAATTTGTTTCATGAGGAAGTAAAAAGCGTGTTGAAATATTTTGTTATCATGAAAAAATGCAATTATTGAACATGAAAAGAGGTGATTGTTGTGAAAATAGTGTGTTTGTTTCTCTGGGAAGGAAGAAAGATATGTTGAAGTAGTTTATTTTCATGAAAAGAAGTGACTGTTAGATATGAAAATAGGTCATCGTTAGTTATTTAAAGAAGTGATTATTAATAGGAAAAGAAGTGACGATTGACTATGAAAGGTGGCGATGATTTTGATAAGGTATTTATTCTTAAGAGATGAATTGTTTGATTGTGTAACTTCACAATTCTTTACAAAATAATCTCTCAATTTCATAAAAAAACTAAACAAAATCTTAAAACAAGATTTGCATTGCTTCAAAGTCTCCAGATGTATTTCATAAGCACAAGCTCCTTTTAGATACACTTCATAGAAGATCCAACGTTGAAAACCCTTTTCTAGAAAACTTACTCCAACTAAGAAATTTATTCAAATTAGGAAATCTACTTGGATTAAAATTTTCTTTCTTTTGAGTTGAAACTCTAGCTATATTCTCAACACTTAAGTGCCGGCAAAGAGTGGCCACCCTCCTCAATTCCTCAGGCCACCAAGCCACTGCGTTGGACATGGCTGCTTATGGGTCCATTCAAAGCAACCCCAAGATTTGAAGTCCATTGTGGAATATGTGGAGCCACTTTGGAATTGTTCTAGGTGAACGAGAGAGGGTGGTTCTGGTAGGGAATGACATAAGGGGGCTTGTCCTGTCAAGACCATGGAGAGATTTCATGAGAAAATTGCAAATGATGTGGTTGCTGTTGCTTTTATGCGTAGCCCTGAGCTCACCTTTCACTCCATCCTTGCAGAGGTCTCTCTCTCTCCACGTTAATTTTTCCTTGGGTAACACAATGGTAAACAAGTCAGTTTTTTTTCCCCTGTTAGGTAAATTATAGGGAGAATTATCAAAAAAGTCTCAAATATATTCAAATCGTATTAATTTAGTTATAAATCTTTTAATTGTGCCAATTAAATCCTAAACATTTTCACATTATGCTAATTGAGTCTATCTGATTAATTTTAGCTAGAAATCATTAACATGGACACCCATCATTCTACGTGACATGACCGACACTAACATAGACTCTTTTTAATAATATTTTAATTTTAATTTTTCTTTTCTTTACTAGACTTAGGGTGGCATTGGGCAATGGTGAGGGCGTGTGCCCCCTCGCCTATATTTGGTGAGGTTGCCTCAACCCTTCTTGGTGACGCTCTCACCCCCTTTCACCTAGTGTTGGCGAGGGTGACTTGGCCCTTGCCTATAGCCAATGAGGGTTAGTCGGTGATCCTTGCTGGCTCTAAGTCCAGAGAAAAAAAAAATATAAAATATAAAATATAAAAAAATTCAAAAAATTATTTAATTGGCAACGTCAAGGTTGACTGTGTCACAGCTGATGTTAACGTTAGTGATTTTTGACCAAAATTGACCAAACGGGTTTTATTAACAAAACGTAAAAAAAAAATTAGGTTTCAACTGGCACAAATGAAAGTTTAAGATTGAATCGGCACAATTGCAATAAATTTAATACTTTTTGGTAATTTACAAGTAAACCACACAGATGTTGATGAATCCAAACTTGCCATAGAAAGGTTCTTAGGAGTTGTCAAGCCATAAAGAAAGGGAAAATGAGAGGGCGACACCACCATTACATTTGGAAAGTAACGATGTTGCCCCTACCCCAAGTTTTTGTTAATTTTCCTTAAGAAAACTGTGAATCCCGCTAGATGGGGAATTCTTGAGATTTAAAAAGCCAATAGATCAAAATAAAGAAAAAATAGAATAAATAATAATAAAAATCATCAATATAGAAGTTCTTTACATTCAATATAAAAAACCTAGTTAAACATATTTATGATAAGGAAAAAAAATTAGTATACTATAAAACATTTTTCACAATTGTAATCGTAAAAGAAAATATCCATCATTTAACAACATGAATACAATTGTAAAAATTAAACCTCATATATCTAATTTACACAAGTATAAATAAGTTCTACTCGAGTCATGGCAATTCAAGTTAACTCGATAATCAAAATTATGATTATCTCGTGACTAACTAAAATGAAATTTATCTAAAAAATTTAAAGTATATTGAATTTGAAAACTTGGAATTCAAGGACAATATTAAAAGTGTGTGTGAGAGGATCAATTGAACTAAGATCATGTTCAAATCAACAAAAATGGGAAAATTCATATGAGTTCATGTCATTTGAGAGGTCTGAAAAGCATTCAAAAGTGCTTTTTAACTTCTGAATTTTTTTGTAGAAATAGTTAAAAAAGTGAGGAACAAAATCCATGAAGACATGTGAGGTAAATTCAGTATGCAAATTGACCTACAAAATTCTAAAAGAAAAACACAGCAGAAAGTTGTAAAACATCATCACAGAATAGGGTAAACCAACAGAATTGGAAAAGGACCCATTGATAATTGCCCTAATAAAATTACACAATATGCACGGCATCACAGGGAACAAACCTTATTAAGAAAGTTTTTTGAAATGATGCACGTAAGTATTTGTAAAAATTCAATGAAATTCAACATTGCATCAGAAATTCAGCAGAATAGCAGTATATCATGACATACAAATAGAGATTAAACCTAGTAAACAAAGTATAAAAAATGAGAAATTTCACCACAACATATAAAAAAGAGTAACAATCAAATTTCGTTAAGGGTTTAACTTGAGAATCCCCAGCTAGAAAATCACACAAAAATAACAAAAGTCTGACCAAACAAGGGTAAAACAGGGGTTCCGAATTTAGTCTTAAGTCAGATTTTTAACCTAACTTTTAAAAAAAGGAAAATGGAAAAATGATAAGTAAATCACACAAAATCAACGGCATTGGAAAGATCTAGACAAGTCTTACGACTTCCTAGAAGGGTTCAAATCCAATTGAGGTTAAGTTGATGTTCGAAAAGTGATGTTTTTGAAATCGCACATGTGTCAGCCATTTACAAAACAGAACATAATGCATGCTTAATAGTTCAAAATACCACTTACACAATGCGTAAATGGTATGAAACTCACATACGACAAAGGATTGGATGCGACAATGACTTGGGTAAAACATCTAACCCTAGATCGGATGCAAAGAAATCGCATGATCCATCAATATTGTAAAATGACTTAGAACTAGGAATGACATATTCGATGAATTTCAATTGCAATTAGCCTAATTGATGCATGATTTTCACGTACCAAATGAAGCTCAAATATGAAATGCCATATGTGGAGGTGAAGCGTGTAACATGCACTTCAATGTCGAGAAGGCATTGATGCATGATTTGATTTTTAAGAGACCCAAAGAAATGTGTTTTAGTATGCTTGTGATAATCCCCTAATCTAAGATAACCATCATAGAACATGCTTAATCTCGATGATCTAATGACATGTAAAAATCTTACGAAAAATTCTATATACGGAATGTGATATGAAGGAAATTTTTCATAAAGACATCTAGATTCAATTTTGATCACACAATCCTACATGAAAATAGAAAAACAGAGGCACATTATGAGATATACTAATTGCAGCAGTACCTAAACATATTCATGCATGCAAATGACATAGCAAATGATATTCAAATCATGCGAATCATATATCTTTAGAATGCATACAACATGCATTATAAATCTCATAAAGGATGTAAAATCAAATGGACTCATCTACAACCTCAATTTCACACGAATGTAGTTGGGACCTATTGTAAGGCAAACAGACCTAGGTGTGGTTTTTGATGATTTTACCTAATCAAAACATCTTAAAAATTCTGGAAAAAATATATGTTGTAAATGAAACAATTTTGTTCAAATCTTATGGAGAAAGCTTTTCCAGAATTTGATCACAAAAATCAATATGAAAATAACAAAACAGAAAATCGGAACAAATTTAGAAACACAGATTAACCTATAACTACTACAGAATCAACCGATTTCGGAGGTATTTTTGGGCGACCAAACGATTTCCATCCAGGGCGTGCTATCCAATTGAAGCTCAGGAAGTCTATTTTCTAGGCCTACAAGGGCTTGAGGGTAGAAAAGTTCATCTACTGCCTCCTTTAAGCTAGAACATAAAGTTACTCATAGAGGTACAAAATTGCAGATTAATGAAGATCAAGTTCAGTCAACCAAAAGTTCATTTTCAATAAACATCAAACCATAGCAAATCATCCAATCACATCATCAATCTCAGATCTAAGCATATTTTCTATCTCTAAACTTAAATCCTAGCCCCGATCAGTTAAGCTGATCTCGCCTCATCGAATTCGAGATTAAAACATTTACTTTTTGCGTTTTTCTTCGATTTTGGACACGATCGGACAAAATCAACTTTGCTAGAACACGATCGGGACTTCAAGGGATGGCGATCGAACCTCCATGGATCACCAAGGATTCTGATTGGGGCCAGATGACCGTCGATTTGACCTGGACAGAATCAGTCCAAAACTGGATTGGCCTTGGATGCCAGCAAGGAAACAAGGCCACCTAAACTATTTTGGTGGCTTTTTAACTATGCTCCGACCACCAGAGGGTCGCGAGCTCCTTGATGAAGAGGTTGACGGTCGTTGGACCACCTGAGGAGGTCACTAGACCGCCGATCATAGCAGTAACTCCGATCGAATCCAACACCAGCGTGGATGTCGATGTTGTGCTGCCTCGAGAAACGACCGCTGGAGAGGGAGATGTAGAGGTCAGTAGAGCTGGTGAAACTTGCGATCAGCTCCTAGAGAGAGAGAGAGAGAGAGAGAGAGAGAGGAGTTGCAGCGGCGAGGTCGCTGGTAAGGGGCCGTACGCTGGCAGCGTTGGGCGGCCGCACACTGTGAGGAGAGAGAGAGAGGATTTTGGGTGGGAAAGAGCTAAGGAGAGAGTGTTTGTTGGAGAATTTTGATCTGAAGATTAGCAAATGAGGCCCCCTTTTGCATTTTGGAGGGAAAAAAAACCTTTTATACAAAGGCTTAATTATTGAATTTTGGCCGTCGATTTAATTCGACGGTCAAAATTACGATTTAATGGCCAAATTAAATCTATTAAAGGCTAATCACACTTAGAATGTGTTTTAAGGCAGATCTGATGGGTTCAATTTGGGAAAATTAGGGTTTAAAATGAAAATCGTGATTAAGGGCTAATTAAGGGTAAAATCGCAAAATTCATGAAATTCAAGAGTTATTTTGCAAAATATGGAAAATGTAAGGTCATAAGGGCAAAATATACGCAATGAGGGATAATGAACCGGTTGTTGGAGACTTAGAACCAGCCGGCAAGGGGCTGAACTGACCTACCTTGCTGGCGATCAGTTGGATTGATCAAATCGGTTCACACGAGTTTGATTGTTTTTTGACTTGTTCTTGTTTTAGGCCAACAACCCATGATCAGGCACGAACTCTCCCAAACTTATAGTGGACGATTTTTGGACCATGTCGCATATAATATGGTCACTTGTCCCAGAGTCTATAATCCATGCTTTTCTGGAAATAGAATTAATTAGGCAATGTGAAATACCTGAGAAACTTCCCCCTTTGTTGGAAGTATCCATCTTCTGTAATGCCTGCATGAGTTGCTGATACTAACCATATGAAATAGGCTGCTTGATTTTTGGACCAGTTGGTCCAATGACCTGATAAGTTGTGGAAATTTTTTTCTTCTTTTCTCCCGGTTTTCTGTGTAATTTCCAACAACTATCAATAGTATGGTTAGTACGCTTGCAATATTCACGAAAAAAATTTACCCTTTCCTTTTAATTTTTTTTTGTGAAATTCCTTGATGACGTGGCAAAGATCTGGCTATCCGCTCCTTTAAACGCGATCTCTTGTCCACCGTCCGATCCAAATATGATCTCAGCCCTTTGAGCACCGTCCGATCCTCGCGTGTAATTTGGGCTGTTCGATCCTCGCGTGTAGTCTAGGCCGTTTGATCCTCGCGAGTAATCTGGGCCATTCGTCGCGTCTCTTTTAAAGCTGCGCGAGTCTCCGTCATCGAACCCTAAGGGACTCTTCCTTTCCCTTTCGCGAGCTAGGGTTAGGGTTGTTTTGGTGGCCGGCTCTCTCCGTTCACCACGGGCGGCGAGAGCGATGCTCTCGTTGTTCCTTGTGTGCTCGGTCGTTGCGAGTCGCTGACTCTCTTCCTGCATCGCCAATTGGAAGATATGCCCAATCGGAGGCATGGGATCCATAGCAAGGATCTGTGACCGAAACGTGAGGTATGATTCGTTTAGAATCAGCAAGAATCGCGTGGCTTTTTCTCTTTCTTTAATCCTTTTATACTGCTTGAGGGTAGATTCCAACCCTTCAAGCTTTTCTTCTACTGCCTCGAGTTGATTCTAGAGAGATGATAACCTGTTGAAGCAGGCCGTGACTGTCATGTTTCCTTGTTTAAGCTCGTTGATTTCCTACACGAGATTGAAAATTTTGGCTTGATCCAATCTACCGTACATTTCTCTTATGCTTTCCCACATAGTTTTGGCATCCTCTGTGGGTGGAAGCCTAGCCGTGACTTCTGGCGATATGCAATTCACGATCCATGTTCGGACGAGTTGATTGCACTTCCGCCAGTGTCGGGCTAGGCATTCATCGGAGGGGATCGCGATGGTTCCATCAAGGAATCTGTCTTTGTCTTTTGTCACTAGTGCCCGCCGAAGCTCCTGTGACCACTTCGAATAACTCTTTGGTCCGGTCAGTTGCTGGCTTATCAATCGAAGCTCCGATCCGTCGGCGGTGGAGACATACAGAGGATCACCTAGTTCCGGTCGTCCGGTGAACGCCACCGCTGGAACAGGCAAAAATCTAGGCGTGAAATTCGGGTAGGGATTTGTCCCTTGACCCGATTCGCCCGGCCCACCCATCTGCTCCATTCCGATGGTTGGGCTTGCCCCATTTGTGGCTGGCGGGCTCCCATCGTAACCTTGGTGGCCCACGAAAGCAGGCGATGAGGAACTTGGGCTTGGCCCAAAATATAGTGGATATGGAATCCACTGGTATGGTTGGCCCGTCATGGGTTGCCCCAAATGGAACTTAGTCTGTGTGGGCCGCCACTGCATGGGTTGGGCTTGAGTTGATTGTTGGTCGGATGCTGGAATTATTGCAGGGTGATTCTGGATTTGCGGAACTTGAGGACTACCTTTGTCTCCAGTGGTCCTATTGTCGGCAGCCGGATTGGAGTCTTGCGAAGTTGCCATGGTGAGTCAAAAAGTTCCTTCCTTCGAGAGTATGCCTAATGCCAAAAAATTGATTCCTTCGCAGGTTGAGGATTTTCTTCGGCAGAGGTTTGAGGCGGAAGCGAGTTAGAGACCGAGTTGCTCTGATACCATGAAAGAAGGCAAAGAGGAGAAGGAAAGATGGACGAAGTCCAGAGAGAACGACGTAGGGAATTTGTTGCATAGTGAATGTACAATTTCTCCTAAGATATAATACAAGATGTGTCCTGTGTAAGGAAATAAATGATCCTAAATATCAATCTATATCAAATCTAATATTTAATTGATATATATACACAAAACAAGATCAATTAAGATCTTAGGCAATCCGCATATCTTCCAACAAAAATGGGAAGAAGTGCTAACTAAGACAACCTTAAACCACATGACTCGCCAGTGAGGGAATGTAGTTCCAACGGAGGTCCTTCCTCCAGTAGCTTAAAAAAGATGATAAATGTGCCATGGAATCGCAATATACAAAAAAAAAAAAAAATGACAGCAGATGTAGTTCAATGATACAAGAGCAAACAATCATCAAATTGAACTTCTGAATATCAATCCGACAGTTAGAAAGTTCGTCCATTCACTCAGGCATTTTATCAAACACCTAGTATGCACTGGCTAGGGGTGTGCATGGTCCGGGTGGACAGTTCTTGACCTAGAACCGGGAACCGCCCGTTAAGAACTGGTTTCCAAAAATTGGAGTCGGGAATCGCTCGCTAGTTGCATGGCTACACTCGGGAACCGGACCGCAAGTCTGATTTGGTTCCTGGGTGGATCCATATAATCGGTCCAACCTTCGCGCCTTCCCCTTTTTGCCCTTCCCACACCTATTTATTTTGGCTCTCCCGACCATGGTAGCTTTATTCTCCTCAAGTACTAATGTTGTGGCAGCATCTGCGATGGCAACAATCACAACCCTCGCGCTACTTCCGTCTCGGCCACCACCACCATCTTTGCCACTGCCTTTACCATCTCTCTCTCCTCCCTCAAGAACAACAATGAGGAGGATAACGGGGACGATGAGCCGTTCTTAGACCTGGAATTCGCCCTTGTCCCCACAAGCCTGAGGAGGGGGAGGAAGAAGAGGGGAGGTAGAAGCGGGACGAGCCCAACAACGAAGAGAATGATAGTGATAGTGAATGCAGAGGTGGCGACGAGAATGGTGATGACGTGGAGAGAGAGTTCAAGTTCAAGGGGGGAAAAGAGAATCGACTCACTATTTCGCCAAGTTCGAACTAGGACTCGAAGGGAGATAAGTAGATCCGGAAGTGAATTGGAGAGGAAGAGGGAGTTGTGGGAGATTTTGAATTGAGAGAGACGAGATGAAGTAGGAAAGTAGTGAATTGAGACAAGATGGTGATTAGAGCTCTAAATTTTAGATTTGCTAATTTTGAATTTTTTTAATATTAAAAATTAATATATTACTATAATATAACCGGTCCGGTCTGAATGGACGGGTGGGCAGATCCGCCCATGGAATTGGGAATCGGACCGGTACCCACCGGTTCCCATAAATTGGAATCAGGAACTGGACTGATTCCTTAAAGAACCACCTACTCCGAGTGGTTTCGGTCTGGTTCTGGGCAGTCTAAGCGAGTCTCGATTCTTTTGCACACCCCTAGAACCTGCTATGGACTTACTTCTAGACATGGATTCGGGCACATATTGACACGACATGCACGGATGACGCTCAAGATTACTCAAGGACAGATTAGTCACATTCAAAATGGATATGCACATGGAACAACTAGTTTTTGGCCACAACAAACCCACAGAACCTAGATCTCATATAAGCATTTTCACGAGCAACTGGTATACACTATTGAAACGATAGATTTTGACTCAATCAAGACTCAAACACAAGTTTGGGTTCCCAGCAAAGCATACCCGTAACACACAACAATATGAACAGAGGATCGACAGGACTCAAACTCACCTGAACTAGTTGTCGCGAGCTCTAGTCTAACACCTCTCAAAACGAGCACCCATGGTTCAGAGGACTTACCTAGTTCGGAGGCAAGCAACAAGTGGACCTTAGGCAACGGCGACGCTCTCTCAATCTCACTCTCGCCCCAAATGAGGGAGCCCCCTCACTTTTAAGGGTGACCGATAGGCATGCATGGCCTTTGCCACCGCCAGCTTGCTAGCCAAATTGATCCCGACCTGCGGATCATGTCGCCATTTGCCCCCTTATGATCTCTTGTCTCCTCTAGCTTGTACTTTGCTTTTCTTCCCTCTTTTATAGAAGTGTGGCTGGTGGGAGGGGGAAGATGACCTATGTGCGGGCCGGGCTGAAATAAAGGGAGATGGGTCGGCCCAAGCACGAAAAGGAGAAAGGGAAAAGAAAGAGGTGGGCCAGTCCACATAGAGAAAAGAGAAAAGAAGTAAGAAGAAGAGGAGGAGGAGAAGGAGGGCCGGGCAAGCCCAACCCACTACCTAGCCCTATTCGATTTTTCTTCTTGTTTCTTTTTTGTTTCTTTTTGTTTTTATGATCATAATTTTCAATAATATCTTTTCTTATTCTCTTTTTCTTTCTTTTTTTCTTTTCTTTTCAATGACATTTTTTTTTTTGGAAAACATTAGTGATGTAAATATTCCACAATGCTAATATGCACTGCAATCTAGTGAAAATTATTTTTTGGCTAGGGTTTAATAATTAATCTTTAATTTTCTATGCGATGAAGTCCTAAATAAAATGGTAAAATTTAGGTGCCAACAGTTCTCGGTTGGGTAGTCCCTAAGGATTCAAAATATGTGCAATTTGGTCCCTTGAGGTCTAAATTGGAAAGAAAACTTGTTCAATTTGAGGAGGAATTGTTCGATTTTAATCAAATTAAGCCAATTAAACCCTGTAAATACACTCTATGGGTTTTTTATTGACCTAATTGAATGACTGTTGTGAAAAATAGCGGACCTAGGCCATGGGTACATGTAATTGAACATTATAGGCTAAAATGGGTAATTTCACAATCTTTCACTCGGAATCACAAACTAATTAAAATTGAATTCAATTAATATTGCGATTAATCTATTTGACTTTTTACCCATGCTTAGGATACTCTATTGCATTGAAATTGAACTTGAATTGAAGTCACGAGACTTAGGGTGAAAATGAATCGAGGCCTAATATCGAAATTCAACCTTGATTCATGCAATTGAACCTTAATCTTGAATGGGTCAACTTGAACTTGTTCAATTGAAGCTCAATTGCTCAACTTTCCAATATTCAAGAGAGTAAAATTTCTCAAATTGGGAAGTTCTTGAGTGAATTTCTCAAAACAGACCCCGGATTTGGACTTACCTCAAGAAAATAAGTGGAATACAAATGTCCATTCATAACTCATGAATAATTGATTCGACCCCCCTAATTAGGGCTTAAAATGGTAATAGACCCTCCGACATGACAATTCCCAAAAATTGAATGAATGAGTAAATTAAAAATAGTCTATATACCAAATGTTGTAAAAGGAACTAAACCTAATTATGACTAAAATGAAAGTTATTTTATTATTGGTAGATTTTGAACCTAAAATCAAAAAATTCAAAAACAAGGTTCTTAATCGAATTTTTTAAAATATTGACACTAAAGTCAAATTAACACTAAAAAATGTTTTGAAGACTTTTGATTTTTTAAACTTTTTTGATCAAAGATTTGATAAAAAAAAAAAATCAACCTTTTAGTTGACTTTTTCTAAAAGGTTGATTGTTGAATCAAATCTTTGAAATTTTTAGCAATTAACTTGGCTAAAGTGAAATTAAAGCTATTTGATATCTTTTTGGACAAAAATACAATTTTTGACTTGGGGTTGACTTTTGGTCAAAGAGTTGGCTAAAAAGTTAACCCAAAAGTCAATCGTTTGACTTTTTGGGTTGTTGGTAAAAATGAATAAGAAATCATTTAAAAGCGACAATGCAAAAGAAAGAAAATAAACATGGAACGGAAAAAAGAAATAAAAGAAATAATTAAAAAGAGAAATAAAAAAAATTAAAAAGTATACAAGAGTTTCATGAGATTTTTACCTTCTTCGTTTGTGAACTTTTAAGTCCATTTACACTGATATGCCCTAAATACTAAACATGAGATGATGTAAATATATTCATCTTTATTATTGTGATTCACTAAGCAATGGATATGATATAACAAAATCCCTAGATTTCATATCTTGTCTTATCTACTCCTATCTTGGCTAGAAAATCAGATAACCAAACATAGGCTTAAGGAATTTAATTCTTGTCCTTGTAGTTTGGGAGAGGTCTGCCATTATTTCAAGAGGTGTTGACAATTCAACAGCCAAAATCAATTTCATTATATTCGGACATTAACTTCCATGGTACACGTATCCAAAAGGGGTACCAAGTCTCCAATTGGTATCACTATATCTCAACTAGACCCGTCAAAATGGGCCATAAACTTATTTTTTAAATCATGTGTAATGAGTTGAGTTGTTATATAAGCTAGTAATATTTAGTGAATGGGTCACAAATGTGCTTAAACATAATATGAGTGCTAAATAGGTCGGAAGTGGGTTATAAATGATTTTATAACTTACTTCGATCCAATCCAATTCTGCGACTCTCTTCCATTCTTTCTCACTATCACTCCATCTCACGCTCACTCATTACACACTCTTACCTCTGTCTGGGTATGATCTTTCGTAAATTGGATGGAATATGAAAGTGTTTTGGTGATATAAGTCAGATCGGGTATGCGTAATTAGGTTTGCATTGTATAGATATGGGTCTATTTGAGTTGGACCATATTCAATCCTACTCGACCCATCCGTTTGACAGGTCTAATTTCAACCATTGATGTATTTAGCTAGTAATTAAATAAAATAATCATTCACACGATCAACAATAGAGAGGATAAATAGTGTACAAGAGCACTTGCGGATGAATAGAAAATCTCCCGTCGCTTATAACAAAACCCTCGATTTTGTTCTTCGAGAATAAAAGTCTTTGTATTGACCAATTAAAAAGCATAAAGGTGTACCACCCGAGATGGGAATTCGTCATCAGAGATTAAAATGGGTAAGTGGGTCGATCTCCTACGACAAAGCGCCTGTTTAGGATAACAAAGATCCCGTTAATAGCATTTAACGAGCCGAGCAATCAGTTCTGACCTGCAAATGCTCGACTGCTAGAATAGGTGTTATTATGTTTATATTTTCCTGAAGAAACAAACCTACTTTTCACTCATCAACCTTATTGTCCATGTGATGATAAAAGGCATATGGGCTATAGCAAATGTCAAGAATAGTAATGTCGCCCAATCTCTTCAAGGGAAGCACAGAGCTCTAGTGGCTTAGAGAACATGACCATGTGATCCGAGCCCGAGATCACCTTCACTTCATCTGGTGGGTTCCTCTCCACCATCCATCTCTGCAAGCCTTCCATTAGTAGAAGGTCCTGGTCGCACACGATGTAAACTCGACGAACCAAGCCATATCTGCCTCGGGTGACTGCTATTTCTTCCTTCATCTTGTCTTGATCAGGACAGAGACGAAATGGCCTCCCTAAGTAGGACGCTAACGTCAAGTCCTTCGAACAGGAAAGGAAAAGCACTGAGATAAGTTCTAATTTAGATAGCAATTTCATTTCTTGTGAACTAATTACTTTTAACAAATTTTTAGTGTTGATAATCTTATGAAAATTAAAAAAAAAAAATAGGTGAACTGACCTCAGGTGGGGAGAGTTGATAGACTTTGGAAGCCAGGAAGTCGTAACCAAAAGATATATAGGTTGGAGCCTGTTCAGGGCCATCATCAAACCGGTACATTGGATCAATATTATATTCCACTCTGCGAGAATGCTATGATCACACGAAAAGATAATGTAACATCAATGAGCATGACGCAAATAAATATATACATATACATATATTTACGTATTACAATATGACATAACGGGAAATGCAATGAATGATCGAGATTCATGAACAAGTAATTTATCTCAATCACATGGTGGTTACATACATATAATGATTGAGCTTCAATTTCAACGACTGAACTATTTGGTATTATAGTACGACAAAAAAAAGAAGGAAAGGCTATTTGCTATTATAGGCAATCCTCAGGAAACGAAGTCATTGCATTTAATTGGGTCCTCTTTCTGGCGTTGCACGACACCTCAACATCATGAAGTGAAAAAGTACATCCGAAGTTCCAATTCTTTCTCATGGCTCTTGATTTAGTATCACAACCTTTTGATAATTTATTTATGCTCCTTAAATTTCAATTTACTGTTCATTTGGGTTACACCAATCACTTCCTCGCTGGAAAAATAAATGTGACATAGAAAAGAAAACAAATAGTAACAATCTTATCAATAACAAAAGGTCACATCACCATTTCTGACGATATAAGTTGTCTAAGTCGTTAAAACAACTTAAATGAATGAAATTTGAAAGCTAAGGAAGTTAAATGAGTGACTGAAAAGTTATGACATTAAACTGAGTGCCACATAAAAGATTTGTGAGATGGGAGTATTCTAGTTCTTATCAGTTAGTGGCTGGCCTCTCCTCTCCAATTTGGGCGTAATCTTTTGTAGCCATCACATATTTAGATTACTTAATAATCTCAACTGCGATATGGCAAGAAGCACATCGAGATAACAGTTTCATTATACTTTATATCGCATTAAGTCCCGCACTAAACCAACCAATTATACTTGTTTGCTTAATTTGAAAGCTCCTTTAACTAAATTATTATCAAGAGAAACATAGTTACTTGGAATGGAAAATTTTATGCTAATCCTAATGATACTGCTCATCAGTCGATCTTTCCTTTCTAACTGATGATGCAATCGCAAGTAGGACGACTTCTTTTTTGCACTTCTAAGTATTTTAATATCTTCATCTCAGAGTATATTGCACTTTCTTCCTTAATTCACATAGCACTCGGTAGACATTATGTGGAGAGAGAGACAGAGAGACAGAGAGACAGAGACAGAGAGAGATACCTCTTCAAGGATGGAGTGATAGGTAAGGTCAGGGCCAGGCATGACAGCAGCAGCAAACACAGCAACAGCTATATTCTCCGGAAATCTCTCCATGGCCATTGACAGGACAAGCCCACCCATGCTATGCCCTACCAGAACCACCTTCTCTCCTTCACCAAGACCCCTCAAGAACTCCAAAAGTGGCTCCACATACTCCGCAATGGACTCCAAATCTTGGGGTTGCTTTGGATGGACCCCTGAAGCAGCCAAGTCCAAGGCAGTGACCTTGTGGCCTGAGGACTCGAGGAGGGTGGCCACTCTGAACCAGCACCAAGCTCCGTGGCAAGCCCCATGGACTAGCACGAAGTGCTTCTTTCTCTCACTTCCCCTGATATCCATGTGTAGTACCGGGTCAGCTTAGGCCTCTGATAGGCTTTGCTTTCACTTTGGGAGTTTTACTAGGAGCTTCAAGAATATTGAAGGTTTTATTTTCCCTTTTTTTTTTTTTACACTTCTCTAGCTCTGAAAGGTCGTGCATGAAATTTTAACGACCGACCATTATTCATTGTTCTTTGGCGCATTTGCGTTTCCCTTTTTACTTCCAATAGATATCGCTTTCGATGCTTCTTTTGGATCACTGCCAAATTGTTCTTTTCGAAGTTGGACCATATGCATAGAAGATAATGACAACGATCACTGACTTTTCCAAAATTATATGAATGAAACTACTCGTGTTGAAAATCAATGTGTAAAACAAATTTGCTAACATTACAAAGACGAATGATTCACAACCAAGTGTTTTTATTGGAATATTATGGGAGAATCTTTGCATTAGGAATATCCATTTCACCAATTATTTACAACTTACAATCTAGCATCCTTGTCTTCCAAACAACCCACCCAACCAGTTTACTCGAAAAAGTGTTTAGCTTGCTTCACCTCATTAGCGATATAATTTCTTCATTAGCTGCTTTTTTCCTGTTAAGTTTCAAGAGAGGATAGTTAAACCGAACAAGCATAGTCTATAATTGCGTCACTTGGTATTAAATAGAATGAGAAAAAGCACTTCTCCAGGGAGTATCATGCTCGGTTTGCTCAAGTCGAGACGTTTTCCTACTTCTAGCTAAGCTCCAACTTTATGTCAAGGCACTTCCCTCCCAAAGGGAGGAAAAGGTCAAAAAGAGGCACTTCCCTACCAAAGACCTTTCTTTGTACCTGCTAAACTAAAAGAGTCCGAGGCAACATCTCCACGTTGAGCTAACATAATGTTCGGTAGATGTTACAAAAAGAACACATCATTGTAGAAATTAACGAAATAATTTTCTTTTTTTATTAATTTTTTTTTTCCTCTTCTTCCTGATTTTGCTTCTTTGCCTATAGTGGTTAGCAAGGTGGCTTTGCCTAGATCTTGGCAAGGCCAGCCTTGCCATGGCCTCACCAGCGATAGGCGAGGTCCCCTTCACCTACAGTTGGCAAGGCTATGGCGACGCTGGCCTTGCCCAAATCTTGGCAAAGCCATCTCGTACATGGCCCTTGGGCCTTGCCTTGATCTGGGCAAGGCCGAGTGAGGGTTGCGACCCTTGCCGATCATTGTGGGCAAAGAAGGAAAAAGAGAAAAAAGAAGAGGAAATAAAAAAATTCGAAACAAAAAAAAAATATTATTAAAAATAGTCCACATCAGTGCTGATCGGTTAAAATTGGTTGTATAGACTGAAATGATAAAAAAATAATTTAGGATTGAATTGGTACAATTGTAATAAATTTATTACTTTTTCTGATAATTCTCCACGTGAAATTGGAGTCCACACGGTGGACGATGGACTGAAGCTTTCAAGAATTAATGAGGATCGGGTGAAAGTGATTTGCTTGAGCAGCAACAAAGGAAGAAGAAATCTGAGGAAGAACCAGAAAAACGTGCAGAAATTGAAAAGGAAGGATCTAATCAATTTAATTTGGTGGTTTTCTTGGTTTTTCATTCAATTATAAAGTTTGGATAAAATTGCGCATCTTCTAGTTCCTAGAAAATGTCCGCCGATGAAAATTTGGCTGCCTGACGAACTTAGACCATATTTCAAACAAAGTCTATCTCGAACCCCTTTTTTGAGAAAATGATCCATTCTCGAGTCTATATTTGGAATTATCCACATATTTTACTTCAAGAAAAGGTAACTTATGTATCTGTGTATGTAAATGGCAATAATTTCCACAATAAAATCAAATGAAGGAAAATTTGATGAGTCGGTTTGCTAAACGGAATGTTTTTGTATTCAATTTAATTTATTTCGTGACCATGTACCGTTAAGAAAAGGTTTATTATGACACTAATTGATTATCTACTTAAAGAATTCTATATCTCAAAGAAGTCTTTTCTTTAATTAGTATTAGATTACGTGACGTTATCTCGGATCTGGGTCCCCTTTTGGACCTGCCCTTAGCAGTATAGGGTGTCACGTGATGAAACTAATTCGAGTTGAATCTTCAATAAAGAACACTAAAAAGGCGATGGTGATCGATGTTGGCTCAACACACCTATTGCGCGCAGGAGGAAGGGCCATGCACCTCATATACAAACGAAATCCGGTGCATGAAGAGATAACAGATTCTCGATAATGTCATGACTGGAACTCTTTTCCACGCCTTGCTCAAATGACAAATGATTTCATGCTCAGTCGCAATAACATTGAGTAATTTCCAACAAATTATTACCGTATCTTTGAACTTACTTTGATCATTGATTCTTGCAATTTTGAAAACTTATGTGATCACCAATTCAAAAGCATATGTATAAGTTCAAACTCAAATAATCTTATAATATGTTGCATGGAAATACGATGATTCAAACCATGCCTTAGACCAATCCAACTTTATTTTCACGGTGATAGAGAGAACTCGCATGGCCGCAGATCTCAAGGGCAATAACGTTCAGCAATCTCTTTAAGAGCATCATGAAGCTCCAGTGGCTTAGAGAACATGACCGTGTGATCTGCCCCAGAGATCACTTTCACTTCATCTGGCGGGTTCATCTCCGCCATCCATCTCTGCATGCCTTCCGTTATGATGAGGTCCTGGTCGCATACGATGTACACCCGGCGGACTATGCCGTATTTGCCCTTCGTCACAGCTACTTCCCCCATCATCTTCGCTTGATTAGGGAACAGACGAGATGGCCTCACCAAGTAGGATGCCAAAGTCAAATTCTATGACATTTGCACAGTATTTATCAGGAGCGAATCAAAGTACATGCGTTTAATTTTAAACTAAATGATATCGTATATCACTTTTACCTTAACCACTGATAACTCCCATAAGAATCGCAATCCGGTTTTATCATTCCTATCACATAATAATTAAATTAAGACAAACATACCCCTAGATAAATCTAGGATTTGTAACCTAGTTCTCTAGTCTAATATATAATTATTGTACTCATAAAAACCACGCAGAGTGTGATTAGTGACTCCTCTATTTGATTACTCTGTAGTTGACACATTGCCCTGAAGTTGTAATCTCGAAGGAAATAAAACTACAAAACGTACTATTATCTTCCTATGATAAAGGGGGTTAGTCTGATCGATTCCTCGAAACAAATCGCAACCTTAGTTTATGAAGCAACCGCATATGACTCAGCCCAACAAATTCGAGTTTCTTTTTTTATTGGTCTAACCCAACAAATTCGAGTTAAAAAGTGCATAATTGGCCCACTTTGTCACTACTATGCCCAGTTCCTTACCTCGACCCATAGCAAACCACAATCTAGGCAACATTGTCATATAAATACATTTTTCACGTCATCTATCCATTTGCTAAGTGCTGATGCAAATGATTGTCTTTCATAGAGAAACCCAGAAAGGAAAACCCAGAAGAAGAAGAAGATGCAGGCACTAACCTCAGGTGGGGAGAGTTGATAGAGCTTGGAAGAGAGTAAATCATATCCAAGTGACATGGAAGTGGGAGGTTGTGCATGGCCATCATTGGAAGCGCGTGCCGAGTCTCTGCGATATCCCAAGCTGCGAGCATGCTATATGGACTCGCAAGGGTAATACGAGTTAAAAGAGTCGTCCAATAATGTCGTGCAAAAGCACTTTCGATACAATAGGCATTGCATAGGTCTTTTTCCACTAGAAAGGAAAATGAAAAAAAGGGGAAAAAAATAGAATAAAGAAAGGAGAATGCACATCAGCCACTGAAGACTCAATAAGTTTATTGTCATCTTCTAAAAAGATAAACAACGACAACGTTCTAAATTTAGAGGATCTCGATTCTAGATTTAATTTGTGTGATTATATAACTCAACATCAAATGGACATTAAGCCGAAATCAGAAACACATCGAACTGACTACTTGTTTCATACATAGATAATCTATTAATTAGTCTTTGTCCTAGGTCTCTCCCAAGAAACTATATACCTACCATTTAATGATATTGCTCATTCTGCCTGTCCATCGTCCAGATCTGATGAGGATTCGCTAGCCCTGAAATCATCGGATCGCTGCACTCGATCTGGGTCGTTGGTTCCAAATCTTTTAAAAACTCGTTGTTCTCCTCAAAACCCTAGCCCTTCTCGCTCTCGCCGCTCCTTCTCTCAGTCTTGGGTTTTGTGGCCCTTTCACCCCTCTCACCGTGAGCACGCAACTCTTGGTGCCTTTCGCGTACTCCGGCGAGGTGAGTCACTAGCTCTCTTCCTGCACCGCAAGTTCAAAGATGTGGTCAAGCAAAGGTGCGGCTTCCATAACCAAGATCTAGGACCTGAAGGTCAAGCAAGAGTCGTTTAAAAAATAGGAGGAAGTGCGTAACTTTCTCCCTGTCTTTCATCGCTTTATACTATTATAGGATCACCTCTGGTCCTTTGAGTTTTTCTTTGGCCACTTCCAGCTCATTCCAAAGTGTTGGTAGCCTATTGAAAAATGTTGTGACAGTCATGTTTCTTTGCTTTGACTCTACAAGGGCCTGATGAAGCGAGAAATTTTTTGCCCAATCCAATTTCCCATACATCTTTTTTT
Organism: Eucalyptus pauciflora; assembly: GCA_007663325.1. Taxonomy (NCBI): domain Eukaryota; kingdom Viridiplantae; phylum Streptophyta; class Magnoliopsida; order Myrtales; family Myrtaceae; genus Eucalyptus; species Eucalyptus pauciflora. The sequence goes on from VMYD01000012.1 coordinate 1,251,822, forward strand.
GCTATCCCACATGATTTTTTAGTCTTATGTAGGGGGTTAAACTGATGGCAATTTATGTGCTTATGCAATTTCCTATCCAAGTTCTTACTAACTAGTTGCATTTTTTTCCATTGTTGTGCCATTCTCTCATCGATTGGACTCAAAATAGTTCCGTTGATGAAACCGTCTTTATCCTTTGTAACAAGGGCTCATCGAAACTCCTGCACCCAAGTCGAGTATCTCTCCGGTCTTGTGAGAAGGTGGCTGATGAGTGGCAATTATGAGTCATCGGTAGTGGAGACAGACAACACCTCGCCAAGTTTTGGGCTATCTTTGGCGGTCGCAATGGGGAACGACAAGAAACTGGGTAAGAAACTCGAGCAGGGATTTGCACCCTAACTTAGATTCAACCCGCATGGCATCCTTGCATTTGATCCTCCTGATCTTGTAAGGTTTTCCCCCACATTGAAAGATCTGGATCCATTGGATGCATCAACCCTGTTTGTGGTTGGTGGGCCGTCGCTGGGCTGGAAGAGAAATTTGGGCTTAGCCCATAATACATGGGAAAAGGCACCCGTTGGTATGGTTGGCACACAATGTGTTGGCCTAGAATGGGTTGGCTCGGAATATGTCACGCCCCAATCCTCGAGCGCGCGCACATCCCTCACTGGTCGATTAATTTGCGACGTCCCGAAACGCATCGTCGACCCTTTCATTTTAATGCACATGCGGAAGCATATATAAAATCCCTAGATAATAAAACAATGGGATAGTAAAGTAGGACCACAACTCATAACCAAAACGAGCCTTTTATAAAACAAACAATTTTATACACAAAACCAGGCTGTTTATAAAATTATCAGCTTAACAAAAAGGGAACTGTCATATGACCCTCTAGTCAGACAAATTCGGCGATTCTTCAGTCTCCACCTTTCCAAACTCCGGGGCTTCCGGTCCTCCACCAATACCATCTAAGGACCTGAAAATGGTTATACAATAACCAGTGAGACAATGTCTCAGAAAGTTCTACCCCTTAAAACCGATTAGGAAGCCAATACGCCCTAAAGGCTGCCTAAGCACAACACGGGTCAGAGGACTTACATTGGCCTTAGTTCCATCCTGCAAATCAATATCATTTATGGATGCCTCAAATCACATCAACCAATCAATTCACATCATCAGATCAAATCACTGATCAATCGACCTAGTCAATTACATGTCACCACGACCTCCCCCCGGTCGGTATATTCAATACTATCTATAATGTCCTATCAAATCAAGACTACTCACCCTAAGCTGATAATAGATAGTATAGCTCTCACTAAGCTGATAAATAATGTACTGCTCTCAATCTAAGATGATAATAGATAGTATAGCTCTCACTAAGCTGATAAATAATGTACTGCTCTCAATCTAAGCTGACATATCGAACCCTTAGGTTGATATAGTACACGACTAATGCTCCCTCTAAGCTAATAAAGTATACTGCTCACAATCTAAACTGACATATTAGAGCCTGTAGAATGATATAGTATACTATTAGTGCTCTGTCTAAGCTGATAAGGTATATTGCTCGTAATCTAAGCTGACATATCAGAGCCCGTAGGATGATATAATATATTGTTAGTGCTCTCTCTAAGCTGATAAGGTATACTGCTCACAATGTAAGCTGACGTATTAGAGCCCGTAGGATGATATAGTATACCGGTATACTGCTCGCAATCTAAGCTGACATATCATTCGTAGGTTGATATAGTATACCACCCCAACCATTTAAATCAATTCATCATTTTTATCATACCCGATAAAAATAGCCATGTGTGGGTACACGGTCGGCCTTAGCCAAAATACCATATTTTTCTTTAAGACATCCCACCAATTTCAACGGCCCATAATCACGTTTTTGGCGTTGTAAACCAATGCTCAGTAATTTTTGCAATTAATTACCAAAATTAATTAATTTAGGAATAAAATCCTAAAATCACAATTAAATTAATTCAGCACAAATTAGAGCTCGAATAAATAAATAGATTGCACCACGATAATCAGCATAAAATTTCGGTCACCAGTTATCTCGGTCTAATTTTCGGAAAGTAAATAAATAATTAAATAATTACGAAAAATATTAAATAAATACCAGTAAATCCAACTTAGGCCTATAATGCCTAATTGGACACCGAAACGGACTTAAAAAATTTTCGAGTTACTCTAGATAAATACTAGAGCTCATCTAGGCCCTAATTGCACTAGCTATCCACCTAACATGCATCGACAGATAATTAAATTAACTAATCTAATCTAATCTATCCACCTAAACCATGCTTAATTTAATCTAATCAATCCCTAAGCATCATTAACCTACTAAGCGAAGATTAATGAGTTAAACTCACTTGTTCGGCGAGCCGGTTGGTTCAAATCGACGAGGACGCAATGTGGCTCAACTTTCCTCAAAGCGGGCCAACCAACCGAGGTCCGGAACCACCTCAAAACAGGCCCGAAGGTTGCTGGAAACCCACTGGTTTCTACTCTGTTCTTGGTTGAAATAGAGAGCAACAAAGCTGGTTTAAGGCGGGAATGGATCGAGGAAGGTTGCAAGGGCTAAACCGAGTTCAAGGAGGGACTCATAGTGGTCGGAGTAGCTCCGATAGCGGCTCACGTTGTTGGACGCAGCTCACGGTGCTGGATGGTGCACGAACAAGTAGGGACAACGGCGAGCTGGGCGCGGCAAGGCGGAGACACGCACGGGTGGCGGTGGCGTTGCGGGCGACGAATGATGAAGCAGTGGCGTGTGGTGGCTGCGACGGGCTGCTGGCTGCTCTGGTGGCTTCTTCTCTGGTTTCTGGGCTTCACACGGCACAAGGAAGATGAAGGAGAAGTAGTCGGCGACAACAAGAGGAGAAAGGGAAGAGATAGGATAGGAGGCAAGAGGGGGCCACAAGCCTTATTTTCTCTTCAAATGTTCCCTTGACCCAACCTCCACCACAAGTTGTCTTCCTAGGCCACAATTCAGCCAACAATGCTCATCTTACAACTCTTGAAATGGTCTAAAAAGGCTAGGCAAGGGGGAGCTACGAATTTTCTTGATTTTCCTTCCAATTGGACACTTGTTCTTACTTGATTCAACACAAACTAGCCTCTATAAAATCAACCGACACCTCTCCGATCCAATTGGTATTTTTCCTCACCAATTGATCCCACTTTCTTCCCAATTGCGCGATAAAAAACGGTCCTTGACTTTTTCTGGACAAAAACTGCCCTAGAACGACTTTTTCCCAAAAAGTCTCGATTTGCAAAAAAAATCTTCTAAGACCGAGTTGACGATCCTAGAATTAATTGTTACATGACAAAACTTTCAATTTCTGAAATTGAATACAAATTCACATTTAATTCCCATTCGGCGTGTTTTTAGCGTGACCTAGGCTATTGGGTAACTTTCATAAATTTTTAGTACAAATGATCTGTGGTCAATTTTCTTCGAGCCACAATGAACCCATTCGACACATTGGCAACTCTCGATTGTCGTGAAAATCTCGGTGATTCAAATACGGACACAGGGTACTAAAATGATAGAAAAATCAGCCTAATGCTGGTCGACGAGAATTTTCCAATTTAGTGGTGTCACCCACGATTAGCCACACATCTCCGTTGAACCAACCTATCTCTGATCTCAAATTGATTTTTAACTGTGCCGTAATGGCATCTAAAGATGAGCACGGTTGAGTAGCCGATTCCTGATCGAATTCTCAAGTCTATTTGCCTTAAAATCCTTAATAGTTTCTCCAGATAGTCTAGTTATCTCAAGAGTGATCAGCTCTGAGAATAGCCCTATAGGCACGTCGATGAAATGCCTGATTAATTTAATTGAAAGCAGAAGTGAAAATTTGGGATGTCACAGAATAAGCTACCCTAGATTGGCCTGCCACTGGAGAAATTGGCTCAGAATGGGCTGGCTTTGGGTTCCAATGGCTTGAGCGGCTGCATTTTGTATGAGATCTTGTATCTCTAAGGTAGGCATTTCCATTAGTGGAATATGCTCTTAAGAGATTTTCTTGTTGGCCATGGTGGTGGTAAAAAATTCCCTTCTTCGCTTGCTTTAGTAATTTAAATTTCAAGAGATTGATTCCTACACTGAAGTGCTAACGTTGTTTTGCATGCTAGTGTCATTGGCCGATAGTTTTCTTGGCCGCGGAACGACCCGTGAGGCGCCTGGCAAGCGGAATTCGCTAAGCCAGCCTTCCTTCTATAATTGTTCCAGCGAACAATACGGTGAATGCTCATTCGTACGAGATGCTACCACGCCCAGCTTTGCTCGGGCGTCTAGTCCATCAAGTGAGATAGCAGATTCATTTAGGTTCAACAACTGGTTTTGGCCTACCATGGCCTTGTTAGGAGAGCGGCATCAACTCCCGACCAATTTGTGCACGAGAGGCCAACCCCACCTTCAGAGCTCTTAAGTGATATAATCCTTCTATCCTAGAACTCCTAGCACCAACCGTCCTAACGCCACTCCCACGGACTAGTTGTGTTCGTCCCTCTACTTCCTCACTCTTCACTCGATAACCCCAAGCACCACTCACAAGGTCACGAGTACGGGAGGATTCACGGACCGTGACATTCTCCCCCACTCAATTCCGCAACGCCCTTGTTACGGGCTATTCAGTCGCTTCCTTGCGTTTATCTAACCATTAAGGCCACTCCTTGGGACTTACATAGATGGCAACACTCGCCTAATAGAATAGACTCACCACTCCATTACTTGCTTCCCCTGATCAAAGCTGTTCACAAATCTCCAGTCACTTGTGCTTCCCGACAAGTGTGGCACCCCTGGCCAATTGCACTCCTATGGTAGCACCTTCTTTCGCCTACTAAGCTCCTTCTGATCTCAGCAAGCCAACAGAGGGCCCCTTGGTGGAAACATGATCGCAGACCTCTTCTTAAGATTCACCCATTGATCCAGGAACGTATCCCCATTCAGTGAGCAATTTTGTTCCTTCCTATGCCCCCATTGCCATCCCAAAAGCTAAACGAGAGCCGCACGTTGTCTGAGCCCCCTAGCCCGGGCGATCACTCTCCGTCCTCATAGGACCAGGAAGACCACAGGCTTTTCCCTGAATCACCCACCTGCTGAAGGGATCTCTGCTCCGATACCACTTGTCACAGGCCGACAATTTTCTTGACCGCGAAACGACCCATGAGGCACCTGGCAAGCGGAATTCGCCAGGCCAGCCTTCCTTCTATAATTGTTCCAACGAACAATATGGTGAATGCTCCTTCGTACGAGATCCTACCACGCCCAGCTTCGCTCAGGCATCTAGTCCATCGAGTGAGACAGCAGATCCATTTAGGTTCAACAATTGGTTTCGGCCTGCCATGGCCTCGTCAAGAGAGTGACATCAACTCCTGACCAGTTTGTGCACAGGAGGCCAACCTCGCCTTCAGAGCTTCTAAGTGATATAATCCTTCTATCCTAGAACTCCTAGCACCAACCGTTCTGACGCCACTCTCACGGACCAATTGTGTTCGTCCCCTCTACTTCCTCACTCTTCACTCGATAACCCCAAGTACCACCCACAAGGTCACGAGTACAGGAGGATTCACAGACCGTGACACTAGCGTGTCTCTTTCGGTAGGCAATCAAAGAGTGTGGAAGCTAAGTCAAATGCACAATACGTCCTCTAACACCATGAAAGAAGACAAGAAATGTCGCGACCAAATTTTCGGGTGCACCACCTAGGGTTTGGCTAATGGATTACTAAGCCTAAATTTAGCTCGTGCTCTCCCAAGCCTATACCAATTCGTGACTTAGGTTCAAGTTCTTAACATGCAAATGATTTTTCAATTAGGAGTCGCCACTAATCTATTTTTGGTGGGTTGATTAGACACCTAAGTAAAATAATGGGAGAATTATTTTACCCCTACAAACCAGAGATTGTGAGTTCCTGGACTTGATTACGCTAGATTTCTCTAATGCATTTTCAGTACCTTTCTCTTTTATTTTGAAAAAATATTTGGTAAGCAGCTTGAATTGATTTTAAATTATCTCCCTAACATGTTAGGTGTTCATGCATGTGCGCAAACCACCAATTTACCATCCAGATAAAGCAGTGAATAAATTGCAGGATTTACCTCATAGCAACGAAAGCATCTGCAATGTTAGATCAGAATTCATATCGACAATCCTAGATATGATTTCTAATTAACACGCAATCACTCAATTTTTTATTTTCATTTATTTAATGAAGATCATGCTTTATGCAATGCATGCTATTAATCTAACATGAAATGATATGACATAGTAGTATAGCCTAAACTATATGAATGAGTAAAGTAATTTTTTGTGTTTTCTTAATGAACATGCAATAATTAAATATGCAATCTAAATTAATCAAAATGACCTAATCTTAATGACGGGAAATCTCTTATTAAATGAACCTAGCAACAATGACTAAATGACGTCCATTTCATGAACCTAATTCTATATGACGTGCACATGATTTTTTATTTTCTTAATAAGCATGCAATCTATCCTAATATGCAATGACATGCAAAGAATGCCCTAATTCTAATCTTTTTTCTTTTTTCTTTTATGAAATTCGAAATTAAAATTGCCAAGTAATTAAACGTGCAATTAAAAAAACTAACATCCTAAATAAATGCATTTTTTTTATTTATTTAAGGAATTCGAAATAAATAAATTTCATATTCTAAGCATGCAAAATAACCCTAAAACAAGTAATATTCTAACATGAACCTAGTCCAATTATTTATATATATATGGATTTTTCTTCTACGGGAGTAATCAAATAAAGACATCAAGAACAACATGGCACCAAATCAAGCAAGATATCATCCATGTCCATTTAATTTTGGGAAATAAATTGACGAATCATATCTCGTGCATGAGATCGGATTGGCCAATTTTTAAATAAAATCACAAATCGTATCTCGAGCGTGAGATCGAATTGGCGATTTTTCCGTACGATTGCAGGTCGTATTTCAAGCGTGAAATCGGACTGTCAATCATATGCACGTTGCGAAATTAGGAAGATTTCCCAATTTAAAAAGGCTAATCGATATTTTATGGATATGATGGTATCATTCAAATATTCATATGATATAATCCCATAAATTAGGCAATAAGGATATATGGAAATCGTATTAAAAAAGATTCTTACCTAATATTTAGTGTCACGTGGACCACATTGTCAAGTTCGGTCGAACGACGGATGGTGGGATGACTCACGGGTGACAGTTCAAGGTGACGTGCTGCTCAATGATGATACCTCGCTCAATAAGTAATAGCGAATTTTGAATGGTGGCTAATACTTCACGGATTTGGCCTGACAAGGTCACAAAGTTGACCAACACAACAAGGGGACGTCCACCAGAAGACTTGAACAGCGGAAAGGAGGATTGTTGGCGTGAAGATTTGAACGTCCAGGGCTGGTCACCAATGTAACTTAGGTGTACGCAAGTGACACTAGGACTCGCGGGAACCTGAAAATAAAAGCACAAAAGACCGCCAACTCGATGGGGTAGCGTTCAATGGTGGAGGATCAACGGTGGTCAAGAAGTAACAGCACCAATGCACAGCAATAACAAAACTAAAGCAGCAACGCGGTTGGGTGCAACGGCTTGGACACGGTTGACTTCTCAAGTGGCACGTGGGCAGGGAGTGGCTTGGCCGTCGTCGACACCTTAGTAGGGTAGCAACACGATGTAGCAGCGATGACGATAGTGGCACGGCCATAGGTCTGGCCATGGAGTGGGCGCCTGCTTGGAGGGTTGCCTCGGCCAAGAGCTGGACTGGATTTCCTTCTCTCTGCTCTCTCTCACATGTGTTCTTTTTTGTGTATTCTGCGATCGCCCGAAAATTCGCAGTCCCCATTTTCGGCTCCGTTACGACCCCTTTTATAAATAAGGAATCAGCTAGGGTTTTCAAATTTTCTTTCCTCCTTCAAATCTACGAATATATTGATTCTTTCACCCTTCTCACCCGTATCCCTTTGTTTCTTATTCTTTGCCAGCTTTTATTTCCTCAAAGACGTCTCCACCACATCCTTCCCTTATGTTGGAATATAATACGTGGAAACGACAGGATCTTGCAATTTACGTTAACGCGAAATCACCAGAGAAATAAACGAGAAAAATAAGGACACCAGAAATTTTTTACACGGTTCGGTTCAAGTATCAATACCTACGTCCATGGGGAGAGCCAACAGCAAATAATCCACTAAAATCGGAGTATCAGAGTTTACAATCACTCACATGCTCAAGTGTTTCCCATACCTAGATTTAACCCCAAACCCAAAATGTTTATAAATAAACAACTCACTTGGGAGATAAACTCACGGCACAAAAATATCACGCGTTCAAGTCGCACGCCAAAAAGAAAACAACTCCAGCTTCTCTTCGGTGGACATGTGGCTTCTTACATTTTTTTTTTGCTTCGGTGGCATGTGGCTTCTCCTTTTACGTAGGTCTTCGGCCGCTCGACACACACTCTCAACGAAGGAAATTATATTTGTTTTATATGTGTGCCCAAGTCAAAGTTTGACCTAGGCCCACCACCACTCCTTGCTTTGGCTTCACGCTAAACGTGTGTGTGTCTTTGTGCCCCACCTATTTTGTTTCCGTGGCCGTAAAAGGGAAAAGCCAGCGTGAAAGTGTGCCCAAGGTCAAACCTTTGTCTTTGTGACCCACCAACTGTGATTCTTCAAGCTTCTTCGTGCAGGGGACGTCTTCATCCTTCGGCGTGGAATGTGCCCACGAAGATATCCATTTTCGGATTCCGCAGATGAGGTAATTTTCTTACCGTTTTATTTTATTTTATTTCCTCTTTTGTGCAGCTCGAAGGAATCTAGCAAATCTCAAACTCGAGTCATAAATTTAACAATTTTCTACCTTGGCTCGATGTTTGAAGCCAAGTTATAGTGCTCATGATCCATGCTGCTCTCCAAACGCCCCGACGGGCACTCACTCTACACAGACGCCAATACAGCTCAAGCAAAGCTTGAGCTTTGCCAAAGGAACAGACTTAGTCATCATGTCTGCCAGATTATTTGCTGTAGCAATCTTTTTGACAATAATATTACCCTTAGCTAAGACACTCAGATGAAGTGGTACCTGATGTTGATATGATTCGTTCGCTCGTGATAAACTGGATTATACACCAAATATATCGCACATTGGTTATCACAGTGTATATCCACACTTTTCTGTTCTAACCCAAAATGCAAGAGCAAACTTTGTAACCATATCGCCTCCTTCGCTACAAAGGTTAGTGCCATGTACTCTGCCTCAGTCGAAGAGAAGGCAATGTGATCTTGTAAGGATGCTTTCTAACTAACTACACTACCCACTAGCATAAACACGTACCCTGCTAAAGGCCTGCAATCATCCAAGTCACCGGCGTGATCTGAATCCAAAAAACCAGTGGTCTCACTGCCATTACTGTCCCTCCGGTATACTATACCCACGTCTGTTGTCCCCTTCAAATATCTGAGGATCCATTTCACAGTTTCCCAATGAGCTTTACCAAGATGCTTCATATAGCGACTAACCACACTCACAACTTGTGAAATATCAGGCCTAGTGCACACCATAGCATACATAATACTACCCACCGCACTAGAATAAGGAACACAGGACATATGCTCCTCCTCTTCCTTTGTCTGCGGTGATAATTTATCTGAAAGTTTAAAGTGCTTTGCTAAAGGTGTACTTACAGATTTTGCAGACTGCATATTAAAATGTGTCATGATCTTCTCAATATATTTCTTCTGAGATAGACATAAAACTCCTGCAGCCCTGTCACGCAAAATCTCCATACCCAAAATTTTCTTTGCAGCACTTAAATCTTTCATCTCAAATTCAGCATTTAACTACCTCTTCAACACATCAATATCAGACATATTCTTAGCTGCTGTCAGCATATCATCAACATATAAGAGTAGATAAATCAAAGAACCATTCTCCAATCTCCTATAGTAAACGCAGTTATCCATCTGACTTTTTAAATTGTCTTGACTAGCCATGAAAGTATCAAAATGTTTATACCATTGCCTAGGAGACTATTTTAGCCCATACAAAGATTTCTTCAACAAGTAAACATGATCTTCATTACCCGGAATAGCAAATCCCTCTGGTTACCTCATGTAAATCTGCTCCTCCAACTTATCGTGAAGAAATGCAGTTTTCACATCTAGCTGCTCTAACTCGAGATCCTGCGAATCAACTAAAGCAAGTAAAACACGAATAGAAGTATGTCTTACCACAGGAGAGAACACCTCATTGTAGTCAATTCCCTCACACTATGTATACCTCTTCGCCACAAGTCTTGCCTTATACCTTGCAGCCTCGACACCGGGAATGCCCTCTTTCCGTTTAAAGACCCATTTACTTCCGACAATCTTTTGGCTCTTAGGTACTTTGACCAGCTTCCATGTCTGATTTCAATGGAGTGATTCCATCTCTTCACTCATAGCCCCTAGCCACTACGACGACTTCGAACTAGCCATCGCCTTAGAGTAAGACGAAGGCTCATCTGTCTCCACCTCATCATCTACAGTCAATGCATAAGCAATATATGTATAACCATAACGTACCGGTGATTTAATTTGCCTTCTCTATCTATTTGCGGCTATAGTGTGCTGCAGCTTTGCTAGTTGTACACTATCACCGACTTCAGGAACTGCGGCTTCATCTGCAGTCTCAACTTTTGTTACCTTCGAGGTCTCTGGAGTCTCCACTTGAAGCTCCACCTCACTAGTGACACCATGATCTGTCTTCTCTACTGGTTGTGTCTCAGAACTCCTCCATTGAAGTATTGCAGTCTTGTCGAAGATTACATCTCTGCTGATTAGAAAACCGGGTGATCTGGGATCGATGCACCACAGCCGGTAGCCTTTCACCCCATGTGCATAACCCAAAAATATGCACTTCTTCGCCCTCGGCTCAAGCTTACCATCACTCGCATGAGTATAAGCAGGACATCCGAATATACGTAATCCGGAGTAATCAACAGGTTTCCCCAACCATACTTCCTCAGGAGTCTTCCACTCGATAGTAGACGATGGAGATCGATTTACCAGGTAACATGCCATGTTTACTGCTTTGGCCCAAAATTCCTTGCCAAGTCTTGCATGCGAAAGCATGCATCGAGCTCGCTCAAGCAAAGTTCTGTTCTTCTGTTCTGCCACGCCATTCTGTTGTGGTGTCCTAGGTACTGTACGGTGTCTTACAATACCTTCTTTCTTGCAGAACTCAGTAAAATCTTTACCACAGAACTCCATGCCATTATCGGTTCTCAGACACTTGATTTGCTTATCTGACTACTTCTCAATCAATGCCTTAAATTTCTTGAACCGATCGAACACATCATATTTGTGCTTCAGAAAGTATATCCATACCTTCCTCGAATAATCGTCGATAAATGTCAGCATATATCGGGCACCTCCTTTCAAAGGAACCGAAGACGGGCCCCCAAACGTCTGAATGGATATATTCAATTGGTCGTTTGGTCGAATGAATAGCTGTAGTAAACTTAACTCGATGCTACTTCCCATAGATGTAGTTCTCACATAAGTCCAGCTTCCCTGTCTTATGACCCTTCAACAACCCCCTTTCACTCAGCATCGTCACACCTACCTCACTCATGTGCCCCAAACACATATGCCATAATTGAGTCAAGTCATAATCTGACTCACCTGATGAAACTGCAGCAGTTCCGGTCACAGTCTCTCCCAGTAGATGATAGAGAGTATTTACTTTCTTCCCCTTCATCACTATCATGGCACCTCGAGAGATCTTCAATCTCCACCTTCAATGGTGTACCTACACCCGATGTCATTGAGTGTCCCCAGAGAAATAAGGTTCTTCTTGAGCTCCGGTACATGCCTCACATTTGTCAATGTGTGCACCACCCCATCATGTATCCGAATCCAAATTGTCCCTATCCCCACAGCCTTACAGACTGCATTATTCCCCAAAAGAACTCTACCACCATCTGCAGTCTGGTAAGTAGTAAACTAGTTATTATGAGGCGTCATATGATAAGAACACCCCAAATCTAGCACCCATTCGTCTCCTGACGAAATAGCAATCACACATAAGACATCTTCTGCATCATTGGTGCTCCCCTCGGCAACGTTTGCCACACTGCTTGTGGCATTCTACCTATCAACTTTATTCCTCCGCTTTGGACAATCTCTCCTAATGTGCCCCTCCTCATAACACTCAAAGCACTTCATGCGTCCCTTGGACTTTCTATGGCGTGATTTCAATCTGCTTTTACCTCTGCTGCTACTAGGCCCTTGATGTTGTTCTCTACCCCGAAACGTCAGTGCTTGCGCTGCTCCTTACGCCAAACTGTCATCTCGCAACTTTCTCTGCCACTCCTTAGAGAATAAGGCGAATTTTACCTCTTCTAAGGTAATTGTAGTACGCCCCTGCAACAGTGAATCAATAAAGTGCTCCCATGACTCTGGTAAAGAGGCTAACAACATCATGCCATGTTCTTCATCATCAAGTATCTTACCGACGTTCTTCAGATCCAACATGAGTTTATTAAATGCATCCAGGTGGGTTCTAATAGACGTACCTTCAATATATCTAAATTGAAACATCTTCTTCAACATGTATAAGCAATTGTTCAAACCTTTCTTCACATAGAGTGCTTGAAGTTTTGCCCATAATGCTGCGGCATCCTTCTCCTCAACAACCTCTATTAAGACCTCATCCATAAATTTAACAAGATTATGCTCTTTGCTTTTTCCATTAGCTCTACCCTATTTGAGACTTTCATGATAATAGGCAACTCATCTTCATCATCCAGTGCCTTGGCCAAACCTTGTGTTGTCAATAATGCATGCATCTTGATGTTCCATAACACAAAGTTGTTGCTCTCGTTAAACTTCTCAATTTCAGATTTCCTATAAGACATAATTGCAGTAACAAAATTTCCAAATAATAATCAGACAAGCAAAAGCTCCAAATCACAATAAAAAAATCCAACCTCAAGCTCTTATACCAATTGTTGGGATATAATACGCGGAAACAACATGATCTTGCAATTTATGTCAACGTAAAATCACTAGAGAAATAAACGAGAAAAATAAGGACACTAGAAATTTACGTGGTTCGGTCCAAGTATCGGTACCTACGTCCACGGGGAGAGCCAGCAGCAAATAATCCACTAAAATCGGAGTATCAGAGTTTACAATCACTCACACGCTCAAGTGTTTCCCACACCTAGATTTAACCCTAAACCCAAAGTGTTTATAAATAAACAACTCACTTGGGAGATAAACTCACAGCATAAAAATACCACACGTTCAAGTCGCACGCCAAAAAGAAAACAACTCTAGCTTCTCTTCGGCGGACGTGCTGCTTCTACTTTTACGTAGGTCTTCGACCGCTCGACACACCTCTCAACGAATGAAATTATATCTGTTTTATATATGTGCCCAAGTCAAAGTTTAACCTAGGCCCACCACCACTCCTTGCTTTGGCTTCACGCTGAACGTGTGTGTTTGAGCCCCACTTATTTTGTTTTCGTGGCCGTAAAAGGGAAAAGCCAGCGTGAAAGTGTGCCCAAGGTCAAACCTTTGACCTTGGGCCCCACCAACTGTGATTCTTCAGGCTTCTTCGTGCAGGGGACGTCTTCATCCTTCGACGTGGAATGTGCCCACGAAGATATCCACTTTTGGATTCCGCAGATGAGGTAATTTTCTTATCTTTTTATTTTATTTTATTTCCTCTTTTGTGCAGCTCGAATGAGTCTAGCAAATCTCAAACTCAAGTCATAAATTTAACACCTTCCCTAATTACCGAAGATCTTGTGCCCACACAATATTAACAGAATTTTTGCATGGGTCAACGGGTCAAAACTTTCACTTAACAGAATTAAAAATCTGGCATTTGAAGGGTGCGGTCATCATAGCCTTTCAATGAGCTTGGCCCCGTTTTGCCATCCAGTGGACTGGAGATGTTTCGAAGCCGCAGCCAGCTGTGAGATTGTTTTCCCATCATTATCTTTGGCAGTCACAAGGTAGTCTGCATCTCAATCTTCGACAGCTTCTTGAGCACATTGGACTGATCGTTCTTCACTGCCAGGTGAAGTGCGGTCTCGTCATGAGCGGTGCAATGAGCTGGAGATACAACACAATAGTCCGTAGTTCCTCTAGTGCAGTCCTCTTGGACCAAGCATCAAGTGAAGGCATGCTATCAGCATCAATGAGAGTGGTGCCGGTGATTTCCTCGACAATTCGAGCCCAACAACCAATATAGCCTGTAGCGACATCCGCAAAGTTGATCGTCTCACCTCCAAAGAACAGCTTCCCCTCTAGTCCATTCTCCAGGGTCTTCAGGGTCTCTCGAGCTTCTAACACGACCTTCTGTTGCTCCTCGCCTTCACTGCACAACATGGCCTTCATAGCTAGCATACACTGAGACAAGGAACCGTCCATGTATTATAAATCGACTTGTGCTAACAAAATGTTCTTCTTTGAATCCTTCGCGTTACATTTTCAGGGCGGTACTTCCAATTACTATACTTTCAAGAATGGAGCTCCTCTATGCGCGTGGCTCAAAAAGATTGATCCAAAGCATTCTACGAAGATGATTCTCGATAAAAGCATTACTCATCAATAGGGATGAAAATGATGCAAAGATCAGGGCCTACTATTAGAAGCTCCCTCGTGACTTTCAAATCCCCCATGGCCGACAAATGTATACTTAAATGAAATATGCCCCTAATACCTATATGCTAAGCAATTTAATATCTTTTTTTTTTTACACAAAAATTTAGGTGTCAACAAGAAACAAAGACAATGAGAAGAGAACAAGAGGATTTATAGGGGAAATTATCTGCATTTTTCTATTATGTATTGTCTCAACATACATGCTCCATATTATAGTACAAAGTGTATACAAGAAAAGGCAATAATGTATTCTACAAATTAGATCCAATATTAAAATTAATCTCGATTGATTCAATGTATCGATCTCAATCCATATGACATCAAAAGATTCATGCATATCTTCCAACATCCTAAACTACTCTATGATCTTGAAAAAATAGTAGGAAAAAAGAAAAGAAAACCAGTAATATTCTCCAATAAAAACTCCAACGTTAAGCAAAGCTAATCAGAGGCCTAGGCTGACTCACTACTGCACATGGAGAACAAGGAAACTCAGAGAGAGAAACACTTTGTGCTAGTCCATGGGGCTTGTCATGGAGCTTGGTGCTGGTACAGAGTGGTCACCCTCCTCAAGTCCTCCGGCCACAAAGTCACTGCGTTGGACATGGCCGCTTCAGGGGTCCATCCAAAGCAAGCTCAAGAATTGAATTCGATTGTGGAATATGTCGAGCCCCTCTTTGAATTCTTGGAGGGTCTTCCTCAAGAAGAGAAGGTAATTCTGGTAGGGCACAGCATGGGAGGGCTTTGCCTGTCAATGGCCATGAAGAGATTTCCTGAGAAAGTAGATGTTGCTGTTTTTGCTGCTGCTCTCATGCCGGGTCCTGAGCTCAGTTTTCACTCCATCCGTGAAGAGGTCTCTCTCTCTCTCTCTCTCTCTCTCAAGAACATGTCCAGTGACTAGTACTTGGTTAATTTTTTATTTTATTTTTATTTTTTGTGTGATTGGATTTTAAGGGTCGATCAGATTGCTATTAACGTTAATTTGCCCTAATGCAAATTAGTCTGAAAAATTATTACAAGAACCTGGTGTATGTACCTCAAATCCACATGAAGCATCGAGTCCACTGGATTTCATGCGAAATGCTCTTAAGAGTGTCCAGGCTATGAAAGAAAGGAGGGAAATAAAACGGTGCAAATAGTGATACTCTCAAACTAATCTCGTCAGCAAGTTGCCATCACCGGCCGAGTGTTATCTTAATGAGGAAGATCGTACACGATACCCCGAGATGGTGCTATCAAAATAATTAAAATAGAAGAAAGGAATAGTCTTACTTGCATCATCACTTGAAAAAAACAAACACTGAATGATGATAGAGTACTATTATTAAGGTTATTATAAAAATTTCCCTCCCAACTAGCTACGTTCATCCTAATGATAATTAAAAAAATGAGCTTACGACTGTGCAAGCACTAGTGGTTCCCTCAGCGTGGGATCCATACGAAACCTAAAGTAATAACATAATCGGTTATTAAATTTATCAAACACATACTTAGCTGTCATTTCGACGGGTTGTTCTTGTTGATTGCTTGAATATGTTTTAACTATTTAAATTTAAATATCCATAATTCTGTTATTATTTCTTTGTCGATTTTTAAAGTTGTGTAATTGTACGCGATGTCTAAAGATCAAGACCGAGGGATTACAAACTTTGGGAGGGTTTTGTAGACAGCATTACTCAGAAAGACAAATAGAATGAGCTATATCATTAAAGGGCAAGTATATAGCTTCGTGGGTGAGGCAAAGGAAAAAGACTAATTGATGGATTTACCCATGTATGAAATAAGCAGTCAGTTCAAATTTGGAATTAATAAGCAATCAAAGTATGGTTTGGCCATAAATATAGTACACCAAATATGGGGAGAGGCCGTCAACTAACTAAATATTGGATATTGTATTTTATGGGGGAAAATTGATATCACAAGTGTTAATAACTTTCGTACGACACATATTTTGGTGCCATAACTTTTGAAAGATGAAACATGTTGCTTTGGTACCATAATTTCCAACAGATTACTTGAGTGCAATTACTTTAAACAAATATTGATCACAAATGCCATAAACTTAAATGCCATGTCGAGGTTTCCGACACTTAGGTGATTGACTAAAAAGTTATGATACTAAAGTGAAAGTTTTTATTTTTATTTTTTTTTCAAGTTCGGACACTTATCTAATTGATTGAATATTGTGACACCAAGTGGACGATATACAAACAATTATAGTACTTGTCATGGCCTTTTTCTCATCTAATTGCATTGAAAATATCCTTTGTCAAAGTTTTTACGAAAAGCGGAGGCCTAAGACCTCCTCAGCTTTTATTTCTACCTTTCACCGATAAAAAATTTGCACATAGTGCCAAGAAAGAAGAAGTACATACGTTTGATGTACGGAGTTCGGCCGAATGTCGAGTTGATGTCAAGAG
Organism: Eucalyptus pauciflora; assembly: GCA_007663325.1. NCBI lineage: Eukaryota > Viridiplantae > Streptophyta > Magnoliopsida > Myrtales > Myrtaceae > Eucalyptus > Eucalyptus pauciflora. The sequence goes on from VMYD01000012.1 coordinate 1,268,923, forward strand.
TTATGCAACTTCTTAAATTAAATTCAGAATAGAAATCCTCTAGAGTTAGAGTATTGGATTTTTTTTCTTGGGAAAAAGCCATCAAAAATTTCTAATTTTGTCTAAAATGATAAATTTACCCCAAATCTTTTTTTCGTGATACAAAAAACTCTAAACTTGTACTTCACGTGACACATTTATCCTAAACTGTCGGACGTTTTCATCTTTTACTTTTTAAAATATTTTTATTTGTATTTTTTGCTTCTTTTATTTTATTTTCTCTTTTTCCTTTTTCTCTGGCGGAGGGAAGCCAGACTTAGGCGTGAGTGGCCCTCACTTGAATTGGCGCCGGCAGAGAGAAGAGAGAAGAAAAAAAAAGAAAAAAAAAAGGAAAAACAAAAATGTGAAAATAATAAGATGAAAATGCCCTTAATCATAGAGTTTGGGGTAAATTTGTCACGATTGATAAAAGTTGAGGTTTTTTGTGTAATATAAAAAAGTTTAAGGTAAATTTGTCACTCGAACAAAGGTTTGGGTTTTTGGTGACTTTTTCCCCTTCTTATTTTAACTTTCCTCATAAGATGACAGTAAGCTTATGGAGGCTTATGTAGTCTTCCGTGGCTGCAATGGATTCTCCTTATCTTATTATATTTTCCCCTTTTCCCATTTTCATTATCAGTGCAAAAAAGGCCTATGCAATGTAGGCATTACTCGACGTGCCTCTAGAATACATCGACTGTTCTTTTCTATTTTTTAGATTGATTGATTGTAAATGCTTTTGCAAGAGATTAGCGGACGACTCTTTTGATGGGCATTACCCTTTGCAAATCCATGTAGCGTGATCGCAGATTGAAAGTTAGCATGGGCTCAGCATACGCATTTGATGATGACCCTGCACAACCTCCCACCGCCCTGTTTTTGGGACATGATTTACTCTCTTCCAAGTTGTATCAACTGTCCCCACCTGAGGTTGGTGCCCGGACCTTCTTTTGCTTTTCGTTTCTTTTTTTCTGAATTTCTGAATTTCTCTACAGAAATCACTGAATTGCACCGTCACTTAGCAAATATATGGTGACATGAAACATGTATGTACGACAATGTTGCCTAAATAGGGGTTTGCTCTGTGTCGAGGTTAGGAGTTGGACATGAAATGGCACTGTCTAATGAGCCGATTTGTATGCCGATAAAAGAAATTTTATTAAATAGGTCGAAATGGGGTCATAGAACATGAAAGACTAATTTCATGCGGGTGCTAAATGGGTTTAGAATGAACCCAGCTTCGAACCACTCTTGACAATGCAAAAAGAATGGCGTGATTATATAAAAGATCGCCTCAACAAAGTGTAATGTGTCGACTATAAGTAATCAAATAGAGTAAGCACTAATCACTGTACGTAGGTTTTAACGAATTTAATTGCTTAAATTAGGACAAAGAAATAGGCTACAAATGCTAGAATTACTTATGCATATGTTGGTCTTAATTAATTAGTATGTAATGGGATCGTTTGGATCAGTAAACTTGGCAATCCAGAACATAAATGTACGCTTCTTAAAGGAGTTATCAGTGACGCGGGAAAAGTGATACCATTTTTATCACAATCAAATTCAATATTTTGATTCGCTCACGATTAATAAATTGCGAATGTCGTAGGATCTGACTTTGGCGTCCTACTTAATAAGGCCATTTCAGCTGTATCCCAATCAAGCCAAAATGAAGGAGGAAGTAGCAGTCACAGAGGACAAATACGGCGCTGTCCGCCGGGTTTACATCGTGTGTGACCAGGACCTCATGATAACGGAAGACGTGCAAAGATGGATGGTGGAGATGAACCCGCCGGATGAAGTGAAGGTGATCTCTGGTTCAGATCACATGGTCATGTTCTCCAAGCCACATGAGCTTTGTCATGCTCTTGGAGAGATTGCTGAACGTTATTGCCCTTGAGCAAGATGTTATGCGATGGTCCGAGGTCGAATGAATGTTTATGCTTTCAAATTGGTTATGACATTAGTATTAAATATAGCAAGAATCTACGATCAAAGTAAGGTTCTAGGAGACCGTAAATAGAATGTCAGAAATTACTCGACGTTATTGCAAATGAGCACACAACCATTTGTCATTTGAGCAAGACTGGGGAAAGGGATTCCTATCTTGACATAATCGAGAACCTATCAGCTCTTCTTTAAGCCCCTCGGATGTAATTTCTACATGAGTAAGTTTCGTCGCACAGAAGAGTATACAGCTAAGGACAGGTCCAAACTGAGACCTAAACCTAAGAAAGGATCCCGTGGATACTCAAGATATCTACTATTGATTATAGAAAAAAGAGGTCTCTCACGATTTTCAATGACTTCATCGTGGTGATTGTTTTGAATTCAATACTTTGTTTGTTTTGCAGAAAATATTTTTCTCATTTTTTAAAATTTAGTTTGTTTAGGAAGATGAATTAATGGAAAATGTTTTCCTATCAAAACTTAAATTCATGAAAATGATTTTATCTTTAAAAAATCGGAAATCATTCTCCCAAATTAGATCCAAAAAGAGATATAAATTTGAGAAAGCGTGGCGTGGGTACTCGAGATATCTAATATTGATTATAGGAAAAGAGGTGTCCAACAATTTTCAATGACTTCATTACGGCAATTGTTTTGCATTTAAGGTTTCATCTATTTGGCAGAAAACATTTTTCTCAATTTCTGAAGTTTGGTTCACTTAGAAAAATGAGTGAACAGAAAATGTTTTCCTAGTCCAAGGAAAATGTTTTTCTATCAAAGTTTAAATTCAAGAAAATGATTTCCTCTTTAAAATATTTAGAAATCATTTTTCCAATACGTGACTAGGTATTAGTGTTTGGACTAGAAACTTTGCGCTTGAGCATGTGAACCTCGACTCTCATTCTTGGGTCCTTGGCAATAAGGCCAAGTCCCTAGTGCCAAGGCTTGGGTCAATTGAGAACGGGCCAGGGTCCATCTAAGCAGCGCCCAAGACCTCGGCATTCATGCTCGAGTCTATCGAGGCCAGGCCTAGGACACCAATGCCTAAGATGCTAGGCTTAGAATTTGTTGACACGGACGTCAGTTTGACTTGTCAAATGGATAGATCGGGTTGGGTTTGGGTTGCATCATAAATGATTCAATCTAAATTGACCCATTAACCCTATTATGACATATTTATTAGCAATTTAAATTTATTTACCCATACTAGACCCAACTCATACTCAACCTGACTCGACTCATATTATAAAACACTTATATATTTAATCAAATCTAGAAAAACATATTTCTTATGATTTTAAAAAAATATATATATTGCTAAAACACTTCCATACAACTACAAATTTAAGGGATAAATTTTACAAAAAAAATTAAAAATCAATGCTTCATTTAATGCAAGAAAAATTTGGTATTTTTGAAAATGATAATATTTCTGATGTTTAGTTGAAATTTGAAAATGAATTAGAAAATAGATTTTACTTAGTGTATAAAATCTTATTTGATTCTATGTGCACTTGTTTTAAGTATTTTTATTTTTATTTTTAAAATTAGAATTTTTAACTTTTAATTTATTATCATTATTATTATTCTTTATTTATTTTTAGACTGGAAGAACCGCCTCACAACGAGCGCTCAGCGTAAACCCCAGGGAGCACTGGCGTGGGGACCTACTTCCCACGGTGCTCCGCTTAAGTCGCGCTAATGCACACGCCGTGACTCGAACCTCCCCCCTTCCGCAATTAGAGGGGGAAATGCCCAAACCAACTCGCCCACAATGGAGTGGGTTATTTTTTATTCTTTCCTTTTTTCTTTTTTTCTTTTTTCTATTTCCTCCTTCTTCTCTCTATTGTCGGCCATGATGGCCATGGCTAGCAAAAGGTGGGCTCAAGCCTTGCCATAGGGCGACGAGGCTCGAGTTCGCCCAATTCCGGCGAGCCAAGCCTCACCAGATCGACAAGGTCAAGCTCGCCCTGACAACGGCAAGCTTAAGTCTCACTAGATCGATGAGGCTTGAGCCTCGGCCTTGCCCAATCGTGAGCTCGAGCTCGCTTGAGAACAGCGAGCTTGAGGCTTGCTAGATTGAGGAGATTGGAGTTTGGCTTGTGCTGAGGCCAGCAAGGCTGATGTCTTGCCTAACTGACGAGCTCGAGGGTTACTAATGCAATTGGCGACTGGGTGAGGGCTTAGGGCCCTCACCCACGATTGGCGAGGATTGGCTATCGGACTTCATAGGGGGAGAAAAAGTAAAAGAAAAAAGAAAATTTATAAAAACATTGAAAATTTTAAAAAATATATTTAAAAAATACTTAAGAGGATGATATCTCAATAATGGGTTGACTCATTAATTAATTTTATAAGTTAAATGAGTTTACAGACAAACCCATTTACAAACCCACGGATCATTAGACTTACATATAATCCAAATCCATTAACAACCCATTTATTAAAACTTAACTAATACATATATGATCAATCTCATTGTAAATGGGTTCAAAATAGGTTTTCAACCCAATTTGACATCTCTAACATTAGGCATCCTATGTGGCATGGCTGACCTCTAATATGGACAACTTTAAAAAAAAAAGTTGAATTTTTAATTTTCTTTACTTTTTTTAGTAATGTTTCTTCTTCTTTTTTTCTTTCTATTTTTTTTGTTTCCTTCGCTAGTTGCAGGGCCTTGGGCAACTAGTCGTGAGAGATAGCTGGTGAGGCTCGAGCTCATTGGAGGGATTTTTGTTATCCTAAATGGGCACTTTCTCTGAGTAGATTGATCTAGTTACTCATTTTAATCTCTTATGACAAATTTTAATTGTTAGGCTATGAATCTTTATTTTTCAACTTGAAAAACCTCTCCAATTGTCACTCGGCCTTCATCCGTCATGTGACATCCTGATTTTCCAATTCTGTTTTTAATAAAATGAGACGGGCATTTCATCTTCACGCATATAGTTCTTTTCCTTGAGTTGGCCACTCATGTGAAAACTAATCTATCAGGTGAAGTCGGTAAGAGATTCTAATGCATCAGACTCGAGAATTTGACTAGGAAGCAACCTTTCGATCAAACTAATCTGTAAGGGTCATTACGGCATAGTTAAAAATCGACTAGAGACCAGAGATAGGTCGACTCGACAGAGGCATGTGATCGAGTGTAGGTGATTCCACCAGATCGCACTATTCTTGTCGATCGGCACTGGACCGACTAATCTGTCGATTGGGTACTTTGTGTCCGTATTTGAAACCTTGAGATTACCCCGACAACCGAGAGTCGCCAATGTGTCAAATATGTACATTGTGGCTTGATCAACCACAGGTCAAATGCACGAAAATTTCTAAAAGCTACCCAGTAGATTAGGATGCGCTAATATTATGCCAAAGTGAAATCAACCGTGAAATTAAGATCAAATTCAGAAATTGGAAGTCATGGTGTGTCACAAATTGTTTTAGGAACATTGACTCATCTTCGGAATATTTTTCATGCAACTCAAGTTTTTTCAGCAAAATAATCAAAGTATGGTTAATTTGGTTCGGAAAATTGGTAGGCCTGCTTTTGGTGGTATTTTTGAGATCAAGATGGTTCTATGGTCAAGTAAATATGTGAATTGAAGTGTTGTGACATTGGATTAATTTTATGGACTTCAATTGGACTCAATTGGAAGAGAATTGAATGGAATTGATGAAATTAATGTACAAGATTTCATACCTCGGCGGAAAAAAAAAATTGCACCCATTGGAAGATGTTGTAGAGGATTTGAGTTAGTGAAGTATGACATCATGTGATGTCATGGTGGTTGGGCCAAAGAGAATGAGATTTGGATAAGTAGAGAGTAGGGATTTGCCCTCAAAAAGGTCACCCATCACCATCATCTTCTTCCTTGAATCAAGGGAGCTTGTTGGATTTTGAAAAGAGGAGAGAGAGTAGGCATTTCGACTAGAACTAGACAGCCTGATGCCACCCCCTTCGCCGCGTGCCATTCGTCGCCGATGCCGTCATCGTCGCCGATGCCGTCATCGTCGCCGTCATCTGCGCACAAAGCCCTACACGCTCGCCAGCAAGCCGTCGCACCGTCTCCGCTCGAGCTCCAGCGCCGTCGTCCCTCCTCGCCAGCCACCTGCTCGCCGTTCGCCAGCCACTGTCGGAGCCAACCAACCTCGCCGGAGCCGCCGTCCCGACCGCACAAGCTACCGCCGTTCGTTCCCGCCGATCCCGCGCCCGTCCGATTGCCATGCCACCCTCCTCCGCCCGCGACCAGCACCGGAAGTTCCAGCCTAGATCTAGATCTTCAAGGCCCGCTTTGGGTGCCTTCCGGTCCTCCTTTAGTGTCGCCCCGAGGAGATTTGTCGATGGCCTCACCGTCCTCTTCACCGGGGACTCGTCGAAAAGCGATTCCGGTTAGTTTAGCTCACTAAACCTTGATTAGATGGTTAGTGATGCTTAGGGTGTTCTTAGTTTAAGCTAAGTAAGCTTAGGTTGTTAGATTAGTTTATTTAATTATGGATTAGATTAAGGTGTTTAATTAACTTAAAGTGTGTTTAAATTAGGGCTAAGTTGATGTTTATATTAATATAAGTCTTGATGTGACTTAAAAGAATTTATTTTTATTTAATTAAATAGTTCGAAATTATTTAATTATTTAATAATATATTATTATTTAATTAAATTCGGAATAAAATTAATTATTTATTAAATTCTGAAAATTTTGTCGGGACCTTAAATTCTCATAATTTCGTGCTAATTGCTGCTATGTATTCAGATTTTGAAATTGATGGTTGGATATTATAAATTGAGTATGGATTGTGAAAAATATGGAAAGGGTCGAGTGGGACCGTAAAGCCATTAAATTTTGAAGGGGTCGAGTGAGACCGTAAAGCCATTAAATTTTGAAAGGGTCGAGTGGGATCGTAAAGCCATTAAATTTTGAAAGTGCCGAGTGGGGCTATGAAGCCACTAAATCTAAGAAAGTTGCTTGGTGGGGCAATGATTACCACCTATAATAAGTTATGTCCTAAGGACCGTGATTCATATTTGGGGATTGAGTTAGAATAATTGAAATGAGTGGAAATTGTCTTGTTGACGTGTAATTCACTGAGTCGATTGATCGTTGAGTCAATCCGAGTAATTGAATTGTTTGAATTCCATTACCGTATACGCTTGAGTAATATGAACTGTGCTAATCTACAAGAAAGAAATAAGGCGAGGTAAGTCTTCTATGTGATGTGGCTAGGCCACCCTTGAGTGTATTTTCTTTTTAATAGGGGTTTAGGGGGTTGAACTTACTAAGACAATGTCTCACCCCGTTATGGGCCAAAATTTCAGGACCGTAGATGGTAGAACCCCCAGAGGTTGATCAGTCAGAAGTGGGATCGAAGAACGAGTCCAACTAGTGGTCATAGGACTGTTCCTTCTTTTTGGTGGACTAATCCCTTTTTGTAGACTGACTTTTTGGTACATATATGTGTAATCTCTAGAGTGATTATCTTTGAAGGCATGGTTGTTTATGAATGAGTTGATTTCATACTTTCCTATCCTGTGAGTTTTTGTCAGGGGTTATATATTACGTTCTGCATCCACATAATAAATAATTGGGGTCGGCGACACTACCTGGGAATGTCGCATTTGCATGACCATGGCGGGTTGTTCACATATCTCAGGATTCAAGGCGTGACACGTCATCTCACCCTCGTTAAGCAATGAGCACCGCAATTAACCTTCCTTCAACCTCCTCCAAGCTAGTACCTTCACATCCCCTCCCTTCCCCCTGCCCCTCTACTTCTCCAATTTTTATCTATCTCCCTACTATAGAATCCAAGCTCGATGACCATGTTGCTTGTTTGTAGCTAATTGAGTCCATCCGATCAATTTTGATCGAAAATTGCTGACATAGACACACGCCGTTCTACATGGTACGATCAAGCTGATATTGAGATCTTTTGAAAATTTTAAATAATTTTTTTCTTCTTTTCTTTATTGTTATGGGTATGTTGGTGCTACCGGCCATCAGTTGAGGCCTGGTGACCCCTTGTTGGCCACAAAGTCCTCATGCCTCACCATAGTTGGCAAGGGCTTGTGGCCTTTGCCACAGCTGGCTAGGGCTCATGGCCTTTGCAGGCCATTTGAGGGTAGTGAGCCCTTGTCGGCCACCAGGCGAGAGCTCACGACCCCCACTTAGAGTAGCGATGGCCCCACCTAGATGTGAGCGAGGGCCCAAAGACCCTTGTTGGTTGTAGAAAAAAGAAGTAGGAAGAGTGAGAAAAAGAAAAAAGCCAAAAATTAATAATATTATATAAAATTGTCAACGTTAGCATCGAATGTACCATGTAGGATGGCTAATACCCAAGTTAATGATTTCCAATCAAAATTGGCCAGATAAATTCAATTAGTTTTTTCTTGAGTCAAGTCTACACTTTCCTTTTGAAGTCTACTTTCCATGGTCAAAATCCAACAAACACTTCTGGACTAAAGGATGGAAATAAAAAGTCTGATTCCAATTCGTGAAAACAAAGTGACCGCATCCTGCTTTGCTCGATTTCGTACATCCATAGAAAATTCTACTTTCGGACAATCCTTTAATAGACCGGGGGAAAATTTGTCCAAAATGTCTGAAATCTATTATAGTTTTGCTAATTCATTCTAAATATTTTAATTATGTCAATGGAGTCTTAAACTTTTGGGCGTCTTACCTATTAAGTCCATTCGACAAATTTTGATCGGAAATCATTGATGTAGATATTAGCCATTCTACGTGATACGGCCGGTATTGACGTAGACAATTTTTTTTATTATATTATTTTTTTTATCAATTTGTTAATTTGCTTCTCCTCTTTTTCTTCTTTACTTTTTCCTTCTCTCTTCTCTTCTTTTTTCGTATTCCCTTTGTTGGCCATCGGGCTCATTGATGGCTTGCGGAGGTCACTAGCCTCATGTGAGGGATGCCTCACTTGATTTGTCGAAGGGCTGCCCTCACTAGCCCACTTTGGCCATGGACGAGGCCCAACGATGGTCAACGAAAGGAAAAAAAAGGAAAAAGATAAGAAGATAAGAAGAGAAAAGGAAAAATATTAAAAAAAGAAGAAGGAGAAAGCAAAGAAGGAATATAGAATAAAAGAAAAAAAAAAGAAAAAGGAAAGAAAAGTTTGAATATCAACATCGCTCCTCACGTTCATAGATTCCAGCTTATCCATTGACTTGCTTCTTTGCAAGCCGGTCTTCTCACTCTCCTTCAGCGGTCTCCAACTGTTGCCAGGTCCAGCCGGCAGTTTTTAGATTTAGTTTTAGAGAAAAATGGATTACAATTTCCAAAACACATACGTTGGATTCTAACAACGGTCCTTTTTTTTATGAGTTCTAAAAAGTCAATGACAGCTCGCCATCATTTCTTATGTGAGTGATCCAATCCGAAACTAACAATTTATTTTGGCCGATCATCCAAAACAACCATTCAAAGCGATGCCAGTAGTCATCCTGATACTGATGTAAAACCTTCCAAACCTAGAGAATATAGAAAACTAAAAGTCGAACCTTTAATATTCTCCAAGCGCATACAAATAACTGCAGAAGTGAAAGCAACGCCAACCGGAGTTCTAAGCTGACTCATTACTGGACATGGCCAACAAGCAAACCCAAAGAGAGAAACACTTCGTGCTAGTCCATGGGGCTTGCCATGGAGCTTGGTGCTGGTACAGAGTGGCCACCCTCCTTGAGTCCTCAGGCCACAAGGTCACTGCGTTGGACATGGCTGCTTCAGGGGTCCATTCAAAGCAACCCCAAGATTTGAAGTCCATTGTGGAATATGTGGAGCCACTTATGGAATTCTTGGGGAGTCTGGGTGAACGAGAGAGGGTGGTTCTGGTAGGGCATAGCCACGGAGGGATCGCCCTGTCAATGGCCATGGAGAGATTTCCTGAGAAAATTGCAGTTGCTGTGTTTGCTGCTGCTATAATGCCTGGCCCTGATCTCACTTATCTCTCCATCTCTGAAGAGGTCTCTCTCTCTCTCTCTCTCTCTCTCTCTCTCTCTCTCTCTCTGGCTAACGTAATGGGTTAGCTTTTGGATTTTTTCTGGTACAGTAAACCACGCATTTGCTGATGAATTGCCATAGAAAGGTTCTTAATGAGTTGTCAAGCCATAATGGTGCTGTTGAGGTTGAGGGGTATATGTTCACTTGGCTGGTTAAATGCTATCATTGGGATTTTTATTATATCAAATAGATGGGTTTCTCTAAGGAGATCGATCCATTTACTCATTTTAATCTCTTATGACAAATTCCAATCGTTAGGTTATGAATCTTTATTCTTGAACCTGGAAAAAACCTCTCCCCAATTGTTGCTCGGTCTTCTGCTATCATCTCGCCCTTGTTGAACACCACGGGAGAATTACCAAAAAATTCCTAAACCCATTGTAATTATAACAGTTCAATCATAAACTTTTTTTTAACCAATTTAGTCCTAAACCTTTTATAATTGTGCAAATTTAGTCCATCCGGCCAAAATTGGCTGGCCGGCCAGCGAACACTAATGTGGTAATTTTTTTAATATTTTTTGAATTTTTAAATATTTTTTTTCAATTTTTGAATTCTTTTTTTTTCTTTTTCTTTCCCCCACCTTCTCCTTCCTCTGACCGGCCGGCACTGGCCAGAGGTGAGAGCCGGCGAGGTCAGCCTCACCGGCCACAAGCGAGGCTCGTCCCCGCAAGCCACTGGCGAAGGCAAGCCTCGCCCAACGATGGTAAGGCCGCCATCCACTAGTGAATGCGAGCCTTGCCCAGCAACGACGAGGTCGTTGTCGCCACATCTGGTGAGGAGCCTCGCCAGTGGCCAGCGAGGCTGCCGTCGCCAGATCTGGCAAGGCTCGGCCTCACCCAACCATGGTTAGGTCGAGCCTTGCCGACCACTGTCGAGGTCAACCCTCGCCTTGGCTGGGCAAGGCCCTACCAGATCTGGCGAGGCTAGGCCTCGCCCAGCCATGGCGAGGATTGACCTCGCCAGTGCCGGCGAGCTTGGCTTTAGCCAAGGCTGGGTGAGGCCGAGCCTCACCAGATCTGGTGGGGCCTCACCCAGCGACGGCGAGGCCGGCCTCGCCATGGTTGGGCAAGGGTTACCCTCACCAGTGGCCGATGGAGGTGAGCCTCACCATTGGCCGGCAAGGTCAACCTTGCCGACCCTTGCCTCTAGTTGGCGTCGGCTAGCTCGAGGAAGGAGAATGTGGGTAAAAAAAAATTCAAAAATATATTTAAAAATTAGAAAAAAAAAATTGCCACATCAGTGTTCACCGGATGGCCATCGTCCACGTCAGCGCCAGCCGGCCAATTTTGGCTGGATTGACTAAATTTGTACAATTGTAAAAGGTTTAGGACTAAATTAGTAAAAAAAAAAAAAAGTTTAGGATTGAATTGGTACGATTACAATAGATTTAGGACTTTTTTGGTAATTCTCCTTGAACCCACGGTTGACCTTCCTCCAGCCACCTCCGACCTAGTACCTACACATCCCCTCCCTCCCCCCCCGCTCTCCCGTTTCTCCAATTTTCATCTATCTTTCATTGAATAAGCTCGACGACAATCTTGCTCCTCAGTATCAGTAGAGTTTGATGTCGCCTCAAGCTTACCCGCATAAGGTTCGTTGAGGGCACCTGAGCTCATAGCTCAAGCCTTAAACCATGCTAGGTTGTTGCCACAAGTTAGGCAACGGATGTTGGCATCCAAATTTGGTTGACTGCACCGTCGGGGGGAGAGGGAAAGAGAGAGCAAGACTGTTGATGAAGCTGAGTGGGATCAAGTCGCGGAGGATGATGGCAGTATCTACGTCAATCGGTGAGGAGAGGAGGGAAGAGAGACTGGCGGTTTGCTGTCAGGTTTGAAACCTGGTGCGAGACAAAAAGAAATTCTAGAAAACAGATGAAGATAGTGATTCTTCATCAGACAATTTTGAATTCCTGTAGTGTGGCCATCCTCTGTCCTAGAAAGGTTCTTAAAGAGTTGGCAAGCCATAAAAGAAGAAGGGAGGGAATTGAAACGCTTCCAGTGGTGATATTCTCGAACTGAACTTGTCTGAATAAGGAAGACAGTGCACGATGCTCCGCGATGAAGCTGTTAAAATAATTAAAGTACAAAATAATCAAAATCCAAGTATTATTGGTTGGTTCAGTGCGGGATTCATGCGAGACCTAAAGTAGTAATTTAATGGATCATAGAATGTATTAAACCCATACTCGGCTGTCATGACGACACGTTTCTTGTCCTTTTATACATGAACAATATCGTAATCGAGATTATCAGATAATCCAACTATGGGATGGCTACCTAAAATTACACCCAGATGGGGGAGGCGAGCCCGGCCATCAACTGATAAGGAATAGATTAGTATCATTTCACATGGCATAACGATGCATCTTTATCTCTTTTATATATGTGGCATGGTAATATGCATCTTATAGAACTCAAAATTGAACACCAACTTACCTTAGATCTTCTCCCGAAAACAGTGTGTACATAAATGTGCATTTGCAGAGATGTACATTAGAAGTTTTATTTCTTCTGTCTTGTTGGCTTTTCCAGCGAGCAAAAACTGGTGTAACTTACATGAATGAAATTTGAAAAGTTAAGGAACTCTAATGAACGATCAAAAAGTCGTGGCATTAAATTTAGTTTTGTATGAAAGGTTTGGAACTTCTACTATACTTTTCACTGCATTTGACATTGAGCGATATAGAATACTGCAAATAGAATTCACTTAAATTCATTAAAAGGGACTTTGTCGTGACCTTAGGAACACGATTATGAAGATCTCAAATTTGAAGAACAAGTTCTTTTGCTCACCCCCATCTCAAAAAGGTCACTTGTACATGCATCTCAATAATTCAAGTTTTTTTGTAGAAAATTCATTATGACACGGTTGCCTATATAGAGTAAAATATTCTAGAGAAGGTAGACAGGACATATCAAATTAACCTTTTCATATATGAAGACCCACATGTTTATGCGTGACATTTACTAGCTGCTCATTGATTATACATTATCTCTTCTATGATCATAGCATTCTCGTACATTGGAATATGATATGGTTCCACAATACCGGTTTGATGATGGCCCTGATAAGCCTCCAACCTATGTTTCATTTGAAGACGACTTCTTGGCTTCCAAGCTCTATCAACTCTCCCCATCTGAGGTTAGTTCACCTGTTTGTTTTTGTTTTTTGTTTTTAAATTAAATAAAAGTACATATAATATCGGCACCAAAAATTGTTAAACTTAAATGGGTATTATCAAAGTTAAAAAAGCATCTTGTGATTTTTCTTGTTTTTTGAAGGACGTGAGGTTAGCGTCCTACTTAAAGCGGCCATTTCGTCTCTATCCTGATCAAGACAAGATGAAGGAGGAAATGACAGTCACGAAGAGCAGATTTGGCTTGGTTCGCAGGGTTTACATTATATGTGATCAAGACCTTACAATAATGGACAGCCTACAGAGATGGATGGTGGAGATGAACCCGCCAGATGAAGTGAAGGTGATCTCTGGCTCAGATCACATGGTCATGTTCTCTAAGCCCCTAGAGCTTTGTGCCTCCCTTGAAGAGATTACTGAACGTTATTCTTCTTGAGGTTTGTGACACCGGTTGCATTTTTCTCATCAACATGAAAATTAAGGTTATGAATAAAAAGTGCGTTTGTTTCATTAGAAAGAACTAAAATGCATGTTGAATATTTTGTTACCATGAAAAAATGCGATTGTTGAACATGAAAAGAGGGTGTTTGTTTCTCCAGAAAGAAATAAAGAATGTGTTGAAGTAATTTATTATCATAAAAATAAGTGACTATTAGATATTAAAAGAGGTGATTGTTAGATATTTAAAGAAGTGATTATTGACGGGAAAAGAAGTGATGATTGATTATGAAAGGTGACAATGGTTTCAATATAGTATTTATTCTCGAGAGATGTGTTATTAGATTGTGTAACTCCACAATTCTTTACAAAATAATCTCTCGATTTCACAAAGAAACTATACAAAATCTTAAAACAAGATTTTTACGGCTTCAAACACTCACTATGTAATTCATGAGCACAAAGTCCTTTTGGATACACTTCGCGATAGATCCAACATTGAAAACCCCTCCAGAAAACTTACGCCAATGAGAAAATTTATTCAAATTAGGAAACCTATCTAGATTAAAAAAAAAAAAAAATCGGGTTCGAACTCGAGACATTCTCAACGCTTAAGTGCTGGCAAAGAGTGGCCACCCTCCTCAAGTCCTCAGGCCACCAGGTCACTGCGTTGGACATGGCTGCTTCAGGGTCCATTCAAAGCAACCCCAAGATTTGAAGTCGATTGTGGAATATATGGAGCCGCTTTTGGAATTGTTCTAGGTGAACGAGAGAGGGTGGCTCTGGTAGGGAATAACATGAGTGGGCTTGTCCTGTCATGGCCATGGAGAGATTTCCTAAGAAAATTGCAGATGATGTGTTTGCTGCTGCTTGTATGCCTAGCCTTGAGCTCACCTTGCACTCCGTCCTCGAAGAGGTGTCTCTCTGTCTCTCTACGTTAGTTTTCCATTGGCTAACGAAATGGTAGACAAGTCGGGTGTTTTTATTTTTTCCTATTAGGGAAAACTATAGGGAGAATTACCAAAAGAGTCTTGAACATATTGCAATTGTGTTAATTTAGTCATAAATTTTTTAATTGTACCAATTGAATTCCAAACATTTTCACATTTTGCTAATTGAATCTATATGACTAATTTTAGTCAAATATAGCTAACATGGACAATTGTTGTCCTATGTGACATGAAATATTTAAATTTTTTGGATTTAAAAAAAAAATTATTTTTATTCTTTTCTTTACTAGACTTAAGGTGGCACTAGGAAATGGTGACGACATGTGGCCACATGCCCACATCTAGCAAGACCGCCTTAACCCTTGTTGGTTACACCCTCGCCCCTTTCACCAAGTGCTAGCGAGGGTGTCTTGACCCTCGCCTATAGCCAATGAGGGTCAGTCGATGATCCTCGCTGACCCTAAGTCTAGGGGAAAAAAAAAAGAATAAAGAAAATAAAATAAAAATAAAAAATTATAAAAAATCCAAAAAATTATTAAAATGGCAATATCAATGCTAATTATGTCACATATGACAACCGATGTCAACGTCAGCGATTTCCAGCTAAAATTGACCAAATTAATTTTTATTAACAAAATGTGAAAAATTTAAGTTTCAATTGACACAAATAAAAATTTTAAAATTGAATCAACACAATTACATTATATTTAAAAAAAAAAAAATTGGTAATTTTCTCGTAAATCACACAAATGCCGATGAATCCAATTGCCATGGAAAGGTTCTTAGGAGTTGTCAAGCCACAAAGAAAGGGAAAATGAGAGGGTGACGCCACCATTACATTTGGAAAGTAATGATGTTGCCCCTACCCCAAGTTTTTGTTCGGTTTCCATGAGAAAACTATGAATCCTGCCAAATGGGGAATTCTTTAAATTTAAAAAGCCAATAAATCAAAATAAGGAAAAAAAAAATAGGAAAAAAAAATTTAAAAAAACATCATCAATATAAGATTTCCTTACATTCAAAATAAAAACCTGGTTAAACATATATTAACAACATCTATACTATTAAACATTCTTCACAATTGTAATTGTAAAAGAAAATATTCATCATTTAACAAAATGTGTACAATTGTTAAAATTAAAACTCGTATATCTAATTTACACAACTTAAAGTATGAATAAGTTCTACTTGAGCCATGGCAATTCAAGTTAACTCAAAAATCGAAATTATGATTATCTCGTGACTAACTAAAATGAAATTTATCTAAAAAATTTAAAGTATATTGGATTTGTTTGATTAAAAATTGTATCTCGCTGCTTTTTTCTTGTTGGGATCGCTTGATCCCCGAAAAACCGGGTTCGGCACCGAAACCGAACCCCTAAATCATATGCGGAAGATAAGCCCTGGAATGTCACGTATCACCGATCAAAAGCACACCACGGATTCGAGCGTACCTTGTTGGCCACAGATTAGACACCGATGCCGTATTGAGGAAGAGATTTCAGTCCCGTTCGATCCGATGTCGAAGATTCGCCGTTCAAGAGAAGACGGAGTCGTTTCTTCGTCTTGGAGAGAGAGAGAGATTCTTGGGAGAGAAATCTGAACGTACTAATGCGAAAAGGTGTGTTCATTCTCTTTCTCATCCCCTTTTATAGGTACCCTTTTCCACGGGCCTAATTCCCGTGGGCCGGGCCCTTAGGCCCATCGTGGCCGGGCCGACTTAGGCCCATGATTAAATCCTTCATCTCCCACTCGCACATGGTGGTTCAAAAAACCAGCATGGGCGGATAGGCCCAACTTAGGCCCATCAACTGAAAATCCTCTTTTCCTCTTTCAACATTCATACCGGTGAATAATCTGTGCGACCAGCATACTTTGAGAGCTCGTTGCTATACATCTGTTAGGAATATATAGCAGCTCATATTGGGCATCATTTTCCGAGTAAATTTAGTATGCAGTACCCTAGATCGATCGATCACATTTATATCTCTCTTAATCTCATTTAAACAATGATATATATATTGTATTCACAATTATGATTATCCCAAAGACAGTCATAATTGGTCGACCTGTGAATACAAAACCACAATGTGATTCTACAAATCCGATCTTCCTCTTTCCTTCAAACTCTCAATTTCAGTTCAACTTGCTTTTCTAGAAATATCCCATTAGATCGAATCATCTCATGACCATTGGCAACATTCTAAGATAGCAAACACTAAATAGAAATCTTGAGAATAAGTAAGAGTCATGAGGGCACTAAAAAATGAGGAACTCTATTCCTCAAGAGTCTCACACGTCATAAAAGTTGAGATCATAACTTTTGCCACTCTTATAGGTCGTCTCATGCATACGTAGTATGAAATACGTATTACGGTATTAACTCCTTTCCCATGGAGCGTGTGTCTACACAATCAATATCGTACAGATGATAGTTCAGACATACCCAATGTCTAACTTGAGTTCACGTATTTACTCATTCACAAAATTCATCAGAACTCACATCTGGCATCTTAGACAGATAAAGTAAAATGTGTGGGTTATTTTACTTTCGGACATCGTAAGTATTATGTCCTCATCTTAACATTCAGTTAAGGCGACATATTTATTTTAAGCTTTAGCTCTCGATTATCACCTAGATAATAAGCTTAAAAACAGTCTCA
Source organism: Eucalyptus pauciflora (assembly GCA_007663325.1). NCBI lineage: Eukaryota > Viridiplantae > Streptophyta > Magnoliopsida > Myrtales > Myrtaceae > Eucalyptus > Eucalyptus pauciflora. The sequence continues at coordinate 1,286,099 of VMYD01000012.1, forward strand.
TCTCTATCTATCACATAGTAAATAGAGGCGATTACCCGTGTGAGTGGGCTAATCTCTTATCTGTCCGACATACTTTCTCAACATAATATATAATGCACTAAGCATTAAGATGCATAAAGATCAAACAAAAGATTCATAGGCATTTAATAATGAAACAACACTAGTTCATACATGTGAACAACTCAGGGAAATTACAATCCAGTACATCAGACTCTACGCAATCCTAGAGATTTCACATGACCACAAAACACATCTCTAGGTATTGGCTTTGTCATAGGATCTGCAACCATTCTATGCGTAGATATGTACTGCAAGTTCACATCCTTTCGTGCAACCATATCTTTTACAAAGTTATACTTGGTATCTATATGTTTGGTCTTGCCATGATATTTTGGATCTTTAGTGTACGCTATAGCTGCTTGGCTATCACAGTTAACCAACAATGGATGTGCAGCTTTTTCAATAACACCTAAATGATCCAAAAATCTCTTAAGCCAAACTCCTTCTTGGACCGCTGCTGATAATGCCACGAACTCAGCTTCCATCGTGGATAAGGCTATACACGTTTGCTTCTTACTGCTCCATGATATGGCGCCATTGTTGAGTAAGAAAGCAAAACCAGAGGTAGATTTTCTTTCATCTAAATCTCCTCCCTAAACAGTTTCAGGATAGCCTTTGAGTCGCAGATCCTTTCCTTGATAACTCATCGTATAATCAGCAGTTCCCTTTAGATACCTCAGTATTCTCTTAACGGCTTTCCAATGTGCTAGACTTGTATTGGATTGGTATCTACTCACCATTCCAACTGCAAAACATATGTCGGGTCTTGTACACATCATAGCGTACATCAAGCTCCCAACTGCACTAGCATAAAGAACATGTTTCATTTGTTCCTTTTCTTGTGGAGTCCTCGGACACAGTCTATGGCTCAATCCTTCACCTTTCGCAATAGGAGTGTATATGGGTTTACTATCTTGCATACGAAATCGTTCAAGAATTTTATTTATATATGTTTCTTGCGAAAGAGACAACAATCTCTTCGAACGATCTCTTGAAATCTTAACTCCAAGAATGTATGCAGCCTCACCCATATCCTTCATCTCAAAGTTGGAAGACAGCCAACTCTTGACAGTATGAACAAACTCCATATTGCTTCCGGCAATCAGTATATCATCAACATATAATGATATGATCACAAATTGATCCTTGGATCTTTTGATATATACACAATGATCCTCATCAATCATTGTAAAATCATATGCCATTATGGCATTATGAAAACGTATATACCATTGTCTCGATGACTGCTTAAGGCCGTATATCGACCTCAAAAGTCGACACACCTTTTCTTCTTGGCCTTTTACCATGAAACCAGTTGGTTGTTCCATGTAAATTTCTTCCTCTAATTCTCCATTGAGGAAAGCAGTCTTTACATCCATCTGATGTAATTCAAGATCCAAACTAGATACTATTGCCAGAATAATGCGAATCGAGGTAAATCTTACTACAGGAGAAAACGTATCTTCATAATCAATCCCTTCCTGTTGATTATACCCCTTCGCTACAAGGCGAGCCTTATGCCTTTCTATCGAGCCATCAGCCTTTCGCTTTACTTTGAGAACCCATTTGTTCCCAATAGCTCTGCGTCCTTTTGAAAGATCAACCAGTTCCCAGACTTGGTTTGATTTCATTGACTCCATTTCCTATTCCATTGCATGAATCCATTTTTTTCTTACTAGGGCAATTCAGAGCCTCATTAATATTTCTAGGCTCATCCTCATCTTGTGGAACAACCATAAAAGTTTCCCTTTCAATGTCAAAAACGTCGATGGGGAATACTTTGGCGACTTGTTCGCCGTATGGGAGTTTGTACACTTTGCACATCATTCCCCATTATGCTCCCACTGGGATTAGATAATGATGATGTCGTCTCATTATGTGGTTGCAATTGAGAATGAGTTGAATTTAATTCATCACTTCTCACATTACTCCCACTTGGACAAACTCCACGAAGATCATTATCTTGATCCGAGGTTTCAAATAGGGAGTTGTCTTCCCCTATTTCGCCCTTTTTAGGAAATTCATCCTCTAAGAATGTGACATCCCGTGATTCAAATTCAGTTATACTCCCACTTTCCTGCTCACCTATGAACACATACCTTTTTGAGTGTTCTGAGTATCTTATGAAAATACTCTTCTTTCCTTTGGGACCCAATTTCCCAAACTTGTGAGAGGATTCAAGTGTATAGGCAGCACAACCCCATGGCTTAAGAAAACTTAAGTCCGGTTTTCTACCTGTCCATAACTCATATGGAGTGGAAGTGACTGATTTGGAAGGCACTCGGTTAAGTATATAGGCAGCAGTTAACAACGCATCACTCCAAAAGGTGATAGGTAAGTTAGCATGCGCCATCATGGACCTAACCATTTCCAGTAGGGTTCTGTTTCTTCTCTCCGCAACACCATTTTGTTGAGGAGTATATGGAATAGACAACTGTCTTTCTATTCCTTTTTCATCACATAATTTTCTGAACTCATCAGATAAATATTCTCGACCTCGATCGGATCTCAATGCTTTTATTTTTTTTGTCTAATTGATTCTCTACCAGGTTCATAAACCTTTTGAAACAACTTATTGCTTCAGATTTGTGAGAAATCAAATAGACATATCCGAATCGAGTATAATCATCTATAAAAGTGATGAAATAAACAGCCCCATGCCTTCCTCTCACATTCATTGGACCACAGACATCAGAATGGATTAAATGCAGAGGAAATTCAGCTCTTTTACCTTTTCCAAATGGTTTCCTTATTGTTTTTCCCTTCTAGGCAATGCTTACAGATGGGCAAATCGACTTTTTCAATGTTGCCCAACAAGCCCTCTTTGGCTAGTCTATTCATACGCTGTTGGCCAATATGACCAAGTCTAGCATACCACACATTCACATCATTATCATATGAATTAGGAGATGTGAGAAGGGAATAACAAATATTTGCATTAACATAGTCAATATCTAATACAATGAAACCATCCAGTAAGTAACCATGACCATAGTAGTTTGTATTCAAATACAAATCTACACTTCTATTATGGAAGTTCACATTAAAACCTAATTTAACCAACACTAAAACAGATACTAAATTCCGACGAATCTCCGGAGCATACAACACATCATGAAGGAACAAAGTGCGTCCATCACGCATATTCAATTGGCTTGTGCCAATTCCTTTCACTTCAGCTCTGGAGTTGTTTCCCACATAGATCCATTTAGTTCCAGTAGGTACTCGTCGGAATTCCACGAAGGATCCTCTATCCTTCGCTACATGGTCTGTCGATCCCGAATCCACAGTCCACAGAGGATTAGATTCAGTCAAGAATACAGAACTTGACACATATGCAAAGTTCCCAATTGTACCAAGGGTGTGTAACTTCTTTGGCTCGCAACAATTGCGGGCATAGTGACCCTTCTGGTCACAGTTGTAACACTTCACCCTTGAGATATTCTTTACATGAGGACGTTTTCCTCTCTTTTGTTGGTTAATTCTTGGTTTCTTGCAAGAAGGACTTGATCCCTTGCATTTCCACATATTGAATGAATCAATGCGCTTGCGCTTAGAGCATGAAGCCCCTTCTGAACTAACAGCAACACAGAAAATATCTGTTTCTTGCTCTAATGCCTTGAGGCGATGATCAGCTAGCTCAAGGTGGCGCACAGCATCCTCTAGATCTTCCATAACATGGTCAAGAGCTTTTAGTGCTTTTTTTGCTTTTCCAGCACACATTGAATTTTCATTTGCCAAATTTCATAGTTGTCACCTTTGAGCTTTTCACCTTTGTTCAGCTCGACAACTATGTTCTTTGTGGCTGAAGCCATTGATCTGAACACATCAGACATCCATGCACGAGTTATTAATGCCTATTATTTATGCATCTATTTTGCACTAACCCATCATATTAATTAATAATTTTAAGTAAGGTTTCAGAATCAAAAGGTCACTATGTTTCCAATCATCCTCCAAAAATCCTAACTTAAAACTATCATTAATATGACTGTCATATGCAAAATCAATTCTATGAAGCTACAAAAACTTCTATTACTACCCACAGCTACCTTCCCACAGCAACCAGCAATCACAGAAAGCAACAGATAATTGATATACAATATAACAATAAGGCTTTCACATAATATGACTAACATATAGGTTGCTACTTCAACAACAATCAGGTAGATAACATTTACATAGGATGTCCACATAGCACACTCAACAAAAAAACAGTTAATACATCTTACAAATAACCTTCACACGAACTGGGAAAGATCCTATTTTGGTCAATTTCTCGACATTTTCCCTTGCAACAATGCAGTAATATTCGTTTACAAAATCTATCACAATTTTCTTATATGAAGCAGCACCGTTGACATCCCATATGCGATTCAACACATCTTGCCATTCAGGTGGAAGAGTGTTAATGAAAAATCGCACCATCTCTGACTGCGACATGGGATGACCATTCCATATGACCTGTTGAATCTTCCCGTTGACTTCAAGAACATGATCAATTAAGTCTCCTTTCTCCCATCGATAATCAGTCAACTCAACTATCAACTTAGAAAGCTTTGCCCTTTGTTTATCGGTTATCACACGAATAGGCGTACGTAACTGAAGGGGAGGCATTGTTCCTGCAACAAATGCAGAACAATATTGGATTACATATAATCCATATAGACATAATTGAAAAAAGAAACAATTTTTTTTTTGGTCAACGGTCGTCGGTCAACGGTCAACGTCCGGTCAACGGTCAACGGTCGTCGACCCGGTCGGACCGGTCGCTCGGGTCGGACGGACCGACCGCAAGTGCCGCGCGCGTGCGAGGGATGACGTCACGCTGACGTCATCCTGCACGTGCCATGCGCGTGCCAGGCGATCGGGTCGGGTCGCCGGTCGGTTCGCCGGCCGGTGACAGTCCGGCCAAACGACGTCGGCGATGACGTCAGCGATGACGTCACCCCGGCGGTTACCGACCGTTGGGTGACGTCATGCTGACGTCACCACGCGTCGGTCCGTGGACCGGCGCGTGCCGGTTCGCCGGCCGGCGGGTCCTAGGCGCCGGTTCGTCACCGGCGCGTGTGCCGCACGCGCTGGACGAACCAGCGCGTCTGGGCGCGTCGAGCCCACGCGCAACGGCTTTTGGCCGTGCGTGTGGGCGCGTGCGGTGTCCCCCGGCGGCGCACGGCATCTCCGCGGACTCGTCTCGACATCGCCTTCCTCCCTATGCCATCAAATTTTGGTTTCGACTTACGAAAAATCGAAAAAATATGCGAACAACTCTCGGGTGTCGGGATTCCTTGCCCCGATCCGTACGGCCGGAGTTCATTTGCGAAAAAACGATCATAAAACATCATAAAACATCATACAAGTCGGGAAAACGCTAACACGGGCTCTGATACCAATGTTGGGATCGATTGATCCCCGAAAACCGGATTCGGCACCTAAACCGAACCCCTAAATCATATGCGGAAGATAAGCCCGGGAATGTCACGTATCACCGATCAAAAGCACACCACGGATTCGAGCGTACCTTGTTGGCCACAGATTAGACACCGATGCCGTATTGAGGAAGAGATTTCAGTCCCGTTCGATCCGATGTCGAAGATTCGCCGTTCAAGAGAAGACGGAGTCGTTTCTTCGTCTTGGAGAGAGAGAGAGATTCTTGGGAGAGAAATCTGAACGTACTAATGCGAAAAGGTGTGTTCATTCTCTTTCTCATCCCCTTTTATAGGTACCCTTTTTCACGGGCCTAATTCCCGTGGGCCGGGCCCTTAGGCCCATCGTGGCCGGGCCGACTTAGGCCCATTAAATCCTTCACTTTTCATACGATCCCACCTTTTTCACATGCTAGCCATATTTCAAATTTGTTCACTCGTTCAATAATCTTTTGAAAATCTCATGAATTAGGTTGAAATATATGTGTGGGTTGGTAATTTGACTTTCATTGTATACAGAATTGGTGAAAATGTTTTCGTGAGTACACTGCAAAAGAATTGAGGTTTACATTCAAATAGTTATTCATAGTATTAGAAAAGATGCACATCTCTAGTATATTTGGAAATTTTATTGCCTAATATATGTTTATTTATATCTAGTTTCATATCCATGAGTGATAGACATAACTTTCAATTATGATTTATTTCCTAATTCGCAACCGCACATAATCTTTGATTCCACCTATAAGGCTTTAGATGGAATCATTGATTCCGCGGGAATCTTTAAAATTGATATTTTGATCTTTAAGGCTTAAGATCAACTTATCGGTTTTATTCGCGAGATTACAAGTTGATTGGATATTATTTTCTTATTCGCATTGATTGGATGATATATGATCTTGAGTGATTGAGTGCTTGCTTTAATTGCTTTATTTGTGCTTAAAATACAAAAACTTGCGCATCATGTAGATTAGAATTAGTTTTGCATGATATAACAGTTTCGCTACCTTTTTTTAGGATGCATGTTTGGATAATATTTAGATAAAATAACATCTTTGCATTGATTTTTTTTAAGATATCTATCTAAATTAAGATAGGATTTAGGTTAGTCTATAGACAATATCTCACTTTAGATGGATTTTTAGTAATTTTTAATTACGAATTTTTATAGAAAATACAAAAAATCATGTGCATGTCATGTAGAATTAGGGGGCATATTTTGCACGTCATGGCATATTAGGGTTAAATTGCACTTAGTTTAATTTTAGATAATATTTTTCTTAATTTGCTATAAGTTTAGGCATTTTCTTAAATAGATTGCATTTTAGGATAATTTGGGTTAAGATAATATTTTAGTTTAAATTAGGATTTAGTTTAACCTAATTCCTAATATACATTGAATAGGATCTTAATCTAGCTAGATAATTTTCACATTTTTCTAATTTCGAATTTCATAAAAAATACAAAAAAAATGTCTTAAAATAAATTAGTTTCAATCTATAGGATAAATGCATTCTTTTAGGAAAAAGAAAATTTATCATATGCACGTCATTAGGGTTAGATTCATTGAGATGCATGCCACTTAATATTTTTGCTAGGCCCATTTAATTAGAAATTACATGTCATTAGAATTAGGTCATTTAGTTAACATTGCATATTGCATGATTTTCATCAATTAAGTGAAAAAAAAAAATGAAATTGCGTGTTAATTAGAAACCATATCTAGGGTTGTTGATGTGGATTTTAATTTAACATTGCAGATACTTTCGTTGCTTTGAGGTAAGTTTGCGATTTATTTATTGTTTATCTGGGTGTTAAATTGGTGGATTGTGCACCCGCATGATCGCCTCACATGTTAGGAAAATCAATTCAAGCTGCTTGCCAAACATTTTTTTTAAAAAGAGAAAGGTACCGAAAAGGCATTAGAGAAATCTAGTGTAACCAAGTCCCCGTACCCAAAATATCTAGTTCGTAGGAATAAAATAATCCTCCCATTATTTTACTTAGGTGTCTAATTGACCTACTGAAAATAGATTAGTGGCGACTCCTAATTGAAAATCATGCAGAATTTGAACCTAAGTCGCGAATTGGTATGGGCTTGAGAGAGCTCGAGCTAAGTTTAGGCTTAGTAATCAATTAGCCAAATCTTAGGTGGTGCACTCAAAATATTGGTCACGACATAGCGTAAATTGTACCGAGATAGCCGGTTAGTGGAATTTTACGCTGATCGTCGTGGTTGAATTGATTTGTAAAATTGATTGCTAAATTATGCAAGTGGGTGCTTGGTGATGATTTTTTATTATTATTGCAAAAAAATTGATTTTATGGTATTTACTTAGAAAAATATCGGGTGTCGGGTTTTGACGCCAAAAATATTTTAGGTACTATATAAAATCGTGGAATTTTGAAATGGGAGAGTATCACGTTTTATGGATCAATTTAAATGTGTGACCACGCACAATTATTTCACCGAAAATTTTTTAATAAGAATAAAATAGGCCAAGTCCATTATTTGAAATTGAGGCATTTAAGTGCAAAGCATGATGTTCTTGGCCGAGTATGGATGTACATGTGGTCACTATCGGAACCCGTCCTGATGCGTTCACGCGGGATGATGCCTAATTAAGTTCAGATGCCCTTGACAACGGATGACAGTCGCAGTGGAGGCTGGGCCAATACTCATTTATGGAATATTGTCTAGATGTAGACATTGCCATGCCCGACAAAGCGGGACGACGCCGGTTATGCCGGATGACCGCCAACTGATGAGTTGGCCGTGACCATTGGGTCGTAATTAACTAGGACGCGCCTGAGTGATTAAGATAGCCGTGCTTGATTATGGGACAAAATTGTGTAGCACGGAATGGAACGTGTCATAATGGTTTGGTCTTATAATCGCGACCCCTATAATTGTTTAAGAATGAATTGATGTGTTCTAGTTATTGAATTACGCTTGATGCGTTCATAAATGTATATGTGGTGTACTAATGTGCAGGGTGGTGCTAAGAGGAGGTAAGTTTGTGTGTGATGCATGTTTAGGCTGCCTCTGAGTGAATTCTCGTCCTAATCGGGGTTTAGGGTGTTGACTCGCTGAGATTTATCTCACCCTGTCGTGGTTAACCTTTTTTTCAGGTCCTTAGATAGAGGTTCATCACGTCCATTTTGGGTGTCCACGGGAGATGGAGACCGAGACTACCCTTCTCCCCATCCATGGGACCACCTAGACCCATGAGCTCGTAGTGACCACTATTTGGGTTGATGAGGGCCTACCTCACTTGGTACCTCATCGCTTCAAAGCATGGTTCCGTAACGGGTCTAACGGGGTTCGGGAGGGTCATTTGGAGGGTTTTGACAGGCTTGCCGTCGAAACCAAGTATGAGGAGGTACTTGACCCCACCATGGATATTGATATACTAGATGATATCATGGCGAACTCAGGGCCCAAGGCTGAAGGGTCCGAAGTGGGGGTAGCTGATCCTTTGGACATCGACATCCACGATGGTGTCGTAGTGGACCCGAATCCTGAGTAGGTAGGGTCCGGGGTAGGATTGGCTTAGTAGCTTCTTTTTGGATATAGACTCATGTATATAAACCTATAGGTTGAACCCGATATGTTTATAAAGTGTTTGGTTTATGAAAAAGGCATTGATATATTTTACTATCCCAGTGTTTGATGGTTGTCAAGGTATCTGTTTAATTCGCTTCCACATGTGCATAAAACGAATGGTTCAGCGACGCGTCTTGGGAACGTCACAAATTTTAGTCGACCGTCGAGGGATGGGTGTGTGCCCAGGATTCGGGGTGTGACGTGCTTTGGTGATTCATATTGTTACTAATAGATGGAATAATTTTGTGAAATGTCTTCGAATTACTGTGATTAGTGGGGATTAGATTGAGGCCCTTATGTTCGAAATTACATTGTATTTGATTGGATTATTGGATTTAAGTATTGGTAATTGTAAAGTTCATTTCTTGGGCCCAATCACTCTTTATTCACTAGTAGCAACCAATGGATCGACTTTTGGATCCCTTTTTAGTCATTTTAATTAGCATTTATCAAATTAGATGAAACTAATTATCCATCCTAGTCTAAAGCAATCAAGGTCTATCTTATTGCCACTAGGCAACTTAACTATCTCACGTCTATAATACTGTTTGACGAAAGTAAAACTACCAATTAGATTATATAGGAGATGTTATGATTCGGGCCCTATTGTGGAATCGCATGGGCCTTAAGGTTAGTCCTCACTTTATTCAATATGACTCCGCCAAGGCAGTTGAGGATAAATGTGTATTACTCTATTCAGGGCAAAATAATATGATGTTAGTATGTGGCACATGGGAAAAACTGCTTGATATTCAGCATGGAGATCAATTTTTATCCAATCATTATGCTTGGTTCACAACTCTTTGTCAATAATTGGATACTTAATCTTCCTACCTTGAATGATCCAGATGTTTTGCTAAACGCTAGGAGGATATGAGGGTAATATTATATCTCAAGTCATTGGAGCCTAAGTATTACTCTATTCGGGGCAAAATAATATGATGTGAGTATGTGGCACATGGGAAAAGCTACTTGATATTCAATGTGGAGATCAATATTTATCCAATCATTATGATTGGTTCACGACTCTTTGTCAACAATTGGATACTTATCTTCCTACCTCGAATGATCCAAATGTTTTGGCTAAACGCTAGCAGGATCTGAGGGTAATATTATATCTCAAGTCATTGGAGCCCAAGTATTTATATCTTCGTCAATATATTACATCTCAGAGTTCTCTTCCTACAATGGATGAAGTCTTCTCTCAAGTTTTTTGTTCTACAATTCCTAAGAAGATTTCTTCCACGCCGCTGGTAAAGATTAGTGCTATGCTCTCCCATAATTCTAGTGGACGTGGAGGTTGAGGTCATGATTATCAAGGTCATGGACATAGTTTTGTTCATAGCGGAGGTCATGGAGGCCATGAAGGGAGAGTTGGGACCTAGGTAGCACTGACACGCGACACAATACAACACGACACGTCATTTCTCAAAAATAGAGAATTTCGACACGTTGGGACATGTTGTATACTAACGAATATTTTTATTTTTAATTAATTTGATTCAAATTCATAAATAATTAATTAATTAAAGAAAAAGAGTCTACAATGAATTTACACTAACAATATTAATAAATCAATTCATTGGAAATTTGAAAGACATATTCATAATAATACGTATTCATGTTTGGAAATATGTTTTAACTTTAACAAAAGTTATTGATTATGCTGATGACTAACAAGAAATTAGAATCAACTTATTTAAATAAATCCATGATTTTTTACAATGATAAAAATTTTAAATCATTTAAAATTCAGTACTTTTATTTTTTAAAATTATTTTAATCTTATTTATTTTATTTTATTGATTAAAAAAAAGTCTCCTCAAAGGGTCCACCGCCAACCCCCACTCCCTCCTTTCCCTCTTCTATTTCCCTGCATTCCCAAATTTATTTCAATTTTTTTTCCAACACGCTCCCCCACGTCAGATTATTTCCCCCCCACTCCCAAATTTATTTCAATTTTTTTCCCTCCCCTTTCCCCATGTCAAACTATTTCCCCCCACCCCAAATTCATTTCACTTTTTTCCCCTCCCCACCCACGTGACAGGCTATCACTTCACCCCATCAATTCCCTCTTCTTCTTTTTGTTCTTTTTGAGTTTCCAAACCCTAGCTAGCGCCCCACTTTTTTCCCCTCACCCCACGACCTCGCAACCCCTTCCTCTCCTCTTCCGATCTTCTCCGCCTCCTCACCGCACAACCTCCGTACGACCCCCTTCCTCTCGATCCTTCTCCTCCTCCTCCGCCTCGCCTTTGACCCTTCCTCACTTGCAGTTGCAGCCTCGTCGCCGATCCCGCAGCATCACTAAGGCCACCCTCGCCTCAGTCTCTACTCTTTCTCTAGCGGTTTCTCGCCGTTGCGGGCTCGAGGTCGTTACTCTTTCTCTGGTAGTTTCTCGCCGTCGTGGGCTCGCCGTCGCTCGCGGCCTAGTCTCTGCTCCCTCGCCCTCGCTTCCATCCGACACGCTTGTCGAGATGAGTTGAAAAAAGTTGACCACGTGTTGGAAAATCCGACACGCATTAACCGCGTGTTCGAGCGTGTCGACGTGTCCGACACGTGTCGGACACGACACTGAAGCACGTTGCACATGTCCGTGCTTCGTAGGTTGGGACTCGTGGTACTACCATGGAGGCCATGAAGGGGGAGTTGAGACTCGTGGTACCATTAGTTCTGGCAATGGTCGTGGTTCACACTATTACCATCATTGTCAAAGAGTTGGACATAGAGAAGCTTTATTGCTATACGCCTCACCCAGAGCTCAAACCTCCCCTTGCTACATATGCAAAGGTTGAGGATTCTCTTGGTCCTCGCTCAATAGTTCTACCAATTTTGACTAAAGTTCATAATACAGGCAATTTAGTTACATTGACAAGTGCTGAGTATGTTACATTCGTTCACTCCCAACAAGTTATAGGATTTTCAACTCTACTACAACTCTGACACAAACCTCCAAACATAATTTATCTTGTTTGTTGTCTGTAGCGTCTAATTCTTGGGTTATGGACGCTACAACTACCAATCACATGACTAGTAACTCTAAGCTATTGTCTTTTTTTCATTCCACATCTCCTTTATCATCAAACTCAATTACATTAGTAAATGGCTCACAATCTCTGGTTACTGATACTGGAGTTGCTCACTTGAGTTCTTCTCTTTCTTTGTCATCTATCCTTGCCCTAATCTCCTTATAATTTGATTTATGTTAGCTCATTGACCAAAGAACTAAATTGTTATGTAACCTTTTCCTCTTCTCATTGTGTCTTTCAGGATCTGAGGACTGAACAGATGATTGGTGGGAGACATTAATCGAATGGCGGGTACTGGTTTCCACGACTATGAAGCATACATCCACCAATGTATATCGAATGCATTGTCGTGCTAGTCATCCACCAAACATATTTCAGTTTTTATCTCCTAAGTTTGAGTCTATGAGTTCCTCTTAGTGTGAAGCTCATCAGTTTGGAAAACATCATAGAGTTTCTTTTTCCTTCTTGCTTTCAGAGTCATTTGTCTAGTCTATTTGAGGTGGTTCACTCATATGTATAGGGTCCGTGTCGTGTGCCTAATGTCTCTAGATTCAAATATTTTGTTACATTTGAGGATGATTTTAACCTGAATAGCTTGGTTAGTTCTTAATAAAAAAATCGTATAGAGATTTTTCATTGCTTTCAATTGTTCTATTTCGAAGTGTTGAATCAATATAATATCTTTATCAAACATTTATGGTCAAATAATACTAGAGAATATATTGCTGCACTTCTAGTTTCCAGCAATTTCTTGAGTCTCATGGTATTATTCATCAGACCTCAAGCTCATACACTCCATAGCAAAATGGCATAGCCAAACATAAAAATCGACATCTTCTTGATGTTGCCCATTACCTCATGTTTCATATGCATCTAACTAAACATTTTTTGGGTCATGATGTTCTTATAGCGTGTTATTTTATTAATAGGTTTCCAACTTATGTTCTTCACATGGGGACACCATTCTCAATTTTACATCCAAATCATCCTCTCTCTTTTAACCTCTTCAAGTTTTTGGATGTGTCAGTTTTGTACATTATCTTTTTCCAAGTCTTGATAAACTGGATCCTCGTGTTGAAAAATGTGCCTTTGTGGGATAATCTCATATCAAAAGGGATACAAATATTACAGTCATACTCGTCATCATATGTTCATGTTTGCAAATATGACGTTCTTTGAAAATTAGTCATATTTTTCTTCTCAAGTGGTTTCATTGACACATGGTGATGGTGATGGTGATGGTATCCTATTGATGCTTCCATAGCCTTCCATTTCTCTAGCTACATCCACAAAAATTTCAATTTGCTAACAGCACGTATTATCGACGTTGTACATTTCCGACTATGACAATACATTCTTCATCAACACCGCGTTCATATGTTCCCCCATCAATTACACCAACCTCTAATCTTGATCCGCCCATTGCTTCTCAAAAAGGCACACGTTCTTGTGTTGGTCATTCTAATGATCGTTATGCTCCTTATTTTGATCTTTCTAATTGTGTTAGTATGCATCATCTTCTTTCAAATTTTTTGTCCTATGATCATTTATAACCTACCTTCTTTGCCTTTCTCTTAGCGTTGTCTTATGTTTTTGTGCCTAGCAGTGTCGCCGCAACTCTTGCTCATCCGAGTCGGCATCGTGCCATGAAGGATGAAATGCATGCACTAATTCAGAACCAAACTTGGCAACTTATTTCCTTACCTATTGATAAGAAACCTATTGGTTTTCATTGGGTTTTCACTATTACAATTCACCCGGATGACACTCTTGATCGATTGAAGGCATGATTAGTTGCGAAAAGATATATTCGGACTTATGGCGTCAACTATGATGACACCTTCTCTTCAGTGGCCAAAACTCCATTTGTCCATGTCTCTATCTCATTGGCTGCATGATTTGGCTAGATCTTTCATCAATTAGATGTGAAAAATGCATTTTTACATGGTAATCTAGCTGAGCAAGTCTATATGAAGCAACCACTTAGTTTTCTTACTTGGGGAGAGAATGCGGTATGTTATTTACACAAAGCTTTGTATGGACTTAAACAAACCACTTGAGCTTGGTTTGGTAGATTTAATGATGCAATTATCAAATTTGGAATAAAGCGATGTTAGGTAGCTTATTCAGTTTTCAGCTCGATGTCTTTAGCTAGTTGTATCTTTCTGATTGTACATATGAATGATATCATCATTATTGGCAGTAGTTCAGGTGGTATTAAAAAACTTAAGCAATTTCCGCATAGATAATTCAATACTAAATATCAGGGACGTCTTTGATATTTTCTTGGTATTGGAGTACCCTATTCACATGTTGGTATCAATTTATTGCAACAAGAAGTATGTTCTAGGTTGAATTTCTTGGAGTAAAGCCAATTGATACCTCTATAGATCCCAATATAAAACTTGACACAAAACATGAAGAATTACTACATGATTCAGTGAAGTATCAAAGATTTTTTTTTTTTTTTTTTGAACTACAGAGATTAAGTAGTTAGTTAAACTATCTTACCATCACAAATCTAATATATCCTTTGCCATTAGTGCAATATGTTAGTTCAAGACTTCTCCTCATACTACTCGTTGGGATGCTATGCTCCAAATTGTCAAATATTGGAGGGTGGGATGCTATGCTCCAAATTGTCAAATATTGGAGGGGGGCACCACGTAAAGGACTATAGTTCAAGAATTATGGTCATCTAAATACTGCAAGCTTCTCTAATGCCGATTAGGCTAGATGCCCTATGGATAGAAGATCAACTTCAGGCTATTGTGTATTTCTCAGGGGTAATTTAATTGCGTAGAAAAGCAAAAAACAACATGCAATTTCCTGATCAAGCGCTAAAGCTAAATATCGAGCTATGGCACATGTGACAAGTAAATTACAATAGTATTAGAGATTGAAA
Source organism: Eucalyptus pauciflora (assembly GCA_007663325.1). Classification (NCBI taxonomy): domain Eukaryota; kingdom Viridiplantae; phylum Streptophyta; class Magnoliopsida; order Myrtales; family Myrtaceae; genus Eucalyptus; species Eucalyptus pauciflora. The sequence continues at coordinate 1,301,123 of VMYD01000012.1, forward strand.
TGTCACCATCAAAGCCATCAATAATATATTGTGATAATCAATCTGCTATTCATATTGCATCCAATAGCATCTTCCACAAACGAACTAAACACATTAAGGTTGATTGTCATTTTGTGCGAGAAAAAATTCAAAAATGAGGTTATTTTTCAACACACAAATATGAAGGATCAACTCGCAAGCATTTTTATAAAATCTCCATGAAGGAATAGAGTGATCTTCTTATGTAACAACTTCTGATTATTTGATATATACATCCCAACTTGTGGAGGAGTAGTGGGAAATATTGCCAGTAATAAGGGTAGAATAATAACATAGTTTGTGAGTGGGGATAAGCAGATAAAAGCACATTGTATATTTGTCTCCCTATTATTTTTATTGAATAATAGAAATCAATTATCTGTTAACAAAGTCCGAACCGTGATCATTGTCAGTTAAGACAACATAGCTAAGTGAAAGACGCAGAGACCCACAAGTTTAACATGAGTAAGATAGTATTGTCAATTGAACTCAACTGCGGAATACAGAGAGAATGGAAATTATAGCAATGCAAAGGGAAAAGTTCCGACTATAGATACAAATTGGTATGTACAAGGATAAGCGGATTTTTATGCAAACGTACGTCGCTTCTGCAGCAGCTTTTGTCCATCGGGAATATGTACACAAGAGTTAACCATTATGGAGATATGAAGCCGCTTCATAACACTAGATACCGCATCCAAATATGTCAATCAGCTCAGCATAGTAGGATGTCCAGTCTGAAGCATCCTCTTGATCATGTCCATTCCAAATGCAGAATCTGATGAACTGTCAATTGATGGGTAGATGTTAAGAAAAGGTCACGAGTTCAAGATACATTTAATTTGAAACCAGAATATAAAAGACAATCAACTCACTAGAGGACATGACACGGTTACAACTCAACAAACTCTGGCATGCTGTCAATTGTGTAGTGTGCCATGGCCACTCTCATACATCGAGAGATGTGTTACAGGAATTCACACCAATCATCAAGCTATCCCATCTTTCATCTCTACTATTAAAGAATTGCACCATCCAAGATATATATGATCATTCCTATCTTCTATAAAACAGATATGGTCATTTAAACAATTTGCTTTTGACCCTGTCCTATGTCTGAAGGAAACAGTGACCACTATATTTACCAAAGGCAAAAGAAAATCCTCGCCAGACCACAGAAAGAAAAAGTCAAAAAATTATGTCCTCAGAGACTTTCATCCATCTCATGTGTACACAGAGTAAATGCTGATAGCAGAAACCCAAAAGAGACAAAACCATCTGGGACCACTTTACAGGGACAAGCTTCTGTTTCTAGAACACTAAAATTCAGATTCAGGCACCTGAAAACGACTGGAGCAAACTGAGTAAATGCTTTAAAGACATTGTTTGGATCAAGGAGATTGTCAGATTAGGGAGTCTAAAATCTTGCGTATACATCTCAGAAATGGAAAGGATGCCAATTCACTGATTCCAACCATATCAATGGCCATTTATCTGCTTTTATTTGAAGCACTTAAAGGCAAATCTAACGAATAATATATCTGTCGAATGCAGTTCAGCAAGAAAACTTATCTTTTCTAATATTAAGGAGACAAAAATCTGATAAAATCATGATTATCGCCAAACAAGCAAACCTCAAAGATTTGTGATCATCTAATGTTTACACAATTGAGGCCCCAACATTGGTTAGCCCACCTGAGAGCTAACTTTCCAATGGGATTGCAACCAAGTGATAGTGCATGATTCAAAGCAAACAAACAAACAAATTCCAAAATAGAAGGCCAATAAGAAAGCACATATCACCCAAAATTTCTTTTATAAATTGAAAGTTAACAAACCAGACAGAGATGAACTCGTATTTGGCCTGGCTAGTTGAAAAACTAGATCCACTGACCTTGGGAGAATAATTTCATATGGAAATGAGATGACTCCTTCGCGATTTGGGATTGGGGGTACGTGTTCCTTTTTGTCATTCACGAATCTTATTATTTGAAACAGAACATCCCGAAGAGAGGCTTCCAGTGCTGCCCTACGGATGCCTCTATCATCTGGGTTATTCTCTGCATCAAAAAAATATTACCATTGTGAAACAACAAAAAGAGGCAACGATGCATCTCCAATCAGATGTACATTATTGGCCATACCCCCAGTGTCAACAACTTTGGAATTATGCGACTTGACAGAATGTACTTTCGGTTGTTGGGCCACATTGAAATTGATATACCAATGTTCCCAATGTAGTTGTTCAATTTGTTTGCTGAACCATGATCCATGTTTGTTTTTGACTTCATAGAAGGATAAACATATCTGCATCACGTAATCCAACAGTAGTTAGGAAAAAGAGGAATCTACACTATAACCCTCACATACTCCCTAAGATTTCAAAATGATGCTAGTTCTAATCTCATTAAAGAATCTTGAGGGGCATGATATATTCAGGGCCTCAGAACTGCTTCTTTTTAGATATTCTTGGTGTAATCTCATCAGTAAGCCAAGAGCTGATGCTCACATGCACTAACCAGATGCATGACACACGCTTCTGAATAGTTTAAATGAGAGATTGAACAAGTGCATCCAATCACTTCTGAATTCACGCTTCACTAATAATCACCATTTAGAGATGAAAACCCCATAACTATCTATGATTCAAGTAATATGTTCACAGGTTGAAGTACTAACCTGGCTTTTCTTATTTGGATGCTTCTCGACCCAACCAATGAATTGCTCTATCTTCTCTTCAATTTTCTTCTCAACTTCTGGATCCCCACATTGCACCTACATCATCAATACACAGGCACAATAAAACAAGCACAACTCCATGATGTGAAGTCCTAGATATCACAACTTATTAATTACGGATTGATCAAGGCTAAGTCAGATAAACCAAAGAAGCTGGAAGCTTGGGTTAGTCAGATTAACAATTTACTATTTGAAGATCTCTATGTACCATAAGATGCAGAAAATTAAACATGCGGTTCATACATATATGAAGATGTTATTGCAGTTATTGACCATGAGAATTAGATAATCAAGGGAAGTTTCTTTTATAGTCATTTAGACTCATGAAACAGTAATTTCCACATGCTTCCACAGCATATTGCACTTTGCCAATAGATGTCCACATTAAAAGGGGTATAAAGCTTAATGAAACATGGGTGCAGACCATGGACATAACTCCAATAAAGGAAACTCAGGATATTCAGCTAAAATAAGACATAATCGCATGTAACCAACCATGCTTAGAAGAGAGACTTTACTATTGTTACTTTCATAGAGAAGTAAAGAAAAATGTTAGCTTTCTGTCTATCAAACATATACTATGTACTTGACCTCACAAAGCAGTAGAGATATCCAGACAATTTTATAACAAAGATCACCTCTGCTCACAGGTAGATAATGAGAAACACATCACAGAAAATGGTGCATTGTAAGCCTCAAACAATATTAAAGTTCCAAGATAATTACTAGATGATAGAATTACCCCAAATCTATGAAGTCACGGCAGAGCAGACCAACCCCACCAACCAATCGCCAACTACTTCTAACATCAAGATAACAGACTAATTTCAACAAGATGGAGAATAGGATGAGTAGCTCACCCACTTACATATGTAATTTCAAAAAGTTCCAAGTCGATTTCTTTGGGCCGCACAAGGCCTAAAGCTCGGTGGAAGATGATAGTGTGCAGTACACCTGAAAATTATCACCCAATTTGATCATTCAACAAAGAGCCGAGAAAAGGAAGAGTACAACAGAGAATCAGTCTATACTCTGGCAACAGACAACATGAAAACAAATGGAATTTAAAAAACGACAGATGCCACAGCAAGCAAAGCCACTTCGACAGGAATCACAATCAAATGGGCAAAAGCGAATTCTCCTAATGGAAACACAGGGAAACCTCAGCAGATACAAAACCCAAGTCCCACGAAGCTGTTCTCTCTCACGTCCCAAACATAATTTCTACCCCGACCACTACCATTCCAACTTAAGAATCAAATTGCTAGAAGAATTCCTTCCGATGATCAAAAGACTTACATCGGAGCACTTCCCGGATCTCGTAGTGCTCCACCTCCTGCGAAAACAACAAGAAACCGCGGGTTCGCATCAGAAAGCAAGCAAGAAGGCAAGCTACACTGGCCAGCACGAAGAATCAAAGGCGACTGGACACGAGGCGGGTCGGGCGTTGAAATTCTCAACGCTTCGCGACCCAGATAGAAGCCGATCGTTCTGGGTGTGTTCTACATACCAGTTCTTTGAGATGGCAGACTTCGCAGTTCATGATCGCGGAGGACCCAGAAGATAAAAATGCGAACTTTCTCCTGCTGATCGGTCGATCGGGGAAGGAGGAGTTAAAGGGAAGGAACCCTCGATCGACGAGGTGGATTTTGCGGCAAGTTGAGAGGGACGGATTGATAGAGTGTCGGCTGATCTTGCCTTGAACGCCAATGGCTACAGGCTCCTCTCTTCTGCGAACTCTGATCGGACTCTTTTGGCTTTGTAAGAAAGCTTCGTTCCAATTTATTTATTTTTTTCCTTCTTGTAAAAAAAAACAGATAGAGGAAATGGAAAATTATTTTGTTAAAAATAATAAAAATGAATAAACAAGTTTTGAAATCCGATTGAAATTATGAAGGAGGCTCTGTCGTTCCTTTCTCAGATTCTCCTCCTTTGTATGGAAAAAGAAAGGCGAAAAGTTTTAATGCATGATTTTATACTTATATACATCACGTGGTTGTCTGCTTTTTTAGACTCTACCGCTTTTCTTATTTTAACGTGTTGATACCCACATGATTTATACTCATCGTTAGTAGATAAATGTTTTTTCTTTCCCCCAAATTAGGAAATGCGGGAGGTGATATTATGGGTTCTTTCACCTCCTATTTCTTCTTCCTTTAACCTTTTAATGACATATTCAAAACTTACATGCAATATGTTAAGCCAATAAAAACAAGGAAAAAAAAACAACTTGTGTGCAATATGCTCAACCAAGTCCAATCATCTAAATGCCCAATTATATCAATATGAAAAAAGACATATGTTTTTAGAAAAGAAAAATAAATCATCTCTCGAATTTCAATTTAGATTAAATTTTATTGTGATCCCATTGCCAAACTCGATCCCCTCAAATCACATGTATATTATGCTTGAAACTCCATTCAAACTCAATATTGCCGAGCAGTGTATTTAGTATGCTTGATCTTCGACTCTGATAAATAACTCAAGTAGCTTGAGCCCAAGTCATATTCGTAATTAGGTGCATTGATCTCGAATAGTCATTGGCCCGCACGCCTGAGCTACTCACGAACAACTTGACTCGAAATCAACCTTATCAACAGTTGTCAAATTTGTTTGGCAGCAAACCTTTGAGTATTGTTGCTAACGAGTTCTTTTAGGGAGGGCCCAAAAGGAAAAGGCAAAACAGTTTATTGGTGATCTGGGCCTAGCCCAAATAAGCATTAGAATTTGGCGATCTGGGCCTAACCCAAATAAGTAGGCCCACTACCCGCAGAATGTTCGGCTAGTCTCGGGTCCTTAGGAAAGAGGATAGTTGGTTTAGAACTTAGAATACAACCTCCAAATCAACAAGAGATGGTAATCTCATTCGATCGCTTGGCCCCCCTTTGGAGGACAAAACAATCTTTCGGTTTTATACGTGCATTTGAACCACAACATCAATTATCTAGTGTGTTGACAGGATGAGAATATGCACCATCTTAGTGTCTACCATTCAGTATCACATCCGTCCAAACCATCAATTCATGCGAATAAGAATGATTAGGTAATTTATGGTTGATGTAGGAGAAGTTGAGATTTGTTGGTGCCAATAGAAATAGAGAAAAGAGGAGGATCTCTATCCTTTCTTCCCCTTGATCTTTAAAGTCCATGAGCTAAGTACTACGGATAATGGGAACATCATGTCCAATTAATCATCCATTAAAGATACCTAGTTTCTTTATTATTCCTTTTTCCATATCATGAAATGGTCATATGGTGGTGTTATATATGACTTTGTATCAATGACCATTCCCACTTAACTATATCTATCATCCCATTTTCTATATCATCACAATAACCACCGACACCACCTATATTTAGTAGCTGCAGCAATAATCTGATTGTTCTGGTTTCTCTCATCATCTCATTAATGGAAAAAAAATTATTATATCTTATATTAAGAAAGTGACAATATACTAATTATTTTGCCTTTACAAAGAAAGTTACTCTATAACAAATCTCTTATTTCATCATTCACCATCAAAGTTTTTGTATCCATTCCAGCTCTTTCGTTCTTAATAGATCTAAGAAATAAATAGTGGAGACGATCTTGGTATTTCATAAAATGATTTTTTTTTTTTTTTTGGGTTGTATGCAAAACATTTCCATGACATGATATATAATCAAGAGTGTATCATTGAAGTAGGACTATTGAGAGTACTTGGCCTCACCAGGTCAAAAGCTGCCATTGAGCTTAGTTTATGTCTGTTTGGGATCTTCAAAGTAGATTTGCTGGAGTTTTTAATCACATGTAACTAACTAAGAGTAATAATGTACTAATAAACAAACAAAATACACTCGCCAAATCTAATTTTGGGTTTCGACCAAAAAAAAACAGAAAAATCTAATCTTGGGTGAGGAGAAATCTCTTCTTAACAGTGAAAGAGAGTGGGCTGTCAGCATGTCAGTGAAATATACTTTCTCTCTCTCTCTCTCTTGAGACAGGTTTGTTCACAAACTCCAGTAAATTCCTCAACCCACATGCTATCATCTTTTGTGCAGAGAGACATGATCTTGTTCTTTCATAGCTACACTTTTGTCAGGTTTTCTGAACATCTCCATTGGAATTGCAACAGTGTTGATCAATCTCCATTATTTTTTCCCATCTATTTTGGTCTCCTTTTCTCGTGAAAGGAGTCACTGTCATGGAATGTTATACCACCAAGAACCATCCATTTTTCTACTTTCAATGTACTCTCTCTCTCTCTCTCTCTCTCTCTCTCTCTCTCTCTCTCTCTCTATCTGTGGTCACATGTGTTTCTTTGGACGACGGATGCTTACAAGATTGAAAGACCCTTTGGCAATTACCCATATAACTTTGAAAGGGATGTTTGTAGATCCCAAGATGCATGTGTAAGGAAACCCTAATGATTTTTCGTGTGCAATTTTTGATGCGTTTTTTCTCCCCCCTTTTGACCGATCGTCTGCTGTCGCCCATCAAATAATTCAACTTAGTATCGTTGCTCATCAATGAACGTCAAGAAATTAATACACCCGATGTCCCCTACCCAAATTATTCTTGGCCTATTTTCTGTAAAAGCTTTTTTGAGAATCACACAACCTAACATCATCATTAGAATTTGAAGCCGTATTTCTAATTTCTACCCTCTTGCCCTACTTTCCTCACGCATAAGACTCAGCTTATTAATGAGTAATATGGGTACTGGAATTTTCTTTCGAATTGAAAAACACACACATACACATATATATGTATGAGTATGTTTGGGAGATAATTCGAAATTGCTAGTACGGCGAAAGTTCTATGTTCGGCCTGAGCACTGATGGTCGTCCATTTACACGGAGAAAAATGGAAAATGTGAACTCCATCAGCTCGAGTAAAAGGTAAATAATGCATATGTGAGCGAACAAATGAATCCTCCAATGGGAGATAAACCCATGGCAGACTCCATGAGAGGTCAATAATTGAGAGGGTGACATGATCTAGCAGTATATTCTCTGTAGTGTAATTTGATGGGGGCGGGGGAGACGTGACGTCCCCTGTCAATTTGAGTAACACAGGAGGGTCGACTTTTAAAGTGCGAGCTTTTTCCATGTCCATCGGTTGGTACAAAAAGACTACTTGCCCAGCAAAAGTTAATTAACGTACAACACGAGTTCATAGTAGAGTTGGAAAAATTGCTACACAAACTAGCATATCAAAGGGACTGCTTGACAAGTTTTTATGATGTGTTGGTACAGAGTTATCAACCATAGGTCAGAAAGAGAAGTCCGAGGCGAAAGCTCAAAAGATCGCAGTTGACGACCCATAACCAAACCCGGGCCAATCTGTTCATCGGCATATGATTGATCCGCCATCATCTTCTTTACTAACTGTCTTCCTAAGCTGTTCTTATCGTTCCCTAGCTGAAAAAGCTGTGACGCGAAAATGGGTATGCGGCACCACCTCCGCGTCGATTAGAAAGAGGAGAGCTGGCGTCTACGGGGGCTTTTGTTGAACTTCTTTTAGCTTTTCTCCTCATCACCCGGATTCCTTCTGCCGAGTTAAATCAAATTAAGTCTCCCTAAGCTTGGTCGAAACGCATTCGATTAAGCCGTATGAAAAGTACACGTTCAAACCTTGGAACTGTTCCCAACAGTGAATCCTCAGCCACCCCAACATTCCCGTTTTCCCACCAAAAAACGAAAGAGGACGAATGTTGAGAAACCCTAGGAAAAGCTAGAATTGCCGCTAAAGAGGGAGACACGGCAGGGGCCCCGCGTTAGAATGTGGGTGCGGATCACATCCATGCATCGTTGTCACCCTCATCGCCTCTCTTCCCCCGCCCCTCCAATTTGGCCCGTCTGGCTACGCTTCTGGTCTACTGATTAAGTCGTCGCGACCCTAACGCTACGCTTGCTCTGCATAATATATGTTAATGATTGTGTCCTCGCTACGTGAAAATTTCTATATTATTGAAAGTGGGTGGACTTGTTTATTCAAAGGTTAGGTTTGATGGAGAGATTCGGCGGGAAAGCGAATCCCACTGGGACTCCCGAGACGACAGCAACAGATAGCGACCGGGCATGTAAAGGTTGATAATGCAAAGAGAGGGAAAAATGCCTTCGGTTCCGGCTTGAGATGAGCAGTGGACCGCGGAACCGACTCGAGGGGCTATCCATTCAAGACGGAAGAGATGAAATGAAATAGAGGGAGAACTTACTTCGAAGAGCCGAGATGAAGAAATTTGATGCGAACTTGCATGTGTAATGGATAGTCCATCAGAAAGTACGGACAGTAAATTCTTAGTATGGATCATTCTCATAAAAGTTTGAGATGACATTAGGAGATTTAGTAAAGATCCAATCCACTTTTGTGGGCATACAAGATGGATCCCAAAGATCGCTAACGCGGCTCATGTTGCGCATCTAATCTTGTTTACACTTGTTATACACTCCGGATGTTCATTCAAATGCTTTTCATGCAACCCTCATCTTCATTTTTGGCAAAAGAATGTGAATGCATGCGACGCAATTTTGATGGTATAACATCTGAGAAGTCGACAGACATCGATAGATATGGTGACTTTGATAGCCGATGGAGACTTGAGGAATCACCATCCCACTTGCACAAGGACCACAAGCTACCATGAAACTAATTTGTCTAGAGTACCGAATAGGTCATGATCGTTGACAATAATGGCCCTAGCACGAATTAACATTCATAATACATAACCCTTACAGTGATCATCAATCTTCATAATTTTTCCACAAAGGTATTTTCATATATTCATCGTATTTCGTGTACCTCATGAACTTAAGCTCCTCGACCAAATCGCGCATCATCTACGCCCTACAATACCCACTCGATTCAAATCCTAATCAATTCCGCGTCTAAATTTTCCTTTTAGGCAGAAAAAAAAAACTGGGTTCGTTTTAGAATTTCGCTTGCTTTTTCCATATACTATTGTCATGCACTGTTACAGATGCACTCAGTTAAAACACAATCTCAAGATGGAGGGAGAGAGAGAGAGAGAGAGAGTCATGCAAAAACGTGAGGTCGTTTTCGCTCATTCTTGACAAAGACCGGACCCAGGGGAGAAAAGCCGGGCAGCGGGCAGGAGGTGTCGGTCACTCCACATTCGGTCCCGCGAACCGGACGGCACGCGCGGTCAGGGGGGGCCCTGCAAAGCGCGCGCGGGGGGGATTTCTCGAAGGAAGCGGGCGAGTCAAAGCTCGGTCAACAGTCCCTCAAACACGAGAAAGGAAAAATCAAAATTAACAAGAAAAAAGCAAGTGGGAAACGAATATGGTGGTGCTTTTCCATTCCCCCAATTTTTTTCCGCTTTCGCATCGTGATTTTACTTTCAATTTGACCCGAGCAAACGTCCCTCTCTTATTGCTATTTATTTTTTATTATTTTAGTTGTTTTTTTTGTATTGCAGGACGATTTCAAAAGCGACAATCTAGGTTGTTGCCATCGTTGGCTATTCTACATTATACACCACTATATCAACGGTTTTTGGTAGAAAAGCGACTGGAATGGTTACATTGATATTTCGCGCAAATAATTATGACTCAATTAGTAATTGAAAAGTTCAAGATGCTCATTTTGATTCTATCAGTATTTGGAAAAGTGTAGGGCACGAGTCGAGGGCCATGACTTCATTCTTAAGGATGAGCTTCCCTTTACTTGAGAAAATTTAAAATTGATTGGGTAATTTCTTTTTTGCTGTCAATTCATGCCAAACGAAGACTGTGTTAAACCCTAAATGAATAATTGAACAAGAAGGGGCATGTGTTGAACGTGAGGAGGTGCTTATGCCACTAGCCCTATTGTTTTCACTTGATTATATGTTAATGGGTGTGGGTGGGAGTTGGGGAATGTGATCAATAATTGGGGTCATGATCTAGGGGGGAATCGAGTCAACCTGAGCCACCCTTATGGAATGTCTTTTAGCAAGCAAGAATATGTCTAGAAGCCGAGGCGCCAATTTACCCGGAATTGATGTTTAGCGACCGATTCCTCTAAGACTTTTCATTAAGAGGATATTTGACGATTTCAATTAAGAAGACACCCACTTTATTTAATGTGAACATGGGAATGTTAGAATGGAAAATTTGGTTTTTGGCTATCCACATAGCAAGAAAGCCGATTAGCAAAACACCCGTTGATGAATGCTAAATCGGAATTCAATTTTTCACGACAATTTTCAATAAGAAGAAACCCGCCTTTAAAAAAAAAAAAAATGTATAACCAGGATGTGAACATGAGAACTTCCAAATGGAAAAAATTGGCAAACTTAATTAACAAGTTAGGACCCCGGTCTACGTGTTTGCTAAATTTATGGTGTACTTTATTGGGGAAGCAATTTTTTTTTTTATAACATAGTATAATGATTTGATTATTGTAGCACATCCCTTTTGAGGTCCGGCATATTAACTAATTAAAATCATGGAATTCTAAGGATTAACTAATTTCCAAAGCAAGGGATACCAGAAGTCAATGAGCTTTGACATATTTTAATATAGATTTTCCTGATCATGATGAAAACGCATTATGCTCAATATTTCAAAAACAATGTCCACAAATGTTATCTTCGAAGCCAAGTGATAAGATTTCGTTCTTCGTCTTCACTTATTTCCACATTGCGATGGTGATTGACGAATGGTTGTGCCAATTGGGGGACAAGCGGACCCCGCTTTTTTCTCCCCTCTGTTGTTTTCACTGCTTTTCAATCTTATCATATTGTTTTTTCTCCCACGTACCTATCAATTTACGTGGTCCAAGGTTTTACAATTCTAACCACATCTTTTTTCTTTTTTCTTTGTTGGTCGAGGTAGCTTCGTTCACATTATCGTGACATTACTGTGGCATTTTGTCGCAACATTGGTCACGTTTATCGGGTCAATATTGAGAGTAAACTAATCATTTCATTAGTAGCGGACAATTTTAGGTGTTGATTGATTTGATCCCCGATTTTTGTCTCATGCAATTGTCATTACGTATAACAGTTTCAAGGGAAGACCATAAACCTTCACGACTTCTTGTCAAAATTGACGTGTTGGGATCTTTCGCGTTGCCTTATTGAAATTCTTGTTATCGACTCCTTTTTCCGTATGCTTTGGGCTGATGTGAATCAAGAACTTGCAAAGACTTGCTCGAATGCGCAGCCGATATTTCGAGAATCGGACGCGTTGTTTTTCACATGTTGCCTTGGCTCGTCTATGCCTAACACCTCCAATCATGTCAATTTTTTTTTTTTTTTTGGAAATCTTTTTTAATTAGGATGATATTCATTTCCCCTTTTGAATTTTATCTTAACTTTAAGTGTTCATGGCTTTTTGGAATAGAAAGTTTAAGGTCATCGGACGAGGATCGTATGGTGTATTTATAAAATGTGTTCAATGCTTGTAAGAAATATAAAATTGTTCTCATTAACTGAGGACCGTAAGGTGCATTTATCATAAGTTTCCATAGCTCAGTGAATGATAAAATTCTACTGAGAAAACGTATCAAATAATATCATATTTATATAAAGATATCGTATATTGAAAATATAATATTACATGGGATATGAATAAGAGTACCAATTAAATTATTATTGCATGGAGTACTGTAGATTTTGAAGATGGCTAGCAATATCACATAGAGGGGGCTTAATAGGTGATTTAAAAAACCCTTGACAAAATAATGTCGAATTAGTAGAGCCAAGTTTGATATAGGGTAACCGGGTAAAACAGAATTATATTCAAGTAGTCTCGTACGAAGTATTTATGAAGTAGTAACTGAGTTTGAGTAGAGAGATAGAAGACAATTCACATAGAGGTTACAGAGATTAGACTTTAGTGTAAGCTTACGTCCACTCTCTCATATTGATATTCTATTAGTTGGAATCCACTAATCAATTAATGAGAATTGAATGTACCTAGTTATACCCAAACACTTCTTCATAAACTAGGTGTTGCTCATACTCAAGTTATCTCCACCTAAGTGCACACTTAAAACATTGCCAACACTACTCAAAAGATTACAATTGTATGATCAAGGAAGACAAATGAAAATAAGTGAAGCCCTCTTTGAAATTTGGAATTGTGAACTCTTGATGTTTCTCTCTTCGACACTTCACACTTCTTTTATACTCGACATCCAAACTTCTCGTTTGGATAATCTTCAAGACGATCAATTTTTAACCTACTCATTGGACAATTGTTGAGAAGATTAGGTAGCTCTTGAGGTTGATCAATTGAAATTCTATTGATTTGGTCACCCATACAATCAAATCTTGATTCCCAAAAGCAGAGTGCTTCAACTATGGTAAGAATAAATCTTGCCTTCAAGATAATTGTCAATCAATTGAGATATATCACATGACTGAATATTTTGCTAAGATAATCTTTAAGATTGATAGTCAATCAAAAATCTTCTAAAGAAGGAATTCATACTAGATCACCAACTGTCAAGAAGATGAGATAAAATATCTCAAATTAATAATCTTGTAAACCATGACACAAACTTTGTCACAAGTAGTAGATATTCTACCAATATTCAATTATTTGCATTACTCCACTAATATCCAGCTTTTGCCTTGTTGATATTTAGTGTTTGCCTTACTAATATCCAACCTTTGCATTGTTGATATCCATAAAGTTGCCTTACCGATATCTATGCAATTCCCTTGCTTATATGTCCACATAATACATTGCTTCTAACATCTTGGATATGATCAATTATTCTTACAAAGACAATTTATCAACAATAGAGATGTAGATTCTATAGACATAAAACCTTGAAACTTCAATGTCAATATGAACTCTCCATCTTTCCAGATTTGTTCGTGTAGGTTTTTCTGTTACAAACAATCCTTTCAGTGTGAATTTTACTTGAAACATAAACACCGCTTGCATTTACCAAGATTGATATAAAGCATGGATAATTTTGTCAACTTCAAGATATATTAAGAGATTTTTTTTCCAACAGATTTTACCATATTCACCTCATTATGTCAAAATAATTGAAGATTGACAATACAATCTCTTACAATTATAATAAGAAAAATTCTTTTTTTTTTCTGCACAAATAGAAGGATAAAACACTTTAAAAAACATTTAACTATCAAAAGAAGACTTTTGGAGGAATTGTATGGAGAAATAAATAATTATTTTAAAAAGCTATCAAATTATCATACCGGTCTTTATCGCTAGTCCACAAAATATATTTTAACCACTCATCCATGTGCAGACCGGTATGTTCATTGTTATGATTCACGTTTCACATCGAGTTCAACATGAATTCTAAAGTACTTTCTCCGAAGTCATCCTAACAATTCCAAATTAGTAGTCTATTGATATGACCAAAGTCAATTGTAAAAAAAAAAGAAAAAAAAAAGATGTGTAGCGTTAACGGGCTTTCTTTACTGTAGTATCCACTTGTTTCTAGGGGTGAGCATCGGTCTAGGGTCAACCCTGGACCGACCCAACCCTGCCAATCCTGGTTCAGTTCCCAGGGAGATTGGGTCAATCCTTGGTCCTGGAATTCTTGGATTAGCACTGTGTAGGTCGGTCCTTAGTCTTGAGAGTTTCGGGTCGATCCAACTCGGACCAACTCTGACTATATATATATAATTTTTTTATATAGAAAAAACCTTAAAATAAACGGCATCAACAACATTAAACAGCTCTTTAGTAAGAAGTTCAAGTAATTTTACATTGTCCTTTAATAACTTAGGTTTTTAATGTCTTTTACGACGTCAATAGTCATAATTTACGAAGGAGGAAAATATTTTTGCGAGAAGTCCTCACAGCGTCTAAAAAGGCATCTTATGGCATCCTCCTCTAGTATTTGTTCTCTTCTGTCTTATTTGTCCTCTTCTGTCTTATTTGTCCTCTAAGTCTTCAATTTTCCAAAATCAAAAGAAACAATTTCTCTGCTCGACACTCACCTCGCTCGCTTTGGGTCACTCGTGCCGCTCACCACTCAATGCTCATTTGGCTTGTTGCTCCCCGCTCGACATTCGATGCTCATTATGTTCGATGCTCACCCCACTTGACCCTCATCGCTTGCCTTTCTTAACTGACCTCACTCATCATCAAACCCATTGGGTCAGTACATCCCCAGTTACCCTTTCAAGGAGTACAAAAAATGAAATAAAAAATTATTGATTGGTCCGGGGTTGACCTTGAAACTGAACCGAACCCATTGGATCAG